>HG992261.1:2500000-5000000 GCA_905220585.2 Nymphalis polychloros
GTTTGACTTCACTTCACTTCACTTGGGAAAACATCGAGGACCGAATAATATTTCTGAAAGCATTGTCAAGTTAACTATGTAATACTAACATAATAATATAAAATCAAAGTATTCGAAAAGCAGTCTCGAATGAGGATCAGAATATATTGTTCGTTTCAATTTACTAAATCAGATAATTCAGTGGTTAGAATGTTAACCGAAGATCATGGGTACAAATCCGTGCAAGTGCCATTGAATTTACATATCGTATTTCATATTGCATGCGCATGTGTATAATTAAATTCTGTTACGCCAACACATTGGAGTATCGTGTTGGAATAAGATCCAAACCCTTTTTCTCAAAAAAGATGAGCAAGTAGGTACTTTGGTTCCTCACCACCGATTATCACTCACTCAAAACATCTTGGGTGTATACTCCGAGTGCTACGACAGTCCATTACAATATTGCCATTACAATATAGCACTAACTAAGCTCAAGGCAATTTTTACTTTATTTTTGTTTTGTTTTTTTATAGTATAGGTAGACGGACGAGCATATGGGCCACCTGATGGTGAGTGGTCACCAACTCCCATAGACATTGGCATTGTAAATTTCTTTAAAAAAAAACCATCGCCAATGCGCCACCAACCTTGGGAGCTAAGATGTTATGTCCCTTGTGCCTGTAATTACATTGGCTCATTCCTTTCCAAACCGGAACACAACAATACCAAGTACTGCTGTTTTGCGGTAGAATATCTGATGAGTGGGTGGTACCTACCCAGATGAGCTTGCACAAAGCTTTACCACCAAGTAAATGCACGCAATATATTTAAATGCACGTTGTACCTTAAATAACTATGACTATTATTAAGGTATATTTTGATTTAATTATTGCTAGAATACACATTTGAAAAGATATCGAATAAAATTCAATAGAAACATCCCCACACATCGTTAGTGCGGTATCGTGTGCGGACACCATTAAACCGTGATCCGTTTGTATGTATGACAATTCAATTTGTACCCCAATAATATCGGATTACGAATAATGGACAAAGAAATTCGACTGAGGAGACTTATCGGTTCAAATTGAGCTATTTATTTTTATTATATATAAATATTTCATTCATATATTCAGGACAGACATCTGTGTGCATGAACATGTCTGTTTGTCCTGAGTCTGGGTGTAATTATCTGTATAAGTATGTATTTACAAAAGAAAAGTAGTATATTTAGTATATCAGTTGTCTGGTTTCCATAGTACAAGCTCTGCTTAGTTTGGGATCAGATGGCCGTGTGTGAATAATGTCTCAGGATATTATTATTATATTATATTAAAATTGTAGAAGAAATTAACACTACTCAAATTGAAATAAAAAATGTAATCTATCAGACAAACAAAATTTACGATACTATTAGTAATTGGTAATAAAAAAAACTAAATTAATATAAACAATAAAACATTGAACTGTCATAATTTAATTTAAAAAAAAATTTACTTATATTTTCAATTTTAATAATAATGTTGATATCCTAATATAAACGATGTCTTAGATTTATACATAAGTAAAAAACTGTAAACTTAGGGCAGTATGCTTTACAGGTATATAAGAGTTTTATCTTTTATATCCGCTGCACACGCGAAGTGTCGTGGCTTTTCAAGTTCCTTATCATACTTATGATTCTTAATCGAGTTTTCTTTATGTTAACCGGATCAATGAAGTTCATCGCTAGATAATAAGATTCGTTGAAAATATACATAGAAAAGTATAAGTTGCTTAGTGCGTTACATACATAGAACTTAATCTACCATAGATAAATGACGCTAAACGTAATACGTTACGTTACGTTACGTTACGTTACTAGTATGAACTAGTACTTGTGTCAAGTGGCCCCACTCTTTCATACTGGGGGAACGGGGGTACTACCAAGACGAGACTACGGAAGTCATTATAGTGCAATATGTACAATTAAGTCTCAAGCTTTAGTAACTGAGCAAATAACAGAATAAAATTAATTAATATTTTATACATGCATACTTCGCTCTAGTTTTTCGTTTAGTTTCTTTCTATAATATGGCTATTGCAATCGCAATCATTATTATCGTCATTTTCTTCTTCTATCTTTGGTATAATATAGTTAATATGTTAGCGTCAATTAGTATGTCATTGATTGACATAAAAATTAAAAGTTATCAGAGGACGTTGATGTAATTGTCATTATTTAGACCTAAAATTATATTTATTTAATTGGTCTTTAATAATATTAACTTTAAGCTGGTCCACACTTCTGGTGACCCAAGAGCTGGTGCTGGAGCTGAGTTAGCCCAAAGGCTGAGTCTAGCGGTGCAGAGAGGCAATAGTGCCAGCGTCTTGGGTACAATGCCACAGGACAATCTTTTAGACGGCGTGTTTTTTCTTTAAAATTTTAATGGGTATTTTATTTTATTTCTTAATTTAGTTTAGTTTTAGACTATAATAATAAATATTTTATTTAAATTTAATATTAGATAAGTTTTATAACATAAATAGTTATTTATTTCAGATAATATTAACTAAATATTTAATATTTATTAGGATATAAAATTCTATTCAAAATTGTAAGAATAAAAATATAAAGAAGTAATTAATTTTATATTTAATTGGAAACAATCAAAATATTTTTGATAAGTTTAATATTTATTTCTGTTGTTTTATTTTTACTATCTCTTTCCGTTTGTGTTTGTTGTAATATATCATTTATTAATAACCCTCTAGTTAGTGTCAGTGGCATCGCCGTTCTAATTTGATGAAAATAAAAAATAAAACAATATTTTTTTTTTCTACAAATGTGTACAAATCAAATCTAACTTAATAATAAAATATACTCTCGGCTCTAACGAACAATTGAAATCATTTACAAATAAAATTAGCACTCTCTAAACATATATCCCACCAATCTGCTTTAGAAGAGCGTGGTGGAATAAGCCATAAGCCTTTTCAAAATCATTACCTTAGACCAGCAGTGACACATTAACACGGTGTTACTTATTTTGCACACTTATTATAATTCTCATAATATATACAAAAACTCTTGTTGTATTTTTCAAATTTAACTTTTTTTTTTCATTTCATTTATAAAGATCACGAACCTCTCAACCATAATCTTTAAAGAGAGCTATAAATCCGGGCATCCGACATAATGTATCCTCATATATTTGCCATTAAGGTGAAACCATTGGCAATTAAGCAGATTGGACGCCAGCGGCATTAAACCACGTTTAAACAACGAATCGGACAGTTTATGGGCTCGCCTTTGTTATATCCGTTTATTTCCCGTATTCAAAACGGTATAACTCTATAGTTTTATGGCCTCCTAGTACCTGATGGTTTTAATGTTACTTGAGAATTTATTATATAATAATATTTTTCCATTACTTTATCTAAAAGGCTTAAAAAAATATGTACTATTCATTCTATTTAATCGTTAAAACAGATTAAAAAAAAAAAAATTGCATTTCTAAATTAATTAAAATTACCTTATAAGATATGTCCGTTCTTTCGGCAGTAGCTTTAAATTCGATGAAACCATAACACGACAATTCAAAATTTAAGAATATCTAGATTTTAATGAAATGCTTAATATTCCTGTAAATATTTTTAAAATACCAGTAAATAAAAAAAAAATTGAAACGTCTTAATCTTTTAAATTTCATGTATATTTAAATATAGCCATGTATGTTTCATGTTTCACAACATGCAAGTAACGATACTTTAAACCGCTAAGGAGATAAATCACACTATCCAGAACGCGACCATTTGTCAATCTGACGTGAAAAGCACGTGCACCCGTGATTACATGCAGTGCATGAATCATGGAAGATACTTCTTTTATTACGTTTTATGTGGAATATAAGATTCGAGATTTCTTGTTGAGTTGTGTTTTAGAAATAGTTTTCTGAAAGAGTTTCGTGTTTGCTTTGAAAATATATATTTTTAGTTAAAGACAGTACTAAAGTAAAATTATGAAAATATCAGTATTTACATAGATTACAATTCAATGATTAAAAAATTAATGAAATTTTGTTTGATTATTTTTTCCAATTACCCTTAAGACTACAATCGTTTTCTTTCACGCACCTAAACTAAAAATGTCAAAGCAATTTTTTTAAAGTTCGACTACTGTCGCATAATACTTAAAACATTAAGTTTTAAAGACAATTAATATAATTATGTCGTTGCTTATTACCAACGAAAACAAAAATACCCTCAAAACTAAAGATATACTTTTAAATATTTCATCTAACGTTACGTAACTTCAATAGATTGTTTAACAAAAATGTTACTTACATTATACATCATTATAAATGTATAAACAAATAAACAGTGTATCTGCATTACTCTTTATTTCATAGTAAAAACACTCTAACAATTTACATAAAGTTTACACAAGTACAAATAAACGGCTCACCGTTAACAGGAATAAGTCACCCCATCTTAGTACAAGATTCATCACTAAACAGAGCCCACCATTCCTCAATCACCATTAAAACTTGCTTGTTTCGACGACAAGATAAAATGCCACATCAACGACTTTACAACTCATCAAGAAAATATCCTTCTCATAGAGTTGAAAGGACTAGAAATGTCATGACTTAAAATGATGAATATATTATATATAATAATAACTAGCTGTTCTACGGCAGAACAAATTATTCTCTTACAATATACATGTAAGCTATGTAAAAATAAGAAAGATATATCGTTGTATAATGGCATGTGTTACTACTTTGGAGCGATAGATGGCGGTAATAAAATCTGTCAGTTTTCTGAATGGCGCTGTCAGATTCGCTAATCAATACATATAATGTGAACGTGATTTTGTTAAAATGATCAGACATCATAAATTATAGTGTGACTAGTGGAAAGCTCATCCTTGGTTTCATTTACCGTTTGATCCCCCGATACTAGTTCGGCGTAAACAATCGTACATAAATATGGTTTTGATTTGACTATATTTAATAAAATGTAAGAAAACCAACAAGGCGGATAGTCAAATAAATAATAATTGTAAGTAGGGTTAATGACTTTAAAAGGGCTTCAAATAAATTAGTTCTCAGTTCGTTTGGTGCTTTGGTAACGAAATCAAATAAAATTAAGACTATTGTACCGATTATAATATTCACTGTATTAATGTGTAGTGTTAAAATGTGATTTGCAAAAATTAAATATACTCAGTGATATGTTTTATTTATTTTACATAATAAAAGTAAATGTTAACATACATAAGGTACAATTTAGAATATAATATAATATGCTTTATTGTACAACACATACAAGTTAATGACTTAAGAAACACAGTTACATAAAGTTTACACAATTAAATACACATAGAGGTATTCTCACAGCGTCAGAAACAAATGAAATCATCTCAATGACGTTTTTGACACGTTATAAGTCACTCGGCCATCACGGGTTTATAAGTTTAACAAATTAACATAAATAAGGTACAAATAAAATTAATGTAGTAAGAAGATTACATTTACATATACATTTCTATATTACTCGAATTATATTTATAATGAAAACAAATGTAATAAAATATATCTACTAACCTTAAATTAATGTATGTTATTGAATAATATTATAATTATTGATGTAGAAAAACTAACAAAAATAACACATCAAAAATTACGAACTGTGAAGCTATTTCCAAACGATCACTATTCTATGATCAACCTACGCTGAACCCGGTAACGAGTTATAGGATTGCCAAAGATATAATTTCGAGAAATTTGATTCTAAAATGTTATAATGTTTTAGTACCTCCCTAGTTTGACGATTCTCTGTTGGATTTTAATGTTTAAAACGCGTGTTGTTTTGGTTAAGCTAATGAGACACTTTAATACACATCTATTTGAATACATACTACAATACTGTTTACTAGCCTGTTAGCTTAAAATATTGTTTTAACGTAAATATAACCTAAATGTTTTTCGAAATAAATATAAGTGCAAAAGTTTCAATAATGATTTCTTCGTTCGTTGTATTTGTTTTAATACGCCGGAAATAAATTTCGACTCAAAATATCACTAAGCAATCTGTTGTAAGCATTTTCTAAATCTATCAATAATTTTCTGTTAAAAGTGCTAATATACCATACGAAATATTATGATAATAAAAATATTTTTAATTTATATAAATCGTGTACACAATTCATTGTAATAAAATTACTTTGACATGACGTCATCAAAGCGAACGTATTCTTAAGAGTTTATTTTTAACGACACCACGCGCGGGTTGATAACGTTAAAGGCACGGTTAACGCGTTTAAGGCCTTTAACGCGTTTATGTTTAACACGCGTCTCGGATTAGCGTTTACGTTGCGTCGACGTTACGTTATACTTTACGGCAGATTACAAACGTGAGTGCTAATGAGTTTCATGTCGTTCGCGTAACTATTTTACTATCAAATGCACATAAAATAAGATACGTAACGAGGGATCCAGAAGCTACGCTTAGGGTAATTAAAGTTTTAATTAAATTTAGTTTCGAATCATATACTAGAATACTCATAGTTTGCTTATTACAATTAATTTAGTCACTACAAATGTGTAAAGAAATTATTATTTCAAAAATTATAGCATAAATTCGAGGAGATTTGTCTTACATTTATGGACCACATATTTCTATTTAAATTACTCGAAGCATAAGTAATGCTTTAGTATCGTAATATAACGAGTTAGATCCTGTAATAAGAAATGCGACCATCCTATATTTATCTATTACATATTAGTAAAAAAAATATTGTAATTATTTATTAAGCTACATTGCTATCCTTGAACTCAAACTGCCTTCGTAAAATAAAAGGATATGAATAACGCAATTTAATTTATAATTAATAAGGCAAATGTCTATACAACACTGCTTTTTTTCATATCAATTAACACATTAAGCCTCATCACACCGGGTGAATTTAAAAATATAAAATAAAAAATCGTACTTTTCCGGTCAAAGGGAATTTCCCTTTGACCGGGTCACGCGTCAACGCCTCCGTTCTTGTGATGATTTTAATTCACATTCTCTTTGTCAAATGAATATTATTTATAATCAGTGACGATTTGTCATTTTCGGATTGTCGCTTTGATGTTTCATTCAAAAGGGATCTGTGCTATTAAACTAATTACTTTAATTGAATTTTGATTTAGTTTGTACCATTGACGTAAATCGTTTCATTTCATCAAATGTTATTAAGAGTTGAATGTAGACAAATCGAATAATATTTGATGTTTATTTACAATTGTTTCTAATGCCGCTACAGTATAGTAAAAGAACATTAATTTCTCGCTTGTTACGTCATTAGACTATCATACATCAGACTATCTATCTGTTATTATTTCACAGATAAGTAAAATAAACTCAAGGTAGGAAATAGGCTTTTCTATACGTAACATCTGACCATCCAACCCTACAAAGCGGGCGATGCGGCGATTGAGAACTATTATACATATTATATAAATATTTATTTTAATAAGACTACAAAAAAACGTCTACTCATTTATAAATATTTACCTAAAAATATTTCGCAATAAAAAAAGGGACAGTTTATCAATAAAAATCAAAACATACAAACAACTAAAACGTCTAACTACTTTCCTTCGTTATTTTGCTGGATGCCAAATAATTATAATGAAATCTCGATAAAATAAAACACAATTGAAAATATGTGCACATATATGTGTGTGTGATTATAAAAACAAACCCTCACGAACAAACTATTGTCCGCGGAAAACGAAATATTGTCAAATAAAAAACGAAGCCAATTTACGTTCAAAAACATACACCGGATTGAATTACATCAAAGCTGTTTCATATCACGTCCAATATGTTTAGGATTTCAATGGACTGCCCTCAGAATTAAATTGCTTTCCCCTACAGTTTTAAAGGTCTTCGTGTCCGTCATTTTTATTTTTTTTCTTTTAAAATATCACATTTCGTCTTATTACATCTTATTGGTCGGTAATAGGGAATCCTTAGCGATGAGAATACCAAGTCTGCAAACAAAGGATCGTCTTTATTTATTATAGAAATTATATAAACATCTATATAGATATATCCGTGATTGTTCCTTGAATAATAATTGCTTCTAAGAGAAAAATATTTCATGGTTAAAATATGTATATATACAATAACAATCTGTTTGTTATATTATTATAACAAACAGATTGTTATATACCTAAGTATACGCGCTTCGCAATTTCGCTCGTTTTAAACTAGTCTAACGAAGTAACAAGCGAGAAATTAACTATATATTATTATTATTTTTATTTATAAAATAATTGAAGCGCCACGCTATTCGACACAAGTGTCATAAATTATTATTTAATCTGTAAAACTGTTTTGTATCAACAACGTTATACTCAAATACGACAAAATACTGGTTAAATAGTATTGGTTTCTGTTGAAGGTTCTCAGTAGGCTCCGAGAGTTTGGCAGTTGTGACCCCTTTTTTTATTGTATTGGTTGGCGGACGAGCATATAGGCCACCTGATGGTAAGTGGTCACCAACGCCCATAGACAATGGCATTGTAAGAAATGTTAACCATCACTTACATTGCCAATGCGCCACCAACCTTGGGAACTAATGTCCCTTGTGCCTGTAATTACACTAGCTCACTCACCCTTCAAATCGGAACACAACAATACCAAGTATTGCTGTTTTGCGGTAGAATATCTGATGAGTGGGTGGTACCTACCCAGACGAGCTTGCACAGAGCTCTACCATCGAGTAAGAGAAAGTATATAATCTATACTACTATATAAATCTATTGGTTCTGTCTGTACATTTTTTTTTCACCTAATTTTGTGATAAATAATCAGTGATGCAGTGATTCACGTAATACTATTTTTTTAAATTTTTGTCTATCTGTCTGTCTGTCTTCTTATAACTCAAGAACAGCTTGACAAATCTTGATGAAAATTGATACACACAATTGGTGTGTGTGTACGCGCGTGTGTGTTATTATAGTAATGAAATAATTTATTATATTTTTATTAATTATTCGCGGGTGAAGCCTCGGGGCACAGCTAGTATATATATAAAAGCGAACCTGAACTATTTCCAGTTCTATTGGGTTGACGTCTCAACGAATTATGAGATTGAGGGAATTGAAAGTGCACCTATGCTTGCATACACTTGTGCACTTATATGTCCTGTGTATTTGGCTAATCTATCTTTATATTGAGCACCGTGGATGAAACAGGACAGAAACCTTTATATATAAAGAATCTCTAAGACTTTAAATTGTACCGGTAAATATGTGGCAGCGAGGCGATTGAGAAACCTTACTCACTTAATTATTTCGTTCTAGCTTAGTAGGATTACATGCTAGAGCACTATCTTCTAGTTAAAAACAATTTAATTAAATCACAATTTTTCTATGTCAATATATATGTAAAATAAGCAATTTTTTATATTAAAGTTAGATTGCATTTACATTACTTATATATGTGTATTAAACAAAACATACTGCAACAGCTTGTCCATATCAATTACTTGTGACAAGTTAAAAAAAAACTTAAATTTGAGTATGGCGGCAACGTTGAAACGACAAATGACTAACGCTAATCCATGTGCATTTTACGGGATTGAACGAGTAACTCGATTTATACGTATGTCCTTTGTTTACAGCCTGAAAACATAAGAGTAGCGACTGTCTAAACCCTTCGCTAGCAATTCAATCACAGGACTAAACAATACACGTATTATGCAGCCTGACACTGCCTGTACAAATTGAATATACATTCGATAAAACAAACGACAGCTCTTATTGCTAAGGTAATAGAGATTAAAATGAAATATAAAATAAGTCTGAAAACAGCAAAATTATATTGCATCAGAACAATTAACCCTACAAACTCAACTTCTCGACGCAAATGGATTGGATTGCCTTGAATCGAAATTATCTGAATTGTCTTCTGTCTGAATTTAATACAAACTGATATTGTAAGTGGTTTTGATATATTTCAATTAATATTTATATATTAATTTAAAAATATTTCAATTTAGAATTTAGGAAGCTATTATTTATATTTCAATTATATCATCCAATCACGCTTTAGATAAGAATATCATTCTACCATTTGACGCCTGTCTTCATTAATATTATGACAAATGATCTGATGTCACATTAATGTCGAATTTGCATTAATTATTATATTAAAACATTGGCGAGTATTTTGTTAACAGTTATCTCAAATATTTTGTTAATGAGACAATATAAAATTGAATACCTTATATAAAAAAATGTAATGCACAATATCCTTAACTTAATTTCAAACAATATATAAATTTTAACAATATTAATTCGAATTGATTTCGCGACTTTTATAAATTAAATATTTGATTTTAAATTTACATAGACTAAAATACATAAATCAACTTTGCAATTATTAATCGAAAAAAAAAACATTAAGAACAAAAACAACATGAGATGAGAATTCCTGAGATTAGAAAATTGACTGTGTTCATTAACATAAAACTTTTAAAATATTATAAGGGAAATATCACAAGTACTCGGACAACGTACTCAAGTTACATAAAGAACATTATAAAAACTATTCCCGCTTCTCGAGAGCTCCAAATAAAAACTTTATTGAGACAATGAAAAGAAAGTACTGCGATAAGAGACGTAATAATTTCAACTAACCGTCACACACTACTATGTCTGTAGTATTATTAAAAGAAAACAAATAAAATCATAAAAATAGTTTTATATATTAATGATCTTCATTTCAGTTGTCACATTGCGATTCTAACAAATTAGATTAATTGTTTACCTACTTTATATAGTTTTATGATCAACCTGTATTTTTCATATTAAGTGAATTTTATCCTTTTTTAGAAACAAATATCTTTTGCTGTAATTTTTGAAATACGAACGTTTTTTTTTTTCGAAATTCAAATAATATATTATGTTTGCATAAACACGTATAAATATTAAATTGAAATACTGATATATTTTTTTATATTTCTTTACAAACAGACAACTTCCATTCCATAATAACTAACACGAATAGATAATGAAACACAGAAATCCGGATATTACCAGCTCGAACCGGAGAGCTTGATATTGTCCTCTCAGATAAAAGAAGTTGGTGAAATTGTTCATTTTACTTAAATCGTCTCTTTCACGCTGTCTTTATTTCCTTTGTAGTTTTTATTCTATTTATAAAGTACAATCTAAAAATAATATAATTATATTACTGATGCCATTTTTATTTATGATGTTCTTGGTAAACGTTTATATTGTCCTTTATATACTTTTTTACATTATTATTATGAATGTAAATAATAATAATAATATCCTGGGACATTATTCACACAAGGCCATCTGATCCCAAACTAAGCAGAGCTTGTACTATGGAAACCAGACAACTGATATACTTACATATACTACATACTTTTATTTTGTAAATACATATTTATATATATAATTACACCCAGACTCAGGACAAACAGACATTTTCATGCACATAAATGTCTGCCCTGGGTGGGAATCGAACCCACGACCTGCGGCGTGAAAAGCAGTACCTTACCAACCACGCAAACCGGCTCGTCAAAATTATTATTTATATTTAGCATCCAGAAGTGAAAACTGTTTTTATAAGAACCTCGAATAATTGATCTATTCATAAATAGAACACCAAATCTTATAAATTTATGTAAACAGTAAACTAGTCATTCAATAACCTTTTAAATCCAAATAACACAATTGAACAGATCACAAATCACAAGTCGCGCCAATAATGAATTCATTACTTTACCTTTATGTGCACTAACAAGATGGCGGCGGTTTTAAATTAGCGCGCTTCTTTTTTTTTAACCACGCTTTTGTATGGGCCATGGAGTCTCCTAACTATAGGAGCTTTATAATATATATATATATTATTAAGCTCCGTATAATTTATTGTTCATGCATTTTGAGTTTTAATATTGTTCTATATAATTAACAATAGTTTGTTTATTTGTTCGTGGCGTTACATTTGTAAATGATAACAATTATATTACTAAATATTGTGAAACAGCCATGGATTCGATGTTGGCGATGGAAAATGATATTTAAAATCAAAGCCTACGTTTTATTAAGATTCTTGAATACTTATCCTCATAATACTACAGAAACTAGTATTTATATATATTTATTATTATTTTATACGAAAGCTACTATTATTCATGTATCACCATCTAAAGCATCACAATAATTAATATACATTACAAATACCAACAAAAATTCACTAAGCAATTAGTTATTTAAAAATGTATGTATGTATATAGAGTAAATTTTATCTTTGAAATAGAAACTATTCAAATTAAAATACACTTAATTTAAGGGGGTTTTAAAATTATATTTGAATTTAAATCGATAGTTAAATTATCTAATTAGCTTGATAATTTCTCTTTTCAAATAATGATAACAATAATGATTGTCTTTTCAAATACTAACGAAAAAGGTGACGTATAACACCGTTATCATTATATTAAAATATTTTATCCAGACCTCTCCTAACCTCTTAAGGTAGTACATTAAATGTTTCCTAGAGGTGCATCACTCGGTAATTATGCTAAGTGCACAAAAAGCCGTGATTAATGGTATGAGCTATCAGTCTAGACCAGATAATGTATTCGATAGTGGTTTGTGATACAGCATTTCTTGTTAACGATCTAATGGGATTACAATTTGACAACGAACGTTTGATATGATATACTTATATAATGTGTTATAATATTGAACAAGCTTTACATAAACATTGTTATTTGTAAAGTACCAGCAACCTCGCAGCACTAGATAGCTAACACTATAAGCAACAAGGTTTGTTCTAAGATTTTATTTTCATACAAAAATAAGTATTAATTTAATTTACCACTTGAACGTTGAATACACATAGATAACAACGTAAAAGTTATCTAGAAGTATTATATGAATAAAATTTAAGACTTAAAGCAAATTCAAAATTATGCAAATATCTTGTAACATTGTATTCAATATCTTCTGTTTGCAAAACCTGAGGAGATACGGAGTAAGCAAAAATTAAGTCCAAAACATGTTAACCCCATACAATCTAGTAATGAAATTCGAAATCAAGGCGACACAAAACAATTGTTCGATGCAAACGATTTTATCCCGATCGCTAGAAAGAAGTTACGGAAAAAACTTGCCGGAATACAGATGGATGCTGTAAACATACTGGGCGATATTACGTCGAACAGCTACAGGAAATTATGTACAGATAGTTCACTACATAGCAAAAGTTATTATAATGTGTTTATAAATAATTAATCAAATTAAAATCTGGTCAATTTTTTTTAATATATTTGGTTGCCAGACTAATAAGTGGGCCCCTTAGATGGTTGTGGTTACAGCTGCCCAACTGAAGGCAAACATCGTGAGGAAACCTGCATGTGTCAAATTTCACTGAAATTCTGTCACATGTGTATTTCACCAACCCCCATTGGAGCAGCGTGGTGGAATAAGCTCCAAGCCTTCTCCTCAAAAAAGGAGAGGAGGCCCAGCAGTGGAACACTCACAGGCTGTTACTGTACTGTACTGTAAAAAAAAAAAAAAACTAGTACACAAAATTCAGCAAAGTTCGACGAATTATTTTAACATGAATACACAAAATCCTCTGCCAAAAACAAACAGACGACCTGACTGTATTGTAGTCGCGTCGTTTACATACTGTTTACAGAAACACAAGCAAAAATGCTCAATGCAATTACTCTATGCGATTGTTTGCAGTCGAGCCAGTCGTTTGCGAATACGTGGTATTAAAATATTGTACGTTTATTTTCAATTGAACTAAATATTAACTTGTATTTGTGAAATTATTGACCTTTTTTATATATATATAATGTAACTATAACTTTATATCCTAGAAGGAGGATTGACAATGTAAGCGATGGTTAACATTTCTTATAATGCCATTGTCTATGGGCGTTGGTGACCACTTACATCAGGTGGCCCATATGCACGTCCGCCAACCTATACAAAAAAAAAAAAACTTGTAATGTCACACTCTATGGTTAAGTATCAAATATAATGACCATCAGGATATAATACTTGTTTAATTAAAGGCTACATATAAAGCTGTCTATATAAGATCACTTTCATAATCCGATCGGACGGACAGTTCGACATGACCGGAAAGATTTGTCTCCGTACAGAAGGCATGATTTCCAAGATACAGCAGTGGAAACATTGCAAAATTTGGGATAATATTGAGAATTTCCAATAAATCTAACATTGGTTGAATCCGGGTTTGAAACTAGAACCTCGGATGAAGCCTTACAAGCAAGCCACTAGCTAGACCAATTAGACAGAGGTAAGTTTTGTTTGTTATATAAATTTCATTCACATCCATACGGAGTCATAAAGGTTCAATTTCAATACGAATACTAAAATTAACATAATATAACTACAGGATATAATAATTAATCTATCATAAATAGTAAAGAGTAAAGTAAAGTAATAGCCTGTGAATTTCCTACTGCTCTGCTAAGTCTCCATTTTTAAGGAGCAGGTTTGAAGCTTATTCTACCACGCTGCTCCGATGCGGGTTGGTGGAATACGCATGTGGCAGAATTTCAGTGAAATTAGACACATGCAGGTTTCCTTACGATTTTTTCTTCATCAACAAGCACGAGATGAATTGTAAACACAAATTAATCACATGAAAAATCAGTGGTTCTTGCCTGGGCTTGAAGCACTTTTGGTTATGATTCAAGCGATCTAATCACTAGGTCATCATAAATAACAAAAAGAAATGCAAACACATATCAATAATATTACGTCATCAATAACAAATGATAATCTAATATCATTATTATTTGCACGGTAGCAAGTCCACATCATTAATATATCAAATTACATATTCTGTTAACATAATTAAGTAATCACATACATATATAATGTAAACACCGCGAGGATTCCCGCTAATAGATTCCGTACGACTGATTTGCATCATTACCTGAATCAATTAACGATAATACTGCATTTAAATTCGTATCACATGATCATATTTGATATAAAACTTACATTATATAATTATAAAGTTTATATAATTTTATATTTATATATCTAATGCATTCGAACGGCATTGAACTCTTGGAATCCTGATGAATTTCTGTTTTTTAACCTTATAAAATTTTTATTGAATAAAATATATTTTGATCTGATTTATGACCTCGAATACACACAATTAAATACAAATTATTTTCATTTATATTTTATCAAAGTAAACCAAAAACAATTCACTGCATTAAAAAACAAATAAAAAAAAAAAGTCAATGAAAGCCAAATCCAAACTTCTGTCCGATGTTAACATCGGTAAAATATAAAATAGAAATAGAAAAAAAATATTCCTTCGATAAAGTATAAATTTATTTTCTAACAATATATTAAACATAAAGGTCGTACCCATTCATCACCCCACTCAGTCATCCGTCAAAAAACCGCTCACCGTATTTTATTGTCTAGCAACACCGGGAAAAATTCCTGCCCGATTTGGTATATATATTTTTTTTTCATGGCAACATCGGAGATATGTTTTAAACATTAGAACGTTGGGGCTGTATCGGAAAACGCTTTATTTCGATATGATGAATCGATGCATGCTGTACACATGTAAACGGGGAGACTTAAACCGCTTAGACATTGTTTTTGTAATCGAATGTGATTTTGCATTTATGGTACATGATATACAAACTGAACATTATTTATCGATCAAAAAATAATGCAATATGACTAATACAGGAAACATGCATATGACTAATTTCATTGAAATTCTGACAGAAGTATATCCACCAACCCGCATTTGAGCATCGTGGACAGCTTAAGCGTAAGCTTCAAACATCCTCAAAGGGAGAGGAAGCCTTAGCATACGCAGTTACAGTTATAAAAATTTACTACGTCTATCCCGAACAAGAGCAAAATTGTGTATCGAGATTTATACAAAATAATGTTTTAATATTAAAATTACTCTATTTCCGGTTATCTAATAAGCGGCTTAACTGAATCCTCTCATTCGTATCAAAATATAAATATGAAAATAATACATCAAAAACCGACCACTTCTTTCGTAATAAATCGCTCCAAATCCCTTGATAATATGAAACCTTTACGTCGTTAAAACCTTTACAGGAATATAGGCTCTATACAGATATTGTTAAATGTTACATTGGCTTGTATATTTAGTTAAGATATTATTTTAATACGTTTATTTGTCAACATGCCAAAGTAGCCCTTTGATTTCTATATGCAATGTCCCTTTTCTATACAAAATAGGGAACAAATATTATGTGGGGACTTTGAATAATATTCATTTTGTTAAATTGATACGGTCTGTTTCCTTTTATTATGAAAAAGTGAATATATTCTATTCGAAGTGAAAATTTATCAAACGTTTCAAACAAGAAAAGTACAATTTTATGTTTTTTGGAAGTATATATTATCAGTTCTGAATGTTGACCGGTCACGACGAGGCCATCTGCGGAAATCGTAGAGGGTGTCTGATTGTTAGCTAAAATATATATGTTGTTAGATATAATATAGTAACACTAGGACACGCGACGCGACACTGGCTCGTAATTAAATTCTACATTTCAATAATAAAATAACCTAACATTTACAATATTGCTTCCCTTTTTTTAATAAAAATATATTATGAAATTAATAATACATAAAAAAAATCAGTTTTAATAGAACACTACGCATAATTTAACAAAATTACATATTTAAATCGTATGAGGACAATAAAATGCGGAATAATATAATTTGTTAGTGTCGCAATTCTCACCGTTCAGGTATAACATTACATAGCGGCGATACGGCGGCATGGTGATAGTACGGTGTCGTGGACGGCGACACTTCACGTCAGCGATCCGCCCTGAAAACTCGAGGCTGAAGTGCTCGTAGTCTGAACATTGCTAATATTTATGGGTAATGTCAACCATTTGCCTTAACCTATCAGCCAGAATATCTAACAAATATATAAAAAAAAAAATTCACTATTTTATAATTAAATTACCGAAATGACATAAAGCAAAAAGACATTTCAAGTCATTGTAAATTAAACACGGTATATATTATTTAATATTAATTAAACAAAATATGAATAAAATTTACTTTTAAATTCAATTATTTACAAAAACACTTGCTGAATACAAATAACTTGTCCCGCCGTTTGTTGCGTTAAACGAAACGACACAACTTATTAAGTCGTATATAAATTTGCCTCACGTAACGGAACGTTCAGAATATCTTTTGTTGCGAATGAAACTAGATAGTCAAGTAAACATTTGACTTAAAATGGTAGATATTGTTTTAAATATCATTTCAATTACGTAGTTTCTGTGTAAAATTAATTACTGTTGATATACAATATGCTGCAACTATAAACAGATAAGTTTAGTCCATTCGTTTTTTTTTTTCTTAATTCACGCAGAAATTATGATGTTATTTGAGATGAAACTTTGTTTAGCGATAGTTATTTGTTTCAGAGCGAAAATATACTATAAAGTATATTATATATTTTTAAAATATAGTTCAATGATAAGACTGGTTATCGTAGATAAAAATCGGTGAGGAATTATTTTTGCTGATAGTCTTAATGTAGACTAGTCAACTAAGTAGAAAATATTAGAGTCCATAAGATGTAACCATACATTGGTGTACTGCCTAGTTCTTTATCTTACTTTCAGAGGGACATGATATATTATAGAAATAAAATATAAACATGTAGTCTCAGGAATTTTTAATAGAAAATGATGTTCTTTTGCTCTAATTCAAATCGTTTTATAAACAAGCCGTTTAATATGAAAACTGGACCAATAGGGAATAAGCACTAGACTGGCAATAATCTTAAATTTAACTCTTTACTGAAAGTCCTTGTCAGTACAAAATTAACTTTTATTTAAACAACAAGCTAAGTTTATTCTTATATTCGCCACGTGCGAACCGTGCCATTCTATTTGAAAATAGAACGATTCGAGAACAAAGAAGTGGTCTCTGTCAACGGCATTTCCGTTTGGAAATCGAATACAACGGTCCACGACCGTGTCCAACGACCGCCTGTCTCTGAAACGGTCCGATTTAAATTTACACAAAAGGTACAGAAGCATTGATTAAATTTTTCTCGTGATTGTACTTTTGTTTTTAATCGACTAAACGAAAATGAAGTTTTTTACTATGAATTTGTATTTTATTATTTTTATTTAATATATCCATACATAATTTTATTCCGCCCGACAGGTTTCTTAAGCTAATAGTAGTTATACTTCTTATAATACGTTAGGAACACATCCTGTTCTTTACTGCTTTTGTTTTAAGGATATTACATACTGTTCTACAAATCTCTCAAAGCTTTTTAACTCCAGGCCTAGACATAGTCCTGTAGCGATTGTCAATTTCGATTGTAGAAACCGCTTATATTTTTTATATATATAGTTTGTCATTTCTATATATTTTAAATATAGAAATGACAAACATTTCATCTCTTTCATCAGATTTCGATTACGGGTTGACCTCTAGGGACCTTCTTCTTATACCCTCTAGGGTTAAATGAAGGCAAAAAGCGAGGCATAACTCATTTCACTCGGTGGTAGAGCTTTGTACAAGCTCGTCTGGGTAGGTACCACCCACTTATCAGATATTCTACCGCAAAACAGCAGTACTTCGTATTGTCGTGTTCCGGTTTGAGGGGTGAGTGAGCCAGTGTAATTACAGGCACAAGGGACATAACATCTTAGCTCCCAAGGTTGGTGGCGCATTGGCGATGTAAGCGATGGTTAACATTTCTTACAATGCCATTGTCTAGGGGCGTTGGTGACCACTTACCATCTGGCCCATATGCTCAGCCGCCTACAATAAAAAAAAAGAATTATTCCAATAATAATGTCCTCCAGACCGATTTCAGTCACGGCGTCCAATCCCAAGAGAGGTTAGCCAAAATAGCTCAATGGGTTTTCATATTGATCCTAGAAATCCTAGAGGATGCTCTAGTATACCACTGAGATCTTCACGCCACCTGTCCGATCTTATCGTCAGCCTCTTTCTAGATATCGTTCAGGACTATAATTTACAAAATTGTTAAAATCAATTAATCTCTTCTGATACACTATTTCGAATGAAAAATTATCTTTCATCTCCAGTAGTTACAAAATTCTAAACAAACTAACAATAAAACAATACTGAATTTAATTAATACCTTAGTGCTATAAAGTGACGATGATGTTTAAATAAAGATATTTATTTAGAACTTTCAATTATAATATACTAAAGTACACACGATAATGATGGAATTTGATGTATATCTACGATTTATGTCGTGACAACCAAAGTAAATATAAATGTGGCTTTCTAGACAATTGGAAATGAATTAACATAATATTAAACTAAGGATTTAAAGATCTTAAAATTATGTATGTCAATGAAAAGTCACAAGAACTAAAATATAATTACTTGGCAGTTTGTTCAATACATATGGGCATGTAAAAAACCCACCAAACATCATCATTTAGTATTGTTGTGTTCCGGTTTGGAGGAAGTGAGCCAATGTACTACAGGCATAACGGATATAACATCTTAACACCAACCTTGGGAACGCACAAGGTTGGTGGCGCATTGGCGATGTACGGAATGGTTGATATTTCAATTCCAATATTTATGGACGGTGGTGATCATATATCATCACCTATTTACCAATAATTCACTTACCTATTCCATAAAAAAAAATACATATCTTTAACCTGAGTTCAATATTTTTTTACTCTAAAATAACACTTTACAAAACACGTTTAATTTATAATATTAAGTATTATTGCGAGTAAATAATACATTATATTACTTTCATTATCATAAAAGGTTTTAGTTATTGTTCAACATTACGGTCAAGACAGTCGTAACGCTCCATCGAGTTACTTTGTTATTCTGTTTAGAATTAAATTCAATTGAAATGAAATCCTTGACAGTATTTAAGAATATTATGGCACTTCGACTAATTGTCGGCCATTACCACAAACTAGAATGTTCTACAATTAAAAAAATAATTTTGCGAGTGTATTGTTTTTTGCTTTCGTCTTTTTTTGTTTCTGTTTATGTAATAGCATTTCCTAATCCGCTCGACTTCGAAAATAACTATACGTTTACAATGGTCGAAAGTTTTTTAAATTTAACGCTGTCGTTCATACTGAAAGGAAATTATGTTAATTTTTTATACGCATTCATTGAAAAAACTCACGAGTTGTTAAATTTTAGACGCGTTTATATAACAAATTACGTATGCTTAGCGTTACCTGTAGCACTTATACTACGTTTATATTTTATGCTTGCATATAGCGCATACTCGTATTGCGATTTTCATACATGGATTACAATTGCAGCCTACGTAACTTTCTGTGTCAATTACGTGTCAAAAATTATCGTATTTGACATTATATATCAAGTAATGAAATCGCTCAGAATGAAAATTGAAATTAAACATTTGACTATTAATACCTCTGGAAGAGAAACGGTCGAAGCGAAAGTTGAAAATATAAGGAAATGTATTTTTTTTTATCACAATACACTGGATTTGATTAATAATATTCATTTTGAAATCGAATGTTGGGTATAATGATGATTTTTTAACTACTTTTTATTCTTTGATTTCGTAATTTTGTCGTTGTAGTAATTTCTTCTGTATATATATTTTTCAGATATGTGTTCTATTATTGGTCGGAATGCCGAAAACTGTGATGTATATGTACAAAGGCATGAAGGCGGCTCTCAGCAAGGTAATCAAGGGAACCCTCCTAGAAATGGAGGCCCAGGCGGTCCGAATGTCGGGGCGTCGCGGTAGCATGCGCAAGCGAACCGGTGGCGGTCCCCGACCAGATGGAGAATCCTCTCCACTGGTTTTTTGTGGGTAATCCGGCGCCTTCAGCGCCGGTGAGCCCTACATAAACTTCATGTGGGAGAAACGCGCGAGAAAAAAAGGGTCCGGCCACTTTATTCAGGTCATCACTTGGTTCGAGCTCTTTTCCACTTCATGATCTCTCTAGGACTCGTTTGTTTCAATATCTATCAACCCTTCGACATACGTGATCAACCCACTGCCAGTTGAGTTTCCTAATTTTGTAAACTATGACGTGTTGTTTTGATTCTTTCTTATTTCAGGGTTCGAGGACTCCTATTTATATATACTCTTACATCGGAGTTTACACCGTATTTCTGAATAGCGTACCCGCAATTTTGTTTGAAATGATATCGAATGAAGTCGACAATATTAGAAACATATTAATTTTATTGTCGATTGACACCCAAGGTTTTTATAATTTACTTGAATCGTAATAAATATTCTTTAGTATTCAATTATTCAGTTTTCCTAACGTTATTTATAAAAAAAATGCTGGCTATGTCTATATCGAAATCAACACGATGTTGGCAAACTTAATCTTGTATTGTTGTTAATAATTGTACATTTTTTTATTTTAAGATGAGATACTACGTGTGGAGATTCAACGGACATTGGACTACATGAAATTTCGTCCATTTGAGTTCAATATTTGGCGGATGATCCCATTGGACGCTTCCCTACCTTTGAAATTTGTCAGCTTATGCGTTACATATATAATCGTGAGCGCTCAGTTCACAAGTTTGATGTAAAATATTTTAGCTTAAAATTATATCCTATATATTATCCTAGCCATTTGCCATTGTATAATGTTATATTTGCGTGTGCTTATTAAATAAAGATATTGAGTGTAAAATTTTTATTGAATTATTTGTTGCGGTTGTAGAAATGTCAATTTTGAAATTATGATTTATAAAATTTGCAGATAATTAAATTTAAAATGTTTAAAATAGATTAAGGCAACTTATACAACGATTATATAAAACGTAAAGAGACATTTTAAAATTTCAAGTTTTTAAATTCAGTTAATTTTTTTTTTTTTTATAATAACACCAATTTACTGATATTAGGAATATTAGTAATGTAAATGGGATTGTGAGATTAGCCCAGGGTTCGAACCTGGGACTTGCGTGCAGCTCCTAAGCTGACCGGTACTGGTCCTTTTATGGTTTTGTATTTTTAAAAACGCAAGGTAAGTATTTAAAATGATCTACAACAGGTAGGCGCACTATACCATTCACGTTCAATGAACCCCTGAAGACCCGGATCATGGAGGCGGTGGCCTGAGGGAATGTGGTTCCGGCGGTATCGCTGGACGTGGCGAACGCTTTCAATAGGCTTCCTTTCGAGACAATAAGAGAGACGCTTCGATATCACGAGGTGCCTTCCTATCTCAGAAGGGTGTTTGGAACATACCTCCAGAATCGAGTGGTCTTCTGGGAGGGGGGCGATGGGCGACTTGTCCGGTGTGTGTAGGCTGCGGCGTTCCACAGGGGTTGGTTCTCGGTCTAATCCTGTGAAACGTCCCGGGGCAGGCCTGGCGACAGTGGAGGCGGTCCGTCCCCACTTGAGTCGCTGGGTGGAACAGAGTCACGATACACATACATTCAGGCTGTTGCAGGTACCGAGCATGGTTGTTTCGGTAGCTATCTGCACTGGATACCATCCTGCCCCGAGTGGGGCGCACCTTCGGACACGGCGCGTCACACCTTAATTGAGTGTGCCCCATGGGGGCCTCAACGCCATTCCCTGGCGACCATTGTAGGCGGAGACCTCTCGCTACCAAGCGTGAGAAAAGCCATACTGTATGGTGCGCCGATATGGGTCGACGCACTCACTGCCCACAACCGCAGAGGGTCATAGAGGTGAGGGCGATAAGAGGGTACTGTACGGTGTCTTGGACAGCGGCGACGCTCCTCGCAGGCGATCCGCCTTGAGAACTCCAAGCGGAGGTGCTCGCTTCCGGGCTGAGGCGAGAGACCGCGGCGACCGTCCAGGTCGGCAGAGGTCGAGAGAATCAGGGTTGGTCTTCTTCTGCGAGAGTGTCATATCACAGAAGGAGGCCGCGGGGCGGCAGCGCGAGGAAAATGCCTCCTCTTATTCGATCCGTCAAAGAAGTCCGGGGAGGAGGCGTAGGCGCTATGCGCACCTTCTCCCTTCGCCTTAATAGCCGCCGGAGCTAAGGGGGCTCCCTGTATCCAGGAACCCCCTTAGAAATGGAGGTCCGCATAGGCGGGCCGGTCGGGGCGTCACGGTAGCATGCGCAAGCGATCCCGTGGCGCCCCCCGACTGGACGGAGAGGATACCGTTGGTTTTTTAGTGGATATTCGGCGCCTTCAGTGCTTGACGTAGGGGAAACGCGCCAAGGCATTTTTCCAGCGAAAAACAAAAAGGGTATAAGCGCCATGATCGGCAGCGAGAGGTGCTGGAAGGAGGAGGTCTTGTTCTGTGAAAACGTCATGTCACAGAATGCGGCCGCGGAGAGGGAGCGAGAGAACAGTGCTTCCGCTGACCTGCTTCGCCGAAGAAGACCAGGGAAAAGCCGTCGGCGCCATGCACACCTTCTCCTCCCGCCGTAAGTGTCACTGGGGCTAGGGAGCCTCTGTACCCTGAGATCCCCCTAGGATTTGGAGCCCCGCAGAGGCGGGTCTACCCTCGAGACGTTACAGTAGTATGCGCAAGCGATCTCGTGACGTCCCCCGAAAAGAGGAGTGGATATCCCTGGTGTTTTAATGGATATTCCGGTCGTTGATTGTAGGTCGCCGATTAATTGATTGATTGTATTTCAATTAAAATTAATTTGTAATATTTTAAGTTGATTAATTAAAATTTTTTAAATGTATTTCAATATACCTACCATTTGAATTGTATTTGCTGACATATAAATTTAAGATTATAAGTTTATTTACAAAATAATAACCTGGATATAAATAAACTAAATGATGAAGTAGAATATAGTGCTTGTAGCTTCGAAATAACATTGGTTTAAGTTCATAATTAATTATATTATACCTTCATAGTCTGTACATTTTGTTTCTATTTGTTACCATCCGTTATCAAAGTTTGCAAATGCCTTCTACGCGATCATGATCAAACATGGGAATCTATTTTATGAGCTGCCTTGTATATAGGAACAGGACCTTCAACTGATTGTTAAATTGATGCGTAATCTTAACAATCCTCTCTGAAATGAAATGATGTGCATGTTTTTTAATACTAAGGCCACATACACAGACAGCTTGAAGCAGTCAGGATGGACCGCTTTAAGCTGCGACTGCATAGTGAACTACAGACTTCTACGTACATACACGAACCGCTCAAGCAGTTGCAACTGCTTCGGGCGGTTGGCAGCACGGTGAAATTTCATCATGCCGTCAAGCAGTCGCCAGGCATACACTGACTGCTCGAGCTGTCGACTGTTGACTAAGTGGCATTTAACCGGGACCAACAAACAATATATTATGTTCTAATGCTTTTAAATGTTAATTATACAGGTCTTTTAGAATATTAAAAATTATTTACTTTTCTCTATTTTTCCTGGTAGGTAATAATATATAATATCATATAGCTTGTAAAAGTATGTGGTATATTGTTATAAGAATAAAATGACGTTAATTGATTGGAAAAAACTAATCCACTTTATATGAATTTCATTTTATTTCCAAGTTTTGATTAAAGATTGGACTACCTTTATACAAACTATAATAATTTAAGATAATATCTGAATTTGATTGCAGGGAGTTAAACTAATATCAGTAAATTACGACCAATTTATATGCTATAAAAACTAAAATATTTCAAAATTCAAATACAATTTAATAAATTATTTTGATGTTTAACCAAGATTACACGCCAAAACATGTGTACACGATATGTTCATTATATAATACAGTCACTTGCTTATATAATAATTAATTGACAGCCTCGTTGGTCTTTTAGCTACATGTAAAGACACGGTAGTCCTGGGTTCAAATGCCAGGTTGGGCCAATAAAATGTGATTGAGATTTTCTGTCGAAAATTCTCAGTAGCAGTCCGTTGTTTGGAAGTTGGAAGTGTGTACATGCCCGTGCCTCGGAAAGCACGTAAAGCCGTTGGTCCTGCGCCTGAACTCTTTCCAGTTGTGTCGGATTCCCGCCCCATCGGATTATGAGAGTTAGGGAATAGAGAGTGCATCTGTGTTTGCACACACACTTGTGCACTATAATATCTCCTGCGCAGTTGGCTAATCTCTCTTGAGCTTGGCCGCCGTGGCCGAAATCGGTCAGGAGGACCATTATTATTATTACTTAATTAAAATTAAAAAAAATTACTAAATTAGGGTAATTAGTAAATTAAATTATTTTATCTATTTAAATTAATTGACTAAGAAAATAAATACAATTTAAAAATCTTAAAAAAAGCTATTGATAATATAACGTGACAATAATGTTGTGGATTTGGATGACACTGATTTGAAATCAATATTTTATGTGAAATCATGTTATGCAGATCAAAATTAACATTTATACTTAAATGCAGTCTTTTTAGAAGTCACAAAAAACTTTTATAGTATTGATAAATGATTTATAAAATACAATTTTAAACAATGAGACACATTACAACAGCTTGTAAATATAAAGGTAAGACTAAAACACCTTCTCACGCTCAATACTTTTATTTAATAAGCACACAAGTAATGACAAATAGCTTGAACGATAAGTTCTTAAAATTTTACATCGTATTTGTGAACTGAGCGCTCACGATTATATATGTAACGCATAAGCTGACAAATTTCAAAGGCAGATAAGCGTTCAAGGAGAACATCCGCCAAATACTGTACTTAAATGGACGAAATTTGATGTAGTCCAAGGTCCGCTGAATCTCCAGAAGTAGCATATTATCTTGAAACCAAAAAAAATATCATTATTAACAAATTTCAGTTTTTTTAGGGCAGGTAAGGTTTGTATTATATTTTAAAATAAGAAAGTATTCTGGCAAATAGGCCACATGATGTTCACCAACGCCCATAAATACTGGCGTTGTTAGAAATAGTAACCATTCATTACATTACCAATGTGCCACCGACTTTGCGAACTAAGATGTAATGCCCCTGGTACTTGTAGTTACTCTAGCTAACTTCTTGAAACTGGAAAACAAAAATACTAATCATTGCTGCTTGGTAATAGAATATGAGATGCGTGGGTGTTACCCACCCAGAGGGACTTGCACAAAGCCCTTAAACCAAGTAAGCAGATGGAGCAGACGCACTCAAGCAAGCATTCTTATATAAAGGACGCTAGCAAAAATAAAAATTAAATATTTTTTGTTTTTAAGATCCTGAATAATACCTGTGCATACAATTAAATTTGATATTAATATGTTTCTGATATTTTCAACTTCATTCGATATCATTTCAAACAAAATTGCCGGTACGCTATTCAGAAATACGGTGTAGACTCCGATGTAAAAATATTCACAGAATAGAAGCTGCGCATTCCTATCCTGTAATGAAAACGATTTCCTAAGTTTCCTCTTCAGCATAAGTAGCCAGGCATATTGAGTTTTAACTTCTACGTCTTAAGAACTATAATTATTACCTGACTGTAGGCAGCCTTCATAGCTTTGTATATATACATAACAGTTCTCGGAAATCCGGCAAATAACAAGAGACAAATCTGAAAAAATAAAATATAGAAAAAAAAGCCGACCCAAAGAATAAAAATTTTCAAAAAACATGATCATACCCAACTCTCGATTTCGATGTCAATATTCTCAATGAAATTCAGTATGTTGTGATAGACAAGTAGACATTTCTTAATATTTTCAATTTTCGCTTTGATCCTTTTATTTCCAATTGCATTAATAGTCATATTGTGTTTGAATTCAACTTTCATTCTGAGTGATTTCATTACTTGATATATTATGTCAAATACGATAATTTTTGACACGTAACTAACACAGAAAGTTATGTACGCGACAATTGCAAACCATGTTCGTATATCGTTATAATCGAATAAGTTATTTAAAATCATACAAAATATATGTATTGAAAATGCTAGAGTTAATGCTAAATATACATTATTTGTCATATGAACGCGTCCCAAATTCAACAAGTCGTTAGTTTTCTCAATAAATGCGTACAAAAAATTAACATAGTTTCCGTTTAGTAGAAACGAAAGCAATATATTTAAAAACACATCGATCATTATGTACGTATAACCCGATTTAGCATTGAATGGATTCGGAAATGTTATTGTATAAACAGTAACAAAAAAACACAAGAGCAAGAAACAATACACGCGCAAAATTATTTTCTTAAGCGTAGAGCATCCTAGATCATGATAATGGCCGGCAATTAGCCGAAGTTGCATAATATGCTTCAACACTGCCAACGAATTCATTTCGAATACACCTAATTGACGGAATATTAATGTAGTGCGTCGGAGTGGTACCGCAGTTTTGATGGAAATGTTGAACAATAGCTATGATTAATACCTTTTATAGTAATGAAAATATTGTTATGTGCTTACAATAATACAAAATATAATATTATAAATTAATTAACTGTAGGTCAAATTATATATTACAAGTATAATATTGAGCTATGATTACGAATAATTGATAAATACGAAAGAGTTCTTGTAACTTTGGTATCTATAATTTTAACTCTATAAATTCTTAGTACAAGATTATAAATTATTTATTTATTTTTTTTATTTTTTTTTATTGTGTAGGTAGGCGGACGAGCATATGGGCCACCTAATGGTAAGTGGTCACCAATGTCCATAGACAATGGCATTGTAAGAAATGTTAACCATCGCTTACATCGCCAATGCGCCATCAACCTTGGGAACTAAGATGTTATGTCCCTTGTGCCTGTAATTACACTGGCTCACTCACCCTTCAAACCGGAACACAACAATAACAAGTACTGCTGTTTTGCGGTAGAATATCTGATGAGTGGGTGGTACCTACCCAGAAGAGCTTGCACAAAGCCCTACCACCGAGTGATAAATGAATGAACCGAACCGAATGAGAAATGAAATGAATGATAAATTTTGTTTTATGATATTAGATTTACTACATGGTGGTTTTAAAACGCGGCTTGTATTGGCAGCGTTGAATTTGATTTTTATTAATAAAGACATCCACATTAGAAAAATGCTTAATATGACAGCAATACATTGTTTTCACTTCAAAATAATTGATTATGTACTTTTCAAGTAAATAGTTATGTAATGCAGTTTGTGTGTATTACACTCATGATTTCAAAACATTAGCTCAGCCCCTGGATCTAGTAAATCAAAGTAGATTCAGGGTGTAACCGTGTATGTCCTATTCCAGTTGATCCTGAGGAGGACGTATGTACCAGGGAGGAGTGTGTGGGGGATGACATCACCTTCGCCAGAGCCACGAACGGAAGAGCAAGGGAGAGGCTGTTGATACGTTATATCGACACGATCCTGCAGCCTCTCCAATCCTTATCGAAGACGGACATAACCAAGTTACCTCCCCAGGCGCCATGATATCTTTCCAAAGTTACGACTGTGTGAAAAAAGATCTAAAAATAAAAATCGTTAACATTATAAGTTGACATTGAAAATAAAATATGCCGCCTGCAAGCTTATCAATGAAATTTTGTATCTTGTAAAGGTTTTATGTTTATTATAGAAATATTTTCTTATTAAATACTCAATTGTATTGATTTGTTATCTATATCGTACTTTTGTTGTTTTTACAATATCAATATGTATATTATAATAAGACTGAAATTACAATGGAAGTTATCAAATGGTAAACAAAACTCTGGTTACATTGGTAATATTGGTAATCAAAACAAAAATCTAAAATGGAAAACATATCTATAATCTGATTTCAGTATTTATGTAGACGAAACTTACTTCTTATAAAACATATTTAATTTATAATATTAAGTATTATTGCGAGTAAATAATACATTATATTACTTTCATTATCATAAAAGGTTTTAGTTATTGTTCAACATTACGGTCAAGACAACGTCGTAACGCTCCATCGAGTTACATTGTTATTCTGTTTAGAATTAAATTCAATTGAAATGAAATCTTTGACAGTATTTAAGAATATTATGGCACTTCGACTAATTGTCGGCCATTACCACAATCTAGAATGTTCTACAATTAAAAAAATAATTTTGCGAGTGTATTGTTTTTTGCTTTCGTCTTTTTTTGTGTTTGTTTATGTAATAGCATTTCCTAATCCGTTCAACTTCGAAATGAATTATACGTTTACAATGGTCGAAGTGTTTTTAAATTTAATGCTGTCGTTCATACTAAAAGGAAATTATGTTAATTTTTTATACGCATTCATTGAAAAAATTCACGAGTTGTTAAATTTTAGACGCGTTTATATAACAAATTATGTATGCTTAGCGTTAACTGTAGCACTTATATTACGTTTATATTTTATGCTTGCAAATGGCGGATATTCTTATTGCGATTTCCATACATGGATTGCATTTGCAGCCTACGTAACTTTCTGTGTCAATTACGTGTCAAAAATTATCGTATTTGACATTATATATCAAGTAATGAAATCACTCAAAATGAAAATTGAAATTAAGCATTTGATTATTAATACCACTGGAAGAGAAACGGTCGAAGCGAAGGTTGAAAATATAAGGAAATATTACTATATCTATCACAATACACTGGATTTCATAAATAATATTCATTTTGAAATCGAATGTTGGGTATAAGGATGTGTTTTAACTACTTTTTATTCTTTGCTTTAATATTTTTGTAATTTATTCTGCATATATTTTTTTTCAGATATGTGTTCTATTATTGCTCGGAATGCCGAAAACTGTGATGTATATGTACAAAGGTATGAAGGCGGCTCTCAGCAAGGTAATTGCTATTAAGAAGTTGAAAACTCAATATCCCTGTATTCTGAAATCTGATGAAAATTTTATTAAATGCCAATAACCAATCAAAGAGCCAATGTTAATGCACTGCTGAATAAATTACTTTCCCAAGGAGTGCAATAGCTTTCGGTTCTCCGTCTTCCTCATACATTCGGGTCTAGCTTTCTTCACATCATCACTTGGCTGGAGGGCGCCACATGCTGTGTTTTCCGCTCCATTATCTCTTGTCTAGGATTCGTCTGTTTCAACATCAATCAGTCCTTCGACATATGTGATCAACCCAATGCCACTTCAGTTTCCTAATTTTGTAAGCTATGTCGTATCGTTTTGATTCTTTTTTATTTCAGGATTCGCAGACTCCTTCTTATATATTCTTTTACATCGGAATCTACACCGTATTTATGAATAGCGTACCGGCAATTTTATTTGAAATGATATCGAATGAAGTCGACAATATCAGAAACATATTAATTTTATTATCGATTGACACCCAAGGTTTTTATAATTTACTTGAATCGCAGTAAATATTCATAATATAATTATTCAATTATTCAGTTTTGTTAACGTTATTAATTGAAAATTGCGGGCTATGTCTATATCGACATCAACATGATATGATGCAAACTGAATTTAATATTGCTGTTAATAATTATACATTTATTTTATTTGAAGATGAAATGCTACGTTTGGAGATTCAACGAACATTGGACTACATGAAATTTCGCCCATTTGAGTACAAAATTTGGCGGATGATCCCATTGAACGCTTCCCTACCTTTGAAATTTGTCAGCTTATGCATTACATATATAATCGTGAGCGCTCAGTTCACAAGTTTGATGTAAAATATTCTTAGCTTAAAATTATATCCTAGCTATTTGTCATTGTATTATGTTGTATTAGTGTGTGTTTATTAAATACAAATATTGAGTGTGAAAATTTCATTGAAACTTTCTATTTACAAGCCATAAGTATAAGTCTCAATTCTGAAGATGTGATTTGTAAATTATACCTATAATTAATTTGATATGTTAAAAATAGCTTAAGGCAACTTATACAACAATTATTTAAAATGTAAACAGACATTTTCCAAGAACTTTTTTAAGAATATATCCTTGAACCCTGAGAGATCTCTCCGCGCTCAGGTATATGCATATGTACTGCTAAACTCTTAAAATTTTTAATATAAAAAATTGTGCGGTCGGTGGACCCCCGTCAGGAACGAAGCTCTGTAAAATTTTTTCGACTCAAAACGTGTTTTAAAATGTAGATTTTAACTGATTTTATTACTTCATTTTTGTCACACCAAAAAACGCCTTAACCTCCTTTATGCAATTCTCTCTACTCTACTAAAAGATGAAGAAAGGATTTAAATTTTTAAATTCAATTAACTTTTTTTTTAATAATAAATTCGATGATTGAATTTATTAATATTAGGAGTTTTCGTAATTTATCCCTCTAATTAAACAAAGTTTAGTGTGGGAATTGATACATTTGCCCAAGATTCGAACCTGGGACTTATGTACGGTTCGTAAGCCATAGAGGTATTGGTCATATATGGTTTGTATTATCTTTATATTATTAACTGCCTCGTTGGTCTAGTGGCTAGATATAAGGCCGCAGACCTGGTGGTCCTGGGTTCGATTCCCAGGTCGGGCCAATAAATAGTTATTGAGTTTTCTGTCAGAAAATTCTCAGTAGCAGCCCGGAGTCTAGAAGTTGGAAGTGTGTACGCTCCCGTGCCTCGGAAAGCACGTTAAGCCTCCTGCGCCTGAACTCTTTCCGGTCGTGTCGGATTGCCGTCCCATCGGATTATGAGAGCTAAGGAAAAGAGAGTGCAACTGTGTTTGCGCACACACTTGAACACGCCTGAACTCTTTCCGGTCGTGTCGGATTGCCGTCCCATCGGATTATGAGAGCTAAGGAAAAAAGATTGCACCTGTGTTTGTGCACACACTTGTGCACTATAATATCTCCTGCTATTAAAATAAATTTAAATGCTCTCTGGAGCTCGAGTTCCAGGTACAATCACGCCGGTCCTTTATGATGCTAATTTAGTGGCTTTACTAACAAAAGCTGGACGAATACGTCCTATTGCAGGTGGGAGCACCATTCGGCGACTAACCTCTAAAATTTGCTGTAATATATTAAGAAGCAAATTAAAAAATAAATTCATGCCTCAACAACTGGGTTTCGGTATACAGGGAGGATGTGAAGCGGCAGTCCATTCTGCTAGAACATTTTAAGCAAATCCGAAAATTATGAAATTTTCGGCAAAATTGATGTTCGGAATGCGTTCAACTCGGTTGATCGGGGAGCTATGTTAACAGAAATCCAAAAATAAATTCCAGATTTTGTGATTATATTTGGCAATGTTATTCAAAATTATTGTTTGGCGAACATGAAATTAATTCATTAGTAGGCTGTCAGCAAGGTGACCCACTTGGCCCCGCCATATTTAGTTTGGTTATACAACCAATAATTTCATTATTAAATTCAAAATTAAATTTATGGTACCTCGATGATGGCTCTTTGGGAGGAGATGTTACAACAGTCATAGGGGTCTTAAAAGACATTTTAAAAAAAATTGAAAACATAGGCCTTCATTTAAATTACAGTAATTACAAATTTGAAGAATATTTTTCAGAAAATATTTCTCTTTCGCAAGAAAATAAAAACAATATTTTAAGTGATTTAAACCTTTTAATCCCCAATATTATTACGGTTCCTAAGCATTCTTGAACTTTACTAGTCGCTCCAATATTTGACGAAGCATTTCTTCTTATAACAAATTCAAAATTAGAAAAGCTTAACCACATTTTGAAACGTTTATTAGCATTAAGCCACTTATAGCAATTTTCATTCTTCAGACATGTTTATTTGCCCCAAAATTTATGTAGTTATTACGAAGTAGACCCTTTTGGAAATTTCCCTCTATTACAGCCGCTAAAAGGCATCAAGCCTTACTTAAAGACATCGTAGCCAAAATTCTAAATTTACAATTTGATACACGTTCTTGGACACAAGCAACTCTCCCAGTTAAATATGGTGGCGTAGGTATACGGTCTACGTCATCTTTGGCGCTCCCAGCTTTCTTGACCTCTGCAAATGGTACTATCACTCTTGTCAGTCGGATATTAAGCATTCCAAGTTTGACTGACGTTGTAGTGGAGGATGTTGCGGAGGCTAGGACAGCTTGGAGTGTTTCTTGTCCTGATGAAGTCTTTCCCTTAGATATAGCTTGTCAGAAGCAGTGGGATTCACCCCGTGTTAAGCTTACACACAATTTACTAATGTCCCAGTGTACCACAGATACGGACCGTGCAAGACTGTTAGCTGCTTCTGAAAGAGAGTCAGGCCACTGGCTTCAGGCTCTTCCTTCCCAAAATCTAGGGACAGTACTTGATCGGGCAAAGATACGCATCGCCGTATGCCTTCGTTTGGGCTTAAAAGTGTGCGAGCCTCATTAATTTCCCTGTGGAACCCGTGTGGCTCATTTCGGACGGCATGGACTCAGCTGCCACAAAAACGCTGGCCGTGCATATCGCCATGGATTTCTAAATGGCATCCGTCGGGCTATGGTCGCAGCATCGATTCCTGCTACATTAGAACCGAATGGCTCATGCAGAGATGATGGCAAGAGACCTGATGGAGCAACATTAGTGCCATGGTCGATAGGACGTGTTCTTGTGTGGGATGCAACTTGCGTAGATACACTGACAGTATCTCATATTAAGAATACATCTCGCAAGGCCAGTGCAGCCGCTAAAGCTGCTCAAATACTTAAGTAATAATAATATTATTTTTTTTATAGCTAGGCGGACGAGCGTTTGGGCCACCTGATGGTAAGTGGTCACCAACGCCCATAGACAATGGAATTGTAAGAAAGGTTAACCATCGCTTACATTGCCAATGCGCCACCAACCTTGGGAACTAAGATGTTATGTCCCTTGTGCCTGTAATTACACTGGCTCACTCACCCTTCAAACCGGAACACAACAATACAAAGTACTGCTGTTTTGCGGTAGAATATCTGACGAGTGGGTGGTACCTACCCAGACGAGCTTGCACAAAGCTCTACCACCGAGTGAATAATAATAATAACGTTTATTTCTCTTCACAAAAACAGACCTTAAATAATGAAAAGGTGGTAATTTGTACATATGATATACCATTATAGTCTAAAATATGTGAAGAGCTGGTGTCTGAGTTAGGCATTAGAATGTCTGTATTATAGATCACCAGGTCTCCACTCCACGGAAAAACAAGAGCATTACTTTGACATCTTTGATTAAACAGTTTTGGAACATGTCTAATATAATATTATAAGGTTAATAATTTAACAATATTGTAATTGTGTATTTAAAAAAGATAAAATAAAATAAACAAAGAAAATTAATAAATCAAACAAAGGAAATAATTAAAATACTAATAAAAATAAAATCACAAAAAGGGTATTATTGTGCCTCGGTTTGTATATGTGTAAGTTGTTAATGCCTGTGTTGTGAATTCATGTTCAGTAATGTGCTGGTTATGCGTGTGTAACTGTGTATGCGTGTGTAATTGTGTATACGTGTGTAATTGTGTATGCTTGTGTAAAACGTTTAATTGAACTCGTACTCGTATTAGCAGAATTAATTATGTATTTGTCTTTGATAGACAATAGTTTAACTATATACTATTACTATGCCATTATGCACGTAGTACTAAATAGTTACTTTATGAAGCAAGTTTTCTGTACGAATGTAATCCAATTCTTGCAACCAATTGGTAACTACGGTTTTGCATTTGAGTTTTGGAAGTGAATATATTGATAAGATCCTATTAAGTTTATTATAAAGATTTGCGCCTTGGTAACAAAAAAAGCGACGTGCAAGAGAAGTCCTGAATGATTCCGTAGTGCACACACTCTCCCTTCGTCGCTGATTTCTGAATTTTTCAGGTTCATATTTTAACAGGGAATGTTGCTTTATATCTGTATATAAAATAAAAAGCTGTCTAACTGTTAGGACCTTCCAATTATTATAGAGATCAGTATTTGGGTAAAAGAATGGTAATAATAGGCTAACTTTAAGAAGTGCTCTTTGGGCTCTTTCCAGTTTAATTAATTGTGTCTTACATACACCTCCCCATGAGGTGATACAGTACAAAGTTGCGATTGACAGAGAGCAAAATAAACCGATCTGATTACGTCCTTTTGGGCAACATGCCTCAATGCTTTAAAAATTGTCATCAATTTACGGGTTCTCACAACTAAGTAAACTTAGTTTGCTTTCGATCATTACACCTAGGTATTTAGTTAAGAGTGTATTTCACTTATGTGTATCAAAGATCATTTATGTATATAAGGAAGAGTGTAGGACCCAAAATGCTTCCTTGAGGCACACCAAAATCCACTGGCATTTCATTGCTAGTGATGTTACCAATTTGTACACATTGTGTTCTTTCCGATAAATAGTCTTTCAAAAGTTGTAACTGAACGTCCCTAATCCCCATGTGTTCAGGCTTCTTAACTAGAATTGGGACAGAGACTGTGTCAAAAGCTTTAGCTAAATAAAAAAAAAATACCTATTGTTTTCTTTTTTGTCTCAATTTTTTTTATTACGTAATTTGTCAGTTCGAAAACCGCGTCCGACGTAGATTTATGTGCTCTGAAACCATATTATGCTTGTGATAGAAGATTTTTTGTTTCCATATATTTAACAAGTCTATTATTAATAATACGTTCTAGAATTTTTGATAAACCCGGAAGTATTGAGATAGGTCGATAATAGTCGACACACTCCCTATCTCCATTTTTAAAAATTGGATGGATGCGCGACCTTTTATATATTCTCGGAAATATTCCAGCGGAAAGTGATAGGTTGAAGATATATGTAATTGGTGGCGTTAAAACATTCTTATTAGCTTTCAGAATTTCGGTTGAAATCATATCTAGCCCAACTGAACAGTTATTTTTTAAGCCTGTAATTAGCATTCTTAGCTCTTCTTCATCAGTTGGTAAAAGAGTGAATGAGTGGCAGCATGAATTTAAAAGATAAGGTTGGGTAGGCGATCTGTTTTTATATAAATTTTCTGCTAGTTTTCTGCCTACATTTGCAAAATATTGATTTATGTCATCAACTGATTTTGTGGATTTTTTATGGATATTAATTCAAACGGGGTATCTTTTGGTTTATTCGAATGATGAGCAGAAGTTTCTGTACCTTTTGTATGTAGTCTTTAATATTTCGTTATCAGGATCTTTTTTCATTTTTTTATATAGATTGTCACGATTTTTAATACACCTTAAGATACCAGGTGTTATCCAGGGTTTTATTATTCTTTTTCGCCTAGAAATTTTAACTTCTTTAGAATTTGAAATTATAGCCGTTTGCAGTATGTTGTTAAAAAAACTAGCAGCTTTGTTAACATCTTTGATAGTGTATAGTATGGTGAAATCAATATTTTTAAGTTGTGTGTTTAATAGCTGATAATTTATGTATCGTATTACTTTTGCGGGCTTCTGTTCGTAAGTAGTAGCGATGTAAAGGGCTACACTGTAATGACCGGTTAAAGTTGTTTGGAGAATAAGACAACGAGCCGATAATTTTGTCTTTAACAAAATATGATCAAGGCATGCTTTATCATGGGTCGGAAATATGTACGCGGGGAGCAGGCCATGAAATGTCATCATATTTAGATATATCGATTGTATCGGCATTGATGATCGGTAGTATCTCATATTAAGAATACGTCTCGCAAGGCCAGTGCAGCCGCTAAAGCTGCTCAAATACTCAAGCTTCGTAAATATTCATTATTATCAAACGAATATGAATTTGCAGGGCTGGGTTTTGAAACATTAGGTCCATGGTCGTCTGATACTAAAAAAAATATGAAAGACCTCTCCAAGAAACTGTTCCACACTACAGCTGGCGCTTATTTAGCCCAAAGGCTGAGTCTAGCGGTGGAGAGAGGCAATAGTACCAGCGTCTTGGGTACAATGTCACAGGAAAATCTGTTAGACGGCGTGTTTTTTCTTAAACATTTTAATGGGTATTTTATTTAATTTTTTTATTTAGTGTAGTTTTAGACTATATCAATAGTTAAAAATTATAAACAAACTCACGATGCAACAATATTTATTTTAAATAAAAAATATAATGCTCATATAAAGTCATGATTAGAAATATTTTTATGAATTGTAATGTACTAAAGTGGACATGATAATCGTCGAATTCGATGCGTATCTACTGTTTGTTTCATGAAAAAAATCAAATAATGTCATTCGTTTTCTAGAAATTGGTCTGTGCGTTAACATAGTAACTTTAACCGATCAAGAAACAGTGTGTCTACATGAGCTATGAAAAAGAAAATGATCTCGTTATACCAAAGTTGTCTAATACCTTTAAATGCAATTATGTATTTTAATTTATTTCTAGGGTTGTATTCAGATCTTAGCAAAAATATTGTCCTCACTAAACTTGCTAAACTGTATTGCATATGCAATGCTGTTTTTGGTACGATTTCTAACATCAGTTTCATTTTAAAATTAGGTGGAGATAAAATTTTGATAATGATCTTAGCGTATATGATATTTGCATATAATTGTACAGTTTTTGTATTTATTTTAACAAATGGAGAATTTTTTTACAAATATATCGAACGTTTGAGGATTATTGAGAATAGGAGTTTGATCAGACGTCGAAAATTTGAATTAACAAACTCATTCTTTGTGTTTATGTCGATATTATTGAAAAATATTGCTCGCATGATATATTTTATTATTTATGTATCGAGTTTTGGAGGAATAGCTTGTACGATTGGTGTAATATGGATAACATTGGGTTTTAATGCAAGTCACATGAATAAGATAATGATGTTTGATCTTTTTTGGTGTCGCATGAAATCATTTAGGAAAGAAATTGAAAGATATATTGATCTTTCGCGTAACCCGAACAGCGTTGACAAGGAAATCAAGAGGTTAAAAAAATACGCCAATGTCTACAGTAGTCTTCTTGACAATCTTAAATGTTTAGGACACGCGTCGAAATTTTTGGTAAGTAGATAATTAAAACTGATCGCCATGGTGGTTGGCACATATATTATATATTTTCTTAAGCTAAAGCATATCACTGCCTGATCATAAGCCTGAACGAATAATTAGGATTGTCGTCCTATCGGATTACGAGATTGAGACACAGAGTATGCCTTTTTTGCACATACATTATTCCACTGTAAAATGTATTCTGCACAAGTGATGGTAACAGCTGCCGTGACCATAGATCGATAAGAAAGATTACTTATATTTATGATTATTTTTATATGATTCCACTAGTTTTGTAATGAGCATTATAGTAATAATAATAATTTCTTAATTTTCAGATATGTGTAGGCTTTTTGTCGTATGCCTCATATCTACTGTATTACATTTGTGAAATTAAAAAAACTCATTCACTTTTTGTAAGTAAAGTTTTACAAGTCTGTTTTAATTATTTTGTATTTATTACTAATAAAAAAAAAAATACTTTCAGGCCAATATTATGTTTACCGTTGATGTGATGTTCAGTTTGTATTTACAATTTATTCCAGCTTTAATTATGGAATTTGCAAACAATGAAGTAGAGAGGATCAAGAATCACCTAACCAAACAACTTCGTATTTGTTCCAGTAAGATTCGTTAATATCTAGTCATTTAAATTTAACAAAAAATAATTCATACAATAATTAATGTGATTAATAATTCAAATGACTAGTGCCTTCTAGGACATATGATGTTATTCTGTATATTGCCACTGGTAAATACAAGTATGTTAATTTTTTAATTTCCATTTCAGATAATAAGTTAAGAAACAAAATCCTTGACTTTCTGAGATTCCTGGATCTCCGGCCTTGCAAGTTTACCGTCTGGCGCCTCTTGAGCTTCAATATTTCTTTGGTTTTAGGCTTTATAAGCGGATGTGCAGCTTCCATTATCGTAATTATTCAGCTAAGCGACGTGTAAAATTATAATTATTACCACAAATTCACATATAACCCTTTTACTATTTTATGAGGAATATTTTTGTCTCTCCATGCCCACACGTACCTTCAGGCTACCATCTATATCATATTGTTTATTCGCCTTTGATTCATATTCATTGTTACAAGAATGATTTTATCAATATTTTATGAGTTAAAAAGTCTTCGGTGTTTAAAGCATTTCTAATAAATAAAGATGATAAAGATTGTGCTTATTAGATTAATTGATTGATTGTATTTCAATTAAAATTAATTTGTAATATTTTAATTTGAGTAATTAAAAAATATTAAATGTATTTCAATATACCTACCATTTGAATTTTATTTGTTGACATATTAATTTAAGATTGTAAGATTATTTACAAAATATAGCCTGGATATAAATACATTAAATATTGAAGTAGAATAAAGTGCTTGTAGCTTGGAAATAACATTGGTTTAAGTTCATAATTAATTATATTATACCTTCATAGTCTGTACATTTTGTTTCTATTTGTTACCATCCGTTATCAAAGTTTGCAAATGCCTTCTACGCGATCATGATCAAACATGGGAATCTATTTTATGACCTGCCTTGTATATAGGAATAGGACCTTCAACTGATTGTTAAATTGATGCGTAATCTTAACAATCCTCTCTGAAATGAAATGATGTGCATGATTTTTAATACTAACATAAGTAGCATTTAACCGGTACCAACAAACAATGTATTACGTTCTAATGCTCTTAAATATTAATTATACAAGTCTTTTAGAATGTTCAAAAATTATTTTCTTTCCTCTTTTTTATATATAATATCATATAGCTTGTAAAAGTATGTGGTATATTGTTATCAGATTAAAATGACGTTAATTGATTGGAAAAAACTAATCCACTTCATATGAATGTCATTTTATTTGATTAAAGATTGGACTATCTTTATATAAACTATAATATATCTAGTAATTTTAAAAACATTGGAACAATGGAATTATTTGATTTCATCTATTTAGTTGCATACGCTATGTATTATTTAAGATAATGTCTGAATTTGATTGCAGGGAGTTAAACTAATATCAGTAAATTATGACCAATTATTATGCTATAAAAAACTAAAATATGTCAAAATTCAAATAGAATTTAATAAATTATTTTGATGTTTAACCAAGATTACACGCCAAAACATGTGTACACGATATGTTCATTATATAATACAGTCACTTGCTTATATAATAATTAATTGACAGCCTCGTTGGTCTTTTAGCTACATGTAAAGACACGGTAGTCCTGGGTTCAAATGCCAGGTTGGGCCAATAAAATGTGATTGAGATTTTCTGTCGAAAATTAGTGTCTCAGTAGCAGTCCAACGGTCTGGAAGTTGGAAGTGTGTACACTCCCGTGCCTCGGAAAGCACGTAAAAGCCATTGGGCGCCTGAACTCTTTCCGGTCATGTCGGATTCCCGCCCCATCGGATTATGAGAGTTAGGGAATAGAGAGTGCATCTGTGTTTGCGCACACACTTGTGCACTATAATAACTCCTGCGCAGTTGGCTAATCTCTCTTGAGCTTGGCCGCCGTGGCCGAAATCGGTCAGGAGGGCCATTATTATTATTACTTAATTAAAATTTGACTGCCTCGTTGGTCTAGTGGCTAGATATAAGGCCGCAGACCCGGTGGTCCTGGGTTCAATTCCCAGGTCGGGCCAATAAATAGTTATTGGGTTTTTCTGTCAGAAAATTCTCCCGTAGCAGCCCGGAGTCTGGAAGTTGGAAGTGTGTACACTCCCGTGCCTCGGAAAGCTCGTTAAGCCGTTGGTCCTGCGCCTGAACTCTTATGAGAGCTAAGGAAAAGAGAGTGCACCTGTGTTTGCGCACACACTTGTGCACTATAATATGTCCTGTGCAGTGAGCTAATCTCCCTTGAGATTGGCCGCCGTGACCGAAATCGGTCTGGAGGACCTTATTTTAATTAAAATTTTAAAAAATACTAAATTAGGGTAATTAGTAAATTAAATTATAATAATTTATCTATTTAAATTAATTGACTAAGAAAATAAATAAAATTTAAAAATCTTAAAGAAAAAGTTATTGATAATATAACGTGACAATAATATTGTGGATTTGGATGACACTGATTTGAAATCAATATTTTTATGTGAAATCATATTATGCAGATCAAAATTAACATTTATACTTAAATGCAGTCTTTTTAGAAGTCACAAAAAACTTTTATAGTATTGATAAATGATTTATAAAATACAATTTTAAACAATGAGACACATTACAACAGCTTGTAAATATAAAGGTAAGACTGAAACACCTTCTCACGCTCAATACTTTTATTTAATAAGCACACAAGTAATGACAAATAGCTTGAACGATAAGTTATTAATATTTTACATCGTATTTGTGAACTGAGCGCTCACTATTATATATGTAACGCATAAGCTGACAAATTTCAAAGGCAGATAAGCGTTCAAGGAGAACATCCGCCAAATACTGTACTTAAATGGACGAAATTTGATGTAGTCCAAGGTCCGCTGAATCTCCAGAAGTAGCATATTATCTTGAAACCAAAAAAAATATCATTATTAACAAATTTCAGTTTTTTTAGGGCAGGTAAGGTTTGTATTATATTTTAAAATAAGAAAGTATTCTGGCAAATAGGCCACATGATGTTCACCAACGCCCATAAATACTGGCGTTGTTAGAAATAGTAACCATTCATTACATTACCAATGTGCCACCGACTTTGCGAACTAAGATGTAATGCCCCTGGTACTTGTAGTTACTCTAGCTAACTTCTTGAAACTGGAAAACAAAAATACTAATCATTGCTGCTTGGTAATAGAATATGAGATGCGTGGGTGTTACCCACCCAGAGGGACTTGCACAAAGCCCTTAAACCAAGTAAGCAGATGGAGCAGACGCACTCAAGCAAGCATTCTTATATAAATGACGCTAGCAAAAATAAAAAATAAATATTTTTTTGTTTGTTTTTTTTTTGTTTTTAAGATCCTGAATAATACCTGTGAATACAATTAAATTTGATATTAATATGTTTCTGATATTTTCAACTTCATTCGATATCATTTCAAACAAAATTGCCGGTACGCTATTCAGAAATACGGTATAGACTCCGATGTAAAAATATTCACAGAATAGAAGCTGCGCATTCCTATCCTGTAATGAAAACGATTTCCTAAGTTTCCTCTTCAGCATAAGTAGCCAGGCATATTGAGTTTTAACTTCTACGTCTTAAGAACTATAATTATTACCTGACTGTAGGCAGCCTTCATAGCTTTGTATATATACATAACAGTTCTCGGAAATCCGGCAAATAACAAGAGACAAATCTGAAAAAATAAAATATAGAAAAAAAAGCCATTCCAAAGAATAAAAATTTTCAAAAAACATGATCATACCCAACTCTCGATTTCGATGTCAATATTCTCAATGAAATTCAGTATGTTGTGATAGACAAGTAGACATTTGTTAATATTTTCAATTTTCGCTTTGATCCTTTTATTTCCAATTGCATTAATAGTCATATTGTGTTTGAATTCAACTTTCATTCTGAGTGATTTCATTACCTGATATATTATGTCAAATACGATAATTTTTGACACGTAACTAACACAGAAAGTTATGTACGCGACAATTGCAAACCATGTTCGTATATCGTTATAATCGAATAAGTTATTAAAAATCATACAAAATATATGTATTGAAAATGCTAGAGTTAATGCTAAATATACATTATTTGTCATAGGAACGCGTCCCAAATTCAACAAGTCGTTAGTTTTCTCAATAAATGCGTACAAAAAATTTACATAGTAGTAGAAACGAAAGCAATATATTTAAAAACACATCGATCATTATGTACGTATAACCCGATTTAGCATTGAATGGATTCGGAAATGTTATTGTATAAACAGTAACAAAAAAACACAAGAGCAAGAAACAATACACGCGCAAAATTATTTTCTTAAGCGTAGAGCATCCTGGATCATGATAATGGCCGGCAATTAGCCGAAGTTTCATAATATTCTTCAACACTGCCAACGAATTCATTTCGAATACACCTATTGATTGAATATTAGTAAGTGTATGTAATCGTAGCGATTTGGATAGTATCGCAGTTTTGATGGAAATGTTGAACAATAGCTATGATTAAATACCTTTTATAGTAATGAAAATATTGTAATGTACTTATAATAATACAAAATATAATATTGTTAGAAATGTCGATGGAAACAGGTTTCTTAAAAATATTATTTTACTCGGTGGTAGAGCTTTGTGCAAGCACGTCTGGGTAGGTACCACCCACTCATCAGATATTCTACCGCAAAACAGCAGTACTTTGTATTGTTGTGTTCCGGTTTGAAGGGTGAGTGAGCCAGTGTAATTACAGGCACAAGGGACATAACATCTTAGTTCCCAAGGTTGGTGGCGCATTGGCAATGTAAGTGATGGTTAACATTTCTTACAATGCCATTGTCTATGGGCGTTGGTGACCACTTACCATCAGGTGGCCCATATGCTCGTCCGCCAACCTATAAAATAAAAAAAAAAAAAAAAAAATTAATCAAAACCACTATACAACAATAAAGTAAACTTATATTGACATGTACAATTTACACACAAAAATAGAACAAATCAATAATAAACAGACAGAGTTATCGCTTACGACCGAATTGCAGAAGAACAATGCTTGGCGTACGTTACTCGCGCTGCTTTTTTAGGGCGCTGACAATAAATCTACCCACGAATTTAGTATTAAAAGTTGAACACCCAACAATATTATAAATTAATTAACTTTAGGTCTAATAATTTATTACAAGTATAATATGATTACAACTAATTGATAAATACGAATGAGTTATTGTAACTTTTGTATGTATAATTTTAATTATATAAATTACTATAAATTACCACACATAAACAACGTACAAAACTGATAACTATTTTTGCCCGGTCAACTTAAACAGTTGTTGGAACAGAGGTTTCGAACGCACCGCATACGCAGTCGACACAGGTTCAAATCTCACTTGTGCGCCTCGTTACATTTTTTTTTTTTTACGAAGTAATAATATGGAGTTCGCCTGCTGTAGCAAATCAATAAATGATGCTGAAGATCCTATTGTATGTACATCTTGCGATAGGGAATTCCATGTAGCTTGTATGCTACAGCTAAAAGATCAAGAGCTAAAACCGGATGATGATCTTAGACTCTCCTGGCGGTGTTCTTCGTGTACCTCAAATAATTCTCGGGACAACAAATCTGATACCCCAATTCGCAATGTCACAAAGCGGTCCAAGCAAAAAACTGATAAGAGTACGTCTTCTGAAAAAAATACACATAAGGTAAATCTCACTGCGCTACAAATATCAAGAGATGAAATTCGAAATATTATTAAATCTGAGTTTAAAGAGGCTTTTTCTGGATTTCAAAATGTCCTTGAGGATGTTAAAAACGAAATTTTGTCACTCCAAAACTCTGTGAAATTTTTAAGTGATACTCATGATGCGATTCTTAAGAGACTAGAAACAGCCGAGAATGGGATAAAAAAGTGTGATGCATTATATTCCGATGTAAAAAACTGCCAATTATCTATGATAAACCTCCAAAATGAAATTAATAATACGGAACAATGGTCCAGGCGTTCTAATGTTGAGATTATTGGCCTCCCCGAATCCAGAAACGAAAATTTAATGACAACAATGAATAAGTTATCGGAACTGGTGGATCACTCAGCTTACAGTCATTCGGACATCGATTTTATAACCCGCGTGGCCCCTAAAAACAATGATTCTAAAAAACCAAGACCCGTAATTATTCGATTTTTGTCTAGATGGAAGAAGGATGATTTCCTTGCTAGATTACGAGCAAAGAAGAATATCAGGGCTTGCGACCTTGGCTGCGTGGGAAATACTAATCGTGTTTACTTTAACGATCATCTAACAAGTGCTAATAAGGCGCTTCTTCGTAAAACAAAAGAAATAGCTCGCAATAAAAAATATACGTATATTTGGGTAAAAAACTGTTCTATTATGGCTAGAAAAACTGACACTAGCCCTGTTATTCATATACATAACGAATGTGATTTAAAAAGATTGTAATACGCGCAATTAATTTATCCAACATATTATATATAAGTACGTTTGGTGGCTTCTTTATAAATTTACTAAAATTATGTTGGCTTTTCTATTTAATTGTAATTTTATTAGGCTTTGAGAGAGAGATGAAACTGCTAAATCTGTTTATGGATTATTCTATTTGTATAATTTTGGAAAAGAGAATTATTATAATTAATTTAGATGAAATGGTCAGTTTAAATGTATTTAGTATAATTCTGAAGTCTTATATGATTTATAAATTACTTATTTCGCAATGGTATCTAAAATAGCGATTTTGTACCAAAACGTGCGAGGTCTTAGCACAAAAACTTCTGAGTTTTTTTCGAATATATTAAATTGTGAACATGACATAATTTGTCTAACTGAAACGTGGTTATTACCTGGAATTTTTGATTCAGAAATTTTTGATAGTCGCTACTCGGTCTATAGATGTGATCGTAACTACAATGAACGTAACGATAAAATGGGAGGCGGTGTCCTGATTGCGGTGCGTAACGGACTCGTTGTTAAAGACCCTGTCTTTTTGCCGTCAAACAATATTGTTTCCTGTGACGTTATTTCATTATGCGTAGCTTTAAGGACAAAAGGTAAGCCCGTTAATTGTAGATTTTTTTGTTGTTATTTTCCTCAGTCGGGTTCACAATTTCAAGATCAGTTGAACTTCTATGAACGTATCTCTGAATTAGTGATATTGAATCCGAAAGATATATTTTTAATAGTTGGTGATTTTAATGTTCCCAGTGCTATTTGGTCTCCTTCGTCCACATCCGCTGAGCTCTGTGAGAATATTGGAAACTCAATGGTCAATGCAATGTCTTCCTTCATGTCCTTAAATAACTTTTCCCAATATAACTTAGTCTCAAACATCAATAATCGCCAATTAGACCTTGTCTTCAGTAACTCAAATTGTAGGGTTATGCGCTGTGAAACACCTTTAGTAAAGGAGGATTTACACCATCCCACGTTGGATATTATGTTAATAGATATTAAAATTAGTAGCTTTCTTAGCCCTCCTCGTATTGTTAAACTTTTTCATAAAGCTGACTATAAAATAATTAATGAATTATTGGCTAACATTGATTGGTCGGTTATTTCTGATTACTATGATATTGACACATCCGTTGAGAAATTCTATTACATAATCAATGATATAATTACAAAGAATATTCCTTCTAAAGTGGTTGTTGATCTTAGTAAGTATCCAGCGTGGTATTCTCCTGCACTTATTAAAATTATTAAAGAAAAACTAAAATATCACAAAAAATGGAAAATGTATGATAATTACAGTGATTACAGTACTTTTAAATTACTTCGTGATAGACAAAAAAGGGTTGAAAAGACATGCTACGATAACTATCTTGATTTTGCGGAAAATAATATTTTGAGAAACTCTAAGTGTTTTTGGACATTTGTCAAGACCAAACAGAATACAAGTGACATACCTGAGCGGCTATATTATAACGATATCTCAACAAATGACGGTCAGCAAATAAGCAATCTATTTAATGAATATTTCTATACATCCTTTGAACATAGTACACATCTTAACAATTTTTCCTGCAACAGTCAAAATAATAGTGGATATGCAAATACAATTAATTTGTCATCTGTTCATATTTCTCTTGCTGATGTTCGTAAGTATTTGAAAACCTTAAATATTAAAAAAGGTAGCGGACCCGACGGTATACCACCTCTTTTTCTAAGTAAATGCTATATGACTATATCTATTTCTTTACATTTATTGTTTTGTATTTCCCTTCATACATGTACTATGCCTTCAATTTGGAAACAGTCTTATGTTATGCCTATTTTTAAAAATGGAGATAGACATGATATCAAAAATTATCGTGCTATTTCGAAATTAAATTCAATTCCAAAACTTTTCGAACGTATAATTTATGACAAAATCTTTCCAAGCATACGTCCCATAATTATTGACCAGCAGCATGGATTTATTAACAAGAAATCAACTGAAACTAATTTGTGTGAATTCACTGACTATGTTTTGACTGCAATGGACAAAGGATATCAGGTGGACGTTGTGTACGCCGATTACTCCAAAGCGTTTGACAAAATCTCTCATTCTATCTTAATAGCAAAAATGGAGTTCATCGGTGTACATGGTGACCTCCTTAGATGGATCAAGTCATATTTATTGAATAGAAGTCAAGCCGTGACTGTGAAAGGATATTGCTCATCTTTTCTACCCGTTACATCTGGAGTCCCTCAAGGCTCACATCTTGGACCTCTGTTTTTTAATATATATATAAATGATATTGTTTCGGTATTTGCATCTTCTAAATTTCTATTATATGCTGATGATACAAAAATTTATAAAATTATTAAGAGTGTTGATGATTGTATTAGTCTGCAAAAAGATTTGAACTTACTTAGCTATTATTGTACTACCAATTCGCTGTTTTTGAATATAAAGAAATGTAATTGTATGACATATACCAGAAAAAGAAAAGTGATCATTTACAACTACCGATTTAAGGAAGATGATATAAAACGTGTATCAGTGGTCAAAGATCTTGGAATAACACTCGATTCTAAACTTCTTTTCGATGAACATATAAATTCCATAACTTCTAAAGCGTTTCGTATGCTAGGATTTGTGCTGAGGATTTCCAGAGAGTTTAAGCGTGTTTCAACTTTTGCTCTTTTATATAAATCATTTGTGAGACCTATTCTAGAATACGCTTGCACTGTCTGGAATCCACAGTATAGTAAATATATAGAATTCATCGAAAATATTCAGGAAAAGTTTTTAAAATATTTAAAATTTTCGTCTATAAATAATTTGAATCAAATAGAAAAGATACCGACAACTGAACAGAGACGACTTGAACGTGATATGGTGTTTTTATATAAATTGATTCACAACATATCTGATTCCCCTTATCTCCTTTCTAAAATAAACATCAAGTGTCCTCGCCCTGGTAGTCGCAACAAATCTATTTTTGATTTTCCATTGACAAAGACTAAATATGCAGCAAATGCATTTATTAATAGATCATCTAAACAGTACAATAAAACATTTATTGAATGTGATTTCATCATCATATTTCATCTCTCCCTTAAAAAATTCAAACTGCAAGTTAAAGAAATATTATACTCTGAAGAGCCTTAATTTACTCATGCATTTTTGATTAATTAATTATAATTTGATTATTTATTATTAAATTATGTTTTCTTGATTTAAAAATTAAATTTATATTAAATTAAATTATATAAATGAATTATATAATTTCATGCACTTAGTAAATATAAAAAATGTCTTGTTTTGTAATTACTTATGATTAATTTATAAATGGAAACTGTTTTGGTTTAAGAATTGTTTTATATTTTTTATTTTATTGTAATTATTTCACTGTTTGTTTCCTGTACACAAAATAAATAAATAAATTATGTTTTTTTTTCTTTTTCAGCCTTTTGCCATCCACTGCTGGACGAAAGCCTCCCCCCGCCAACATCCCGATCCTGGGCAGCCCGCATCCATCCCCTACCTGCCACCTTTTTTAAATCGTCGGTCCACCTCGCCACAGGGCGTCCTACACGACGTTTTTCAAAGCGTGGTCTCCACTCTGACATGTGTTGGCTCCATCGGGTGGCTTTAGTTCGCTGACAAATGTCCTCATTTCGGATTCTATGCCAGAGAAACCCCAAGCATCGCGCGTTCCATTGCTTGCTGAGTGACCTTAAATTTGTGGACCAGTCCCACGGTGAGTGTCCACGTTTCGGCACCGTAAGTCATTACAGGTAGGACGCACTTATTAAAGACTCTGGTTAAGCGACTGTGGGATCGACGATTCAAAAATATGCCGCAACCTTCCAAAAGCTGCCCAGCCCAAACGTATTCTTCTTTCAGCCTCCTTCACAAAGTTGTGCCGGCCAAGTTGTATATTTTGACCCAGGTATCAATTAGGCATCTTTTCGTGGATTCCAGAACAGTCCATGTCTCGATGGTATCGAAGGCTTTTTCGTAGTCCACAAACGCTAGACATAGAGGCTGATTGTATTCCTTGGTATTTTGTATTATTTTCCTAAGTGTGTATATGTGATCTACGGTACTGAAGCCTTTTTGAAACCCAGGCCGCTCAACGGGTTGGAAGTCATCGAATTTTTGAGCAAGGTTCTTCATTCTTATTACAAGATTATTAACTAATATGATAAGTTTTGTTTTATGATACTACATACTACTAGATGGTTTTGTAACGCTGCAGTGTTGAATTTGATTTTTTTTTTATAAAAACTATCCACATATCATGATTAGAAAAATGCTTCTTATGAAAGCAATACATTGGTTTTACTTCAAAAATTTTTATTATATACTTATCAAATAAATAGTTATGTAACGCAGTTTGTGTGTATTACACTCATGATTTCAAAACATTAGCTCAGCCCCTGGATCTAGTAAATCAAAGTAGATCCAGGGTGTAACCATGTATTTATCTGGAACAGCCAGATGAATCTGAGGCCGTATGTAATAGGGAGGAGTGTGTGAGGGGTGCGATCACCTTCGCCAGAGCCACGAACGGTGATGTACGGAAGAGGCTGTGGATACGTTATATCGACACGATCCTGCAGCCTTTTCAGTGTTTACCGAAGAAGGCCATCGCAGGGGTTTTAGTGGATAGGAATCCTACATAGCCAGGTTACCACCCCAGGTGCCATGATATTTTTCTCAAGGTTGTGACTGCGTGTAAAATAAATCACATCAAAAAGAGAGATAGATAGAGAGATAAAAATAAAAATCGTTACCATTATTAGTTGACATTGAAAATAAAATATGCCGCCTGCAAGCTTATCAATGAAATGTTGTATCTTATAAAGGTTTATTTAGGTTTTATGTTTATTATAGAAATATTTTCTTATCAAATACTCAATTGTATTTGTTATCTACCTCGTAATTTTGTTGCTTTACAATATCAATATGTCTATTATAATAAGACTGAAATTACAGTGAAAATTTTCAACTGGTAGGTAATCAAAACCCAATACTTAATACATAATAAATGGTACATAGAAGTATTAAAGTGCCTACAGAACACATTGCCTTTGTTGAATTTGAATATTGATTCTTTTTATATATTTATACCGTAAACTTGGTAGTAGGTATTTGTAAAACACGCCGGTTACCTACTAAATACAATAATAAATATATAACGGGACGTCGGGAAGGCCGGGCTCGAATCTAATAGCTGATTCGTGAATTCGTTAGTACGGGAATCCATGGTGGGCGTTATACTTCGGGAAACGTTAAAATAAGTGGACAGCAATGTTGTATTTTGTTACAATTTTAATTATTCAAACACTTATTACTTGTACAATTAGCAATTACATGAACAATTAGCGATGTAGAGCCAATGGGCTTGCGAATGGTCACCGCGTACAACCGCTGTCAACAAATTCATCATTGACATGACGTTCCCTGTGACAGACACAACTCCATTCGGTGTTAACCGCTCTAATAAACTGAGTAGAATAATTTACCAACGATAAAAATTAACAAAATTAATTATAACTCTCAAAATTAACTGATTTTCAATATTTAATATTGTCTCGCTAAAGTATATATGATGGTGCATATCCATTATGTTCGCGCAGATAAACAAAAATGCTCTATGAGCATGCATATGTGTGTACATATGTGTGTCTATGCATTATGTATGTACTTTGCTCCTCTTTGTTCCAATTTTAAAATAAAAGTAAATATACTGAAATGTAAAATAAAGTTTAATTAAGTTTCTGATTAAAAAGTTTATACGTACAAAACTTTAAAAATAAGACTATGGACTAGTGCTTTGTAAATTGTTCAATCGTTGAAGAATTTTTAATCAATTGTTCGATAGTAATTCGAAATGATTTTATTATAAAATAGTTATCAATTTTTGTTTTTTATATAGTAATTACTTAATTGACTTATAATGCGTTTATTGTATAGAGACATTTAGAGTTAAGTTTTTATATAGATTCTTAAAAAATTAATGCGTAGCTTTGTGTCTGAAGTCTTGTAATAAAATGCGGTCTGTCGGTGCATACACTGAGCTTAGTTCCGCATATCTAACGATATCTCCTAAGTTTGCCTCAATTCGCTGAACTTGAAGCAATTTGTGCAAATTGGACCGTAAAGGAGTCGACGCTATCTTGACTAGAACTTCAAATGCTTAACTCGCTAATGGGATAGATCTCGAGAGAATTATTAGGATAATGAGAATTTAAAATTGTTGCTGTTCAAATTAAGTTATCAAAGTGTATATATAGTATAAGTAAATTTTAATTAAAGAATTATGGAATGAAATATGGAATAAGTTAATAATAAAAATACTATAAATATTTGCTAGATCATGCTAGACGATTTCAGTTAATTAAATTTTGAATAGTTATTAAAAAATTGAATCCATAATTGTATCTTAAACTTAATCTGGAAAATCACATAAAACATATCGACATGAAATGATTTTAATCATTCTTGTTATTTATATTTTCATGACATTAAAACGAGAAGTTGTATATTTTGAATTTCACTTTCAATTCTTAAGCCTTATTTAATCTGTTACGTAATTTTGTTTTCAAATACTTACGTATATTCAATGACTGTATGTTTTCATTTAAATTTCACCATATAATCTGTTCATTGTGTACGATGGCTTCCTAATAAAATAAATAATTATATATATATATATGCGTTTATATATTTAGCAAGTTACCATATTATAAGGAAAATATAGAATATATAACCAGGCTTAGTCTGTGTATTTGGGCTTGAACAAACATTATGCTAATCTGTTGGCATCGACGATCCGTTAATGATTCAATCTATCACGCGTCACTAAAATATTCATATACAACGTCTTCAATACATAAATGGACTGAACTGGCTCAGTGTCTACATTAGCTACACCGAAGATTTCGGGTTTGAATTTCAATGATATTCATGTATTTAATTTGTGTTTAATATTTATCTGGTGCTATGTCGTATTAAACTCTGCCACATGTTTGAGTAAGCTCGAAACCAATACACAAATGTTCCTAACTGTGGGATATTTACAGGCTGTTACGTAAGTTCGTGTATTATAAATTATTTAATTGTATTACAAAATATTAATCAAATTATAAAAATCATTAACATTAAAACAATTAAGCCTTAATCTTTTGAAGGATGAGCGAGTCAGTGCACTTTCGACATTACATCTTAGTTTCTAAATTGATAGGCCATTAACGATGTAAGTAATGGTTAATATCTAACAGTGATATTATTTGTAGGCGATGGTGACCATTTACAGTCAGGCTTATTTGCTCGACCGCCTTTTTTATAAAAGTAAAAAAAAGGAACTTAATGCCCTTAAACGTAATACTATTAGTTTTTTTAACGCATTCCGTCTTAACTACACAACAAATCATCATAAAATCCATGCACGTTGTTGTAACTCCTACCTTACTCTCCCCCCCAAATGCGGTGAAAGCCGCGGGTGGAAACTAGCATATTATATGGTTATACACGACTAATTAGAAAAGTAATGTTTTCATGAAGCCATGTCCATGCGACGACTTAAATGAAACGTGTATTAATGATGACACGTCCGCTGGAGATGTATTCGCATTTTGCATACGAATCATTTTATTAACCGGTTCAGACTCTGTTCGTTCATAGTCCAGATGAACATGACTTTTTTTAAGAAATAAACGATGTATATAAGTTGTTATATAGTTTTGGCGATTAAAAACTGCTTGCTAAAACCTACTTACTTGAATAAAGTTAATTTTGTGACTGAATTGCTATTTCATACGAATTCATCATAAGTAATTACTTATGTTGAATTAAAACATATTAATATATGTTATAATAAATCTTAAAATATAATAATAATCTCAGAATATATTTTTACGTCGATTGGAACAATAATTTAAATTATATTTCTATCAATAAAAATATGTGATCGAACCATAAGAATGAAAATATTTATGATAATATCAAAAAAGTATTTACGAAAATATTAAAAAAGTTACCAAATATCATATATATAACTACGATGCAGAGTAAATAAATTAGAGTCCTCAATTGTGGTTTTGAATAAGAATTTTATTCGTAGTATTCCTTAACAGTTTGTCATAATCAAAACTGTAATACTATGTGGCCTTATTTCAGAACGAACTAATAACTGTATAACCACTTCTGTAACGTTATTTATTACAAGTAAATAAATAAAAATCTTCCAATCCGTCATTTTCAATATTCCTATAACATTTGAATGATTTTCCTAATTCTTTTTTTTTATGGCATAGGAAGGCGGACGAGCATATGGGCCACCTGATGGTAAGTGGTCACCAACGCCTATAGACATTGACACTGTAAGAGATGTTAACCATCGCTTATATCGCCAATGCGCCACCAACCTTGGGAACTAAGACGTTATGTCCCTTGTGCCTGTAATTATACTGGCTCACTCACCCTTCAAACCGGAACACAACAATATAAAGTACTGCCGTTTTGCGGTAGAATATCTGATGAGTGGGTGGTACCTACCCAGACGAGCTTGCACAAAGCTCTACCGCCAAGTAATAATAATATATTCAATCCATGTAGAGTTATTTCAAAACTTTAAATTAATAATACACGTCCACGAGAATGAAGTCACAATTAATGTTATAGGTATTTAACGTAACGACTGTAAAATATCACCAATCACGGCTTAAACAAATATATCTCTATATCTGAATAATACATCCCGCTTAACTCCCTCAGGCATTAACTTGTAGGAAACGCAGACCATCTATGTATATGCCTGGATACCCTAAGATGTCACTGACACACTAACATAGAAGGAAAGCGCTCAACCAACAGAGGGTTCCAGTGCAGAAGTGCGTTGAACTTGGGGTCGTATTATACATCCCGCGACTTTCCTCTGAATTTCCTTTTATACACCCCATGACGTAGAATTAAAGTGACTGAATATTCAATGTATTTTTTTTTAAATATATCGTCAAATGTCAATATCAAAAATATTTATTCAATATAGAAATGCTTTTTACTTATTGACCGTCATAAATATACGGCCGGTTCAGACCTGAGGAGAACCGGCGAAATAAACTCAGCGGATTTTTTTTGATATCTCATATTTTATATAATAGAATTATATTTTTTCTATTTGATATAACCTGTCATATTAATGTTCAATCATATTACTAAATTAATAAATGAGGATATAAAAAAAAAACAATTTTACTTCTTGCCAGACACACACACGCACAACTGAAATGAATTTCGGTATTAAAAATAAGAGTATATATTTCTCATTTTTTTTTTTATAATATTGATTGTAGTTACTCCGAGCATAGCTCGCTCCATAGCACGCTGAGCGACTTTAAATTTGTGGACTAGTCCCGCAGTTAGTGTCCACGTTTCGGCACCGTATGTCATGGCACGTAAGACGCATTGGTTGAAGACTTTCGTCTTCAAACATTAAAGTTAAATTTCGACCACTAAGTTAACAGTTGAAAATTATAACACACTATTATAAATTGGTTAAAAATTATCAATATATATGAAACAAAGATAAGAGAGTACAATCTATTTCATTTTATTCTTATCTCTGCTTATTATAACTTTTATATATAATGCTTATAACTGTTATAGCATTTGACTTTGACTTTGAGTTATATGGGATCGCCTCATCTAGTCACATTTCTATCTAAACCTTAAATTGTTTCTTCCCTGAGCGTAGATGAAAAATGCTCTTTGTGTTTTCCTATAATTATTCCAGTATTAAAACTAGCTAACATGGGGTTCGTTTAATCTGTGGTCTTTTGACTATTAGATGTTGCAGCATAAGATAAAAAAATATCGTATAGATATGCACTCAAGGAAAAGGGGTAGAAAAATTATATATTTTTCTTTATAGAAGATTGCAAAGATCAGAGAAATGCAGCAAATGAAGGGAAGTTAAAAGATTAATATAAAAATGACTATGCGTTGTGTTGGTCTCTTAATTAGAATATTTCTGCAGAAAATATTTACCTTCATAATTCCAAAGCGAAGCGAAGCGTAGAGTCAATGTTAATAATTTTCCAATTATAAAGCATAATTTATTAAATCCCGTTTATTAAATCTTAAAATTAAAAACAATTTTGGGAAGAAATTAAAAAAATATATATTTTTTCGTAATTAGCTAATATTAATTTTATATTTTAAAAATAATAGATCGGAAACGTGTTTTATAAATTAAAATGTGAAAATTTATATACATTTCATACAGCAATGAAATATACACATACGATGCAGAGTATATAAATAAGAGTCCTCAAGGCGATGGATTTGAAAGCTATTCCACAACGCTGCTCGAATTCAGGTAAGTGAATACATATGTGACAGAATTTTGATACAAATGCAGGTTTCCTCGCGCTGTTGTCCTTCACTGAGCATTAATTAATTTAACAAATGAAGCTCCAGAAAATAACTAGCGACTGGATCATCTCGGTTTATAATAATTAGTGTTGCAATATCGCTAGAAATCAGGCTTGTATTATGATATATAAGTACAGTTAAACAAAAAAGTACGTAAGTAAGTAAGTATGTGTTTTTGTTATTCTACATTTAAATTTGGGATCATGTTTACATTTTTACAATGTTTAACGTCAATCGTTGGTTTTGTTTTTTTTTCATAAATATTTACATAATATTTTGTTAACGGTACTTCGAAGTTGCCCCAAGGTTGAATAACAAATAACTTTAATGGAAGGCATTTGTGTGCCCCATAAAATTCATCAATATTTATAATGACATTTTTTAAATATTTTATGATATGAGTGTAGTTCTTTTTTCTACTTGCTCGGACATAATAATATATTTACATATATTTATTTATATGTAACTTATAATATATGTTACGATTTAATGTAATCATTTAATAAAATTAGCTTTATTTCGAACTAGCGCTTAATTAGTTATAATATTTAAACTTGATAAATGTTTTAATGCAATTAAGTTAAATTGCTTTTTTTTTATTTATTTTTTTAAATAATTTTAATGGTTTTTCAAGTTATTGTAAGGATTCCTAAATAACGCGAGAACAAAGGGATCAAGTGTTAAACTAAAGAGAATAATTACTAAGATCCGAGATAATACTTGATGAGCGAGCAATTACGCTTCTCGAGAGATGAGACGGTGGAAAGATAAGACGATCTTAAGATATTAAATTTTTTAATGTTATTATTATTTTGAAAAATTTAATTTATTTTTTTGTATAAAGAATTTATATAAACGTTTATAGTTCGTTACCAAATTACTACAAATTGTAACATAAAGTCTGTGAGTCAGTCTGTATGAACGCATTCGATAAACTCTAAAACTACTGAACGGATTTCTTACAGTCTTCACCATTGGACGAAGTGATCCACGAGGAAGGCTTAGGTGATATATGAAACTGACACAGAGTTAAGTTTATTACGATATAAACGTTTAATGTAGACCATTATTCTAATCGTGCGAAGTCGGGGCGGATAGTATTATATTTATATTTATAACAAATTATATTTTTATAAAAATAAATAATCTTCGAATTAGACGATATCGTAAATGAAATTAAGCTTGGAGTAAATGGGAAGCAATTTGGAACAGAGACAGCTTACCTGTTGTAGCACATGACATATCATATGATACTTTGCTCCAGACAAAATTGAAACGACTGAAAATTCATGTCAAATCAAATGTTATTATTTGTTTAAGTAGCCTTATAAAGGCACTTTAGAACCATACTGCTTGGTGGTAGAGCTTTGTGCAAGCTCGTCTGGGTAGGTACCACCCACTCATCAGATATTCTACCGCAAAATAGCAGTACTTGGTATTGTTGTGTTCCGGCTTGAAGGGTGAGTGAGCCAGTGTAATTACAAGCGCAAGGGACATGACATTTTAGTTCCCAACGTTGGTGGCGCATTGGCGATGTAAGCGATGGTTAACATATCTTACAATGCCAATGTCTATGGGCGTTGGTGACCACTTACCATCAGGTGGCCCAAACGCACGTCCGCCTACCTAGGCTATAAAAAAAATCATTTTTGAAATGATTGAACTTAATGTAAAGCTATCATCGATTCGTAATGTAGATTCAACCGAGAAAAATCGGCAAGAAACTTAGTAGATACTCTTTTTCATCCTTCATTATTTCAGACAAAAAAATAGATTATAGATAGAACCGGAATCTATGGGACATCCTTTTGACCAGTTTTTTTTAGGCTTAACTTCTTCTTCTTCTTCTTTTTCCAAACCCTTTTCGCAGTTCAGCCGGGGTCCCTACAAACAAGCTTGTGGTTAGGGTATTTAAGACTTTCTTGATGGGATGGTCATCGTCACGTCTCAGGATACGTACCAGCGTAGTTGACACTTCTTCAGTTTTTCAACAATTGGTTTTGTCTTGAATAAACCCCTGCCATAATCATTCCTTACTTTGTCCAGTCCGTTTTTTTAAGTTTAACTTGAAGGGAAGAAAATGGTTCTTTAAATTACGCAAAAAAGACAATTTGCCTCTAAATATTTATGCTATTCTGATTCAGTGATAAAGACGATTTAGGTATTCGTTAAAATATTTATATTTACAACAGAAATTTCAAATTGCATCAATGTATCCATTACATTGTTACGAGTAAGTTCAATATGTGACAAACATTGGCCAAAGTAAATGGATAAGGTAGTTATAGCCGGGTGTCCGATAAAAACCACTCTGATTGCAAATGTCCGTTCTCCATTTGTTTCGATGTATCCGAAAACAATGTTGTGCTTGAAATCCATTAACGCACCGCGCCAAAAGCTGTTCCCGTTTTACAACAATCAAAACAAATATAAATAATTTCGAAAACTATGCACGCGATCATCGACTTTGAGTCAACGTGTTATGGTGTACAATTGCTTGTACAATTTAATATTTTTTGTATGGCATTTGATGCACATTGTACAACAAATATGCATTCGTGAACAGTCATTTCGCGGCAACAAACAATACGAAATATACATATTGCCTTTTCAACTTGAAACCTCGTTGTAGGTAAGTTGTAACTTGTTATAGAAACTATTACCCTAAATAAGGGCTTTTCACGTGTAAGTGTTTTCATAGAGGCATGTAAAACTACCAACGTATTTTGTTACTTTAAAAGAAATTACTAACAATTCATATTTACAAATAAGGGTAAAGCTTATTATGCAACCAGTTATTTTATAAAAATACAATTTGACTAGTATGTTAGGAGAGGTTATAACATTAATCCAAACGTTTAAGGTTGATCTACGACTTTCCTTAGACAATTCAGTAGACACATTCAACGAAGTACATAATGAACTACAATCTATTCAGCTCTTGAAAATTCAGCGGTACTTGATTTGAACCCGCAATATTCGCATTTTCCATCAACTGCTCATCTCGGCTCTCTTTTAAAGTTAACAAAAGCTTGTGTTAAAAAGGCAAGAATAAGCCCGCTCCTGCTACACTAAGGAGAAAACACGTCAGACATTAATTGCAACGGTCAGATACAGTGTTTATTAAAGTAAAAATACACGTACATAGTAAGTTTCTAAGTCTAAACCCATCGCAAGATACAATCGTAATATGTCAACAAGTGACGTGACATTGACACAGTACAGTAACAGTACAGTAACAGCCTGTAAATATCCCACGGCTGAGCTAAGGCCTCTTCTCCTCTTTTGAGGAGAAGATTTGGAGCTTATTCCACCACGCTGCTCCAATGCGAGTTGGTGGAATACACATGTGACAGAATTTCAGTGAAATATGACACATGCAGGTTTCCTCGCGATGTTTTCCTTCACCGTCAAGCACGAGATGAAATATAATCACAAATTAAGCACATGAAATTCAGTGGTGCTTGCCCGGGTTTGAACCCATGATCATAGGTTAAGATTCACGCGTTCTTACCACTGGGCCATCTCGACTCAGACTTGGGGAGGGACATTGACAATAGTTATTCAAATATTGAGAGGATACACAATCGTTATATATTTATTTTACTTTGTAATATGAATGCAAATACAATAAATAACGGCTAAAAAGTTAGACAGACAAACGGATGATATGTGCAACAGAGAAACAGTAGTTATTATTAAGAATAGATATGTAATAGAATATGAATAAATGATGAATGAAACAAATGTTTAAGGCAAGTGTATGATGTTTTTAATATAAATTTAAATATAAATTTACTGTTTTAAATATAAATTATATTTGAATATGGCACTAGAGTGTTATCTATACTAATATATAAAGCTGAAGAGTTTGTTTGTTTGATCCGGCTAATCTTATGAACTACTGGTTCGAATTTAAAAAATATTTTTGTGTTATATAGTCCTTTTATCGAGGAAGGTTCTAGGCTGATTTTTATTAATTATACGCGGGTGAAACCGCGGGCACAGCTAGTTTGTTATATCTTATAACATCAAAACATCTTCAAGGGTCATATTTACTCAGACCTAAAAATGTATTGCATCTTATTTTCCTCAGATTATGCTCTATCACGTTCAAAAAAATAAGTAAATATTTATAATAAAAACACAATGGAATGTTGGTGAACAAAAATAGTTATGGTAATACATTTTTCCACTGAAGGCCGAGATAAAGATCGGGATTCTATGAATAACTGAATACTCTAAAGGTATGCCAATTTTATTACATTCCAGACGCCTTTCACATCTAAGTGTCGAGAGGCTCTTAGAAAATATTCATGTCATCATATTAATGTCAAAGAGGAATGGACTTTATGACAATAGCTTAGAGTGATTTATGCTACAATTGTATTATACTGTTTTTTTTTAACGTTTAACAGAGCGGAGATTTTTTTGTGGAAATATGGTGAGGTTCTTACTGAAGACCGCAAGCTTATATTCGACAAACACCGATATACTCAGATCGTCATTGTAATTAATCTCAGCAGTGAAGGGAATAATGTTACATAATTATGTGGAATAAATTCTATTACATGTGTGACCAAGTCATAGAACAGCGTGCTCATGATTTGATTCAAAACTTATTCTTAATAGACTCTTTGCTTTGTGGTGATTGCGGCTTATGTCTGGATTGTTTTTTTTTATTGTATAGGGAGGTGGACGAGCATCTGGGCCACCTGATGGTAAGTGGTCACCAACGCGCATAGACAATGGCATTGTAAGAAATATTAACCAGCGCTTACATCGCCAATACGCCACCAATCTTGGAAACTAAGATGTTATGTTCCTTGCCTGTAATTGCACTCGCTCACTCACCCTTCAAACCGGAACACAACAATATACAGTACTGCTGTTTTGCGGTAGAATATCGCGATGAGTAGGGGGTACCTACCCAGACGAGCTTTAACAAAGCTCTACCATTGAGTAAGTACTAGCATATTTTGAGCACTAACTATATACTAGTAGTATAGTAGTAGTTTTTAGCGTTTTAGGTACGCAAGGTAACGCATTTTACGGGTCATGTCAGTTAGTACAATGCTTTGATGTAGATAAATAGAATAATAAAAATGAACAGTAGATTTTTTAAAGAAAAACCTTAACTTTAAAAACACGTTCTTGCGCAAAGATTGAATTTTTTTACAATATGCAAATTAAAATTGATACCGAATCGAATATCGATTAAATTAAAAAGCAATTTTGACGATCGCTCGATATAAATGAAACTACGGACAGCTGTAAATCACAAAGGAGTCATGTAAATCGCGCTACAGTTGTTTTCCCGCCCATAATGGCTCTCTGACAAACCGATAGACAATACACTGTGGGACTATAGAGCTACGAAGAAATAGAAAAATACTTGATTAAAACCAGCCCCTGACTAGTATTGGTTGAAAGAAATACACTTGTATTCTCATTTAGCTCGTGCCAAGAATCTTTAGAATTTACAGATAAATATCAAACAAATATTAATCTTAATACACTTTATTACTTTAAGTACTTTTAACTCATCATATTACATAGTGCAATTGAAGGTAAAGCTATCACCGATTGGAAATGTTGATTTTATCGAAAAGAACTGGTTCGGAACTCAATAGTTATTTTTGTTCTTGAATGTTTTTCACAAATGTTTTAACAATTAACTAAACATAATTAAATAAAATATCAAAAATATTTATGCGATAGGCGGCCTTTTTTTCAATAATATTATTATTATAACTTTATCATATAAATATATTTGTATTATCATTAAAGTATTGAATAGTCTAATCTGTTTTTGTATAAAATCGAGTGATTTCCGTTTAAAGTCACTTCTATTCATTCATAGCTCTCTGGCCTGTTATACCCAAAACGGGCATCAATCAAACGCGTAAATTGCTTCTCTCGACACGACAGCTTTAAAACGCAATCCCTTTAAACCTTATATCATAGCTATAGTTCAAATACACGGTTGATGATTGACTTTTGTGTTACACGAAAATTTTAATCGTCCGTAAAATAAAGAGAAGATTTTCAAGATAAATTTATTAAGTATGTAATATAATCTTGTGTTATGGTGTGATAGTAATTAATATCTTATTGTAAGTTATCTGACATTTAAATTAAAGCGCCCGGACTAATGATAGTCTCCCTGACTTTCTTTTTGTTATCTTAAGATATTACAATTTAGGTTAAAGAACAAATATTCATAAAATGACCAATATGCTTAGTTAATTTTCCTTTATTGTCTTCATTGTTAGTTACATTGTTACTTACAAGTTGTATAAGTAAATATAAATTTCAATTAATATAACGTTACTGTAAGATATGTATCTTTATTTTATGATTATAAATATCTATTGGAATTGTTTTGTTGGTTTTATTTTTGTTTTTTACATAAATCGGTCGTCGCTTAAAAGTTACACGATCACTAAAGGACACACCAACGATTATATTATTATTATTTTTTTATTTAATATCGAATATAATGTGCGATAATTAAATTAAATTATAGTTTAAATATTTGCTCCATCAACACATTTAAAAAGTTTAAAAAGACAAGTAAAACATTTAAAAAATAAAATTAAAGTATAATTTGGTTTGATTTTTAAATGAATACGAACAGCTCCCGCTGAATATGACGTATCGTATGTACATAGGCTGTGCACTAAATAGTAATTTTATGCAATACGAAGCAATAAAGCTTTGCTCGTTACTAATTATCCTTTCGCGCCACACTTAACCCTGTTTTAAAATGCACTACCCACTATTCGCACTACTCTGCTAAAGGGTGACACTAAAATAAAGAAGAACGCACACTTACCAGGTTCTATAAGTGATTTTGTGTAAGCTACACAGCAAACCTACCATTAGAAATACATTGTACTTAATTTTTTCATAAAAAATATATTGTATAAAAATAACTTAATACAGGATTTCAATTGATTTAATCATATAAGCAAATACGGTATTAAGCTGCGACTTGGAAATAGATTATCTAATAATGACATCGCAAAAAGTATGAACAAGAACTAGAATTGAGGGACGGAAGTGTGCGATGGCCTTAAATAAATATGGGTATATTATCAAAGCTAGAATATTCCGTTTCACGCACGCTCAATTAACTTGTTATCGTGATGAAGCGTCAGTGATCACAAACCTTCGATTAAAATTTTCAATGCGCCAAAGGTTGGCAAGGATCAAAGGGATGACATGTTATTCATTTGAATGGAAAATATTACATCGTATGTAAAAGATACAAAATTATCAAAGCCTGGATGTGCCTTGTGATCATCACGGTGAAATGATTCGATTTTTATATTTTTGAGAAAATCTTATCTTAACAGTACAATAATGTATGTGCTTTTGTAAGACAAATATTGCCAACTAACAAACATAACATGCGATATATTATATTTTGTAATTGTGTGTAAATGTCCCACTGACTGCTTTGTTGGTCTAGTGGCTAGATATAAGACCGCAGACCCGGTGGTCCTGGGTTCAATTCCCAGGTCGGGCCAATAAATAGTTATTGGGTTTTTCTGTCAGAAAATTCTCAGTAGCAGCCCGGAGTCTGGAAGTTGGACGTGTGTACACTCCCGTGCCTCGGAAAGCACGTTAAGCCGTTGGTCCTACGCCTGAACTCTTTCCGGTCGTGTCGGATTGCCGTCCCATCGGATTATGAGAGCTAAGGAAAAGAGAGTGCACCTGTGTTTGCGCACACACTTGTGCACTATAATATGTCCTGCGCAGTTAGCTAATCTCCCTTGAGATTGGCCGCCGTGACCGAAATCGGTCTGGAGGACCTTACTTAAATGTCCCACTGCTGGGCTTCCCTCCATCTTGAACATAAGCACATGTAACTTCGCTTTTTTTTCGGGAATGACACTTATATAGATTAACCTCAAATACAAAATGTTATCTACATATTAAATTTCAGCCAAACCGTTAGAACAATTTTCGAGATATATAATATATTTAGATGAATTGCAAATTTAATATTACAAAATATATAATATAACGATGATAATGATGATATATGTATATATATAATAAATGAATACGATTCCTGATAAAATTAAAAAATGACATTATTAAACAAGATATTAATTTTTTATTGCATAGGAAGGCGCCTCCTGGTGGGCCACCTGATGGTAAGTGGTCACCAACGCCCATAGACAATGGCATTGTAAGAGATGTTAACCATCGCTTACATCGCCAATGCGCCACCAACCTCGGGAACTAAGATGTTTATCCCTTGTGCCTGTAATTACACTGGATCACTCACCCTTCAAACCGGAACACAACAATAGCAAGTATTGCTGTTTTGCGGTAAAATATCTGATGAGTGGGTGGTACGTACCCAGACGAGCTTGCACAAAACCCTACCACCAAATATAATCATTTAACCTTTTTCATTATTATTTATTTGTATCTTAATAGAATAACATTTATTTTATTCAAGCGTTTCCAGTTATTCTAAATGAATGGTCATGTGTGATTGAGTGTTTATTGAATTAGGCTTCCGGTTATGTTATTTCAATGTATTATCTGTGGCTTTTGAGGCTTTTAGTGGAGCACTTGATAGGTTACAAAGTGTTCACGGTTTGTTTTACTCTTTCATCTCCGGAATGAATCGGAACGAAGCTCTTTGAAACGCATGATAAAAGTTGTATGACAATACTGGATGTTTTAATTAATGAAAAAAATCGTAAATGTTTTTGATGCATCATTATTAAAATTAAAATTGATAATTCATTTAATTTTTATCAAACATTGCTATAATAAAAAATCCTTATATAAATGTTAGATTGTTTTCTACATTTTATCGATATCGCCATGAGTTCTGTAATTCGAAGCTTACTATTGTTTGATAATTTTTAGGTCGTTCGAAACATAATTAAAGAAATATATGCCGTTAGCATCGCACATACTTAGCACGTGATAAGAGCGCGTTGATTTTCATACTCCCCCTTGTTTTAAGAGTGAGGGATAGGCGTATGATGTACCAGGTGTTGGACGATCCATATTCTGAAGTATTGCACCGTGTTGATACTACTGAAACTTGGAAGCTATTTTTTTGTATCGTTTTGAATACTTTCAATATACCTTGATAAGGTATCGTCATTTATGTATTATTAAAATTAGTCCATAATGGTGTGTTTTTATTGAAAAAACTTTGTTTAATATAAAAATTCAGTCAAGAAAATGGGCCAACTGATGGCAATCGGTCACCAATTAATAGGATATTAAAATATTGATCATCAATAATAAAAGTTATTATGAGATCTGAATATAATAATCAAATGGTCGAAAAGTTTAAAGAGACAGAAATGAAAAAAAAAAAAACAATTGGTCAGGGGATCCCGTCAGGAACGAAGTTCTTTGCGATATTTTATTGACTCAAAACGTGTTATAAAATGTAGATTTTAATCGATTATAATACTGTATTTTAGTCACACCAAAAAGCGCCTTAACCTCCTTTATGCAACTCTCTCTAATAAAAAATTAAGAAACGATTTTAATTTTTCGGCTCGTGTTTAGCGCTATTGGTCCTTTTATGATTTTGTATTACCTTTATACTTTTGTTTTTGTATTCTTAAGAACGTCAAATCAGCTTAAAATAGGGCTTTATGCTTAAGTCCGGGTAGGTACCATCCACTCACTCCACTCTATAAACAGCATTACTTAGTAATGTTTTTTTCGATTAGACTAGAGTTACCCAATGTAACTGCAGAGAAATAGCACCTCAGTTCCCAGTCGGAAGTAACCACTTAACATCATGTGTCCGATCCTACCTATATTATTAAAAAAATACATTATTATAAATTCACAAAACAAATCGCATATACTTGAATACAGTAGCGGAGACGAGTGATGGTTTAAGCGATGCGACCTTCTGCTTAAATTCCTTGGCATTTTACATATTTTTGCATAATAAAAAATGCTTTCATATTAAAATGTAATGTAATCTTTTACAATTCCAACTATATACATGGACCTTCTGGTCTTTTAAATTAACAACGTTTTAATTAAAGTATAAAAATCGTTTGACATTTGTTATTCGAATTTTAAAACAAGTCGCATTATAAAAACTCACACATACGCAGTGAAAATAAATACATTAAAAAATCTCTAGTTTATTTCCTATTCAAGGCACCGTACGAACCGTTTACTCGTTGCTATTGAATATTTAAATACCTCGCGTCATATTTACTGTGGTTGTACTTACCAGAGGTAGGGAGGGAGTCAACAAAGCAGCGGTGAGTAATTACAGAAAAATGGGGAATAACTAGGTCACTGTTGATGTGTGCGTGAGCATAGTTCGGTGACTACACTAGTACAGGGGATTAAGAGTTCAATGACTCTAAGTGTTGAGATGATGATGACTCAGCGTGTTTAACGGGATTATTATATCTATGGATTTATACATATTATTGTAACTGTGATGAAAATGTATTTATGCCTAGATTATAGATAGATAGATAAAATGTTTTTCGTATAAAATTAAACATAGAGGTTAATGAACCTCTTTTCTTCAATACAGCTAAAAATTATATGACGCATGTATATAATGATTAAAATCCAATGAGTGTTTATTTAAATCTAAAAAGCACTAACAAAATAAATTTAGATCAAATAGTTTTCTTAATAACAACTGTCAATTCGTCTGTACCTCACACATGTCTTTAATAGTCGTAATTTCTAACGACACTATATTTCAACTACACTATATTTCAAGATGAGGCTATAAGAATATAAAATATTTTACCATTTAGTTTAGTCGGCGATAATTTATTTTATTAATAAGACATTTACCATAACTATAATGGTTTAAAGGAAAACATTAGTGCATGAACACTACTATATGAATTTGAAAAAAAATCTTAAAAATATACACAAAATTGTAGTACGAGTGTAACGCAACAAGATCTTAACTATCAATTTTCTTTAAAATCATTCTATGATGTTCTCATCTAATATCATTTTAGGATCAACAAAACTTCTAGCACCTTCATTTGTTACTTTAAACTTTAAGCCTATACTTAATATTATTTCATGGTCAACAAATTTCTGGCAGCTGTTTCATACCATTTTCAGAGAAACGTATTCCTAAAAAGGAAGGTAGCCAAGGATAAAATAACCGCAGTGCAGTTACGTCAAGTTTAATGAACTCCTGATTAATTTTCCGTCTACAAGAAAAAAAGCAACTAACAGGAGGTCGATGACATTTAATATGACGTCAGTTTAACATTTCGAAGAATTTCCTAACACTAATTCTGTCCAACCTTCACGTGTTTAGTACTGTAATTATTATTTTACGTTTTATCTTGATCGTTTTTAATTTATTATTATGGAAGTTGCATTAAATACTGTTCTGTTTATTTCAGCGTCTGGGACCTTCAACTTTATTATTCAAAGTTAACAATATCAATATTACAATGTTAAAATTATTTTAAATTAACATATTAATAAAATATAACAAAGGAAGCATAATATATAATAAATAGATAACAGATATATATGACATAATAACTAGACGTCTTTTTTTTGTTATTGTATAGATAGGCAGATGAGCATATGGACCATCTGATGGTAAATGGTCACCAACGCCCATAGGCAAGGGCATTGTAAGAAATGTTAACCATCGCTTACATCGCCAATGCGCCACCAACCTTGGGAACTAAGTTGTTATGTCCCTTGTGCCTGTAATTACACTGGCTCACTTACCCTTCAAACCGGAATACAACAATACAAAGTACTGCTGTTTTGCACTAGAATGTCTGATGAGTGGGTAGTACCTACCCAGACGAGCTGGCACAAAGCTCTACCAACGTCGTTGTTCTAAATACAAGATAGAAAATTAAATTTTGTATTTCACTGTTTTTATTTCTTAAAAATGCAAATTTATTGACAATCTTATTAATCATAAGATGACCAAAATCTATGTCACAAAAATTTATACTACTGACATTAAAAATGAAATATAGTTATCTTCGTGGGATTTGCTTGGATTAGTCAGTATTACCATAATCCTCTCATCTATATTATGATCATTTTCACGTTGTAATCCTGAGTTTAAAAAAACAAAAATACATAGTAATATTGTTAACACCCGACTTGTTGCAAATGATTAATATTAAACATTCAACTATGGGTTTGCGAAAGAACCTTTTAACAGCATATTTTGCACTCTCATATATTTCATATTGATATATTATATATTGATTGGTTAGAATTTATATGCAAATGTATTTGAACACAATAAATGAAATATCCGTTTAAATAGCAACACAAAACAGTATAGACAATGTCTGCCCTTTCGCCACCCTGTCATTGCGATGCGGAATGACGTCATTGAATGCAGAGATGGATTTGGCCCATAATTCCTACACACAGAACTTCTACCACAACATAAATATTACACGACCATGAAGCAAGTTTTCATTACATTGCTGGCTCCAAATGTTAATCCAGAGGGCTTTAAATATATACCAGCAATGGATCAATTGCTAGTGAAATATACGTAATGTAGAAAAGTAATTGCAGGATGACGTGTGTCATTTAAGCACTGATGGGCGGACATTAGGGCGTCTGTGGGCCTTCCATTTGTTAGGGCTTCGTGTAATTTTGCAAATGTAACGCTAACGGGTTGAACGGAAAAAAAAATGTAAAGTGGAATATTTCTATTGACAATGGAAAAAGGGTGGTCTGTTTTTAATTTAAACCATATTTTGTAAGGTAGCTGGATTAAATTTATATTTTATCTGTGGCGAATAATGATTTAGATTAAAATAAAAATAGGAAATTATAATGCAATCTCATAATAACACTAATTTGTCTTAGTAATATTATCTTTTTTCATAATTTGTTATTGAAAATTATAAATCAATCAACTTGTTTGGTTTATGGCTACAAAAAAAAATTACTTAAAGGATTAACAATATCACAAAAAAATATTGAATTAGTTATTGAACGTACAATCACATTATAATATAAATTTATATATTACTATAGATGATATGAAATTTAACAAAATTACTCCTTTCTCGACGTAGACGCTCACAAAGAACGAACTACGCAAATCTTATACAAAGCTATTTTTTTCAATATCTCGAATTCGGAACACAGGCTTTCAACTAAAATAAAATATTACATGAGTATAATATGAGTATAAATATTGTATGAATTTTATCTAAACGACGTCGGGGCGAACAACTAGTACTATCAAATGCATGCTATCAACTAACACTTACGAAATCAATTATATCAGTGTCCCTGCCAACAAAGTTTTTATTTTTTTTCAAATTAAAAAAGTCAAGTTTTATATATTATATATATTTATTCATTTATTTTTCAAACAAACTGCAAATGTCAACACTCGGTGGTAGGGCTTTCTATCAGATATTCTATCGCAAAATACCGCAGTACTTTGTATTGATTGTCTGGTTTGAAGGGTGAGTGAGCCAGTGTAATTACAGGCACAAGGGACATAACATCTTAGTTCCCAAGGTTGATGGCGCATTGGCGATGTAAGCGATGGTTAACATTCCTTACAATGCCATTGTCTATAGGCGTTGGTGAACACTCACCATCAGGTGGCCTACATGCTCGTCCGCTTACCTATACAATAAAAAAAAAAACTAGTACTAGAATAAAATATATTGTTGTCAACTTTAACACTAACAGAATAACTTCTATCAGTGTCCCTGCCAACAGAGTTTTTATTTAATTTTTTATATAGTTAAAAAAGTATGTATTTATTTTTTAAGCCAACTATCCAAATGTCAACGTTATAGTTGGTCAAATGACTTTCTTTTGTTTGTACAGAAATTATCCGTAGCATACCGAAGATATGTAAGTTAGTGTTACATGACCACGGCTCACGTTCTAGGCCGTGGAAATATGTAATGCAGATGTTAATGTGTTTGAATACCCACTAGACTGTGAGTGAAGGAATATTGAGTGCTCTGTTTTCCTACACATTTGTGAACTATAGTATCGTCTGTGAAAAAAGTTCGGCCTTGAGATCGGCCTTGATTTGGAAAATTTCAAAATGAAACGGTTATAACGCAAAATGTTACTATGTTGCATTTATTGAGCAGGTCAGGTTTCTTTTACGTAATATAAACGATTTATTATTATAGTAAATTATTTTTCATTACAACTTAAGTTACATAACTATCCCTGCTCGAAGATATATCAATTGTCATTGTGATCGCTTGAATTTGATCGAGGAAGATAATGTTGATGTGCTACAGCACCATCTAGCGACAAGATACAACAACATGGACAGTACAAAGACCATTTCAATGAATAAATTCATATATGTACCAACTTTCATGATCAATCGAACAATGTCGAGGTGCACAATTTTCAATCAGCTCATTTTTATGAGATAAAACAAAATTGAGCAATTCTCAATACAATTCTACAAGAATTTTACGAAAGACAAACGATCATGATCATTTAAATAATATACGATTCTGATGCAGTATATTTCATATTTCGAACAATATATACACAGACTATAAAACTCGTGACATTGGTAAAGGCCACGACGTAGTTCTTATAATTCCTAACATTTCTCGGTCTTACATAAATTTCCAATCTCTTTGTGGCGGGATAAAACCTTGAACTGCTTCCTTTGAGAGCTTTCTAGAGATCGCGTGGGAGTCGACCTTGGCCTTGGATGAAAAAGGTGTATTTCGTACTCGACTTTCTTTTATATAATTTAGTATAAGATATAATTAATCAAATACTGATGCTTAATCGTCTAAGCATCTCTAGATAGTATGAGATAATTAAAATCTTTGTATATCTTCTGTTTGCTGCCTCAAAACACCTTTGTTTTTAATTAAATATAGGAAAAAGTCTAAAAAGGAATGTGACTATTTTTAATTATAAAGTCATTCTTCTTCTAAGAATTCATATCGGCTTTTCCACTTCTGGGATAAGTTTGCTTTCTTATTCCATTTAATTTGTTTTATTGTGAAAATAATTTTGTGTTTTAGTCTGAAAAAGTACGTCATATTTCTTATGATATTAATATTGCTTCTTTTCTGTTCCATAAATCATGTGAAAACTATTAAAACGAATATAAATATTTTTTAAGAATATAATTCTGGTTATAATTGTTGTTATTAGTCTATTAAAAAAGCTCAAATAACAAGCACGAGTTTAACGCCTATTGACACAAACATGTTTTATAAAACTCACGCTTAATTAATATAATATTATTATCATAGGTACATATCAACACATTTTATATATCTACCAGCATGCCTTGTAGACTCGAATGACGTGACGGCGAAAAGACATGGGGTCAACTCTACACACAAATTGTCACTTTATCGCAATCGAATCGATGCGTAATTGTTGCCGTTTTATCAGTTTTCTATTATTTAATTAATTATATATTTTTGGCATGATAGTTAACGATTAAGTTTTGTTTTGAAATGACGGTATATGTTAACATCATATCGGTTCGGTTCGGATCCAAATAAATATAAATTAGCCAACGTTAGATTGGAATTGAATCGGGAACGGATCCTGATAGTCAAAATATATTAATAGAATTAGTCCCCAGGACGCTCTCTTATGCTTTCATGCCCCTCTCTGCTGCAACTCTCTATTTCCATGTATGGACGAGGGACATATACTGTACATTTTGTGGCTATATATTTTTAAAGTACATAATAAGAAATACATATTCATTTCAATAACATTTCTTACCCTATATTTATTTATTTATACTCTTCATTTATAAATTCTTTCAATATGCATCAGAGGATATGAAAATTCGAAACTTAAAAAAAAAAGATTTGAATTAAATATTCATACTTTTTTAAATCACTTCTCCTTGAAATAGACGGAAAGGGCGAGTAGGGAAAACACTTTCAAAGTCCCTGACATTCAAGCAAGGTTGCGATAACTAAGACGTAGTACAAAGACGTGTAAACATATAATTTTATGTTTCTCAAGGAAAACGGCGACAACTTTAAATTCCTTGAGAAAAGTATTTTAAAAATAAAACAAGATATTTTTATAAAGACTTGCTTTCATTTTAAAATATTTGAACAACTTGATATATTGTGGCCGAATATCTCAATTGAAATTCAAGATGAAAATACTAGAAGTATAAGCAATGAGAATTTTCGTTAGCAGGTTTATTGCTTTGTTATGGAAATCATTAATTTTATAAAAAAATGTTTTTACGAGTTTCCTACTTTTTCATAATATAAGATTAAGGGTAACATTTCTTTTTTTATTTTATTGTATAGGTAGGCGGACGAGCATGTGGGCCACCTGATGGTAAGTGGTCACCAACGCCCATAGACAATGGCATTGTAAGAAATGTTAAGCATCGCTTACATCGCCAATGCGTCAACCAAACTTGGGAACTAAGATGTTATGTCCCTTGTGCCCGTAATTACAATGGCTCACTCACCCTTCAAACCGGAACACAACAATACCAATTACTGCTGTTTTGCGGTAGAATATCTGATGAGTGAGTGGTACCTACCCAGACGAGCTTGCATAAAGCTCTACCACCGAGTAATAAATATAACATTTTTATATGGTGAAATAATTTGCTATAAAATGATAAGTTATACTAAAAAAAAGTTAGGTATGTTTTTTAAATATAACATAGGAAGGTAGGTAGATGGGGCACCTTATAGTAAATGGTCACCACCGCCCGTAGACATTGGCGCCGCATACCATTCACATCACCAATCTACCACCAACTTGGGTACTAAGATGTTATTCGTCTCCTTTCCATCCAGAATAACAATACTGCGTGTTACTGTTTGTATACGAAGCACACTACAATGCTTATCTATTAAAGATTGACTCAGACGTATTCGATTATTTTTAATATCTGTAAATTATTTGATATCTCCTCTTCTATCTTTCTTTATCAACCATCGGGCTAAACCTGCACGTCCATATTTTATAACATTAATGAATTTTACGTTTTTCACGTAATGTATAAAATGTATCTAAAAAAAAAACATCTTATTTTAAACTTGGATTTCTCGCCTGACCCTCCTGGTGAATCTTGAGACCCGTTGAATAATTGAAAGAGTTCTCGAGAATGAAATACATATAGGTCACTGGCGCTGAATTATATAGGGCTATGAGAGCTGGGGCGCCAAGTGTATAACACTTCCTTGTTGCTAAGCGACTTTTTATTTATAAGAATAAAAAATATTTTTTTTAAAAATTCTAACTAATTCGTTCAGCTTCTATCTATTATGGACACAGAAATTACTGGATATCAATAAAATAATATAATTTAAGGAAAAAAAAAAAATCATTCCCAAAAAATTAAGTGAATATGCAGCAGTTTCGCATTTAGCACATAACAATGTATGTGGATTTGAACCTGCTACTTTCGGTTAAGATGTTTCATCCACTGGACCATATAGTCTCTCATACTTTACTATCAACAATACATGCATAATAATGATTACATACAAACCAAATAACTCAATATTAATCCTTTAATTATTATATTCAATATATCCAAAAAGAAACAAAAACGCAGGGACAAAATTAAAAAAATAAATTCGAAAGAATTGTTCAAATTAAAGTTGTATACGATATGCATAATCAAGCAGCCTGGGGTGTATTATGCAAAATGACATCAGAGAAACAAAAAAAGACAATATTTATATCCCATACGTACCATTTAACAGCAAAAATGATACCTCGAATGAATGCAAATTTACACGCATTTGCATGAACGGTCAATATTATAATTTTTTGCGGACATATTAAAAACGATTAGAGGATAACGATTATAGAATAAACTTCGTATTTTATTTTGTTCGTTTAAATGTTTTTGCTTATTCGTATGTTATATGTTTTAGGTAGGCGGACGAGCATATGGGCCACCTGATGGTAAGTGGTCACCAACGCTCATAAACAATGGCATTGTAGGAAATATTAACCATCGCTTACATCGCCAATGCGCCACCAACCTTGGGAACTAATTCGTAGTATAGACTATACATTCGACTTTGTTTATGTAAACTCTGAACAAAATTATATTCTTTGTTTGTAAGTAGATAACATGAGTCACAAATTACTTAATGCTAGGGCTTTGTGGAAGCTTACCTGTGTACGTACCACTCACTCATCAGATATTCTACCGCCAAACAGCAATTTAGTATTTTCGTGTTACGGTTTGAACGGTAAGTGAGCCAGTGTAACTAAAGGCACAATGGATATAGCATTTTATGGCATAGGAAGACGGACTTGCATATGGGCCACCTGATGTTAAGTGGTCACCAACGCCCGTAGACATTTGCATTGTAAGAGATGTTAACCATCGCTTACATCGCCAATGCGCCACCAACCTTGGACACTAAGATGTTATGTTCCTTGTGCCATTAATTACACTGGCTCACTCAGTCGATCACACCGGAACACAATAGCAAATACTGCTGATTTGCGGTATAATATCTGATGAGTGGGTGGTACCTACCCAGATGAGCTTGCCCTACCACCAAGTGAGTGTATATACTTAGTAGATGGTTAAAATTGCTTACAGTGCCAATGTTTCAGAGTTAATTATATCATTATAAGATTTTTTTAAATGTATATTTCAGACATACTCAATTCATTTAATATATACCACCTGTATGTAAAATATATATCATATTTCATAATTTATTTTGTTATATTAGTAATGCAAATAAAGTCAGTCATATAGGAAGTAATATATGCAAAGGTTGGATGTAATATACAGACTTGAACACATATACATAGTTAATATGTACTTCAATAATAAAATGGCGTCTATATTAATGATTATCGATTTCATCGGTTCATCATCATCTGTGAACATAGGCGGGTCACGCATGGTAACGTGGGCAACCGCCCACGGCTTCGTGGTCCGTGGGCTTGCGCCTCGGAAGCGCGCCGAAAAATTGGTTTAAATATAGCAAGCATTTTTTGTGAAATTGATTGATGAAAGAAGAAAAAAGGTCCACCAAGCGACGGCCCCGCGAAAATTTATCTCACCCACATAAAAATATTTTCTTAGTCTTGCGCCGCCACTGTCTGTAAAAACCGGCTAATGAAATGTTGGAAACGTACTTAAAAATGATTCGCTATTTTGATGCGTGTATCCCTTTCTATTATATTTAATATCGCATAACTCTTGTACTCAACAACTGGAATTAAAGAGTATGATATCCTAGTAGGTTTCATTCTATAATAATTTAAACAATCAGTCATTATTCAATCACTTTGGCTTACTTAATTCTAAATGTAAAGTTTTTTTTTATATTATAGGCAAACGGGCTCAAAACCTCTACTGGTGGAAAGGGCCTACCAACACACTTGGATATTTGCAACACCGGAGAACTTCCAGGTGCAATGCCAGCCTTTAAGTATTAATTAATGACATTTGTGTTCATTAAAAGTATTATTTAAGTATATAATATGAATATAAATACTCAATAAGAAAACTAAAACAGAAATTAAAATTAATAGCTTTTGTCTTATAATTTTATTAAGTGTATATTTTCATCGTTTCATTAATAAATAAAAGGAAACATTTATCTAAAACAATTAATCGGAGTGGAAGCAAGAAAATCATTGTTGAGCCTATTAGTAAACAAGACGTCTTCTTCGTTCGTGTCCACGGTTCAAGTTATAAGCGATAGTACAAGCAATTTTAAACACACAACAACAAACAAGCAATTTTTAGAAGCACATATTGAAGGAGAATGTATATTCATAATTCCTTCTATATTATATACATATAGTACAGGCCTATTTTATTAATTGTAAAAGCTTCTGCTGTTTCGAGAAAAAAAAACAGACAAAGAAAGCAAGGCAATCTTTACACTTGTTTGACACCGATATCCATAGACCGTCAATTATGTTTTTACATACAATTACAATAATAATAATAATATTTATTTCAAGTATCATTGACTCATTTTTGTTAGTAATACAAAAAAAATACTTAAATGTCTATGTTAGTACTTAACCTAAGGCTATCTTAAAAAAAAAAAAAAAAAAAAAAAAAAAAAAAAAAAAAAAAAAAAAAAAAAAACTTACACAGGGCCCTACTAGCCTCAAGCCTTAGTTTAATATTGACAACTAATACAATATTTTCAGGAAAAAAATTATTACTTAAACTGAATATAAATAAATTAAAAAGTACGTCTTAAAATAATTGTTTACCGTTTAATAAATATAATATTTAAATATAGAACACATTTTATTCAGCATTTAAAAATTGTATAAAATATAGGTAGTATCATATGAGTTTATCGCTTAAACCACACAACGTCTTCGAAACAGTGACGTCAATTTATCAATGTCCTGTCTCAGGCTCCCAACCATCCGATTACGGCGTGACATCTTCATTTTCCCTCCCCAGTTCTTAACATTCACTTGTAACTCGCCTTTTGACTTATTATTAATCTGCTACATCATTAATTACTATCAGATCGGCTTATCCATTAAGGCTTTGTTTTATATGAAATTACTTTTTGAGTTGAGATAACTGACTTTGAATAAACGAATTGGGATGTTTAATTACTATATTAAAATGAAGATTTAAATTAAATTTTGTATACATAACATTGTCACTAGATAATTATTTTTTTAATGTCTCTATGTTATTTTTTAAATATTTTCTCATAAATGTTACATAGCTCGGTGAACGTATCTTGAGGATAAAGTTTTTGGGACTTATTCCAGCTTACGCTGCTCTAATGCGTATTGTTAGATGCAAATGACAATCATCCTACACGTGAAGGTTTCCTAACGAAGTATTATCATCAATATTCACGAGATATAAATACTAAAATGTGATTAACACTGAATACCTTGACATTGATTCCGCAATCATCCGTCAAGATTTAAGAATGTATACGATACAATAATATACGATTTCTGAAAATAAATAAACGAAAAAAATTTGTTAAATATAATAGTTTTAAAGTTTAACATTCTTTAACAGTTAATATAATATTACATGTATATAAATCTCAGAATTTATTTAATTTCCTTCAGATTTTTTCTTTTTAGTAAACATTTTTTGTTTTGTTAGCTTGTAAGTAGTTCTTTTTTTAAGTTACTTAACTTTCTCTTAGACAAAATGTTTATAAAAAGAACTTTTAGTTCTTACATTTTTCCATTCCACCTAGCTCGAGTGAATTTACTTAATTTTTCCGATCTTCACGTAGACTGCATATTCCAAGAAACAGGTGTAGCTCATTTCCATTATCCAGAAACCCTGAACCTTTCAGCACCTGTGTGCTTAATTTTCATATAAAATTTCATTCGGAACTCGCTCTTTTCTAGCTTAGACGATCGTAAACAATCATTTTATTACTAAAACGTGATATAAGAATTTTAATGAAAACTATAATAGCAATAATAAAATTATGTGATGCATGTTTATGAAGATTAAGTGACTTCGATGATTATTTTTTTCTTTTTTTATAGTATAGGTAGGATGACGAGCATATGGGCCACCTGATGGTAAGTGATCACCATATGCCATGCCATAGACATTGGCATTGTAAGATATATTAACCATCGCTTACATCGCCAATGCGCTATCAACCTACCTACCCAGACGAGCTTGCACAAAGCTCTACCACCAAGTAAATTTATTATTATCGATCGATAACATTTACTATGTAGCGACATCTATCTCGCCACATATGAAAAACTAAAAACTGACGTATCCTACATCGCGATATTAAAGTTATCCGAGCGATTGAACATATATACAAGAACCCGACAACAAACGTCGGGCGGTAGTCCACCAGACAAACAACCGTCTGGTCGGAGGATCATCCCTTTTCAATGGTCAACACCAAACTGGTGACCCCGACGTGATCGTCAGCGCAGCCTTCGCAAAAACTACGTCATCGTGACGTCATCATCACTTCCTCAAGCTTTCGAGCAGCGAGTCATACAGCCAGCCAGCATCCACGACTACTACGGGTATCCTGACCACCAGCATGCAGCGGACGCGCATTCCTGGTCATCACCCACAGTCTTCTCAGCGATCTTGGCACAGCACACTGCACTTCGGCCGGTCAGCAAGCAGAGACGCACTTCTCTCCTGGTCGACGCAGCAGCCAGCCACTACGCAGCACTGCACCACTCCGACTCACTGGAGCATTTGCAGCATCACCCCGACTCACTGGGGCATCACCGCAGACAGTTCCGACTCACCGTGAACTATGCGGCATCTGGTTCCGACTCACTGGAACATTCCACTGGCCCGGCAAACATCACAAGACATATGGACGACTCAACCTGCTATCGACCTCCGGTCTCGGAGGGGAGTGATGTAGCGACATCTATCTCGCCACATATGAAAAACTAAAAACTGACGTATCCTACATCGCGATATTAAAGTTATCCGAGCGATTGAACATATATACAAGAACCCGACAACAACCGTCGGGCGGTAGCCCACCAGACCAACACCCGTCTGGTCGGAGGATCCTCCCTTTTCAATGGTCAACACCAAAACTATAACGTAACAGCGCGTAATGCTTCTTAATTGATTCGAGCATGTTTCTTTTGCCTGTAATCATATTAGCTTTGTCACCATTCAATTTACTTGGTGGTAGTTTAACAAGCCCATCTGAGTCGGTACTATTCACTCATCATATATTCAATCGCCAAACAGCAATATTGATACACAAGGGACTTACCTTAGTTTTCCAAGGTTGGTGCCGCATTAACGATGTAAAAGATGTATATTTCTTACAGTGCCAACGTTGGTACAAATGTTGGCTCATTTGTCAGTCCACCTACCTATATGACACAAAAAAACATTGATACAATAATAGATCAATATAATAAGATAATTGTTGAGTTAGTTATAGCAAGCAAACTTGCATGAGACTTACCGTCAGTACGATTATATCAAAGCAACGGTGATAGGTCCAATCCAAAAGCTGAAGGTTAAGCCCGGGCAATCACCATTGAATTTTCATGTTCTTAATATGTGTTTGCAATTCATCTCGTGCTCGACAATGAAGGAAAAAATCGTAAGGAAACCTGCTTGTGTCGTATGAAAATCTGCCACATGAATATACACAAACCCGCAATGGAATAGAGCGCTGGAATGAGATCTGAACCTTCTCATCTAAATGTGAGGCATTAGCCCAGAACATTTGACAGTAACAAGCTGTTAATTTACTACCTAATTCTTATATTTTTTCTCTATATTGTTGTTTACACAATTCTATTATTATAGTTAGGAGAGACCTTGGTCCATATAACAGGATTGTTTAAAAAAAAAAAAAGCGCGCTAATTTAAAAACGCCGCCATCTTGCATTCATTCATCGTGTTCTATTTTGAATAGATCAATTCGGGGTTCTTATAAAATCAGTTTTCACTTCTGGATGCTAAATTTATATTTAGTTTCAACGTTGGGTCGTTCCAAACATGACAATCCATAACACGACTTGCGGATATGCCGTTTACTATTGTGGATATGGATATATTCCACAATAGTAAACGCTAAAATAGCCATATTGGCTGAAACAATCCAGATTTTATTGACCATCCACTTTTGAAAGGTTTGTTTGAAAGTGCATTGCTGTGTACAGCGAATGGCTCAGAATAATAAAACATCTATCCAAGTTTTATGTTTTCGACAACTAGAAGTATTCGATTTTTAAATATTTATTGCTTAATAATATTTAATTTTATCTGAGCTTATAACTTTTTGTATTACCAGAAAGTTATAGTTTAAAAAACCATAAGGCTGATCTTGTAACGCATTTATTAATTCGTTACATACTCATTTACTTAATTAATATCTTTAAAGCAAATCTATTTTCTATACTAGTATATAAATGTAAATCGTGTCGATTTAAAAAGCTAACTTTAACTAAAATAGACATCACGCTAATGAATGGTGACTAATGTCTACAAATTACAGGCTACGGTAAAATCGAAACAGATGTACAGAAATACCAATCAAAATCGTATTAGCGAGCTTTAGTTGTTTTAAGTCTTTTATAGGGGATTGATTTATTACTAATTACCGATAGGGGATGTTTTATATGATGATGTAAATGATCAATTATTGATCATGATCATAATTAATATTTTTTATGCGTCAAAGCTGACTAGTCTATGCTGGTGTCGTGGTATTATTTACTTACTTATTGTTTTATAGAAGTTTAAGCCATTATATAGCTTACATTGCACTGTTGCTATTAGAAAAAAAAAACTTAATCGGTGGGAACTTAACATTAATTGACTTATAAATTGCGATACAAGCGATATAAAAAATTAATTATAGATAAATAATTATGATTAATGGATAAATAAATTATTATTTTGATTATATATGATTGTGAATGTGTTTAATATTAATTTTAAGCGCATGTTTAACACAATGACCACATTTGAAATTGCTGCCGTTAACTCTGCAAATGCGTTCGACGGGTCTTAATGACTTTAGGTCTCAGTTTAATTTAATATGAACTTGTAACAAGACGCTAGCCTTAAGACGTTGACACGATAAAGACATTCACACACGACACAGAGAAAATTATGGATACTTAATAGTCGAAATGAATTATCTGATAACATTTTAGATATGAACTGTTAATCGCGGACACTAGTGTGGACAGTACCTAAACGAATGTTTGGCGAGAATCAATTTAATTATAATTATATTAATTAGAATAAAATATTGCATAATGTATTGCATATCAGCAATAAAATATTGTTTTTTTTTTTGTTCATGTGCAAGTCTCTCTGAGTCGGTACCCACTCGTGAGATATTCTACTACAAAACAGCATTAGTTAGTATTGTTGTGTTCCAATTCCGGTGGGTGAGCTAGTGTAACTACATGCAAAAGTAAAATTACATCGTAGATCCCAATTTAAGCATTGACGCTGTAAACGTACGGCGCCAATGTTCATAGGCGATTATTTATATAAAAAGTAGAGATACTTTTTTTTTTAAAACAAAATCATGGAAGCTTTATATGGGTGTGGTAAGTGTGAATGGTATCTTATAGAACTTATTCCACATGGATGTTTGGTCTGTGTGTATTGTGCTGCCGGGAGCACGCGGCGCGTTGATGTGCGGTGAGTTCAGGCGCTTAGCGTTAACAATGCAACTATGTTAACAAAATCCATATTGGATGATAAAATTAACACTCGTGGTTGAAACAATTGGATATTTTTTTAAGGATTTTGATTAATTCACACTATTTACTTAATTTTTTATCAAAACTAATGTTATAATATTCTAAATATTTTGAGATGTTTGGTACTTGGTACATTTAACATTTGATAATGACAATCAAAAAATCATGACAATTGACACTTTTTTTTTTAATTGTAGCGCTTATATTGTGCAATACCACGCTGCAATAAATTGTGCAATAAACGCTGCATTTAGCTAATACGCAAAGGTAAATAAAAAAATATTTAAACTATTTTAAATTCGAGGGCAATAAATTCTTAATAATGTGGGCAAAAATTTAATATATTTTATTCTGAGCAGTATTAATTTTTTCCACTTGTAACCCTTGTCGATCTCTAATAGCATTTAAGGGTTAAATGACATACCGTTCTAGCAAATTTCGCTACGATTCATTGTTAATTGAATTATTTATAATTCGGTTACTTCTTTACGGCCCAAGCATCGAGGATTTAACCCCTTAGTGCAGATGTGTCTCTGACGATGATGGAATTTAATTTTCGTACTGTTAATACTTTAATTATAGTTAGTCGAGCGATTTAAAACGGTAATACCTTTGTTGATTAAGTAAGTAATTTTGTTATGAAAGAATATATATATTTATATATATTGTTATATTATGATATTTATTATATAATTCAATTTCAGATCAAATCAGATGCAAGCCTTAAGTCCTCAGTCTTAAGTTACTCTTATAAGCGATTGGGAGTCAACCAGAGGAGCAGAAACAGGATTAAAGTATATACGTTTTCTTTATTGTGCTTGGTAGGCACTGGTTAGTGGGCCGTCTTTTAGTAAGAGGTCACCTCCGCCTATAAACAAGCACTGTAAGAAATATTAACCATTCCTTATATGCTCACCGCCACCAACCTTGGGAACCCAGATGTTATGTCGCTTGTGCCTGTAGTTATACTGGTTCACTCACCCTACAAACCGGCTCAGACCTATACTAAGCATTGTTGCGTAGCGATACAATGTACCATGTAAATGCTTTATGTTTTCACGGAAATATACAAATGCCAATTTTCAACTTTGATTCGTGTCCGCAGACTTATACCCAGGGCCTCGGAATTTGTCCATACACTAAACAAAAAAGATATTTATCTAAAATATAATCATCAACATACACATTTCGAAACGACTTTTATACATTATCTTTTCGAATATAAAAAAAAAAGAAACGCAGAAAGAGGAAATGTTTTTATATTAGTCAACGTCAAGTCCCCACGGCTTCGGTATAATATGAAAAAAAGACAATTTTTTTCTCAAATGAACCGTAGCCTTTATTAGATTAACAGGTCGATTTGCAATTCTGTGAGTTCACGTACGTATCTACATGTTTATTTTACGGAAATGAATCGCAATTTTGGTCGGAGGGACGCTTTTGTTGACTCAGCTTTGTGTATGTATTTAAAACGACTCATATTGAACGGTTTGTGGAGGATTAGATGAATTAAACTATTTGTTATGTAAGGTTTTATTATTAATATTATTAATGATCACTCGGTGGTAGAGCTTTGTGCAAGCTCGTCTGGGTAGGTACCACCCACTCAGCAGATATTATACCGCAAAACAGCAGTACTTAGTATTGTTGTGTTCCGGTTTGAAGGATGAGTGAGCCAGTGTAATTACAGGCACAAGGGACATAACAGGGACGGCACAAGGGACGGCTTACATCGCCAATACGCCACCAACCTTGGGAACTAAGATTTTATGTCCCTTGTGCCTTTAGTTACTCATCTTTCAAACTAATTATTCCTCTTTAGCGGATTTAAGATAATATGTCAAAATAAAATAAAAGTAAAAAAAACTTTTTAAAAAACAAGCTTTTATTTAAATGCGGAAAAAAGAAGAAATTAACTATTATTTTAAAACTTTCAACTTATATCAACTTATAACGTCATTACACAATTTATATGAAATAAATGTTTGTCGCGTACTATATGCAAATAATAATTTTGAATATATCATTTAAATAGTGTAAATTCATATAAGGATAACTCTCATTAGCACCCATCTTTTTTAATTTACCCATTAAAGGCTGTACAATGAATTAATATAATTCATAGTCATGCTGTGATTTCCATTGAACATAAATCCTTAATCTTTTTTTTATTTTTATTTTTTATTTTTTTTTATATTCTTTTATTTTTAAGGGGCCTTTATAGGCGACCTATATGTCGGCCCCTTCGTTACACGCTACATTAAATCAAAAATAGACAAATATGCTTAGACTAATTCAGTTTGAGAGAATCATTAACAAATTCATATATTTTAATAGCCGAAATACTCGAAGGCTTACTAAGAAAAGAATTAAAAGCACCAATATTCATAAAATTTAAATTTAGTTCATATTTTAGTGATTCTCTCAAACTGAGGTTACGAACACATGTCAATAACAAGTGAGAAACATCTTCTAATACACCACATACTTAACAATTGGGAGTGTCACTTTTTCTCATCCTTAATCTTGAACACCATAAAATAAGTATTTGTCATGCATTATTCCAAATTCAATACAAAACTATTGTTATAGAATAATAATCAATATAATACTTAAGTACTTATATGTGACGAAAACTCGACGAGTCACGTGTCCATTTGATTAGTTTACTGATTCATTGCACTCGAAAATATTCACAAAAAAAATATCTATCACACAAATTTGAACCTTATGTAAAGACAATAGAATACATAATAAAATACTATGTTCACACATATGCATTTTACCCAAGGACTTTCTGCTAAGTGGTTTTCAACTTAAGATTAATGGAATTAGAGTTGAAATTTAGATGGCATTATTGCTAAGACGGTTGGATTGAATTCTACATTCACAATGGAATTAGTTGACCGCCCGTAGTTTTTGCTACTCAACACAATAGGTTCCTTGGAACTGGAGTGTGTTCTGAAAATTACCCCTTGTTCTTTTAAAATAAGTTTTCCATTTCCCATGGAGTAAGTGGTCGGTGAATTTTTTGTTTATTTAATAAGATTCCATTGTACTTGTTACAGATACTGCTTAGAAGACGAAAAGTAAAACGGAAATAACAAAAAACATTTTAAATAACTTTAGGTATATTTTCTATTTCTATACTAATATATAAGAAAATATTTGATATTTTGTATGTTTGTTTGTAATGGATATACTTAAAATCTACTTAACTGATTTTAAAATTTATTTCACAGATAGAAAGCTGCGTTATCAGCGAGTAATATAGGCTATATTTTTTGGAACGAAGGGCTTTTACGCGGCTTACAGTAGAGTGAAACGGTAGCGGCCCAAGGTCACGTCATATAACGAAGTTGCGTTCATACTGTGCCTATCAAATGCTACAAAGTAATTATTGGTAATATAAATTTGCAACCCGAACGCAGTCAAGGCGCGCTGCTAATCTTGTATATTATATGTAAATCGATTGTTTGAACTTTGGATGTGAATCATTAAAGCCAGTTTTCGTAAATTTTAATCATCTTTTTATTTTTTCAAATTAAATCATTTCTATTATTTGGACTCATGTTAATTCTATATGACTGCATGTTCTTATTACAATTTATATTTTCGATTATTGATGATATGACTTCGTCATTAACTCTGAATGTTATGTTGCACCAGTCATCTTCCTTGGATCGTTTTTTTTTTATTTATTTTATTTTATAGGTAAGCGGACGAGCATATGGGCCACCTGATGGTAAGTGGTCACCAATACCCATAGACATTGGCATTGTAAGAAATGTTAACCATCGCATACATCGCCAATGTGCCACCAACCTTGGGAACTAAGATGTTATGTCCCTTGTGCCTGTAATTACACTGGCTCACTCACCCTTCAAACCGGAACACAACAATACAAAGTACTGCTGTTTTGCGGTAGAATATCTGATGAGTGGGTGGTACCTACCCAGACGAGCTTGCACAAAGCTCTACCACCGAGTATTATAATTATAGAATATTAACCATTTTTATTTTGAAGCCTAAAAAATTCTTAATCTGTCGTCGTTGTAATATATTATATTTACTGTTTAGAATAATTAAAATATATTTATTAGTACCACCTAATAGTAAGTGGTCATAAACGCTCAAAAATATTTTTTTTATTTATTAGATTTGAAATGTTGTGTTATAACATTTCAAATCTAATAAATAAAAAAAATGTCTCTACTGTCATATTTCCAGAAAAGCTTTTTAATACTTCTAAAAACAATGCATTCGTTTTCAACAACGTGAATAAATTTTAAATTGAATATCATAACGTCACAGTTGTGAAATTCAAAATATTGAATATAGAATTAAATTAACAAATAATCTCCATTCTAGTTCCCCAGCTCAGCGTGCATTTTATGTGACATTTAGCAATATCTGTCTGAGCTAAATTCGATGAAATGTGGAGTGACGGGAGGATAGCATTTGATGACTTTGTAAGGACAATCTTCCAGCGATATGCGATTTTATAATCTATGAATTCCTACTCCAAGAATGACGCAAGAGCTGCTATAGTTGAGTTATTAAACATGATATGATGGGTTATGTACTCACTGACGGAGGTGTCTTAGATAGAGAGAAATGAAACAAAGAGCAGGAAAGCGGACTTCGTCACAAAACTGGACAAGCGTTAAGAAGAAGATTTTTTTTTTTTCTTGTGTAGTTTGGCGGACGAGCATATGGGCCACCTGATGGTAAGTGGTCACCAACGCCCATAGACAATGGCAGTGTAAGAAATGTTAACCATCGCTTACATTGCCAATGCGCCACCAACCTTGGGAACTAAGATGTTATGTCCCTTGTGCCTGTAATCACACTGGCTCACTCACCCTTCAAACCGGAACACAACAGTATCAACTACTGCTGTTTTGCGGAAGAATATCTGATGAGTGGGTGGTACCTACCCAGACGAGCTTGCACAAAGCTCTACCACCAAGTAGAGAGATGAGATATATGGCCATATTATAGGCATTAAATATGAGGTACGAAAACTGGAAGGATTTTATCAAATTCGTTTTTTGTTTAATTTCTCTTCCTGCTTTTTATTAATTTTATTGGCAAGCGATTTCATGTAGTTCTTTTTCATACTATCAAAAGTTGTTCTTTTGTTCTTATTAAAAGCAATAATAAAAAAAAATTAAACACTTCAAAAACATATTTCGCAAGCTACTTATATTAACAATTTTTATAATTGTAGAAATATAATAAATTTTGACATTGTCTATAGAATAGTAACATTTCTAATATTATAGCTTTCAGTGGCTTTATTCCTAATCTGGCTTAAAAAGGACCCCATCTGCTTTGAAGGGTTAAACTGTTATGGCTATTGCGAATAATGAGAAGCGCTTAAAGAAATTTAAAGGCTTCGGGGTGTTTTTGTCACGTCACCGGGGAATTGAAAATGGGACAATTTGAGGTAACAAAATAAATTCTTAGTGTTAACTTATACATATATTAAATAATATACAAAATTACTCAAATCCGAAGCTTATGTGGTTAGAAAAGTTACAACTGCCTTTGATAATGCCCGATTATGTTTTTGTTATTATCAGAAATCAAGTTCAATCAAACAATTCAATTCATCAATTCAATTCATGATATTCAATATTCTATTGATTTAGGATTCGTAAATGGATCATCTTCATGGACTTTTTTTCATATACATTATTATTAACATTAAATCCCAAAAATATATCAAAAATAAAAAAAATAACTATTGTACAAAACATGACCGCGTGGAATGGTAAGAATATTAGCAACATTTCCACTTTGAATCACAATACCGATCCTCTTGCCTAAAAACGAACCAGCCCTGTTATCAATAGAGGCAATAAGAGAAATTAATATAATTTATTATGTATATGTAAATCAACCCGCTGGGCATATTGAATTCACATCAATAATTATCCATTATTTACTATGTCAGCTAATTTAGCAACGGATCGAGTCAAGACCACTTAGCCAATTATGCCTGCGAGGCAACGTCTAAACTGTTTGCAGAGGTTGTGCCCTTTACCAGGCAACTAATACATACATCGTTGTATGTAGTACCTGGGCTACCGCTTCGCTCTGCTCTAATATCTATAATAATAATAATAATAATATCCTGGGACATTATTCACACACGTCCATCTGATCCCAAACTAAGCAGAGCTCGTACTATGAAAACCAGACAACTGATATACTACATATACTACTTTTCTTTTGTAAATACATACTTAAATAGATAATTACATCCAGACTCAAGACAAACAGATATTTTCATGCACACAAATGTTTGTCCTGGATGGGAATCGAACCCACGACCCGAGCCGCGAAAGGCAGGTATCTATCAATCACGCCAACCGGATCGTCAATTAATATTACAGCAATAAGATTTGATTTTTGTGCATTTCTTTATAATGGATAAACTCAAAAATAATAAACCAATTTTCTTTCACATGAACATATCTTTCTACTAGATTAGTCAAAGAAAAAAGAAAGATTTTATCTTTGCTAATATTATACTGAGGTAAGATTTAATTTTTGTATGTTTGTTTGATATTAAGAACTCGTTCTCCTACGGAAAGCTTAATTATCATCGAGTAACATAAACTGTATTTTTTTTAAATAGAGGTCTCTGCAGTAATTGCAATGGTGTTACCCAAGTTATCAAAAATTTTCTTTTTATCATTTCAATGAACTTAAATTTTACTTTTTCTCAAAAAAAATATACAAATACACTTCAAGAGCAAAACCTTATACAAACTGAAAATTTCGTAAGAGCCAAATAGTTAGAGCCGCGTCCGAGATACAAGAAATAACTTTATAAATAATTACTAGTCGAGTAAAAAATTTCCAGTGCTGACTTACGGATTAGAGACGTGATCGCTCACTTAGGGCTTTATAAGAAGGCTCAAGGTCACTCAAAGAGAAATGGAGAGGGCTATGCTCGAAGTTTTCCTGCTAGATCGAATCAGAAATGATGAAATCCGCAGGCGATTCAAAGTAACCGACATAGCCCAAAGAATTGCTAAATTGAAGTGGCAGTGGGCGGGGCACATCGCTCGTAGAACTGACGGCCGCTGGGACAGAAAGGTTCTCGAGTGGCGACCACGAAGCGGAAGACGCAGCGTGGACAGGCCCCTACAAGGTGGACCGACGATATAATAAGAGTAGCGCGATTTTATATACATGCAGCGCCATCTATCGACCGAATGATTAAACATTTCATTTTTAATATACCAGTTTAATTTCGAGCATTTATCTTATATTAAAATAGAAAATAGAGCCAAAAAAATATCCATCAATTTGCAATTGAGTAGCGTGGTGGACTAAGCATACATAGGCTTTTGTAAACAGGATAGGTATTTACGATATTTTATTGTAATTACATAAACAAAATAAAACTTAAGGGCTATCAATATCAAATACTGTATCAATCTTACAAATGTACCATACATGAAATTTCCTGACGATTCCAAATAAATCCAAACCAAATTCAACTTTAATTGTATACAGTAAGGTTTAAAATTATTTACAATAACCAAATATCAAACGATCCGGTTATTTCGCTAATTCAATACATCAGGTATGGAATATTCAGAACAAACATGCCTTTTGAATTGTAAATGTGGTCTGTAAACACGATTTGCGTAAAGAGATTAATTAACTGATAAAATGCAAACATTTGCGGTTTGTCCTTTAGTGTTTAATCAACCAAAAATTCTTATATTATAATTAACAGGGTTTAATTATAGCGATAAATTTATAGCAAATATTCATGTCAAACATAATTATTATTGATTGTGAAAAATATGACCACGATTCTGAATTTTGCAAAAATTCAATTGGATCCTTCACCTTCACATTAATAGTTGACATTATGTCTCTTCTCTACTCAATTTTGTTTAATCCAGCTCTCTCTCTCTCTCTCTATTTCAAAAAGTGATTGGCGGTCTACAGGGAGAATTACATGAGAACCCCTCCGATCGAAAGTTAGTGTCTTATTCATACAATTCCTTCCCTAACTCTCATCCTTCTACACTCGATAATTTAGTGACGAAGCTTCATGACTTTGAAATACACTACCTCTGTCTATCAAATGTGCTCAATAAGTACTTAAAAAGAACTTGCTATAAATCTTTATTTATGTTATATTATATTCCTATAATTTATTACTTAACTTCGTCTCGCGTATAATAAGTTTCGTGGATTTTTCGGAAGCGAATCAATTGGTGTAAATTTTCTTGTTTTTCTCGACATAAATGGCTTATAACGAAATCATTAACCTTGAAGTTTTGAAACTATACTTGATACTATGTAGTGTACATAGGACACTAGTAGAGTTTTTCTAAATAACATTTTAAAGTTCAATATTTCATATCATATCGCCTAAAAGCTATCTGAAAAAGCGATCACGTGTCGTCGTTAAAATTTTAACCGTAAACAGTTAGTGGCAATAACGCGGTACAGTTAGGAACAGTTTTATGGTCTATAACTGTTTAACGCGTACATGACGTTATGTACACACGAATAAACTTAATCGGGCTCTGACGTTAAAAGTTCGATTTTATAGTTGAATGATTTTAAAACGATTGGATAAACGTACGTTAGTTTGCGGAATCGTTATTTTTTTTTATTGGATTTTTTATCAATATTTTTATATCTCGACGAACGACTACGTGTGACGTCAGACATGAGCATTATGAAACTATTGTCTAAGTTTTTTTTTATTTAAAATTTAAGTGCCAAATAGCAAATGGCAATGTAAGCAGTGTAAAAAATTACACACATTGCCAGTACGCCGCCAAATACGAGATCTAAGATGATGTATCCCTTGTTTTTGTAATGACATTAGCTTACCGTTTCAACAATTCAAAGTCGGTATGTCGGGCGGGAAAAGTCTTCACGGTGGGTGGTACCGACCAGATGAGCTTACACAACGCGACAATAAATTTAGAGCTCATTCCACCACGCTCTTTTACGGTGAGTCCATAGATATAAAAACGCCCAAATTACAAACAAAAATTACATAAATACAGTTTTTACCTGGATTGTAATAAGTAATCTTCGCTTAAGATTCACGTGCTGCACCACTGATATATTTTATCTCAATGTGTGACGTCATAGTTAAGTGTAATCCAGGTAATATGCTAACGGAGCACCAGACATGAGTTTGCGATACATAAATCATTCATTTTGCATACTGAAATACACCGGGCTCATCGGAATGTACTTCGATTTTAGAGTTATACCGTCTTGAGTCATGGAAGTGCGAAGTTAGAAATTTAACATGAGACTATTTCTTATATATATAAATTTTTATATCTCATCCATTTCAGTGTCCAATTCTAATGGAAGTATGTACATAAAGAAAGCTTAATTCGTGTGTAGCAATTATCATTATCAGTCGGTAACAGCTTGTGCATGTCCCACTGCTGGGTTAAGGCTTCCTCTCCTTTTTTGAGGAGAAGGTTCGGAGCTCATGCCAACACCTTGCTCCAATTCGGGTTGGTGGAATACACATGTGGCTGTAGGGTATTATATTATTTGTTTCAATAAAAACACTCGCAGTTGATCATTCAGTAAAAGATATGTTAGCTTAAAGAATTTATATATAACAAAAATTCAAGTGAACAGACTTATTTAATTTTTTGAAGAAATTCGATTATATAAAGGCAGAGTAAGAAATATATATATATACATATCCTTTAATGTAACACTTGTGTAAAGCCTTACGAGGAAGGCCTCGTGAACGTATTACAAAACCAATCCCGATGTTTTTAATGTCGGAGTTTATCGGAATCGATTAATGGTTATATTTACATTATCAAATAACTGAGCCACATTAATAGCTGACGTATGACTGTGTGCCCGTCTGGGTAGTTACTATGTAATCATTATATATTCTATCACAATACAGCTGTACTTTGTATTATTGTGTGCTAAGCTCCGATTTAAAGGGTGAGTGTGTATTGTAATGTTCTGATTTGAAGAGTAATTGGGCCAGTGTAGAAGCACCAGAGATTTTACATCTTAGTCCCCAAGGTTAATGCCGCACTAACGATGTATGGAATGGTTAATATTTCATACAGCGCCATTATCTATGGTCAATAGTTACCATTGAGTTTTAGAAATGTAAGCAATAATATAATAAAAATACCTGATTCATATTTTTATTTCGTAACTCCGTATATGAAAATGCATATAAGTTCCGTACGCCGAATGAAACTTACGACGCTAATTCCTCTAGACTTCTTCGTTGAAAACTTTCACAATTTAATATTGTTTGTGACACGTTTGTTCAATTCTAGGATATGGAAATTTTAACGGGAAATATTAGTTTATATGGAAATGTTCACTATTTTTACCTGTGAGAGTTACAGTTGATTATTTTACAAAAGGAATTGACGTCCATACGCTCTGGGTTTAATATTTGATTGTAATAATTATTACAAAAAATCATCGTCAATCCGCCAGAACCAGACCATTAGTCACAAGTGGAGGCAATATAAACCGGCCTATTATATGTTTTTTTTTTTCAAAACCATTTTTTCTCTTCAGCGATTTATGTAAAGGCGCCTATCAGCTATCTAATATTGTTTCACTGCTATTAGCCCGGCTGATATGTCAGTATATGCATCCCACAATAGCCCTTCCCCGGTCCCAATGTCACCTGTGTCAGTCTATCAGATCAATTGCCAAGTTCTTTATAAGAAGTTCGTATACAGATTGCATTAAAAACACCATATACGGCATTAGACGTGTCATATTTATTTTCTATTACATATTAAATTATATATTTAGTGTCTTTAACTTATGGGTAAATTACGAGTACGTACAAACGCCTGACCTGGGCCGAGCCTGTGTTACAAACGATGACGTTATTAAATTTTAAAAGTGACATTCTACAATCGAATACAATTTAATATTAAAAAAATAGTCTATTGACGATGTTTATGATAACTCATTAGTTGATGTTTTTGTTCCAAATTTCTTCTCTTATTACATTTGTTAGTTATTTATGAATTCAGGGCGAATCGAGAAAATGAGAACTACATCGAGATGCTGTTGAACAAAGTTAACATACATTACGTCTTCTCTCCCTAATCTAATAATTCCTAAGTCTCGTGTAGACTCAAGTTTGGCTGATGTTAATTTTTAAGTGCTTATTTCGAGCAAAATGAAAGAAACACGTGAAAATAAATTAGCTTTTTACTAGTCTCAGTCTTACTTATATATTTATTTATAATAATATCAACACCAACAAGGAGTACACTAATAAATACAAATTAGTCATTAAAATGAAAGCATCTTAATATGTAATAAAGTGAGATATTAGGAATTAAATTATTATAAAATATTGTAAATAATTGAAATGAAACGAATAAAATACTATTATCTAAAGACATTTAGAATAGGATTAAATGCAATAGTAAGAGGTTAAATTAATAAAAAGGATATTTTAAATAAGTTTTCTTAGTAAATAATAAAAACACGATTTTAAAAACGATTTAGTTATTAATTTATAAACAAGTTAGTTATGAATCCCTAAGACAGAAATTTAAAGAAATTAGTATATTAACTGTTGCTTTTCAGTACATATTATGTTATATTATGTATGTACGGAAAAACATTGATGATTTTGTGAGATAATGTGATACTCATAACATTGGTACAAGTAACAAACACAGATTAATTACTCCCGTTACTCGATTGCATAGAGTCAGTAACTCTTTGGTGGGGCAATACGTGTGTATACGGTTTTACAACAGGATCCCAAAAAGCGCTCAAAATGCCTCAGTGGCTAAATTTAAAAAAATTGTAAAGGAACGCTTGTGTACTAAAGGTTATTATATAGGGTTTTCCATTAAGGGCGCTTGCTCGTGCAGAACTTCCATCGTAGCGTGTGCTGTGTGGCACGTAGCGCCGTCCTGTTGAAACCACATGTTGTCCAGATCCATATTCTCGATTTCAGGCCAAAAGAAGTTGGTTATCATCGACCGGTATCGCTCACCATTGACGGTCACGGCCACACCATTATCGTTTTCGAAAAAATACGGACCAATCACGCCTCCGGCCCAAAATCCGCACCAAACAGTCACTTTCTGCGGGTGCATTGCCACTTGGTGAACCTCGTGTGGATTGGTCTCGTCCCAAATACGACAATTTTGCTTGTTGACATAGCCATTCATCCAAAAATGCGCCTCGTCGCTGAAGATGATTTTTTTGCCAAAATCGGCGTCAACTTCCAACTGCTCTAATGCCCAGTCAGCGAACACACGGCGCTGTCTATGGTCATTAACCTTGAGCTCTTGGGTCAGCTGGATCTTGTACGGGTGCAGGCTCAAGTCACAACGCAAAATTCGCCAAGTTGTCGTCTGCGAAACGCCGAGTTCCTGTGCGCGACGCGGAATTGACTGCCGCGGGTTTTCGAGGACACTGTCGCGCACAGCGGCGATATTCTCGGCAGATCTCGCGTTACGTTGACGCACGGGAACCGGCTGATTGTTAACTGACCCAGTTGACTCGAATTTGTCCACCAATCGACGGATTGTCGACTCGGCAGGACGATCATCGCGACCGTAAAACGGGCGAAGTGCGCGGAACGTTGCTCGAACTGAAGACCCATTTTCATAAAACAATTTTATGATTTGCACGTGCTCGACACTGTAACCTGCCATGGTGGTTTGGGAGGACGGAATGAATATAACACACTGCATTTGACAGCTGTCACTCAAATAACATGGCCGCAATCAGCTGTCAAAGTTCAAGCGTCCCTATTGGAAAACCCCTTACAATTAATGATTTTATAGATGATAGCAGACCTTGGGAATGACGCGATCGCCGCATGGCTATTTTATTTATTTTTTGTAGACCGTATGTGATACAATAAAATAAAAAAACAAAAAGAACTAAACAACCCGCTGAGTTTCTTTCGCCGGTTCTTCTCAGGGCTGGGTATTTCTTTTCCGAACCGGTGGTAGTTTCTAAATTGACAATCAATAAGAAAGTGTAATACTTCAATATTGAATAAAGTATTTTGAATTTGAATTAATTTGAAGAATATTTTTATATTATACTATGTAAGTTAACTTTTAAGCCAATTTATTGTATTAAAACCCGCCTCTAGGACAACAAATGCATATCTTATTCGCCAATAAACCTTTCGTAACTAAGGTGTTATATACCTTGCGCATGTATATAGTTACACTCACACGGACACCTTGAAACAATACGAAGTATTGCTTTGTAGTAGAACATGTGATGAATAATTGGTACCTACCCAGACGGGTGGTCAATCTTGATACAGATCAACGAGTACATGAAGTGATATTCAGCTATAAACAAATATCATCTCATATGAAATCACATATTTGTCCGTTTGTCTGCTGAATATAATTTATTGAGTTTTATTTCTATTAACCTTCGCTTAAACGATATACCTCAGGCGTTTTGTTTAGGTTCACTCGAATGAATAATTGACAAAGGTCGATAATTGATTTAAATTGTTTTGTTTCGATTTTTAAATTCAAACGCACCAGAGAATGTATTCTTTTTTTAAAAATATTTTCAAATGGGAATCATTTTGTCCTGTGATTCGCAGGTTTGCTTTGGGTCTGGCAACGCTGTTTTATTTAACCAACAAGGTTTCATTTTATATTATGAAACAATTCTTTTCATATATTTTGTTTATATTGTAATATCGTGATTGGTTCTTACAATCGACGAACCGTCAGTGTAAATCAGTAACCTATCATTTTTGAATGAAGAGAGCTAACATGTTTGGTATTTTCTATACGTGAATTACACGCGATTTTGAAATTGTTTGAAGAAACGTTTTTTATTAGGATACCTTTGAATAACGCCTCGTTGACAATAGGGTGAGGATATTTCGATGAGTCCGCTCAATGATTATATATTGCTCTATTATTCTTTGATATAATCTTGTTTTAATTTTAATGTAATTTTTTTGTAGAGGACGCTTGGAGCTATTTCCAACGCTTTATTTGAATGCGGATTAATGAGTACATATGGAGTAGATATTTTCAATACATTCATATTTGTGTTCCGGTTTGAAGGGTGAGTGAGCCAGTGTAATTACAGGCACAAGGGACATAACATCTTAGTTCCCAAGGTTGGTGGCGCATGGGTAATATAAGCGATGGTTAACATTTCTCACAATGTCATTGTCTATAGGCGTTGGTGACCACTTACCATCAGGTGGCCCATATTGTCGCCCGCCTACCGATACAATAAAAAAAATACCCACATAAGGTATTGAATATATAATATATAGGTATTTAAATATGAATATATATTTATATAATTGTTGTAATCCATGCGCATATAACTTCCATATATTTAAGATTTATACAGAAATAGCTGTGCCCAACGGCTTCACCCGCGTATAACTAATAAAAATATAATAAATTATTTTATTACTATAATAACACACACGCGCGCACACACACGCACGCACACACACACACGCACACACACACACGCACACACACCCACATATGGATACTGGTAAAGAAATACGTAATTAACGATTTGAAATTAATTTTCATAAGATACCGTAGGGTTTACCAATCTTATATATGGCCTAACATTTGCGCCATCGCATGTTTTTTATGTGTACCAATTTTCATCAAGATTGGTCAAGCCGTTCTTGATTTATAAGAAGACAGACAGACAGACAAAAATGAACAAAATTGTATAATGTGAATCACTGCATCATATAAAGATTATTTATCACAAAATTAGGTGAAAAAAAAAATGTACAGACAGAACCAATAGATTTATATAGTAGTATAGATATAGATAAATCTAGAGTTTAATAACTCTTAAAAAGACAGCAGAAAATCACGATTCAAAAGCCAGACATACAAACAACAGATAATGTTTCTAATAGGATATCAAATATTTCATTGCGTCCGTTTTTAATTATGCCCTTGAGAGAGAAAACATACTTTATAACAAGGGATTTGATACTTGGAGTTAAAAAAATGTAACTGACCGAATGGAGCAACGTGGTTAACGCGAAGAAAATATAATTAAGGGAAAGAAAATAATTCTGTTGTATTTTTAGTAAACGACAAAAATAAGGTTTTATTTTAATGTTTAAAAATAACAAACTAAGACAAAAATACAGATTATATTATGCTAGTTCGCGCCCGCGGCTTCGCTCGTATGTGAGAATAGGTTACGTTGTATTTTCCTTTTCTGTATGCCTGTCAACGAATATGCCAAATTATAAAATAATCGGTTGAATAGTAAGAGTAACAATCAAACAAATAATCACTTTTTTAATAGTATAGGTAGGCGCGTATGAGCATATGGGCCACTTGATAGATGGTCGGTAGGTGGTCACCAACGCCCATAGATACTGGCATTATACATTTCTTTAAAAAATACATCGCCAATGCGCCACCAACCTGCGAAACTAAAATGTTACCTTCACTTGCATATGAATTAAGATATTATTTATGATAGTGATTTTTGTTAATCATCATGTTAAGACTATATAATTACGGTGATGGATCACCTGATTCATTCTGATGCGAAAATTGAGCTGAAATTATTCATAATCATCTGACCATCGGGCGGTCTGTCTGCCCACTTTTCTCCTTATTTCTCTAGGCCAAATCCTTGACAACTTTGGATAACAATCTTTCGCTTTGGCTAAGAGTTCAACCCATATCCACCTTAAACTCGTGCTGTGCTTCATGTTGTCCATAGCATTTGTATTTTTTCATAATATCTGCAAAATAATAATAAAAAAATCATTTTATTAAATAACGAAAATCTATTTTTATATTTATTTATTGGTGTTCTTTAATTACAAATTATTTTAAAAACCGACAATTTCAATGTTTGATATTAGCGTGTCGTCACGTGACTGCCATATTCTTAGTTATAAGTGTCCGAAATATAAAAGTTTACATACGTTAATAAAACTGTGGATCCAAAAACAAGATACGGATGTATCGTCTCGTCAATATAATAAAAAGACCCGTGTGTAGAATATCGACAACCCTTTCTACGTACAATTCCTGTTGCAATCGTAAATATATCTCCGAAGCTATTAGTTCGATAAAATTCAACTAAAACGATAAATATACTCGACTTTGACGAATCACCGGTTTCCCTCGAAAAGAATACTGATACAAACATAAATCTGCTATCTTTTTATACTATTTTTTATTAATTTATACCTTATGCAATTAGTAATAGCGTTCGGTTTTCTCTGTTACATTTTCTTTGTTAGTACAATATATATTAACAAACCGACCTATATTTGCTTTGTTGACTTTTCGAAAGCGTTCGATTCGGTAAAATGGCCAGTACTTTGGGAAACTCTCTTGGCTATGGGAACACCTAAACACCTTGTCTATCTCCTTAGAAGACTTTATGAAGAGGGAACAGCATCGGTAAGAACAGACGACGTGTTATCGAGTGAATTTCATCCAAGTGCCGGGGTCCGTCAAGGCTGTATCTTATCACCACTCCTGTTCAACATCTACACGGAACTCATTATGAGAATAACACTCGAGAACTGGTCAGACGGAATCACTATTGGAGGCTATAAAATCTCCAATTTGCGTTACGCAGATGACACTACCCTATTTGCAACAAGCATCGGCAATATGGAATCCCTGCTAACCAAAATGGAACAAGTGAGCTTTGATTTCGGCTTGAAGATAAATCGCAGCAAGACGAAGATTATGATTGTTGATCGACTCAACAATAACTCGCCCGAAGTAACGGATATTGCGAATTGTGACGTCATTCAATCATACATCTACCTTGGAGCACTGATATCGAACAATGGCGGATGCGCGGAAGAGATCAAACGGCGCATGGCTATCACCAGGTCCGCCATGGATCGGCTTGGGAAGATATGGAGAAACAGAAACATCACACAGGCCACTAAAATGCGACTAGTCAGGACACTAGTGTTTCCCATATTTCTTTATGGTGCCGAAACGTGGACTTTAAGAAAAAGTGAGAAAAAGAAGATAGACGCTTTAGAAATGTGGTGTTGGAGACGAATGCTTTGCATAGCTTGGACACAGTTTCGAACCAACGCCTCAATCCTCAAAGAACTGGACATAAAACAACGTCTTTCTTCCATCGTTCAAGGTCGTATTCTCACTTTCTTTGGACATATTACACGTCGAGAAGGCACGTCTGTGGAGCAAATCGTGGTTCAGGGCAAAATTGAAGGCACGAGGGTGCGCGGTAGAACACCAATGCGCTGGACTGACCAAGTCAAAGCTGCAATAAATGGCCCACTCCACGAATGCACGAGGCAAGCAAAGGTACGAGAGGAATGGCGACGAATTGTGAAGCTTGCCACCACCCCTGTCATGACGACCACGACCACTCTGCCAAGAGTGTAACGACAGAGAAGAAGACAATATATATTTGTAAAATTTTGGTATCTGTGTCACTTGGGATCGTTTTGTCCGAACAAAACTTATTTACTAGCGCCCACTGAATAAAACATTAGAGAAAGAATTATGTAGACGAATGAGATGGGTGGATTCCCTATCGTGAGTAATTACAGATATAATTCGAAACCAATATCTGAAATATACTTTTTTGTATATATATTAAAGTACAACAAAAACAGTCTGAAAATTTCCGACTGCTGGGCATCTTTTAAGGAGAAGGTTCGGAGCTTCCACCACGCTGCTCAGATGAGGGTTAATGGATACACGGTTTTCAACCGTCACGCCAGCACGTCCTCCACCGCTGCACGAGATAAATTCTAAACAGATATTAAGCACATAAAAATTCAGTGGTGCTTGCACGAGTTTGAACTTGGAATCAATAGTTAAGATTCACGTCTTCTAACCACTGGACCATCACTTGACACGTATTGATTTGTAAAGGAACCTATAGTCCTAGGTTTAATTTCAAACACATGATGGAACTACAATGTTATTCTATATGAATTAATTTTATTACTCACCCGTGAAATGGCGATAACCGACTCATGGTGATTTACTATTTTGATGCGTATATCCTTTAAATATTATTATTATCAGATCAATATCGAATATCATTTTCTAAAATTTCACGACCGTTTTATTCGGTGAGTTACCTTATTTTATTTTAAACTGTCACACATCGCGTTGTCAACACAAATTGATTACAAAATTGTAAATATCTAAATTTAATACAAAAATCGAATTTAATTCTTGGAATATGTTGTAAATCAATGACTAGAGTTCGATCAACCCTCAATATTCAACATTTTATTTCTTAATATTAATAATATTCAATATACAGCGACAAAAGCGCGATGACAGTACACCGAGTAACAAATACATATCATTAGCGTGGTTTCAGCTAAAATGTAGTAACCATTGTGCTTTTATCGCACTAAGGTGATCGCCAGACTGTAAAATGTCCTGTATTTGTCAACTCAATGTGGTATTCAAGAAATACATGAAAGAATTCTGAATTCTTTGACGAAACTATCTTTGTTTGAATCTAACTCTACATACTCGTATCATACATAAATATTTAGCTTTATTTTATATATGTTTATGTTATTTAGTTGGGAGAAAATATATTTTGCTGTTTTTTTTTTCTCATCAGAATACTATATACAGAATCTTATTTTAAAATGACTATTATAATTTTATGAGACTTCTTTTTTTATAGAATAGGTAGGCAGACGAGCATACGGGCCACTTGATGGTAAGTGGTCACCAACAGCCATAGACATTGGCATTGTAAGAATTGTTAAGCATCGCTAATGCGCCACCAACCTTGGGAACAAGATATTATGTCCCTTGTGCCTGTAATTACACTGGCTCACTCACCCTTCAAACCGGAACACAACAATACCAAGTACTGCTGTTTTGCGGTAGAATATCTAACGAGTTGGTGGTACCTACCCAGACGAGCTTGCACAAAGCCCTACCACCAAGTAAAGATACGTTTGCCAGCATAACGGAGCAGACGCTCCGAAATGTCAACGACGTGATTAATCGTTAATGAGATAATAAAGTAAGTGAAACCAGATCAGTTAACAATAATAAAATCCTACATAATATGGTAATTTAGTAGTATATCAGATAGACGTATTAATTAATATTTCTTATTTCTTTATCTCATAAAATCCAGATCGCTATTTCCGATATTACATAGAACACGTACAGAAGTAAAGAGTAAGAATGATCAATGAATATGCTTTATTATTTATTTCTTTAATATGATTTATTATTTAATTATTAAATTAATATGATTTATTAATTTTAATTAACTTGTAGTCTTACAATATTAATTATATACTGTATGAACACATATCGTATCTCACTCGTGAAATTTTAAAAGCCTATGGCGATATTTTGGTGTATCTTTTTTTTAATTTCATTTATAGTCAATATTGAATATGACTCTATAACAGTCTACAGTCGTGATCTGTAGTGGGTTTCAAAAAATAAATAGAGATTATATTCGACATCTGTTTTTTTTTTTAATTTATCTTTTTACTTACGAAGTTGACGAGCTGGTTGGCATGGTTGGTAAGATACTTGCCTTTCACGCCGCAGGTCGTGGGTTTGATTACCACCCGGGACAGACATTTATGTGCATGAACATGTCTGTTTGTCCTGAGTCTGGGTGTATTTATCTATATAAGTATGTATTTACAAAAGAAAAATAGTATATGTAAGTATATCAGTTGTCTGGTTTCCATAGTACAAGCTCTGCTTAGCTTGGCATCAGATGGCCTTGTGTGAATAATGTCCCAGGATATTATTATTATTATTAGGTCCTTACATATGAAATTAGCATTTTGTCGTACTGACCACTTTGATCTGAAATATCTCCTCTTTAGTTAAGAATTCCAAATTCAAATTTATAAATTCATTTAGCTGGTACATTTGAGTTCTGAAACCAGTCATTCATTTGTTTTTTCCTCATTATTTTTTGTTTGACCGCACAATTAAAACATGAAATATCGGTATATTTACGAGTACGAGTTCTACCGTGGCACCAGTGCTGCAGAAACAGCTCGAAGGATTAATGCACATCATTAATCAGAATCAAAGTTCAGAACCAACCCCGTGGATGGCCGGAGACCAAAGTGGAAAATGAAGAATTAAAGGCTATTGTGGAAGTGGATCCATCACAAAGCACTTCAGAGATAGCTGCATGATTCGGGGTAAGTGATAAAACTGTATTAACTCACTTAAAGCAAATCGGGAAAGTAAAATAACTTGAACGATGGGTACCTCATGAATTGAGTGAATCGAACTTGCAAACACGCGTCGACTGCTGTGTCACTTTGCTCAACCGACACAATAATGAAGGGTTTTTAAATCGAATCATTACTTGTAATGAGAAGTGGATACTGTACGATAATCGGAAGCGCTCTTCGCAATGGCTGAACCCTGGAGACCCAGCCAAATCCTGCCTTAACGAAAACGGACTCAGAAAAATTTACTTGTGAATGTTTGGTGGACAAGGGCCGGTGTCGTTCACTACAGCTTTCTAAAATCTGCCCAAACGATTACGGCAGATATCTATTGTCAGCAACTGCAAACCATGAAGGAAGAACTAGCTGCTAAGCAACCGAGATTGGTCAATCGCTCTAGGCCACTGCTGCTTCATGAGAACGCAAGACCACACACTGCACAACAAACAATCACTAAGTTAGATGAGCTACAATTGGAATGTCTGCGACATCCACCGTACTCCCCGGACCTTGCTCCAACAAATTACCATTTTTTCCGGACTTTGGACAACTTCTTCCAAGGAAAAATATTCAACTCCGATGCGGCAGTGCAAACCGCCTTCAAAGAGTTTATTGATTCTCGCCCCCATGGTTTTTTTAGTAAAGGGATAAATGAAGTACCTATGAGATGGCAAAAGTGCATAGATAACAACGGTGCATACTTTGATTAATTAATTACAAAAAAAAAAAAAACTTTATATTCCTCCCGTACAAAACGCCAATTTCATATGTAAGGACCTAATAATATTTTATGCGGACTTCATACTTTTTCGCTGTATTTTTTATTCGCTACGACTCAACCGATTAAAAAACACATTTGACATTTAGCAATTTTCGAACACTTTTTTTCAAAAAAATCGAATCATCCAATCAAATATAACGACCTGGAAGCCACAGCTTTAATCCGCAAATCCGCAATAAAGCTATAAATAACAATTGTCCGCAAATATACTACGAAGTTAAGCAATAAACCAAACGGATGATTAACAGATCGGCTGTTAATAGACCGTGGAATTAGGGCTGGTACTATGAAGTTAAATAATTAGCATCCAAGCACTATATAAATGCTCACAATTAGACGGGTTTTGTTATAGTTAACGGCAATAAAGTTAATAAACAGTTATATATTCTTATATACTAAACTTATATACTATACTTCAGTTTTTTTTTTTTTATATCATAGGTAGGCGGACGAGCATATGGGCCACCTGATGGTAAGTGGTCACCAACGCCCATAGACATTGGCATTGTAAGAGATGTTAACCATCGCTTACATCACCAATGCGCCACCAACCTTGGGAACTAAGATGTTATGTCCCTTGTGCCTGTAATTACACTGACTCACTCACCCTTCAAACCGGAACACAACAATACCAAGTACTGCTGTTTTGCGGTAGAATATCTGATGAGTGGGTGGTACCTACCCAGACGAGCTTGCACAAAGCTCTACCACCAAGTTTGCTCAAAACCGGTTAAATCTGGTTATGAAAATAATGACGTACGCACTTTAATACGATCATCACAACCAGATATTATGTATTGTTTTATTTATTGTAGGACAATTAATTTATTCAAAATTAATAACAAGCAGAAGCACAAGCAGAAGATCCTTTTCTCTTAGCGAGGAGGGTTGAATATATTTGAACTTTTTAACTGGGTACTTAGTTTTATTATTACAATAAATGTAAATATCATTATATATATCTATATATATTTTTTTTAAATCAAACCTGTTGACATTAAGTTTCAAAACAAATATTTCGATTGTGACAGCCCTATATGTAATTGTGGCTGAATATCACAATCGCTTTGCGGTCGCAAAGGCGTTTAATCATGCAACTGATGGAGATATTCTAATGAAGATCGCAATATTATCTCGCGTTGTCGATACATTGATCATAGTTATCTTACAGTCATAAGTACAACGTCCGAACATATTGGAAATGAAAACGGGTGCGTTTTTATCGTATCGTCGTTTAATCATTCATGATACTCATCGAGTTGGACCTTAGTCACCGATTTCCGGCGACGGTTATCATCGGAGATTAACCAAATGTATGTATGTATAAATGTATGTATAAAAATGCACTAGCTTAATATCATATCCAATAGCACACCAACATATACTGGCAACATCCAAACACCAGGCTGCTACTGAGAAACCACAACCTGGGGTTTAAGTCCAGGATTAATAGCGTACTAATCATAAAATATATGATGGTTATCCAAATGCCATATTACAATAGATTTTTCTGTAGCCTCGATCTGAAGAATTAGTGAACCAAGAACAAGAGATATTATAACATCTTATCGCATGGCAATGGGACTGACCATCAATTGATCCATTTCATGGTAGGTAATAATTAAAAAAAAAGTATTGGTGTGGTTTTTGATACGAAGTGGAGTTTAAAAATACCTACAAACGAGTTATTTGTTTTGGTTTCTAAATAAAATGATAATTTATTCTTAAATACAACGCAATCTCGTCCCAAACGCTCCCAAATTATCGGGGAATTATAATGTTTTAACAGCTATATATGTATAATCATCATTATATTTTCAACAGACCTCGGTCTTTGATCTTATTCTGTATACAAGTTTATTAATTTTGAACTTATAACAATTTTTATTAAAGAAATTCACACTTTTGTTCCCAAGGGGATATTTCAAAGAAATCAGCCATTAATTACTGTCGACGCCAAAGGGGTTAAATCTCTAACCCTTTCCCGCAGAGGGGGTAAAAAAATACCCAAAAGCTATTTTCATGCACTCCTAACTCTTTTAAGCTTATTGTTTTCTTTTGTGTTTGAGTCTTTGAGAAATGGTGATTATTAGCGTTTGATGTCTGGTCTCGCGTCCGCTATTACATTTTTTTCTGAATCGTCTTTTTAATTTCAGTGACAGCCTTTAAGAATTATCGCGCACTTTTATTTTAATCGGTTAAATCTGCTGAATTTTCCTTATGGCCATAATTCTCTGCAGATTAATATTGTATAAAGTAATATATATTATTTTTCATATTTACTTCATTTCTAGCTATCTATTTATATAATGTAATGAAATTATGCAAATATATATACACTCACTACCGATTTCCCGAAAAGGCTTATTATTTATAATGCAGTATTTTTTACTTGGTGGTAGAGCTTTGTGCAAGTTCGTCTGGGTAGCTACCACCCACTCATCAGATATTCTACTGCAAAACAGCAGTACTTGCTATTGTTGTGTTCCAGTTTGAAGGGTGAGTGAGCCAGTGTAATTACAGGCACAAAGGTCACAACATCTTAGTTCCCAAGGTTGGTGGCGCATTGGTTATGTAAGCGATGGTTAACATCTCTTACACTACCAATGTCTATGGGTGTTGGTGACCATTTACCATCAGGTGGCCCAAATCGTCCGCCCACCTATCCTACAAAAAAAGTATGTAAATGCAAATAAATTAATCTTAGAATATCTTTATTAACGTTGCTATATGGTTTAATTTCCTTCCTATTAACTTAACTATACTTAATCAATTTTCCAGCTAAGGCTTGAACAAAATTACACAAAAATAGTTTTATTAAAAAAAGACGTAATAGGTTTTATAAATAAGAATATTTTGCTTCCCTATAAAGAAATAAGTATATACATTTATATATTTTTAGATTAATATATTACACATTATTCTATATACCTATTCAGTATGTATATAAGTAAGGTAAGCTCGTCTATCATAGAGTCAATAACACATAATTGACAGTTCAAGTGGCAACTTGCAGCGAGACATGCTAAGTCATCTAAGATATAGGCGTCTTTTGTATACAGAGTGTTCACGAAAATTATGACAAATAAATATATTTTTAAAACAATAATTTAAATTACTTAGCATATGGTTGCCAACTCTCAGTTTTAATATTAATTTAAGGACATGTTCACCTCGCTCTTTATTCTGTAAAGTGTACGAATATATAAATGTGTACGAATCATGGTATAGAAACAGTGAAAATAAGTTATCAAATATTAAACAATGAAATTCAATAAAGATTAATATTAGTAACTAAAAAACTTGTTACTAAAAATTCTAAAATAAATTTAACAACTCAATTTGTAAAATTCCAATGGACTTGATGAATTCGTATGCTTTTCCTCATTTGTTTCTTCAGGAAATCCGAAATTCAAAGGTGCGGTGCGAACCTTAGCAGCGATACGTTTTCATTCACATTACATTTTGGACTAACAAATCACACATATCGAGCTTAAAAAAAAATTCTTTACCATCAAATCGAATTTTATTTATTTATATTAGAATCTCTTAAATAATAAATTAATCAATATTAAACATTACATACATTGACAATCAACCAACGACAATATTAAACACAACATATAAATAGCAACCTGTATATTATTAATGGTAGCCTTGCCGCCCGGCTGTCATCGCCAACACGTCGTTAATCACCTGCTAGCCCCGGTCTAGGCATCGAATATAACCTAACCTGCGACCTAAGTAACGGGATACGGGTCTGTGAGATTGAGCGAGATTTTGATTAATCGTTACAGTAGAGTCTATGCGAACAAACACGACCGTGATATGTCTGCAATATTATATGCAATATTGGCTTATATAATTATAGCATTTAAAGGATACAAGAATCAATTTAGCATATCACTGTAGGTCGGCTTATATATTTCAGAAGTGAGCATAAAGGCGTTATATCCACAATCAATATCTATATCTATACTACTATATAAATCTATTGGTTCTGTAGTTTGTGCACATTTTTTGTTTTCACCTAATTTTGTGATAAATAATCGTATTATGACGCAGTGATTCACATTATACTAATTTTTTTTAATTTTTGTCTGTCTGTCTGTCTGTCTGTATGTCTTCTTATAACTCAAGAACGGCTTTACCAATTTTGATGAAAATTGGTACACACAAAATACATAATATATTTATTTATAATATATAAGATAGGTAAACCCTACGGTATCTTATGAAAATTAATTTCACATCTTTAATTACGTATTTCTACCTTCTTTCTACCAGTAGCCATGTATATGTGTATGTGTGTGTGTGTGTGTGTTTGTGTATGCGCGCGTGTGTGTTATTATAGAAATAAAATAATTTATTATATTTTTATAAATTATACGCGGGTGAAGCCGCAGGGCACTGCTAGTTTATAATAATAACATACATACATAATAATTTCCCTAAAAATTTCTTTTATTTTGTCAAAAAAATGTGTTGGTTTGAACACGGAAACATGGAAATCATTTTCAAATTACTTCTGTCTTAAATATATGTCTGTTGTGTATGTAAATGTTATGTACAAAATGTTTTATTTCAAAAACAATTTTTATTGTTATATAAAAAATAATATGGAAAAGATTGAATATTATTTATAATAAAACAAATCGACAATAAACACAAAGCTCATAAAATTTATAATATATACATACATAACGTTTAATACAAATTGAACGGCCTTAGTAAATTGAAATTGTTTCAAATAAACACAGCAGGAGAACCAATAGCAGTCTAATATCATAGTAAATTTCGTTAAGCTACTGTTTACATTCTTAGCTAAACCAGATAAGAGGTCCCCGCTGAGTTGAGGGCCCCTAATGTTTTTGTAACGCGTGCTTACAAACTGTTATGGTAGAGAAGAATAAAGTTTAAGGAAACGGGTCAGAGATGTTGGTCTGGACGTTAATAGCTAACAAAAGGTTTAGGAAATAAAATGTCTTTTTTTATTTACCGTAACACTGTTTCACAGATAAAAAAAAAATCTTATAAACCCTACCCAAATAAAATCGTTATTTTTTTAAATATTACGCTTTTCTTTATATTATATATTTATATTTCATTATAACGTGTATATTTTTAAAACGGTCGTGAAAGAAAATTATATGCGTCATTGACCTTAATAATTATAACATTACAATATAGTATATCACTATAAATCGGTTGTTAACAATGTACGGGTGAAGTATTGTTCTTACAGAATCACACTACTGAAGTTAGACTTAAGTCATCAGGGTGTATACGAAGTTGACACGTTTCTATGCAATACTAAGTATCAATTATCTTCGAATAATACGAAGTGATTTGGTTAATCTCTTTCCACCTCTTACTATATTATATTATACTTAGTATATAAGAAATTAGCGCAAACATTTTTTTTACATACATATATAAAACAAAAACAATAACAATAATCTTCAGTATACGATATGATTTAATATAATTTTCCTCACAGACACGAGGTACAAGTTTCACACATCATTTATTCGCACGTCTCTTGTTTCTGCGGGCCATTTGTCAAAAACTCGGATGTCAGTCCTCGGCGTGATTTATTGTCACCCGAGCAATCGTTATAATGGATAAATATTGTATATTTTTTTTATTAAACCTAGGGTTGCCATAACTTTCGAATATTAACTCTGCAATTATTTATGCAGAAATTTATATTTTGCTTGCTAAACATAAATGGTGCAACTTCATATATATATACATATATAAAACTTTTTTTGACAAAAAAATTACGTTATTTTTGGTGTTTATATTTTATAATATTGTGATGTTTATTTCCGCATTAAGAAACTATTATTGTCCTATTTATTTATATCATTGACATATACGTTAAAGTACATGATTAAAAGAAAAATACCAAATAAAATATAATGTACACAAGCCTGTACATATGTCATTGCTAAGCAAATGCTTCTTATTAAGAACACGTTTCCAGCTTATAACACGAAGCTTCCAACAGATACATGCAACCTAGCGATACGAAGTGATTTGTTACAAGATACTACTGCCATTAAATATTATAACATTTATGAAATCAATTCCATTCAAATAATTGTTCACAGCACTTGTTAGTTTCAAAATGTATATTTTATGTGTTTATTTATAATGTAGCTCAACAAGCCCAGAGGTTAAGGGGCATTTAGCGGAGAAAGCTCAGGAAATCTTGATCGACAATTTTAATTTCCGCTATTATGAGTGACCTTTCTACGGAATATAAAAAAAGTCACGTTCTTGATCACTTTTTTTCAAAGTAATGATTGAAATACATTTCTATATAAACAATACCATGTTCTTATATTCCATGGTCACCCTACATTACATTGAACGACCAACGAAATTTGGCTTACATCGAATTGAACTGCTGTGACGTCATTAATCATAATATGTAATGATGCAATGTAAATTCTCTGAATAAGAAACTTTTTCATTTGTTTGAGTATATATTCTTAATAACTGAAGTATCACACTATTTATCATGATTTTTTATACTATGTTTGTTGACTAGCGCCTGCGTTCATTTTATCCGCTTTAAGATATACTGCTCCGATCGTATGAGTTGTAGAGTGATGTTATCTAGTCTTAAGCTTTTCTCTATAAACACGATATTTAAATAATAATAATAATAATAAATCATTTATTTCGACCAACAAGGATCACATATACATTACATATATTATATTAAATTAATTTAAATTAAATTAAATCAATTTAAATCAAATCAAATCAAATTAAATTAAATAAAGTTAAACCAAATTAAATTAAATCAAATCAAATTAAATTAAAGTCAAATCAAATTAAGTCACATTAAAGGAATTCAAAAAAAATATTTAAATTTATAATTTTAGGAAAGTTAAATGTAAAAGTTAGGTTAGGCCTCTTCTTACACATGTGGCATACTTTCACTGAAATTAGACAATACAGGTTGTCTCATAATATTTTCCTACACTGCCAAGTACAAGATAAATGATGAAATGAAAATTTAAATTGAATGGTACCTGTTTAGAATGGCTCGACCAATCCTTATGAAAATTGGTACACACAAAGAACATGCGATGGCGCAAATGTTAGGCCATATATAATATCGGTAAACCCTACGGTATCTTATGAAAATTAATTTCAAATCTTTAATTACGTATTTCTTAACCAGTAGCCATATGTGTGTGTTATTATAGTAATAAAATAATTTATTATATTTTTATTAATTATTCGCGGGTGAAGTCGCGGGGCACAGCTAGTATATCATATTCCCTCTTTATTTTCATAAATAATTTTATCCGTATACTAGATAACGTACAATGTTATATTCGATGTTGTTTACCACACTATTATATATATTATGTCAACACCAAGATACAAATTGACACATAATTGAAAACCCTCTAGATCAGATATATGACACTAATTACAAGTTCGATAATCCGACCATAATTAACCGGCAATCAAACTCAATTGACATAGCGAATAATCCACGGACCATAATTAGCGAGTAAATTCAGTCCTTGTGTAATATAATAACGATACATAGCTTTACATTCAAATATTATGCAATATAAGACTATGTATGAGATATAATTAGTCGTTATTTTAAAAGATGAAATTTTAAAGCACTCACGGGTTTGGTTTTTTAATTTTACCGAAGAAATTATAACAAGAAGAAACTAAGTTTTTTTTAATTACGTTTAATTATTTAAAGTAAGTGTAAATCGTATTTGTACAATTTGTATAATAATTAATTGATATTTTCAATACTATTTCTTATGATTTGGTTACATTAATAAATATATAGAAAGTATGTATACCAATAAAAATATTTTTTAATCAATCGTTTACTTTCTTAACACTTTTGTAATTCTATTATTTATTATGATATTATTAAATTATATAAAAATGTTTTTCTTTTCTTTTCTGTAATATTTTTAGGTAAATTAGAAAAAAATAAAATTAGAACTTAGTACTTTTTGCTTCAATATTCAATTGAAGAAATGAGTTGGATAAACTAAATCAAGCTTAAGTTTTAATAGAGTATCAAATGATGTCCAGCAAATCCATTAATCCAATTGCTTAAATCAATTAACAGCTAACAATACGCAATCCATTAAATTTACTTTCGTATCCCATCTGCATATATAACTTTACTGATGGACTTTTTGTTAGGGACATACATGTCCATTGTTGGTCATCTGACGGGTGCAAATCTAATGAATAAATTAGAAGGGTGTTAAATTTAGATAATTGAAATCGTGTTTGTTAAGGTTAATCTACTGTAAGTAAATTCTATTACAATTAATGAACCTTAGTTAATTAAGTAATGCATTACATTAAATACATACTATTAAATAGACTCAGAAACCGCATGAATTGTTAACTAATATAAATGCTGTGTCTTCTTCTTTCGAATATTAAATTAATAATGACAGATTTCTGTCTGTCTGTTAGGAATCAATTCCGTTAGTTTCAGTTACAAATCAGAATGTAACTAACTGAACAGCTAAGAAACATTTATGTATTTCCTGAGTCTGAGGATGTTCTTTGCGACGTACATTGATTCTACATGTAACAAATACTCAGACTTTGTAGATAGTTCTAATAATGTAGTTATAACTTTATCCAACCAAAATTATTTCCAATAGATTTAATTCACATTTCAACAAATACAACCCTTGACATGCGTGTGGGATTTAACGCTGTTTTATTGTACGAAAAAAGTATAAAAAAGACCAGAGGCGGTGAGTGTATGAATGAAGTGTTATGGTACAAGTCAAAAGATTTAATTAAAAAGCAAGAAATCAGACGATTTAATACGAATAATGTAAATATATATGTTATAATGTTTAGTGATTATAATATTTTATGTCAAAGTACAATCATTTATACTAATATCATAAATGCGAAAGTAACTCTGTCTGTAAGTCTGTTTGTTATGCTTTAACAGCTACACCTCTAAACTGATTTGGATGGGATTTGGTATGACGAAAGCTTGATCCCAAAGAACGATTAATGCTACGTTTTTAGCACCAGACAATTTTTTTTTTTTCGCTCTATTATTTAGTTTTTATTAATAGTTATATATCGTTACGTGCAACACTTTTACTTTCGTATAAAGAAGCCTTGTATCTAAACTACATACATAATATTATGTTCAATTTATAGTACGTATAATTTACCATAATCGTCATATCATAACCGCTGTAGCTCGTGTCTTTAGCAAAAACATTTTCATTTATAAGGAAATCAGTTCAAAGGAAACACAAAAGCTGTAAAAATATCGCGATGTCCTCCACAGAACCCTTGAATGACCAGTTCCTGACGGTAAATTTAGCATTTTTCCATTACAAGGGGTCGAATCGGCCCCTTACGTTTGTCCATTCCTTTCTTTATATAGGCTATTATGGAAAATAGAAAGGCGTTTCCACCCTTTCGTTTTTCTATTATTTATCGAGTACAAGTGCAATATCAATAAATCGTTGTTTAAGCTTCATTACCTTAATATATAAAGTATTTTTTTTTATTTATGATTGGAACACCAAGACGTTTTATCAACTGATAATCCTGTATATTATAATGTGATTTCAATAAAAATAGCATAATGAAATATTTAACAACATCTATGTGTATTATTAGCAATTCATCAACAATTCTATTGCCAAACTATGCCATATTCTTTCGCCAAGTGAGACACTAGAATTGTACTAAAAATAACCTATGATCTGGTCTAGATAGTCGTCCCTGTTATTCTATTTTCAAACATCAATTCTTCATGTATCTATGATGTAGAGACTGAGTCAGAAAAATTATAAACACTCTTAAATACGTTACATAATATCATTGGCATCATATATATAATGAAGTAATATGTATATAATTTAAAATATATTGAAATTGCCATGTGTGTTATTTGGGTGGTTCACCATGGTCAGCAACGAAAGGGAATATGAAACAAAATATCCTGAGCGAACCTATACCTACTATCCACGGAGCATGTTGGAAAAAACTCTAAGCCAAGGAGGAAACGACATTTGCCTTGCATTGTGACATTAACGGAATATTACTCATTTACTATAAGGATTACTAAGGATAAATAAGTTTAAAATTTTAGTATGTTTTAAAATTTATCAGAAACCGTGAGAACATTTTATATTTAATGTAGGATATTTTTCACTCATCTATCATTCGAGCGACAAGTATTAAGCATGGAAAGGTAATTAATATGTTCACGTCGTAGACGACGGTTTTCACAACTTCGTTTCTCATTAAGACGCCATTAAGCATCTCGCAACATATTTCATGGTAGAACCTTGGTCTTTTCATTATTTTGATTCGATATTAAATTTTTATATTTTACATTTCTTTATGAAATAGGTAAATAGATAAAATCTCTATAATGTAGTAAATAAAACCCGAGTTCACAGTTTTGCCCGCATGTGCGCTTAAAATAAAAAAAAAAATAGCATTCATGAATATATTTAATTTTAAACAGTATTTTTAGATTAAGTCTTTGTTTAAAAAGCCGTAAAACAAAATAACTTTACTTCAAAAATATTTACTCGATATATAATATTAAAAAAAATTACAATGCGTTTTGCTCAAAATTTTAAATGAAGCGTATTTTAATACAAACCAAACTTGTCAATACATCCTTCTTGGGGCAAGATACGTTTCTATAATAAGATTCAGCAAATATTTTAACTTGGCCTATTAATAAATTTAAATCCCATTTGAGAAACTAATTATTATAATTTTTTTATTTAAAAATTATATTTATTTAACTTACCTCGTCCTTCTTCATTCCGAACCAGTGGTAAGAAAGTACAGGTAGACTAGAAAGAACTACTAAAATAACTCGCAATATTCACTTTTGATGAACGAGAAATTATATCTTTACGTATCTAAATTATCTGTATCTTTACTCGGTGGTAGTGCTTTTTACTCGGTGGTAGAGCTTTGTGCAAGTTCGTCTGGGTAGGTACCACCCACTCATCAGATATTCTACCGCAAAACAGCAGTACTTTGTATTGTTGTGTTCCGGTTTGAAGGGTGAGTGAGCCAGTGTAATTACAGGCACAAGGGACATAACATCCTAGTTCCCAAGGTTGGTGGCGCATTGGCGATGTAAGCGATGGTTAACATTTCTTACAACGCCATTGTCTATGGGCGTTGGTGACCACTTACCATCAGGTGGCCCATATGCTCGTCCGCCTACATATACAATAAAAAAAAAAAAAAAAATCGTGATAACAATTCACTTAAAACATTTTCTAATCCCAGTACTAAGACTGTTATAAGATTCCTATCGTGCACATAAGTTATAAATTTAAGGTAAAGTGTACACTTGCGTAAAATTAGCACAACAATAACCTTTAAATCCCAAACAGTTTCACACAATACAACCATCATAATGAGTCGAAACCTGCGTGTACCATTTGCCTACCAACCCTTAATCTGCCGCTTGCATTTTACGAGATCCAAAGCAATATCTGTCAATGTCCTTATCAATAAATTGTGGACGTTTAAAGCAAATGACGTCGTTTGACGGTTTGAGGCGGGCTTCAGTAATCCTCGGCCTATAGGACCCCATCTGCACTGTAAGGGTTAAGTCGCGACAAATAGACCATTTGCAAATAATAAGACGCAATGAAAGAATAAATTAAGGGTCTGGGGTTGAGTGTATTCCGGTTTATGAATGAATCGATTCCATTTAGCTCGACGTACAGTCAGATAAAAAATGCTAATATTTGTTAAGCGTTTTTAGTTTTTAGTACTTCAATTTATATAATCAGTGCCGCCAGCCCGCCCTATGATCCGAGTTTCCCCAATGAATAAATAATAAATAATTACATTAAATAACAAATCTATATATAGTATTTAAATCTTAAATAGATTATTATATATTAATTTTTTATTTCATCAAATTTGAGTAACAGAGAATAAAAGACTTATTTTTGATATTATTATTTATCACATCAAACAGATGATGAAATATCATAATAATTAAAAATTAGTTTTCATAGCTCTAATGTCGCCAGTTAAACGACATAATACAATAAACAATAGTAACAAAAGTAAGACAATTTCGACTCAAATTAACCAAAAAAATAGAATTATTTAGTACACAATAAAGACAGGATTTTATTAGATTTGTTTTTTTTTATTTTAATCTTGACAGCAATAGGGTGTCATATTTAATTTCCATGACACTAAATCATTGCTTCTTGGTGTCCCATTGCGATGATGTCTTAAGGCGCGAATCTTAGAATAGCAATTAATAATTATTACACCTACTTCCGGTGACATCCGGCGATGGCGGCACATCCGGAGGGCAATAGCGGACCGTTTCCTGTAAGTAACGATTATTAACAGCTAAGATATTTTTGAAATATTTCGACATGTATTTGCATTGAATATAATTATTTTATTTTAGTTATACACATACATATATTACTAGCTGCTCCGCTATTTTTAAGCGTTACTGCACTACCGTGGGTTGTAACATGCTTTTATAAAGTTCATTAACTTTTCTCATTGAATGAACTATAAAACACAAATTTATTTATTTTAGGGGCATTAAACAGTTACACTATACATTTTAATGACAATCTGTTGATTTTTTTAGAAAAGTAACAATAAGGTCCTCCAGACCGATTTCGGCCACGGCGGCCAAATCAAGAGAGATTAGCCAACTGCGCAGGAGATATTATAGTGCACAAGTGTGTGCGCAAACACAGGTGCACTCTCTATTTCCTAGCTCTCATAACCCGATGGGACGGCGATCCGACACGACCAGAAAGAGTTCAGGCGCAGGACCAACGGCTTAACGTACTTTCCGAAGCACGGGAGTGTACATACTTCCAACTTCCAGACTCCGGGCTGTTACTGATAATTTTCTGACAGAAAAATCCTAGTAGCTACGTTTAAGGCCGCATGTAAAAAAGTGTAAAAAAGAGTAACCAGGTCGCGTTCATTTCATTCAATTTAAGAGGTTGATATAAAGGAGGTTGAGGTGCTTATCGGTGTGACAAACTACAGAATTAAAATCCACATTTAAAAAAACGTTCGTGTCGAAAATATATCGCACAGAACTTCAGCCCTGTCGGGGGTCCCCCGACCGCATAATTTTATCTCTATATCATGTATCTATTGTTCATCGAGAATACAACTTTACATAAGCTTTATATAACGTAAAATATACGTGAATGTACTTAAAAGAAAAGGACGTCACGTAACAATAAACAAAACAAGAAACAATAAAATCTAAGGCGTGAAGCAATAAGAGAGACAATATTAATTACTATTAAATACCAATATGTGTAACCTTGTTACAATGGCTTAAGGTTCAAAATCGCGGCAAAAGAATTATAATGTACAAATACGTCGCATAGGGCAAGGGACGGAAGAATGCCAAATATATGGTGTTTTAGGTAATTAAATGTCACATCTATCTGAGATTAATGATGTGTTACGATATGTGGAGCGTGTCTCGATCTTTGTGTATGTTTTAGCCGAGATGACCCAGTAGCTACTCGCGAATCTTAAATGAAGTTTGTGGTTCAAACACGAGCAAAAACCACTGAAATTTGATGTGATAATTATCTCATGCTTTGCCTATAAAGTTGTTATGTCTACGCGACGGCGTGCCCAATAAACTGTGTGTGAGGAAATTAACGGCCGAGAGTTCAACTAACTTTATATTTCACTTTGATGCCTAAAATAAAACATCTTGAGGAAAGCTAAACGTGTCAAGTGTGATTCTGCCATATGTATATGACAGAAGGCTCTCAACAGAGGACGTTTACGGACCGTTAATTTAAATTTTAAATAGCAATGGAAAATGCTCCAATTTACCTCATAATATAATTTAGTAAATCATAATGTTACCTCTTAATAAATAAATTAAAATTTTACCTTCAATTAAAATAAAGATACTTTGTAAGAACTCATAGAGTAGAGTTGTATGAGCGCACTAGCAATAACTGATATGTACGATTATAATCATTATAAATGTATATTAGCGTGGGCAATGTTACATGTACAACATCATTCAATATAATAACAATACGCCTCTTATTTATAATTAAAATAATTGCACCACTCAAATTACATATAATATGCCTTAATTTAACCTACATTGTTAAAAAAAACACTAATTATGTAGGATAGATATAGTATTGCCTTGCGATATTGCTTGCATACATGTATATAATACCCTTATACATAAATAATTCTTTATTTTATTCAGACTCGTTTACCGTGACGTCAATCGGCACGACTCAACTTCTTTGTGTGTATATATTCTTTCTTCTTCCGTGTGAGTGAGTGTAAGTAACAGCCTTTGAATGTCCCACTGCTGGGCAAAGGCCTAGAAGTAACATATTATCAAAATTCACACGACCTTTCGTATTTATGATATGAATGTTGTTTTGGTTTTGGTAATTCGCAAGTAGCCATATTAACTGTAAAAGAGGCAGTTATTTTGAAATCACAGACAGAAACTTCAGTTTTATTTATTTGTATAGATGTGAAAGCGTGAAAGAACAAAATATTCACAAGACACACAACGGTAAATTTTCAAAAACCCTGAAATACGTATTTATTTATTTCCCACCAGAAGCTTTTATATAAAATTTCATGTTTCTAACTTTAAGAATGACGGACTTCCGTACAAACTATGAACCCCTATTTCACCCCCTTAGGGGTAGAAACTCCAAAATTCCTTCCTTAGTGGGTGTCAACTCAATAAAACGACCCTGCTCACCAAATTGAATGGCCCTAACTTTAATAGTTTACGCTCGGCTATGATGAATCAGGACTTGTTATTTTATATATATAGATAATTATTAATTACTTTAACCATCAATTTCTACATTTCAAATATGGGCGTTCTCGGATGTCCACATTTTTTAATATAATTTTAATTAAATTATATTTCTAATATATATTAAAGCCGGCTATACAAAAAAATAAACTTTTCAATAAATAAATCACATACCGACCGAAATGTCATACAGTGTTTCTATATAGAGATAAACTTAAAAAATAACAATAGTCCGTTTGCACTAATAATCTGAGTCATGTATTTTAGGATATATTCATATTTAATGACAGCCTTGCACTGTTTAGAACGGTTGACATTTTGCAATTAAACTTAAAATGATATTTAATATTAAATCGTTAATTGCATATTCGGTTGTGCTTATTTACCTATTCAAAACTAACTTCTATGACTGCAAAGAAAAGGTTTGTTATGAAATTTTATATTTAATATTTGAATGAATGGTCGAGTGAGGCTGGAAATCCTGAATATAAAAAAACCCAGGGTCGAGCAAATAAAATGTCATTTGGTTTATCTGCAATATATTAGGCTCAGCAGCGAGAGGTGCTGGTTGGAAATGGTCTCCTTCTGCGTGGTTCTCATGTCGCAGAAGGAAGCCGCGGAGCGAGCAAAGTGTCTCCGCTGATTCCATCCGCCGAAGGACACCGGGGAGGAGGCGTCGGTGCTATGCACACCTTCTCCCCCCGCCATAATAGCCACCTGGGCTAGGTGGGTTCTCTGTATCCGATTGAAATAAAGGCCTGCAAAGGCGGGCCGACCGTCAGGGCGTCGTGGTAGTATGCATAAGCGATCCCGTGGCGCCCCCGAACAGTCGAACAGGATACCGCTGGTTTTTTAGTGGGTATTCCGGTTGCATGCCGGTGAGCCCCACATACCCCCCCTTCATGTGGGGGAAAAGAAAACGACATACTGCATCAAAATGTATTTTATCTATCATTTTAATATACATTTTCTTAATTATAAAAACTTTTATACAAACACATTCAAATTTGAAAATCCATCATTTCAATCATTATCGATGGGTCGAAAAACAAAAGGTTTAATATTTGCATTTACCAGAAGGCCATGTTATCGTCTTTATCTGTAATTTACCTTTATTTCAATAACTACCCATAACTATTGTACATTAACCATCTTATAAAAAAAATGTTTCTCATTTGTTTTCAGAAATCCGTTATGAACTTCGAACGTGCTATGGTATCGTATTTCGACCCTTCATATTTTAAAAGCATGACTGTCCTCGCGAAAAGGTATAATCGATCAAGCAGAGTCCATTATTTAACTATAAAAATGGAATCTTTACGCCCCATGGATAATAACTACAATGTAAGTAGCTAGTCTCTATGGAAGTATTTTCTTTATAATTAAGAAGCTTAAAATGGCTATTTAGATATTAGCAGCATATTCCAAGTTTAAATTTTGACAAATATCTTTTATATATTTTAGATTTTCTAAACTTCATTCCCATATTTTTATTGTTTTGTTTTATAAGTTGTTATATTTTTTTGTGTGTTTCGTGTGCCTGTACGTATATAATATGTATTAATGTTTGTGCAAATACAGACATACTTCGTGTCTTTCGCAAATGAAAACAAAAATTCTATTATTTAAAAAATAATGTTTAGTTTCAAAGACTACTGATACCAATGCCCTAGGTTAAAACTCCGAGACGCGCCATTCAAAAATAATAGATTTTCCTGATAGAAGATTCTCAGCAGCAATAGTCTGGAGTCAGAAAGTCGACACCAAGTTGATAAAGGAAAGACACACATAAAACCGTTGTTAATTTACATTAATATTTACGTTTGCGCAAATACTTCTGCAATATTATGTGAGCCTATGTGACTGCCTCGTTGTTCTAGTGGCTACATATAAGGCCACAGAGACGGTGGTCCTGGGTTCAAATCCCAGGTCGGGCCAATCAAATGATGTTGAAATTTTCTGTCGAAAAATTCTCAGTAGCAGCCCGGAGTCTAGAAGTTGGAAGTGTGTACACTCCCGTGCCTCGGAAAACACATAAAGCCGTTGGTCCTGCGGCTGAACTGAAAAAAAGAGGAATAGAGACCACCTGTGTTTCCGCACACACTTGTGCACTATAATATATCCTGCGCAGTTGGCTAATCGGTCGGAAATCGGTCAGGAGGACCATTATTATTATTATGTGAGCAGCTCAGACGATCCTTCGACATACCTTATGTTTATTTATTTCAGGTTAATATATACTTTTATCAGTTAATATCAAAAATCTATAAGCGGAGTTTTCTTGAATTTAATTACAAATATTGTGATTTTATTATAACTGATAACATGCTGACTCCCAGCTTACGAGAAGCATATTATCGAAATCCTGTGCCACAACGTCCAATGAAAATTTTGGGATGCCCAATTATACCAGTAAGTCATTTTCTTATAACAGAGCCTTCATATTAAATTCAGTACCAAATAGTTTAATTTTATATGTACAAATTAATATTTTTTATGCAATTGGACGAAAGCAAGTTTGGTGGATTGCATCAGAAGCATATAAAGTAATTGTGCATTTCCGTCGGTTCTAATCTAAATATAAAGATACATCCTGCAAATTTACTTGCATAATTACATTACATTTTACTGGTGGTAGGGTTTTGTGCAAGCTCGTCTGGATAGGTACCACATTCTCATCCGCAAAACATCAGTATTTGGTGTTGTCGTGTTCTGGTTTGAAGAGAGCCATATATATATATAAGATAGGTTATTGAGGATGCTCAAAATGAAACACAAATTGTTTCTCCGAAAATACAAAGAAACGACATTTAAAGTTCACTAATATCGCCTCCTCTATTATATCTCTTTATTTTTTTATAATCTCAAAGTTCAAAATAATCTAAACATTATCCGTCATTCTGTCATTCAACCATCAAATGCGCGGCAAACTGACTTTTAGTTACAGATTAAAAACGCGCGGAGCGCAGCAAATTTGGAATAATGAAATGTCATTTCATTACATCTCCCCCCCTAAGAGCGAAAATTCTAAATAATATAATCTACTATAAACGAAAATTTTAAATAATCTAATCTACTGTAAACGAAAATTCTAAATAATATAATCTAGAAGTTATCTTCATATTCGTTTTCTTCTACCTCATCTGCTGTGATAGGTTGTAATTTTGTTATGTGAAATAAAGTTGATTCTGTTTTCCTGTTGCCAGTGTCAATCCTATAAATGGATTTTGATATTTTCTCTATTATCTTGAAAGGGCCTATTTTTAATTCGTCTAATTTTTTTCTATTCAGTCTATTTCCATTTTCTACATATACACTGTCTCCTATCTCAAACTCTTGCATTTTCCTATTTCTATCAAATATTTTCTTATTGTACTTATGGGATTTTATTGTATTCTCTAATGCTAATCTTCTATCAGCAATCCCCTTGTCTTCGGTTTCTATTGTTTTAATTTCATTTGGTAGAATACTAACATTTGTTCCGTCCAGTAAATATTTTGGTGCAAAACCTGTAACAAAGTGGTCTGTTTCATTATATTTCTCTATACATTCTCTTGCTATTGTTGTCCATTTTCTCTTATTATTTTTCTCTTGATCTTCAACTATATCTTTCATTTGTATTAAATTAACTATTTTCAATATTTCCTCCTTGTTATCTTCTGATTCTAATACAGGGTTTCGGCTCAAACAATCTGCTTCTATTATGGAGTTGTTATTTACATTCCTGGGTTTAAAAACCTTTTCAGATTCATTTTTATTTTTCTTGAACCAACATGACTCCTCCGGATGATATCTAATTCCTTTGTCCAGAGATTCACAGGTCTTACATGGCTTCTTATCATTAGTTTTATTTTTATAAAGGAATGTACCGCTTTTTATTGTAGTTGAGTTTTTCTTGTACATTGTAATGTGGTGCCCTGAGAGAGGAATGAAAGCTGAGACTGCTGAATAGATACTGCCTTTATTTCCAATAGGTCGTACATTAAATAGGTACAAAATTAGGTTATGTAGTATATAATGATTAATAAGTATGTTTAGTTAATATAATCTATTCACTACATCTCATCTCCACCGCAATAAAAAAATAAAATAAACAATACAATTTATTTTATTTTAGTTTATATTACGAATGTTCATATAGTATAATGTCATATTATAATTACTATCTTTACAAACTTTTGAAGTAAGTATTTAGTACATAAACTTTTAACAAAATTGTTAGGTAATTGGTTCAAAATACATTTTTGTTCTGTTTTTGTGAATAACATAGTTTTTATTATCCTTAATTATTTCTACATTGGGTGAACATTCCCTTATTACTTTGTATGGACCTGAATATATGTTTTGGAACTTACTGCCGGTTTCATTTTTTATTAAAATCAAATCATTCTGTTTATAAGTCACAGGGTTTATATTACGATCATACTTATCTTTTCTTTTTAATTTACTTGCTATTAAATTTTCTCTAGCCTCTTTTTGTGACGTTTGTAATCTGAATTTGAGTTCCAAAGGATAATTATCAAAATTGTACAAAGGATCAACTTGTGCTGATCGCAAATTAGATGGTAAAATACATTTCTTACCGAACACCAACTCATAGGGAGTGAACTTAGTCTCCGTATGTACTGCAGTGTTATAGGAAAAACACCAAAATGGAAGCCACATGCTCCAAGCTTCTGAGTGATTGTCTGTCTGTATTCGCAAATAGTTACCTAGATGTTTGTGAGAATTCTCCAAGGCACCGATACTTTGATGATGATAAGCAGTAGACTGCAGCTTGTTAATATGCAAAAGTTTACAAACCTCTTTCATTGTGTCCGATAAAAACTCCGTTCCCCTGTCTGTAGCTATCTCCTTCGGAATACCATACCTGAGGATAAAATTGTTTACGAAGTTCCTGGCTACCTCATCTGACCTTTTTGATATTAATGGGTAGGCCTCAACATACTTGCTCAACTCACATTGTATAGTTAAAATGTACACATAATTATTGTAATCTCTCTCTAACGGCCCTACTATATCTAAATATACCTTTTCAAACGCTGAAGTTGCCGTCGAACTAATTGTCATAGGTTCCTTAGTATAATGTGAGGAATGTTTTTGTTTTTGACATTTGTCACACCTTTTTATAAATTCTGTAACATCAGCTTCTAATTTTGGCCAAAAATAATATTTCTTTATGTTATTTACCATTCGTCTTATGCCGGCATGGCCACTTGTGGGTAATATATGAAAATCGTTTAAAATTACACACTTATCGTCTTTATCAGTTATTCTCTTTGTTCCCCTTAAAATACATATACGTGGTCCGGACCAACTACATATGTTATTTACTTCATTTATTAACTTTTCCACAAATTTATTATTTTTCTCAGTCTTAATAAAGTACACTTCTTTAATATTTATTTTCCCACAAAATGTTTTCAGCTCTCTCACAAATTCGCCTGGCGATAGTTGCGATCGAGAAGCTAAATTAATAAAAATAGTATCCATTGAGGGCACGTAACTCAAACATCCCTTCTCATGCGTTATCTCTCTCAATTTACGATATCGATTTAATTCATAAGCGCTTATGAAACGTAATTCCGTGAAATATTTCGGTTTGCTATGTACTTCTACAAGTTTTGGTTGATCAGTCCCATCGTTTTTAGAAATAATAGCATCCCGTTGTTGCTTAGCCATCTGGCCACGCGTCATTACATTCATCACCGTTTGATTCATCTCTTTCAAGTCCTCAGAAGTTAAATGCAAACGTGAAAGTGCGTCAGCGGCAGAATTATTCTTCCCTTTTAAGTATTCAAGTACAAAATCGTATTCTTCTAATGCTAACCTAAATTTAATTAAACGGCTAGATGGATCCCGCATTCCAAATAAATAGATAAGCGGCTTATGATCAGTCTGAATTTTGAATGTCCTACCATACAAATATGGTCGAAAATGCTTCACGGCCCATACAATCGCAAGCAGTTCCTTCTCAATCGTTGGGTACCTTTTTTCTGCTTTGTTAAGACTACGACTGGCATAGGCTACAGGCCTACCGTCGCTGTTGCATAAAACTGCACCTATCCCATATCCTGATGCATCTGTTTGTAAAATAAATTGATTAGACTCCGAAAAATCAGGGTATTGCAATACAGGATGGGATATTAAATTTTGTTTCAACAGTTCAAATGATTTTTGGCATTCCTCATCGCATTTAAAAATAACATTTTTTCGACACAAATTATTTAATGGATGTGCTTTTGTTGCAAAATTAGGAATAAATTTCCTGTAATAATTTACAAACGCAACGAATCTTTTTACTTCGTCGACTTTAGTAGGAACTGGGTAATCTTTAACGACTTCTATTTTATCAGAATCTGGTATGACACCCTCTGCTGACACAACATGACCCAAGTATAATAGTTCCTTCTGTAAGAAAATACACTTCTGAGGATTTAACTTTAGATTAACTTTACGTAATCTTTCAAAAATAGATTGTAAATTCTTAATATGACTAGGTAAGTCTCTACTAAAACAAACTAAATCGTCTTGGTACACCAGACATTTTTCGTATGTTAACCCTGTCATTGCCATAGTCATCATACGCGAAAATGAACTAGGACTGGTTTTTAAGCCCATAGGCATTCTAGTCATCTGAAACTCTCCGGAACAAAAAGCAGTATACTTGCGACTGTCTGGGTTTAAGCTAACATTATAGTAACCTTGATGTAAATCTAAATGAGAAAAATACATGCAACCAGATAACGAATCTAAAATTTCTGTTATATTTGGAAGAGGAAATTTGTCATCATGTATACTTTTATTAAGTTTTCTGTAATCTATGACCAAACGCCATTTTTTTTTTCCATTTTGGTCACTTTTCTTTGGCACCAACAAGATTGGACTGGACCATTCACTTTGACATGGTTCAATAATATTTTCTTTCAACATTTCATCAATTTGGTTTTTAATTTCATTTTTTAAAGCATGAGGCAATCGATAAGGTTTTGAAAAAATTGGTTGTATATTCGGTTTTACTTTTATTGAGTGTTGATAAATATCAGTGGTTGATAACTTGTCCCCTTCCAAATAAAAGATATCGGGATATTTCGCACATAAACTTTCTATGTTAATCCTTTCCTCTTTATTTAAATTATTTAACTTCAATTTTGACAAGAGTGTTTTAACTCGCGATGCATTTTTCTCGATCTTATTAAAGTTACAAATATTATATTCCTTTAAATTTTCTATATTAAGTTTAATTTCAGACAAAGTTATATCTTTTGAAGTCGTATTCAAAATTCGAACGGGTATTTTGCCATTAATTGGATATACTAACATACTCGCTATAAATACTCTCTCACATACTTCTTTTGTACATACCACACATTCCTCTGTTAAACTGGTATTAATATAGTGAATTGATTCTGATCTGGCAGGTAACGACAATAAATGACTACACGAGTCTATTAATTGCAAAGATATTTGTTTAGATTCACTGATCCATAAAGACAGACTATTATGTTTCATATCAATCACCGCTCCATACTTTCCTAAAAAGTCTTGTCCTAAAATACCATGCGACTTACAAGGTAACGTGTCAAATACATAAAACTTATGACTAATATACTGCCCATGTACTGTCAACTGTAAACATACGTATCCGATAGCCTGTACCTTTCCACCTATCCCGTTTATTGTTATGTTTTCTTTGTTAATTGGAACGTTGAAATCTAAAACATGTTTATGTTTTATAGCTGAAATTGAGGCTCCCGTATCTATGAGCCAGTTAAAAGCGTATCTGTCTTTATAAAATAATTTTATGAAGTAACTACTATCGCTGGCTAGAATACTATATGTTGTAGGCACGAAAAAAATCATTTTCAGGTTCCGAATTCTGAGTGGATGCACTCGATTGAGGCTGTAACTCATCAGTTATTATTGTCCGAATCTGTCCTTTGAATGGTCTATGACCCCTAGAATAATTATTAAAAGTTCTACCTCGATATGGCGCTCTACCCCGTGGCGCTCCCCGTGGCTGAGATTGTGGCTGCTGGACCCATTGTCCAGTCCTGGTATGCGACTGTCGCCCGTTGTAGCTAGGGTTGCCTCGGCAACGGTCAGTATTGTACGTACCTCTTGGAATGCTCTGATGAGAAGGCGGCCTGGAAGTGTTTTTAAAGAAACGATTATTATTATGCCTTGTTAGTGTAAACACTTCAGCAGTTGAACTTGAACCTGAAATGTCCTCATCGATTGCGGCCTGAATCGCGTCTTTCAAATTTTCAAATTTTTGAGCCGTAATAATAGTGCCAATCCTACGATTTCTCAATCCGTCGCTAAATTGACGAATTGCCTGTTTCTCGTTAAAAGATTTTAAAATATTAAATTTTTCAACATTTCCCTCAGATTGAGAAATTGTAAGATCAACGAATAATTCGGATAAGGTTTTTCCGAAAACATCTATAGATGCATCATTTTGCCTGCAATTAAAAAACTGTTTTTGCAAGGCATTTGTAGATTTTTTCGGTAAAAGTAACCTTTTCATATCATTTACAAGATCAGTTACAGTGTCGTATTTCGTTGCTAATTTTAGCTTGGCAGACTGCGACAATCTGCTTTTCAAAGTAAAAGATATTAGTAAGGTCCTCCAGACCGATTTCGGCCACGGCGGCCAATCTCAAGAGAGATAGCCAACTGCGCAGGAGATATTATAGTGCACAAGTGTGTGCGCAAACACAGGTGCACTCTCTTTTCCTTAACTCTCATAATCCGATGGGACGGCAATCCGACACGACCGGAAAGAGTTCAGGCGCAGGACCAACGGCTTAACGTGCTTTCCGAGGCACGGGAGTGTACACACTTCCAACTTCCAGACTCCGGGCTGCTACTGAGAATTTTCTGACAGAAAAACCCAATAACTATATTGGCCCGACCTGGGAATTGAACCCAGGACCACCGGGTCTGCGGCCTTATATCTAGCCACTAGACCAACGAGGCAGTCGATCAAAAGATATTAAATACGTCTGTGACTCAGTATTGAGAACCGAACTATAATACTCAATACCATCGATAAGTTGTCGTAAATTAGAAAGCTCATCATTCATCACTGGCAATAAGCTCAAAGCTACCTTCAGGTCGAATTTATCCATTGTTGAAAAAATACTAGAACCGTCTGAAATTCGACACAACTCAGTAATTTCATCAAACAATTTCTTAATATCCGTACGATATTTTTCAAAAATAAGACGCTCGTCCTTTTCAATGCTTTTCAGTTCAATACTTTCTATATAATTATTATATTGTGCAATAATACATTTAGCTTCGTCTAACTTAGTCTGCAATATTTTACCTTGTCGTCTAGCGGGTCCTATTTTAATTAAATACTGTCTCACTACTAATAAATCTTCATATAATTTCTTTAAAAATGTTGCCATAGAGTTTAAAAATACTTAATATGCATAATAGAACATTAACATACCTGTTTTAAACCCTGGATCCTCCACATATTATTAAGAATTGTAACATTTATAATAATACACGAGTATACATTATATATTTAGTTACATACATTTAGTTATACATATTTAATTATACTAAGTTTAGATAATATTTTTAACTAATAAGTTTCTTTTTTTTTTTATATATATATATTATATTATAACAATATCGATTATACGTTGGTAAATAAGGCTACAGTCCACTAAATAATGTCCATAAACTTGCCGAAATTCCGATGTACGCGAAAAGAAATACACATATTTATGTAACCGCACTTCACCGCATACCACTTTATACGCTTTTGAACACTTTTACACTTTGCTATCATCGATCTTCAAATCGGGGTAACCCTGGCGCCGTCGAAAGGAGAGTTGTCGCACCCTGCTGCCACTCGCGTTCAACTCAAATTCCTGCCGTATCCATCTCGTATGACATTTCCGATACATCCGGAATACTCCATACAGGACTACCAAAACTAGGCAAAGTACCACCACGCATAACAGGGCGCTCGACGTTTTCATGTGAAATCGGAACTCCTCGATTGGTGCATCATTTGTGCCCCCAGCTGCATTTTGTGCTATCACGATCTTCTCTTCTTTAGACTGCTGTTTCCCAATTTTCGAAGCACACTTTTACCACACTAGCACCGCTGTCGTCAGTTTTAATAGAATTTGTTTTATTATCCGACGATTGCATTGTGACGAGAAGACGTTGTTTATAAATCACTGTCCATATATGTAAAATCGGTCGGCGACGCGGCGGCGGACGGTGTCAGAATACTCGCGCGCGTGAATCTACTTTTGGCAGGGTCGCCATGTAATGTGGTGCCCTGAGAGAGGAATGAAAGCCGAGACTGCTGAATAGATACTGCCTTTATTTCCAATAGGTCGTACATTAAATAGGTACAAAATTAGGTTACGTAGTATATAATGATTAATAAGTATGTTTAGTTAATATAATCTATTCACTACATCTCAACATCATACCTTCATATTTTCTTATCTCATTGAACAAATCAGTAGTGTCATTGAGTTCATCCCTGTTTAATTTATTTAATATAAACCCAGGTAAACCCGTTGCAATAAGATCTATCATTGTTTTAGAGTCTATAGATTTATTTATATCTAGTAGAAGTCTTTCTTTTTTTATAGCGTAATCAATTAGTAGTCCTTCTTTATATCTGAATGCAAGAGCATATGTGACTATATCCCATCCTCGGTTATTAAAAGTTTTTAAAAATTTGTCTTTCCATTCAGTCCACTGTGCATTTATTGTAAGTTTTATGGTCATTGAGCTATACCAATCCAAACAAGATTTTTCTAAAAACAACCTCAATATGTCTATTTTTGTTTCATCTTTTGATATGTTAAAGCGCTCACATTCTTTTTCAAAACTCTCGATCCATTGCATTGCATTAGGATTCTTACTTGTGAATTTTTCAATAATAAATTTCTCTGAAATATGTTTTAGGTTATGTTGATTTTCTTTCTTCGTAGTAGTTTCTATTAATTTTTCCAAGATATATTGCAAATTGTCACTCTTGTCTACTGGTTGTTTTAAGCTCATTTCTTCTAAATATTGATCTAAAAATTGCATATTACCTTCTTCATCTAGATACGGTTTCTTAAGATCTTCATCCAATTTTATCCATATTTTTCTACTTTGATGCCTTTTCTTTATGCTATTTTTTATTTTTGAGAAAGTGTTCATCTTGATAATATATGTATGATGAGTCACCGGTTTCAGCTCCTCAGGTAAAACATAACATTTTCCTTCTTCTGTAGATATCGAGGTTATGGCTAATATATTAGATTTGCCATCATTTGAGGCTATCATCGTAAATTCGAATTGCAGCCGGTCCATTTTAGTTAACGAAAATGTCGTTTTATAAGATAGGTTATTGAGGATGCTCAAAATGAAACACAAATTGTTTCTCCGAAAATACAAAGAAACGACATTTAAAGTTCACTAATATCGCCTCCTCTATTATATCTCTTTATTTTTTTATAATATCAAAGTTCAAAATAATCTAAACATTATCCGTCATTCTGTCATTCAACCATCAAATGCGCGGCAAACTGACTTTTAGTTACAGATTAAAAACACGCGGAGCGCAGCAAATTTGGAATAATGAAATGTAATTACATTATCTCTATATATATATATATATATATATATATATATATATATATATATATATATATATATATATATATATTTATGATATAGGTAGGCGGACGATATGTGGGCCACCTGATGGTAAGTGGTCACCAATAGACATTGGCATTGTAAGAAATGTTAACCATCGCTTATATTGCAATGCGCCAAGAATCTTAGAATCTAAGATGTTATGTCCCTTGTGCCCGTTATTACACTGGCTCTCTTCAAACCAGAACACGACAACACCAAATACTGATGGCTTGCGGATGAGAATGTGGTATCTATCCATATAAATATAAATATATATATATATATACATATTTACATCACAGTACATTAAACATACATCATTTATACCAAAAGACACACCTGTCATATTAAATTCGTCATTTAATTATATGTCATAATTAAATGACGAAAAGTATGTAGCATGTAATTTTGTTACATTCTGTATAGATCTCGTATATCTCGTATCGTTGTTACTCTCTAGTAACAATCAACCAAATGTTATCTAAAGTGTGGCTACGGATTAATATGACAGGTGTGTCTTTTGGTATAAATGATGTATGTTTAATGTACTGTGATGTAAATATGTATATATATATATTTATATGGATAGGTACCACATTCTCATCCGCAAGCCATCAGTATTTGGTGTTGTCGTGTTCTGGTTTGAAGAGAGCCAGTGTAATAACGGGCACAAGGGACATAACATCTTAGATTCTAAGATTCTTGGCGCATTGCAATATAAGCGATGGTTAACATTTCTTACAATGCCAATGTCTATTGGTGATCACTTACCATCAGGTGGCCCACATATCGTCCGCCTACCTATATCATAAATATATATATGGCTCTTTTCAAACCAGAACACGACAACACCAAATACTGCTGTTTTGCGGATGAGAATGTGGTACCTATCCAGACGAGCTTGCACAAAACCCTACCACCAGTAAAATGTAATGTAATTATGCAAGTAAATCTGTTGGAGCAAGTACCGGGGAGTACGGTGGATGTCGCAGACATTCCAATTGTAGCTCATCTAACTTAGTGGTTGTTTGTTGTGCAATGTGTGGTCTTGCGTTGTCGTGAAGCAGCAGTGGTCTAGAGCGATTGACCAATCTCTGTTGTTTAGCAGCTAGTTCTTCCTTCAAGGTTTGCAGTTGCTGACAATAGATATCTGCCGTAATCGTTTGGCCAGATTTTAGAAAGCTGTAGTGAACGACACCGGTGCTAGTCCACCAAACACTCACAAGTAACTTTTTCTGAGTCAATTTTCGTTTAGGGCAGGATTTGGCTGGGGCTCCAGGGTTCAGCCATTGCGACGAGCGCTTCCGATTATCGTACAGTATCCACTTTTCATCACAAGTAATGATTCGATTTAAAATCCCTTCATTATTGTGTCGGTTGAGCAAAGTAGCACAGCGGTCGACGCGTGTTTGCAAGTTCGATTCACTCAATTCATTTTTTGTGTTACTAATCATATCACTTATTAATCCATACAATAAAATGTTACAAAACCGTAATTGATTTGGAAACCAATCAAATTTATTTTACGGTTTTTTTTAAGTCGATAAATGTATGGCCCTGCGATAGTAAATATTGAGATTTGTTGTTTCAAATTATTGGCTATTGGAGGCAAATCATTTTTATTATAAGGAAAACAGAAAAATATTAATATACTTTATTGAATGCGATTATATTGTGTTCCCATCACCATCACCGTTATAATTGTATTAAATTTTTAAGAATCCAAAGTCAGTTTGCCCGCTGGCGATCAAACGCCGTTTGTGTGTTATGTTTAATACAATTTTTCCTTCTGAGAAGGAGAACTTTTGAGGTAATGAGAATTCTGGTACTAACATATTTTCACAATTATAAAAACCCTGAAAATAAAATAAATATATTTATCGAATTGTAATAATAATAAATAGCAACATACTCGCATCGTACATACACAAATCATTAAAAAGTAACGACGAATGGTCATGACGTCATAAAAAAGTCACCTCCAAGATTATAGCGTGTAACAAAACTCGTGTCCGACCCGTGAAGTGGTTATTAGTTATCGTGTGTCGATTCTATTAATGTAATAATTTTTAAAATACTAAGCAAAAAAATTATCCCGGAAATTTTATTTTTTTATATATATATATATATATATATATATTTATATATATATATATATATATATATATATATATATATATATATATATTTATGATATAGGTAGGCGGACGATATGTGGGCCACCTGATGGTAAGTGGTCACCAATAGACATTGGCATTGTAAGAAATGTTAACCATCGCTTATATTGCAATGCGCCAAGAATCTTAGAATCTAAGATGTTATGTCCCTTGTGCCCGTTATTACACTGGCTCTCTTCAAACCAGAACACGACAACACCAAATACTGATGGCTTGCGGATGAGAATGTGGTATCTATCCATATAAATATAAATATATATATATATATACATATTTACATCACAGTACATTCAACATACATCATTTATACCAAAAGACACACCTGTCATATTAATCCGTAGCCACACTTTAGATAACATTTGGTTGATTGTTACTAGAGAGTAACAACGATACGAGATATACGAGATCTATACAGAATGTAACAAAATTACATGTCACATGCTTTTCGTCATTTAATTAAAAAAATAAAATTTCCGGGATAATTTTTTTGCTTAGTATTTTAAAAATTATTACATAAATAGAATCGACACACGATAACTAATAACCACTTCACGGGTCGGACACGAGTTTTGTTACACGCTATAATCTTGGAGGTGACTTTTTTATGACGTCATGACCATTCGTCGTTACTTTTTAATGATTTGTGTATGTACGATGCGAGTATGTTGCTATTTATTATTATTACAATTCGATAAATATATTTATTTTATTTTCAGGGTTTTTATAATTGTGAAAATATGTTAGTACCAGAATTCTCATTACCTCAAAAGTTCTCCTTCTCAGAAGGAAAAATTGTATTAAACATAACACACAAACGGCGTTTGATCGCCAGCGGGCAAACTGACTTTGGATTCTTAAAAATTTAATACAATTATAACGGTGATGGTGATGGGAACACAATATAATCGCATTCAATAAAGTATATTAATATTTTTCTGTTTTCCTTATAATAAAAATGATTTGCCTCCAATAGCCAATAATTTGAAACAACAAATCTCAATATTTACTATCGCAGGGCCATACATTTATCGACTTAAAAAAAACCGTAAAATAAATTTGATTGGTTTCCAAATCAATTACGGTTTTGTAACATTTTATTGTATGGATTAATAAGTGATATGATTAGTAACACAAAAAATGAATTGAGTGAATCGAACTTGCAAACACGCGTCGACCGCTGTGCTACTTTGCTCAACCGACACAATAATGAAGGGATTTTAAATCGAATCATTACTTGTGATGAAAAGTGGATACTGTACGATAATCGGAAGCGCTCGTCGCAATGGCTGAACCCTGGAGCCCCAGCCAAATCCTGCCCTAAACGAAAATTGACTCAGAAAAAGTTACTTGTGAGTGTTTGGTGGACTAGCACCGGTGTCGTTCACTACAGCTTTCTAAAATCTGGCCAAACGATTACGGCAGATATCTATTGTCAGCAACTGCAAACCTTGAAGGAAGAACTAGCTGCTAAACAACAGAGATTGGTCAATCGCTCTAGACCACTGCTGCTTCACGACAACGCAAGACCACACATTGCACAACAAACAACCACTAAGTTAGATGAGCTACAATTGGAATGTCTGCGACATCCACCGTACTCCCCGGTACTTGCTCCAACAGATTTACTTGCATAATTACATTACATTTTACTGGTGGTAGGGTTTTGTGCAAGCTCGTCTGGATAGGTACCACATTCTCATCCGCAAAACAGCAGTATTTGGTGTTGTCGTGTTCTGGTTTGAAAAGAGCCATATATATATTTATGATATAGGTAGGCGGACGATATGTGGGCCACCTGATGGTAAGTGATCACCAATAGACATTGGCATTGTAAGAAATGTTAACCATCGCTTATATTGCAATGCGCCAAGAATCTTAGAATCTAAGATGTTATGTCCCTTGTGCCCGTTATTACACTGGCTCTCTTCAAACCAGAACACGACAACACCAAATACTGATGGCTTGCGGATGAGAATGTGGTACCTATCCATATAAATATATATATATACATATTTACATCACAGTACATTAAACATACATCATTTATACCAAAAGACACACCTGTCATATTAATCCGTAGCCACACTTTAGATAACATTTGGTTGATTGTTACTAGAGAGTAACAACGATACGAGATATACGAGATCTATACAGAATGTAACAAAATTACATGCTACATACTTTTCGTCATTTAATTAAAAAAATAAAATTTCCGGGATAATTTTTTTGCTTAGTATTTTAAAAATTATTACATAAATAGAATCGACACACGATAACTAATAACCACTTCACGGGTCGGACACGAGTTTTGTTACACGCTATAATCTTGGAGGTGACTTTTTTATGACGTCATGACCATTCGTCGTTACTTTTTAATGATTTGTGTATGTACGATGCGAGTATGTTGCTATTTATTATTATTACAATTCGATAAATATATTTATTTTATTTTCAGGGTTTTTATAATTGTGAAAATATGTTAGTACCAGAATTCTCATTACCTCAAAAGTTCTTCTTCTCAGAAGGAAAAATTGTATTAAACATAACACACAAACGGCGTTTGATCGCCAGCGGGCAAACTGACTTTGGATTCTTAAAAATTTAATACAATTATAACGGTGATGGTGATGGGAACACAATATAATCGCATTCAATAAAGTATATTAATATTTTTCTGTTTTCCTTATAATAAAAATGATTTGCCTCCAATAGCCAATAATTTGAAACAACAAATCTCAATATTTACTATCGCAGGGCCATACATTTATCGACTTAAAAAAAAACCGTAAAATAAATTTGATTGGTTTCCAAATCAATTACGGTTTTGTAACATTTTATTGTATGGATTAATAAGTGATATGATTAGTAACACAAAAAAGGAGGATACTTGAATAATTCCTCATTTGAGGCAGCGAGTGATAGTATATCATGTGCGTAGTAATTATTTATATACAGGGTTATTGATAATTCGACGTATTCCTGTTAGGAGGTGATAGAGGTGTGATAATTTTAACCCCTCTATGCATTATGCAAAAGTGAACCATTTTTGAATTATCATGTTTTTAAGCTTTTTTCAAAATTTAAATCTCATTATTTTCCTTCTGATTTACATTACAATATTGAAACAACAATTATTGGTCTAAATTTAAAAATTCGAGACGAAAAACGATATTATTTAAATATTTTTTGAGATTTTTTTCCTAAACTCACTAAAATGCCTTGAAAACAAAAAAAACGTTATGAAACTTGGCTTGCAGATTATTTTAAAAACATAACCGTTTTCTTAGCTTTTCAAAAATGCGTAAAGAAAGCCAAAGAATCCATCACAAAGCACTTCAGAGATAGCTGCAGGCTTTGGGGTAAGTGATAAAACTGTATTAATCCACTTGAAGCAAATCGGGAAAGTAAAAAAACTTGAACGATGGGTATCTCATGAATTGAGTGGATCAAACTTGCAAACACGCGTCGACTGCTGTGCTACTTTGCTCAACCGACACAATAATGAAGGGATTTTAAATCGAATCATTACTTGTGATGAAAAGTGGATACTGTACGATAATCGGAAGCGCTCGTCGCAATGGCTGAACCCTGGAGCCCCAGCCAAATCCTGCCCTAAACGAAAATTGACTCAGAAAAAGTTACTTGTAAGTATTTGGTGGACTAGCACCGGTGTCGTTCACTACAGATTTCTAAAATCTGGCCAAACGATTACGGCAGATATCTATTGTCAGCAACTGCAAACCATGAAGGAAGAACTAGCTGCTAAACAACCGAGATTGGTCAATCGCTCTAGACCACTGCTGCTTCACGACAACGCAAGACCACACATTTCACAACAAACAACCACTAAGTTAGATGAGCTACAATTGGAATGTCTGCGACATCCACCGTACTCCCCGATACTTGCTCCAACAGATTACCATTTTTTCCGGAATTTAGGCAACTTCTTACAAGGAAAAAAATTCAACTCAGCAGTCCAAACCGCCTTCAAAGAGTTTATTGATTCTCGCCCCCATGGTTTTGTAGTAAAGGGATGAATGAACTACCTATGAGATGGCAAAAGTGAATAGATAACAACGGTACATACTTTGATTAATTAAATACATTTTACAAAAAAAAATTTGCCTTTATATTCCTCCCGTAAAAAACACCAATTTCATATGTAAGGACCTAATATTAGAAAATGTCGAAACTGGAAATTCACATCAACGCTGTTTTTAATGCATTTCCTGCCTGGCACAACCACTCTGTGGCACCAGCTTTCGCCGGCGACTTTTCCGAACCGATATGACATAGCGATATTCGATATTCGAGAAAAGAGCGTACTCATTCCTTAAAGGGCGGCAAACCCTTGGGTGATGCAGATGTCCATGGGTGGTGGTAGACACTTTCCATCAGGTGAGCTTCCTGCTACATAAGAAAAACTGGAAAAAACAAAACGATAATAAGTTTATATTGTCCATTTTAGTGAAGACAATATCGATACAAATAGATATTCTTTCTCTTAATAAGTAAAACTATTCCGAATAATTGAAAATACAAATTTTATCTAAATGGGTAGGTATTCAACTTTAGATTTTTGATGGGTTTTAATAGTAGCGTTTACCTAAAAAAAATAACAATAGTCCGTTCGCTCATAAATCTAGATAAGAGATATAATTTAGATTACACTTCTATTCAATAACAAATTAAAAACATTTGAAATTAAATCACTGCTTAAAACGGTTGTCCCTTTCGCCACAAAAGTAAAATGATACATAAAATAAAATCAATAATAATTTATTCGATTGATGATGGCGGCTGCAAGGAAAAAGTTTGCTATTGAGATCTTTAAACATTATTTGACTGTGAATTACGACTGAATTAATATAAATTTTATTATAATAATTACTAAATTAAGCAAAATAACAAGATTGCAAACATAGGTGCACAATAGTTTATACTCCCACTCTCATAGTCCGATGGTACTCTTAGTGTCCATGTCCCACTCTCATAGTCTGATGGTACTGATATAAATTAATTTATATCAGTTTAAATTTGAAACCGTTTACATATGATAACAAACATTAAATCATTCATACATATTATTTATTTCGAATGACGTGACACAGAAACGCCTCCTAGACATTCAAGGTCCCAAGTTCACGTTTTACGATACTTCATTTATCGTAAATATATCTTGCACGTCGAAAAGATATAATCGCTCAAACCATGTCCATTATATGACCTTAAAAGTAGTAACATTACTCCCCGCTTACATAATGTGTATGTAACACAACTTACATTGTAAGTAGCTACTAAGTATTTACTTTTTTTTTTTTTTATTGTATACGTTGGCGGACGAGCGTATGGGCCACCTGATAATAAGATGTCACCAACGCCCATAGACAATGGCATTATAAGAAATGTTAACCCTCACTTACATTGCAAATGCGCCACCAACCTTGGGAACTAAGATGTTATGTGCTTGTAATTACACTGGCTCACTCATCCTTCAAACCGGAACACAACAATACAAAGTACTGCTGTTTTGCGGTAGAATATCTGATGAGTGGGTGGTACCTACCCAGACGAGCTTGCACAAAGCTCTACCACCGAGTTTACTCGACGATGATGTTGTAGATGTACTACATACGCTATCATCAAATAGAAAATTGTCCAAAATAAAACGGCCGGTGTGTGATCGTAGACTCACTTGACATTTTGTTGTGTTGAGATTTTCAATTCAAATTAGTTTCACCGACGATCTTTTTTACTTATATACAGTTCATCGATGTCAAATTATTATTTGTGTAGATTTTATTTACTGTTGATGTTTTAAATATTCCAAATTTAAAACTTATTATTACATTTGTTGAGTATAGTAGTATACTATTGCTAATGAGTTAGTTGTATTAGTTTAGGAGTAGTGGTGTATTAGTTTAGGAGTAGTGGTGTATTAGTTTAGGAGTAGTGGTGTATTTTCTCAAATATTAACTAAACATAACTTGTTTATAATATCTACTGTATTGTTAATATTGACAATGATATATTTCTTTCAGATGAGTTTTTACTTTTATCATCTTCTCTCAAACGTGTATAAGCGAAGTTATGTATAAATTAACAACCAACTTTGTAATTTACTTATAACGTTATAACCGATAACATTTTAGGTCCTATGATAAGGGAAGCCTATTACCGCAACCCTGTGTCACAGCGTCAGAAACTGACCAATAGTGATGCACTTGTTTGGATGTTTACAATCTGTTTATTCACTTTTAAAAAACGAGTTAATAGTTAATCATTATTATAATTAAATGAATTCTACGAAATCATTAAAGTATTTATGCTTTTCTTTACACATCCATTAAGAAGCAAGATAGGTCAAATTAGCAGCGATATTCACAATCACAATCGCAAAACAAAATAATGAAAACTCACACACAGCTTGGTTTTTTTAAATAAAATTATAGGAAATAGATGGTAAACAATGCTTTTATATAAAGACCACATAGCCTCCACGGCGACATATAAAAAAATACGTAAACATACGAAAACGTGTTTAACGTTAAGAACCCATGAAAATACATGCTTAATACGCACCAACGTTTCCAACTGGTTCAGTTGTAGACGTGTTTCCATAAGCCTAATATTATATAGCAAATATAAATATGGAGGTTCAAATCAGCGTCAAATTGATTCCTAGTTGCTACATTGGTAGTTAGAAATTATATATTAAAATATCTTTCTAAAAGGTCATCGTTTCGTACTTGACAGAAATTATTTATATCAGGGTAACTATAGCTATGAAAACATGCATTTACCCTTAATAGAAATGCCGGCGACATTCCCGTTCTCAGAAGGAAGAATTTATGAAAATTTTACTCGTAGAGGACGTTTGATCGTCGGTCGTCATATTGACTTTGGATTAATTTAAAAATACTTTGTACCAAAGACTAATTAACTTCAAAAATGATTCTTATGACGGCAATTGCTTAACTTACAATCTCATACAATAAATTGTATTAATATATTTTTGTATTTTTATTCTAACTATGTTGGCTCAGCAGTCGAAATTACACCACAATCACTGCTGGAAACTGTCACCATTTTGGGCGTTTTCATTCTTATACCTACCGTTCAATACCGTACCATCAATAAAATCAAATAAAGATAAATCAGCTAATAAACAGAGGAGAACGTTAGCTTTTAAGGTAAATTATGAAAGAACCAAAAAATGTGCACGATAAACTTATACAAAGGCTTATAAATTATTCATCAATAGCCACACAACGATGCTTCTGAAAAAAATTACGCACTACAATAATAAAATTAGAATAATTAATTATGCTAACGATTGTATTTTATAACTGCCTAAAATATGAAATTTGTGTTTCAAAAGTTATTGGAAAATATTAGACCATTATTTATCAGGCTATAAATATTTAATTTGTAGTGGACTCTGTTTCGATTGTTTGAAACTTTTAAGGACATTTTTGGTGTTTCATTTTTGGTAAAGTATTTAATTTCCTCTGACAATGTTAAAAAAAAATCCGTTAGAATTAATATCATTATTCTAAATAATTTAATTATTTATGCAATAAGTAAAACTTAATAAAAAGCAACGCCACCTGTAAACAGACTATCTACACTAATAGATATGTAAATACTATAATAATCTCAGGAACTACTGGTTCGAATTTAAAAATTATTTTTATTTATAATTTTTTTTATTAATTATACGCGGGTGAAACCATGAGGCACAGCTACTGTTAAAATAATGTTTGTTTATATAATTTGTGTAAATTGAATTATCTCGAGTTACGTAAAATTCTATTAAATATTTATTTCAAATATATAATAAATTAATATTAAAATTAAATTAATATAAATAAATTTCAAATAAATATAAATTATATTTCAAGAGATATTTATCAGTATAATAGGTAATTTAATTTGTATGTTTTAATAGAAGCTGTTAGTTGCTAATAATGCGTAGGTCGTTTTGAATCGATTGGAAGGCAAGAAAAAGACGATTGCATCACTTGAGTTATAAACAGTATGCAATAAAACCCTGTCCGACCCGTGAAGTGGTTATTAGGTATGATGATTTGGTTCTATTTATGTAATCATTTTAAAAATACTAAGCAAACAATTTTCCCGAATAAAATTAAATTTAATTAAATAACGAAAATTACACGGCAACACAGGCTCGGGCTCGGGAGCGCTCGATAGCTCTCACCTATCGGGTACGTAGGTCATGGCTTCAGTTGTATTGGTGGTAAACACGAAACCAATAATTTTTTTTTATAATCCGACGATATACGAGCTCTTACAGATCCTTTAGTGCCATTTGGCTCATAATGTATACCGCCGCTAAATACCAAAGAAGATTCTAGAAGATATAAGGTATTTTCAATTTTAAGTCTCAAACTACCATATAAAAGCACTGTCAAATATTTAAAAACAAGTTTGATAAGTATGCTGGTCTTCTGATCCTGGGACTTGGAATCTTACTAACGGGATCCAAGGACTTAATATTATTTGGGTCTAGGATGGCCACGGACATTTTTTACACCTTTCCTCAAATTCAAACTAACTAGCACAGGATTGTTTAATAAAATCAATGACCAAAACAAATGTGTATTTTTTCTCTTTATTAAGTATTAATAAAACCAGTCCGATTAAATCAAAATAAGAATAATCTAGATAGCTATGTATTCAACAATAGCTTTTCGATAGGTTTTAATAATAGCGTTTACCTAGAAAAATAACAATAGTTAATTTAAGCATAAATGATCTAGATCAGAGATTTAGATATAATAAATTTCAATATATATACATTTATCCCATAACAACATTACAAGCATTTGAAATTAAATCACTGCTTAAAACGGTTGTCAAAAGTAAAATGATACATAAAATATCAATAATAATTTATTCGATTGTGTTTATTTTCATATTAAAAAGTAACTTATATGACTGCAAGGAAAAGGTTTGCTATTTACACATTTTTACTTTATTTAAAATGAATTAATTTACTTTGAAATACCAATTTCTATGTACTACTGACTTTCAGCAGAATTCAAATTAATTTTAAAATAACAATTGCTAAATTAAGCAAAATAACAAGATTGCAAACAAGAGCCGGAGACTTGGTTCAGTAGTTTTATAAACTAGTCACTGTAGCATCAAAGTTATTAAATGGGAGTTTAAAGCTTACATTTATAATAGAGCCTGTCAATGCCGGCTTTTTGAATATAACATTAATTTATATCAGTCTGAATGGGAACCCGTTCACATATTATGTAACTCGTAAACATATTATTTATTTCGCATGACGTTAAATAATAAATTATATTTGTATAGAATAGTTATTTTAATTTATTATTTGTTTTTCAGAAAATCCTTATAGACGTTAAACGTCCCAAGATTACGTTTTTCAACACTTCATATGCTACAAATGTATCTTGTACGTCGAAAAGATATAATCGCACAAACGCTCTCCATTATATGACCATAAAATTTGTATTTTTAGTTCACTTTGACAATACTTACAATGTAAGTAGCTGATATGCATTTACCTCACTGAATTCGTTTGTACAACTATATATGTCATCACCGAATAGAAATGTATCCAATACAACGAACCGCTGTGTGAACGAAGGCTTACTTGTTCTGAATTTTGTTCGGCATCATTTTTTATGTTGAGATTTTCATGTCTTCTGTTAAAATGCTTGAACTGTGTACAATTTGTTTCACCGAAGAGCTCACGTACATTATTATCTTTCTTACTTCAATTATATGAGGTATATCATTGGTACTTAGCATTGGTAATAGGTAATGTAGTATTATTATACGAGTAGAAGTAGTAATAGAAGTAGTAGTAGTATTAGTCGTAGACTTGTATTTTCTCCTCAGCTCAAATACCAACGAAACATACGTTTTTTATAATATCCACTGAATATTAAAAATTTTAATATATTTTATTTTTCTTTCAGATACATATTTATTTTTATCAACTTCTATCAAACGTATACAAGCGAAGTTTTGTAGAAGTGAATTACAAAGTTTGTGATTTATTTATAACGGATAACTTTATAGGTCCTGCGATAAGGGATGCATATTACCGCAATCCTGTATCACAACGGCCCATGAAAACTTTGGCCTGTCCGCTCATACCCGTAAGTCTGCTTCATCTTAATAGAGCTAAATTTTTAGCTTGCATCTCATTCAGTTTAACACAAACGCAAATAATTTTATAACGCAGTATTTTAGTATTTATAAGTAAACGTACATATATCTGTAAGCACTCTGGTGTTGTGTTCGTGGGCGATGATAGTTACTTTCCATCAGGTAAGTCTCCAGCCCGTTTGCTCTCCTATTACATAAAAATTACGCCGCGAAAATGTCACAATATATATGAATGCAATAAAGACAAGGCTGAGGATTTTTTTTAATGCCATCACTGAAGATGAATGGCGCAATTTTTAGCTACATACTATTAAAGAGAACAAGTAATTTCACAGTATAAGAAAGATCTTAAATACTAAATCAAAACGAATTATCATTAATATACATGTTTTATCGTCGATGGACGAGGAGAAATACTTCATTATATATTATATAGGATTATATAGCAGAAGGAGCACACAGCAAATACATATATGGAAGTTCAAATCAAGGTCAAATTTAATCGTAGTTTCTATATTGGTGCTTGGAAATATACACATACATGTACACAAAAAATACGAGGATTCTAAAAGCTTTTATAATTACTTATGTCGTATTTGGTTGGTATAAGGTTAGAACATCATGATTTAGAAGAAATTCTCTTCACGTAATTTAGACTTAAGAACGTAAATATTTTCTTCTCTTTACTTGTAACAGTAACAAACATGATTTGTTTCAGGGTTATTATAACTTAGAAAACATGTATTCACCCTTAGTAAAATTGCCGGAGACATTCCCATTCTCAGAAGGAAGAATTTTTATAAATGTTACTCGTAACGGACGTTTGATCATTGGTGGCCATATTGACTTTGTTCTACTTTAAAAATATTTAGTCCCAAAAACTAAATAACTTCAAAACTAATTATTATGACAGCGGTAGCTTAACTTACAATCTCTTACAATAAAGCGTATTAATATTTTTATTGTTTTATTCTTATTCTTATTATTGTTGGCTCAATGGTTGAAATTCGACCATATTGAACATTTTCATTGTTATACCCTTCAATACCTACCTACCTTCCTAAAGATAAATCGGTTGACAAACAGAGGAGACAGAAATCTAGCTCTAAAATTAAATTATGAAAGAAACAAGAAACGTGCTCGATAAACTTATATAATGATTCATCAATAAACACACAAATGTCCAACTCACATCGTCTTTATTTTATTCAGACTCGTCTACCGTGACGTCAATCGGCACGACTCAACTTCTTTGTGTGTGTATATTCTTTCTTCTGCCGTGTGAGTGAGTGTAAGTAACAGCCTTTGAATGTCCCACTGCTAGGCAAAGGCCTAGAAGTAACATATTATCAAAACTCACACGACCTGTCGTATTTATGATATGAATGTTGTTTTGGTTTTGGTAATTCGTAAGTAGCCATATTAACTGTAAAAGAGGCAGTTATTTTGAAATCACAGACAGAAACTTCAGTTTTTTTTATTTGTATAGATGTGAAAGCGTGAAAGAACCAAATATTCACAAGACACACAACCGTTTGTATTCATAATTACGTGACGAGTGTGATTATCATTTTTCTAGTAATTTAAAAAAAATGGATTTACTGAATTATAATATAAAATACACAAAACTATTTAACTCACTGAAAACATTATATATAATTTATATTTCCTATAACCTCTTTGTTAACGACTCTCGGTGTTTCCTTTTGGGACTAAAATTACTAACTTACTCGCAAAGCTTACACTGGAGCACGCAACATAAAACTGTCTATGTTAAAACAGTCCTCACTTAAATCAAAGCTGGTTATGTTCAATGACTGGCCTTGAGACTTATTGACTGCCATGGTAAAGCATCTCATGTGATGATGAGATGAGAGATGAAATTCGAAAGAATATTCTGATGGATATATGGAATAATCTGATAGAAGTATGTTTTCATTATTGGAATGAAATGGAATGAAAACCTATATATGTGTACTTTGCATTTTATTATTTGCATCCAGAAGTATGTAAATGAATTTTTTTAGGGAAAATGTCCGAACAAACATTCTATTCCAAGTTACGTTAGCTAAAGTAGGAAGGCCGAAAAAAATAAAACTATTTTAAAACTAATTTAATTTAATTAATTAAAATTAATATTACAATTAAACTCAATGTACAACCTACTCGATGTAAGTTTTACAATATAATAATGGTGAGAAAATTATAATAAAGAAACTTATTTCTAAATTGCAATTTAGCATTCCCGATAAATGCACATTATTGTTTGTTTCGAGGGAAATCTACGTCAGCTATCTTCCTGGAGCAGGTTTGCGTAACTTCGATCACAACAAAAATAAAAAAACCCCATTTGGGTGGAATTTCCAAAACTATGAAATACATGTTTATCAATTCAGTCAAGAAAAACAAACAGTAAATTTCAAGGAGATCAAGATTCAAGCATTTTTTATACTAATGTTTCCGTTCCATTTCTCTCGTTTGAGGTTGAAATTCCAAAAATAACAAAATACGTTCGCATTTATTTTTGTTCAAAAGCTTTAAAATTTAATTTAATGCTAATATGAAAAATGACGGACTCGCCATACAAACTTTCAACGCCTATTTCACCCTCTTGGGGGGTAAATTTTCAAAAACCCTGAAATACGTATTTATTTATTTCCCACCAGAAGCTTTTATATAAAATTTCATGTTTCTAACTTAAAGAATGACGGACTTCCGTACAAACTATCAACCCCTATTTCACCCCCTTAGGGGTAGAAACTCCAAAATTCCTTCCTTAGTGGGTGTCAACTCAATAAAACGACCCTGCTCACCAAATTGAATGGCCCTAACTTTAATAGTTTACGCTCGGCTATGATGAATCAGGACTTGTTATTTTATATATATAGATAATTATTAATTACTTTAACCATCAATTTCTACATTTCAAATATGGGCGTTCTCGGATGTCCACATTTTTTAATATAATTTTAATTAAATTATATTTCTAATATATATTAAAGCCGGCTATACAAAAAAATAAACTTTTCAATAAATAAATCACATACCGACCGAAATGTCATACAGTGTTTCTATATAGAGATAAACTTAAAAAATAACAATAGTCCGTTTGCACTAATAATCTGAGTCATGTATTTTAGGATATATTCATATTTAATGACAGCCTTGCACTGTTTAGAACGGTTGACATTTTGCAATTAAACTTAAAATGATATTTAATATTAAATCGTTAATTGCATATTCGGTTGTGCTTATTTACCTATTCAAAACTAACTTCTATGACTGCAAAGAAAAGGTTTGTTATGAAATTTTATATTTAATATTTGAATGAATGGTCGAATGAGGCTGGAAATCCTGAATATAAAAAAACCCAGGGTCGAGCAAATAAAATGTCATTTGGTTTATCTGCAATATATTAGGCTCAGCAGCGAGAGGTGCTGGTTGGAAATGGTCTCCTTCTGCGTGGTTCTCATGTCGCAGAAGGAAGCCGCGGAGCGAGCAAAGTGTCTCCGCTGATTCCATCCGCCGAAGGACACCGGGGAGGAGGCGTCGGTGCTATGCACACCTTCTCCCCCCGCCATAATAGCCACCTGGGCTAGGTGGGTTCTCTGTATCCGATTGAAATAAAGGCCTGCAAAGGCGGGCCGACCGTCAGGGCGTCGTGGTAGTATGCATAAGCGATCCCGTGGCGCCCCCGAACAGTCGAACATGATACCGCTGGTTTTTTAGTGGGTATTCCGGTTGCATGCCGGTGAGCCCCACATACCCCCCCTTCATGTGGGGGAAAGGCGTTTTTCCAGCGAAAAATAAAACGACATACTGCATCAAAATGTATTTTATCTATCATTTTAATATACATTTTCTTAATTATAAAAACTTTTATACAAACACATTCAAATTTGAAAATCCATCATTTCAATCATTATCGATGGGTCGAAAAACAAAAGGTTTAATATTTGCATTTACCAGAAGGCCATGTTATCGTCTTTATCTGTAATTTACCTTTATTTCAATAACTACCCATAACTATTGTACATTAACCATCTTATAAAAAAATGTTTCTCATTTGTTTTCAGAAATCCGTTATGAACTTCGAACGTGCTATGGTATCGTATTTCGACCCTTCATATTTTAAAAGCATGACTGTCCTCGCGAAAAGGTATAATCGATCAAGCAGAGTCCATTATTTAACTTTAAAAATGGAATCTTTACGCCCCATGGATAATAACTACAATGCAAGTAGCTAGTCTCTATGGAAGTATTTTCTTTATAATTAAGAAGCTTAAAATGGCTATTTAGATATTAGCAGCATATTCCAAGTTTAAATTTTGACAAATATCTTTTATATATTTTAGATTTTCTAGACTTCATTCCATATTTTTATTGTTTTGTTTTATAAGTTGTTATATTTTTTTGTGTGTTTCGTATACGTACAGGCACGTATATAATATGTATTAATGTTTGTGCAAATACAGACATACTTCGTGTCTTTCGCAAATGAAAACAAAAATTCTATTATTTAAAAAATAGTGTTTAGTTTCAAAGACTGCTGATACCAATGCCCTAGGTTAAAACTCCGAGACGCGCAAACAAAAATAATAGATTTTCCTGATAGAAGATTCTCAGCAGCAATAGTCTGGAGTCAGAAAGTCGACACCAAGTTGATGAAAGAAAGACACACAAAACCGTTGTTAATTTACATTAATATTTACGTTTGCGCAAACACTTCTGCAATATTATGTGAGCCTATGTGACTGCCTCGTTGTTCTAGTGGCTACATATAAGGCCACAGAGACGGTGGTCCTGGGTTCAAATCCCAGGTCGGGCCAATCAAATGGTGTTGAAATTTTCTGTTGAAAAATTCTCAGTAGCAGCCCGGAGTACGGTAGAAGTTGGAAGTGTGTACACTCCCGTGCCTCGGAAAACACATAAAGCCGTTGGTCCTGCGCCTGAACTGAAAAAGAGAGGAATAGAGAGTGCACCTGTGTTTCCGCACACACTTGTGCACTATAATATCTCCTGCGCAGTTGGCTAATCTCTCTTAAGATTGGCCACCGTGGCTGAAATCGGTCAGAAGGACCATTATTATTATTATGTGAGCAGCTCAGACGATCCTTCGACATACCTTATGTTTATTTATTTCAGGTTAATATATACTTTTATCAGTTAATATCAAAAATCTATAAGCGGAGTTTTCTTGAATTTAATTACAAATATTGTGATTTTATTATAACTGATAACATGCTGACCCCCAGCAGTATTTGGTGTTGTCGTGTTCTGGCTTGAAGAGAGCCAATGTAATAACGGGCACAAGGGACATAACATCTTAGAGTCTAAGATTCTTGGCGCTTTGCAATATAAGCGATGGTTAACATTTATACAAATATATATTTACATCACAGTACATTAAACATACATAATTTATACCAAAAGACACACCTGTCATATTAATCCGTAGCCACACTTGAGATAACATTTGGTTGATTGTTACTAGAGAGTAACAACGATACGAGATATACGAGATTTATACAGGATGTAACAAAATTACATGCTACATGCTTTTCGTCATTTAATTAAAAAAATAAAATTTCCGGGATAATTTTTTTGCTTAGTATTTTAAAAATTATTACAAAAATAGAATCGACACACGATAACTAATAACCACTTCACGGGTCGGACACGAGTTTTGTTACACGCTATAATCTTGGAGGTAACCATGGTGACTTTTTTATGACGTCATGACCATTCGCCGTTACTTTTTAATGATTTGTGTATGTACTATGCGAGTATGTTGCTATTTATTATTATTACAATTAGATAAATATATTTACTTTATTTTCAGGGTTTTTATAATTGTGAAAATATGTTAGTACCAGAATTATCATTACCTCAAAAGTTCTTCTTCTCAGAAGGAAAAATTGTAATAAACATAACACACAAACAGCGTTTGATCGTCAGCGGGCAAACTGACTTTGGATTCTTAAAAATTTAATACAATTATAACGGTGATGGTGTAGGGAACACAATATAATCGCATTCAATAAAGTATATTAATATTTTTCTGTTTTCCTTATAATAAAAATGATTTGCCTCCAATAGCCAATAATTTGAAACAACAAATCTCAATATTTACTATCGCAAGGCCATACATTTATCGACTTAAAAAAAACCGTGAAATAAATTTGATTGGTTTCCAAATCAATTACGGTTTTGTAACATTTTATTGTATGGATTAATAAGTGATATGATTAGTAACACAAAAAAGGAGGATACTTGAATAATTCCTCATTTGAGGCAGCGAGTGATAGTATATCATGTGCGTAGTAATTATTTATATACAGGGTTATTGATAATTCGACGTATTCCTGTTAGGAGGTGATAGAGGTGTGATAATTTTAACCCCTCTATGCATTATGCAAAGGTGAACCATTTTTGAGTTATCATGTTTTTTAGCTTTTTTCAAAATAAGTCAAAATTGCAACATCAAACATTTATTTAAAAAAAAATAACAAATTAAATTTCATTTTTTTCTTCTGATTTATAAAAATGAGTAAACACTTATTATTTATCAATATTGAAACAACAATTATCGGTCTAAATTTAAAAATTCGAGACGAAAAACGATATTATTTAAATATTTTTTGAGAGTTTTTTCCTAAACTCACTAAATTGCCTTGAAAACAAAAAAAACGTTATGAAACTTGGCTTGCAGATTATTGTAAAAACATAACTGTTTTCTTAGCTTTTCAAAAATGCGTAAAGAATCCATCACAAAGCACTTCAGAGATAGCTGCAGGCTTTGGGGTAAGTGATAAAACTGTATTAATCCACTTGAAGCAAATCGGGAAAGTAAAAAAACTTGAACGATGGGTACCTCATGAATTGAGTGGATCAAACTTGCAAACACGCGTCGACTGCTGTGCTACTTTGCTCAACCGACACAATAATGAAGGGATTTTAAATCGAATCATTACTTGTGATGAAAAGTGGATACTGTACGATAATCGGAAGCGCTCGTCGCAATGGCTGAACCCTGGAGCCCCAGCCAAATCCTGCCCTAAACGAAAATTGACTCAGAAAAAGTTACTTGTGAGTGTTTGGTGGACTAGCACCGGTGTCGTTCACTACAGCTTTCTAAAATCTGGCCAAACGATTACGGCAGATATCTATTGTCAGCAACTGCAAACCATGAAGGAAGAACTAGCTGCTAAACAACCAAGATTGGTCAATCGCTCTAGGCCACTGCTGCTTCACGACAACGCAAGACCACACACTGCACAACAAACAACCACTAAGTTAGATGAGCTACAATTGGAATGTCTGCGACATCCACCGTACTCCCCGGAACTTTCTCCAACAGATTACCATTTTTTCCGGAATTTAGGCAACTTCTTACAAGGAAAAAATTCAACTCCGATGCAGCAGTCCAAACCGCCTTCAAAGAGTTTATTGATTCTCGCCCCCATGGTTTTGTAGTAAAGGGATGAATGAACTACCTATGAGATGGCAAAAGTGAATAGATAACAACGGTACATACTTTGATTAATTAAATACATTTTACAAAAAAAAATTTGCCTTTATATTCCTCCCGTAAAAAACACCAATTTCATATGTAAGGACCTAATATTAGAAAATGTCGAAACTGGAAATTCACATCAACGCTGTTTTTAATGCATTTCCTGCCTGGCACAACCGCTCTGTGGCACCAGCTTTCGCCGGCGACTTTTCCGAACCGATATGACATAGCGATATTCGATATTCGAGAAAAGAGCGTACTCATTCCTTAAAGGGCGGCAAACCCTTGGGTGATGCAGATGTCCATGGGTGGTGGTAGACACATTCCATCAGGTGAGCTTCCTGCTACATAAGAAAAACTGGAAAAAACAAAACGATAATAAGTTTATATTGTCCATTTTAGTGAAGACAATATCGATACAAATAGATATTCTTTCTCTTAATAAGTAAAACTATTCCGAATAATTGAAAATACAAATTTTATCTAAATGGGTAGGTATTCAACTTTAGATTTTTGATGGGTTTTAATAGTAGCGTTTACCTAAAAAAAATAACAATAGTCCGTTCGCTCATAAATCTAAATAAGAGATATAATTTAGATTACACTTCTATTCAATAACAAATTAAAAACATTTGAAATTAAATCACTGCTTAAAACGGTTGTCCCTTTCGCCACAAAAGTAAAATGATACATAAAATAAAATCAATAATTATTTATTCGATTGATGATGGCGGCTGCAAGGAAAAAGTTTGCTATTGAGATCTTTAAACATTATTTGACTGTGAATTACGACTGAATTAATATAAATTTTATTATAATAATTACTAAACTAAGCAAAATAACAAGATTGCAAACATAGGTGCACAATAGTTTATACTCCCACTCTCATAGTCCGATGGTACTCTTAGTGTCCATGTCCCACTCTCATAGTCTGATGGTACTGATATAAATTAATTTATATCAGTTTAAATTTGAAACCGTTTACATATGATAACAAACATTAAATCATTCATACATATTATTTATTTCGAATGACGTGACACAGAAACGCCTCCTAGACGTTCAAGGTCCCAAGTTCACGTTTTACGATACTTCATTTATCGTAAATATATCTTGCACGTCGAAAAGATATAATCGCTCAAACCATGTCCATTATATGACCTTAAAAGTAGTAACATTACTCCCCGCTTACATACTTACATACACAACTTACATTGTAAGTAGCTACTAAGTATTTACTTTTTTTTTATTTTATTGTATACGTTGGCGGACGAGCGTATGGGCCACCTGATAATAAGATGTCACCAACGCCCATAGACAATGGCATTATAAGTAATGTTAACCCTCACTTACATTGCAAATGCGCCACCAACCTTGGGAACTAAGATGTTATGTGCTTGTAATTACACTGGCTCACTCATCCTTCAAACCGGAACACAACAATACAAAGTACTGCTGTTTTGCGGTAGAATATCTGGTGAGTGGGTGGTACCTACCCAGACGAGCTTGCATAAAGCTCTACCACCGAGTTTACTCGACGATGATGTTGTAGATGTACTACATACGCTATCATCGAATAGAAAATTGTCCAAAATAAAACGGCCGGTGTGTGGTCGTAGACTCACTTGACATTTTGTTGTGCCTCAATTTTTGTGTTGAGATTTTCAATTCAAATTAGTTTCACCGACGATCTTTTTTACTTATATACAGTTCATCGATGTCAAATTATTATTTGTGTAGATTTTATTTACTGTTGATGTTTTAAATACTCCAAATTTAAAACTTATTATTACATTTGTTGAGTATAGTAGTATACTATTGCTAATGAGTTAGTTGTATTAGTTTAGGAGTAGTGGTGTATTAGTTTAGGAGTAGTGGTGTATTTTCTCAAATATTAACTAAACATAACTTGTTTATAATATCTAGTCAAGTTTACGAAGAGGCAAATTGATTTTTAAAAAAAATAAAAAATATATTTAAAATAATTGAGGATTGAATTAAACACGTCTGAACAGATTTGGATGCTCAGTTTAATTAATTATTGAAATACATGTTTCCCACTGTCTTAACTAAAATCTTACATTCCAGGAATCCATTTACATTGTTATGTTTCCCAGTACAACGACCACCCAACGCTAGAATGCAACAATGCAATTTTTAGGTTTTTACTGTGAATATTCTTCGTGGTACTGGTTGCATAACTTCTCCCTCCCCAAGCGCGAAATTATCCGAATTAGGATTTACAGGATTCGGATTATTTCGCAAGAAAGTGAACAATTTTAATTTATACTTAAAAATAATATATCCTAAAACACATATGGGTAGAATTGTATACAGTAACACCGTGGCCAAACTTAGGCTATTAATTTTCACTACACTATTTTCACTTTCCACACTTTCACTTTCCAGATTCTGAACTTTTAACATGTAAGATAACTGTTTTAAGTCATCGAAGTTAATCTCCTTCATATCTAGCGTTTTATTCCAATTTACAGTTGAAGATTTCAGTATGGGAAGATCAGCAATCGGTATTAACGTCGTAACGATGTTCCCGTAGAATCGACGATAATAGAGTCGGATATTTTCTAGGAATACTATACAATTTTCGTCAATGTGTAATATAAGAGAGCCATGTAGAGATTTGTGGGTTACATTATCACCGCAGATTTCCTTTAGAATAATTGTATCCCTTATGTAAACTATCCAATCATTGTCCTTGATTCGTTGAACCTTAATATTTTCCACATCTACGGAAACAGCATTGCAGTTGGATATGTTAGTTCTAAATTTCATTAATTGCTCTACGCAAGTTTCCTCCGTGTATGGTATGACGTTATCTTCGGTGCATAGGAATTCCTTTTCTCCGATTTCCTCGCAGGACTGCGCGACCGATAGGTATTTCAGCCCTTTCACCATGAGGTATGGGAATTTGGGAATAATTGTGAGAGTTTTATTAATAGTATTATCAAATCTAGGTAATGAATAAAGCTTAAAATAGTTATATATATTACCGTCGGTTAATGGAATCTCTAAGATAAATGTAATCTGGTTTCCTTTCATATATGCTTTAACTACAATAACCCTTTCTAATTTAATTAAATTACTCACACTGGCTTCGTACATTAGATTTTCTGTATTACCAATAGTTCTTAAAATAGTTAACAATTCTGTAGAGTTTACTATGGATTGGTGTAGAACAGAAACTTTACTCAATGCTAATGTAGTTTCAATTTCACTTAAGGTTATATATATTGAACGAAAATTAACACTAAATATATTAAATACCATAAGAACATGAATAGAGTAAATAGAATGTACCTCTTTAGTTATTATTTTCTTAACTAAGTCTTCTATTGTTCGGAGTTTATCATCTAACATATTAACGTTTGACTGTAATGTTTCTGTGCTACTTATAAAAGAATCTAACATTTTCGAAATTACAGTTATTTTCTTATCGGTTAACAGTTCTTTATCATGCAAATGTGTAATAAGGGAATCATAGTGATTGGCATCATCATGGTCTAAATTACCAGTTATCAATTTAATTATCGATCCTAAGGGATTTAGTAAACCTCTTTTTACTCTCACAGCGGGCAATAGTTGTCCTAGCTTGTCTATCGTTATACTACGTAAATACTCTACTTGTTTCCTTAAGCCTAAAAATTCAATCGAAGACTGATTGCTCTTATCAATTAGATTACTAAACTCTACATATTTTTTCAAGTTGAAATCTAGTGTTAAATATATTCTGCTTAAATCTAATACCTTTATAACTGTCCATTTATCTTCTTGTTTATAAGCTTGTCCTATATTAATCGGAAGCAATCCCGGATTTGGTTCAATCTTTTGAACTTGAAGGCCCTGGTTTTGGACTACCAAGGTCAGTATGGTCAGACTGCACCTGTGGAGGACGTTTAACATTTTTAATAGGCACTTTAGTTTGCCTGTGTCCTACTGTAACAGGGACTATATTACGCTCTGTTTGTCCTCTAACAGTTGCTTTCTGATAGCGAGGCTTATCTTTACTTTTTCTAGTGTTAACGTCTTTTGTAAAAATAACCTGCCCTTCTTTGAAATTAACGTTACTCTCTCCGCCCTTTTTATCCCTTACCTTTTCCTTTTGTTCTAACATTTTACTAGTCAAATATTGATATAGATATTTTGTTCGTTTCGCGTGATCCTTTAATATCTGCTGTGTGTATGCTTTATCAAAATCCGCACTAAATATTTGATTGGAATCCGTGTGGCCGAATACGACTTCAAAAGGTGTTAGACCTGTGGCTGTATGAATAGAATTGTTATATGCCATAATAGAGTACGTCATAACAGATGCTGCATCTGTGCACTTTTGCTCATACCTAGCCAAACGATATATTTCTATAATTGTGGAATGAAATCGCTCTACTATACCCGTCAAATTCGGATTATTAGCAGTAGTGATGTGTAACTGAATTTTATACATAGCGGTCATTTCTTTTATCATTTCGTTATTGAATTCCGAACCAGGGTCACAGCTTATTTTCGTGGGTACTCCATACATAGAAAAATACTTTATTAAGGCTCTAATAACTTCGGGTGTCGATCTATTGCTAACTTCTATGGCTTGTGCGAGTTTACTAAATGCATCAACTATCGTTAAATAATACCTATTTTCTATATTGAATAAATCTATGAAAACTTCCTGAAAGGGGGCACTCTGTGTTTGCGTTAATTGAAGTGTAGGTTTAATGGGTTTCCTATCGTATTTCATTTTATTGGATGTTTCACATCCATTCAAAACTGCTGAAATCGTCTCCTGCATCTTATCCCAATAGAAATTTCTCTTTATCCTTAACATTGTTTCTTTTATTCCTCTATGGCAAGTTTTTCCGTCATGATATTTTAAGATTATAGCTTTTTGTTCGTTTTCATCTTCTATATAACTTACACGCTTCGTACATTCATAAAAATTTACCATTCCTTGTTTAAAAAGGCTAATAATGATATTTGAAAATTCGCGCCTATGTTCCTCTTTTTCAAAGTATATAAAGTATTTGGTTTTAGGTTTTATGTATTCTTTAAGGAATTGTTTAATCAAATCTGCATTACCTACAGGTAAGAACACTTCTAAAATTTTTTGTTTTTCTCGCGATAAATTTCTAACTTGGATTTGATTTTTAAACCATTCTAATACTATTATTTGGTTGGGTTTTGTATCAATAGCCTCTTGAAGTATTGGGATACCATGTGATTCTAAATCATCTGCCGAATGAACTGTTATTGTACTGCTAGTATCTGACCTAACGGGATATTCTTCTATGGAGTCTATCGATATTGTCTTTTCCGAATCCGAAATAGTAACAGTCTCAGACGAGTCACGGTTCCGTTTCTCAGTCGCTAGTCTATCTGTCTTTTTAGTCACATTATTAGGATCTTTACGATATTCTGTCTCAACGTCGCTAACATTAACAGCTAAAGATTGATTCTCTTCGTCAGAGTCTAGTGCGTTAACTTTTATGCGAGAGAGCGCGTCCGCATTGGTGTTTTGCTTTCCATTTATATATATAACGTCAAAATCGTATTCCTGTAGTCTTAATCGCCAACGCGTCAACTTGCTATTTGGTTCTTTTAGGGAATAGAGCCAGGCCAACGGTCTGTGGTCAGTATAGATAACAAATTTACGACCATAAAGATAAGGCCGAAAATGTTTGACTGCCCAAATAATTGCCAATAGCTCGCGTTCGATAGTACTATATCTACTTTCAGTATCACTCAATGTCCTACTTGCATATGCTACCGGTTTATCGCTGCCAATCGGACCTTGTGATAAAACTGCACCTAGGGCGACAGTCGAGGCATCAGTCGTTAAAACGAAGGGTTTGTCAAAGTCTGGGTACTGTAATAGGGGAACAGTCGTGAGTAGCTCTTTGCATTTTTCAAATGCGTCAATGTATTTTTGGTCAATGACTATCTTATTGCGTTTCTTTAGACAGTTAGTCAAAGGTTGCGTTATTTTGGCAAAGTCCTTGATAAAGCGTCTGTAGTACCCTATCAATCCTAAGAAGCTTTTTATTTCAGTCGTGGTCTTGGGTAGAGGATAGTCAAGTATTGTCTGAATTTTGTCATTATTAGGTTTCAGTCCGTCTTTGGTAATGGTATGCCCTAAATAAAGCACTTCTTTACGCAGAAATTCGGATTTGTCAAGTTGTATTTTAAGATTCGTTTCTCTAAGTCGTTCAAATACTGTTCGTAATTTCTCTAGGTGTTCCTGTAAGCTACTCGAAAAGATTATTATGTCGTCTAAATAAACGAGGCAATGGATACCCTGCAGACCTCTTAAAATGTTATCCATTGCTCTCTGAAATGTGGCAGGTGCCGTTTTAAGGCCAAATGGCATTCTGAGAAACTCAAAATGGCCGAATTGTGTGCTAAACGCAGTTTTCTGCCTATCCTCTTCATTGACTTCAATTTGGTGGTATCCAGATGCCAAATCTAATGTAGTGAAGTAAACGCTTTTTCCTAATTTGTCGAAAAGGTCTGTGATATTAGGTAGAGGGTATTTGTCGTCTACTGTTATTTCATTTAAACGCCTATAATCAATCACCATCCTATATTTTGCTTGACCAGATGCATCAAGCTTTTTTGGTACAAGGTGTACAGGAGCACTCCAAGGGGAATGTGATTCCTGTATTACATTATCTTTTAATAGTTTGTGTACCTGATCTTTTATTTCCGCTGCTTGCGCAGGAGGTTGTCGATATGATCTAACATAAATCGGATCCTCATTTTTAGTTCTAATTGCATGTTTTACCTGATTGGTGAATGTGAGAGGGAGGTGTTCACTGTAAAATATATCTTTAAATTCTCTACATAAATCAAATATTCTCTTTCGCTCCTCTTCATTCATATGTTCCAATCGTAATTTTAATAAGTTTTCTTCTAATATAGCATCAATTTCGATATCCCTTTTTTCCTTCGTACAGTTTACTTCGCAATCACTTCTTTCATACTTTATAATTTTAAATGGTTTTGTTACTGTCATTATTGCCTCTGTGTCTAAACTATTCTGTACTACTGTCGTTGTATAACCGTTCATACATCTAACTAGAGCGCTAGGCATTCTCACACCCTTACAAAATTCCTTATATTCTAATACGCCTTCGCCTGTGTGTAAGTCTGTAGGAAGTTTACGTCTGTACACGTTGTTCCGTACGCGGTGCTATTCGTATTTGATAATTACTCATATTATGTATAATAGGAATTAATGTTGTATTAGTTTGTAAAATGTTGCGTTTTAGGTCAATCAAAGCACCAATTTGTCTTAATAGATCGTCACCTACAACGCCGTCATATCGGGAATCTACGTCGTAGAGATAGAACTTGTGTTGATCGTTACAATTAAACGTCGGTGGTAGCGGTATCTCTATAACTTCTGAGTGTGAGCTAGATGCGTGTGTACTTATGACTTGAAATGGTTCGTGACGGATTGCATATGAAAAATATTCATAAGCTTTTCGTGGACTAATGAAAGATCTCATACTACCTGTGTCTATCATAAATTTTGAATCAATCTCTGGGATGTATATGTACGGTAACTTTAGGTTTGGATCACAATTAATTTCTATCACTTCATAATGCTTGTTGCTAGACGCATGTGAAAATTTTGTGCCTCCTCAGAAATTACAGGAGTAGGTGTTTCGTCGTTTACTTCAACATCCTGACTATCGGGAAATGACACTTGAGGTTCGAATTGTTGCGTGTCCGATCCAACAAAATTATTATTACAGTAATCATTTTCACTATAATCGTTTTGATCGTAGTAACATAAATCATTTGGTTGGTTATCGTAAAACTCTAACTCGTTAACTTTAAAACCTTGTTGCGGTCTTAAAGATGGTATAGTACGCATTGACACATCTGTTGAAATATTAGCCTGATTATTAGGTTTATAGCCGAATTGAGAATAACCTGGATTTTGTGCACGCATACCAAGCTGTTGTGGACGCATTCCGAATTGTTGGGGACGTATGCCCCACTGGGGCTGATAGCCAAACGATGGTCTATAGCCTAACTGAGGTCGATAACCTGTCGGTTGTGGTGGCTGATAACCTGAGAATTGTTGAGGTTGGTTTGAAGGCGCTTGAGCCGGACTTTGAATTCGTGGTACACCAAATTTGAACTTGGGGGCTAACAATTGGTTTGTCGAATTAAAACTATTTAGTCTAGGGGAAAGCACGTTATTTCCAAATTTAAATGTCGACGGAATACCGGGGAATGGAGCTACGATATTCGATTTATTATTCATTCTGTTACGTGCGGTATATTGGTCGTGAAAATTAACCTCTTCCATAACAACACTTAAGGCTTCTTCGAGACTACGCGGTGATTTTAACCGAACTACTCTAACCATATTTTCCGGTAAATTGTACAGGAAAACATTTAGCGAAGTGTTATTATAAATGATAATTTTACTCTGCTTAAGATTAGAATCCGTAATTAAATTTACTTTCGATATTAAAGCTGAACGAACAGACTGTACTCTATTGCAAAATTCTAAATACGATTCACCTTGCCTAATTTTCATGGATTCAAGTTCGATAGCCATGCATTCCTCACTACGCGGATCCCCAAAGTGTAAAGTTAATAGTTCCTTGAATTCGTCCCATGTAGTTATATCCTCGCGTTCACTGATAAGGGCCGCCGCATTGTCTTTAAGTCGGCTCATTATCGAATGCATAACATACATATTTTGTGTCGGACCCCCTACATATTTATTAATAACGTATTCGCACTGTCTAATAAAAAGATTTAATTGACGTTTATCTCCGCCAAAAAGTGAGATTAATTTTAGAATTTCAGTTGGGATGAGAACTATTTGCTCCAGATGTTCGTTAGTAGACATTTTAATGATGAATATCGCGGTATTTAATAAAATAAAAATCACTATAATTACCTTTTACACTAATACAATGTTAAATTATATCTAAATTTATAATTAATTAGTAAAATTATATTTTAAATGAATTTTACTTAGTATTATTCACAAAAATTCATGTGAGAGATAAAATACAAATATGATACGTATAACTAAATTCCGATTTCACAGATTTTATATGAAAACCAGATAACAGTTAAAAAGAGAGAGTTCCAATCTCTAGATAACAAAACTCTACAATTTGAATAGGCATGAAATAGGTAAGGAAGGTGAAAAGGCTTACTCACCAACCAGCCAACGCCCTCAGCATCGCTCCAACCACTTGACGAATTTATTTGTTCGATGGATCGCCGTCCGCGCCGGAAAATCGCGAAAATCGGTAAATTTAGATACTCGAATATTTACGCGAATGCGCTATAATTACGACGATCCTGTCCGCAGCGCCAGTCAAGTTTACGAAGAGGCAAATTGATTTTTTAAAAAAATAAAAAATATATTTAAAATAATTGAGGATTGAATTAAACACGTCTGAACAGATTTGGATGCTCAGTTTAATTAATTATTGAAATACATGTTTCCCACTGTCTTAACTAAAATCTTACATTCCAGGAATCCATTTACATTGTTATGTTTCCCAGTACAACGACCACCCAACGCTAGAATGCAACAATGCAATTTTTAGGTTTTTACTGTGAATATTCTTCGTGGTACTGGTTGCATAACTATCTACTGTATTGTTAATATTGACAATGATATATTTCTTTCAGATGAGTTTTTACTTTTATCATCTTCTCTCAAACGTGTATAAGCGAAGTTATGTATAAATTAACAACCAACTTTGTAATTTACTTATAACGTTATAACCGATAACATTTTAGGTCCTATGATAAGGGAAGCCTATTACCGCAACCCTGTGTCACAGCGTCAGAAACTGACCAATAGTGATGCACTTGTTTGGATGTTTACAATCTGTTTATTCACTTTTAAAAAACGAGTTAATAGTTAATCATTATTATAATTAAATAAATTCTACGAAATCATTAAAGTATTTATGCTTTTCTTTACACATCCATTAAGAAGCAAGATAGGTCAAATTAGCAGCGATATTCACAATCACAATCGCAAAACAAAATAATGAAAACTCACACACAGCTTGGTTTTTTAAAATAAAATTATAGGAAATAGATGGTAAACAATGCTTTTATATAAAGACCACATAGCCTCCACGGCGACATATAAAAAAATACGTAAACATACGAAAACGTGTTTAACGTTAAGAACCCATGAAAATACATGCTTAATACGCACCAACGTTTCCAACTGGTTCAGTTGTAGACGTGTTTCCATAAGCCTAATATTATATAGCAAATATAAATATGGAGGTTCAAATCAGCGTCAAATTGATTCCTAGTTGCTACATTGGTAGTTAGAAATTATATATTAAAATATCTTTCTAAAAGGTCATCGTTTCGTACTTGACAGAAATTATTTATATCAGGGTAACTATAGCTATGAAAACATGCATTTACCCTTAATAGAAATGCCGGCGACATTCCCGTTCTCAGAAGGAAGAATTTATGAAAATTTTACTCGTAGAGGACGTTTGATCGTCGGTCGTCATATTGACTTTGGATTAATTTAAAAATACTTTGTACCAAAGACTAATTAACTTCAAAAATGATTCTTATGACGGCAATTGCTTAACTTACAATCTCATACAATAAATTGTATTAATATATTTTTGTATTTTTATTCTAACTATGTTGGCTCAGCAGTCGAAATTACACCACAATCACTGCTGGAAACTGTCACCATTTTGGGCGTTTTCATTCTTATACCTACCGTTCAATACCGTACCATCAATAAAATCAAATAAAGATAAATCAGCTAATAAACAGAGGAGAACGTTAGCTTTTAAGGTAAATTATGAAAGAACCAAAAAATGTGCACGATAAACTTATACAAAGGCTTATAAATTATTCATCAATAGCCACACAACGATGCTTCTGAAAAAAATTACGCACTACAATAATAAAATTAGAATAATTAATTATGCTAACGATTGTATTTTATAACTGCCTAAAATATGAAATTTGTGTTTCAAAAGTTATTGGAAAATATTAGACCATTATTTATCAGGCTATAAATATTTAATTTGTAGTGGACTCTGTTTCGATTGTTTGAAACTTTTAAGGACATTTTTGGTGTTTCATTTTTGGTAAAGTATTTAATTTCCTCTGACAATGTTAAAAAAAAATCCGTTAGAATTAATATCATTATTCTTAATAATTCAATTATTTATGCAATAAGTAAAACTTAATAAAAAGCAACGCCACCTGTAAACAGACTATCTACACTAATAGATATGTAAATACTATAATAACTACTGGTTCGAATTTAAAAATTATTTTTATTTATAATTTTTTTAATAATTATACGCGGGTGAAACCCTGTGGCCCAGCTACTGTTAAAATAATGTTTGTTTATATAATTTGTGTAAATTGAATTATCTCGAGTTACGTAAAATTCTATTAAATATTTATTTCAAATATATAATAAATTAATATTAAAATTAAATTAATATAAATAAATTTCAAATATATATAAATTATATTTCAAGAGATATTTATCAGTATAATAGGTAATTTAATTTGGATGTTTTAGTACAAGCTGTTAGTTGCTAATAATGCGTAGGTCGTTTTGAATCGATTGGAAGGCAAGAAAAAGACGATTGCATCACTTGAGTTATAAACAGTATGTAATAAAAACCCTGTCCGACCCGTGAAGTGGTTATTAGGAATGATGATTTGGTTCTATTTATGTAATCATTTTAAAAATACTAAGCAAACAATTTTCCCGAATAAAATTAAATTTAATTAAATAACGAAAGTTACACGGCAACACAGGCTCGGGCTCGGGAGCGCTCGATAGCTCTCACCTATCGGGTACGTAGGTCATGGCTTCAGTTGTATTGGTGGTAAACACGAAACCAATAATTTTTTTTTATAATCCAACGATATGCGAGCTCTTACAGATCCTTTAGTGCCATTTGGCTCATAATGTATACCGCCGCTAAATACCAAAGAAGATTCTAGAAGATATAAGGTATTTTCAATTTTAAGTCTCAAACTACCATATAAAAGCACTGTCAAATATTTAAAAACAAGTTTGATAAGTATGCTGGTCTTCTGATCCTGGGACTTGGAATCTTACTAACGGGATCCAAGGACTTAATATTATTTGGGTCTAGGATGGCCACGGACATTTTTTACACCTTTCCTCACATTCAAACTAACTAGCACAGGATTGTTTAATAAAATCAATGACCAAAACAAATGTGTATTTTTTCTCTTCATTAAGTATTAATAAAACCAGTCCGATTAAATCAAAATAAGAATAATCTAGATAGCTAGGTATTCAACAATAGCTTTTCGATAGGTTTTAATAATAGCGTTTACCTAGAAAAATAACAATAGTTAATTTAAGCATAAATGATCTAGATCAGAGATTTAGATATAATAAATTACAATATATATACATTTATCCCATAACAATATTACAAGCATTTGAAATTAAATCACTGCTTAAAACGGTTGTCAAAAGTAAAATGATACATAAAATATCAATAATAATTTATTCGATTGTGTTTATTTTCATATTAAAAAGTAACTTATATGACTGCAAGGAAAAGGTTTGCTATTTACACATTTTTACTTTATTTAAAATGAATTAATTTACTTTGAAATACCAATTTCTATGTACTACTGACTTTCAGCAGAATTCAAATTAATTTTAAAATAACAATTGCTAAATTAAGCAAAATAACAAGATTGCAAACAAGAGCCGGAGACTTGGTTCAGTAGTTTTATAAACTAGTCACTGTAGCATCAAAGTTATTAAATGGGAGTTTAAAGCTTACATTTATAATAGAGCCTGTCAATGCCGGCTTTTTGAATTTAACATTAATTTATATCAGTCTGAATGGGAACCCGTTCACATATTATGTAACTCGTAAACATATTATTTATTTCGCATGACGTTAAATAATAAATTATATTTGTATAGAATAGTTATTTTAATTTATTGTTTGTTTTTCAGAAAATCCTTATAGACGTTAAACGTCCCAAGATTACATTTTTCAACACTTCATATGCTACAAATGTATCTTGTACGTCGAAAAGATATAATCGCACAAACCCTCTCCATTATATGACCATAAAATTTGTATTTTTAGTTCACGTTGACAATACTTACAATGTAAGTAGCTGATATGCATTTACCTCACTGAATTCGTTTGTACAACTATATATGTATGTCATCACCGAATAGAAATGTATCCAATACAACGAACCGCTGTGTGAACGAAGGCTTACTTGTTCTGAATTTTGTTCGGCATCATTTTTTATGTTGAGATTTTCATGTCTTCTGTTAAAATGCTTGAACTGTGTACAATTTGTTTCACCGAAGAGCTCACGTACATTATTATCTTTCTTACTTCAATTATATGAGGTATATCATTGGTACTTAGCATTGGTAATGGGTAATGTAGTATTATTATACGAGTAGAAGTAGTAATAGAAGTAGTAGTAGTATTAGTCGTAGAGTTGTATTTTCTCCTCAGCTCAAATACCAACGAAACATACGTTATTTATAATATCCACTGAATATTAAAAATTTTAATATATTTTATTTATCTTTCAGATACATATTTATTTTTATCAACTTCTATCAAACGTATACAAGCGAAGTTTTGTAGAAGTGAATTACAAAGCTTGTGATTTATTTATAACGGATAACTTTATAGGCCCTGCGGTAAGGGATGCATATTACCGCAATCCTGTGTCACAACGGCCCATGAAAACTTTGGCCTGTCCGCTCATACCCGTAAGTCTGCTTCTTCTTAATAGAGCTAAATTTTTAGCTTGCATCTCATTCAGTTTAACACAAAAGCAAATAATTTTATAACGCAGTATTTTAGTATTTATAACTAAACGTACCTGTAAGCACTCTGGTGTTGTGTTCGTGGGCGATGATAGATACTTTCCATCAGGTAAGTCTCCAGCCCGTTTGCTCTCCTATTACATAAAAATTACGCCGCGAAAATGTCACAATATATATGAATGCAATAAAGACAAGGCTGAGGATTTTTTTTAATGCCATCACTGAAGATGATTGGCGCAATTTTTAGCTACATACTATTAAAGAGAAAAAGTAATTTCACAGTATAAGAAAGATCTTAAATACTATATCAAAACGAATTATCATTAATATAAATGATTTATCGTCGATGGACGAGGAGAAATACTTCATTATATATTATATAGGATTATATAGCAGAAGGAGCATACAGCAAATACATATGTATGGAAGTTCAAATCAAGGTTAAATTTAATCGTAGTTTCTATATTGGTGCTTGGAAATGTACACATACATGTACACAAAAAATACGAGGATTCGAAAAGCTATTATAATTAATTATGTCGTATTTGGTTGGTATAAGGTTAGAACATCATGATTTAGAAGAAATTCTCTTCACGTAATTTAGACTTAAGAACGTAAATATTTTCTTCTCTTTACTTGTAACAGTAACAGACATGATTTGTTTCAGGGTTATTATAACTTAGAAAACATGTATTTACCCTTAGTAAAATTGCCGGAGACATTCCCATTCTCAGAAGGAAGAATTTTTATAAATGTTACTCGTAACGGACGTTTGATCATGGGTGGCCATATTGACTTTGTTCTACTTTAAAAATATTTAGTCCCAAAAACTAAATAACTTCAAAACTAATTATTATGACAGCGGTGGCTTAACTTACAATCTCTTACAATAAAGTGTATTAATATTTTATTGTTGTATTCTTATTCTTATTATTGTTGGCTCAATGGTCGAAATTCGACCATATTGAACATTTTCATTGTTATACCTTTCAATACCTACTTACCTTCCTAAAGATAAATCGGTTGACAAACAGAGGAGACAGAAAGATAGCTTTAAAGTTAAATTATGAAAGAAACAAGAAACGTGCTCGATAAACTTATATAATGATTCATCAATAAACACACAAATGTCCAACTCACATCCACACACAAAATCTAAAAAAAAATTACACACTACAATAACTTATTATGATGACAATAACGTATTATGATAACGATTTTATTTTATAAATATCTAAAACACGAAATTTATAATGTTCAAAATAAAATCCGTTAGAATCAATATCATTATTCTTAATCAAATTTAATTATTTTATGCAATAAGTAAAACTTAATAAAAAGCAGCTCCACCTGTGAACAGACTATGTTCAAATAATGTTTGTTTATATAATTTGCGTAAAATAAATCATCTCGAGTTATGTAAAATTCCATTCAATATTTATTTTAAATATTAAACTATATTTCAAAATTAATTTATCAGTAGGTAATTCAATTAGTCTGTTCGAATTGAAGCTGTTGTTGCTAATAATGCCAAGGTCGTTTTGAGTCGATTGTATGGAAGGCAGGAAAAAGACGCGATTGCATCACTGGAATTATAAAAGGACGGTTTTCTGTAATTGTCAAAAACTTAACATAGTAAAGTTGAATTATTATTGTATATTAAAATTCGCTATTTTATGTTTAGTTTTGAACGAAATTTATTATTTTAAGCTCTTACTTAATATTTTAAAGATAGAAGAAAAAATTATAAAGATAAATAACTTTAAAATATACAAATTAGGAATAGAATTGAATAATCCTTTATTCAATGACTGCGCATTTTCGTGTGACAAAAATACAGCAATATAATCAATAAAAATCTACATTTTAAAGCCCGTTTTGAGTTGGAAAAGTATCGCGAACAATTTCGTTGCTTACGGGGGTCCCCCGACCGCACAATTTTTCTATACACCCTACGATAAGCGAGCTCTTACAGATCCTTTGGTCGATAATATATACCGCCGCTTAATACAAAAGAAGATTCTAGAAGATATAAGGTACGTTCTATTTTAAATTTCAAACTTTATCGTATAAAAAAGCGCTGTCAAATATTCAAAAACAAGTTTGGTAAGTATAGTGATTAGTGGTCTTCTGATCCTGGAACTTGGAATCTTACATACGGGATCAAATAATTTAATATTGTTTGGGTCTAGGATGGCCACGGACATTTTTTATACCTTTCTTTACATTCAAATTAACTAACATAAGATTGTTTAATAAAATCAATGATAAAAACCGATGTATATTTTTTTAAGTACAAACCTAAAATTATCTAAATGGGTGGGTTTCGATAAATTATAATTTGTACATTTATCCCATAATAACATTACGAACGTTTGAAATTAAATGTTCTTTTTAAAACGGGTGTCCCATGCTCGTCAAAAGTAAAATGATACATAAAATAAAATCAATAATTATTTATTCGATTGTGTTTATTTTCATATTGAAAAGTAGCTTCTATGACTGCAAGGAAAAGGTTTGCTATTTATACATTTGAACATTATTTAATATGAGCGAATTAACTTTGAAATACTCATTGAGTATGAACTTTATATATAAACTACCGATTTACGGCAATATAAAAAATATTTTTAAGATAATAGTTAATGAATTAAGCGAGATAATAATATTGGAAACATCGATGCACTATTATAGCTTATACTCCTAGTCTCGTAATACGATGGAATGCTATACTGACACGAACGACAAAAAAAAAAATTCCCAGTTTTAAGTATAGATTATTTACTTATTAACAAAATAGCTGTAATATTCTGGAAATGTTCCACTGCAGAGAGACTTTGCTTGTGACATAAATCTCTTTGGAAAAGATTTTAATATTTTCGTCGTCATTTATGAAATAATTTCATTTATTTTTCTGTTTCAATTTGTTATTCGTGTGTGGATTCATGTATTATCCCTTTTCAATCCAAGGACTTAAATTAATATTTGTGTTCTTAATTGCATCGAACCATGTGTCCAGCACCAATGCAGCTAGTATTATCCCAAGAGCTATCATCAGTCTGTCGACCATGGGCAAGTATGTTTCCAGCCATGTAATTATCCCATATATCGTCTCAAGATTTTTATGCTTAAATATTTCACATGGAGATTCTAATACAGCAAATGGTATTGAAATCCAGATCAGAACACTGATCAAAGACATTATAACTGATACAGATATACTTAAAAAATCATTTGTTTTTAGCTTCGTCTTATAAGTTTTTTTAGATTTTGAACTGGCGTTATGGTTTTCTACAAATAATCTATTCCATTCGAAGTATTCAATGATCCTGAGGGCAAAAAAAATATTATTACCTAAGTAGTTAGTACATAAAATAGCTTATGATCAATTGGCGTGCGTGAATTCGGCATAGGTCTTACCCCCAGAAGCACTCGCGCAGTATTGAATTTGAACGCCCCACAGTATGAACGCTATTTCGATTTTGACGTGATCTTGAGCCACTGCCATTGCACTCTACTGTAAGCCGCGTAAAAGAACTTCGTTCAAAAAGTTCAAAAATCAAGATATTAGAATTTCGACTACTGAGCCAACATTAATAAGAATAAAAATACAAAAAAAAAAATATTAATACAATTTATTGTAAGAGATTGTAAGTACAGCCATCGCTGTCATAATAATCATCTTTGAAGTTATTTAGTTTTTGGGACTAAATATTTTTAAAGTAGAACAAAGTCAATATGTCCACACATGATCCAACGTCCGTTACGAGTAACATTTGCATAAATTCTTCCTTCTGAGAATGGGAATTTCTCCGGCAATGCTATTAAGGGTAAATACATGTTTTCTAATGACCCTGATATTTATAATGACCCTGAAACCAATAATGTCTATTACAAGTAGGAAACGATGATCTTTTAAAAAGACATTTCAATATGTAGAGATAAAAATATTTGCGTTCTTAAGTCTAAATTACGTGAAGAGAATTTCTTTTAAATCATGATGTTCTAACTTTATACCAACCAAATACGACATAAGTAGTTATAATAGTTTTCGAAATCTTCGTATTCGTAATCTGCCACGAGTGTGGTGCGCCACTGGACACGGCGCACCACACCCTGACGGAGTGTGCTGCGTGGGGGCCTCAGAGGCATTCCCTGGCGGCGATAGTCGGCGGAGATCTCTCGATACTGAGCATTATTAACGCCATGCTCGATAGCGAGAGGTGCTGGTTGGAAATGGTCTCCTTCTGCGAGAGTGTCATGTCGCAGAAGGAGGCTGCGGTGCGGCAGCGCGAGGAAAATGCCTCCGCTGATTCAATCCGTCAAAGAAGACGGTAAAGGAGGCGTAGGTGCTAGCGCACCTTCTCCCCCCGCCTTAATAGCCCCCGGGGCTAAGGGGGCTTCCTGTATCCGGGAACCCCCTTAGAAATGGAGGCCCGCATAGGCGGGCCGACCGTCGGGGCGTCACGGTAGCATGCGCAAGCGATCCCGTGGCGCCCCCCGACCAGACGGAGAGGTTACCGCTGGTTTTTTAGTGGGTATTCCGGCGCCTACAATTCCGGTGAGCCCCACATACCCCCCCCCCCACTTCATGTAGGGGAGTCGCATCAAATTTGTCACAGATACTCCTTCCCCGACGTAGACGCTCACTAAGAACGGATTTTGTTCAACTCCTATCCAAAACGGAATTATCACATAACCGATGCCATAGTAACATGATGTTTATATTGCTAAACTAGGTGTTGACTGCGGCTTCATTCGTGCTTCATTATTATCTATACTAATAATATAAATGTAAATATCATAACAATACGCCTCTTATTTATAATTAAAATAATTGCACCACTCAAATTACATATAATATGCCTTAATTTAACCTACATTGTTAAAAAAAAACACTAATTATTTAGGATAGATATAGTATTGCCTTGCGATATTGCTTGCATACATGTATATAATACCCTTATACATAAATAATTCTTTATTTTATTCAGACTCGTCTACCGTGACGTCAATCGGCACGACTCAACTTCTTTGTGTGTGTATATTCTTTCTTCTGCCGTGTGAGTGAGTGTAAGTAACAGCCTTTGAATGTCCCACTGCTAGGCAAAGGCCTAGAAGTAACATATTATCAAAACTCACACGACCTGTCGTATTTATGATATGAATGTTGTTTTGGTTTTGGTAATTCGTAAGTAGCCATATTAACTGTAAAAGAGGCAGTTATTTTGAAATCACAGACAGAAACTTCAGTTTTTTTTATTTGTATAGATGTGAAAGCGTGAAAGAACCAAATATTCACAAGACACACAACCGTTTGTATTCATAATTACGTGACGAGTGTGATTATCATTTTTCTAGTAATTTAAAAAAAATGGATTTACTGAATTATAATATAAAATACACAAAACTATTTAACTCACTGAAAACATTATATATAATTTATATTTCCTATAACCTCTTTGTTAACGACTCTCGGTGTTTCCTTTTGGGACTAAAATTACTAACTTACTCGCAAAGCTTACACTGGAGCACGCAACATAAAACTGTCTATGTTAAAACAGTCCTCACTTAAATCAAAGCTGGTTATGTTCAATGACTGGCCTTGAGACTTATTGACTGCCATGGTAAAGCATCTCATGTGATGATGAGATGAGAGATGAAATTCGAAAGAATATTCTGATGGATATATGGAATAATCTGATAGAAGTATGTTTTCATTATTGGAATGAAATGGAATGAAAACCTATATATGTGTACTTTGCATTTTATTATTTGCATCCAGAAGTATGTAAATGAATTTTTTTAGGGAAAATGTCCGAACAAACATTCTATTCCAAGTTACGTTAGCTAAAGTAGGAAGGCCGAAAAAAATAAAACTATTTTAAAACTAATTTAATTTAATTAATTAAAATTAATATTACAATTAAACTCAATGTACAACCTACTCGATGTAAGTTTTACAATATAATAATGGTGAGAAAATTATAATAAAGAAACTTATTTCTAAATTGCAATTTAGCATTCCCGATAAATGCACATTATTGTTTGTTTCGAGGGAAATCTACGTCAGCTATCTTCCTGGAGCAGGTTTGCGTAACTTCGATCACAACAAAAATAAAAAAACCCCATTTGGGTGGAATTTCCAAAACTATGAAATACATGTTTATCAATTCAGTCAAGAAAAACAAACAGTAAATTTCAAGGAGATCAAGATTCAAGCATTTTTTATACTAATGTTTCCGTTCCATTTCTCTCGTTTGAGGTTGAAATTCCAAAAATAACAAAATACGTTCGCATTTATTTTTGTTCAAAAGCTTTAAAATTTAATTTAATGCTAATATGAAAAATGACGGACTCGCCATACAAACTTTCAACGCCTATTTCACCCTCTTGGGGGGTAAATTTTCAAAAACCCTGAAATACGTATTTATTTATTTCCCACCAGAAGCTTTTATATAAAATTTCATGTTTCTAACTTAAAGAATGACGGACTTCCGTACAAACTATCAACCCCTATTTCACCCCCTTAGGGGTAGAAACTCCAAAATTCCTTCCTTAGTGGGTGTCAACTCAATAAAACGACCCTGCTCACCAAATTGAATGGCCCTAACTTTAATAGTTTACGCTCGGCTATGATGAATCAGGACTTGTTATTTTATATATATAGATAATTATTAATTACTTTAACCATCAATTTCTACATTTCAAATATGGGCGTTCTCGGATGTCCACATTTTTTAATATAATTTTAATTAAATTATATTTCTAATATATATTAAAGCCGGCTATACAAAAAAATAAACTTTTCAATAAATAAATCACATACCGACCGAAATGTCATACAGTATTTCTATATAGAGATAAACTTAAAAAATAACAATAGTCCGTTTGCACTAATAATCTGAGTCATGTATTTTAGGATATATTCATATTTAATGACAGCCTTGCACTGTTTAGAACGGTTGACATTTTGCAATTAAACTTAAAATGATATTTAATATTAAATCGTTAATTGCATATTCGGTTGTGCTTATTTACCTATTCAAAACTAACTTCTATGACTGCAAAGAAAAGGTTTGTTATAAAATTTTATATTTAATATTTGAATGAATGGTCGAATGAGGCTGGAAATCCTGAATATAAAAAAACCCAGGGTCGAGCAAATAAAATGTCATTTGGTTTATCTGCAATATATTAGGCTCAGCAGCGAGAGGTGCTGGTTGGAAATGGTCTCCTTCTGCGTGGTTCTCATGTCGCAGAAGGAAGCCGCGGAGCGAGCAAAGTGTCTCCGCTGATTCCATCCGCCGAAGGACACCGGGGAGGAGGCGTCGGTGCTATGCACACCTTCTCCCCCCGCCATAATAGCCACCTGGGCTAGGTGGGTTCTCTGTATCCGATTGAAATAAAGGCCTGCAAAGGCGGGCCGACCGTCAGGGCGTCGTGGTAGTATGCATAAGCGATCCCGTGGCGCCCCCGAACAGTCGAACAGGATACCGCTGGTTTTTTAGTGGGTATTCCGGTTGCATGCCGGTGAGCCCCACATACCCCCCCTTCATGTGGGGGAAAGGCGTTTTTCCAGCGAAAAATAAAACGACATACTGCATCAAAATGTATTTTATCTATCATTTTAATATACATTTTCTTAATTATAAAAACTTTTATACAAACACATTCAAATTTGAAAATCCATCATTTCAATCATTATCGATGGGTCGAAAAACAAAAGGTTTAATATTTGCATTTACCAGAAGGCCATGTTATCGTCTTTATCTGTAATTTACCTTTATTTCAATAACTACCCATAACTATTGTACATTAACCATCTTATAAAAAAATGTTTCTCATTTGTTTTCAGAAATCCGTTATGAACTTCGAACGTGCTATGGTATCGTATTTCGACCCTTCATATTTTAAAAGCATGACTGTCCTCGCGAAAAGGTATAATCGATCAAGCAGAGTCCATTATTTAACTATAAAAATGGAATCTTTACGCCCCATGGATAATAACTACAATGCAAGTAGCTAGTCTCTATGGAAGTATTTTCTTTATAATTAAGAAGCTTAAAATGGCTATTTAGATATTAGCAGCATATTCCAAGTTTAAATTTTGACAAATATCTTTTATATATTTTAGATTTTCTAGACTTCATTCCATATTTTTATTGTTTTGTTTTATAAGTTGTTATATTTTTTTGTGTGTTTCGTATGCCTGTACGTATATAATATGTATTAATGTTTGTGCAAATACAGACATACTTCGTGTCTTTCGCAAATGAAAACAAAAATTCTATTATTTAAAAAATAGTGTTTAGTTTCAAAGACTGCTGATACCAATGCCCTAGGTTAAAACTCCGAGACGCGCAAACAAAAATAATAGATTTTCCTGATAGAAGATTCTCAGCAGCAATAGTCTGGAGTCAGAAAGTCGACACCAAGTTGATGAAAGAAAGACACACAAAACCGTTGTTAATTTACATTAATATTTACGTTTGCGCAAACACTTCTGCAATATTATGTGAGCCTATGTGACTGCCTCGTTGTTCTAGTGGCTACATATAAGGCCACAGAGACGGTGGTTCTGGGTTCAAATCCCAGGTCGGGCCAATCAAATGGTGTTGAAATTTTCTGTTGAAAAATTCTCAGTAGCAGCCCGGAGTACGGTAGAAGTTGGAAGTGTGTACACTCCCGTGCCTCGGAAAACACATAAAGCCGTTGGTCCTGCGCCTGAACTGAAAAAGAGAGGAATAGAGAGTGCACCTGTGTTTCCGCACACACTTGTGCACTATAATATCTCCTGCGCAGTTGGCTAATCTCTCTTAAGATTGGCCACCGTGGCTGAAATCGGTCAGGAGGACCATTATTATTATTATGTGAGCAGCTCAGACGATCCTTCGACATACCTTATGTTTATTTATTTCAGGTTAATATATACTTTTATCAGTTAATATCAAAAATCTATAAGCGGAGTTTTCTTGAATTTAATTACAAATATTGTGATTTTATTATAACTGATAACATGCTGACCCCCAGCTTTCGAGAAGCATATTATCGAAATCCTGTGTCACAACGTCCAATGAAAATTTTGGGATGCCCACTTACACCAGTAAGTCATTTTCTTATAACAGAGCCTTCATATTAAATTCAGTACCAAATAGTTTAATTTTATATGCACAAATTAATATTTTTTATGCAATTGGTCGAAAGCAAGTTTGGTGGATTGCATCAGAAGCATATAAAGTAATTGTGCATTTCCGTCGGTTCTAATCTAAATATAAAGATACATCCTGCAAATTTACTTGCATAATTACATTACATTTTACTGGTGGTAGGGTTTTGTGCAAGCTCGTCTGGATAGGTATCACATTCTCATCCGCAAAACAGCAGTATTTGGTGTTGTCGTGTTCTGGCTTGAAGAGAGCCAATGTAATAACGGGCACAAGGGACATAACATCTTAGAGTCTAAGATTCTTGGCGCTTTGCAATATAAGCGATGGTTAACATTTATACAAATATATATTTACATCACAGTACATTAAACATACATAATTTATACCAAAAGACACACCTGTCATATTGTGATAGTCACGCTGCAACCGGAGGCGGCGGAGAAGGGCGTAACGTACGCACAGGTCCTGGAGCAAGCCGAACAGGGCGTAAAGCTCCAAGACCTCGGCATCTGTGGTGGACTTAAGGTTCGTCGCTCGGCAACAGGGGCCAGAGTGCTGGAGTTACCAAAAGCACAGTCGGAGCAGGCGGAGAAGCTTGCCGAAAAGCTGCGCACTGTGCTTGACGGGGTGGCCAACGTCGTCCGGCCCATAAAGAGGGTTGACTTAAGGGTGACGGGGCTTGACGACTCAGTCACTCCAGAAAAGGTGGCTGCAGCAATTGCACGTGCAGGAGACTGCACACCTGATGCGGTCAAGTGTGGAACGATGCAGTGTGGACCCGGATATATGGGTATGGTCCGCGTCACCTGTCCCATCACGGTGGCGAAGAAGTTGTCCGACGCCGGTCGTCTTCTGGTTGGGTGGAGCTCTGCCAAAGTGTGCGTGCTGGAGCAACGCCCTCTGCGCTGTTACAAATGCATGGGCGTTGGCCACACGAAGATGCTCTGCCCATCCAAGGCGGAACGAGGCGGGCTTTGCTACCGGTGTGGTGTCGAAGGCCACAAGTCCCCGACCTGCACTGGAAAGCTGCGCTGTGCAGTATGTGCAGACGCCGGAAGGCCCTCCGGGCACGTGATGGGATCGGCAGAGTGTAACCCTCCCATCACGAAAGGGAAGGTGGTATTAGGCACCCACACCTACACCAGCGTCAGACGGTGCCAGGCCGAGGAGGAAGCAGCCATGTCAACATGAGCGACAAACTCAGCTTCCTCCAGACGAACGTCAACCACTGCGCTGGGGCTCAGGACCTGCTACTGCAGTCCATAGCGGAGTGGCAAATCGACCTGGCTGTGGCCTGTGAGCCCTATTTCGTCCCTCCCTTACCTCACTGGGTAGGGGACTTGAACGGCACCGTGGCGGTTCTCACTCGGAGTGGTACGGGTCCTTCCCTCTCACTCATTGAGAGGGGCTCGGGCTACGTAGTGGTGGGGTGGGGAAAGTACATAGTTGTTGGAACGTACTTTTCCCCTAACCGCAGTCTGGCAGAGTTCGAGGTATATCTCGACTTGGTCAGAGCTGCGGTGGCTAGGCAGTCGCCGAAACCTACTCTGGTTCTCGGCGACTTAAATGCGAAGTCGCGTGCCTGGGGCAACCCCATCACGAATCCGCGAGGGAGAGCCGTCCAAGTGTGGGCGCTACTCTCCGGCCTGTCCTTACTGAACAAGGGGCAGGTTCACACTTGCGTGCGCTATAACGGCGGTTCGGTGGTGGACGTCTCGTTCGCCACCCCTGTCGTAGCACGCAGGGTGTCGAACTGGAGGGTAGAGGAAGAGGTGGAGACTCTGTCGGATCATCGCTTCATCCGATTCGAGATCTCTACCTCTAGCAGGCCGGTGGAACCCATTCGGGTGCCGACCACGCTGCCGAGGTGGTCCCTTGGACAGTTAGACCGCGAGCTGGTCAGGGAGGCCGCCATCGTGCAGCGATGGGGTTCCGCGGGATGGAGGGAGGGTGCCACCGTGGATGAGCTGGCGGGCCGCATGCGTAGTGCCCTTCAAGAGGTCTGCGATGCGGCCATGCCGAGGACCCGGCGAAGAGTTCCGCGCCGGCATGTGTACTGGTGGTCGCCCGAAATAGCCGACCTTCGGGCGACATGCAGCCGAGCGCGAAGGGCATACGTCCGCTGTCGGAGGCGCAATGGCCTCGACGCGGACCTAGAGGGACAACTCTTGGCCGCTTACCGCCAGTTGAAAAAAGATCTGCAGCTGGCGATAAGTCGGGCCAAAGAGAAGGCGAGGGAGGAGCTGCTGGCTGGTCTCAACCGAGACCCATGGGGGCGACCGTATCGTAGGGTTCGTGGAAAATTCCGCACCCAAGCCGCCCCCTTGACGGAAACACTGACGCCGGATATCCTCTTGCGCCTGGTCAGGGATCTGTTTCCCCAACCTGGTGAGTTTGTCCCACCACAGATGGCCCCTCGCTTCGTGATAGAAGACCCAGTGGCCCCACCACTGATCACGGAGCGAGAAATGGAGATGGCCCTCGGCCACTTGAGGGTCAAAAACACGGCGCCGGGCCCGGACGGTGTTCCAGGGCGTGTTCTGTGTGACGCCCTGGAATACCTAGGTGCAAGGCTTCGGGAGCTGTTCGATGATTGTCTGTGCAGCGGGCAGTTTCCGAAGCCTTGGAAGCAGGGGAAGTTGGTGCTGTTACCGAAGGAGGGGCGACCGCCAGGCTCCTCCTCGGCATACAGGCCAATAGTGCTGCTGAATGAGATGGGCAAGTTGTTTGAGAAGATTCTCGCAGCCCGTCTCGTTCAGCACCTCGATGAGGTCGGTCCGGGTCTCTCTGAGGCTCAGTTCGGGTTCAGGGCAGGCCGGTCAACGGTCGACGCCCTGAACACCCTGAAGGCTCGGGCCACGGAAGCGGTGGCCCAGGGGCAAGTGGTCCTGGCGGTGTCGTTAGACGTTGCAAATGCCTTTAACAGTCTCCCATACGAGACGATCAGGGAGGCACTCCGATATCATGGGGTGCCGACCTATCTTAGGAGACTGTTGGAGGCGTACCTCCAGGACCGAGAGGTTGTCTGGGCGGGGGGCGACGGGAAGTTGGTCCGACATCGGGTGGGCTGCGGCGTTCCACAGGGGTCTGTTCTTGGCCCAATTCTGTGGAACGTCGGCTTCGATTGGCTCCTGAGAGCCCCCGTCCTGCCCGGTATGGGGGTGCTTTGCTACGCAGACGACACTCTCATCACCGCGACGGGGCGGGACTTTTGGGAGGCGGCCCGCCTGGCCGAAGTCGGAACAACTCTGACCGTGGACCGAATGGAAATGCTGGGCTTGAGGGTCTCCATATCTAAAACGGAGGCCCTCCTCTTCCACGGTCCACGGAGAGGCCCCCCTCGAAGGGCGAGTATCACCGTCCATGGGACGGTGATCAACGTGCAGGCCCAGATGAAGTACCTGGGCCTAATCCTGGACGGGCGATGGAGCTTCAGGCAGCACTTCGTGCAGATCGGCCCGAAGCTCGTCAACGCCGCCGCCGCCTTGGGCCGCCTCCTACCCAACGTGGGAGGACCGGGATCACTATGCCGGCGCCTCTATGCCGGCGTAGTGAGGTCGATGGCACTGTACGGTGCCCCGATTTGGGTGGACGCACTCACCGCTTCCAACCGGGCCCTTCTGCGAAAACCGCAGAGGGTCATAGCGGTGAGGGCGATAAGGGGTTATCGTACGGTGTCGTGGACAGCGGCGACCCTCCTCGCGGGCGACCCGCCCTGGGAGCTCCAGGCGGAAGTGCTCGCGGAGGTGTACCGCTTCCGGGCCGAGGCGAGAGACCGCGGCGACCGTCCAGGGTCGGCAGAGGTCGAGCAAATCAGGGCTTTGGCCCAGCAAGCCCTGATAGCCCGATGGGAGGAGGACCTGGGGTCCCCCACGGCGGGCCTGGCGACAGTGGATGCGATACGTCCCCACTTGAGTCGCTGGGTCAACAGAAAACGAGGCACGCTCTCATTCAGGTTGACGCAGGTACTTACCGGACACGGGTGCTTCGGTAAGTACCTGCACGGGATAGCGAGGCGGGAGGTATCACCCTCCTGCCACGAGTGTGGTGCGTCACTGGACACGGCGCACCACACCCTGACGGAGTGTGCTGCGTGGGGACCTCAGAGGCATTCCCTGGCGGCGATAGTCGGCGGAGATCTCTCGCTGCCGAGCGTTATTAACGCCATGCTCGATAGCGAGAGATGTTGGTTGGAAATGGTCTCCTTCTGCGAGAGTGTCATGTCGCAGAAGGAGGCCGCGGAGCGGCAGCGCGAGGAAAATGCCTCCGCTGATTCAATCCGCCAAAGAAGACCGGGGAGGAGGCGTAGGCGCTATGCGCACCTTCTCCCCCCGCCTTAATAGCCACCGGGGCTAAGGGGGCTCCCTGTATCCGGGAACCCCCTTAGAAATGGAGGCCCGCATAGGCGGGCCAACCGTCGGGGCGTCACGGTAGCATGCGCAAGCGATCCCGTGGCGCCCCCCGACTAGACGGAGAGGATACCGCTGGTTTTTTAGTGGGTACACCTGTCATATTAATCCGTAGCCACACTTGAGATAGATAACATTTGGTTGATTGTTACTAGAGAGTAACAACGATACGAGATATACGAGATTTATACAGGATGTAACAAAATTACATGCTACATGCTTTTCGTCATTTAATTAAAAAAATAAAATTTCCGGGATAATTTTTTTGCTTAGTATTTTAAAAATTATTACAAAAATAGAATCGACACACGATAACTAATAACCACTTCACGGGTCGGACACGAGTTTTGTTACACGCTATAATCTTGGAGGTAACCATGGTGACTTTTTTATGACGTCATGACCATTCGCCGTTACTTTTTAATGATTTGTGTATGTACTATGCGAGTATGTTGCTATTTATTATTATTACAATTAGATAAATATATTTACTTTATTTTCAGGGTTTTTATAATTGTGAAAATATGTTAGTACCAGAATTATCATTACCTCAAAAGTTCTTCTTCTCAGAAGGAAAAATTGTAATAAACATAACACACAAACAGCGTTTGATCGTCAGCGGGCAAACTGACTTTGGATTCTTAAAAATTTAATACAATTATAACGGTGATGGTGTAGGGAACACAATATAATCGCATTCAATAAAGTATATTAATATTTTTCTGTTTTCCTTATAATAAAAATGATTTGCCTCCAATAGCCAATAATTTGAAACAACAAATCTCAATATTTACTATCGCAAGGCCATACATTTATCGACTTAAAAAAAACCGTGAAATAAATTTGATTGGTTTCCAAATCAATTACGGTTTTGTAACATTTTATTGTATGGATTAATAAGTGATATGATTAGTAACACAAAAAAGGAGGATACTTGAATAATTCCTCATTTGAGGCAGCGAGTGATAGTATATCATGTGCGTAGTAATTATTTATATACAGGGTTATTGATAATTCGACGTATTCCTGTTAGGAGGTGATAGAGGTGTGATAATTTTAACCCCTCTATGCATTATGCAAAGGTGAACCATTTTTGAGTTATCATGTTTTTTAGCTTTTTTCAAAATAAGTCAAAATTGCAACATCAAACATTTATTTAAAAAAAAATAACAAATTAAATTTCATTTTTTTCTTCTGATTTATAAAAACGAGTAAACACTTATTATTTATCAATATTGAAACAACAATTATCGGTCTAAATTTAAAAATTCGAGACGAAAAACGATATTATTTAAATATTTTTTGAGAGTTTTTTCCTAAACTCACTAAATTCCCTTGAAAACAAAAAAAACGTTATGAAACTTGGCTTGCAGATTATTGTAAAAACATAACTGTTTTCTTAGCTTTTCAAAAATGCGTAAAGAATCCATCACAAAGCACTTCAGAGATAGCTGCAGGCTTTGGGGTAAGTGATAAAACTGTATTAATCCACTTGAAGCAAATCGGGAAAGTAAAAAAACTTGAACGATGGGTACCTCATGAATTGAGTGGATCAAACTTGCAAACACGCGTCGACTGCTGTGCTACTTTGCTCAACCGACACAATAATGAAGGGATTTTAAATCGAATCATTACTTGTGATGAAAAGTGGATACTGTACGATAATCGGAAGCGCTCGTCGCAATGGCTGAACCCTGGAGCCCCAGCCAAATCCTGCCCTAAACGAAAATTGACTCAGAAAAAGTTACTTGTGAGTGTTTGGTGGACTAGCACCGGTGTCGTTCACTACAGCTTTCTAAAATCTGGCCAAACGATTACGGCAGATATCTATTGTCAGCAACTGCAAACCATGAAGGAAGAACTAGCTGCTAAACAACCGAGATTGGTCAATCGCTCTAGACCACTGCTGCTTCACGACAACGCAAGACCACACACTGCACAACAAACAACCACTAAGTTAGATGAGCTACAATTGGAATGTCTGCGACATCCACCGTATTCCCCGGTACTTGCTCCAACAGATTACCATTTTTCCCGGAATTTAGGCAACTTCTTACAAGGAAAAAAATTCAACTCCGATGCAGCAGTCCAAACCGCCTTCAAAGAGTTTATTGATACTCGCCCCCATGGTTTTGTAGTAAAGGGATGAATGAACTACCTATGAGATGGCAAAAGTGAATAGATAACAACGGTACATAATTTGATTAATTAAATATATTTTACAAAAAAAAAAATTGCCTTTATATTCCTCCCGTACAAAACACCAATTTCATATGTAAGGACCTAATATTAGAAAATGTCGAAACTGGAAATTCACATCAACGCTGTTTTTAATGCATTTCCTGCCTGGCACAACCGCTCTGTGGCACCAGCTTTCGCCGGCGACTTTTCCGAACCGATATGACATAGCGATATTCGATATTCGAGAAAAGAGCGTACTCATTCCTTAAAGGGCGGCAAACCCTTGGGTGATGCAGATGTCCATGGGTGGTGGTAGACACTTTCCATCAGGTGAGCTTCCTGCTACATAAGAAAAACTGGAAAAAACAAAACGATAATAAGTTTATATTGTCCATTTTAGTGAAGACAATATCGATACAAATAGATATTCTTTCTCTTAATAAGTAAAACTATTCCGAATAATTGAAAATACAAATTTTATCTAAATGGGTAGGTATTCAACTTTAGATTTTTGATGGGTTTTAATAGTAGCGTTTACCTAAAAAAAATAACAATAGTCCGTTCGCTCATAAATCTAGATAAGAGATATAATTTAGATTACACTTCTATTCAATAACAAATTAAAAACATTTGAAATTAAATCACTGCTTAAAACGGTTGTCCCTTTCGCCACAAAAGTAAAATGATACATAAAATAAAATCAATAATAATTTATTCGATTAATGATGGCGGCTGCAAGGAAAAAGTTTGCTATTGAGATCTTTAAACATTATTTGACTGTGAATTACGACTGAATTAATATAAATTTTATTATAATAATTACTAAATTAAGCAAAATAACAAGATTGCAAACATAGGTGCACAATAGTTTATACTCCCACTCTCATAGTCCGATGGTACTCTTAGTGTCCATGTCCCACTCTCATAGTCTGATGGTACTGATATAAATTAATTTATATCAGTTTAAATTTGAAACCGTTTACATATGATAACAAACATTAAATCATTCATACATATTATTTATTTCGAATGACGTGACACAGAAACGCCTCCTAGACATTCAAGGTCCCAAGTTCACGTTTTACGATACTTCATTTATCGTAAATATATCTTGCACGTCGAAAAGATATAATCGCTCAAACCATGTCCATTATATGACCTTAAAAGTAGTAACATTACTCCCCGCTTACATACTTACATACACAACTTACATTGTAAGTAGCTACTAAGTATTTACTTTTTTTTTTTTATTGTATACGTTGGCGGACGAGCGTATGGGCCACCTGATAATAAGATGTCACCAACGCCCATAGACAATGGCATTATAAGAAATGTTAACCCTCACTTACATTGCAAATGCGCCACCAACCTTGGGAACTAAGATGTTATGTGCTTGTAATTACACTGGCTCACTCATCCTTCAAACCGGAACACAACAATACAAAGTACTGCTGTTTTGCGGTAGAATATCTGATGAGTGGGTGGTACCTACCCAGACGAGCTTGCACAAAGCTCTACCACCGAGTTTACTCGACGATGATGTTGTAGATGTACTACATACGCTATCATCAAATAGAAAATTGTCCAAAATAAAACGGCCGGTGTGTGATCGTAGACTCACTTGACATTTTGTTGTGTTGAGATTTTCAATTCAAATTAGTTTCACCGACGATCTTTTTTACTTATATACAGTTCATCGATGTCAAATTATTATTTGTGTAGATTTTATTTACTGTTGATGTTTTAAATATTCCAAATTTAAAACTTATTATTACATTTGTTGAGTATAGTAGTATACTATTGCTAATGAGTTAGTTGTATTAGTTTAGGAGTAGTGGTGTATTAGTTTAGGAGTAGTGGTGTATTAGTTTAGGAGTAGTGGTGTATTTTCTCAAATATTAACTAAACATAACTTGTTTATAATATCTACTGTATTGTTAATATTGACAATGATATATTTCTTTCAGATGAGTTTTTACTTTTATCATCTTCTCTCAAACGTGTATAAGCGAAGTTATGTATAAATTAACAACCAACTTTGTAATTTACTTATAACGTTATAACCGATAACATTTTAGGTCCTATGATAAGGGAAGCCTATTACCGCAACCCTGTGTCACAGCGTCAGAAACTGACCAATAGTGATACACTTGTTTGGATGTTTACAATCTGTTTATTCACTTTAAAAAAACGAGTTAATAGTTAATCATTATTATAATTAAATGAATTCTACGAAATCATTAAAGTATTTATGCTTTTCTTTACACATCCATTAAGAAGCAAGATAGGTCAAATTAGCAGCGATATTCACAATCACAATCGCAAAACAAAATAATGAAAACTCACACACAGCTTGGTTTTTTTAAATAAAATTATAGGAAATAGATGGTAAACAATGCTTTTATATAAAGACCACATAGCCTCCACGGCGACATATAAAAAAAATACGTAAACATATGAAAACGTGTTTAACGTTAAGAACCCATGAAAATACATGCTTAATACGCACCAACGTTTCCAACTGGTTCAGTTGTAGACGTGTTTCCATAAGCCTAATATTATATAGCAAATATAAATATGGAGGTTCAAATCAGTGTCAAATTGATTCCTAGTTGCTACATTGGTAGTTAGAAATTATATATTAAAATGTCTTTCTAAAAGGTCATCGTTTCGTACTTGACAGAAATTATTTATATCAGGGTAACTATAGCTATGAAAACATGCATTTACCCTTAATAGAAATGCCGGCGACATTCCCGTTCTCAGAAGGAAGAATTTATGAAAATTTTACTCGTAGAGGAAGTTTGATCGTCGGTCGTCATATTGACTTTGGATTAATTTAAAAATATTTTGTACCAAAGAATAATTAACTTCAAAAATGATTCTTATGACGGCGATTGCTTAACTTACAATCTCATACAATAAATTGTATTAATATATTTTTGTATTTTTATTCTAACTATGTTGGCTCAGCAGTCGAAATTACACCACAATCACTGCTGGAAACTGTCACCATTTTGGGCGTTTTCATTCTTATACCTACCGTTCAATACCGTACCATCAATAAAATCAAATAAAGATAAATCAGCTAATAAACAGAGGAGAACGTTAGCTTTTAAGGTAAATTATGAAAGAACCAAAAAATGTGCACGATAAACTTATACAAAGGCTTATAAATTATTCATCAATAGCCACACAACGATGCTTCTGAAAAAAATTACGCACTACAATAATAAAATTAGAATAATTAATTATGCTAACGATTGTATTTTATAACTGCCTAAAATATGAAATTTGTGTTTCAAAAGTTATTGGAAAATATTAGACCATTATTTATCAGGCTATAAATATTTAATTTGTAGTGGACTCTGTTTCGATTGTTTGAAACTTTTAAGGACATTTTTGGTAAAGTATTTAATTTCCTCTGACAATGTTAAAAAAAATCCGTTAGAATTAATATCATTATTCTAAATAATTTAATTATTTATGCAATAAGTAAAACTTAATAAAAAGCAACGCCACCTGTAAACAGACTATCTACACTAATAGATATGTAAATACTATAATAACTACTGGTTCGAATTTAAAAATTATTTTTATTTATAATTTTTTTAATAATTATACGCGGGTGAAACCCTGGGGCCCAGCTACTGTTAAAATAATGTTTGTTTATATAATTTGTGTAAATTGAATTATCTCGAGTTACGTAAAATTCTATTAAATATTTATTTCAAATATATAATAAATTAATATTAAAATTAAATTAATATAAATAAATTTCAAATAAATATAAATTATATTTCAAGAGATATTTATCAGTATAATAGGTAATTTAATTTGTATGTTTTAATAGAAGCTGTTAGTTGCTAATAATGCGTAGGTCGTTTTGAATCGATTGGAAGGCAAGAAAAAGACGATTGCATCACTTGAGTTATAAACAGTATGCAATAAAACCCTGTCCGACCCGTGAAGTGGTTATTAGGTATGATGATTTGGTTCTATTTATGTAATCATTTTAAAAATACTAAGCAAACAATTTTCCCGAATAAAATTAAATTTAATTAAATAACGAAAATTACACGGCAACACAGGCTCGGGCTCGGGAGCGCTCGATAGCTCTCACCTATCGGGTACGTAGGTCATGGCTTCAGTTGTATTGGTGGTAAACACGAAACCAATAATTTTTTTGATAATCCGACGATATACGAGCTCTTACAGATCCTTTAGTGCCATTTGGCTCATAATGTATACCGCCGCTAAATACCAAAGAAGATTCTAGAAGATATAAGGTATTTTCAATTTTAAGTCTCAAACTACCATATAAAAGCACTGTCAAATATTTAAAAACAAGTTTGATAAGTATGCTGGTCTTCTGATCCTGGGACTTGGAATCTTACTAACGGGATCCAAGGACTTAATATTATTTGGGTCTAGGATGGCCACGGACATTTTTTACACCTTTCCTCAAATTCAAACTAACTAGCACAGGATTGTTTAATAAAATCAATGACCAAAACAAATGTGTATTTTTTCTCTTTATTAAGTATTAATAAAACCAGTCCGATTAAATCAAAATAAGAATAATCTAGATAGCTAGGTATTCAACAATAGCTTTTCGATAGGTTTTAATAATAGCGTTTACCTAGAAAAATAACAATAGTTAATTTAAGCATAAATGATCTAGATCAGAGATTTAGATATAATAAATTACAATATATATACATTTATCCCATAACAACATTACAAGCATTTGAAATTAAATCACTGCTTAAAACGGTTGTCAAAAGTAAAATGATACATAAAATATCAATAATAATTTATTCGATTGTGTTTATTTTCATATTAAAAAGTAACTTATATGACTGCAAGGAAAAGGTTTGCTATTTACACATTTTTACTTTATTTAAAATGAATTAATTTACTTTGAAATACCAATTTCTATGTACTACTGACTTTCAGCAGAATTCAAATTAATTTTAAAATAACAATTGCTAAATTAAGCAAAATAACAAGATTGCAAACAAGAGCCGGAGACTTGGTTCAGTAGTTTTATAAACTAGTCACTGTAGCATCAAAGTTATTAAATGGGAGTTTAAAGCTTACATTTATAATAGAGCCTGTCAATGCCGGCTTTTTGAATATAACATTAATTTATATCAGTCTGAATGGGAACCCGTTCACATATTATGTAACTCGTAAACATATTATTTATTTCGCATGACGTTAAATAATAAATTATATTTGTATAGAATAGTTATTTTAATTTATTATTTGTTTTTCAGAAAATCCTTATAGACGTTAAACGTCCCAAGATTACGTTTTTCAACACTTCATATGCTACAAATGTATCTTGTACGTCGAAAAGATATAATCGCACAAACGCTGTCCATTATATGACCATAAAATTTGTATTTTTAGTTCACTTTGACAATACTTACAATGTAAGTAGCTGATATGCATTTACCTCACTGAATTCGTTTGTACAACTATATATGTCATCACCGAATAGAAATGTATCCAATACAACGAACCGCTGTGTGAACGAAGGCTTACTTGTTCTGAATTTTGTTCGGCATCATTTTTTATGTTGAGATTTTCATGTCTTCTGTTAAAATGCTTGAACTGTGTACAATTTGTTTCACCGAAGAGCTCACGTACATTATTATCTTTCTTACTTCAATTATATGAGGTATATCATTGGTACTTAGCATTGGTAATAGGTAATGTAGTATTATTATACGAGTAGAAGTAGTAATAGAAGTAGTAGTAGTATTAGTCGTAGACTTGTATTTTCTCCTCAGCTCAAATACCAACGAAACATACGTTTTTTATAATATCCACTGAATATTAAAAATTTTAATATATTTTATTTTTCTTTCAGATACATATTTATTTTTATCAACTTCTATCAAACGTATACAAGCGAAGTTTTGTAGAAGTGAATTACAAAGTTTGTGATTTATTTATAACGGATAACTTTATAGGTCCTGCGATAAGGGATGCATATTACCGCAATCCTGTATCACAACGGCCCATGAAAACTTTGGCCTGTCCGCTCATACCCGTAAGTCTGCTTCATCTTAATAGAGCTAAATTTTTAGCTTGCATCTCATTCAGTTTAACACAAACGCAAATAATTTTATAACGCAGTATTTTAGTATTTATAAGTAAACGTACATATATCTGTAAGCACTCTGGTGTTGTGTTCGTGGGCGATGATAGTTACTTTCCATCAGGTAAGTCTCCAGCCCGTTTGCTCTCCTATTACATAAAAATTACGCCGCGAAAATGTCACAATATATATGAATGCAATAAAGACAAGGCTGAGGATTTTTTTTAATGCCATCACTGAAGATGAATGGCGCAATTTTTAGCTACATACTATTAAAGAGAACAAGTAATTTCACAGTATAAGAAAGATCTTAAATACTAAATCAAAACGAATTATCATTAATATACATGTTTTATCGTCGATGGACGAGGAGAAATACTTCATTATATATTATATAGGATTATATAGCAGAAGGAGCACACAGCAAATACATATATGGAAGTTCAAATCAAGGTCAAATTTAATCGTAGTTTCTATATTGGTGCTTGGAAATATACACATACATGTACACAAAAAATACGAGGATTCTAAAAGCTTTTATAATTACTTATGTCGTATTTGGTTGGTATAAGGTTAGAACATCATGATTTAGAAGAAATTCTCTTCACGTAATTTAGACTTAAGAACGTAAATATTTTCTTCTCTTTACTTGTAACAGTAACAAACATGATTTGTTTCAGGGTTATTATAACTTAGAAAACATGTATTCACCCTTAGTAAAATTGCCGGAGACATTCCCATTCTCAGAAGGAAGAATTTTTATAAATGTTACTCGTAACGGACGTTTGATCATTGGTGGCCATATTGACTTTGTTCTACTTTAAAAATATTTAGTCCCAAAAACTAAATAACTTCAAAACTAATTATTATGACAGCGGTAGCTTAACTTACAATCTCTTACAATAAAGCGTATTAATATTTTTATTGTTTTATTCTTATTCTTATTATTGTTGGCTCAATGGTTGAAATTCGACCATATTGAACATTTTCATTGTTATACCCTTCAATACCTACCTACCTTCCTAAAGATAAATCGGTTGACAAACAGAGGAGACAGAAATCTAGCTCTAAAATTAAATTATGAAAGAAACAAGAAACGTGCTCGATAAACTTATATAATGATTCATCAATAAACACACAAATGTCCAACTCACATCCACACACAAAATCTAAAAAAAAATTACACACTACAATAACTTATTATGATGACAATAACGTATTATGATAACGATTTTATTTTATAAATATCTAAAACACGAAATTTATAATGTTCAAAATAAAATCCGTTAGAATCAATATTTATATTTATATTTATTCTTAATCAAATTTTATTATTTTATGCAATAAGTAAAACTTAATAAATAGCAGCTCCACCTGTGAACAGACTATGTTCAGATAATGTTTGTTTATATAATTTGCGTAAAATAAATCATCTCGAGTTATGTAAAATTCCATTCAATATTTATTTTAAATATTAAACTATATTTCAAAATTAATTTATCAGTAGGTAATTCAATTAGTCTGTTCGAATTGAAGCTGTTGTTGCTAATAATGCCAAGGTCGTTTTGAGTCGATTGTATGGAAGGCAGGAAAAAGACGCGGTTGCATCACTGGAATTATAAAAGGACGGTTTTCTGTAATTGTCAAAAACTTAACATAGTAAAGTTGAATTATTATTGTATATTAAAATTCGCTATTTTATGTTTAGTTTTGAATAAATTACTATTTTCGTAAATGTAAAACGAAATTTATTATTTTAAGCTCCTACTTAATATTTTGACACTGAAAAAATTATAAAGATAAATAACTTTAAAATATACAAATTAGGAATAGAATTGAATACTCCTTTATTCAATGACTGCGCATTTTGGTGTGACAAAAATACAGCAATATAATCAATAAAAATCTACATTTTAAAGCCCGTTTTGAGTTGGAAAAGTATCGCGAACAATTTCGTTACTTAGGGGGGTCCCCCGACCGCACAATTTTTCTATACACCCTACGATAAGCGAGCTCTTACAGATCCTTTGGTCGATAAAATATACCGCTACTTAATACAAAAGAAGATTCTAGAAGATATAAGGTACGTTCTATTTTAAATTTCAAACTTTATCGTATAAAAGCGCTGTCAAATTTTCAAAAACAAGTGGTCTTCTGATCCTGGAACTTGGAATCTTACATACGGGATCAAATAATTTAATATTGTTTGGGTCTAGGATGGCCACGGACATTTTTTATACCTTTCATTACATTCAAATTAACTAACATAAGATTGTTTAATAAAATCAATGATAAAAACCAATGTATATTTTTTTAAGTAAAAACCTAAAATTATCTAAATGGGTGGGCTTCGATAAATTATAATTTGTACATTTATCCCATAATAACATTACGAACGTTTGAAATTAAATGTTCTTTTTAAAACGGGTGTCCCTTCCTCGTCAAAAGTAAAATGATACATAAAATAAAATCAATAATTATTTATTCGATTGTGTTTATTTGCATATTGAAAAGTAACTTCTATGACTGCAACGAAAAGGTTTGCTATTTATACATTTGAACATTATTTAATATGAGCGAATTAACTTTGAAATACCAATGAGTATGAACTTAATATATAAACTACCGATTTATGGCAATATAAAAAATATTTTTAAGATAATAGTTAATGAATTAAGCGAGATAATAATATTGGAAACATCGATGTAATATTATATGTAGCTTATACTCCTAGTCTCGTAATCCGATGGAATGCTACACTGACACGAACGACAAAAAAAAAATCCCAGTTTTAAGTATAGATTATTTACTTATTAACAAAATAGCTGCAATATTCTGGAAATGTTCCACTGCAGAGAGACTTTGCTTGTGACATAAATCTCTTTGGAAAAGATTTTAATATTTTCGTCGTCATTTATGAAATAATTTCATTTATTTTTCTGTTTCAATTTGTTATTCGTGTGTGGATTCATGTATTTTCCCTTTTCAATCCAAGTACTTAAATTAATATTTGTGTTCTTAATTGCATCGAACCATGTGTCCAGCACCAATGCAGCTAGTATTATCCCAAGAGCTATCATCAGTCTGTCGACCATGGGCAAGTATGTTTCCAGCCATGTAATTATCCCATATATCGTCTCAAGATTTTTATGCTTAAATATTTCACATGGAGATTCTAATACAGCAACTGGTATTGAAATCCAGATCAGAACACTGATCAAAGACATTATAACTGATACAGGTATACTTAAAAAATCATTTGTTTTTAGCTTCGTCTTAAAGTGTTTTTAGATTTTGAACTGGCGTTATGGTTTTCTACAAATAATTTATTCCATTCGAAGTATTCAATGATCCTGAGGGCAAAAAAAATATTATTACCTAAGTAGTTAGTACATAAAATAGCTTATGATCGATTGGCGTGCGTGAATTCGGCATAGGTCTTACCCCCAGAAGCACTCGCGCAGTATTGAATTCGAACGCCCCACAGTATGAACGCTATTTCGATTTTGACGTGATCTTGAGCCACTGCCATTGCACTCTACTGTAAGCCGCGTAAAAGAAATTCGTTCAAAAAGTTCAAAAATCAAGATATTAGAATTTCGACTACTGCGCCAACATTAATAAGAATAAAAATACAAAAAAAAAATATTAATACAATTTATTGTAAGAGATTGTAAGTACAGCCATCGCTGTCATAATAATCATCTTTGAAGTTTTTTAGTTTTTGGGACTAAATATTTTTAAAGTAGAACAAAGTCAATATGTCCACACATGATCCAACGTCCGTTACGAGTAACATTTGCATAAATTCTACCTTCTGAGAATGGGAATTTCTCCGGCAATGCTATTAAGGGTAAATACATGTTTTCTAAGTTATAATGACCCTGAAACCAATAATGTCTGTTACAAGTAGGAAACGATGATCTTTTAAAAAGACATTTCAATATGTAGAGATAAAAATATTTGCGTTCTTAAGTCTAAATTACGTGAAGAGAATTTCTTTTAAATCATGATGTTCTAACTTTATACCAACCAAATACGACATAAGTAGTTATAATAGTTTTCGAAATCTTCGTATTCGTAATCTGCCACGAGTGTGGTGCGCCACTGGACACGGCGCACCACACCCTGACGGAGTGTGCTGCGTGGGGGCCTCAGAGGCATTCCCTGGCGGCGATAGTCGGCGGAGATCTCTCGATACTGAGCGTTATTAACGCCATGCTCGATAGCGAGAGGTGCTGGTTGGAAATGGTCTCCTTCTGCGAGAGTGTCATGTCGCAGAAGGAGGCTGCGGAGCGGCAGCGCGAGGAAAATGCCTCCGCTGATTCAATCCGTCAAAGAAGACGGTAAAGGAGGCGTAGGTGCTGGCGCACCTTCTCCCCCCGCCTTAATAGCCTCCGGGGCTAAGGGGGCTTCCTGTATCCGGGAACCCCCTTAGAAATGGAGGCCCGCATAGGCGGGCCGACCGTCGGGGCGTCACGGTAGCATGCGCAAGCGATCCCGTGGCGCCCCCCGACCAGACGGAGAGGTTACCGCTGGTTTTTTAGTGGGTATTCCGGCGCCTACAATTCCGGTGAGCCCCACATACCCCCCCCCCCCCATTTCACGTGGGGGAGTCGCGTCAAATTTGTCACAGATACTCCTTCCCCGACGTAGACGCTCACTAAGAACGGATTTTGTTCAACTCCTATCCAAAACGGAATTATCACATAACCGATGTCATAGTAACATGATGTTTATATTGCTAAACTAGGTGTTGACTGCGGCTTCATTCGTGCTTCATTATTATCTATACTAATAATATAAATGTAAATATCATAACAATACGCCTCTTATTTATAATTAAAATAATTGCACCACTCAAATTACATATAATATGCCTTAATTTAACCTACATTGTTAAAAAAAACACGAATTATTTAGGATAGATATAGTATTGCCTTGCGATATTGCTTGCATACATGTATATAATACCCTTATACATAAATAATTCTTTATTTTATTCAGACTCGTCTACCGTGACGTCAATCGGCACGACTCAACTTCTTTGTGTGTGTATATTCTTTCTTCTGCCGTGTGAGTGAGTGTAAGTAACAGCCTTTGAATGTCCCACTGCTAGGCAAAGGCCTAGAAGTAACATATTATCAAAACTCACACGACCTGTCGTATTTATGATATGAATGTTGTTTTGGTTTTGGTAATTCGTAAGTAGCCATATTAACTGTAAAAGAATTTTGAAATCACAGACAGAAACTTCAGTTTTTTTTATTTGTATAGATGTGAAAGCGTGAAAGAACCAAATATTCACAAGACACACAACCGTTTGTATTCATAATTACGTGACGAGTGTGATTATCATTTTTCTAGTAATTTAAAAAAAATGGATTTACTGAATTATAATATAAAATACACAAAACTATTTAACTCACTGAAAACATTATATATAATTTATATTTCCTATAACCTCTTTGTTAACGACTCTCGGTGTTTCCTTTTGGTGAGAAAATTATAATAAAGAAACTTATTTCTAAATTGCAATTTAGCATTCCCGATAAATGCACATTATTGTTTGTTTCGAGGGAAATCTACGTCAGCTATCTTCCTGGAGCAGGTTTGCGTAACTTCGATCACAACAAAAATAAAAAAACCCCATTTGGGTGGAATTTCCAAAACTATGAAATACATGCTTATCAATTCAGTCAAGAAAAACAAACAGTAAATTTCAAGGAGATCAAGATTCAAGCATTTTTTATACTAATGTTTCCGTTCCATTTCTCTCGTTTGAGGTTGAAATTCCAAAAATAACAAAATACGTTCGCATTTATTTTTGTTCAAAAGCTTTAAAATTTAATTTAATGCTAATATGAAAAATGACGGACTCGCCATACAAACTTTCAACGCCTATTTCACCCTCTTGGGGGGTAAATTTTCAAAAACCCTGAAATACGTATTTATTTATTTCCCACCAGAAGCTTTTATATAAAATTTCATGTTTCTAACTTAAAGAATGACGGACTTCCGTACAAACTATCAACCCCTATTTCACCCCCTTAGGGGTAGAAACTCCAAAATTCCTTCCTTAGTGGGTGTCAACTCAATAAAACGACCCTGCTCACCAAATTGAATGGCCCTAACTTTAATAGTTTACGCTCGGCTATGATGAATCAGGACTTGTTATTTTATATATATAGATAATTATTAATTATTTTAACCATCAATTTCTACATTTCAAATATGGGCGTTCTCGGATGTCCACATTTTTTAATATAATTTTAATTAAATTATATTTCTAATATATATTAAAGCCGGCTATACAAAAAAATAAACTTTTCAATAAATAAATCACATACCGACCGAAATTTCATACAGTGTTTCTATATAGAGATAAACATAAAAAATAACAATAGTCCGTTTGCACTAATAATCTGAGTCATGTATTTTAGGATATATTCATATTTAATGACAGCCTTGCACTGTTTAGAACGGTTGACATTTTGCAATTAAACTTAAAATGATATTTAATATTAAATCGTTAATTGCATATTCGGTTGTGCTTATTTACCTATTCAAAACTAACTTCTATGACTGCAAAGAAAAGGTTTGTTATGAAATTTTATATTTAATATTTGAATGAATGGTCGAATGAGGCTGGAAATCCTGAATATAAAAAAACCCAGGGTCGAGCAAATAAAATGTCATTTGGTTTATCTGCAATATATTAGGCTCAGCAGCGAGAGGTGCTGGTTGGAAATGGTCTCCTTCTGCGTGGTTCTCATGTCGCAGAAGGAAGCCGCGGAGCGAGCAAAGTGTCTCCGCTGATTCCATCCGCCGAAGGACACCGGGGAGGAGGCGTCGGTGCTATGCACACCTTCTCCCCCCGCCATAATAGCCACCTGGGCTAGGTGGGTTCTCTGTATCCGATTGAAATAAAGGCCTGCAAAGGCGGGCCGACCGTCAGGGCGTCGTGGTAGTATGCATAAGCGATCCCGTGGCGCCCCCGAACAGTCGAACATGATACCGCTGGTTTTTTAGTGGGTATTCCGGTTGCATGCCGGTGAGCCCCACATACCCCCCCTTCATGTGGGGGAAAGGCGTTTTTCCAGCGAAAAATAAAACGACATACTGCATCAAAATGTATTTTATCTATCATTTTAATATACATTTTCTTAATTATAAAAACTTTTATACAAACACATTCAAATTTGAAAATCCATCATTTCAATCATTATCGATGGGTCGAAAAACAAAAGGTTTAATATTTGCATTTACCAGAAGGCCATGTTATCGTCTTTATCTGTAATTTACCTTTATTTCAATAACTACCCATAACTATTGTACATTAACCATCTTATAAAAAAATGTTTCTCATTTGTTTTCAGAAATCCGTTATGAACTTCGAACGTGCTATGGTATCGTATTTCGACCCTTCATATTTTAAAAGCATGACTGTCCTCGCGAAAAGGTATAATCGATCAAGCAGAGTCCATTATTTAACTTTAAAAATGGAATCTTTACGCCCCATGGATAATAACTACAATGCAAGTAGCTAGTCTCTATGGAAGTATTTTCTTTATAATTAAGAAGCTTAAAATGGCTATTTAGATATTAGCAGCATATTCCAAGTTTAAATTTTGACAAATATCTTTTATATATTTTAGATTTTCTAGACTTCATTCCATATTTTTATTGTTTTGTTTTATAAGTTGTTATATTTTTTTGTGTGTTTCGTATGCCTGTACGTATATAATATGTATTAATGTTTGTGCAAATACAGACATACTTCGTGTCTTTCGCAAATGAAAACAAAAATTCTATTATTTAAAAAATAGTGTTTAGTTTCAAAGACTGCTGATACTAATGCCCTAGGTTAAAACTCCGAGACGCGCAAACAAAAATAATAGATTTTCCTGATAGAAGATTCTCAGCAGCAATAGTCTGGAGTCAGAAAGTCGACACCAAGTTGATGAAAGAAAGACACACAAAACCGTTGTTAATTTACATTAATATTTACGTTTGCGCAAACACTTCTGCAATATTATGTGAGCCTATGTGACTGCCTCGTTGTTCTAGTGGCTACATATAAGACCACAGAGACGGTGGTCCTGGGTTCAAATCCCAGGTCGGGCCAATCAAATGGTGTTGAAATTTTCTGTTGAAAAATTCTCAGTAGCAGCCCGGAGTACGGTAGAAGTTGGAAGTGTGTACACTCCCGTGCCTCGGAAAACACATAAAGCCGTTGGTCCTGCGCCTGAACTGAAAAAGAGAGGAATAGAGAGTGCACCTGTGTTTCCGCACACACTTGTGCACTATAATATCTCCTGCGCAGTTGGCTAATCTCTCTTAAGATTGGCCACCGTGGCTGAAATCGGTCAGGAGGACCATTATTATTATTATGTGAGCAGCTCAGACGATCCTTCGACATACCTTATGTTTATTTATTTCAGGTTAATATATACTTTTATCAGTTAATATCAAAAATCTATAAGCGGAGTTTTCTTGAATTTAATTACAAATATTGTGATTTTATTATAACTGATAACATGCTGACCCCCAGCTTTCGAGAAGCATATTATCGAAATCCTGTGTCACAACGTCCAATGAAAATTTTGGGATGCCCACTTACACCAGTAAGTCATTTTCTTATAACAGAGCCTTCATATTAAATTCAGTACCAAATAGTTTAATTTTATATGCACAAATTAATATTTTTTATGCAATTGGTCGAAAGCAAGTTTGGTGGATTGCATCAGAAGCATATAAAGTAATTGTGCATTTCCGTCGGTTCTAATCTAAATATAAAGATACATCCTGCAAATTTACTTGCATAATTACATTACATTTTACTGGTGGTAGGGTTTTGTGCAAGCTCGTCTGGATAGGTACCACATTCTCATCCGCAAAACAGCAGTATTTGGTGTTGTCGTGTTCTGGCTTGAAGAGAGCCAATGTAATAACGGGCACAAGGGACATAACATCTTAGAGTCTAAGATTCTTGGCGCTTTGCAATATAAGCGATGGTTAACATTTATACAAATATATATTTACATCACAGTACATTAAACATACATAATTTATACCAAAAGACACACCTGTCATATTAATCCGTAGCCACACTTGAGATAACATTTGGTTGATTGTTACTAGAGAGTAACAACGATACGAGATATACGAGATTTATACAGGATGTAACAAAATTACATGCTACATGCTTTTCGTCATTTAATTAAAAAAATAAAATTTCCGGGATAATTTTTTTGCTTAGTATTTTAAAAATTATTACAAAAATAGAATCGACACACGATAACTAATAACCACTTCACGGGTCGGACACGAGTTTTGTTACACGCTATAATCTTGGAGGTAACCATGGTGACTTTTTTATGACGTCATGACCATTCGCCGTTACTTTTTAATGATTTGTGTATGTACTATGCGAGTATGTTGCTATTTATTATTATTACAATTAGATAAATATATTTACTTTATTTTCAGGGTTTTTATAATTGTGAAAATATGTTAGTACCAGAATTATCATTACCTCAAAAGTTCTTCTTCTCAGAAGGAAAAATTGTAATAAACATAACACACAAACAGCGTTTGATCGTCAGCGGGCAAACTGACTTTGGATTCTTAAAAATTTAATACAATTATAACGGTGATGGTGATGGGAACACAATATAATCGCATTCAATAAAGTATATTAATATTTTTCTGTTTTCCTTATAATAAAAATGATTTGCCTCCAATAGCCAATAATTTGAAACAACAAATCTCAATATTTACTATCGCAGGGCCATACATTTATCGACTTAAAAAAAAAACCGTGAAATAAATTTGATTGGTTTCCAAATCAATTACGGTTTTGTAACATTTTATTGTATGGATTAATAAGTGATATGATTAGTAACACAAAAAAGGAGGATACTTGAATAATTCCTCATTTGAGGCAGCGAGTGATAGTATATCATGTGCGTAGTAATTATTTATATACAGGGTTATTGATAATTCGACGTATTCCTGTTAGGAGGTGATAGAGGTGTGATAATTTTAACCCCTCTATGCATTATGCAAAGGTGAACCATTTTTGAGTTATCATGTTTTTTAGCTTTTTTCAAAATAAGTCAAAATTGCAACATCAAACATTTATTTTAAAAAAAATATCAATTTAAATCTCATTTTTTTCTTCTGATTTATAAAAACGAGTAAACACTTATTATTTATCAATATTGAAACAACAATTATCGGTCTAAATTTAAAAATTCGAGACGAAAAACGATATTATTTAAATATTTTTTGAGAGTTTTTTCCTAAACTCACTAAATTGCCTTGAAAACAAAAAAAACGTTATGAAACTTGGCTTGCAGATTATTGTAAAAACATAACTGTTTTCTTAGCTTTTCAAAAATGCGTAAAGAATCCATCACAAAGCACTTCAGAGATAGCTGCAGGCTTTGGGGTAAGTGATAAAACTGTATTAATCCACTTGAAGCAAATCGGGAAAGTAAAAAAACTTGAACGATGGGTACCTCATGAATTGAGTGGATCAAACTTGCAAACACGCGTCGACTGCTGTGCTACTTTGCTCAACCGACACAATAATGAAGGGATTTTAAATCGAATCATTACTTGTGATGAAAAGTGGATACTGTACGATAATCGGAAGCGCTCGTCGCAATGGCTGAACCCTGGAGCCCCAGCCAAATCCTGCCCTAAACGAAAATTGACTCAGAAAAAGTTACTTGTGAGTGTTTGGTGGACTAGCACCGGTGTCGTTCACTACAGCTTTCTAAAATCTGGCCAAACGATTACGGCAGATATCTATTGTCAGCAACTGCAAACCATGAAGGAAGAACTAGCTGCTAAACAACCGAGATTGGTCAATCGCTCTAGACCACTGCTGCTTCACGACAACGCAAGACCACACACTGCACAACAAACAACCACTAAGTTAGATGAGCTACAATTGGAATGTCTGCGACATCCACCGTATTCCCCGGTACTTGCTCCAACAGATTACCATTTTTTCCGGAATTTAGGCAACTTCTTACAAGGAAAAAAATTCAACTCCGATGCAGCAGTCCAAACCGCCTTCAAAGAGTTTATTGATTCTCGCCCCCATGGTTTTGTAGTAAAGGGATGAATGAACTACCTATGAGATGGCAAAAGTGAATAGATAACAACGGTACATAATTTGATTAATTAAATACATTTTACAAAAAAAAAATTGCCTTTATATTCCTCCCGTACAAAACACCAATTTTATATGTAAGGACCTAATATTAGAAAATGTCGAAACTGGAAATTCACATCAACGCTGTTTTTAATGCATTTCCTGCCTGGCACAACCACTCTGTGGCACCAGCTTTCGCCGGCGACTTTTCCGAACCGATATGACATAGCGATATTCGATATTCGAGAAAAGAGCGTACTCATTCCTTAAAGGGCGGCAAACCCTTGGATGATGCAGATGTCCATGGGTGGTGGTAGACACTTTCCATCAGATGAGCTTCCTGCTACATAAGAAAAACTGGAAAAAAAAAACGATATTAAGTTTATATTGTCCATTTTAGTGAAGACAATATCGATACAAATAGATATTCTTTCTCTTAATAAGTAAAACTATTCCGAATAATTGAAAATACAAATTTTATCTAAATGGGTAGGTATTCAACTTTAGATTTTTGATGGGTTTTAATAGTAGCGTTTACCTAAAAAAAATAACAATAGTCCGTTCGCTCATAAATCTAGATAAGAGATATAATTTAGATTACACTTCTATTCAATAACAAATTAAAAACATTTGAAATTAAATCACTGCTTAAAACGGTTGTCCCTTTCGCCACAAAAGTAAAATGATACATAAAATAAAATCAATAATAATTTATTCGATTGATGATGGCGGCTGCAAGGAAAAAGTTTGCTATTGAGATCTTTAAACATTATTTGACTGTGAATTACGACTGAATTAATATAAATTTTATTATAGTCTGATGGTACTGATATAAATTAATTTATATCAGTTTAACTTTGAAACCGTTTACATATGATAACAAACATTAAATCATTCATACATATTATTTATTTCGAATGACGTGACACAGAAACGCCTCCTAGACATTCAAGGTCCCAAGTTCACGTTTTACGATACTTCATTTATCTATACATATTATAAATCTGTAACTGGTCGATGTCTGTACATGGAAGATAAATGAGTAAAACTTTTATCGGGGGTCATTATAAGCACAATAGAACCCAAAACAATGATTAAAAGATTTTTTGTCTGTTTGTCTGTTTGTCTGTTTGTCTGTTTGTCTGTTTGTCTGTGCGTTTGTGCACGCTAATCTTAAAAACGGCTTAACGGATTTGAGTGCGGTTTTCACTAATGTATTGTGACTAACTTCACTTAACATTTAGTGTTTATTTTATTTCAATCGGTTCATAAATAATAAAGTTATGTCAATTTAAAGATACACGTAGAACATTTATTAAAAAATGGTTATGGTCAAACTGAAAAGAGATTAAATATTACATGTAATATACACTTTTGCTTATGATTTATCCTATATTTTGTCCTTTAATTTTTAATCTCTTTATTTATTTATTAAAAGTTTAGTATCACTACTAAAAATCAATAAATTATTATCTGTAGGAAAAGTACGCGCACTGTTAGTTGTCAAAATCAAAAAGTTTTGTTAACAATTTCGTGTTTTCAGTAGCTTCGTGTGTTGTTTTTGCATAAAAACTAATATTGCATATATATTGTGTGTATCTTTATGATCTCATCTTATATCTTTCATAACAGTACGCTTTAAGACTGCGTGTGAGCAAGTCAGTTAACTCAGTGACAATAATTAATACGTAAATAGTATATAGGTGTATAAACAAAGCCTAAAAAACAAGTATAACAATAATACATGGTTTTAGAAGTGCTTGCTTTAAACATAAACGTGGTATATCACTTCTTAAAACTTTAAATAGGTATAATTTTTTCGTAAATTCGTGTTTCCTGTCAAAAGTTTTACCTACCGAAGTTTTTTCTAAACAACGAAATAAATAACAATTTAACGCGGAAAAAATAGCAACCATATTTTGAACTATATTTATTAGCCTCTGGATATATATAAGGAGTATTAGCCACTGGTTATGTATAAGAAGTGTAAATAGAGAAAAATAGCAATTTTGTTACACTCGATTGGTTGAAAAGGTGTCGAAATGGTCAATTCATTCAACATTAAAATAACAGAAATTACTTTAGAAGACCTCATTAATAAATGTAACAAGTATTTCGAACCGAGGAAAAATTTAACTATGGCCTGACATGTATTTTTTATGAGAAAACAAAGCAAACACGAAAATATAACCAACTTTATTACGAGTCTAGAAAATTTCAGTTTAAAATGCGATTTCGTTGAATTAATAGTCATTGGTCAGTGATAAATTTACAGTGAATATGTGTTAGAGTAGCTCGCCAAACATCAAAGATTATTACAACGGTCTGATCTGTCACTAAAGAAAGCTATAGAGATAGCTAAAATAGTAGTGATCGAACAACAAAATACGGAGCACATAAATAAAAGCACAGAGATGTCGTCATCACCGTCATCATCTAATGAATATCAAGTGATGAAGGGGGAGTAAAAGGGTTAAACAACACACAGTACAGAATAGAGAAGATGTGCATATTCCTACGAAGTCAGACGGGCAACTAATTAAGAAGAGAACAAAATTGTGAAACGTGGTTATATTTGCCTCATCCCAATATAAACCGAATAAAAGTATTTTGTAATCTCTCAGCTTAATTCAATTGGTCTTTGGCTACATCAAGCTTGTGACAGCATAATCATGAATAGGAAGAAGTAGATCTGTGCGAACATATAATATATAATTAAGTGTACTCAGATATTGATATTATATATTTAAAAAAAAAATCACTTCAAAAATAACATAAATAAGATAAAAATAATAATGTATTAAATGTATTAATTTATATAAAATGAATGTACCAACCCATCTTAATATTCAATATTTTAGTTTGTTATAAATTTTGTACTGTAGTCATATTCTTGCTTGCCTTTTAATTGTATTTGGTTAAAAAATATATAAATAATATACATATCATTTATTTACTGCATTTTATTGGTCTTACTCAATGTAATAATGCTTAAGCTATGTGATTTCATTTATATTTTGTTTTTGTTAAATTTGTGTTTTCATTAAGTAATTAATTATATTTGATTATAAAAAAATATATATCTTACTACACCTTTACTGATTATGATGGTTTAGCTGTTTGATTTTATATATGTTTTGTTTATTTAAATGATTGTGTAATTATTGTTGGTGGAAACTTAGCTAATGTATGTATATATTTATATATATATATGCTATAAGTGTCATCTCATTTTTAACACTTAACCTACCAGAGCGTTCAAATAACTGCTTTTGAAACTTTAATTAAAATTGTTATATAGCTGCTTTTGTTTGTATATTATATACTTTTTCTACGTAAAATGGCCGCTTAAGCAGCTTATTCATATGTGTATCAAGTTCAATGGACAACATTTGTTTTAATTCCCTTTTTTTTGTTTAATTAAATTAGTAGCCTTGGTTAAGTCTGATTTTATTTAGTCTCTGACAGAAGAAACTTTTCCTTTACTTTATACTTTATATTGTACACATAAAATAACATAAATCTATATCTATAACAAAAACGAATTAATTAATAAATTATTCATACATATAAATAAAATTGAAGTTTCTGTCTATTATTTCAAAATAACTGCCTGTTTTAAAGGTTATATGGCTATTTACGCTTTACCAAAACCAAAGCAATCATTTTTTAATTTTTTTACTGTCTGCATGTCTGTATGTCCAGTCTAATCTTTCAATCGTCTAGAAATTGAAATAACCGAATTATTATAAGAACTATTTCAAGATTCCGTTTAGGCTTTATTTCATCAAAATTAGTTGAGTCTATCAAAAGTTAAAAAAAATACGTATTTTTGTTGATATCTATACACATTAACTAATTATTACTCTTCCTAACTGATTCATTAACGCAGAGCCTAAACTGCGGGGGTTAGAAACTTGAAATTTTGGCAGTTGATACATTTTATAACACCCAATAAGGTAGGATTTTTGGAAATTCTACCTAAAGAGTTGAACGATTGTTTAGAAACCCGTCATTTTTAAAGTTAAGCTTAAAAATAAATAAAAATGTATTTCAGCGTTTTTGAAAATCTAAATCTGAGAGGGTAAAAAAGGGGTTGAAAGTTGAAAAATTCCGTCACTTTTGGTGTAAGAAGAATGGTATTAAAGCTATGCATACGTATTTCGTCGTTTTTAGAAATTTAACTCCAAACGGGAGAAACGGGGTAAAAGCATTAGTATAAAAATTAAAAAAAATAGAAATATACTATTTGAGTTTTTTGATTGAATTAATAAACATGAATTTCAAAGTTTTTAGAAACTTTTATTTTTGTTTGGAAGAGTTGGGTGCAAATAATGAAATTCAAAATACGCAATATCTTATATCAATATCTTTTAGGGAGAAATATACGAACTTCACTATGTTGGTGATGTTTGGATAAAAAAAAACATATTCCATTATTGCCATATGTACCACTTAATTGGTATTCCCTAAGCTTATATTATTGTAAACTTTAATTAAAATCCATTCAGTAGTTTATGCGTGAAAGAGTAACAAACGTCCATACATCCATACAAACTTTCGAGTTTATTATATTAGTAGGAAGTAGGATTATTATATGCCCTGTACTGAACACACATACACTATACTGGATGGGCGAATAAATCGATTGGTAAATGTTTATATCTTATTGATTAAAAAATGATAAAATCCTTATTTTACCCGTACGAAGTCGGGACGGGCAGCTAATTACTAGCTAATAACGCATCTTTCTGTACGTAAAAAAGGTTTTTAAAAACAGTACAGCAGTTTTTTTAGTTTATTCGCTACAAACAAACATACAAAAAAATCTATTTTTACTTATTTATAATATTAGTATAGATAAAGACCACGCGCGAGCGAAGCTGCGGGCAACAGCTAGTCGTAAATATATCTTGCACGTCGAAAAGATATAATCGCTCAAACCATGTCCATTATATGACCTTAAAAGTAGTAACATTACTCCCCGCTTACATACTTACATACACAACTTACATTGTAAGTAGCTACTAAGTATTTACTTTTTTTTTTTTTTTTTTATTGTATACGTTGGCGGACGAGCGTATGGGCCACCTGATAATAAGATGTCACCAACGCCCATAGACAATGGCATTATAAGAAATGTTAACCCTCACTTACATTGCAAATGCGCCACCAACCTTGGGAACTAAGATGTTATGTGCTTGTAATTACACTGGCTCACTCATCCTTCAAACCGGAACACAACAATACAAAGTACTGCTGTTTTGCGGTAGAATATCTGATGAGTGGGTGGTACCTACCCAGACGAGCTTGCATAAAGCTCTACCACCGAGTTTACTCGACGATGATGTTGTAGATGTACTACATACGCTATCATCGAATAGAAAATTGTCCAAAATAAAACGGCCGGTGTGTGATCGTAGACTCACTTGACATTTTGTTGTGCCTCAATTTTTGTGTTGAGCTTTTCAATTCAAATTAGTTTCACCGACGATCTTTTTTACTTATATACAGTTCATCGATGTCAAATTATTATTTGTGTAGATTTTATTTACTGTTGATGTTTTAAATATTCCAAATTTAAAACTTATTATTACATTTGTTGAGTATAGTAGTATACTATTGCTAATGAGTTAGTTGTATTAGTTTAGGAGTAGTGGTGTATTAGTTTAGGAGTAGTGGTGTATTTTCTCAAATATTAACTAAACATAACTTGTTTATAATATCTACTGTATTGTTAATATTGACAATGATATATTTCTTTCAGATGAGTTTTTACTTTTATAATCTTCTCTCAAACGTGTATAAGCGAAGTTATGTATAAATTAACAACCAACTTTGTAATTTACCTATAACGTTATAACCGATAACATTTTAGGTCCTATGATAAGGGAAGCCTATTACCGCAACCCTGTGTCACAGCGTCAGAAACTGACCAATAGTGATGCACTTGTTTGGATGTTTACAATCTGTTTATTCACTTTAAAAAAACGAGTTAATAGTTAATCATTATTATAATTAAATGAATTCTACGAAATCATTAAAGTATTTATGCTTTTCTTTACACATCCATTAAGAAGCAAGATAGGTCAAATTAGCAGCGATATTCACAATCACAATCGCAAAACAAAATAATGAAAACTCACACACAGCTTGGTTTTTTTAAATAAAATTATAGGAAATAGATGGTAAACAATGCTTTTATATAAAGACCACATAGCCTCCACGGCGACATATAAAAAAAATACGTAAACATATGAAAACGTGTTTAACGTTAAGAACCCATGAAAATACATGCTTAATACGCACCAACGTTTCCAACTGGTTCAGTTGTAGACGTGTTTCCATAAGCCTAATATTATATAGCAAATATAAATATGGAGGTTCAAATCAGTGTCAAATTGATTCCTAGTTGCTACATTGGTAGTTAGAAATTATATATTAAAATGTCTTTCTAAAAGGTCATCGTTTCGTACTTGACAGAAATTATTTATGTCAGGGTAACTATAGCTATGAAAACATGCATTTACCCTTAATAGAAATGCCGGCGACATTCCCGTTCTCAGAAGGAAGAATTTATGAAAATTTTACTCGTAGAGGAAGTTTGATCGTCGGTCGTCATATTGACTTTGGATTAATTTAAAAATATTTTGTACCAAAGAATAATTAACTTCAAAAATGATTCTTATGACGGCGATTGCTTAACTTACAATCTCATACAATAAATTGTATTAATATATTTTTGTATTTTTATTCTAACTATGTTGGCTCAGCAGTCGAAATTACACCACAATCACTGCTGGAAACTGTCACCATTTTGGGCGTTTTCATTCTTATACCTACCGTTCAATACCGTACCATCAATAAAATCAAATAAAGATAAATCAGCTAATAAACAGAGGAGAACGTTAGCTTTTAAGGTAAATTATGAAAGAACCAAAAAATGTGCACGATAAACTTATACAAAGGCTTATAAATTATTCATCAATAGCCACACAACGATGCTTCTGAAAAAAATTACGCACTACAATAATAAAGTTAGAATAATTAATTATGCTAACGATTGTATTTTATAACTGCCTAGAATATGAAATTTGTGTTTCAAAAGTTATTGGAAAATATTAGACCATTATTTATCAGGCTATAAATATTTAATTTGTAGTGGACTCTGTTTCGATTGTTTGAAACTTTTAAGGACATTTTTGGTAAAGTATTTAATTTCCTCTGACAATGTTAATAAAAAATCCGTTAGAATTAATATCATTATTCTTAATAATTCAATTATTTATGCAATAAGTAAAACTTAATAAAAAGCAACGCCACCTGTAAACAGACTATCTACACTAATAGATATGTAAATACTATAATAACTACTGGTTCGAATTTAAAAATTATTTTTATTTATAATTTTTTTAATAATTATACGCGGGTGAAACCCTGGGGCCCAGCTACTGTTAAAATAATGTTTGTTTATATAATTTGTGTAAATTGAATTATCTCGAGTTACGTAAAATTCTATTAAATATTTATTTCAAATATATAATAAATTAATATTAAAATTAAATTAATATAAATAAATTTCAAATATATATAAATTATATTTCAAGAGATATTTATCAGTATAATAGGTAATTTAATTTGGATGTTTTAGTACAAGCTGTTAGTTGCTAATAATGCGTAGGTCGTTTTGAATCGATTGGAAGGCAAGAAAAAGACGATTGCATCACTTGAGTTATAAACAGTATGTAATAAAAACCCTGTCCGACCCGTGAAGTGGTTATTAGGAATGATGATTTGGTTCTATTTATGTAATCATTTTAAAAATACTAAGCAAACAATTTTCCCGAATAAAATTAAATTTAATTAAATAACGAAAATTACACGGCAACACAGGCTCGGGCTCGGGAGCGCTCGATAGCTCTCACCTATCGGGTACGTAGGTCATGGCTTCAGTTGTATTGGTGGTAAACACGAAACCAATAAATTTTTTTTATAATCCAACGATATGCGAGCTCTTACAGATCCTTTAGTGCCATTTGGCTCATAATGTATACCGCCGCTAAATACCAAAGAAGATTCTAGAAGATATAAGGTATTTTCAATTTTAAGTCTCAAACTACCATATAAAAGCACTGTCAAATATTTAAAAACAAGTTTGATAAGTATGCTGGTCTTCTGATCCTGGGACTTGGAATCTTACTAACGGGATCCAAGGACTTAATATTATTTGGGTCTAGGATGGCCACGGACATTTTTTACACCTTTCCTCACATTCAAACTAACTAGCACAGGATTGTTTAATAAAATCAATGACCAAAACAAATGTGTATTTTTTCTCTTCATTAAGTATTAATAAAACCAGTCCGATTAAATCAAAATAAGAATAATCTAGATAGCTAGGTATTCAACAATAGCTTTTCGATAGGTTTTAATAATAGCGTTTACCTAGAAAAATAACAATAGTTAATTTAAGCATAAATGATCTAGATCAGAGATTTAGATATAATAAATTACAATATATATACATTTATCCCATAACAACATTACAAGCATTTGAAATTAAATCACTGCTTAAAACGGTTGTCAAAAGTAAAATGATACATAAAATATCAATAATAATTTATTCGATTGTGTTTATTTTCATATTAAAAAGTAACTTATATGACTGCAAGGAAAAGGTTTGCTATTTACACATTTTTACTTTATTTAAAATGAATTAATTTACTTTGAAATACCAATTTCTATGTACTACTGACTTTCAGCAGAATTCAAATTAATTTTAAAATAACAATTGCTAAATTAAGCAAAATAACAAGATTGCAAACAAGAGCCGGAGACTTGGTTCAGTAGTTTTATAAACTAGTCACTGTAGCATCAAAGTTATTAAATGGGAGTTTAAAGCTTACATTTATAATAGAGCCTGTCAATGCCGGCTTTTTGAATATAACATTAATTTATATCAGTCTGAATGGGAACCCGTTCACATATTATGTAACTCGTAAACATATTATTTATTTCGCATGACGTTAAATAATAAATTATATTTGTATAGAATAGTTATTTTAATTTATTATTTGTTTTTCAGAAAATCCTTATAGACGTTAAACGTCCCAAGATTACGTTTTTCAACACTTCATAAATGTATCTTGTACGTCGAAAAGATATGATCGCACAAACCCTCTCCATTATATGACCATAAAATTTGTATTTTTAGTTCACGTTGACAATACTTACAATGTAAGTAGCTGATATGCATTTACCTCACTGAATTCGTTTGTACAACTATATATGTCATCACCGAATAGAAATGTATCCAATACAACGAACCGCTGTGTGAACGAAGGCTTACTTGTTCTGAATTTTGTTCGGCATCATTTTTTATGTTGAGATTTTCATGTCTTCTGTTAAAATGCTTGAACTGTGTACAATTTGTTTCACCGAAGAGCTCACGTACATTATTATCTTTCTTACTTCAATTATATGAGGTATATCATTGGTACTTAGCATTGGTAATGGGTAATGTAGTATTATTATACGAGTAGAAGTAGTAATAGAAGTAGTAGTAGTATTAGTCGTAGAGTTGTATTTTCTCCTCAGCTCAAATACCAACGAAACATACGTTATTTATAATATCCACTGAATATTAAAAATTTTAATATATTTTATTTATCTTTCAGATACATATTTATTTTTATCAACTTCTATCAAACGTATACAAGCGATGTTTTGTAGAAGTGAATTACAAAGCTTGTGATTTATTTATAACGGATAACTTTATAGGCCCTGCGGTAAGGGATGCATATTACCGCAATCCTGTGTCACAACGGCCCATGAAAACTTTGGCCTGTCCGCTCATACCCGTAAGTCTGCTTCTTCTTAATAGAGCTAAATTTTTAGCTTGCATCTCATTCAGTTTAACACAAAAGCAAATAATTTTATAACGCAGTATTTTAGTATTTATAACTAAACGTACCTGTAAGCACTCTGGTGTTGTGTTCGTGGGCGATGATAGATACTTTCCATCAGGTAAGTCTCCAGCCCGTTTGCTCTCCTATTACATAAAAATTACGCCGCGAAAATGTCACAATATATATGAATGCAATAAAGACAAGGCTGAGGATTTTTTTTAATGCCATCACTGAAGATGATTGGCGCAATTTTTAGCTACATACTATTAAAGAGAAAAAGTAATTTCACAGTATAAGAAAGATCTTAAATACTATATCAAAACGAATTATCATTAATATAAATGATTTATCGTCGATGGACGAGGAGAAATACTTCATTATATATTATATAGGATTATATAGCAGAAGGAGCATACAGCAAATACATATGTATGGAAGTTCAAATCAAGGTTAAATTTAATCGTAGTTTCTATATTGGTGCTTGGAAATGTACACATACATGTACACAAAAAATACGAGGATTCGAAAAGCTATTATAATTAATTATGTCGTATTTGGTTGGTATAAGGTTAGAACATCATGATTTAGAAGAAATTCTCTTCACGTAATTTAGACTTAAGAACGTAAATATTTTCTTCTCTTTACTTGTAACAGTAACAGACATGATTTGTTTCAGGGTTATTATAACTTAGAAAACATGTATTTACCCTTAGTAAAATTGCCGGAGACATTCCCATTCTCAGAAGGAAGAATTTTTATAAATGTTACTCGTAACGGACGTTTGATCATGGGTGGCCATATTGACTTTGTTCTACTTTAAAAATATTTAGTCCCAAAAACTAAATAACTTCAAAACTAATTATTATGACAGCGGTGGCTTAACTTACAATCTCTTACAATAAAGTGTATTAATATTTTTATTATTGTATTCTTATTCTTATTATTGTTGGCTCAATGGTCGAAATTCGACCATATTGAACATTTTCATTGTTATACCCTTCAATACCTACCTACTTTCCTAAAGATAAATCGGTTGACAAACAGAGGAGACAGAAATCTAGCTCTAAAATTAAATTATGAAAGAAACAAGAAACGTGCTCGATAAACTTATATAATGATTCATCAATAAACACACAAATGTCCAACTCACATCCACACACAAAATCTAAAAAAAAATTACACACTACAATAACTTATTATGATGACAATAACGTATTATGATAACGATTTTATTTTATAAATATCTAAAACACGAAATTTATAATGTTCAAAATAAAATCCGTTAGAATCAATATCATTATTCTTAATCAAATTTAATTATTTTATGCAATAAGTAAAACTTAATAAAAAGCAGCTCCACCTGTGAACAGACTATGTTCAAATAATGTTTGTTTATATAATTTGCGTAAAATAAATCATCTCGAGTTATGTAAAATTCCATTCAATATTTATTTTAAATATTAAACTATATTTCAAAATTAATTTATCAGTAGGTAATTCAATTAGTCTGTTCGAATTGAAGCTGTTGTTGCTAATAATGCCAAGGTCGTTTTGAGTCGATTGTATGGAAGGCAGGAAAAAGACGCGGTTGCATCACTGGAATTATAAAAGGACGGTTTTCTGTAATTGTCAAAAACTTAACATAGTAAAGTTGAATTATTATTGTATATTAAAATTCGCTATTTTATGTTTAGTTTTGAATAAATTACTATTTTCGTAAATGTAAAACGAAATTTATTATTTTAAGCTCCTACTTAATATTTTGACACTGAAAAAATTATAAAGATAAATAACTTTAAAATATACAAATTAGGAATAGAATTGAATACTCCTTTATTCAATGACTGCGCATTTTGGTGTGACAAAAATACAGCAATATAATCAATAAAAATCTACATTTTAAAGCCCGTTTTGAGTTGGAAAAGTATCGCGAACAATTTCGTTACTTAGGGGGGTCCCCCGACCGCACAATTTTTCTATACACCCTACGATAAGCGAGCTCTTACAGATCCTTTGGTCGATAAAATATACCGCTACTTAATACAAAAGAAGATTCTAGAAGATATAAGGTACGTTCTATTTTAAATTTCAAACTTTATCGTATAAAAGCGATGTCAAATTTTCAAAAACAAGTGGTCTTCTGATCCTGGATATTGGAATCTTACATACGGGATCAAATAATTTAATATTGTTTGGGTCTAGGATGGCCACGGACATTTTTTATACCTTTCTTTACATTCAAATTAACTAACATAAGATTGTTTAATAAAATCAATGATAAAAACCAATGTATATTTTTTTAAGTAAAAACCTAAAATTATCTAAATATATCAGAAATACGTCGTCTACCCATTCGTACATACGTCGTCTACCCATTCGTACTAATTAATTAATTATAACTAGTTAAAAGATATATTTTTGAAGTGAACAACTATTTTAAAGTGTATTAGATTCTCAAGTTTAAATGTGCTTGATAAAAACTAAAATAATAAACATTAAAACTTAAAATTAACCAAAATATCGAAATAATTGGTGTAAACTAGTGGAGTGGCCAGTGTGTTGTATAAAACGCGTAAGCGACACGGAATACACGGCGCTTACGACGTTTTGGACGTGACATTTTTATAAAGCAAAGTAATACTTAAGCAGTGTTTATTTTTGTTTACCTGCCTCACATTATAAAACAAAATGGATTGTAAACAATGTATGGATATGTTAAAACCTGAAGTATCTATTAAATGCGTTAGATGTCAAGGTAACTTCCATCACGAATGTATTGGATTATCAGAAGGTGATTTTAAGAAAATGTTGCCAATGAATAAGGCCAAATGGAAGTGTCCTAATTGTAAAATTTCTAAAAAGATTGGTCAAAGCAGTCCCCAGGAGCTGACCGCGTCTCAACCGCATTCTATTTTAAACGTTGAAGCAAACTCTTTAATGTCTCATTTCGATGAGCGTTTTAATAGATTAAGCTCAACTATCGAGTCATTCAAAACTTTTATAACTGAGGAATTGAAAAAAGTTACTGATACGGTCAAGAAGTGGGCTGAAAGAATTGTAAACATCGAGTCATCTGTAAAAAGTGTTAATGAAAGAATAGATAATTTTGAGGTCGAATTATCTAAAACCCATAGTTTGCAAGCGGAATTAAATAACTTAAAGACATTGATCAAGGACTTAAAGGAAAGCCACAGTAAGAATGAGCAATGGGTTCGGCGCTCTAATATACAGATTAATGGCATACCTCAAAAAAAGGGTGAGAATTTAATAAATATAGTTAAATTACTTGCTGAAAGATCAAACTTTAAATTGTGCCCTGATACTGACATTGACTTTGTTACTCGAGTAGCCACCAAAAATGACTTAGACATTAAAAAGCCTAAACCTATTATTGTGAAGATGCAGGCTCGATATAAAAAGGATGATTTCTTGTCATCACTTCGCAAATTAGGAAGCATCAAGGCGTCTGACATTGGATTTCCAGGGGTGCAAAATCAAATATATGTTAATGATCACCTCTCCACGCGCAACAAAGCATTATTGAGAGAAGCCAAACGTCTTTCTAAGGAAAAAGGTTATGTCTATTGTTGGGTCCGGAATTGCACAATTATGGTACGAAGAACAGATAACTCGCCGGTACTCCACATTACATCTGAGGAATCTTTAAAAAAAATTTCATAAGCGTTAACTCGTTATTTAATATTTTTTTTACTTACTTAATTTATTATAGGCAATCGTTATATTTTTTATATTCTTATATTTTTTATGTAATTCTTTGCATTATATCATACTTTATACCTTATAATCGAATTAAATTTGATGAAATTGATATGCTTGTCGGTGGTTATGAGTCTAAATCTTTTGATAAGTTAATTTTACTTCTTCTATTTAATAAAAATAAGCCTAGGGGTAATTGCTCAGATATTAGTACTCTACTTAAGTATTGGATAATGTTATTCGAAAACTTTAATTGGATAATTCGTAATAAACAGAATGCATATTTGTATATTTTTCTATATCCGCCATGATTTTGAATATTTTTTACCACAACGTTCGTGGTTTACGTACCAAGACAAAACAATTTTATCTTAATGTATTAAATCATAACTATGACATTATCTGCCTAACAGAAACGTGGCTTTTGGAAGGTATTTTTGACGAGGAATTATTTGATACCCGATATACTGTATATCGTAATGACCGTAAATATGACTGTCTTGATATGGAGAGAGGAGGTGGAACATTAATAGCTATTCGTAAGGAATTTTCTGTAGACATGTGTATTAAAGAATTTTCACCAACTCATCCTCATGTCGATATTACATACTTAAAAATTATATTGCGGCACAATTTACCACATAAGTCAATATTTCTTTTCTGTTGCTATTTTCCACAAAATTGTTACCAGGCTGAGTCACAATTGGAATTTTTCGAGTTTGTTTCTGACTTAATTATTCATCATCCATGTCAAGACATTGTGATGGTGGGTGATTTTAACATATGTAAATCGGTTTGGTTATATAGTGATGATAACAGCTCTCTTAATATTTCAAATCCTTCTGTGGATGTTATAACATATCAGTTATCTGCATTTATAAATTTTACAAGCTTGCGTCAGTTTAATCACGTTCTTAATGTAAACGGTAGGTTATTGGATTTAATTCTTTCAAATTTACACTGTGATGTATCTCGTACCGCCCCTTTATCTGAACCAGAGGATGCCCACCACCCTGCTCTCTGTCTTATGATAGATATTTGTTCAATTGAAAGGAATTTAAGACCTAATAGGCGTATTGTTCGTTTATATCATAAGGCTGACTATGAGGTTGTTAGTGCTGAATTAAACAAAGTTAATTGGGAGCTTCAGTTAAATAATAAAAATATAACCGAAGCAGTTGATATGTTTTATCAAATCGTGGACCAGATCATACAACATTTTATTCCATCAAAAGTAATTACTGAAAACAATAAATATCCTTGTTGGTACTCTCGGACACTAATTACCTTAATAAATAAAAAATTAAAATGGCATAGGAAGTGGAAAATTTATGGACGAATATATGATTACAATAAATTTTCGGACCTTCGGGCTCAAACAAAAAATATTGAAACTGATTGTTACAATTTATTCGTAGAGAGAGCAGAACAGAATATATATCTTAATTCTAAGCATTTCTGGACTTTCATAAAATCTAAGAAAGGTCATAACAGTCTGCCGGATACTTTATATTATAATAATGAATTCAGTTCTGATGGACAACAAATCTCGAATATGTTTAATCACTTTTTTAATTCTGTTTTTGAATTGGATTCAGGGTCCATGTCGATCATATCGTCTAACAACTCTTGCAATCAGACAATAATAAATTCAATTGAGATTACTAATAACAAAGTAGAGCATTATCTTTCAAAGCTGAATATATCTAAGGGTAGCGGCCCAGATGGCCTACATCCTATTTTTCTAAAAAATTGCAGCAAGGCACTTTGCACTCCTTTAACTATTCTCTTTACAAAGTCCTTGAACACGGGTTGTATGCCACAGGAGTGGAAGAAATCTTTAATCACACCTATTTTTAAACAAGGCGATAAAAATAATGTTAAAAACTACCGTGGCATTTCAAAATTGTCTGTGATTCCTAAGATGTTTGAAAAAATTATTTTTGATACCTTGTTTCCGTTATTAAGGCCTTTACTTATACCAAATCAACATGGATTCATCAATAAACGCTCAACTGAGTCAAATCTTTGCGAATTTCTTGATATAGTATTGAAAGCTATGGAAGATGGTCACCAGGTGGATGCCGTGTATACCGATTATTCGAAAGCTTTTGATAAAATTTCTCATAATCTGTTGCAAAAAAAACTAGAAAACATCGGTGTACACGGCGATCTTTTGCGATGGTTGACATCCTACCTTCGTGATCGTACTCAAGCTGTCGCAGTTAAAGGGTTTACTTCTACTTTTGTACCTATAACATCCGGTGTGCCTCAGGGTTCCCACCTTGGTCCCTTATTATTTAACGTCTTTATCAATGACTTAACATGCTGCTTCTTAAACTCACAGTTTTTACTCTATGCCGATGATACAAAAATTTTCAAAGTTATAAGAGATAACCAGGATTGTATCGAACTCCAAAATGATCTAAATAGGTTAGGACAGTACTGCAAATCTAATGGTTTACAACTAAATTTGGCTAAATGTTGTATTATAACATTTTCAAGAAAAAAAATGCAACATTCTTTCAGTTATTCAATGTTTGGTGTTAAATTGCGAAGGGTAACTGAGGTACGGGATCTTGGTGTACACCTTGATAGCCAACTCGTGTTCGATAAGCATATTGAAAAAATTACTTTAAAATCTTACCAAATGTTGGGCTTCATCTCAAGGCAAGGTACTGACTTTAGGAACCCTAATACACACATTATACTTTATAATGCTTACGTTCGGTCTCACTTGGAATATGCATCGACTGTATGGAATCCATGTTATGCTAAGTATATTCAAGCAATCGAAACAATTCAAAATAAATTTCTTAAAAAATTAAAATATAAATTTGGTCACGATTTGCCTACTCTACTGTCCTTGAAAACTAGACGAGAACATAGAGACCAATTGTTTCTATTTAAAATTATTAACAGCCTTATAGATTCGCCTTATCTCCTAAATAAAATATTATTTAACTGTCCTCGCTTAAGTGCTCGGTACAAAGCCACTTTCGCAACTCCAAATCATAAAACAAATTATTACAAAAATAGTTTTATAGTAAGATCGTGTAGCAACTATAACGATAAATATAACCACATAGACTTGTTTAGCAGCAGTCTCAGTAAGTTTAACTCGATACTTAAAAATAATTAGATTAAGATTTGTTATTAACTTTTTTTTCCTTTTTCATATTTCACATGATATAAGTTTGGTTTATATACATTTTTACACTTGTTAGATTTTTTTTTTTTTTTTTTAATTACCATACATTTAATTTTACTGTTTTATCTCTTTTATATATATGTTCACTTCCAGATTAATTATTTGTGGAAACTGTATTGGCATGTGTGTTATTTAAGGTTTATAAGTTTTATGTAATATAAAATATGCTGTTTGTTTCACTTACTTACAAATAAATAAATAAATAAATGGGTGGGCTTCGATAAATTATAATTTGTACATTTATCCCATAATAACATTACGAACGTTTGAAATTAAATGTTCTTTTTAAAACGGGTGTCCCATCCTCGTCAAAAGTAAAATGATACATAAAATAAAATCAATAATTATTTATTCGATTGTGTTTATTTTCATATTGAAAAGTAGCTTCTATGACTGCAAGGAAAAGGTTTGCTATTTATACATTTGAACATTATTTAATATGAGCGAATTAACTTTGAAATACTCATTGAGTATGAACTTTATATATAAACTACCGATTTACGGCAATATAAAAAATATTTTTAAGATAATAGTTAATGAATTAAGCGAGATAATAATATTGGAAACATCGATGCACTATTATAGCTTATACTCCTAGTCTCGTAATCCGATGGAATGCTATACTGACACGAACGACAAAAAAAAAATTCCCAGTTTTAATTATAGATTATTTACTTATTAACAAAATAGCTGTAATATTCTGGAAATGTTCCACTGCAGAGAGACTTTGCTTGTGACATAAATCTCTTTGGAAAAGATTTTAATATTTTCGTCGTCATTTATGAAATAATTTCATTTATTTTTCTGTTTCAATTTGTTATTCGTGTGTGGATTCATGTATTATCCCTTTTCAATCCAAGGACTTAAATTAATATTTGTGTTCTTAATTGCATCGAACCATGTGTCCAGCACCAATGCAGCTAGTATTATCCCAAGAGCTATCATCAGTCTGTCGACCATGGGCAAGTATGTTTCCAGCCATGTAATTATCCCATATATCGTCTCAAGATTTTTATGCTTAAATATTTCACATGGAGATTCTAATACAGCAAATGGTATTGAAATCCAGATCAGAACACTGATCAAAGACATTATAACTGATACAGATATACTTAAAAAATCATTTGTTTTTAGCTTCGTCTTATAAGTTTTTTTAGATTTTGAACTGGCGTTATGGTTTTCTACAAATAATCTATTCCATTCGAAGTATTCAATGATCCTGAGGGCAAAAAAAATATTATTACCTAAGTAGTTAGTACATAAAATAGCTTATGATCAATTGGCGTGCGTGAATTCGGCATAGGTCTTACCCCCAGAAGCACTCGCGCAGTATTGAATTTGAACACCCCACAGTATGAACGCTATTTCGATTTTGACGTGATCTTGAGCCACTGCCATTGCACTCTACTGTAAGCCGCGTAAAAGAACTTCGTTCAAAAAGTTCAAAAATCAAGATATTAGAATTTCGACTACTGAGCCAACATTAATAAGAATAAAAATACAAAAAAAAAAATATTAATACAATTTATTGTAAGAGATTGTAAGTACAGCCATCGCTGTCATAATAATCATCTTTGAAGTTATTTAGTTTTTGGGACTAAATATTTTTAAAGTAGAACAAAGTCAATATGTCCACACATGATCCAACGTCCGTTACGAGTAACATTTGCATAAATTCTTCCTTCTGAGAATGGGAATTTCTCCGGCAATGCTATTAAGGGTAAATACATGTTTTCTAATGACCCTGATATTTATAATGACCCTGAAACCAATAATGTCTATTACAAGTAGGAAACGATGATCTTTTAAAAAGACATTTCAATATGTAGAGATAAAAATATTTGCGTTCTTAAGTCTAAATTACGTGAAGAGAATTTCTTTTAAATCATGATGTTCTAACTTTATACCAACCAAATACGACATAAGTAGTTATAATAGTTTTCGAAATCTTCGTATTCGTAATCTGCCACGAGTGTGGTGCGCCACTGGACACGGCGCACCACACCCTGATGGAGTGTGCTGCGTGGGGGCCTCAGAGGCATTCCCTGGCGGCGATAGTCGGCGGAGATCTCTCGATACTGAGCATTATTAACGCCATGCTCGATAGCGAGAGGTGCTGGTGTGAAATGGTCTTCTTCTGCGAGAGTGTCATGTCGCAGAAGGAGGCTGCGGTGCGGCAGCGCGAGGAAAATGCCTCCGCTGATTCAATCCGTCAAAGAAGACGGTAAAGGAGGCGTAGGTGCTAGCGCACCTTCTCCCCCCGCCTTAATAGCCTCCGGGGCTAAGGGGGCTCCCTGTATCCGGGAACCCCCTTAGAAATGGAGGCCCGCATAGGCGGGCCGACCGTCGGGGCGTCACGGTAGCATGCGCAAGCGATCCCGTGGCGCCCCCCGACCAGACGGAGAGGTTACCGCTGGTTTTTTAGTGGGTATTCCGGCGCCTACAATTCCGGTGAGCCCCACATACCCCCCCCCCCATTTCACGTGGGGGAGTCGCGTCAAATTTGTCACAGATACTCCTTCCCCGACATAGATGCTCACTAAGAACGGATTTTGTTCAACTCCTATCCAAAACGGAATTATCACATAACCGATGCCATAGTAACATGATGTTTATATTGCTAAACTAGGTGTTGACTGCGGCTTCATTCGTGCTTCATTATTATCTATACTAATAATATAAATGTAAATATCATAACAATACGCCTCTTATTTATAATTAAAATAATTGCACCACTCAAATTACATATAATATGCCTTAATTTAACCTACATTGTTAAAAAAAAACACTAATTATTTAGGATAGATATAGTATTGCCTTGCGATATTGCTTGCATACATGTATATAATACCCTTATACATAAATAATTCTTTATTTTATTCAGACTCGTCTACCCTGACGTCAATCGGCACGACTCAACTTCTTTGTGTGTGTATATTCTTTCTTCTGCCGTGTGAGTGAGTGTAAGTAACAGCCTTTGAATGTCCCACTGCTAGGCAAAGTCCTAGAAGTAACATATTATCAAAACTCACACGACCTGTCGTATTTATCATATGAATGTTGTTTTGGTTTTGGTAATTCGCAAGTAGCCATATTAACTGTAAAATAGGCAGTTATTTTGAAATCACAGACAGAAACTTCAGTTTTTTTTATTTGTATAGATGTGAAAGCGTGAAAGAATCAAATATTCACAAGACACACAACCGTTTGTATTCATAATTACGTGATGAGTGTGATTATCATTTTTCTAGTAATTTAAAAAAAATGGATTAACTGAATTATAATATAAAATAAACAAAACTATTTAACTCACTGAAAACATAATTTATATTTCCTATAACCTCTTTGTTAACGACTCTCGGTGTTTCCTTTTGCGACTAAAATTACTAACTTACTCGCAAAGCTTACACTGGAGCACGCAACATAAAACTGTCTATGTTAAAACAGTCCTCACTTAAATCAAAGCTGGTTATGTTCAATGACTGGCCTTGAGACTTATTGACTGCCATGGTAAAGCATCTCATGTGATGATGAGATGAGAGATGAAATTCGAAAGAATATTCTGATGGATATATGGAATAATCTGATAGAAGTATGTTTTCATTATTGGAATGAAATGGAATGAAAACCTATATATGTGTACTTTGCATTTTATTATTTGCATCCAGAAGTCTGTAAATGATTTTTTTTAGGGAATATGTCCGAACAAACATTCTAATCCAAGTTACGTTAGCTAAAGTAGGAAGGCCGAAAAAAATAAAACTATTTTAAAACTAATTTAATTTAATTAATTAAAATTAATATTACAATTAAACTCAATGTACAACCTACTCGATGTAAATTTTACAATATAATAATGGTGAGAAAATTGTAATAAAGAAACTTATTTCTAAATTGCAATTTAGCATTCCCGATAAATGCACATTATTGTTTGGTTCGAGGGAAATCTACGTCAGCTATCTTCCTGGAGCAGGTTTGCGTAACTTCCATCACAACAAAAATAAAAAAAACCCCATTTGGGTGGAATTTCCAAAACTATGAAATACATGTTTGTCAATTCAGTCAAGAAAAACAAACAGTAAATTTCAAGGAGATCAAGATTCAAGCATTTTTTATACTAATGTTTCCGTTCCATTTCTCTCGTTTGAGGTTGAAATTCCAAAAATAACAAAATACGTTCGCATTTATTTTTGTTCAAAAGCTTTAAAATTTAATTTAATGCTAATATGAAAAATGACGGACTCGCCATACAAACTTTCAACGCCTATTTCACCCTCTTGCGGGGTAAATTTTCAAAAACCCTGAAATACGTATTTATTTATTTCCCACCAGAAGCTTTTATATAAAATTTCATGTTTCTAACTTAAAGAATGACGGACTTCTGTACAAACTATCAACCCCTATTTCACCCCCTTAGGGGTAGAAACTCCAAAATTCCTTCCTTAGTGGGTGTCAACTCAATAAAACGACCCTGCTCACCAAATTGAATGGCCCTAACTTTAATAGTTTACGCTCGGCTATGATGAATCAGTCAGTCAGTCAGGACTTGTTATTTTATATATATAGATAATTATTAATTATTTTAACCATCAATTTCTACATTTCAAATATGGGCGTTCTCGGATGTCCACATTTTTTAATATAATTTTAATTAAATTATATTTCTAATATATATTAAAGCCGGCTATACAAAAAAATAAACTTTTCAATAAATAAATCACATACCGACCGAAATTTCATACAGTGTTTCTATATAGAGATAAACATAAAAAATAACAATAGTCCGTTTGCACTAATAATCTGAGTCATGTATTTTAGGATATATTCATATTTAATGACAGCCTTGCACTGTTTAGAACGTTTGACATTTTGCAAAAATGATATTTAATATTAAATCGTTAATTGCATATTCGGTTGTGCTTATTTACCTATTCAAAACTAACTTCTATGACTGCAAAGAAAAGGTTTGTTATGAAATATTATATTTAATATTTGAATGAATGGTCGAATGAGGCTGGAAATCCTGAATATAAAAAAACACAGGGTCGAGCAAATAAAATGTTATTTAGTTTTTCTGCAATATATTAGGCTCCGCAGCGAGAGGTGCTGGTTGGAAATGGTCTCCTTCTGCGTGGTTCTCATGTCGCAGAAGGAAGCCGCGGAGCGAGCAAAGTGTCTCCGCTGATTCCATCCGCCGAAGGACACCGGGGAGGAGGCGTCGGCGCTATGCGCACCTTCTCCCCCCGCCATAATAGCCACCTGGGCTAGGTGGGTTCTCTGTATCCGATTGAAATGAAGGCCTGCAAAGGCGGGCCGACGCCGGGCGTCGTGGTAGTATGCTAAGCGATCCCGTGGCGCCCCCGAACAGTCGAACAGGATACCGCTGGTTTTTTAGTGGGTATTCCGGTTCCATGCCGGTGAGCCCCACATACCCCCCCTTCATGTGGGGGAAAGGCGTTTTTCCAGCGAAAAAGAAAACGACATACTGCATCAAAATGTATTTTATCTATCATTTTAATATACATTTTCTTAATTATAAAAACTTTTATACAAACACATTCAAATTTGAAAATCCATCATTTCAATCATTATCGATGGGTCGAAAAACAAAAGGTTTAATATTTGCATTTACCAGAAGGCCATGTTATCGTCTTTATCTGTAATTTACCTTTATTTCAATAACTACCCATAACTATTGTACATTAACCATCTTATAAAAAACATGTTTCTCATTTGTTTTCAGAAATCCGTTATGAACTTCGAACGTGCTATGGTATCGTATTTCGACCCTTCATATTTTAAAAGCATGACTGTCCTCGCGAAAAGGTATAATCGATCAAGCAGAGTCCATTATTTAACTTTAAAAATGGAATCTTTACGCCCCATGGATAATAACTACAATGTAAGTAGCTAGTCTCTATGGAAGTATTTTCTTTATAATTAAGAAGCTTAAAATGGCTATTTAGATATGAGCAGCATATTCCAAGTTTAAATTTTGACAAATATCTTTTATATATTTTAGATTTTCTAGACTTCATTCCATATTTTTATTGTTTTGTTTTATAAGTTGTTATATTTTTTTGTGTGTTTCGTATGCCTGTACGTATATAATATGTATTAATGTTTGTGCAAATACAGACATACTTCGTGTCTTTCGCAAATGAAAACAAAAATTCTATTATTTAAAAAATAATGTTTAGTTTCAAAGACTTCTGATACCAATGCCCTAGGTTAAAACTCCGAGACGCGCCATTCAAAAATAATAGATTTTCCTGATAGAAGATTCTCAGCAGCAATAGTCTGGAGTCAGAAAGTCGACACCAAGTTGATGAAAGAAAGACACACATAAAACCGTTGTTAATTTACATTAATATTTACGTTTGCGCAAACACTTCTGCAATATTATGTGAGCCTATGTGACCTAGTGGCTACAAATAAGGCCACAGAGACGGTGGTCCTGGGTTCAAATCCCAGGTCGGGCCAATCAAATGGTGTTGAAATTTTCTGTCGAAAAATTCTCAGTAGCAGCCCGGAGTCTAGAAGTTGGAAGTGTGTACACTCCCGTGCCTCGGAAAACACATAAAGCCGTTGGTCCTGCGCCTGAACTGAAAAAGAGAGGAATAGAGAGGGCACCTGTGTTTCCGCACACACTTGTGCACTATAATATCTCCTGCGCAGTTGGCTAATCTCTCTTGAGATTGGCCGCCGTGGCCGAAATCGGTCAGGAGGACCATTATTATTATTATGTGAGCAGCTCAGACGATCCTTCGACATACCTTATGTTTATTTATTTCAGGTTAATATATACTTTTATCAGTTAATATCAAAAATCTATAAGCGGAGTTTTCTTGAATTTAATTACAAATATTGTGATTTTATTATAACTGATAACATGCTGACCCCCAGCTTACGAGAAGCATATTATCGAAATCCTGTGTCACAACGTCCAATGAAAATTTTGGGATGCCCAATTACACCAGTAAGTCATTTTCTTATAACAGAGCCTTCATATTAAATTCAGTACCAAATAGTTTAATTTTATATGTACAAATTAATATTTTTTATGCAATTGGTCGAAAGCAAGTTTGGTGGATTGCATCAGAAGCATATAAAGTAATTGTGCATTTCCGTCGGTTCTAATCTAAATATAAAGATACATCCTGCAAATTTACTTGCATAATTACATTACATTTTACTGGTGGTAGGGTTTTGTGCAAGCTCGTCTGGATAGGTACCACATTCTCATCCGCAAAACAGCAGTATTTGGTGTTGTCGTGTTCTGGTTTGAAGAGAGCCAATGTAATAACGGGCACAAGGGACATAACATCTTAGAGTCTAAGATTCTTGGCGCTTTGCAATATAAGCGATGGTTAACATTTATACAAATATATATTTACATCACAGTACATTAAACATACCTAATTTATACCCAAAGACACACCTGTCATATTAATCCGTAGCCACACTTTAGATAACATTTGGTTGATTGTTACTAGAGAGTAACAACGATACGAGATATACGAGATCGATACAGAATGTAACAAAATTACATGCTACATGCTTTTCATCATTTAATTAAAAAAATAAAATTTCCGGGATAATTTTTTGCTTAGTATTTTAAAAATTATTACATAAATAGAATCGACACACGATAACTAATAACCACTTCACGGGTCGGACACGAGTTTTGTTACACGCTATAATCTTGGAGGTGACTTTTTTATGACGTCATGACCATTCGTCGTTACTTTTTAATGATTTGTGTATGTACGATGCGAGTATGTTGCTATTTATTATTATTACAATTCGATAAATATATTTATTTTATTTTCAGGGTTTTTATAATTGTGAAAATATGTTAGTACCAGAATTATCATTACCTCAAAAGTTCTTCTTCTCAGAAGGAAAAATTGTAATAAACATAACACACCAACAGCGTTTGATCGTCAGCGGGCAAACTGACTTTGGATTCTTAAAAATTTAATACAATTATAACGGTGATGGTGATGGGAACACAATATAATCGCATTCAATAAAGCATATTAATATTTTTCTGTTTTCCTTATAATAAAAATGATTTGCCTCCAATAGCCAATAATTTGAAACAACAAATCTCAATATTTACTATCGCAGGGCCATACATTTATCGACTTAAAAAAAAAACCGTGAAATAAATTTGATTGGTTTCCAAATCAATTACGGTTTTGTAACATTTTATTGTATGGATTAATAAGTGATATGATTAGTAACACAAAAAAGGAGGATACTTGAATAATTCCTCATTTGAGGCAACGAGTGATAGTATATCATGTGCGTAGTAATTATTTATATACAGGGTTATTGATAATTCGACGTATTCCTGTTAGGAGGTGATAGAGGTGTGATAATTTTAAACCCTCTATGCATTATGCAAAAGTGAACCATTTTTGAGTTATCATGTTTTTTAGCTTTTTTCAAAATAAGTCAAAATTGCAACATCAAACATTTATTTTAAAAAAAATATCAATTTAAATCTCATTTTTTTCTTCTGATTTACATTACAATATTGAAACAACAATTATCGGTCTAAATTTAAAAATTCGAGACAAAAAACGATATTATTAAAATATTTTTTGAGATTTTTTTCCCACTAAAATGCCTTGAAAACAAAAAAAACGTTATGAAACTTGGCTTACAGATTATTTTAAAAATATAACCGTTTTCTTAGCTTTTCAAAAATGCGTAAAGAAAGCCAAAGAATCCATCACAAAGCACTTCAGAGATAGCTGCAGGCTTTGGGGTAAGTGATAAAACTGTATTAATCCACTTGAAGCAAATCGGGAAAGTAAAAAAACTTGAACGATGGGTACCTCATGAATTGAGTGGATCAAACTTGCAAACACGCGTCGACTGCTGTGCTACTTTGCTCAACCGACACAATAATGAAGGGATTTTAAATCGAATCATTACTTGTGATGAAAAGTGGATACTGTACGATAATCGGAAGCGCTCGTCGCAATGGCTGAACCCTGGAGCCCCCGCCAAATCCTGCCCTAAACGAAAATTGACTCAGAAAAAGTTACTTGTGAGTGTTTGGTGGACTAGCACCGGTGTCGTTCACTACAGCTTTCTAAAATCTGGCCAAACGATTACGGCAGATATCTATTGTCAGCAACTGCAAACCATGAAGGAAGAACTAGCTGCTAAACAACCGAGATTGGTCAATCGCTCTAGACCACTGCTGCTTCACGACAACGCAAGACCACACACTGCACAACAAACAACCACTAAGTTAGATGAGCTACAATTGGAATGTCTGCGACATCCACCGTATTCCCCGGTACTTGCTCCAACAGATTACCATTTTTCCCGGAATTTAGGCAACTTCTTACAAGGAAAAAAATTCAACTCCGATGCAGCAGTCCAAACCGCCTTCAAAGAGTTTATTGATTCTCGCCCCCATGGTTTTGTAGTAAAGGGATGAATGAACTACCTATGAGATGGCAAAAGTGAATAGATAACAACGGTACATAATTTGATTAATTAAATACATTTTACAAAAAAAAAATTGCCTTTATATTCCTCCCGTACAAAACACCAATTTCATATGTAAGGACCTAATATTAGAAAATGTCGAAACTGGAAATTCACATCAACGCTGTTTTTAATGCATTTCCTGCCTGGCACAACCACTCTGTGGCACCAGCTTTCGCCGGCGACTTTTCCGAACCGATATGACATAGCGATATTCGATATTCGAGAAAAGAGCGTACTCATTCCTTAAAGGGCGGCAAACCCTTGGGTGATGCAGATGTCCATGGGTGGTGGTAGACACTTTCCATCAGGTGAGCTTCCTGCTACATAAGAAAAACTGGAAAAAACAAAATGATAATAAGTTTATATTGTCCATTTTAGTGAAGACAATATCGATACAAATAGATATTCTTTCTCTTAATAAGTAAAACTATTCCGAATAATTGAAAATACAAATTTTATCTAAATGGGTAGGTATTCAACTTTAGATTTTTGATGGGTTTTAATAGTAGCGTTTACCTAAAAAAAATAACAATAGTCCGTTCGCTCATAAATCTAGATAAGAGATATAATTTAGATTACACTTCTATTCAATAACAAATTAAAAACATTTGAAATTAAATCACTGCTTAAAACGGTTGTCCCTTTCGCCACAAAAGTAAAATGATACATAAAATAAAATCAATAATAATTTATTCGATTGATGATGGCGGCTGCAAGGAAAAAGTTTGCTATTGAGATCTTTAAACATTATTTGACTGTGAATTACGACTGAATTAATATAAATTTTATTATAGTCTGATGGTACTGATATAAATTAATTTATATCAGTTTAACTTTGAAACCGTTTACATATGATAACAAACATTAAATCATTCATACATATTATTTATTTCGAATGACGTGACACAGAAACGCCTCCTAGACATTCAAGGTCCCAAGTTCACGTTTTACGATACTTCATTTATCGTAAATATATCTTGCACGTCGAAAAGATATAATCGCTCAAACCATGTCCATTATATGACCTTAAAAGTAGTAACATTACTCCCCGCTTACATACTTACATACACAACTTACATTGTAAGTAGCTACTAAGTATTTACTTTTTTTTTTTTTTTATTGTATACGTTGGCGGACGAGCGTATGGGCCACCTGATAATAAGATGTCACCAACGCCCATAGACAATGGCATTATAAGAAATGTTAACCCTCACTTACATTGCAAATGCGCCACCAACCTTGGGAACTAAGATGTTATGTGCTTGTAATTACACTGGCTCACTCATCCTTCAAACCGGAACACAACAATACAAAGTACTGCTGTTTTGCGGTAGAATATCTGATGAGTGGGTGGTACCTACCCAGACGAGCTTGCACAAAGCTCTACCACCGAGTTTACTCGACGATGATGTTGTAGATGTACTACATACGCTATCATCAAATAGAAAATTGTCCAAAATAAAACGGCCGGTGTGTGATCGTAGACTCACTTGACATTTTGTTGTGTTGAGATTTTCAATTCAAATTAGTTTCACCGACGATCTTTTTTACTTATATACAGTTCATCGATGTCAAATTATTATTTGTGTAGATTTTATTTACTGTTGATGTTTTAAATATTCCAAATTTAAAACTTATTATTACATTTGTTGAGTATAGTAGTATACTATTGCTAATGAGTTAGTTGTATTAGTTTAGGAGTAGTGGTGTATTAGTTTAGGAGTAGTGGTGTATTTTCTCAAATATTAACTAAACATAACTTGTTTATAATATCTACTGTATTGTTAATATTGACAATGATATATTTCTTTCAGATGAGTTTTTACTTTTATAATCTTCTCTCAAACGTGTATAAGCGAAGTTATGTATAAATTAACAACCAACTTTGTAATTTACTTATAACGTTATAACCGATAACATTTTAGGTCCTATGATAAGGGAAGCCTATTACCGCAACCCTGTGTCACAGCGTCAGAAACTGACCAATAGTGATGCACTTGTTTGGATGTTTACAATCTGTTTATTCACTTTTAAAAAACGAGTTAATAGTTAATCATTATTATAATTAAATGAATTCTACGAAATCATTAAAGTATTTATGCTTTTCTTTACACATCCATTAAGAAGCAAGATAGGTCAAATTAGCAGCGATATTCACAATCACAATCGCAAAACAAAATAATGAAAACTCACACACAGCTTGGTTTTTTTAAATAAAATTATAGGAAATAGATGGTAAACAATGCTTTTATATAAAGACCACATAGCCTCCACGGCGACATATAAAAAAATACGTAAACATACGAAAACGTGTTTAACGTTAAGAACCCATGAAAATACATGCTTAATACGCACCAACGTTTCCAACTGGTTCAGTTGTAGACGTGTTTCCATAAGCCTAATATTATATAGCAAATATAAATATGGAGGTTCAAATCAGCGTCAAATTGATTCCTAGTTGCTACATTGGTAGTTAGAAATTATATATTAAAATATCTTTCTAAAAGGTCATCGTTTCGTACTTGACAGAAATTATTTATATCAGGGTAACTATAGCTATGAAAACATGCATTTACCCTTAATAGAAATGCCGGCGACATTCCCGTTCTCAGAAGGAAGAATTTATGAAAATTTTACTCGTAGAGGACGTTTGATCGTCGGTCGTCATATTGACTTTGGATTAATTTAAAAATACTTTGTACCAAAGACTAATTAACTTCAAAAATGATTCTTATGACGGCAATTGCTTAACTTACAATCTCATACAATAAATTGTATTAATATATTTTTGTATTTTTATTCTAACTATGTTGGCTCAGCAGTCGAAATTACACCACAATCACTGCTGGAAACTGTCACCATTTTGGGCGTTTTCATTCTTATACCTACCGTTCAATACCGTACCATCAATAAAATCAAATAAAGATAAATCAGCTAATAAACAGAGGAGAACGTTAGCTTTTAAGGTAAATTATGAAAGAACCAAAAAATGTGCACGATAAACTTATACAAAGGCTTATAAATTATTCATCAATAGCCACACAACGATGCTTCTGAAAAAAATTACGCACTACAATAATAAAATTAGAATAATTAATTATGCTAACGATTGTATTTTATAACTGCCTAAAATATGAAATTTGTGTTTCAAAAGTTATTGGAAAATATTAGACCATTATTTATCAGGCTATAAATATTTAATTTGTAGTGGACTCTGTTTCGATTGTTTGAAACTTTTAAGGACATTTTTGGTAAAGTATTTAATTTCCTCTGACAATGTTAAAAAAAAATCCGTTAGAATTAATATCATTATTCTAAATAATTTAATTATTTATGCAATAAGTAAAACTTAATAAAAAGCAACGCCACCTGTAAACAGACTATCTACACTAATAGATATGTAAATACTATAATAACTACTGGTTCGAATTTAAAAATTATTTTTATTTATAATTTTTTTAATAATTATACGCGGGTGAAACCCTGGGGCCCAGCTACTGTTAAAATAATGTTTGTTTATATAATTTGTGTAAATTGAATTATCTCGAGTTACGTAAAATTCTATTAAATATTTATTTCAAATATATAATAAATTAATATTAAAATTAAATTAATATAAATAAATTTCAAATAAATATAAATTATATTTCAAGAGATATTTATCAGTATAATAGGTAATTTAATTTGTATGTTTTAATAGAAGCTGTTAGTTGCTAATAATGCGTAGGTCGTTTTGAATCGATTGGAAGGCAAGAAAAAGACGATTGCATCACTTGAGTTATAAACAGTATGCAATAAAACCCTGTCCGACCCGTGAAGTGGTTATTAGGTATGATGATTTGGTTCTATTTATGTAATCATTTTAAAAATACTAAGCAAACAATTTTCCCGAATAAAATTAAATTTAATTAAATAACGAAAATTACACGGCAACACAGGCTCGGGCTCGGCAGCGCTCGATAGCTCTCACCTATCGGGTACGTAGGTCATGGCTTCAGTTGTATTGGTGGTAAACACGAAACCAATAAAATTTTTTTATAATCCGACGATATACGAGCTCTTACAGATCCTTTAGTGCCATTTGGCTCATAATGTATACCGCCGCTAAATACCAAAGAAGATTCTAGAAGATATAAGGTATTTTCAATTTTAAGTCTCAAACTACCATATAAAAGCACTGTCAAATATTTAAAAACAAGTTTGATAAGTATGCTGGTCTTCTGATCCTGGGACTTGGAATCTTACTAACGGGATCCAAGGACTTAATATTATTTGGGTCTAGGATGGCCACGGACATTTTTTACACCTTTCCTCAAATTCAAACTAACTAGCACAGGATTGTTTAATAAAATCAATGACCAAAACAAATGTGTATTTTTTCTCTTTATTAAGTATTAATAAAACCAGTCCGATTAAATCAAAATAAGAATAATCTAGATAGCTAGGTATTCAACAATAGCTTTTCGATAGGTTTTAATAATAGCGTTTACCTAGAAAAATAACAATAGTTAATTTAAGCATAAATGATCTAGATCAGAGATTTAGATATAATAAATTACAATATATATACATTTATCCCATAACAACATTACAAGCATTTGAAATTAAATCACTGCTTAAAACGGTTGTCAAAAGTAAAATGATACATAAAATATCAATAATAATTTATTCGATTGTGTTTATTTTCATATTAAAAAGTAACTTATACTGGTTAAAAAGTAACTTTAACTGCAAGGAAAAGGTTTGCTATTTACACATTTTTACTTTATTTAAAATGAATTAATTTACTTTGAAATACCAATTTCTATGTACTACTGACTTTCAGCAGAATTCAAATTAATTTTAAAATAACAATTGCTAAATTAAGCAAAATAACAAGATTGCAAACAAGAGCCGGAGACTTGGTTCAGTAGTTTTATAAACTAGTCACTGTAGCATCAAAGTTATTAAATGGGAGTTTAAAGCTTACATTTATAATAGAGCCTGTCAATGCCGGCTTTTTGAATATAACATTAATTTATATCAGTCTGAATGGGAACCAGTTCACATATTATGTAACTCGTAAACATATTATTTATTTCGCATGACGTTAAATAATAAATTATATTTGTATAGAATAGTTATTTTAATTTATTATTTGTTTTTCAGAAAATCCTTATAGACGTTAAACGTCCCAAGATTACGTTTTTCAACACTTCATATGCTACAAATGTATCTTGTACGTCGAAAAGATATAATCGCACAAACGCTCTCCATTATATGACCATAAAATTTGTATTTTTAGTTCACTTTGACAATACTTACAATGTAAGTAGCTGATATGCATTTACCTCACTGAATTCGTTTGTACAACTATATATGTCATCACCGAATAGAAATGTATCCAATACAACGAACCGCTGTGTGAACGAAGGCTTACTTGTTCTGAATTTTGTTCGGCATCATTTTTTATGTTGAGATTTTCATGTCTTCTGTTAAAATGCTTGAACTGTGTACAATTTGTTTCACCGAAGAGCTCACGTACATTATTATCTTTCTTACTTCAATTATATGAGGTATATCATTGGTACTTAGCATTGGTAATAGGTAATGTAGTATTATTATACGAGTAGAAGTAGTAATAGAAGTAGTAGTAGTATTAGTCGTAGACTTGTATTTTCTCCTCAGCTCAAATACCAACGAAACATACGTTTTTTATAATATCCACTGAATATTAAAAATTTTAATATATTTTATTTTTCTTTCAGATACATATTTATTTTTATCAACTTCTATCAAACGTATACAAGCGAAGTTTTGTAGAAGTGAATTACAAAGTTTGTGATTTATTTATAACGGATAACTTTATAGGTCCTGCGATAAGGGATGCATATTACCGCAATCCTGTATCACAACGGCCCATGAAAACTTTGGCCTGTCCGCTCATACCCGTAAGTCTGCTTCATCTTAATAGAGCTAAATTTTTAGCTTGCATCTCATTCAGTTTAACACAAACGCAAATAATTTTATAACGCAGTATTTTAGTATTTATAAGTAAACGTACATATATCTGTAAGCACTCTGGTGTTGTGTTCGTGGGCGATGATAGTTACTTTCCATCAGGTAAGTCTCCAGCCCGTTTGCTCTCCTATTACATAAAAATTACGCCGCGAAAATGTCACAATATATATGAATGCAATAAAGACAATGCTGAGGATTTTTTTTAATGCCATCACTGAAGATGTATGGCGCAATTTTTAGCTACATACTATTAAAGAGAACAAGTAATTTCACAGTATAAGAAAGATCTTAAATACTAAATCAAAACGAATTATCATTAATATACATGTTTTATCGTCGATGGACGAGGAGAAATACTTCATTATATATTATATAGGATTATATAGCAGAAGGAGCACACAGCAAATACATATATGGAAGTTCAAATCAAGGTCAAATTTAATCGTAGTTTCTATATTGGTGCTTGGAAATATACACATACATGTACACAAAAAATACGAGGATTCTAAAAGCTTTTATAATTACTTATGTCGTATTTGGTTGGTATAAGGTTAGAACATCATGATTTAGAAGAAATTCTCTTCACGTAATTTAGACTTAAGAACGTAAATATTTTCTTCTCTTTACTTGTAACAGTAACAAACATGATTTGTTTCAGGGTTATTATAACTTAGAAAACATGTATTCACCCTTAGTAAAATTGCCGGAGACATTCCCATTCTCAGAAGGAAGAATTTTTATAAATGTTACTCGTAACGGACGTTTGATCATTGGTGGCCATATTGACTTTGTTCTACTTTAAAAATATTTAGTCCCAAAAACTAAATAACTTCAAAACTAATTATTATGACAGCGGTAGCTTAACTTACAATCTCTTACAATAAAGCGTATTAATATTTTTATTGTTTTATTCTTATTCTTATTATTGTTGGCTCAATGGTTGAAATTCGACCATATTGAACATTTTCATTGTTATACCCTTCAATACCTACCTACCTTCCTAAAGATAAATCGGTTGACAAACAGAGGAGACAGAAATCTAGCTCTAAAATTAAATTATGAAAGAAACAAGAAACGTGCTCGATAAACTTATATAATGATTCATCAATAAACACACAAATGTCCAACTCACATCCACACACAAAATCTAAAAAAAAATTACACACTACAATAACTTATTATGATGACAATAACGTATTATGATAACGATTTTATTTTATAAATATCTAAAACACGAAATTTATAATGTTCAAAATAAAATCCGTTAGAATCAATATCATTATTCTTAATCAAATTTAATTATTTTATGCAATAAGTAAAACTTAATAAATAGCAGCTCCACCTGTGAACAGACTATGTTCAAATAATGTTTGTTTATATAATTTGCGTAAAATAAATCATCTCGAGTTATGTAAAATTCCATTCAATATTTATTTTAAATATTAAACTATATTTCAAAATTAATTTATCAGTAGGTAATTCAATTAGTCTGTTAGAATTGAAGCTGTTGTTGCTAATAATGCCAAGGTCGTTTTGAGTCGATTGTATGGAAGGCAGGAAAAAGACGCGATTGCATCACTGGAATTATAAAAGGACGGTTTTGTGTAATTGTCAAAAACTTAACATAGTAAAGTTGAATTATTATTGTATATTAAAATTCGCTATTTTATGTTTAGTTTTGAATAAATTACTATTTTCGTAAATGTAAAACGAAATTTATTATTTTAAGCTCCTACTTAATATTTTGACACAGAAAAATTATAAAGATAAATAACTTTAAAATATACAAATTAGGAATAGAATTGAATACTCCTTTATTCAATGACTGCGCATTTTGGTGTGACAAAAATACAGCAATATAATCAATAAAAATCTACATTTTAAAGCCCGTTTTGAGTTGGAAAAGTATCGCGAACAATTTCGTTACTTAGGGGGGTCCCCCGACCGCACAATTTTTCTATACACCCTACGATAAGCGAGCTCTTACAGATCCTTTGGTCGATAAAATATACCGCTACTTAATACAAAAGAAGATTCTAGAAGATATAAGGTACGTTCTATTTTAAATTTCAAACTTTATCGTATAAAAGCGCTGTCAAATTTTCAAAAACAAGTGGTCTTCTGATCCTGGAACTTGGAATCTTACATACGGGATCAAATAATTTAATATTGTTTGGGTCTAGGATGGTCACGGACATTTTTTATACCTTTCTTTACATTCAAATTAACTAACATAAGATTGTTTAATAAAATCAATGATAAAAACAAATGTATATTTTTTTAAGTAAAAACCTAAAATTATCTAAATGGGTGGGTTTTGATAAATTATAATTTGTACATTTATCCCATAATAACATAACGAACGTTTGAAATTAAATGTTCTGTTTAAAACGGGTGTCCCTTCCTCGTCAAAAGTAAAATGATACATAAAATAAAATCAATAATTATTTATTCGATTGTATTTATTTGCATATTGAAAAGTAACTTTTATGACTGCAAGGGAAAGGTTTGCTATTTATACATTTAAACATTATTTAATACTAGCAGCTGCCCGCGGCTTCGCTCGCGCTTAAGTATAAAGGATAAACGATTATTTTAAATTTGGATTGGTATGTGATTTTAACGTAAGAAGCATGAACATGTCTTCTGGTCTACAATTCTGTTGCTTAAATACCTCGGTCATCTATCCACGACGTTAGATATAGTTACTAATGTAAATGACCAAGCGTACGAATATATTTTTTTATTTTATCAAACTTAGATTAAACAAAACTAACTCTAGGGTTTAAGGGTCAGGTTGAGGTAAAACTTAGGGACTACCAATTAAGTGGTACGCATTGCAATAATGGAATATGTTTTTTTTATCAAAACTTCACTAACATATTGAAGTTCGTATAAAAAATATATATCTCCCTAGGAGATATTGATATCAAATATTGTATATTTTTAATTTCGCACCTAACTCTTCAAAACAAAAATAAATGTTTCTAAAACTTCGAAATACATGTTTATTAATTCAATCAAAAAACACAAATAGTAAATTCCTATTTTATATTTTTTTTATTTTTATTCTAATGCTTTCACCCCAATTCTCCCGTTTGGAGTTGAATTTCTAAAAACGACGAAATACATATGCGTTGTGTTAATATTAAATATCATTCTTCTTACATCAAAAATTACGGAATCCCCATACAAACTTTCAACCACTTCTTTACCCTCTTAGGGGGTAGATTTGAAATACATTTTTATTTATTAACTTTTATGCTTGTAACTTTAAAAATTACAGATTTCTAAACAATCGTTCAACTCTTTAGGGGTGGAATTTCCAGAAATCCTACTTTAGTGGGTGTTTACATTATAAAATGTATCAACTGCCAAAATTTCAAGTTTCTAACCCCCGTGGTTTAATAGGCTCTGCGATAATGAATCGTTCAGGAAAAGTCATTATATTATGTGTATAGATAACAACAAAAATACATATTTTTTATAACTCTTAATAGACTAATCTGATTTTGATGAAATAAAGACTAAACCGAACCTTGAAGTAGTTGTTATAATAATTCGGTTATTTGTAATTTTAAGACGTTTGAAAGATTAGCCTGAACAAACAGACAAACAGTGTAAAAAAATAAAAAATATATTGCTTTGGTTTTGGTAAATCGTAAATAGCCATATAACCTTTAAAACAGGCAGTTATTTTGAAATCACAGACCGAAACTTCAATTTTATTTATGTGTATGGATAATTTATTTATTAATTCGTTTTTTTGCTATAGATTTATTTTCTTTTATATGTACAATATAAAGTAAAAGAAAAGGTTCTTCCGTCAGAGACTAAATAAAATCAGACTTAATCAAGGCATAATCATTTAACTAAACAAAAAAATAAGGGGATTTAAAACAAATGTTGTGTATTGAACTTGACACACATATCTCAATGAGCTACTTAAGCGGCCATTTCATATAGAAAAAGTGTATAATATACAAAAAGCACCTATATAACAATTTTGATTAAAGGTTCAAAAGCAGTTATTTGACCGCTCTGGTAGGTTAAGTGTTCATTAATTATTTTTAACAAACAAAAATGAGATGACACTCATATGAGATAGCATTATGTATATAAAATAACACATAACATTGAGTAAGACCAATAAAGCGTAGTAAATATATTATATTATATATATTTTTAACCAAATACAATTAAAAGGCAAGCAAGTAAGAATATGACTACAGTAGCAAATTTATAACAAACTAAAATATTGAATATTAAGAAGGCTGGTACATTCATATTATATAAATTAATACATTATTATTTTTAACATTTCTAATATTTCTATTATCATTAATTGTACATTGATTTTTTTAAAATATATAAAATCTTAGTAGACTTAATTATAATTTTGTCTCCTATGGCTATCGCAAGGATGAATAATGACTTCAATATCATTCTTGAGTGGAGTGAGAAATCTTTAGGTCTTAATGTCAACCCTAGTAGATTTCAAGCCATAATTATTTGCAGGCGGAACCAAATATCATGTTAGATAATATTGTCATCCCTTATTGTGATTATATTAAAAACCTGGGAGTTTTCTTCGAATATACTTTGCTTGCCGTGTGAGTGTTTGCCATATTGAGGTCATTGGGTCATCATCAACATTGTCTTTTAAATTATGATCATCATATTCATGATTATGCTGTTGCAAGCTTGACGTACCCAAAGACCAATTGAACTAAACTGAGAGATTTCAAAATACTTTTATTCGGTTTATATTGGGATAAGGCAAATAGAACCACGTTTTACAATTTTGTTCTCTTCTTAATTAGTTGCCCCTCTGACTTCGTAGGAATATGCACATCTTCTCTATTCTGTACTGTGTGTTGTTTAACCCTTTTACTCCCCCTTCATCACTTGATATTCATTAGATGATGACGGTGATGACGACGTCCCAGTGCTTTTATTTATGTGATCCGTATTTTGTTGTTCGATCACTACTATTTTAGCTATCTCTATAGCTTTCTTTAGTGACAGATTAGACTGTTGTAATAATCTTTGATGTTTGGCGAGCTACTCTAACACATATTCGCTGTAAATTTATCACTGACCAATGACTATTAATTCAAAGAAATCGCATTTTAAACTGAAATTTTCTAGACTCGTAATAAAGTTGGTTATATTTTCGTGTTTGCTTTGTTTTCTCATAAAAAATACATGTCAGGCCATAGTTAAATTTTTCCTCGGTTCGAAATACTTATTACATTTATTAATGAGGTCTTCTAAAGTAATTTCTGTTATTTTAATGTTAAATGAATTGAGCATTTCGACACCTTTTCCACCAATCGAGTGTAACAAAATTGCTATTTTTCTCTATTTACACTTCTTATATATAACCAGTGGCTATTACTCCTTATATATATCCTATATTCAAAATATGGTTGCCATTTTTTCCACGTTAAATTGTTATTTATTTCGTTGCATAGAAAAAACTTCGGTAGGTAAAACGTTTGAATTTTTATCTGCCGTTTTAAAACTTTTGACAGGAAACACGAATTTGCAAAAAAATTATACCTATTTAAAGTTTTAAGAAGTGATATACCACGTTGATGTTTAAAGCAAGCACTTCTAAAACCATGTATTATTGTTATAGTTGTTTTTTAGGCTTTGTTTATACACCTATATACTATTTACGTATTAATTATTGTCACTGAGTTAACTGACTTGCTCACACGCAGACTTAAAGCGTACTGTTATGAAAGATATAAGATGAGATCATAAAGATACACACAATATATATGCAATATTAGTTTTTATGCAAAAACAACACACGAAGCTACTGAAAACACGAAATTGTTAACAAAACTTTTTGATTTTGACAACTAACAGTGCGCGTACTTTTCCTACAAATAATAATTTATTGATTTTTAGTAGTAATACTAACTAACTTTCTCTACTTCCGAGAGGGCGATCAACTGTCCCAAGGTCGTGTCGGGTTCATAGTCCACAAGTTCCTTGTAAACAACGTTGTGAATATCGAGAGTGTGTCGACTAGGGTACCTTATACTCAGAATCACCAAGCGGTATTCGTTGAAGGTCATACAGGTATACGCGCCGACGTCATCACACTCCGACGATGAAGTTGAGGTCATGTATGAGGTTCTAGAGCCATACATACCCAAAAGACTCATTTCACCGTTGTCTTGGGGGACTTTAACGCGAAGCTGGGTAAAAGATTCGGTGATGAGCTAAAGGTGGGATCACATGGAATTGGAGACCCTCGGGGTCGGGGGACGGTAAAACCAAGAAAGAGATAGATTTCATCTTGTCGACGAGAAGACATATATTCAATGATGTCTCTGTGATCAATGCAGTCAAAACTAGGAGCGATCACAGACTTGTAAGAGGCTCATTAAATCTCAATGTCAAACTCCAGAGTTCCCGACTGATGAAGTCTACGCTCCGACCATCACGGTTCCAAATCCAAAATCCCGAAACCTTTCAACGACCGGTTTCTGGAAGCTGTCCATACGACTGGGTCTAAGGTCTTCAAGACTAGCCGTACAAAGGGAACCAAAAAGATCTCTGTCTCTACCCTACGGCTTATGGAGGAAAGACGGAAAATGTTTCTGACAGCATCACATGATGCTGCCAGTTATCGGCTGCTTAACAGACGGATTTCAAAATTTCTGACTCGCGACACTCGCCAATTTAATACAATGCGTATTAAAGAGGCCATCGAGCGGAACAAAGGCTCCAAAGTGTTCACCAGATATCTGTCTGTTGGACAGAGTCAACTGACGAGGCTGAAAACTGAAGATGGTAAAATCGTCACGTCTAAATCTGAGCTGTTGGAAGAGGTAGTGGAGGAAGAGAAGTTCTACGGTCAGCTGTACACGACAAGGCAATCACCTGTTCATAGTCAAGCTGCAGATCCAAGAGCAATACTAACCCGACATTACACCGAAGATTTTGAGGACGTCAGTTTTTAATATAATAGAAATAAAAACAGAACACGATATTACGATTTAAATTTTTTTAATTTCTATGTGGCCTTGAGTATCGAGATATTTAAGACCTTCTATATATTTATAAAAATTTTCACCATTTAAGATTGAAATTAATGTTACGGAAGTATAAAATACGATTTTAAATGTCATAGATAAAAGCGGATAATTTTCTGTGTACAAGAGAAAGAAATTTATACTTAAAAATGATAAAAAAACAGCAATGCATATGCCATAAAGCCTAGCTAGAATGGTAAAGATTTTATTGTTACTAAAATCCATATATAACCCTAATACGAAACGAGTAGTCATGATTATATTAATAAAAGTGTGACGCATGAAGCGTAAAACAAAATATTTGTTTAAATCCGCCATTACTAGAGCTCGCGAACATGATACACACGTCTTTACCCTTTCACGTCGCAGTCTAATGAACTATTTTTAATAAATTAAAATCTTCAAAATTACCCTTGAATAAAATATAAAAACGTTGTACTTAATAATGTTGGATATATTTTAGTAATGTACTTATTCATCAAATTTATTTTATCGAAAATGTTATCTACGATTAGTTTTGTTCCAATTCCACTAAGTTCAACTTTGTAAACATATTAAAATTCTTCTGCCTCTATATAATGTATGTTGGAATATTGAACATATTATAATTGAACTGTTGAACTTGTCAGATATTTTTATATGTAATAATTAATATACTATATGTAATATTGGGATATATGAAGGGGTAAATTACTATATCAACTTTTTTATATCTGGACTAATTTATTGCTAGTATTTACTACTATAGAGATTATGAGCATTAACCTTGTCTTAGGAGCATAAATATTAAATCATTATTCATTATGTTGTACATGTATCTATAATCATTATAAGGGGTTTTCCAATAGGGACGCTTGAACTTTGACAGCTGATTGCGGCCATGTTGTTTGAGTGACAGCTGTCAAATGCAGTGTGTTATATTCATTCCGTCCTCCCAAACCACCATGGCAGGTTACAGTGTCGAGCAGCACGTGCAAATCATAAAATTGTTTTATGAAAATGGGTCTTCAGTTCGAGCAACGTTCCGCGCACTTCGCCCGTTTTACGGTCGCGATGATCGTCCTGCCGAGTCGACTATCCGTCGATTGGTGGACAAATTCGAGTCAACCGGGTCAGTTAACAATCAGCCGGTTCCCGTGCGTCAAAGTAACGCGAGATCTGCCGAGAATATCGCCGCTGTGCGCGACAGTGTCCTCGAAAACCCGCGGCAGTCAATTCCGCGTCGCGCACCTTCGGCCTTTCGCAGACGACAACTTGGCGAATTTTGCGTTGTGACTTGAGCCTGCACCCGTAAAAGATCCAGCTGACCCAAGAGCTCAAGGTTAATGACCATAGACAGCGCCGTGTGTTCGCTGACTGGGCATTAGAGCAGTTGGAAGTTGACGCCGATTTGGGCAAAAAAATCATCTTCAGCGACGAGGCGCATTTTTGGATGAATGGCTATGTCAACAAGCAAAATTGCCGTATTTGGGACGAGACCAATCCACACGAGGTTCACCAAGTGGCAATGCACCCGCAGAAAGTGACTGTTTGGTGCGGATTTTGGGCCGGAGGCGTGATTGGTCCGTATTTTTTCGAAAACGATAATGGTGTGGCCGTCACCGTCAATGGTGAGCGATACCGGTCGATGATAACCAACTTCTTTTGGCCTGAAATCGAGAATATGGATCTGGACAACATGTGGTTTCAACAGGATGGCGCTACGTGCCACACAGCACACGCTACGATGGAAGTTCTGCACGAGCAATTTCTGGACATGGTCATCTCGCGCGGAGGCGACGTGAACTGGCCACCGAGATCGTGCGATTTGACCCCGCTGGACTTTTTCTTGTGGGGTTTTCTTAAGTCGCAGGTCTATGCCAACAAGCCGCAAACCACCGATGCCCTCAAAGTCAACATACGCCCCGCCATCGATCAAATACAGCCCGATTTGTGCGCCAGAGTCATCGAAAATTGGACCTTTCGTGTGCGCGCCACCAACCGAAGCCGTGGCGGTCATTTGAATGATGTCATATTCCATACATAATGGGGTCGATAGACCTTCCAAAAATTTTGCAAATATCTCTCCTACATGTATTTTTTTTTGCATTTCAAAGATCAAGCGCCCTTAATGGAAAACTCTATATCATACAGAATTACCCTCACACAATATAATCTATAGTTAATTTACATCGTATTGCTAATAGTTACATTTTACATACAAATCACACTGTAGTAAGACAATATAACAGCCACACAACAATATTATACAATATACAAATTATTATCGTACCTTAGATATATTCGTCGCTTGCCAGGGAACAACTCCAGTGTCACACTTGTTCCCACATTTATATCGAATGACGGATGAATCAAATTAGTGTTTTATTAACATTATTCAATATTCATAGTTCATATAAGTTGTAAATTCATAACATTTATTTATATTTAACGTTATCGTATATTTGAGGTTACTTAATATATCAATATTATAAAGTATTGAAGTAATAAATTACTAAGTTAACTAAATTAATACATCTATTGTTATATTTATCTATCTAACAAACTCTACTATTTTGTCCATAGAAACTGTGAGCGATAGTAGAGGATGCCATGCTTAGTAAGTGAAACATAATGTCCTATCCTCACCGTCTCAGAACAAAGCCCGCACGGCGACCGCAGAGGTTCAAAGCGGCGAGATGCCGTGGACGGCGGTGACACTACTCTCGAGAGATCAGAGTTCTGGACTAACGAGCCCTGATTCGCTTGATGACCACTTGAGTCACAGGGTAGCTAAAGGAAGCGGCACACTTACGCACAGATTGTTACAGGTGCCAGGTGACTTTGGTCGCTGTTTCGGTAAGTACTTGTTACCACGAGTGTGATGCATGGGGACTCCAGATGCATTCCTTGGTAGCTATAGTGGAGATCTATCGTTGCCGATCGATCAAGTATTATATCATAGTTTTAAATACAAAACGACTTTAGTAAGTTTAATTTTTAAATTATACTAATTTCTTCTATTAATCAGATAAACTTGAATGAGCAAATTATCCGAAAACTATTAATTTCTCATCACTCTTTTAATAGTTGTAGACAATTAGACTAATAACTAATATTACAGTCACACGACACGTATTTGTATCAGTTTTTATGATCGTTGGTGACTCAGATAGTTCCGAACCATGGCTTTAATACAAGTGAAATCCGTGATAAGATCAAACAGATTTATAAATAATAAAAATCCTATATCGAAAACATTAAAACTATTTTTCTTTTGTGTCCAGATAATATTTTTTATGGATTTTGGATTTGTTGATTACAAATCACTCAAGCATAAAAATATTTTAAAATCATTTCCAGCTATGTTTTCTACAATAAATTCTATCATTTGTCTTACACTTACTATCGAACATAAAGTACCTGAAAAGTTTGTAATGTGGTACTTTAAATCCCTTTTTGAGAACTGGGTTCATATATTCATTTTGCTATCCACTCCTAGGTCTAAATCATTTTGTATGTTTTTAAAACATTTGAATTCAATAGACGCTAAGCTCGAAGTGGACACGAGCTCGTACTTCGATGTTAAAATAATAAGTTATTATATTCTGTCGTGGTTAATCAAAATAATAATATCTGTTTGTTACTGTTCATTTTTTGATGATTGTCCCGATTCGTTTTTGACTTATTTTGCTTTTTTTGGTATTTATTTATCTTTGGACTTTCCTCTTATCATTCTTTTTTTCATATATTATGGATCACATTCTCGATTGATAGTTTTACGTAATCTAATAAAGACTAACAAGTTTGAGACAAAATATTTCCAATATATGTATAAAGCGTTGATTGATTCAACTGAAAATGTTAAACAGGCCTATTACTCTATAGTAAGTATTTATGTAAATGAAAACACAACTCTTTTTTTACTTTAGGCCTCAAGCACATGGCCTATTTTAAAGGTGCAGACGACGCGCTGGTAACGCATGTATACGCGCTCCAAATGAGATTTGAACGCAACAGAGCGATACAGACGCGCTGTAGTAGCTCGTAGCTCGCGGCGCGGGTAGTGCGGTGGCATGAGTGCGCGCCCCTCCTCTACCCCTCCTCCGGCCCTCTGTACGCGCATCAAGCGAGTTTCGAACGCGCTTCGCACGCGCGTATGTATCGCGTTTTACACGCGTTCTAACCTATAACGCAAATATATATATAACGCAAAAATCGGCACCTAAAAACGCGAGTTCCTAAAACGCGCGTCGTCTGCGCTTTTAAAATACGTCATGTGCTAGAGGCCTAACTTTGTCATTTGCAATTTCAGTTCACCATGAATTTATTAACAAATATACCAATTATGATGACCACAATTTACCAAATCATAAAAGATTTTAAATATGATACGGTAAGTGAGAGTGATTTTTCACAAGCGAACATGTAACTTACCTGTATGTTATTATGTACATATGTATTTATCGAGTGTGTCGTGCTTAACGACAACACCTCACAGAATAGATCCATATACCATATGTTATAGATAGATAATATAGAAGGACGGGAAAACGGGCCACTTGAAGGTCACCACTGCCCATAGACAATGGCGACGAGGGAAAAAAGTTTTAAATTATGAAAGTGTAATTGCACCTTAATATATATCAATTGTGTCTAAGACGTGACCTCTCAATGTCAACTGTCAGCAAGTACGTCACATCTATGTCACACCATTTATTTACCCTAACAAAACCAATGATAATAAAAATAAAAGTATTAGAATCAATCAATCAATCAGTATTTCATTATACCTTTTACAATATAACATAATGTAAAATTGTAACAGCCTGTTAATATACCACTACTGGGCTAAGGCCTCCTCTCCTTTGCTTGTCCGGGTTTGAATCCACGATCATCGGTTAAGATTCATACATTTTTACCACTGGGCCATGTCGGCTTGTAGAATATATCTGTAATATAATTTTTAATTTAATTTCAGAAACATTCGGGTAGCTCCATAATTCAAGGATTTTCGCTATTTTCATCAGTATTGATCATTTTCGCACCAACTTTTGCAGCCAGTACATTGTCAAGTGACGCTGAAAAGATCAAAATAATCCTGCATAATAAGCTACTTGAGGAAATAGGTATAAGTAATACTCTCCATTGAAATAATATAATTTTTTGTCGATAAATCTACATATATTTATATAATAGGTTTCATCATCATCAACCGTTTTTCGTCCAATGTTGGACATAGGTCTCTTCAATGGCATGCCACTGAGCTCGATCTTCAGCTCTCGATTTCCATCCGCTGCCAGCCAATAATATAATAATATGTTTAGGTTTTGCTAAAAACAATGCATCCAACATTGACTTTGGAAAAATCAATTGTAGTCGCATTTATACTTACATACATAAAACTTCTTTAGCGGCGTTGTGCACTTTTTTGTGATGGGTAAAAAATGTTAAACTCGCGTCAGGTCACGTGACCCTGATTGAACATTCGTAAGACGGATTTTGAAGTGTTAAATTTTTAATGTAATATAAATTGTCATGTTTGTGTACAATAGCGCAATAAATGAATATTGTATTTTATCATATAAATGATAGTACTTTTATACTAATAATTAAAGAAATTCGAGCAAAATGTTTTCCTAATCATTCCAAAATATCAAAAATGCACGTTAATATTCAAGTTTTCACTTCTGCCGGCACTCCCGGAAAGCAACCCGTTGTTTTTTTACTTAAGCGTTCTAACATTCGAAATTCGAACTTTGCAATAAATTAATAATTTACATATTTAATCCCAATAGTTATAACAGTATATAATGCCACTAACATTTTTTAATTACTTAAGTTTATAATATACATCCATTAGCGTAAAACATTAAATTTAAATATATACATTGGTTTTATTTTACTTTTTTTTAGGTGAAAATAAATCGCAAGATATACAAAGGTTCATCAACTATATTGAAGTACGTCCGTTCAAATTTCACTTGTTGAAAATAATTCCGGTCAACGTAATTTTACCAATGAAGATATTTAATTTTTGTGTTACATATTTAATTATTATCTTACAAATAACACATTTGTACTAAAACTTTATTTAAACAGAAGTACGGTAAAATTATTATTTGATATTTTTAAATGGCCAATTTATTATTATTGTAAATTAAACACATAACGGAACGTGATGAAGAAAATGATATTTGCTTTGCATTTAATGTAGAAGTCACAAATTTTATTTATTTTCATTACGAACTTATGTCAAAGTTATCAGTCTAATAATATAAATTGTGTTTAGTCCTTATGTTTTAAAATATCATCATATTTAGTACTGAGTTCTTGTGTTAGCAATCAATCTTGTATTCAATTATTATTAATATTTCACAAAAGTAATTCTACTAATCATTTTATTCCTGTAATAGACGCTTTTTATGTGTTACATCTATTTTGATTAATAATGATGCATTTGATTAATTATTATTATAAGAATTGTATAGAATTAATTGCTTAATGTTATTGCTTTCGTTAATACGGCATGGTATAAATGATTTTGTATTAGAGGCAAACAGTAGTGTTGCATCTAAATAAAAAGTTTTTTGTGCACCTTTGTTATAATATTTTAATCATAATGTAGTCTTACAGGGAGAGATTTGAGACCCATTTTTATTCCTCATCATGAACATGGACAATGAAATGTATGGGCAATGTATGCGATAACTTGTATGCGTCTTTTAGAATAATAATCAAAGTAGGTTAAAACTCAAAGATGTCAAAATATTTTAAACAAATCAAGGCTTACTAATAAATACGAACATTTCAAAAGCCTAAAAAAAATCTGAGTTTTTATATATGGCGTTTGCGTTCGTTATAGATTTCAGTTTTCTGAAACAGACAGAATTATAATTACCGAAATTAAGACTACTTGATAAGCTCTTTCACACAGCTCCACTGCGTCTAAACCTAACATTCGTCTACCTTCAAGTCAAAAAGGAATAAAGTAATCTTCACGTTAAAGGAACATCTCACTCAAATTTGACCATTAATCGAGTTAATCCAGATGAAATACTACTGGCACCATTCGAAGGAACCATAACATTAAATTGTGACATGCTTTTAATTACTAATAACTACTATAAAATACATTTTAAGTATAATCCGTCATTATTTTATTTAATGAGGTTACAAAATCGTACTCCAAAAATATTTAGGCCGCAGCTATATATTGCGCATAAAAATGATTATCAATTTCAATTAAAAGTACCTGTCGAATGACATATTTAACTAATACTCTTTTATTTTTCGATCATTATGGATTAATTTTATAAGTAACATTTATTAATTGACAAGTCCATTAACAACAATTATGAGCGTTGATACAAATTGGTAACATCCTCATTACACAAGTGACCAAGAGAATAGGTCGAACTAACTTGTAGTGTCAATTCGGTTATAAGAGAAAACATAAGTATTAATACGTGTACGTTATAGTGTTTTTAAACTAAAAAAAATGATACTGCATCGATTAGCTTGGCAAAAGTAAGCAAACAATTAATATTAATTAAAATACTGTAAAATATTATATTCTATTACTTTGACGTGTAATTAATTACATTATAATTATTATTGTATAAAATATTTACTATGCCTAACAGATTTATTTATATATATTTACTATACTTTCTATATTAATTATGGGTAGACCCTTCCAATCGCCGTTAGAACAAACAAGCCCCTAGTTTCTCACCATTAAAGACATTTTTTTTTGTCTCCCCAAAGTATAATCCATTTAATAAAAATGTAATTAAAATCGATCTCATTGTTTAAATGTAAATTAATTCCATAAAACTATGGATTCAGAGTTTCAAGTTGATACCATGTACACTGATTTTTTAAAGGCGTGTGACAAAATAAATCATGAAATAATTGCTAAAGCTATGAAGGTTCGTGTACATGATAGCGTCCTAAGATATGTTGAATCTTATTTGCGTCAAAGAAGACTAGCTTTTTTGTACTTACAACGTTTAGTGTTCCACAAGCACAAGGGTCACGCATGTTTCCTCTGTTATTTAACATATTTATTAAGATCTAGTTTCCATCCACGACTGCGCTCGCCTGTTAATGAAGGGTGAAGGTATTCGACGCTGTAAGCTATTTTATGTACTAACTATTTAGGTAATTTTTTTTTTTTTGCCCTCAGGATCATTGAATACTTCGAATGGAATAGATTATTTGTAGAAAACCATAACGCCAGTTCAAAATCTAAAAACACTTATAAGACGAAGCTAAAAACAAATGATTTTTTAAGTATATCTGTATCAATTATAATGTCTTTGATCAGTGTTCTGATCTGGATTTCAATACCATTTGCTGTATTAGAATCTCCATGTGAAATATTTAAGCATAAAAATCTTGAGACGATATATGGGATAATTACATGGCTGGAAACATACTTGCCCATGGTGGACAGACTGATGATAGCTCTTGGGATAATACTAGCTGTATTGGCGCTGGACACATGGTTCGATGCAATTAAGAACACAAATATTAATTTAAGTCCTTGGATTGAAAAGGGAAAATACATGAATCCACACATGAATAACAAATTGAAACAGAAAAATAAATGAAATTATTTCTTAAATGACGACGAAAATATTGAAATCTTTTCCAAAGAGATTTATGCCACAAGCAAAGTTACTCCGCAGTGGAACACTTCAAGAATATTACAGCTATTTTGTTAATAAGTAAATAATATAATAATCTATACTTAAAACTGGGATTTTTTTTTTGTCGTTCGTGTCTGAATTGCGTCCCATCGGATAACGAGACTAGGAGGATAAGCTATAATAGTGCATCGATGTTTGCAAAATTATTATCTCGCTTAATTCATTAACTATTATCTTAAAATTATTTTTTATATTGCCGTAAATCGGTAGTTTATATATAAAGTTCATAGTCATTGGTATTTCAAAGTAAATTCGCTTATATTAAATAATGTTTAATTGTATAAATAGCAAACCTTTTCGTTGCAGTCATAGAAGTTACTTTTCAATATGCAAGTAAACACAATCGAATAAATAATTATTGATTTTATTTTATGAATCATTTTAATTTCAAACGTTCGTAATGTTATTATGGGATAAATGTATAAATTATAATTTATCGAAACCCACCCATTTAGATAATTTTAGGTTTTTACTTAAAAAAATATACATTTGTTTTTATCATTGATTTTATTAAACAATCTTATGTTAGTTAATTTGAATGTAAAGAAAGGTATAAAAAATGTCCGTGGCCATCCTAGACCCAAACAATATTAAATTATTTGATCCCGTTTGTAAGATTCCAAGTTCCAGGATCAGAAGACCACTAATCACTATACTTACCAAACTTGTTTTTGAATATTTGACAGCGCTTTTATACGATAAAGTTTGAAATTTAAAATAGAACGTACCTTATATCTTGTAGAATCTTCTTTTGTATTAAGCGGCGGTATATATTATCGACCAAAGGATCTGTAAGAGCTCGCTTATCGTAGGGTGTATAGAAAAATTGTGCGGTCAGGGGACCCCCGTAAGTAACGAAATTGTTCACGATACTTTTCCAACTCAAAACGGGCTTTAAAATGTAGATTTTTATTGATTATATTGCTGTATTTTTGTCACACCAAAATGCGCAGTCATTGAATAAAGGAGTATTCAATTCTATTCCTAATTTGTATATTTTAAAGTTATTTATCTTTATAATTTTTTCAGTGGCAAAATATTAAGTAAGAGCTTAAAATAATAAATTTCGTTTTACATTCAGGAAAATAGTAATTTATTCAAAATTAAACATAAAATAGCGAATTTTAATATACAATAATAATTCAACTTTACTATGTTAAGTTTTTGATAATTACACAAAACCGTCCTTTTATAATTCCAGTGATGCAACCGCGTCTTTTTCCTGCCTTCCATACAATCGACTCAAAACGACCTTGGCATTATTAGCAACAACAGCTTCAATTCGAACAGACTAATTGAATTACCTACTGATAAATTAATTTTGAAATATAGTTTAATATTTAAAATAAATATTGAATGGAATTTTACATAACTCGAGATGATTTATTTTACGCAAATTATATAAACAAACATTATTTGAACATAGTCTGTTCACAGGTGGAGCTGCTATTTATTAAGTTTTATTTATTGCAAAAAAAAATTAAATTTGATTAAGAATAATGGTATTAATTCTAACGGATTTTATTTTGAACATTATAAATTTCGTGTTTTAGATATTTATAAAATAAAATCGTTATCATAATACGTTATTGTCATCATAATAAGTTATTGTAGTGTGTAATTTTTTTTTAGATTTTGTGTGTGGATGTGAGTTGGACATTTGTGTGTTTATTGATGAATCATTATATAAGTTTATCGAGCACGTTTCTTGTTTCTTTCATAATTTAACTTTAAAGCTATCTTTCTGTCTCCTCTGTTTGTCAACCGATTTATCTTTAGGAAGGTAAGTAGGTATTGAAGGGTATAACAATGAAAATGTTCAATATGGTCGAATTTCGACCATTGAGCCAACAATAATAAGAATAAGAATACAACAATAAAATATTAATACACTTTATTGTAAGAGATTGTAAGTTAAGCCACCGCTGTCATAATAATTAGTTTTGAAGTTATTTAGTTTTTGGGACTAAATATTTTTAAAGTAGAACAAAGTCAATATGGCCACCCATGATCAAACGTCCGTTACGAGTAACATTTATAAAAATTCTTCCTTCTGAGAATGGGAATGTCTCCGGCAATTTTACTAAGGGTAAAAACATGTTTTCTAAGTTATAATAACCCTGAAACAAATCATGTCTGTTACTGTTACAAGTAAAGAGAAGAAAATATTTACGTTCTTATGTCTAAATTACGTGAAGAGAATTTCTTCTAAATCATGATGTTCTAACCTTACACCACTCGAATACGACATAAGTAATTATAATAGCTTTTCGAATCCTCGTATTTTTTGTGTACATGTATGTGTATATTTCCAAGCACCAATATAGAAACTACGATTAAATTTGACCTTGATTTGAACTTCCATATATGTATTTGCTGTATGCTCCTTCTGCTATATAATCCTATATAATATATAATGAAGTGTTTCTCCTCGTCCATCGACGATAAATCATGTATATTAATGATAATTCGTTTTGATATAGTATTTAAGATCTTTCTTATACTGTGAAATTACTTTTTCGCTTTAATAGTATGTAGTCAAAAATTGCGCCATACATCTTCAGTGATGGCATTAAAAAAAATCCTCAGCCTTGTCTTTATTGCATTCATATATATTGTGACATTTTCGCGACGTAATTTTTATGTAATAGGAGAGCAAACGGGCTGGAAACTTACCTGATGGAAAGTATCTATCATCGCCCACGAACATAACACCAGAGTGCTTACAGGTACGTTTAATTATAAATACTAAAATATTGCGTTATAAAATTATTTGCTTTTGTGTTAAACAGAATGAGATGCAAGCTAAAAATTTAGCTCTATTAAGAAGAAGCAGACTTACGGGTATGAGCGGACAGGCCAAAGTTTTCATGGGCCGTTGTGACACAGGATTGCGGTAATATGCATCCCTTACCGCAGGACCTATAAAGTTATCCGTTATAAATAAATCACAAGCTTTGTAATTCACTTCTACAAAACTTCGCTTGTATACGTTTGATAGAAGTTGATAAAAATAAATATGTATCTGAAAGATAAATAAAATATATTAAAATTTTTAATATTCAGTGGATATTATAAATAACGTATGTTTCGTTGGTATTTGAGCTGAGGAGAAAATACAACTCTACGACTAATACTACTACTACTACTTCTATTACTATTTCTACCCATTACCAATACTCATATAAATGAAGTAAGATAGATAATGTACGTGAGCTCTTCGGTGAAACTAATTTGACCCAGTTCAGGCATTTTAAAGAAAGACATGAAAATCTCAACATATAAAATGATGCAAAGCAAAATGTCAAGTAAGCCTTCATTGTATTGGATACATATGTATTCGGCGATGACATATACAGCTGTTGTACAAACGAATTCAGTGAGGTAAATGCATATTAGCTACTTACATTGAAAGTATTGTCAACGTGGACTAAAAATACAAATTTTATGGTCATATAATGGAGACGGCTTGTGCGATTATATCTTTTCGACGTACAAGATACATTTGTAGCATATGAAGTGTTGAAAAACGTAATCTTGGGACGTTGAAAGTCTATAAGGACTTTCTGTAAAAAAAAAAAAATTCAAAACTATTAACTATTCTATACAAATATAATTTATTATTTACCGTCATGCGAAATAAATAATATGCTTACGAGTTACATAATAATTATGTGAACGCGTTCAAATTCAAAATGATTTAAATAAATGTTAAATTCAAAAAGCCGGCATTAACAGACTCTATTTAAAAAGGTAAGCTTAAAACTACCATTTAATAACTTTGATGCTACAGTGACTAGTTTATAAAACTGCAGAACCAAGTCTCCGGCTCTCGGGTTGGGTCCATAAAGAGTTATCGGTTGTTCATCTGAGCTCATTCTCAGCCCTGATTTCGTCGATCGTGTCGGATAAACGACAGTGCACATACATATATGTTTGCAATTTTGTTATTTTTGTTATTTTGTTATTTAGTAATGTTTATTTTAAAATTAATTTGTATTCTGTTGAAATTCAGTAATACATAGACATTGGTATTTCAAAGTAAATTAATTCATTTTAAATAATGTAAAAATGTGTAAATAGCAAACCTTTTCCTGGCAGTCATAGAAGTTACTTTTCAATAAGCAAATAAACACAATTGAATAAATTATTATTGATAATTTATGTATCATTTTACTTTTGATGAGGAAGGGACAACCGTTTTAAACAGTGACTTAATTTCAAATGTTCTTAATGTTTTCATTGAATAAAAGTTTAAATTATAATTTATCATATCTAAATTCAATCTCTGATAGAGTTCTCGATACATTTGTGTACGAACGAACTATTGTTATTTTTTTGTAAACACGACTATTAAAACATATCAAAAAGTTATAGTTGAATGCCCAACCATTTAGATAATTTGTATTTTGATTTAATCAGAATGGTTTAACTTATAAAGAGAAAAAAATAAGACATTTGTTTTGATTATTAATTTTATTAAATAATTTAAATGTTAGTTTGAATGTGAGGAAAGGTATAAAAATGTCCGAGGCCATCCTAGACACAAATAATATTAAGTCCTTTGATCCCGTATGTAAGATTCCAAGTCCCAGGATCAGAAGACCAACATACTTACCAAACTAGTTTCCTCCTTCTGCGACATGACACTCTCGCAGAAGGAGACCGTTTCCAACCAGCACCTCTCGCTATCGAGCATGGCGTTAATAACGCTCATCGAGAGATCTCCGCCGACTATCGCCGCCAGGGAATGCCTTTGAGGCCCCCACGCGGCACACTCCGTCAGGGTGTGGTGCGCCGTGTCCAGTGGCGAACAAATTGAAACAGAAAAATAAATGAAATTATTTCATAAATGACGACGAAAATATTAAAATCTTTTCCAAAGAGATTTATGTCACAAGCAAAGTCTCTCTGCAGTGGAACATTTCCAGAATATTACAGCTATTTTGTTAATAAGTAAATAATATAATAATCTATACTTAAAACTGGGATTTTTTTTTTGTCGTTCGTGTCAGTATAGCATCCCATCGGATTACGAGACTAGGAGTATAAGCTATAATAGTGCATCGATGTTTCCAATATTATTATCTCGCTTAATTCATTAACTATTATTATCTATTATTCATCTTAAAAATATTTTTTATATTGCCGTAAATCGGTAGTTTATATATAAAGTTCATAGTCATTGGTATTTCAAACTAAATTCGCTCATCTATACATATAATAAATCTGTAACTGGTCGATGTCTGTACATGGAAGATATATGAGTAAAACTTTTATCGGGGGTCTTTATAAACACAATAGAACCCAAAACAATGATTAATAGAATTTTTGTCTGTTTGTCTGTGCGTTTGTGCACGCTAATCTTAAAAACGGCCTAACGGATTTGAGTGCGGTTTTCACTAATGTATTGTGGCTAACTTCACTTAACATTTAGTGTTTGTTTTATTTCAATCGGTTCATAAATAATAAAGTTATGTCAATTTAAAGATACACGTAGAACATTTATTAAAAAATGGTTATGGTCAAACTGAAAAGAGATTAAATATTACATGTAATATACACTTTTGCTTATGATTTATCCTATATTTTGTCCTATTATTTTTAATCTCTTTATTTATTTATTAAAAGTTTAGTATCACTACTAAAAATCAATAAATTATTATCTGTAGGAAAAGTACGCGCACTGTTAGTTGTCAAAATCAAAAAGTTTTGTTAACAATTTCGTGTTTTCAGTAGCTTCGTGTGTTGTTTTTGCATAAAAACTAATATTGCATATATATTGTGTGTATCTTTATGATCTCATCTTATATCTTTCATAACAGTACGCTTTAAGTCAGCGTGTGAGCAAGTCAGTTAACTCAGTGACAATAATTAATACGTAAATAGTATATAGGTGTATAAACAAAGCCTAAAAAACAACTATAACAATAATACATGGTTTTAGAAGTGCTTGCTTTAAACATCAACGTGGTATATCACTTCTTAAAACTTTAAATAGGTATAATTTTTTTGCAAATTCGTGTTTCCTGTCAAAAGTTTTAAAACGGCAGATAAAAATTCAAACGTTTTACCTACCGAAGTTTTTTCTATGCAACGAAATAAATAACAATTTAACGTGGAAAAAATGGCAACCATATTTTGAATATAGGATATATATAAGGAGTAATAGCCACTGGTTATATATAAGAAGTGTAAATAGAGAAAAATAGCAATTTTGTTACACTCGATTGGTGGAAAAGGTGTCGAAATGCTCAATTCATTTAACATTAAAATAACAGAAATTACTTTAGAAGACCTCATTAATAAATGTAATAAGTATTTCGAACCGAGGAAAAATTTAACTATGGCCTGACATGTATTTTTTATGAGAAAACAAAGCAAACACGAAAATATAACCAACTTTATTACGAGTCTAGAAAATTTCAGTTTAAAATGCGATTTCTTTGAATTAATAGTCATTGGTCAGTGATAAATTTACAGCGAATATGTGTTAGAGTAGCTCGCCAAACATCAAAGATTATTACAACAGTCTAATCTGTCACTAAAGAAAGCTATAGAGATAGCTAAAATAGTAGTGATCGAACAACAAAATACGGATCACATAAATAAAAGCACTGGGACGTCGTCATCACCGTCATCATCTAATGAATATCAAGTGATGAAGGGGGAGTAAAAGGGTTAAACAACACACAGTACAGAATAGAGAAGATGTGCATATTCCTACGAAGTCAGAGGGGCAACTAATTAAGAAGAGAACAAAATTGTAAAACGTGGTTCTATTTGCCTTATCCCAATATAAACCGAATAAAAGTATTTTGAAATCTCTCAGTTTAATTCAATTGGTCTTTGGATACGTCAAGCTTGCAACAGCATAATCATGAATATGATGATCATAATTTAAAAGACAATGTTGATGATGACCCAATGACCTCAATACGGCAAACACTCACACGGCAAGCAAAGTATATTCGAAGAAAACTCCCAGGTTTTTAATATAATCACAATAAGGGATGACAATATTATCTAACATGATATTTGGTTCCGCCTGCTAATAATTATGGCTTGAAATCTACTAGGATTGACATTAAGAGCTAAAGATTTCTCACTCCACTCAAGAATGATATCGAAGTCATTATTCATCCTTGCGATAGCCATAGGAGACAAAATTATAATTCAGTCTACTAAGATTTTATATATTTTAAAAAAATCAATATAATATTAATAATAATAGAAATATTAGAAATGTTAAAAATAATAATGTATTAATTTATATAATATGAATGTACCAGCCTTCTTAATATTCAATATTTTAGTTTGTTATAAAGGAGATTGTCCACTTAGTATGGGGACTTTGGCCTGACGTGAACAGACATTTTATCATATTTTTTGTAATTAGTTTAAAAGCACTAACTAGTAATAATGAGAATATGAACTTAATTTTGTATCAAAATGTTTAAAAAGAGATTTTTGTCATGTGAGGAAAAACAGGTTAAAGCGAAATAAAACAAATTTTTTTATGATTTATTTTTATTCTGAGACATCATATGTTATTAATATGTGTTCAAGAAATTGGGCAGGTGGTGAAATGTGTTCCTGATACCTTGCCCAACTTAAAAACCATAAAATAGTCATTATATGAGCGCAGCAACCCATTATCCATATTTCTGCTAATAGATCAAGATCTGTCACTCTATGCAAACTGTAGGCACCTAAGATCACGACTATGTCGCCTTCGCTCTATCAAATCAGTTCCACAGTTTATGCATCTCAGAGATACGCATTGGTAAGAAGTCACTTCTTCTGTGTGCAGACTATCATGAGACACGCTTTGGTTTTGTTCAATGTCCATATTCAAGCCGTGGTTAGCGATGGAGCTAGTTTCGGGGTCCATATTACGTGAGTGTTGGTCATCGTTTATGCTATGTTCGGAGTCCATAATACAAAAGCCAGGGTCATCGTTTGAGCGAAATTCAGGGTCCGTAGATGTGCCGGGGTCATTGGAAAAAGATAGGTCGGAGTCCATAATGAATAAACAATCGTTGAAAGAAAATCCACAATAAAACAACACTCTCAATGTAGGAAAACAAAGCGAATGTAAAAATCAGTCTGTGACATACCAATGTCAATTTGTATTTTTTTGTTGCAATAGAAAAAAATCATTAAAAAATCGATCGAAAACAGATATGATTACGTTTAACATTCTTCATATTTCAGTTTATAAAACGTTTTAAATGACGAAACTAATTAAAACAAATATTTTTAATTTTTTTTTTTTGTATTAAATACTTATAGTTGTATTAAGTACTGCGAGATGATTCGATTTGACGCAATCGTTACTTGATCTTGCTGGTAACACAAAACGTGGATCAATAAAGCAAATCAATGAAGATACTTTAAAAATATTTTTTCAATAAAATACAAATGTACACTCATACAACAATAGAATGGCTAGCTAAAAAAAAATATTTTTTTTTTCATAAACTTGTTTTTTTGATAGCAGCTTGTTCACGCTAGGCCAAAAATGGACATCTTCTTTTGCTACTGTAGTCATATTCTTACTTGCTTGCCTTTTAATTGTATTTGGTTAAAAATATATATAATATAAATAATATATAAATTACAATTATATAATATATTTACTACGCTTTATTGGTCTTACTCAATGTTATGTGTTATTTTATATACATAATGCTATCTCATATAAGTGTCATCTCATTTTGGTTTGTTAAAAATAATTAATGAACACTTAACCTACCAGAGCGGTCAAATAACTGCTTTTGAACCTTTAATCAAAATTGTTATATAGGTGCTTTTTGTATATTATACACTTTTTCTATATGAAATGGCCGCTTAAGTAGCTCATTGAGATATGTGTGTCAAGTTCAATACACAACATTTGTTTTAAATCCCCTTATTTTTTTGTTTAGTTAAATGATTATGCCTTGATTAAGTCTGATTTTATTTAGTCTCTGACGGAAGAACCTTTTCTTTTACTTTATATTGTACACATAAAAGAACATAAATCTATAGCAAAAAACGAATTAATAAATAAATTATCCATACACATAAATAAAATTGAAGTTTCTGTCTGTGATTTCAAAATAACTGCCTGTTTTAAAGGTTATATGGCTATTTACGATTTACCAAAACCAAAGCAATATATTTTTTATTTTTTTACACTGTATGTCTGTTTGTTCAGGCTAATCTTTCAAACGTCTTAAAATTACAAATAACCGAATTATTATAACAACTATTTCAAGGTTCGGTTTAGTCTTTATTTCATCAAAATCAGATGAGTCAATTGAAAGTTATAAAAAATATGTATTTTTGTTGTTATCTATACACATAATATAATGACTTTTCCTGAACGATTCATTATCGCAGAGCCTATTAAACCACGGGGGTTAGAAACTTGAAATTTTGGCAGTTGATACATTTTATAATGTAAACACCCACTAAAGTAGGATTTCTGGAAATTCCACCCCTAAAGAGTTGAACGATTGTTTAGAAATTTGTAATTTTTAAAGTTACAAGCATAAAAGTTAATAAATAAAAATGTATTTCAAATCTACCCCCTAAGAGGGTAAAGAAGTGGTTGAAAGTTTGTATGGGGATTCCGTAATTTTTGATGTAAGAAGAATGATATTTAATATTAACACAACGCATATGTATTTCGTCGTTTTTAGAAATTCAACTCCAAACGGGAGAATTGGGGTGAAAGCATTAGAATAAAAATAAAAAAAATATAAAATAGGAATTTACTATTTGTGTTTTTTGATTGAATTAATAAACATGTATTTCGAAGTTTTAGAAACATTTATTTTTGTTTTGAAGAGTTAGGTGCGAAATTAAAAATATACAATATTTGATATCAATATCTCCTAGGGAGATATATATTTTTTATACGAACTTCAATATGTTAGTGAAGTTTTGATAAAAAAAACATATTCCATTATTGCAATGCGTACCACTTAATTGGTAATCCCTAAGTACCTCAACCTGACCCTTAAACCCTAGAGTTAGTTTTGTTTAATCTAAGTTTGATAAAATAAATAAATATATTCGTACGCTTGGTCATTTACATAAGTAACTATATATATCTAACGTCGTGGATAGATGACTGAGGTATTTAAGCAACAGAATTGTAGACCAGAAGACATGTTCATGCTGATGCAAATAATCGTTTATTCTTTACTTATACTTAAGCGCGAGCGAAGCCGCGGGCAGCTGCTAGTATATAATAAATTTATATAAAGTAAATAATGTAAAAGGAAGGTGTGAAAATAATCTTATAATGACAAGCTTTCGTTTAAAGGAAATTACTTTTACTTAAAAAAAGTACTTACACTACAAAACGTTACATTAAATCTTTAATATAAATAACTCACATCGCAATTCTTGGTAAGTAGATATCGTGAAATAATATCAATTCAATATTAGACAGAAAACATGTAGAGTATTATATTTTTGTAATCTTTGATATTCCAATACTTACTAATAATTCAAATCGCCGGTGCATAGAATGTCTTCCTGACCGATTTCGTCTATGGCGACTTTTCTTAACGGAGACTAGACAGGTGCACTCTGGGGTAATAACCAACTTTTCGTGCAAATTAATATTTGGGACCTTTTTCAAGAAATAAGTTAATATACATATATTTATACTCATTTATGCGTATTCGTAATCACCTAGCAATATTTGTTTCTACAAAAACTATGACATACATAAAATTAATATATGGAACAAGTATAAAAGCAAATTAGTTTTATTAATCCCTCGAAAATCACTTGATTTAATTTTGGTAGTAATATGAGTAGTAAGTGTGCAGTTGTCTTGTCTCAGACGAGAAAAGCCTTCGTTGCCAGAATATATCAGAAAGATGTCCATCATAATTAGTATGGGGTACGATAAAACCTGCCTCCTTTTATTTGTTTCTTTTTATATACTGTATATTTATTTCTAACGGCACTGGTAGTTAATAAATAGCTTGTAATGGTATTGACATAAGTTTAGAGTGTGTCAGTTATGTCATAAAATAGTATTCGCGTATGAACATATTTTTTCTTACTCAACGCGGGAGAGATGGAATTAACATGCCAGCCGAGTAAAAAAAAAATTGTTCGAATTTGCTCCAAAAGTAATTGGGCAATTTCGACCACTTACAATTCGAGTTTATATAACTGTGAAATTGAACCGTACCGTTTGTTAAAATTTGATGATTAAACTACCGGAACAAATTATGTACATATACTTTATACATACATATTCGTAACGTCACGTCGATGATTGATGATATTATATTATCCTTTTATTTTTATTAATCGAAAATATGAAAAAACAAAATTACATTTTGTTCGCTTATCAGCCTCCACTGATGGACGAAATACTATTTTAATGTTATTATTTAAATGTAATTAAAAAAAACAATAACATTGCATTTTTTGTGAGTGAATAGCTTAAGCTTTACCTTAATTAAAAGCTCATCACGTTTCGAACACTATGCTAACTATTCTTGATCTAATAATTGTTTCTATTCCCTATTATTTTGTCATTGCATGAATTTATTTGTCGGTTGGTCCTACAAATTTTTACTTAAAATTTTTAATCACTAAATTCAATAATTCCACTGATGATCAAACGAACTTCATGAGTTATGTTGAGTATGTTGTCTCCAACACTTCAGCTAAGGTACTCTTAGACTTATCTTATGATTTCATTCAATTTCCAACAGCAATTATGGTCTAAATTCGACTACTCAGCCAACAATTATAGTTAAAATAAAAATACAAAAAAATATTAATACTCTTTAATTGTAAGACTATAAGTTAAGCAATCGCCATCATAATAATCATTTTAGATTATTTTTAAAGAAATATTTTTAAACAACGGCAAAGTCAATATGACCACTGGCAATCAAATATCCTTTACGAGTAAAATTTATATAAAGTCTTCCTTCTGGGAATGGAAATGTCTTCGGCAATTCTAATAACTGTAATTTCATGTTTTCAAAGCAATAATAACCCTGAAAAAAATAATGTTTGTTACAAGTACGAAACGATGAACTTTTAAAAATACATTTTAATATATAAAGGTAAGAAAATTCTATAATATTAAGCTATGTATGGAAGATAATTTACTTTTAAATCATGACTTAAACCAAGACTAACCACCCTTTAAGGCACGTCTACAGCAGAAATGGGTTAAAGACGTTTTGCTTTTATAGTAGTGCACCGCGCTTAGTACATACATATAAAAATAAACAAATAGACAATCTAATTAGCGAGAAAAGAATAATAAACAAAATGTCACTTCTTACGCTACTTATGCGTAATTAAAAATTTAACTCTTTCGTGATGGAGCAGACTTACAAGGTATCATCGGACAAACAAAAGTATTCATGGGACGTTGTGAAACAGGATTGCGGTAATAGGCATCCCTTATCATAGGACCTATAATATTATCCGTTAAAAATAAATCACAAATTTTGTAGCTAAATTCTACAAAACTTCGCTTGTACACGTTTGATAGAAGTTAATAAAAGTATAAACTCATCTGAAAGAAATATATTATGATATTAATATTAACAATATTATCAAAACAATGGATATAATATATAATTACTACCACTACTTCTGTAACTATACATATTATTATACATTACCAATACTATAGTACCAATGATCATCTTTGATCTAGGTTTTTTTTAATAATAATAAAGAGAAAAATAGAGAAAAAATTAAAAAAAACATCATCATCATCATCATCAGCCAATCGTAGTACTCTACTGAATATAGGCCTCTCCCATGGTGCGCCAAAGCTCCCTGTCCTCCGCCTTCCGCATCCAGTCGGTACCCGCCACCTTCATAAGGTCATCGGTCCACCTGGCCGGAGGGCGCCCTACGCTGCAACAAAAACTTTGACAGCAATAAAGAACTCAAGGTAAATCGTCGATTTACAAGACAGCCGCGTTCGCCGGCGACAGATAGCCATGGTCACGTATTTTTTTTATTTTTTTGTCTTTAATAGTCAAGCGTTTGACCGCTGTCTTGCCTGATGGTAAGCAACGACACGGTCTACGATGTAGCACGCTTGCCTAGAAGGAACCTGTTTACTCTGGATTTAAAGACACCAACGTTGTACCTATCGGGAAATACAGACTCAGGCAAAGTATTCCACAGTTTTGTGGTACGAATGAAAAATGTGGACTCGAAGCGCTTCGTACGTAGGCGTGGAATTTCCACGGTGTACCTATGACGCTTAGGTCGAGTTTGCCTGGTCGTCCGATAGAAGAATGGGGCGGGCGGAATTAACTCGTGTAATTCCTGCGCACATTCTCCAAAATGTATTCGGTAGAATACGGAAAGTGACGCAACTATACGTCGATGTTCGAGACTTTGGAGCCTAGACTCAACCAATGTTTCATCTCCTATCGGCCTCCTGGCACGTCTCTCAATCAACTCTAGAGCCTGAAGGTGGCAGTTTGCAGAGCCATCCCAAAGGTGAGAGCAGTACTCCATACAAGACCTCACTTGCACTTTGTACAAAGTGAGCAGCTGTTCAGGAGTAAAGTACCTTGGAGAGGATACCAAGTTTTCGAGCGGCTATTAGGGCTTTGGACTCAATAAAAGGGCCGAAATTTAGAGTTGATGTGAGAGTAACGCCAAGAAGTTCAAGGTGGTCAGTTATAGGCACGGATACATTTCGGAAAGAGGGAAGTAACTGGAATTCCTTCTTTTTGGCGGAAAACAAACACGCCTGCGTCTTGGTTGCGTTGAATTTGACCAAATTGGCATCGCCCCAATCGGACATCGCTTTAAGGGTCACGCTTAAGTGCTCAACCAAGTCCTCTCTCTGAGACTGGATTTCGGCCTGACTAGCTCGTGCGTTGGAGCTGTAGCTCTCGACAACTGTGAAGTCATGTGCCCATGTATACCGGGCAACAGCAAGTCATTAATATGCAGCAGAAATAGGGTGGCTGAGAGCATTGACCCCTGGGGAACACCAGCATTTATTTATCCATTGTAGATTATTATTTTTAAATATATAAATAGTACGTAGCCAATAGACGAACCTGATGCTATGCTATGGGATACGTTTTTATTCGGCGATGGCGTAATTGTACAAAGAAGTTCATTGAAGTAAATGCATGGTAGCTACTTACAACGTAGGTAGTTTGTAGGACTGCAGATGCCAAGTCTGAGGCTGTCGGGTTGGTTCCAGAAAAAAGTCATATCGGGTGCTCATCTGTTAACACCTTCTCAGTAGGTTAGCCCCGATTTCGTCGATCATGTCGGATTAGCGTACCATCGTATTATGAGAGTGGGAAGTACAAACTACCATGCACCTGCATATATGTTTGCAATCTTGTTATTTCATTCTCATTTTAAAATTAATTTTTATTTTGCTAAATTTGCGATATTCGTAGTGCACTTCAAAGTGAATTAATTAACTTTAAATAATGTAAAAATGTGTAAATAGCAAATCTTTTCCTTGCAGTCATAGGAATTAACTTTTCAATAAGCAAATAAACACAATCGAATAAATTATTATTGCTTTTATTTTTTGTGTCATTTTACTTTTGATGAGGAAGGGACCCCCGTTTTAAACAGAACATTTTAATTTCAAATGTTCGTAATTTTATTATGAGATAAATGTATAAATTATAATTTATCATATCTAAATTCAATCTCTGATGTAAATACATTTATGTTAAAACGAACCGTATATAAAAAATTCGTCGGATGTATATAAAAAATAGTGTGGTCGGTCCTCGTAAGGAAGTTGTTCGCGATATTTTTTCAACTCAAAACGTGCTTTAAAATGTAGATTTTTATTGATTTTTATTTCACTGTAATTTTTTCACACAGTAAACGAAACTTTAATACATAAATTCTCTCCCTAATTTCTTAATTTAATTTAAGTTATTTATTTATTTATTTTATCTTTTTTTTTTTAATTCAACAATTTTATGTAAGTATTTAAATTAATAAAGGAAAATAGTTATCAAAATTAAACATAAAATAGCTAATTATAATATTTAGTATGTAACAAAAACCCTGTCCGACCCGTGAAGTGGTTATATGGTATCGTGTTTACCACCAATACAACTGAAGTTGTATTGATGGTAAACTCGTGTCATAGCTACCCTATAGGTGAGAGCTATCGACCGCTGACTTCGGAGCCTGTTGGCAACACAGTAATTTACGTCTTTTAATTACATTTAATTTTATTCGGGAAAATTGTTTGCTTAGTATTTTTAAAATTATTACATAAATCCCAAATCATACCTAATAAATCACTTCACGGGTCGGACAGGGTTTTTGTTACACACTGTATAATAAAAATTGCAATGAACCATCCATTTATAACTCAAGTGATGCAACCGTCTTTTTCTTGCCTTCCAATCGATTCAAAACGACCATTGCTAGCAACTAACAGCTTCTAATAAAACATACAAATTAAATTACCTATTGATAAATAATTCTTGAAATATAGTTTAATACGTGAAATGTTTATTTAATAGAATTTGACATAACTCGAGATGATTTATTTTACACAAATTATATAAACAAACATAATTTTAACATATTCTGTTTACAGATGGCGCTGCTTTTTATTATGTTTTACTTATTGCATAAAATAATTAGATTTGATTTAGAATTACGATAATAATTCAAACGGATTTTTTTAACATTGTCAAAGGAAACTAAATACTTTACCAACAAATTAAACATCCAAAATGTCCTTAAAAGTTTCAAGCAATCAAAACAGAGTCCACATATTTATAGACTGATAAATAATGGTCTAATATGGGGTTTTCCAATAGGGACGCTTGAACTTTGACAGCTGATTGCGGCCATGTTGTTTGAGTGACAGCTGTCAAATGCAGTGTGTTATATTCATTCCGTCCTCCCAAACCACCATGGCAGGTTACAGTGTCGAGCAGCACGTGCAAATCATAAAATTGTTTTATGAAAATGGGTCTTCAGTTCGAGCAACGTTCCGCGCACTTCGCCCGTTTTACGGTCGCGATGATCGTCCTGCCGAGTCGACTATCCGTCGATTGGTGGACAAATTCGAGTCAACCGGGTCAGTTAACAATCAGCCGGTTCCCGTGCGTCAACGTAACGCGAGATCTGCCGAGAATATCGCCGCTGTGCGCGACAGTGTCCTCGAAAACCCGCGGCAGTCAATTCCGCGTCGCGCACAGGAACTCGGCCTTTCGCAGACGACAACTTGGCGAATTTTGCGTTGTGACTTGAGCCTGCACCCGTACAAGATCCAGCTGACCCAAGAGCTCAAGGTTAATGACCATAGACAGCGCCGTGTGTTCGCTGACTGGACATTAGAGCAGTTGGAAGTTGACGCCGATTTTGGCAAAAAAATCATCTTCAGCGACGAGGCGCATTTTTGGATGAATGGCTATGTCAACAAGCAAAATTGCCGTATTTGGGACGAGACCAATCCACACGAGGTTCACCAAGTGGCAATGCACCCGCAGAAAGTGACTGTTTGGTGCGGATTTTGGGCCGGAGGCGTGATTGGTCCGTATTTTTTCGAAAACGATAATGGAGTGGCCGTCACCGTCAATGGTGAGCGATACCGGTCGATGATAACCAACTTCTTTTGGCCTGAAATCGAGAATATGGATCTGGACAACATGTGGTTTCAACAGGACGGCGCTACGTGCCACACAGCACACGCTACGATGGAAGTTCTGCACGAGCAATTTCTGGACATGGTCATCTCGCGCGGAGGCGACGTGAACTGGCCACCGAGATCGTGCGATTTGACCCCGCTGGACTTTTTCTTGTGGGGTTTTCTTAAGTCGCAGGTCTATGCCAACAAGCCGCAAACCACCGATGCCCTCAAAGTCAACATACGCCACGCCATCGATCAAATACAGCCCGATTTGTGCGCCAGAGTCATCGAAAATTGGACCTTTCGTGTGCGCGCCACCAACCGAAGCCGTGGCGGTCATTAGAATGATGTCATATTTCATACATAATGGGGTCGATAGACCTTCCAAATAAAAAAAAAATTCGCAAATATCTCTCCTACATGTATTTTTTTTTGCATTTCAAAGATCAAGCGCCCTTAATGGAATACCCTATATTTTCCAATAACTTTTGAAATATAAATTTCATGTTTTAGACAGTTAAAAAATAAAATCAATAGCATAATTAATTATTCTAATTTTATTATTGTAGTGCGTAATTTTTTCAGAAGGATATTTGTGTTTATTGGTGTATAATTTATAAGCCTATTATTATCATAATTTAACTTAAAAGCTAAAGTTATCTTCTGTTTGTCAACCGATTTCTCTTTCTTAGATTTTATTGACGGTGCGGTATTGAACGGTAGATAAAAATGTCCAAAATGGTCAAAGTTTCCAGCAGTGATGGTGGTGGCAATTATTCTTTGGCAATAAATATTCTAAATTAATCCAAAGTCAATATGTCCACTGACGATCAAACGTCCTCTACGAGTAAAATTTACATAAATTCTTCCTTCTGAGAACGGGAATGTCGCCGGAATTTCTATTAAGGGTAAATTCATGTTTTCAAGGCTATAGTTACCCTGAAACAAATAATGTCTGTTACACGTACGAAACGATGAACTTTAAGAAAGACATTTTAATGTATAATTTCTAACTACCAATGTAACAACTAATATAATGGAATAATTTGACATTGATTTGAACTTCTATATTTATATTTGCTAATCTTTGGCTTATAAAAACAGGTCTACAGCTGGAAACGTTGTTGCGTGTTTAGTAGGGCACAGTTAGTGTATATTTTTATGGGTTCTTACTGTTTAACATATTTTAATATGTTTACATAATGTTCATGTATTTTTTCAACTTCAGACATTTTAAAGTCCTCATCGTCGCTTTCATCTGATCAATCATTTGTGTTCATGATAGTTCGTTGTGATATTGCTTATAAAGCTTCGTCGTTACTTTGAAATTTCTTGTTCTCTTAGATAGAATGTGTTAGATGTTTTATGATAAAGCAGACTTACCGGTATAAAGGGACAAGCTAAAGTTTTCATAGGACGTTGTGACACAGGGTTGCGGTAATATGATTCCCTTATCATATGACCTATTAAGTTGTCGGTTATAACTAAATCACAAATTTTGTAACTTAATTCTACAAAACTTCGCTTGTACACGTTTGATAGAAGTTGATAAAAGTATAAATTCATCTGAAAGAAATATATCATTGTCAATATTATCAATACAGTGGATACCATAAATGATTTATGTTTTATTATCATTTGTGAAAATACACCACTACTCCTATAATAATACTACTATTTACCCACGACCAATTTCATAGTACCAATAGTATACCTCATTTATCTAGGTTTTTTAACAAATGTAATTGTAAGTTTTAAATTTGGCATATTAAATACATCAACACTAAATAAAATCTACACAAATAATGATATGCCATCGATGAACTGTATATAACTAAAAAAGATCGTCGGTGAAACTAATTTGATTCAGTTTAGGCATTTTAACAGAAGACATGAAAATCTCAACACACAGAAATGATGCACAACAAAATGTCAAGTGAACCTACGTTCACACAGTGGGCCGTATTATATTTAATACTTTAACTAACTTAACAAATAAACGAATTCAGTGAAGTAAATGCTTACGATGTATGTGTTGTCAGCGGGAAGTAGTGTTTCTATTTTTAAGGTCATATAATGGACATGGCTTGAGCGATTATATCTTTTCGACGTGCAAGATATATTTCCGATAAATGAAGTATTGTAAAACGTGAACTTGGGACGTTGAACGTCTATGAGAAGTTTCTGTGAAATAAAAAAGAAATCAAATAACGGTGATATACAAATAGTAATAAATAGACAATTTTACGTCATTCGAAATATATATGTTTACAAGTTATTTAATGTTTGTTATCGTATGTAAACGGTTTCAAATTCAAACTGATATAAATTAATTATAAATTCAAAAATATTACCAACGGACTATGACAGTGGAAGTATAAACTATAGTGCACCTATGTTTGCAATCTTGTTATTTCTATATTTTATTCTATAAGAATTATTTATTCTTATATAAAAATTAATATTTATTCAGTCGTAATACACAGTCAAATAATGTTTAAAGGTCTCAATAGCAAACCTTTACCTTGCAGTCATAGAAGTTACTTTTCAATATACAAATAATCACAATCGAATAAATTATTATTGATTTTATTTTATGTATCATTTTACTTTTGTCGCCAAAAGGACAACCGTTTTAAGCACTGATTTAATTTCAAATGTTTTTAAGTCTGTTATTGAATAGAAGTGTAATTTATCATGTCTAAATTAGATCTCTTATCTAGATTTATGTGCGGACTATTGTTATTTTTTTTAGGTAAACGCTACTATTAAAACCCATCAAAAATTTTATTTTGAATACCTACCCATTTAGATAAAATTTGTATTTTCATTTACTCGGAATAGTTTTACTTATTAAGAGAAAGAATATCTTTTTGTATAGATATTGTCTTCACTAAAATGGACAATATAAACTTATTATCGTTTTGTTTTTTCCAGTTTTTCTTATGTAGCAGGAAGCTCACCTGATGGAAAGTGTCTACCATCACCCATGGACATCTGCATCACCTAAGGGTTTGCCGGCCTTTAAGGAATGAGTATGCTCTTTTCAATGTTTACGGCTATCATAAGGGTAGGATGTCAAAAAGGGTACCGTCAACGTAAACGTGGTAACGTGTGAGTATCTTTACCTAAGCATACCCTAAACTAGTTTCCACTGAATATTTTTTTATATGTGGAAGTAGACGCAATTTTAGTCATATTGGTGGATTTTATAATAAATTGTGGTATTCCAAAAAGTGTTTCAAGCTGGCAGCTATGTTATTTGTCAAAATATTGTACTTTTTCACCCCATATGGTCAATTGTGATCGCAGCGTCGTCGCATAGAAATCGGTATTTCTTACAGAAAATAAAAGTGTAGATAAGTGACTTCATCTCTCAAGCCCAGTTTTCCGGTTAAGGAAGACGTAAAGAGCGCCATAGTCATTTGTATGACCAAGCTATTTAAAAAAAGAAAAATAATAAGTGACTTATATTAAATAGTATTTGATATATTGTTATTGAGGTGTATCGAAATGATTCAATCTTATTAAACTCTCAATTCTTGACTTATTATAAAAGGTAATGTTACTTGAGCTTAGGTAAAGTTACCTCACTAGCACGAATGGCAACTTTACCTGTGACTAGGGCTGTCAAATTTTGCACTTGTAACTTTAAATACAATATATATAGATTTTTTTTCATGAAATATTTTGATGTTAAAGAACTACATATGTACCTAGATAACTAATTTGCTTGATTACCTTTCATATATATTCAAGATATATTCAAGATGCCTCCAAAAATTAAAAAATAAATAAAGAATGTTTTATTATGTTTTTGACAACCCTGCCGACATTCACATGTTTCTATGAAAGGTTTGAAATTCTTGGGTCAACTATGTATTGGCAGTGCTTACTTAAACAAACATAACAGCTTCAAAAATAACGTCGCTTTTATAGCGCCAGGACTATCGGTAAATTTATGTCGCGTGCTCTCTGGGGCACACAATCTATGCAAACTGTAGGCTAGGTAAAGATGATAAAATTGTGTCAAGTTTACCCCACTCATACTTTTGGTTATTGTGATTTTATTACGTTTCTATGTGGGATTTAGTAGAATTCAATGGTTCAATAAAAAGAGAAACACCTATTTGTAAAAATCATCAATAAAAACTTAAGCAACAAGGTCCATTTTGAAGTAAATTGCAAAAAAAGTAAAAAAATATGGTAATGTTGCCACACTTGACCGTATTTAAACTTTACCACGTGTACCTATGTGGAAACTGATCAAGATGATTCTAATCGAATCAAAAAACGATATCATTTCAATATTTTTTTGAGATTTTTTTCCACTAAAATGCCTTAAAAATAAAAAAAAACTGTATGAAACTTAGCTTGCAGATTATTTTAAAAACATAACCGTTTTCTTAGCTCTCCAAAAATGAATAACTACTAGGAACTTATTTCAAAGAAACTGATTTTTTTTTATCACAACCGAAGCAGGCGAAAAAAAAACTTGAGGTCGTTCTTTAAAATTTAAAATAAAATGAATTAAAAACAATACCCAATTTAAATAAAACAAAAAATACAAATAAAAAAAAAATTAGAACCAGTAACAATTTGGTAGTAATAATAATTCATAATAAGGTTAATTAAAGTTCTTGCTCGAAGTTACTTCCTTTATTGCGTGCAAGTCACATTCTTTTTCTGAGTTGTGACTTAACTACCGAAGTAGTCAAATTATTCCGCGTCGCATTTGCTGCGTTTATAATTCTTGTTTTGAGTTCTTCCGCGGATGACACAGGCGAGAGGAGATGTCGTAAACTAGGGATTTCATGTGACCCCAGACATAGAAATTAACCGGCGGTATCCAACGATTAGGAAAATGGCTAACGAGCCATCGCCTAACATTGACATCAAAATGTGCAGGTTATCCATCTTGCTGGTATAGGTAGATACGTATTGAAGGGTATAAGAATAAAAATTGTGCGGTCGGGGGCCCCCGTTAGGAACCATCCAACCAACCACCATCCAACCATTGCGATATTTTTTCGACTCAAAACGTGTTTTAAAATGTATATTTTATTTGATTAAATTACTACATTTTTGTCGAAACAAAAATCGCCTCAACCTCCTATACGCAACTCTCTAATCAAAGATTAAGAAACGATTAAAATTTTGAAATTAAATTAACAATTTTTAAAATAATAGCCATCCTCATTTTAAGAAATTTACTAATATTTTTATATTTTAGTAATTTACGTCTTCAATTAAACAAAGTTTATGATGGAAATTATGATAATAGCCCAAGGTTCAAGCCTGGGACTTGCGTGCGGCTCGTAAGCCGCAGCGCTATCGGTCCTTATATGGTTTTGTATTACCTTTTAAATATATATTTTTTGTATTTTTAAGAACGTTAGGAAAGTATTTTATATAAAATTAATTCTTTTGATTGACTTTGTTCTATTTAAGTATTTAACCTAATTAATAATAAATTGATAGGCGCATTATACAGTTCACGCTCGATCGTTTGGCGTGCGTGAATTCGGCATAGGACTTACCCCCAGAAGCACTCGCGCAGTGTTGAATTCGAACGCCCCACAGTATGAACGCTATTTCGATTTTGACGTGATCTTGAGCCACTGCCATTGCACTCTACTGTAAGCCGCGTAAAAGAACTTCGTTCAAAAAGTTCGAAAATCAATATATTAGCATTTCGACTACTGAGCCAACATTAATAAGAATAAAAATACAAAAAAAAAAAATTAATACAATTTATTGTAAGAGATTGTAAGTACAGCCATCGCTCTCATAATAATCATCTTTGAAGTTATTTACCGCCTTATTCATAAACTTTATTTAACTGGTGATTAGTTAAACAATATTTTGTCTTCTTCTTTCGTATGTCAAATCAATAATGACAGAAAGAGACAAATCAGTGTTTAGCTAAACAGTTACTAAGCAACGTTTATGAATAAGGCCGTTAGTTTTTGAGACTAAATAACATGATCCAACGGCCGTTACGAGTAACATTTGCATAAATTCTTCCTTCTGAGAATGGGAATTTCTCCGGCAATGCTATTAAGGGTAAATACATATTTTCTAAGTTATAATGACCCTGAAACCAATAATGTCTGTTACAAGTAGGAAACGATGATCTTTTAAAAAGACATTTCAATATGTAGAGATAAAAATATTTGCGTTCTTAAGTCTAAATTACGTGAAGAGAATTTCTTTTAAATCATGATGTTCTAACTTTATACCAACCAAATACGACATAAGTAGTTATAATAGTTTTCGAAATCTTCGTATTTTTTTTGTACACGTAAATATTTCCAAGCAACAATGTAGCAACTACGATTAAATTTGACATTAATTTGACCTTCCATATCTGTATTTGCTGTATGATCCTCCTGCTATATATATATATATATATATATATATATATATATATATATAGCAGGAGCGACTCCCCCACTTCATGTGAGCGTCAAATTTGTCACAGATACTCCTTCCCCGACGTAGACGCTCACTAAGAACGGATTTTGTTCAACTCCTATCCAAAACTGAATTATCACATATTTTATCATTATCTCTATATGTCGGAGAGTCCATACCAAACATCAGTAACAGTTGCCTTAGTAACCGTTGCCATAGTAACATGATGCTTATATTGCTAAACTATGTGTTGACTGCGGCTTCATTCGTGCTTAATTATTATCTATACTAATAATATAAATGTAAATATAATTTAAAGTCTTTTTTTAAATTATAATACCCTGTTTTATATTTAATTTTGAAGGTATATTACTATTTACCTCAAATTTTAAATGAAATCCTAACTTAAAATGTTTGCGTTGGAAAAATATTATAAAATATACATATTAAAGAGAGAATTGAATAAAGGAGGACAACGCTATAATAATAATAATGTACTCCGGACAAATCTCGTCCACAGCGGCCAATCTTAAGAGAAACAATTACCCAGGACATTATATAGTGCGCAAGTGTGTGCACAAACACAGGTGCACTCTTTTTTTCCTAACTCTCGTAATCCAATGGGATGGCAATCCGACGAAAGCATGCGATTGTGATAAAAATACAGAAATATAATCGATAAAAATCTACATATTAAGATATTTTAAAACCATTTTAAACTATTTAAACCATTTAAACCATTTATTTTGCTACACACATACATTACATAGATTATACAGAAGAAAATAATTAAATTTAAAGAATACAGTGTAGGTAGCAAGGGGTTCATCTCAGTTTTAAATAATGTTTGTCTATATAATTTGTGTAAAATAAATCAGCTCGAGTTATATCAAATTCTATTAAATATTTATTTCAAATAATAATGTATATTTCAACAGTTATTATCAGCAGGATTTGTCTGTTGAAGATTCTAGAAGATATAAGGTACGTGATATTTTAAATTTCAAACTTCATCATATAAAATCACTGTCAAATATTTAAAAACTAGTTTGGTAAGTATGTTGGTCTTCTGATCCTGGGACTTGGAATCTTACATACTCAAGGATCAAATGACTTAATATTATTTGTGTCTAGGATGGCCTCGGACATTTTTTATACCTTTCCTCACACTCTAACACTAACACAAGATTATTTAATAAAATTAATAATCAAAACAAATGTCTATTTTTTTCTCTTTATAAGTTAAACCATTCTGATTAAATCAAAATACAAATTATCTAAATGGTTGGGCATTCAACTATAACTTTTTGATATGTTTTAATAGTCATGTTTACAAAAAAAATAACAATAGTTCGTTCGTACACAAATGTATCTAGAACTCTATCAGAGATTGAATTTAGATATGATAAATTATAATTTAAACTTTTATTCCATGAAAACATTAAGAACATTTGAAATTAAGTCACTGTTTAAAACAGTTGTCCCTTCCTCATCAAAAGTAAAATGATACATAAATTATCAATAATAGTTTATTCAATTGTGTTTATTTGCTTATTGAAAAGTAACTTCTATGACTGCAAGGAAAAGGTTTGCTATTTACACATTTTTACGTTATTTAAAATTAATTAATTTACTTTGAAATACCAATGTCTATGTATTACTGAATTTCAGCAGAATACAAATTAATTTTAATTGCTAAATTGCTAAATTAAGCAAAATCACAAAATTGCAAACATATATGTATGTGCACTGTCGTTTATCCGACACGATCGACGAAATCAGGGCTGAGAATGAGCTCAGATGAACAACCGATAACTCTTTATGGACCCAACCCGAGAGCCGGAGACTTGGTTCTGCAGTTTTATAAACTAGTCACTGTAGCATCAAAGTTATTAAATGGGAGTTTTAAGCTTACATTTATAAATAGAGCCTGTCAATGCCGGCTTTTTGAATTTAACATTAATTTATATCAGTCTGAATGGGAACCCGTTCACATATTATGTAACTCGTAAACATATTATTTATTTCGCATGACGTTAAATAATAAATTATATTTGTATAGAAAGGTTATTTTAATTTATTATTTGTTTTTCAGAAACTAAGTATAGACGTTCAACGTCCCAAGGTTACGTTTTTCAACACTTCATATGCTACAAATGTATCTTGGGCGTCGAAAAGATATAATCGCACAAACCGTTTCCATTTTATGACCATAAAATTTGTATTTCTAGTCCACGTTGACAATACTTACAATGTAAGTAGCTAATATGCATTTACCTCACTGAATTCGTTTGTACAACTATATATGTCATCACCGAATAGAAATGTATCCAATACAACGAACCGCTGTGTGAATGAAGGCTTACTTGTTCTGAATTTTGTTCATTTTTTATGTTGAGATTTTCATGTCTTCTGTTAAAATGCTTGAACTGTGTCAAATTAGTTTCACCGAAGAGCTCACGTACATTATTATCTTTCTTACTTCCATTATTATATGAGGTATATCATTGGTACTTAGCATTGGTAATGGGTAATGTAGTATTATTATACGAGTAGAAGTAATTACTACTTCTACTCGTAGAAGTAGTAGTAGTATTAGTCGCAGAGTTGTATTTTCTCCTCAGCTCAAATTCCAACGAAACATAAATCATTTATAATATCCACTGAATATAAAAAATAATAATATATTTTATTTATCTTTCAGGTAAATATTTATTTTTATCAACTTCTATCAAACGTATACAAGCGAAGTTTTGTAGAAGTGCATTACAAAGTTTGTGATTTATTTTTAACGGATAGCTTAGTAGGTCCTGTGGTAAGGGATGCATATTACCGCAATCCTGTGTCACAACGTCCCATGAAAACTTTGGCCTGTCCGCTCATACCCGTAAGTCTGCTTCTTCTTAATAGAGCTAAATTTTTAGCTTGCATCTCATTCAGTTTAACACAGAAGCAAATAATTTTATAACGCAATATTTTAGTATTTATAATTAAACGTACATATACCTGTAAGCACTCTGGTGTTGTGTTCGTGGGCGATGATAGTCACTTTCCATCAGGTAAGTCTCCAGCCCGTTTGCTCTCCTATTACATAAAAGTACGTCGCGAAAATGTCACAATATATATGAATGCAATAAAGACAAGGCTGAGGATTTTTTTTAATGCCATCACTGAAGATGTATGGTGCAATTTTTGACTACATACTATTAAAGCGAAAAAGTAATTTCACAGTATAAGAAAGATCTTAAATACTATATATATATTTTTTTTTTATTGCCTAGTTAGGCGGACTAGCATATGGGCCACCCGACGGTAAGCGGTCACCAACGCCCATAGGCACTGGCACTGTAAGAGATGTTAACCATCCCTACATCGCCAATGCGCCACCAACCTTGGGAACCAACATGTTATGTCCCTTGTGCCTGTAATTACACTGGCTCACTCACCCTTCAAACCGGAACACAACAATACCAAGTACTGCTGTTTTGCGGTAGAATATCTGATGAGTGGGTGGTACCTACCCAGACGAGCTTGCTCAAAGCTCTACCACAAAGTGAAAGAAAAGAAAAAAAAAAAAAAAAAGGTACTATATCAAAACGAATTATCATTAATATACATGATTTATCGTCTTAAACAGGACGATGAGAAATGCTTCATTATATATTATATAGCAAGAGGATCATACAGCAAATACATATATGGAAGTTCAAATCAATGTCAAATTTAATCGTAGTTGCTACATTGGTGCTTGGAAATATACACATACATGTACACAAAAAATACGAAGATTCGAAAAGCTATTATAATTACTTATGTCGTATTTGGTTGGTATAAGGTTAGAACATACGTATTTAGAAGAAATTCTCTTCACGTAATTTAGACTTAAGAACGTAAATATTTTCTTCTCTTTACTTCTAACAGTAACGGACATTATTTGTTTCAGGGTTATTATAACTTAGAAAACATGTATTTACCCTTAGCAAAATTGCCGGAGACGTTCCCATTCTCAGAAGGAAGAATTTTTATAAATTTTACTCGTAACGGACGTATGATCGCCAGTGGCCATATTGACTTTGTTGTACTTTAAAAACATTTAGTCCCAAAAACTAAATAACTTCAAAACTAATTATTATGACAGCGCTGGCTTAACTTACAATCTCTTACAATAAAGTGTATTAATATTTTTATTGTTGTATTCTTATTCTTATTATTGTTGGCTCAATGGTCGAAATTCGACCATATTGAACATTTTCATTGTTATACCCTTCAATACCTACTTACCTTCCTAAAGATAAATCGGTTGACAAACAGAGGAGACAGAAAGATAGCTTTAAAGTTAAATTATGAAAGAAACAAGAAACGTGCTCGATAAACTTATATAATGATTCATCAATAAACACACAAATGTCCAACTCACATCCACACACAAAATCTAAAAAAAAATTACACACTACAATAACTTATTATGATGACAATAACGTATTATGATAACGATTTTATTTTATAAATATCTAAAACACGAGATTTATAATGTTCAAAATAAAATCCGTTAGAATTAATACCATTATTCTTAATCAAATTTAATTTTTTTTTGCAATAAATAAAACTTAATAAATAGCAGCTCCACCTGTGAACAGACTATGTTCAAATAATGTTTGTTTATATAATTTGCGTAAAATAAATCATCTCGAGTTATGTAAAATTCCATTCAATATTTATTTTAAATATTAAACTATATTTCAAAATTAATTTATCAGTAGGTAATTCAATTAGTCTGTTCGAATTGAAGCTGTTGTTGCTAATAATGCCAAGGTCGTTTTGAGTCGATTGTATGGAAGGCAGGAAAAAGACGCGGTTGCATCACTGGAATTATAAAAGGACGGTTTTGTGTAATTGTCAAAAAATTAACATAGTAAAGTTGAATTATTATTGTATATTAAAATTCGCTATTTTATGTTTAATTTTGAATAAATTACTATTTTCCTGAATGTAAAACGAAATTTATTATTTTAAGCTCTTACTTAATATTTTGCCACTGAAAAAATTATAAAGATAAATAACTTTAAAATATACAAATTAGGAATAGAATTGAATACTCCTTTATTCAATGACTGCGCATTTTGGTGTGACAAAAATACAGCAATATAATCAATAAAAATCTACATTTTAAAGCCCGTTTTGAGTTGGAAAAGTATCGTGAACAATTTCGTTACTTACGGGGGTCCCCTGACCGCACAATTTTTCTATACACCCTACGATAAGCGAGCTCTTACAGATCCTTTGGTCGATAATATATACCGCCGCTTAATACAAAAGAAGATTCTACAAGATATAAGGTACGTTCTATTTTAAATTTCAAACTTTATCGTATAAAAGCGCTGTCAAATATTCAAAAACAAGTTTGGTAAGTATAGTGATTAGTGGTCTTCTGATCCTGGAACTTGGAATCTTACATACGGGATCAAATAATTTAATATTGTTTGGGTCTAGGATGGCCACGGACATTTTTTATACCTTTCTTTACATTCAAATTAACTAACATAAGATTGTTTAATAAAATCAATGATAAAAACAAATGTATATTTTTTTGAGTAAAAACCTAAAATTATCTAAATGGGTGGGTTTCGATAAATTATAATTTATACATTTATCCCATAATAACATTACGAACGTTTGAAATTAAAATGATACATAAAATAAAATCAATAATTATTTATTCGATTGTGTTTATTTGCATATTGAAAAGTAACTTCTATGACTGCAACGAAAAGGTTTGCTATTTATACAATTAAACATTATTTAATATAAGCGAATTTACTTTGAAATACCAATGACTATGAACTTTATATATAAACTACCGATTTACGGCAATATAAAAAATAATTTTAAGATAATAGTTAATGAATTAAGCGAGATAATAATATTGCAAACATCGATGCACTATTATAGCTTATCCTCCTAGTCTCGTTATCCGATGGGACGCAATTCTGACACGAACGACAAAAAAAAAATCCCAGTTTTAAGTATAGATTATTATATTATTTACTTATTAACAAAATAGCTGTAATATTCTTGAAATGTTCCACTGCGGAGTAACTTTGCTTGTGGCATAAATCTCTTTGGAAAAGATTTCAATATTTTCGTCGTCATTTAAGAAATAATTTCATTTATTTTTCTGTTTCAATTTGTTATTCATGTGTGGATTCATGTATTTTCCCTTTTCAATCCAAGGACTTAAATTAATATTTGTGTTCTTAATTGCATCGAACCATGTGTCCAGCGCCAATACAGCTAGTATTATCCCAAGAGCTATCATCAGTCTGTCCACCATGGGCAAGTATGTTTCCAGCCATGTAATTATCCCATATATCGTCTCAAGATTTTTATGCTTAAATATTTCACATGGAGATTCTAATACAGCAAATGGTATTGAAATCCAGATCAGAACACTGATCAAAGACATTATAACTGATACAGATATACTTAAAAAATCATTTGTTTTTAGCTTCGTCTTATAAGTGTTTTTAGATTTTGAACTGGCGTTATGGTTTTCTACAAATAATCTATTCCATTCGAAGTATCCAATGATCCTGAGGGCAAAAAAAATATTACCTAAATAGTTAGTACATAAAATAGCTTACAGCGTCGAATACCTTCACCCTTCTATAACAGGCGAGCGCAGTCGTGGATGGAAACTAGATCTTAATAAATATGTTAAATAACAGAGGAAACATGCGTGACCCTTGTGCTTGTGGAACACTAAACGTTGTAAGTACAAAAAAGCTAGTCTTCTTTGACGCAAATAAGATTCAACCTATCTTAGGACGCTATCATGTACACGAACCTTCATAGCTTTAGCAATTATTTCATGATTTATTTTGTCACACGCCTTTAAAAAATCAGTGTACATGGTATCAACTTGAAACTCTGAATCCATAGTTTTATGGAATTAATTTACATTTAAACAATGAGATCGATTTTAATTACATTTTTATTAAATGGATTATACTTTGGGGAGACAAAAAAAAATGTCTTTAATGGTGAGAAACTAGGGGCTTGTTTGTTCTAACGGCGATTGGAAGGGTCTACCCATAATTAATATAGAAAGTATAGTAAATATATATAAATAAATCTGTTAGGCATAGTAAATATTTTATACAATAATAATTATAATGTAATTAATTACACGTCAAAGTAATAGAATATAATATTTTACAGTATTTTAATTAATATTAATTGTTTGCTTACTTTTGCCAAGCTAATCGATGCAGTATCATTTTTTTTAGTTTAAAAACACTATAACGTACACGTATTAATACTTATGTTTTCTCTTATAACCGAATTGACACTACAAGTTAGTTCGACCTATTCTCTTGGTCACTTGTGTAATGAGGATGTTACCAATTTGTATCAACGCTCATAATTGTTGTTAATGGACTTGTCAATTAATAAATGTTACTTATAAAATTAATCCATAATGATCGAAAAATAAAAGAGTATTAGTTAATTATGTCATTCGACAGGTACTTTTAATTGAAATTGATAATCATTTTTATGCGCAATATATAGCGGCGGCCTAAATATTTTTGGAGTACGATTTTGTAACCTCATTAAATAAAATAATGACGGATTATACTTAAAATGTATTTTATAGTAGTTATTAGTAATTAAAAGCATGTCACAATTTAATGTTATGGTTCCTTCGAATGGTGCCAGTAGTATTTCATCTGGATTAACTCGATTAATGGTCAAATTTGAGTGAGATGTTCCTTTAACGTGAAGATTACTTTATTCCTTTTTGACTTGAAGGTAGACGAATGTTAGGTTTAGATGCAGTGGAGCTATGTGAAAGAGCTTATCAAGTAGTCTTAATTTCGGTAATTATAATTCTGTCTGTTTCAGAAAACTGAAATCTATAACGAACGCAAACGCCATATATAAAAACTCAGATTTTTTTTAGGCTTTTGAAATGTTCGTATTTATTAGTAAGCCTTGATTTGTATAAAATATTTTGACATCTTTGAGTTTTAACCTACTTTGATTATTATTCTAAAAGACGCATACAAGTTATCGCATACATTGCCCATACATTTCATTGTCCATGTTCATGATGAGGAATAAAAATGGGTCTCAAATCTCTCCCTGTGAGACTACATTATGATTAAAATATTATAACAAAGGTGCACAAAAAACTTTTTATTTAGATGCAACACTACTGTTTGCCTCTAATACAAAATCATTTATACCATGCCGTATTAACGAAAGCAATAACATTAAGCAATTAATTCTATACAATTCTTATAATAATAATTAATCAAATGCATCATTATTAATCAAAATAGATGTAACACATAAAAAGCGTCTATTACAGGAATAAAATGATTAGTAGAATTACTTTTGTGAAATATTAATAATAATTGAATACAAGATTGATTGCTAACACAAGAACTCAGTACTAAATATGATGATATTTTAAAACATAAGGACTAAACACAATTTATATTATTAGACTGATAACTTTGACATAAGTTCGTAATGAAAATAAATAAAATTTGTGACTTCTACATTAAATGCAAAGCAAATATCATTTTCTTCATCACGTTCCGTTATGTGTTTAATTTACAATAATAATAAATTGGCCATTTAAAAATATCAAATAATAATTTTACCGTACTTCTGTTTAAATAAAGTTTTAGTACAAATGTGTTATTTGTAAGATAATAATTAAATATGTAACACAAAAATTAAATATCTTCATTGGTAAAATTACGTTGACCGGAATTATTTTCAACAAGTGAAATTTGAACGGACGTACTTCAATATAGTTGATGAACCTTTGTATATCTTGCGATTTATTTTCACCTAAAAAAAAGTAAAATAAAACCAATGTATATATTTAAATTTAATGTTTTACGCTAATGGATGTATATTATAAACTTAAGTAATTAAAAAATGTTAGTGGCATTATATACTGTTATAACTATTGGGATTAAATATGTAAATTATTAATTTATTGCAAAGTTCGAATTTCGAATGTTAGAACGCTTAAGTAAAAAAACAACGGGTTGCTTTCCGGGAGTGCCGGCAGAAGTGAAAACTTGAATATTAACGTGCATTTTTGATATTTTGGAATGATTAGGAAAACATTTTGCTCGAATTTCTTTAATTATTAGTATAAAAGTACTATCATTTATATGATAAAATACAATATTCATTTATTGCGCTATTGTACACAAACATGACAATTTATATTACATTAAAAATTTAACACTTCAAAATCCGTCTTACGAATGTTCAATCAGGGTCACGTGACCTGACGCGAGTTTAACATTTTTTACCCATCACAAAAAAGTGCACAACGCCGCTAAAGAAGTTTTATGTATGTAAGTATAAATGCGACTACAATTGATTTTTCCAAAGTCAATGTTGGATGCATTGTTTTTAGCAAAACCTAAACATATTATTATATTATTGGCTGGCAGCGGATGGAAATCGAGAGCTGAAGATCGAGCTCAGTGGCATGCCATTGAAGAGACCTATGTCCAACATTGGACGAAAAACGGTTGATGATGATGAAACCTATTATATAAATATATGTAGATTTATCGACAAAAAATTATATTATTTCAATGGAGAGTATTACTTATACCTATTTCCTCAAGTAGCTTATTATGCAGGATTATTTTGATCTTTTCAGCGTCACTTGACAATGTACTGGCTGCAAAAGTTGGTGCGAAAATGATCAATACTGATGAAAATAGCGAAAATCCTTGAATTATGGAGCTACCCGAATGTTTCTGAAATTAAATTAAAAATTATATTACAGATATATTCTACAAGCCGACATGGCCCAGTGGTAAAAATGTATGAATCTTAACCGATGATCGTGGATTCAAACCCGGACAAGCAAAGGAGAGGAGGCCTTAGCCCAGTAGTGGTATATTAACAGGCTGTTACAATTTTACATTATGTTATATTGTAAAAGGTATAATGAAATACTGATTGATTGATTGATTCTAATACTTTTATTTTTATTATCATTGGTTTTGTTAGGGTAAATAAATGGTGTGACATAGATGTGACGTACTTGCTGACAGTTGACATTGAGAGGTCACGTCTTAGACACAATTGATATATATTAAGGTGCAATTACACTTTCATAATTTAAAACTTTTTTCCCTCGTCGCCATTGTCTATGGGCAGTGGTGACCTTCAAGTGGCCCGTTTTCCCGTCCTTCTATATTATCTATCTATAACATATGGTATATGGATCTATTCTGTGAGGTGTTGTCGTTAAGCACGACACACTCGATAAATACATATGTACATAATAACATACAGGTAAGTTACATGTTCGCTTGTGAAAAATCACTCTCACTTACCGTGTCATATTTCAAATCTTTTATGATTTGGTAAATTGTGGTCATCATAATTGGTATATTTGTTAATAAATTCATGGTGAACTGAAATTGCAAATGACAAAGTTAGGCCTCTAGCACATTGCGTATTTTAAAAGCGCAGACGACGCGCGTTTTAGGAACTCGCGTTTTTAGGTGCCGATTTTTGCGTTATATATATATTTGCGTTATAGGTTAGAACGCGCGTAAAACGCGATACATACGCGCGTGTGAAGCGCGTTCGAAACTCGCTTGATGCGCGTACAGAGGGCCGGAGGAGGGGTAGAGGAGGGGCGCGCACTCATGCCACCGCACTACCCGCGCCGCGAGCTACGAGCTACTACAGCGCGTCTGTATCGCTCTGTTGCGTTCAAATCTCATTTGAAGCGCGTATACATGCGTTACCAGCGCGTCGTCTGCACCTTTAAAATAGGCCATGTGCTTGAGGCCTAAAGTAAAAAAAGAGTTAAGTGTTTTCATTTACATAAATACTTACTATAGAGTCATAGGCCTGTTTAACATTTTCAGTTGAATCAATCAACGCTTTATACATATATTGGAAATATTTTGTCTCAAACTTGTTAGTCTTTATTAGATTACGTAAAACTATCAATCGAGAATGTGATCCATAATATATGAAAAAAAGAATGATAAGAGGAAAGTCCAAAGATAAATAAATACCAAAAAAAGCAAAATAAGTCAAAAACGAATCGGGACAATCATCAAAAAATGAACAGTAACAAACAGATATTATTATTTTGATTAAGCACGACAGAATATAATAACTTATTATTTTAACATCGAAGTACGAGCTCGTGTCCACTTCGAGCTTAGCGTCTATTGAATTCAAATGTTTTAAAAACATACAAAATGATTTAGACCTGGGAGTGGATAGCAAAATGAATATATGAACCCAGTTCTCAAAAAGGGATTTAAAGTACCACATTACAAACTTTTCAGGTACTTTATGTTCGATAGTAAGTGTAAGACAAATGATAGAATTTATTGTAGAAAACATAGCTGGAAATGATTTTAAAATAATTTTATGCTTGAGTGATTTGTAATCAACAAATCCAAAATCCATAAAAAATATTATCTGGACACAAAAGAAAAATAGTTTTAATGTTTTCGATATAGGATTTTTATTATTTATAAATCTGTTTGATCTTATCACGGATTTCACTTGTATTAAAGCCATGGTTCGGAACTATCTGAGTCACCAACGATCATAAAAACTGATACAAATACGTGTCGTGTGACTGTAATATTAGTTATTAGTCTAATTGTCTACAACTATTAAAAGAGTGATGAGAAATTAATAGTTTTCGGATAATTTGCTCATTCAAGTTTATCTGATTAATAGAAGAAATTAGTATAATTTAAAAATTAAACTTACTAAAGTCGTTTTGTATTTAAAACTATGATATAATACTTGAATAGATCTCCACTATAGCTACCAAGGAATGCATCTGGGGTCCCCATGCATCACACTCGTGGTAACAAGTACTTACCGAAACAGCGACCAAAGTCACCTGGCACCTGTAACAATCTGTGCGTAAGTGTGCCGCTTCCTTTAGCTACCCTGTGACTCAAGTGGTCATCAAGCGAATCAGGGCTCGTTAGTCCAGAACTCTAATCTCTCGAGAGTAGTGTCACCGCCGTCCACGGCATCTCGCCGCCTTGAACCTCTGCGGTCGCCGTGCGGGCTTTGTTCTGAGACGCTGAGGATAGGACATTACGTTTCACTTACTAAGCATGGCATCCTCTACTATCGCTCACAGTTTCTATGGACAAAATAGTAGAGTTTGTTAGATAGATAAATATAACAATAACATAAGTATTAATTTAGCAAACTTAGTAATTTATTACTTCAATACTTTATAATATTGATATATTAAGTAACCTCAAATATACGATAACGTTAAATATAAATAAATGTTATGAATTTACAACTTATATGAACTATGAATATTGAATAATGTTAATAAAACACTAATTTGATTCATCCGTCATTCGATATAAATGTGGGAACAAGTGTGACACTGGAGTTGTTCCCTGGCAAGCGACGAATATATCTAAGGTACGATAATAATTTGTATATTGTATAATATTGTTGTGTGGCTGTTATATTGTCTTACTACAGTGTGATTTGTATGTAAAATGTAACTATTAGCAATACGGTGTAAATTAACTAAAGATTATATTGTGTGAGGGTAATTCTGTATGATATAATGATTATAGATACATGTACAACATAATGAATAATGATTTAATATTTATGCTCCTAAGACTAGGTTAATGATCATAATCTCTATAGTAGTAAATACTAGCAATAAATTAGTCCAGATATAAAAAAGTTGATATAGTAATTTACCCCTTCATATATCCCAATATTACATATATATTAATTATTACATATAAAAATATCTGACAAGTTCAACAGTTCAATTATAATATGTTCAATATTCCAACATACATTATATAGAGGCAGAAGAATTTTAATATGTTTACAAAGTTGAACTTAGTGGAATTGGAACAAAACTAATCGTAGATAACATTTTCGAAATAAATTTGATGAATAAGTACATTACTAAAATATATCCAACATTATTAAGTACGTTTTTATATTTTATTCAAGGGTAATTTTGAAGATTTTAATTTATTAAAAATAGTTCATTAGACTGCGACGTGAAAGGGTAAAGACGTGTGTATCATGTTCGCGAGCTCTAGTAATGGCGGATTTAAACAAATATTTTGTTTTACGCTTCATGCGTCACACTTTTATTAATATAATCATGACTACTCGTTTCGTATTAGGGTTATATATGGATTTTAGTAACAATAAAATCTTTACCATTCTAGCTAGGCTTTATGGCATATGCATTGCTGTTTTTTTATCATGTTTAAGTATAAATTTCTTTCTCTTGTACACAGAAAATTATCCGCTTTTATCTATGACATTTAAAATCGTATTTTATATTTCCGTAACATTAATTTCAATCTTAATTGTGAAAATTTTTATAAATATATAGAAGGTCATAAATATCTCGATACTCAAGGCCACATAGAAATTTAAAAAATTGAAATCGTAATATCGTGTTCTGTTTTTATTTCTATTATATTAAAAACTGTATTTCAGTTTTTGTACTATTCTACGAAAAGGTTTTTCAGTATGTACAATTTTTACTTACTGGGTTTTACTTTATTGTCGCAAGCAAATAATTTAAGTCACATGACACGAATAATGATGTTTGAGATGCTGTGGAAGAGAGCGAAATCTTTGAGGATCGGGATTTGACAGTTATTATGACTACAACTTTCAATTAAATTGATAAAAACATAACGCAGCATAAAACTTGTCTTTTGAGCAGTTTTCTGGTGCTGTAATTTTATGTACATATGTACGTGTTCGTATAAACCAAAGATTATATATTATATTGTACACATTACTTCAGTTTAATGTCTAAATGTCCACAGCAACAATCTTTAGACTACTATTTGTTTGCAACATTGCTACTTGGAAATACTTGGAAATGGCTATACATAATAATCTGACTTTTCTCAGTACTTGTTTACTTACGTAACGATATACATATACAATATATTATACTAGTACATAACCTTAAAAAATAAAACTGGTTATAACTTTTACGTCCCAAGTTCTAAAAATCTAAATATTTAAAAAAGGACTTGTCTATCATATTAACTACCAATTAAAAAAACATATATCCCAAAACACGAAATTTTATTAGAAGTACAAAATTCCCATACAAGACCGCCGCCTCCGCTTCCGCCTTTTGTTCGGAATTTGAAAAAATCATTTCTATCTATTAAAATGACTAAAATTATTTATTTCAGGGTTATTATAGATTTGTAAACATTAACTTAAAACATAAAATACACAAAAAAAAAGTACTTTATTGTAAGCTATTATAAATTGAGACCATTACCAACATATCTTATTAAATTTTTACTGATTTGCCAGAAGGATGAGCCTGGTCATCGAGCCAGGTCTTAATTCAACTGTATATATATAATTTTTTTTTTATTGTATAAGTAGGTGGACGAGCATATGGGTCACCTGATGGTAAGTGGTCACCAACGCCCATAGACAATGGCATTGTAAGAAATGTTAACCATCGCTTACATCACCAATGCTCCACCAACCTTGGGAACTAAGATGTTATGTCCCTTGTGTCTGTAATTACACTGGTTCACTCACCCTTCAAACCGGAACACAACAATACTAAGTACTGCTGTTTTGCGGTGGAATATCTGATGAGTGGGTGGTACCTACCCAGACGAGCTTCAAAGTACATACTTATTTTGTATCATCAGTTATAACCTCTTCATCATTGTGCTTAGTATATCTCAAATTTTATTTGAAGAATACATTAAAGCAAATTTTGTTTGTTTATTTTTGTATAGAACTATTTTTATTTAAACGCAAAGTCAAATAGGCCACTGACGATCAAACGACCTTTACTGTATTATATGTCAACATAACTCATATGTTGACATAAAGTCTTCCTTCAGGGAACGGGAAAGCCTCCGGCAATTTCATTTAGTCTTGCGCTGCCTGCATCCAACGGCTCCCCTGACTTTTATAATGTCGTCAGTTCACCTTGTAGGTGGCCTGCCCACGCTGCGTCTTCCGGTTCGTGGTCGCCACTCGAGAACCTTTCTGCCCTAGCGGCCGTCAGTTCTGCGAGCGATGTGCCCCGCCCATTGCCATTTCAATTTAGCAATTCTTAGGGCTATGTCGGTTACCTTGGTTCGCCTGCGCATTTCATAATTTCGTATCGTGTAGCTTCCAGAACGCTGCCCAGCCGAGTTGGATTCGACGATTGACCTCTTTCTCGAAGTAGGTAGGTAGGTCCACTACCGGGAGTACAAAAATGCAGAGTAGCGAGAGCCGCCTAAATCTACCTAAGCGATCGTAACATTAAAATATTTGAGTACATTTTTCGTAAATTTCTCGTGTAGTTTATTTCTTAAAATTCTGAAAAAAATTACTTAAGCATATCTCACCGTGTTCTACATTTTTACTTATACACACTTTCTTCTATCTCATTATTTTGTCCGTCTGTCCAAACATTTTTTCAGTTTTTCCCCCTTTTCACCCCCCATTTCTCGTTTCTCGCTGTCGGCTTGTTCAGCTGTTTTGTGGGGCCTTCTGCCCTGCACCCGTCGACGCTTCAAGCTTCCGGATCGGCCTCACCGTTCTGGAATTATCTTAAAAAAACTATTAATTATTAACTTAGAGTTATTTTTAAAATACGTAGTTCAAATTTATAAATTTTCTTGTGTAATCCGTGTCATAAAAATCTGAAAAAAATAACCCATACTCACCTCGCCGTTTCCTACGTTTTTCTTCAAATACACTTTCTTATATCTCTTCATTTTGTCCGTCCGTCCTAACATCTTTTACGTTTTTCCACATTTTCACCCCCTATTTTGCATTTTTCGTCGTCGGCTTGTTCGGCTGTTTTGTGGGGCCTTCTGCCCTGCATTTTTTGACACATCAATCTCTCGGATCGGCTTCTCCGTTCCGGAGATATTCACAGAAAACTGAAAAAAATAGCCGTATGTACACGGATACGGAGATGGAGACAGCGTCGGATGCTTCTGTGAGGCTTGTACTCACAGACACCGACGAGTCCGACAGAGACACAACGGCGAGACCCACTGCCGACCGCCGCGGCAAAAAAATGACTAGCGGGCTCGCTAAAGCGAAGGCCCAGCTAAAAGCAAAAGAAGAAGAAGAAAGGGAGGTCGCCTTTGAGAAGGCGCTCCGCAGCAGGGCCTTCAGGAAGGTGCCTGCTGAGGCGGCCCCCGAGGTGCAGACCGCCTCGACGAATGTCGGATCTGATGACCCAGCCAGCATGGGCCCGGAAGAGCTGCGCGCGATGGCTGACCGCAGCATAGCCACCGTGCTCGAAGTGGCTACGAAGTCCTCCAACCTGAAGGGAGGCTTCATAAAAAAGCTGAAGGAGTCAGCGGCCTCCCTTCGGAGCATCGTCGAGGTGCTGACGTCTCGGCCGGAGGCCGAGGAGACGCGCCGGCTCCGCGCTGACAACGCCCGTCTGCGGAAGGAGGCAGACGGGCTGAAGGAGGAAGTCAAGGCCCACCGCTGTGAGTTCGCGGAGCGAACCACGGTGGCGGCGGCAAACGAGGCGTCGTCGGCTAGCGCGGCGGTAGAGTCACGGGCCCTGGAGGGGCTCCAGGCCTCCCTCGAAACGGCGGTCGCGATGTTCAACACGCGACTGTCGAACATCGAGGGGCGCCTTCCGCCTGCAAGGGAACACCGGCCGTCTCCTGTGAAGGTGGGTGAAGGACGCGAGGTGGTGCAGCGAAACGCACCGCCCCCGCAAACGCAAGCCGCGCCCGCACCCAAGCGGGCGAAAGTAAAGGCGGCAGTGCCTGCTCCGGCCGCCGGCTCGTCGAGCGTCGTCGCGCCGTCGCCCGGGACTGGTGAGACACCACCAGCCCAGGAGCCGACATGGTCGACCGTGGTGCGGAGGGGAAGAAAGAAGAAGGCCTCCCCCGCGGCCGCCGCTGCACCGGCTCCGGCGAAGCCAAAGCCCCAACAAGCGACCAAGCCTAAGATGGCCGCCCCCCGCTCGGCAGCAGTGATAATATCGCTGCAGCCGGAGGCGGAAGGTAAGGGCGTGACGTACGCCCAGGTCTTGGAGCGGGCGGAGCAAGGTGTGAAGCTCCAAGACCTGGGAATTAGTGGCGGCCTGAAGGTCCGCCGCTCGGCTACCGGGGCCAGGGTCCTCGAGCTGCCGCGGGCCCACAAGGACCAGGCGGCGAAACTGGCCGACAAGCTGCGCACTGTCCTCGATGGGGTCGCCAATGTCGCGCAGCCGGTCAGCAAGGCGGACCTTAGGGTGACGGGGCTCGACGATTCCGTCACCCCGGAGAGGCTGGTCGCAGCGGTCGCGCGCGAGGGTGCCTGCTCCCCTGAGGCGGTCAGATGCGGAGCGGTGCTGCGCGGGCCGGGCTCTATGGGCATGGCCCGCGTCACGTGTCCCCTCGCGGCGGCCAAGAAGCTGGCCAATGCCGGCCGCCTTCTCGTCGGGTGGAGTGCGGCCAAGGTCGTGCTGCAGGAGCGGCGCCCCATGCGCTGCTTCAGGTGCATGGGCCTCGGCCACACGAGGGTGCTCTGCCCGTCGGAGAAGGAGCGGGGCAGCCTCTGCTACCGATGCGGCTCTGACGATCACAAATCGTCGAGCTGCACGGGCAAGCTGCGCTGCGCGGTCTGCGCAGAGGCCGGCAAGCCCTCTGGGCATATGATGGGGGCGCGGGATTGCCACCCCCCCACCACGAAGGGAAAAGTGGTCCTCGGCACCCGGACCACTCCCGCAACGGAAGGAGGAAGCCGCCAGGCAGCTGAGGAAGCTAATACAAAATCAAAATGAGCACGTCAAGTATTAGCTTCCTACAGACGAATCTAAACCACTCCGCCGGAGCGCAGGACCTACTGCTGCAGTCCATGGCGGAGTGGCAGATAGACCTGGCGGTGGCCTGCGAGCCCTACTTCGTCCCTCCCCTAGCTCATTGGGTGGGGGATGTGGACGGAACGGTGGCGGTCCTCTCGAGGAGCGGAACGGGCCCCCCCCCCTCTCTCTCTCATCGAGAGGGGCTCGGGCTACGTTGTGGCGGGGTGGGGGGAGTACGCGGTCGTCGGAACGTACTTCTCCCCCAACCGCAGCCTCGCTGAGTTCGAGACGTATCTCGGCTCGGTCAGAGCTGCGGTGGCCAGGCAGTCGCCGAAACCTACCTTGGTTCTCGGCGACTTAAACGCGAAGTCGCGTGCCTGGGGCAACCCCGCTACGGATCCGCGAGGGAGGGCCAACCAAGTCTGGGCGCTACTCTCCAGCCTGTCCCTACTTAATAAGGGGCAGGTTCACACCTGCGTGCGCCACAACGGGGGGTCCGTGGTGGGCGTTTCGTTCGCCACCCCGGTGGTAGCACGTAGAGTGTCGAACTGGAGAGTAGAGGAAGAGGTGGAGACTCTGTCGGATCACCGCTATATCCGATTCGAGATCTCCACCTCTCGCAGGCCGGCGGAACCCCAGAGGGTGCCGACCACGCTGCCGAGGTGGTCTCTTGGCCAGTTAGACCGCGAACTGGTCAAGGAGGCTGCCATCGTGCAGCGGTGGGGTTCCGCGGGACGGGAAGAGGAGGGCGCCAGCGTCGAGGAGCTGGCGGGCCGCATACGCAGCGCCCTCAAAGAGGTCTGCGATGCGGCCATGCCGAGGACCCGGCGCAGAGTTCCGCGCCGACAAGTCTACTGGTGGGCGCCCGAAATAGCCGAACTTCGGGCGACGTGCAGTCGGGCGCGGAGGGCCTACGTCCGCTGTCGCAGGCGCAACGGCCTCGACGCGGACCTGGAGGGGCAGCTCTTGGCCGCTTACCGCCAGCTGAAAAAAGATCTGCAGCTGGCGATAAGTCGGGCCAAGGAGAAGGCGAGGGAGGAGTTGCTGGCGGGCCTCAATCGAGACCCATGGGGGCGGCCGTATCGAGGTGTGCGTGGAAAGTTCCGCACCCAAGCCGCCCCCGTGACGGAAACGCTGCCGCCGGAGCTCCTCCTGCGCCTGGTGGGGGAACTGTTTCCCCACCCAGGCGAGTTTGTCCCTCCGCCTATGGCCCCCCGCTCCGTGATAGAGGACGCAGTGGCTCCACCACTGATCACGGAGCGGGAAATGGAGATGGCCCTCGGTCGCCTGAGGGCCAAAAAGACGGCGCCGGGTCCGGACGGTGTTCCAGGGCGTGTTCTGTGCGACGCCCTGGAATACCTAGGTGCAAGGCTTCGGGGGCTGTTCGACGAATGTCTGAACAGTGGGCAGTTTCCGAGGCCTTGGAAACAAGGCAAGTTGGTGCTGTTGCCGAAGGAGGGTCGACCACCCGGTTCCTCCTCGGCGTACAGGCCGATCGTGCTGCTGAACGAGACGGGCAAGTTGTTTGAGAAGATTCTCGCAGCCCGTCTCGTTCAGCACCTCGACGAGGTCGGTCCGGGTCTTTCAGAGGCTCAGTTCGGGTTCAGGGCGGGTCGTTCGACGGTCGACACCCTGAGCGCCCTGAAGACTCGGACCACGGAAGCGGTGGCCCAGGGGCGAGTGGTCCTGGCGGTTTCGCTGGATGTGGCGAACGCCTTCAACAGTCTCCCATTCGAGACGATCAGGGAGGCACTCCGATATCATGGGGTGCCGACCTATCTGAGGAGACTGTTGGAGGCGTACCTCCAGGACCGAGAGGTCGTCTGGGCGGGGGGCGACGGCAGGTTGGTCCGGCGTCGGGTTGGCTGCGGCGTTCCACAGGGGTCGGTTCTCGGCCCAATTCTGTGGAACGTCGGCTTCGACTGGCTCCTGAGAGCCCCCGTCCTTCCCGGTATGGGGGTGTTGTGCTATGCGGACGACACCCTCATCACCGCGACGGGGCGGGACTTTCGGGAGGCGGCCCGCCTGGCCGAGGTCGGAACGACCCTGACCGTGGACCGGATGGAGATGCTGGGCCTGAGGGTCTCCATATCCAAAACGGAGGCCCTCCTCTTCCACGGTCCGCGGAGGGGCCCCCCACGAGGGGCGAGTATCACCGTCCACGGGACGGTGATCGAGGTGCGGGCCCAGATGAAGTATCTGGGCCTGATCCTGGATGGGCGTTGGAGCTTCGGGCAGCATTTCGTGCAGCTCGGCCCAAAGCTCGTCAATGCCGCCGCCGCCTTAGGCCGCCTCCTACCCAACGTGGGAGGACCGGGATCGCTATGCCGGCGCCTCTATGCCGGCGTAGTGAGGTCGATGGCATTGTACGGTGCCCCGATTTGGGTGGACGCACTCACCGCTTCCAACCGGGCCCTTCTGCGAAAACCGCAGAGGGTCATAGCGGTGAGGGCGATAAGGGGTTATCGTACGGTGTCGTGGACAGCGGCGACCCTCCTCGCGGGCGACCCACCCTGGGAGCTCCAGGCGGAAGTGCTCGCGGAGGTGTACCGCTTCCGGGCCGAGGCGAGGGAACGCGGCGACCGGCCAGGGTCGGCGGAAGTCGGGCGGATCAGGGCTCTAGCCCAGCAAGCCCTGATCGCCCGATGGGAGGAGGACCCCCACGGCGGGCCTGGCGACAGTGGAGGCGGTACGTCCCCACTTGAGTCGCTGGGTCCGAAGGAAACGAGGCACGCTCTCGTTCAGGCTGACGCAGGTGCTTACCGGCCACGGATGCTTCGGTAAGTACCTGCACGAGATAGCGCGGCGGGAGGTGTCACCCTCCTGCCACGAGTGTGGTGCGCCATTCGACACGGCGCATCACACCCTGACGGAGTGTGCCGCGTGGGGGCCCCAGAGGCATTCCCTGGCGGCGGTTGTTGGCGGAGACCTCTCCTTACCGAGCATCATCAACGCGATGCTCGGAAGCGAGGGGTGCTGGTCAGAGATGGTCTCCTTCTGCGAAAGTGTGATGTCGCAGAAGGAGGCCGCGGAGCGGGAGCGGGAGGAAGATGCCGCTGCGGACCCGCTCCGCTGCAGAAGACTGGGGAGAAGAAAGCGGCGCTTTGCGCACCTTCTCCCCCCGCCAAAATAGGCGCCGCCGGGACTAGGGGGGTTCCCAGTACCCTGGGATTCCTCCCTAGTGAATGGAGGCCCGCATAGGCGGGCCGGCCGTCGGAGCGTCACGGTAGCATGCGCAAGCGATCCCGTGGCGCTCCCGTTAAGACGGGAAGGGTACCACTGGGTTTTTAGTGGGTATTCCGATGACCGATGACTCTCTTTGGAGAGACTTCAACACGGCCCAGGTTTCGATCAAATCAAAGGCTTTTTCGTAGTCCACATACACTAAGCAAAGTGGCTGGTTATGTTCCTCGGTCGTCTGTTTAACTTGCCGCAGCGTATGTATGTGGTCTATGGTGCTAAAGCCTTTTCGGAAACCGGCTTGTTCGGGTGGCTGGAAGTCGTCAAGCCTTCGCTCGAGACGATTCGTAATGACCCTCGAAAACAACTTGTAGACATAGCTCAGCAATGAGACGGGTCTTTAATTCTTCAAAAGGGTTTTATCGCCCTTTTTAAAGAAAAGCACCACCACACTTCTGTGCCATGCCTTTGGCGTTTGACTTTTGACTATGACTGAGTTAAATAGCCTCTGAAGAGCCCTGAGGATCGGTGTGCCACCCGCCTTCAGAAACTCAGCTGTAACATCATCATCACCAGGTGCCTTGTTGTTTGTGAGTTGTTCGAGAGCCATTCTAATCTCGAGAAGGCTGACGTCCTCAAAATCTTTGGTGTATTGTTGGGTTAGTCTTGCTCTTGGATCTGCAGCTTGACTATGAACAGGTGATTGCCTTTTCGCGTAGAGCTGACCGTAGAACTTCTCGACCTCTTCCAATAGCTCGGATTTAGACGTGATGATTCTACCATCCTCAGTTTTCAGCCTCGTCAGTTGACTCTGCCCAACAGACAAATCTTTGGCGAACACTTTGGAGCCTTTGTTCCGCTCGATGGCCTCTTTAATACGCATTGTATTAAATTGGCGAGTGTCGCGAGTCAGAAACTTTGAAATCCGTCTGTTGAGCATTTTTCGTCTTTCCTCCATAAGCCGTAGGGGAGGGAGGGTAGAGGCAGAGATCCCTTTGTACGGCTGGTCTTGAAGACCTTAGACCCAGCCGTATGGACAGTTTCCCCAAACCTGTCGTTGAAAGGTTTCGGGATTTTGTATTTGGAAACGTGATGGTCGGAGCGTAGACTTCATCAGTCGGGAACTCTGCAGTTTGACATTGAGATTCAATGAGCCTCTTATAAGTCTGTGATCGCTCCCAGTTTTGATTGCATTGATCATAGAGATATCATTGAATATTTGTCTTCTCGTCGACAAGATGAAGTCTATCTCATTCTTGGTTTTACCGTCAGGGCTCACCCAGGTCCATTTACGGTGACAAGGCTTCTTGAAAAAGGAGTTCATCATAAAGAGGGTCTCCAATTCCATGTGATCCCATCTTTAGCTCATCACCGATTCTTTTACCCAGCTTCGCGTTAAAGTCCCCCATGACAACGGTGAAATGAGTCTTTTGGGTATGTATGGCTCTAGAAATATACTCATACATGACCTCAACTTCATCGTCGGAGTGTGATGACGTCGGCGCGTATACCTGTATGACCTTCAACGAATACCGCTTGTTGATTCTGAGTATAAGGCACGCCACCCTACTCGACACACTCTAGATTTTCACCACGTTGTTTACAAGGAACTTGTGGACTATGAACACGACACCACCTTGGGACAGTTGATCGCCCTCTCGGAAGTAGAGAAGGTTACCGGATTTCAGGATTATCGTATCGTAAGACAGGGGGACTGTCTTCGGAGTTCAGATAATAGCTAATAGCTGTTTATATTTGTTGTATGTGGGTAGAAATAAATAAATCAGTTGTGTCACCGAACTAATCTTTGATTGTTGCTCCTTAACATTTAATTACGAATATTAACATTTAATTGCGATATTCAACTGGCAACGAGGTAAATTACATAATATTGTGTTGGAAATTGTAAAAGTGATATAATGCCGATTGAAAAAATAGAATATTTTGATTTAACGAGCAAGAAATGGTCGTCTTATATAAGACGCATGGAACAATTCATTACGCTAAATCACATTGAAGAACATTTAAAAGTAGCTACTTTGATTACATTAGTCGGCGAGCCTACGTACGATTTGATGTATGATCTGTGTGCGCCTAATAATCCGGAGGAGAAATCATTCGCAGAATTAGTGAGGTTAGTCGGTGAACATCTCAAACCAAAGCGATCAGATATCGCGGAAAGACACGTGTTCCGTTTGCGCCGACAGGGTGCGGGCGAATCGCTAAGCGAGTATCTTCAAGCACTTAAGCATTTAGCAAGTACTTGCAATTTTCGAGTTAACCTTGAAGAAAATTTAAGGGATCAATTTGTATCCGGGTTAATGAGTGAAGATATGCGATCTCGTTTGTTTGCTGAGCCAGATTTGACTTATAAAAGAGCTGTGGAGTTGGCGTTAGCATTGGAGGCGGCGGAAAAGTATGCGCATGCAAGTTTCTCGAGCGGCAGCGGCGAAGCGGTCTCCGAATCATTACACCGCGTGGCGGCGGAGACTCAGGCGCACCGTGGTGCAGCTGGCCGAGCCAGCGGCGGGCTCGGCGCGAGCTCGCACCCAGCGGGGCCGGTGAGCTCGGTGACGATGACATGTTGGCGTTGTGGACGATCAGACAGTGCTAATTGGTGTCGTTTTAAAAATTATACCTGTGATGAGTGCGGACGAAAAGGACATTTGAAATCAATGTGTCGTGTTAATAATAATAACGAGAAGCGACGGGTAAATGATAAAATTGCACAGTATAAAAGGCAAAATTACTTAGATAGTGATAGTAATTCCGGCTTAACGGATTTAAGTTCACTTAACATTTAGTGTTTGTTTTATTTCAATCGGTTCATAAATAATAAAGTTATGTCAATTTAAAGATACACGTAGAACATTTATTAAAAAATGGTTATGGTCAAACTGAAAAGAGATTAAATATTACATGTAATATACACTTTTGCTTATGATTTATCCTATATTTTGTCCTATAATTTTTAATCTCTTTATTTATTTATTAAAAGTTTAGTATCACTACTAAAAACAATAAATTATTATCTGTAGGAAAAGTACGCGCACCTGTTAGTTGTCAAAATCAAAAAGTTTTGTTATCAATTTCGTCTTTTCAGTAGCTTCGTGTGTTGTTTGTGCATACGAGTAACTTGATAAAATTGCACAGTATAAAAGGCAAAATTACTTAGATAGTGATAGTAATTCCGATTGCGAATTGTATTGTTTAAATGTGTGCGGCTTAAACGATCGGCCATATTGTATACGTGTACAAGTGAGCGGCTTATCTTTAAATTTCGAATTGGACACTGGCAGTAAGTTAGCTACAATTAATTATGATGGTTATAAAAAATATTTTAAGAATATGAAGTTGCATAAGAATAATATCTGTTTACGTTCTTATACAGGGACTTTGATTGAACCGGTAGGTTATTTGTTAGTTTATGTAGTATTACGTAAATATAAGGCAAACCAATTGAAGTTATATGTAATAAAAAACGGGGGACCGCCGCTTATCGGTCGGTCATGGCTGCGACATTTGAATGTATCTACGGTACAAATTGATGATTTGGTATTAAATTTAAAGGAGGAAAACTTAATTGATGATTTACGTATTGACTATCCGACGGTATTTAGTAAGGGATTAGGTACTTGCACAAAACGAATATCATTAAAATTAAAAGATAAGACCCCAGTTTTTCTCAAAGCCAGACCCTTACCGCTGGCTTTACGTGAAGCTGTCGAGCGGGAACTTAACCGTCTCGTGGCAGAGGGTACTTTATATAAAGCCGACTATTCAGAATATGGGACACCGATTGTACCAGTAATTAAAAATACGGGAGAAATTCGTATATGTGGGGATTATAAAGTAACCATTAATCCTAAGTTATTACGGGAACCGTACCCACTGCCACGTATTGAAGAATTATTTTCAGCATTAAGCGGGGGACAACAGTTTTCTAAAATTGATCTTACCAACGCTTACCAACAATTACTACTTGACGATGACTCACAAGCATGCACGGCCATTACAACTCATATAGGCACATTTATTTACAAGCGTACACCTTATGGCTTAACTTGTGTTCCGGAGAAATTTCAAAAGTATATGGAGGAAACTCTTCGGGGCCTAAAGGGTGTGGTGGTATACCTTGATGACATAGCAGTAACTGGCCGTGACAAAGCTGAACATATTGCAAATTTGAGAAACTTATTCGGGCGTTTGCGTGATGCGTTGGCCTTAGGATTAAGTTAGAAAAGTGTGCATTTATGCAGGATCGCATTACCTATGTCGGGTTTGTCATCGATAAGTACGGGCTACACCCGGATCCTAGTAAGGTGAAAGCAATTGTAGATGCATCAGCACCAACTGATATTTCTCAGCTACGTTCTTTCTTAGGCTTAATAAATTATTATTCTAAATTTATTTTTAACTGTAGTAGTATTCTTTCGCCTTTACATAAACTTTTAAACAAGAATATTCCTTGGAACTGGTCTGAGAATTGTCAAAATGCATTTAACACTGTTAAGAAACTTATTGTGAGTGAAAATGTACTCGTGCATTATGATCCTAAATTACCATTGGTGTTATCGGTTGATAGTAGTTCATACGGCATCGGCAGCATATTGGCGCATCGCTACCCGAATGGAGAGGAGCATCCAATTTGTTTTGCTTCCCGCACCTTAAATAAAGCTGAGCACTCGTACAGTCAGTTAGATAAAGTAGTGTTAGCAAACATCATCATTATTTATACTGTCGGCAGTTCATTATTAAAACCGATCATACGCCCCTTTTATTTATTTTTGGTTCTAAATTCGGCTTACCACAGACGGTAGCTAGTAGATTACAGAGATACGCAGTCAAGTTAGCAGCTTATGATTTTAAAATAGAATTTGTTAAATCCAAAGATAATTGTAATGTAGATGCTTTGTCCCGTTTGTCATTGCCGCATGAACGGAAAGAATGTGACTTAGATTCGATTTGTTATATTAATTATGTAGAGGATTCTTTTCCTATCAGTTCGAAAGAGGTTGCAAGGGAGATACAACGTGATTATATATTAAAAAACATATATAAGTATTTAATGAACGGTTGGCCTGATAAAGTAAGTGATGCAGAAAAGCCTTATTTATATCGTAAAGAAAATTTAACACTAGAGATGGGGTGTATATTATATAATCACAGGGTCGTAATACTGGATACGTTACGACGACGAGTTTTGACTGAATTACATGAGGGTCATCTTGGGGTGGTGAAAATGAAGTCAATAGCGAGGGGGTATGTTTATTGGCCACAATTAGACATTGAAATAGAAAACATTACCCGAGAGTGTTCTGCGTGTTACCAACAGAGGGATGCGCCACCACGTGGTCAGCTTCATCCGTGGGCTTTTCCCGCATATCCTTGGACACGCCTCCATATAGACTTTGCTGAGTTTCAAGGTAAACATTATTTAGTAACTATTGATGCTCATAGTAAATGGATCGAAGTCCAGAAAATGACCAGTACTTCAGCGGAGGCTACAATAAGTAAATTACGCGAACTGTTCACCCGATTTGGCTTACCATCTCAAGTCGTAAGCGATGGTGGTCCACCTTTTACTTCTTGGCTATTTGATGAGTTTATGCAAAAGAATTTAATAACACATACAATTACTAGCCCATATAGAACTGCCGGAAACGGAGCTGCAGAGAACGCCGTTAAATCGGTTAATCGAGCAATGAAGGCAGCTCAAGAAGGAATGGACGTAGATACGGCGGTAAGTAAATTTTGCTTCCAATATCGTAATACAGAACATGCCACAACTGGTGTTGCTCCAGCGGTCGCCTTCATAGGCCGGCGATTGCGTGGGCGTCTTGATGCGCTAAAACCTAGCGTTTTAGATCGAGTGGAACTATCGCAAGAGCGATCTGGTCGTGAATGGCCAGGTTTTATCAGAAATGCAGAGGTAGGTAGCACAGCATTAGCAAGAAATTATAGACCCCGCCAGGATAAGTGGTTACAAGCTAGGGTCATAGACCGTCAAACTCCATGTACTTACCGCGTACGTACATCTGACGGTCGCGAATGGCAACGACATTCAGATCAATTGTTACCAATAAGAAAATCCATACGATATTCAACAGCGTCTTCCATTAATGAAAATTATGAAATTCCAAACGAAGAATCAGTAATTATACCGAAAGATATCTCTCAAACTTTATCAGACCAACCTAATAATAATAATAACGAAAATGATAATTTAAGCAAATCGGATTCGGTTACATCGTTAATAATAAGTAAAGATAAAGAAGAGTCATGTATACGACCTAAGCGTGCATGTGCTTTCAAGGGCAAATATGGAAAATGATATATATATTTCATTGTAAAATAAATAATAATAAATTAGCCCCTTACAATGTCATATTGATATTCTGCTATTTATGTAATAGCATTTTAAATGCAGTTTTTTTTTTCTTTTCTTAAGCTATTTTTTTAAATATTTTTGTATGTACTTTTTTTTTAGCCATTAATTGTATTGATTAAATGTATTTTTTTTAAGGGAGGGCGTGTTGTATGTGGGTAGAAATAAATAAATCAGTTGTGTTCCGAACTAATCTTTGATTGTTGCTCCTTAACATTTAATTACGAATATTAACATTCAAATGCGATATTCAACTATATTTTAATCGTAACCAGATCCGATACGATTTTTCTATCCACACTATCAACGTCCCAACCAACGTTCTGAAGATAATATAAGATATACATTTAATTTTTTATTATAAAATTTCTCCAAATAAAATAATGTTGTTATACAATACAATAGGAGTAGACTATTGTTCAGTTGAGTTGAGTATTGATTTGTCCATCGATAAGTGCCCGAGTCAATAGTACTATAATTTTGAAAACAACTTTGTTTTAATTTTATTTATTAATAGAGCAAGCAGAAATTAGTAGCATGCCTTACATTTGTCATGACAGATTTTATAACATAGAAAAATAATATCGTCGTATTTTTACAATGTCGACGATGACGTGTTAGAAGTAAAAATAATTTTATTAGATCAGTTTGATTGTTTATTATCATTACTGCAAACATTATTCATACACAAAAAATATATATAAATATATAATAAATTTATATAAAGTAAATAATGTAAAAGGAAGATGTGAAAATAATCTTATAACGATAAGCTTTCGTTAAAAGGAATTTTGCCACAATACATTAGTAAAAACCACACCCAAATCAGTTAAGCCATTCCTAAGATTATTGTCTGCGCATCAACGCACGGACAAACAGACAATAATAGTAACAATCATTGTTTTGGGTTTTGTTGCGTTGATAAAGGCCCCCGATAATAGTTTTACTCATATATCTTCCGTGTACAGATAACGTTCAGTTACATTTTTATTAGATCCTTACATATGAAATTAGCGTTTTGTCGTACTGACCAATTTGATCTGAAATATCTCCTCTTTCGGTTAAGAATTCCAAATTCAAATTTATAAATTCATTTAGCTGGTACATTTGAGTTTTGAAAACATTTTTTCTTTGGCGTTGCTTATTACCGCACAATGGAAAACATGAAATATCGTATATTTACGAGTACGAGTTCTACCGTGGCACCAGTGCTGCAGAAACAGCTCGAAGGATTAATAACGTGTACGGCGCTGGCGTCGCAAAAGAAAGCACGATACGTTTTTGGTTTCAACGTTTTCGTTCTGAAAATTTCGACCTTCAGAACCAACCCCGTGGACGGCTGGAGACCAAAGTGGAAAATGAATTAAAGGCTATTGTGGAAGCGGATCCATCACAAAGCACTTCAGAGATAGCTAAAGGCTTCGGGGTAACTGATAAAACTGTATTAATCCACTTGAAGCAAATCGGGAAAGATGAGATGAGTGAATCGAACTTGCAAACACGCGTCGACTGCTGTTTTACTTTGCTCAACCGACACAATAATGAAGGGATTTTAAATCGAATCATTACTTGTGATGAAAAGTGGATACTGTACGATAATCGGAAGCGCTCGTCGCAATGGCCCTGGATACCCAGCCAAATCCTGCCCTAAAAGGAAATTTACTCAGAAAAAGTTACTTGTGAGTGTTTGGTGGACTAGCACAGGTAAACGACACCTGCGCACCTGACACAGCTTTCTAAAATCTGGCCAAACGATTACGGCAGATATCTATTGTCAGCAACTGCAAACCATGAAGAAAGAACTAGCTGCTAAACAACCAAGATTGGTCAATCGCTCTAGGCCACTGCTGCTTCACGACAACGCAAGACCACACACTGCACAACAAACAACCACTAAGTTAGATGAGCTACAATTGGAATGTCTGCGACATCCACCGCACTCCCTGGACCTTGCTCCAACAGATTACCATTTTTTCCGGAATTTGGACAACTTCTTACAAGGAAAAAAATTCAACTCTGATGTGGCAGTCCAAACCGCCTTCAAAGAGCTTATTGATTCTCGCTCCCATGGATTTTTTAGTAAAGGGATCAATGATCTACCTATGAGATGGCAAAAGTGCATAGATAACAACGGTGCATACTTTGATTACTTAAAAATGTTTTACAAAAAAAAAATGACTTTATTAATATGTGGAACAAGTATAAAAGCAAATTAGTTTTATTAATCCCTCGAAAATCACTTGATTTATTTTTGGTAGTAATATGAGTAGTAAGTATGCAGTTGTCTTGTCTCAGGCGAGAAAAGCTTTCGTGTCCAGAATATATCAGAAAGATGTCAATCATAATTAGTATGGGGTACAATAAAACCTGTTATTTGTTTTTTTTTTTATATACAGTTGTTTGATTATTTATTGTCAGTATTACCAAGATAGCCGAGTAAAAAAAAAAATTGTTCGAATTTGTTCAAAAAACTATTGGGCAATTTCGACCACTTCGATTCGGGATTCGAGTTTATATAACTGTGAAATTGAACCGTGCCGTTTGTTAAAATTAGATGATTAAACGACGAGAACAAATTATGTTCATATACTTTATACATACATATTCGTAACGTCACGTCGATGATTGATGATAATATATTATCCTTTTATTTTTATTAATCCAAAATACGAAAAAACAAAATTACATTTTGTTCGCTTATCAGCCTCCACTGATAGACGAAATACTATTTTAATATTATTATTTAAATGTCTCTTCTTCGCGTGCTTCATTACTGAAGGTCATGCTTGTATTTAAATGTAATTAAAAAAAAAACAATAACATTGCATTTTTTTGTGAGTGAATAGCTTAAGCTTTACCTTAATTAAAAGCTCATCACGTTTCGAACACTATGCTAACTATTCTTGATCTAATAATTGTTTCTCTTCCCTATTATTTTGTCATTGCATGAATTTATTTGTAGGTTGGTCCCTCAAATTGTTACTTTAACTGACTGCCTCGTTGGTCTAGTGGCTAGATATTAGGCTGCAGACCCGGTGGTCCTGGGTTCAATTCCCAGGTCGGGCCAATAAATAGTTATTGGGTTTTACTGTCAGAAAATTCTCAGTAGCAGCCCGGAGTCTGGAAGATGGAAGTGTGTACACTCCCGTGTCTCGGAAAGCACGTTAAGCCGTTGGTCCTGCGCCTGAACTCTTTCCGGTCGTGTCGGATTGCCGTCCCATCGGTTTATGAGAGCTAAGAAAAAGGGAGTGCGCCTGTGTTTGCGCACACACTTGTGCACTATAATATCTCCTGCGCAGTTGGCTAATGTCAGAATGGCCAACTGCGCAGGTTTGACCTTTGTTACTTAAAATTTTTAATCATTCAATTCAACAATTCCACTGATGATCAAAGAGACCTTCATGAGTTATGTTGGTTTTGTTGTCTTCAGCATTTCGGCTACGGTACGCTGAGACCCAAGAATAACCTTGTTTGCTTAAATTGTAACGTAAGATTAAATAAAATATGTAAACAAATGTGGCGTTATATACGTTTTTCTTAATTTATCATTATCGATATATCATCATATTTACTTGGTGGTAGAGCTTTGTGCAAGCTCGTCTGGGTAGGTACCACCCACTCATCAGATATTCTATACTTGGTGGTAGAGCTTTGTGCAAGCTCGTCTGGGTAGGTACCACCCACTCATCAGATATTCTACCGCAAAACAGCAGTACTTTGTATTGTTGTGTTCCGGTTTGAAGGGTGAGTGAGCCAGTGTAATTACAGGCACAAGGGACATAACATCTTAGTTCCCAAGGTTGGTGGCGCATTGGCAATGTAAGTTATGGTTAACATTTCTTACAATGCCATTGTCTATGGGCGTTGGTGACCACTTACCATCAGGTGGCCCATATGCTCGTCCGCCAAGCTATACAATAAAAAAAAAATCGAAGCATTAGTGATCAGTACATACTCTATCACGCAGAAGAAATTTCACGTACTGATACAGCCTACCCAACGTTTTCTGTTTTAGTGACGATTTCGGGAACTATGACGGTCTGTAGTGTTCCTAAACTAAGAGTAAAATTATTATTTGTAAAACTACAAACTCATATTTATCATAGAATAATAACGCTTATAAGGAGTGTAGGCCCAAGCGAATTGAAGTCATTCAATTTGTCCCAAATAGGTTCAATACATTAGACGTCTCGTCAGCCGTCACGATAAAGTGTCATAGGAAAAACCTCGCACAATTTATAAAAACCTGTCTTACTGTGTAGTAAAAGGGTGTCACAACGCTACTCATAAAAAAATAAGGAAAAGAAAACCACATTTCATACGTAAGTACTATTTGGCAACTTATAATTTTAGCTAAATACATTCATCAAAACATAAAAATAATTTGAAACAAAAGACGTCATTACAATAAAAATGTTGTCAGCTATGGAAAATATATTTACCACGATTGCTTAATATTTTAAATAATAAAAATGTAATAATTATTTAAAATTATTATTTTAACTTTTTTAAATTACATATAAAACATGAATACTGTTCAAAAAATTATATATTTTTTTCTTTATGATTAAACATAAAAAAGCAATACTAAATAATATTACTAAATAAAATAAAAAAAGAGATCATTATAATAATAAAAGCTAAAATGAAATAAATAATATTGCAATTTATATTAATAATATTTTTACAAACAAACAGTATCAATTTCCTTGCTTTATGGGGGAAATGTCTATTCACTTGCAGCATAATTCGGTCGTATGTGTGCGTGTCGGTAAATGTAATTACGTGACACTTACGCACTCATTAATTCTAAAGTTATTAACTATTTTGAGCCAAACATTATATGACACTATGCTTCTAAGAGTTATTATTCTATGATATTCATGATTTCATTCAATTTCCAACAGACCATAATTATGGTCTAATTTCGACTACTCAGCCATCAATTATAGTTAGAATAAAAATACAAAAAAATCTTAATACACTTTAATTGTAAGATTATAAGTTATGCAATCGCCATCATAATAATCATCTTTAATTTTTTTTTTAAAGAAATATTTTTAAACAACGGTAAAGTCAATATGAGCACCGGCAATCAAATATCCTTTACGAGTAAAATTTATATAAATTCTTCCTTCTGGGAATGGAAATGTCTTCGGCAATTCTAATAACTGTAATTTCATGTTTTCAAAGCAATAATAACCCTGAAAAAAATAATGTTTGTTACAAGTACGAAACGATGAACTTTTAAAAATACATTTTAATATATAAAGGTAAGAAAATTCTATAATATTAAGCTATGTATGGAAGATAATTTACTTTTAAATCATGACATAAACCAAGACTAACCACCCTTTAAGGCACGTCTACAGCAGAAATGGGTTAAAGACGTTTTGCTTTTATAGTAGTGCACCGGGCTTAGTACATACATATAAAAATAAACAAATAGACAATCTAATTAGCGAGAAAAGAATAATAAACAAAATGTCACTTCTTACGCTACTTCTTACGCATAATTAAAAATTTAACTCTTTCGTAATGGAGCGAGCAGACTTACAGGTATAATCGGACAAACAAAAGTTTTCATGGGACGTTGTGAAACAGGATTGCGATAATAGGCATCCCTTATCATAGGACCTATAATGTTATCCGTTAAAACTATATCACAAATTTTGTAGCTCAATTCTACAAAACTTCGCTTGTACACGTTTGATAGAAGTTGATAAAAGTATAAATTTATCTGAAAGAAATGTATTATGATATTAATATTAACAATATTATCAAAACAGTGGATATAGTATATAATTCATATTTCGCTGATAAATGAGCCGAGGAGAATACACAACCATACAACTAATACTACTTCTATTACTACCACGACTTCTGTAATTATACTACTATTTATCCATTACCAATACTATAGTACCAATGATCATCTTTGATGTAGGTTTTTTTTTATAATAATAAAGAGAAAAAGAGAGAAAAAATTAAAAAAAACATTGACTGCAATAAAGAACTCAAGGTAAATCGTCGATTCACAAGACAGCCGCGTTCGCCGGCGACAGATAGACGTGGTCACGTATTTATCCATTGTAGATTATTATTTTTAAATATATAAATAGTACGTAGCCAATAGACGAACCCGATGCTATGCTATGGGATACGTTTTTATTCGGCGATAGCGTTGTTGCTACTTACAATGTAGGTATTGTCAACTGGTAGTAAAGTTACAAATTTGGCGGTCATATAATGGATACGGTTTGAGCGATTATATCTTTTCGACGTGAAAGACATATTTGTAAGATATGAAGTATCGTAAAATGTTAACTTGGGACGTTGAACGTTCAAAACGACTTTCTGTGAAAGAAAAAATGAAGTCAAATATCTGTTATATACAAATTGATTTGATTATTTAACGTCATTAGAAAATATATATATATTTACGAGTTATATAATGTTTGTTATTTATTTATTTATTATTATAAAATCAGACAACCAGTAGTCCATTATATGTTAGTAGGAATGATAAAATTAAATTAAATTTGTTAGTAACTTACTCTAAAATTTTACATATTAATATTCTATAACTAAGAGCAATTTAGTCCTCTGGAGAAATTTTCCCATCAAAGGACTATCCGCCTTACCAGCTATCATGCGCAGAATGCTGTTGGTGCTGCCACGGACTCTGGAAAGGAGAGAGGCGGTTTTCTTTCGCCAGACAGCATCAAAGCCATCTGTACGTACTTTAGCAAACATATTGGAGGCACTACAGAATCGTGGCTGCCGCAACAAGACCCTGAACGCATTATTATATTATATACGCAAGGCATTGTAAGACCTCTGCGCATACCGAACCCACAGGCTCACTGAGTATAAAGATGTATAGTACGTTTTGAACAGCGTTATCTTAACCGTGTCTGTACATCTAGCAAACCTACGGGCAACCATATTCGCACGGACTGACAAAGCCCTGCGTTCCCATTCCATATCTTGGTCGTCTCCAAGATCATCGGTCACCACGTGCCCAAGGTATTTGAATTTATAGACTCTATTAATAGTTACTCCATTAAGTCGTAAAGGTGGTACATAAATAGGGCCCCTGGCACCCGCCCTGAAGACCAATACCTCCGTCGTTTTTACATTATATTGCAAACCATGTGAGGCTGCATATGACTCGCAAACCATCATTAAAAAAAAACGTAAACGGTTGCAAATTCAACCTGATATAAATACATTCTAAATTTAAAAAAGCCGGTATTGGCAGGCTCTGCCTATAAATGTAATTTTAAAACTCCCATTTAATTACTTCGATGCTACAGTGACTAGGTTATAAGACTGCAGATTGCAAATCCAGGCTCTCGGGTTGGTTCAATAAAGAGTTATCGAGTGTTCATCAATTAGCCCTGATTTTGACGATCGTGTCGGATTAGCGTCCCATCGGATTACGAGAGTGGGAGTATAAGCTATAATAGTACACCTATGTTTGCAATCTTGTTATCTTGCTTAATTCATAAAACTATTATTTTATTTAGCCGTAAATCGGTAGTTCATATATATAAGGTCCTCCAGACCGATTTCGGCCACAGCGGCCGATCTCAAGAGAGATTTGCCAACTGCGCAGGACATATTATAGTGCACAAGTGTGTGCGCAAACACAGCTGCACTCTCTTTTCCTTAGCTCTCATAATCCGATGGGACGGCAATCCGACACGATCGGAAAGAGTTCAGGCGCAGGACCAACGGCTTAACGTGCTTTCCGAGGCACGGGAGTGTACACACTTCCAACTTCCAGACTCCGGGCTGCTACTGAGAATTTTCTGACAGAAAAACCCAATAACTATTTATTGGCCCAACCTGGGAATTGAACCCAGGACCACCGGGTCTGCAGCCTTATATCTAGCCACTAGACCAACGAGGCAGTCAAACATATATATATATATATATAGTACATAGTTAAAAAGATAAAAAAAAGTAAGATAAATAGCAAACCTTTTCCTTGCAGTCATAGAAGTTACTTTGCAAAATGCAAATAAACACAATCGAATAAATTATTATTGATATTATTTTTTGTATCATTTTACTTTTGATGAGAAAGGGTGAAACAACCGTTTTAAACAGTGATTTATTTTCAAATGTTCTTAATGTTGTTATTGAATAGAAGTATAAATTATAATTTATCATATCTAAATTCAATCTCTGATTTAGATAAATTTGTGTACGAACGAACTATTGTTATTTTTTTAGGTAAACGCTATTTAAACCTATTGAAACCCACCAATTTAGATAATTTTAGGTTGTGAGAAATGGACAAGGGTTGTTGCATCAGGGACGACTTCGACTTCGTCTGCAAACATTTAAAAACAATTTTTTAACGTAAATTAGAATTTGGTAATAGCCTAAACGTAGGACCGTTTCAGTTTGTTCAAACTGTGACATTTTTCTTACTGAGATAATTCTGTACCCTTCATAACTTCTTAACGAAAAGTCCGATCCGGATCATTTAAAGTGTAATTTACTTGTTATTAATCATCCTTAATTATCAAATCATTTAAATGGATAAGGATAGATAATATCATGATACATACCTAAATCACCACTACTCGATTCCACCGTATATGAACTTATGAATTTAAACAAAAACTGTTATTGTGGCTTAACTATAATAGTTAGGCATATACCATTGCGGTATTTTTTATGAGCAATCATAAGCACTATTTATGTATAGAACAATTTTTTATATACGGTCAATAATTTTCGCAGCGCACGCCAAATAATGACTTTTATAGGCAACAGTTTGATACCTTGGGATACGTTGTTCTATTTTAGGTAGGGATATCTATTTTTTTTTTAAATATAATATGGCCTTTGTTACTCGGTAAAGATGTTGCTTTCTAATGGTGAAAGAAATTTTAAAATCAGTCCAGTAGTTTTTGAGTTAAATCGTAACAAACAAACAAAAAATCAAATCTCCTTATAATATTAGTATAGATAAGCCTATGTATAAGTTTATCGCGCACATTTCTTTGTTCTTTCATAATTTAACTTAAAAACTAACGTTCTCCTCTGTTTGACAACCGATTTATCTTTAGGTAGGTAGGTATTGAAGGGAATATGAATAAAAATGTTCAATATAGTGGAATTTCGACCATTGAGCCAACAATGATAAGAATAAAAATACAAAAAAAAGCATTAATACACTTTATTATAAGATATTGTAAGTTAAGTCACCGCTGTCATAATAATCAACCCTGAAGTTATTTAGTTTTTGGGACTAAATATTTTTAAATTAGTCCAAACTCAAGATGGCCACCGAGGAGCAAACGTCCTTTGTGAGAAATATTCAAACCCATAATGTGTTTGAATATCCCTTCTGGGAACGGGAATGTCGCCCGCACTGTTATTAAGGGTAAATTCATGTTTTCAAACCAATAGTTACCCTAAAATAAATAATATCTGTTAAAATAACGAAAGTATAAACTTTTTGAAACACATTTTAATATATATAAAAAAAAGTACGTTCATATTTCTAAATTACGTGTAGACGATTTTTCTTTTATATCATGACGTTATAAACCTAAGGCGAACCAAATTTGACATCAATAATTAATTATTATAGTTTTCGACTTGTTCGCATTATTTTGTGTACATGTGTATATTTCTAACTACCAATGTAGCAACTAGGAATCAATTTGACATTGATTTGAACTTCCTCATTTATATTTGCTATATAATCTTTGGCTTATGGAAACAGGTCTAAAGTTAGAAACGTTGTTGCGTGTTTAGTAGGGCACAGTTAGTGTATATTATTATGGCTTCTTAATTTTTAACATATTTTAATATGTTAACGTAATGTTCATGTATTTTTTCAACTTCAGACATTTTAAAGTCCTCATCGTCGCTTTCATCTGATCAATCATTTGTGTTCATGATAATTCATTCTGACATTGTTTATAAAGCTTCGTCGTTCCTTTGAAATTTATTTTTCTCTTAGATAGAATGTGTTAGATCTTTTATGATAAAGCAGACTTACTGGTATAATCGGACAAGCTAAAGTTTTCATAGGACGTTGTGACACAGGATGCGGTAATATGATTCCCTTATCAATTGACCTATTACACGTTTGATAGAAGTTGATAAAAGTATAAATTGATCTGAAAGAAATATATCATTGTCAATATTATCAATACAGTGGATACCATAAATGATTTATGTTTCATTATCATTTGTGAAAATACACCACTACTCCTATAATCATACTACTATTTACCCACGACCAATTTCATAGTACCAATAGTATACCTCATTTATCTAGGTTTTTTAACAAATGTAATTGTAAGTTTCAAATTTAGAATATTAAATACATCAATTTTAAATCAAATCTAGATAAATTATAATATGCCATTCATGCACTGTATATAATTTAAGTTAAAAATTTAATGATGTACGTATATTTATTTATTTATTTATTAATAATGAAATATTACTATTTATTTTTATACTTGGCACCCATAAGCCTTGTCAGCTTGTTTGGGTGTTGCTTAAACTAACAAACATAAAACTAAACTAAAATATAAACTTCTAGACAAAAACAAGGTAATATTATCATAACAGGTAAGCTTTCAATAAATAAAGCATAAAAAAAAAAAAAAAGAACCTAAATATTAATTAACAATATTATTATTATTAATGATTATTATAATAGTATTTTTCGTTATGTTATTTAATTTTTAGTAAATGTTGTTTGAGTTTATATTTAATATTATATTTTGTTAATTTTGATTTAAAATTTGATGGTAGTTCATTAATCAGTTTTGGTAGGAGATAATCTGTAGTTCGTTTTCCATAAATGTTGTTTGCTTTAAATGTGATTAGTTTGTGTCTTGTTATAGCCCTTGTTGTGATTTTATGTGTTATTAAGTTTTTGTTATAATCGAAATGATTTTGACAAAGGAGTGCATGTTTGACTTTTTTGTGTACTGACAGTACTTTACAGTATTCGAACATTTTTTCACTGTCGTTTTGTTTGAATTTATTATTAATTATTTAATTATTTAAATTTATCTTTTACTTTTGTAGGCATTATAATTTTTAGTGTTATCTTTTGTAAATTGTGTAATTTGTCTAGGTGGGTTTTGAATGTCCTTCCATATACACTGAGGCCATATGATATAACACTATCCATAAGAGTATTGTATAAGAGTAGTGCAGTTTTAAAAGTTAGTTTGTCTTTTGCTTAATATAATTTTGCCATAATTGTCCTTAGTTTGTTGCATATGTTTTCAATATGTTTATCCCAATTAAATCTGTGGTCTAACACTAGTCCAAGATAAGTGTGCTCTGTAACTTCTTCAACGGCCTTGCAGCTACAATTCGGGGGGTTAAACTGTAAGCAGTTGTGCGAATGTGAAACAAGGTAAGGTTTCTCAATACTTCTATTATGGCTTGAACAAATATGTAGTAATTTTGTTTTCTTGTCATTAAGCACTAACTCTACATCGTGAGACCATCTGCATAAGGCATTATAATCCTCTTGAAGATCAGATACAGCTACATTGAGATTTCTATTAGCAGCTATAATACAAGTATCGTCCGCATACTGTAAAAGTTTACATTTAGTAATTACGTTCTTCATATCATTTACATATGCCAGATAGTGCAGTGGACCAAGAACGGATCCTTGTGCTGTTCCCCTATTTACTGCTATCTTGTCACTGACTTCACTGTCAATCCGTACCACATATGCACGACCAGTAAGGTAGTTTTCAAACCATTTTAGCAAAGGTCCTCTAATTCCTGTGTCTTCGAGTTTTTTTAATAATATGTTGTGTTGAAGGGTGTCAAATGCTCTACTATAGTCAATGAACACCATCAATACATGTTCTTTACTATCAAGACAAGTGTTGACGTAATCCGCTAACTTAACTAAGAGTTGTGTTGTACTTTTCTTAGGCTGAAAACCAAATTGTTGTGTTGCTAGTATATTATTTTCTTTATAAAAATGTTGTACTTGGTGACATATATATTTTTCTATAATTTTATCTATTACTGGTAATATAGTAATCGGGCGGTAATTACAGTATTCTTTCTTACAACCTTTTTTAAATATTGGCCGAACCACGCCGAGCTTTAGTTCATCAGGGTACTGACCAGAAGTAATACTTAAGTTGATTAGTTTAGTAATAGCTTGTGTGATTTTAATAGCTATACCTTTAACGTCTATTGGTTTAATTTTATCTATACCTGGGGCTTTTTGTGTTTTAAGATTTTTTATTATTTTGTAAATATCTATGTTTTCAGCTTTTTTAAATCTAATGGAGACATTAGCTGTTTGCCTGAGCTCGTCGGTGAAACTAATTTAATTCGGTGCAGGCATTTAACAGAACAAAACATTAAGTAAGGCTACGTTCACCAACAGTTATCGGAAACGTGTCTATTCGATGATGGTGTATGTATATAGTTGTACAAACGAATTCAACTAATACTTGACTACTAATACTAAGTAATTGCCTACTTACAGTTTAAGTATTGTCAGCGTAGAATAAGGTTACCAATTTTAATCTCACATAATGAATAGGACTTGAGCGATTATATCTTTTCGACGTGCAAGATATAAATATTTGAAAAATATGAAGTATCGTAAATCGAGAACTTGGGACGTTGAAGGTCTATAGTTAAAATTAATTTTATTCTGATGAAATTCGGTAGTACATAGTCATTGGTATTTCAAATATATATATTGACTTTGGATTAATTTAGAATACTTATTGCCAAAGAATAATTACCACCATCACTGCTGGTAACTTTGATCACTTTGGGAATTTTCATTCTTGTTTTTATTTTATTTTTTATTTTATTTATTAAGGAACTCCAAGAGAAGTACACATAAAATACAAAGGATACAAGCAATACACAACGTTTAAATGGACCCCCAATTACTGGAGAACACAACATGCACTAGAATAATGTTAATAACAACTTTAAAATTAATTAAAACATTAAAATTAAAAATGATAAAACTAATATACCTACGGTTCAATTCAATACCGTACCGTCAATAAAATCTAAGAAAGAGAAATCGGTTGACAAACAGAAGAGAACTTTAGCTTTTAAGTTACATTATAAAAGAACTTAGAAATGTGTACGATAAACTTATAAATTATACATCAATAAACACACAATAATCTTTCTGAAAATAATACGCACTACAATAATAAAATTAGAATAATTAATTATGCTAATGATTTTATTTTATAACTGAATTTATACTTCAAAAGTTATTGGAAAATATTAGACCATTATTTATCAGGCTATAAATATTTAATTTGTAGTGGAATCTGTTTTGATTGCTTGAAACTTTTAAGGACATTTTTGATGTTTAATTTTTTGGTAAAGTATTTAATTTCCTTTGAAAAAAAATCCGTTAGAATTATTATCGTTAATCTAAATCAAATCTAATTATTTTATGCAATAAGTAAAACTTAATAAAAAGCACCTGTGAACAGACTATGTTAAAATAATGTCTGTTTATATAATTTGCGTAAAATAAATCATGTCGAGTTATGTAAAATTCTATTCAATATTTATTTTAAATATTAAACTATATTTCAAGAATTATTTATCAGTAGGTAATAATAAAATTACGAACATTTGAAATTAAATGTTATGTTTAAAACGGGTGTCCCTTTCTCACCAAAAGTAAAATGATGCATAAAATAAAATCAATAATAATTTATTCGATTATGTTTATTTGCATATTGAAAAGTAACTTCTATGACTACAAGTAATTTTTGCTATTTACACATTTTTTACATTATTTAAAATGAATTAATTTACTCCACTGACGATCAATTGTCCTCTACGCGTAAAATTTGCATAAATTCTTCCTTCTGAGAACGGGAATGTCGCCAGTATTTCTATTAAGGGTAAATTCATGTTTTCATAGCTATAGTTACCCTGAAATAAATAATGTTACATGTACGAAACGATGAACTTTAAGAAAGACATTTTAATGCATAATTTCTAACTACCAATGTAGCAACTAGGAATCAATTTGACATTTATTTGAACTTCCATATTTATATTTGCTATATAATCTTTGGCTTATGGAAACAGGTCTACAGATGGAAACGTTGTTGCGTGTTTAGTAGGGCACAGTTAGTGTATATTTTTATGGGTTCTTAATATTTAACATATTTTAAATAATAATTTGCCATCGATGAACTGTATATAAGTAAAAAAGATCGTCGGTGAAACTAATTTGATTCAGTTCAGGCATTTTAACAGAAGACATGAAAATCTCAACACTCAAAAATGATGCACAACAAAATATCAAGTGGCCGTATTATATTTAATACTTTAACTAAGGTAACAAATAAACGAATTCAGTGAAGTAAATGCTTACGATGTATGTGTTGTCAGCGGGAAGTAGTGTTTCTATTTTTAAGGTCATATAATGGACATGGCTTGAGCGATTATATCTTTTCGACGTGCAAGATATATTCCCGATAAATTAAGTATTGTAAAACGTGAACTTGGGACGTTGAAAGTCTATGAGTTGAACGTTTCTGTGAAACAAAAAAATAATCAAATAACGGTGATATACAAATAGTAATAAATAGGCTATTTTACATCATTCGAAATATATAATATGTTAACAAATTATTTAATGTCTGTTATCGTATGTAAGCGGTTTCAAATTCAAACTGATATGAATTAATTATAAATTCAAAAATATTATCAACGGACTATGACAGTGGAAGTATAAACTATAGTGCACCTATGTTTGCAATCTTGTTATTTTGGTTAATTAAATAATTCTTATATAAAAAATAATATTTACTCAGTCGCAATTCACAGTCAAATAATGTTTAAAGGTCTCAATAGCAAACCTTTTCCTTGTAGTCATAGAAGTTACTCTTCAATATGCAAATAATCACAATCGAATAAATTATTATTGATTTGATTTTATGTATCATTTCACTTTTGTCGCAAAAGGGACAACCGTTTTAAGCAGTTATTTAATTTCAAATGTTATTAATTTCGTTATTGAATAGAAGTGTAATTTATTATATCTAAATTAGATCTCTTATCTAGATTTATGAGCGAACGGACTATTGTTATTTTTTTTAGGTAAACGCTACTATTAAATCCCTTCAAAAATCTAAAGTTGAATACCTACCCATTTAGATAAAATTTGTATTTTCATTTTTCGGAATAGTTTTACTTATTAAGAAAAATAATATATATTTGTATCGATATTGCCTTCACTAAAATGGCCAATATAAACTTATTACCGTTTTGTGTTTTTCCAGTTTTTTTTATGTAAGAGAATGTCTGCTCTCGAAACGAGCAGGAAACTCATCTGATGGAAAGTGTCTACCACCACCCATGGACATCTGCATCACCTAAGGGTTCGCCGGCCTTTAAGGAATGAGTTCGCTCTTTTCTTGAAGGTTGCTATGACATATCGGTTCGGAAAAGTCGCCGGCGAAAGCTGGTGCCACAGGGTGGTTGTGCGAGGTAGGAAATGCATTAAAAATCGCGCTTATGTGGATTTCCAGTTTCGACGAGAAAATAAATGTTTTGTAATTTTAAAATTAAAATAGTTGCTGTGGAAAGAAAAATTAAAATAATGCTATTTTTTTGCGTGTGACTATGCAATATACATTTTTCTAGCAAATGATATTAATTTTTTTTATAAAAAATAATTTAAAATAATAATTAAACAATATTTTCTATTTCATCTCAGTAAAAAAAAAAATGGGAAAAAAAGCAATACTACGTAGAAAAGACGCATCTGCGTATATGCGTTCTTTCAATTTAGCAATTTATAAAAATGTCTTTTCTTCTTAGCTATTTGTAATATATTTTTAGTTATAAACAAACGTTTCAGCTGTTTGTTGCTTTTTAACTTGATCATTTAATATGATATATCATACTATTTACACGTAAATTATAAACCTGTGACCTGCCCACAATGCTAGGATCTGCTATTCGGGAGTTGACGCTCGGACGTCGTTGAGTGAGGTTGTGTTTACTGCGGCAGGATTCGTTTTGATGAATTCAAACGACATCTGGCATTGTAAAGTTTGTGTTATCTCTAATGCGGCACACCTGGACACTTTGCTTTGTACCTGGCCTATTGTTTTGCCTAATGAGTGGTTTTGTTGTTTCGGATTAGGTCTTATTGACCTTATTCTCTTGGTACTGTTTTATTGTGGTTGTTTTAGTTTTCTTTGTCGGCGATGGACGTCGACACCGAGTTGTCGTCTGACGCCTCAATTCGCCGAAAACGGCCTTATGATGGTCTCGCCGCTTCAAACTCCGACTCCGATACGGAGACGGAGACGAGGATGGCTACGAAGGGCAAGCCTGCAATTCGCGGAAAAACGTCAAAGGGACGTGGTAGTGGCCTTGCTCGGGCTAAGGCTGAGCTGAAGGCCAAGGCCTAAGAGGCCAAAGAGGAGGCCTTTGAACACTCGCTTCGTAGTCGGGCGTTCCGAAAGGATACTCCTAAGATTGTGGAATCTGAGGAATCTTCTTCTTCGGACGTCCAATTGGAGGAGCCCACCAAAATGGGTGTGGATGAGTTGCGAGCGCAAGCAGGTCGCAGTACTGATCTTATAATGGAGGTGGCTCAAAAATCCTCCAATCTAAAGGGTAGCTTTATTAAAAAGCTTAAACAGTCAACGGCCTCACTGCAGGGCATTGTAGATGCGCTGGCCTCTCGCACTGAAGCTGAGGAGACGCGCAAGCTTCGCGCTGACAACGGCCGTCTGCGTAAAGAGGTCGAGGACTTAAGGGCTGCGCTAAAGGCACACCGCCGCGAATTTTCAGAGATGAAGACCACGGTGGCAGCGGTTAATGAGCCCGCTGTAAGCACGCTGCGGGACAAAGACTTATCTGCAGACGCAGGTAAGCCTTCTGGGCACGTGATGGGGTCAGTGGAGTGTAACCCCCCCATCACAAAGGGAAGGATGGTCTTAGGCACCCAGACCACCACCAATGTCGGACGGCACCAGGCCGAGGAGGAAGCTGCCATGTCAACATGAGAGACAAGCTCAGCTTTCTCCAAACGAACGTCAATCACTGTGCCGTGGCTCAGGACCTGCTGATGCAGTCCATGGCGGAGAGGCAGATCGATCTGGCTGTGGCATGTGAACCCTATTTTGTCCCTCCCCTACCTCACTGGGTCGAGGACTTGGACGGCAACGTGGCGATCCTCACTCGGAGCGGAATGGGCCCTCCCCTCACACTCATTGAGAGGGGTTCGGGCTACGTAGTGGCGGGATTGGGTGAGTACGTAGTTGTAGGAATATACTTCTCCCCATATCGCGGCCTGCGGTTCGAGATTTTTCTCGGCTCAGTCAGCGCTGTGGTTTCCAGGCAGTCACCGAAGCCGACACTGGTTCTCGGTGACTTGGTGAGGCATCAGGGAGGTTCCGTGGTGGACCTTTCGTTCGCCACCCCTGCCGCTGTACGCAGAGTAAAGAATTGGAAGGTTGAAGAGGAGGCGGAGACTCTTTCGGACCACAGATACATCCGATTTGAGATCTCCAACTCTCACAATACAGCGGAACCCTCGCGAGTGCCAACCACGCTCCCGAGGTGGTCCTTAGGCCAGCTGGATCGTGAGCTGGTCAAGGAGGCTGCCATCGTGCAGCGGTGGGGTTCTTCGGGAAGGAGGGAAGGTGCCAACGTTGATGAGTGGGCAAGCAGCATATGCACTGCTCTGCAGGAGGTGTGCGATGCGGCCATGCCGAGAACTCGGCGAAGGACACCGCGTCGTCAGGTATACTGGTGGTCGCCCGAAATTGCAGAGCTTCGGGCGAAATGTAACCGGGCACGGAGGGCCTACGTCCGCTGTCGCAGGCGAAACGGCCTTGACGCAGACTTGGAGGGACAACTGCATGGTGCCTATCGTCAGTTGAAAAAAGAGCTGCACCTGACGATATTACGGGCCAAAGAGCGAGCGAGGGAAGAGCTGCTAGTGGCTCTAAATAGGGACCCGTGGGGGCCTGTGAGGGCCTTGTGAACTTATCGTGGTGTGCGGGGAAAATTCCGCAACCATGGGGCTCCTTCTACGGAAACACTGCCACCAGAGCTTCTCCTGCGTCTGGTTGGGGATCTTTTTCCCCACCCAGGCGAGCACGTCCCCCCACAAATGGCTCCTTGCTCCATGATTGAGGAAAATGTGGCTCCACAACAAATCACGGAGCGAGAGATGGAGATGGCCCTCGACCGATTGAGGGCCAGAACTACAGCACCGGGTCCCGATGGGGTTCCAGGTCGTGTTCTGCGCGACGCTCTCGAACACCTAGGGAGGCTTCGGGAATTGTTTGACAAGTGTCTTTTCAGCGGGCAGTTCCCGAAGTCGTGGAAGGAGGGCAAGTTGGTCCTGTTGCCGAAGGAGGGACGTCCATTAAATTCTACTTCCGCTTTCAGGCCAATTGTGAATGAGACGGGTAAGCTCTTCGAGAAGATTCTCGCTGCCCGTCTCACTCAGCATCTCGAAGAAGTGGGACCGGATCTTTCAGTACGGGCTTAGGTCGGGTCGATCAACCATAGACGCCCTGGACGCCCTGAAGACCCGAACCACGGAGGCGGTGGCACGAGGGAACGTGGTCCTGGTGGTATCACTGGACGTGGCAAACGCCTTCAACAGTCTTCCTTTTGAGACTATAAGAGAGGCACTCCGATATCACAGGGTGCCTTCCTATCTCAGAAGGCTGCTGGGTGCATACCTTCAGGATCGGGTGGTCCTATGGGAGGGGGCCGATGGGCGACTTGTCCGTCGTCAGGTAGGCTGCGGCGTCCCACAGGGGTCTGTTCTCGGCCCAATCCTATGGAACATCGGCTTCGACTGGCTCTTGCGAGAACCCGTCCTTCCTGGAATGGGCGTGCTATGCTACGCGGATGACACGCTCATCACGGCAACTGGGCGGAATTTCGAAGAGGCGGCCCGCCTGGCCGAAGTCGGAACGTCGCTTACGGTGGACCGAATAGGAATGTTGGGCTTGAGGGTGTCCATCGGTAAAACACAGGCCCTCTTATTCTACGGTCCACGTCGGGGCCCCCCTCGCGGAGCGCGTATTACCGTCCAGGGGACGGTGATAGAAGTGAAGGCTCAGATCTAGGCCTGATTCTGGACGGACTTTGTCCAACTGGGTCCGAAGCTCATCAATCCTGCTGCTGCCTTGGGCCGCCTCTTACATAACGTGGGAGGGCCGGAATCACCATGCCGGAGCCTATACTCTGGAGTGGTGCGCTCTATAGCACTGTATGGTGCACAAATATGGGTCGACGCTCTCACTGCTCGTAATAAGGCTCTTCTGCGGAGACCGCAGAGAGTCATAGCGGTGAGAGCGATACGTGGTTACCGTACGGTGTCGTGGACGGCAGCGACACTTCTTGCAAGCGATCCACCCTGGGAACTCCAGGCTGAGGTACTCGCGGAAGTGTACCGGTTCCGGGTGGAAACCAGGGCGAATGGCGACCGTCCAGGAGCAGCGGAGCTGGGGCGAATCAGGACTCTAGCCCAACAAGCCCTGATTCGCAGATGGGAGGCGGACCTGGGGTCACCATCAGCAGGCCTGGCGACAGTGGAGGCAATCCGCCCCCACTTGAGTCGCTGGGTAACAAGAAGAAGCGGCACACTAACGTTCAGGCTGACGCAGGTGCTTACCGGACATGGCTGTTTCGGCAAGTCCTTCATGGGATAGCGAGGCGGGAGGCATCACCCTCCTGCCACGAGTGTGGTGCGCCACTGGACACGGCGCTCCACACCCTGACGGAGTGTGCTGCGTGGAGGCAGAGGCATTCCCTGGCGGTGATAGTTGGCGCAGACCTCTCACTGCCGAGCGTGGTTAACGCCATGCTTGGCAGCGAGAAATCCTGGACGGAGATGGTCTCTTACTGCGAGAGCGTCATGTCGCAGAAAGAGGCCGCGGAGCGTGAGCGTGAGGCGTCTGCCTCCGCTGACCCGCTCCGTCGAAGAAGACCGGGGAGGAGACGTTGGCGCTATGCGCACCTTCTCGCCCCGCCCTAAGCCGCCAGGGCTAGCTGGGTTCTCTGTACTCCGGGAATCCAACTAAGAAAGGAGGCCCGCGTAATTGGGCCAGCCGTCGGGGCGTCGCGGTAGTATGCACAAGCGATCCCGTGCCGCTCCACCAAAGACGATCAAGGTACGCTGGTTTTTTAGTGGGTATTCCGGCGCCTTCATCACCGGCGAGCCCCACATACCCCTCCACTTCATGTGGGGGAAACGCGTAATGCGTTTTTCCAGCGTAAAAATAAAATAAAAAAAAGGTTCTGCTATTCAATAAAACATCACATATACATAAATAATACTTATTTTAAACTTTTAAAAAATTAAATCATGAACTTATTGAACATAATATTTTTTATTAAAATATTTGAAAATAAAATCTTAGAACACTTAGGTTCGTCATAAATTAGAGGTCAGACTTCTTATACTTTAAATATGTGGTTAAATATGTGGTGGTGTATATTGTGGTCAAAAATAATGTTATAATTATGTGAGTGTGTAGTAACTAAAGTGAATAATAAATTATTACAGGGATCAAACTGTAATAATACGAATTTATTGTGTGCGTCGGAAGTTAGCTGTTTTTATATAAAGAAAATGTCGGCCCCTGTGCCTACATATATATATATATATATATATATATACAGGATGACTGGTTAATTACTATCAATATTTAAGGAGAATACTCGGTACATGATTCTCATTCGAATTATGTAAAAAAAAATAGGTACTTAATTTTTGACCAAATTTCCGTATAAATAAATAAAGTGTGGACACGTTCCCAGCCTTGCCGGCGGCGCGTGCGGCGGCGTGCTGATACAACACCACGCCGCCGCACGCGTGTGTCGCTACTCCCAACCCCCGCCCCGTGGCTATTTAGTCGGGCGAGCGCCGCCGTAAGGTCTATACGTCCGTCTTCCCGCGCGCGCGCCTAGCGATCGATCTTACGCGTATACCTAATCTGTCGTGTGTGCGTGTGACCCGTTATTACTTATTAGTAATTAAGTATGGCTTATCAATACACAAATGCTGAATACTTGGACATGGTTCGTGCGTATGCGCGTGCAAATGATAGCTTGCCGGGCGTACACAATGAACATTGGTGGAGTCATTCCAATCCATACGTTACGCGACAGGACGCTTATCAACACAGGTTTAGTGTTAACGTGTGGGCTGGTGTTTTAAATAACTGTTTGTTAGGGCCGTATTTCATCGAAGGAAGACTCAATGCTGTGTCATACTTAGACATTTTAAACAGTGCGGTGAATGACATGCTCGATGATGTACCACTGAGCAATCTCCAAAACTTATTTTATCAACACGACGGAGCACCCGCGCACTATCAGACGCAGGTACGTGAGTACTTAAACAATACGTTTGGAGATCGCTGGATAGGGCGCGGAGGGCCTGTGCCATGGCCAGCTCGCTCTCCAGATCTCACTCCACTGGACTTCTATTTATGGGGGGAGGTAAAACGTCTTGTGTATGCTACAGAGTATGTCAACAGAGAGGAGTTGAAATTAAAAATCACTAGTGCTTTCGAAACTATTAAAAGTGAACCATTCGTATTAAATCTTCGTATTAATTCGTAGTAATTATTTTTTGTGTCAAGTTCACACCATTTACCTAGTCAATAAATTGGTTGCTTAAACGAATGAAATATCTTGGTATTTTTGCCTGTCCTAAGCCAGGATTAAAGTATGAAAGGAATTGGATCATTTTTGTTTATCTAAGGTAGCCTGCTACCCTGTTAACACGCGGCGGCGCGCGGCGTTTGGATGTAGGTAAACTACCGCGCGATAACTAAATGTACCTACCTACATAACTGTTTTGTGTCGATAACGCAGCTAGGGTGTTCACACGATGCGTAATTAATTACATAACTTTTGGTTAACTTTACTTAGAAGTTTATTAATATTTATGTTATATTAATTTTTATTTTGTCATATATGATCGTCAAATATCACGTCCTCAAGTATCGATAGTAATTCACCAGTCACCCTGTATATATATATACATTATATATAGATATAGCAGGAGGATCATACAGCAAATACAGATATGGAAGGTCAAATCAATGTCAAATTTATATGTAGTTGCTACATTGGTGCTTGGAAATATACACGTGTACAAAAATAAATACGAAGATTTCGAAAACTATTATAATTACTTATGTCGTATTTGGTTGATATAAAGCAAGAACATCATGATTTAAAAGAAATTCTCTTCACGTAATTTATAGACTTAAGAACGCAAATATTTTTATCTCTACATATTGAAATGTCTTTTTAAAAGTTCATCGTTTCCTACTTGTAACAGATATTATTTGTTTCAGGGTTATTCTAACTTAGAAAACATTTACCCTTAATAGAAGGAAGAATTTATGCAAATGTTACTCGTAACGGACGTTGGATCATGTGAGGACTTATTGTGGTCAAAACTAATTATTATGACAGCGGTAGCTTAACTTACAATTTCTTACAATAAAGTGTATTAATATTTTTATTGTTCTATTCTTATTCTTGTTATTGTTGGCTCAATGGTCGAAATTCAACCATATTGAACATTTTTATTCTTATACCCTTCAATACCTACCTACCTACCTAAAGATAATCGGTTGACAAACAGAGGAGAAAGAAAGTTAGATTTAAAGTTAAATTATGAAAGAACCAAGAAACGTGCACGATAAACTTATCAAATAATCTATACATATAATAAATCTGTAACTGGTCGATGTTTGTACATGGAAGATATATAAGTAAAACTTTTATCGGGGGTCTTTATAAGCCCAATAGAACCCAAAACAATGATTAATAGATTTTTTGTCTGTTTGTCTGTTTGTCTGTGCGTTTGTGCACGCTAATCTTAAAAACGGCTTAACGGATTTAAGTTCACTTAACATTTAGTGTTTGTTTTATTTCAATCGGTTCATAAATAATAAAGTTATGTCAATTTAAAGATACACGTAGAACATTTATTAAAAAATGGTTATGGTCAAACTGAAAAGAGATTAAATATTACATGTAATATACACTTTTGCTTATGATTTATCCTATATTTTGTCCTATAATTTTTAATCTCTTTATTTATTTATTAAAAGTTTAGTATCACTACTAAAAACAATAAATTATTATCTGTAGGAAAAGTACGCGCACCTGTTAGTTGTCAAAATCAAAAAGTTTTGTTATCAATTTCGTCTTTTCAGTAGCTTCGTGTGTTGTTTGTGCATAAAAACTAATATTGCATATATATTGTGTGTATCTTTATGATCTCATCTTACATCTTTCATAACAGTAGGCTTTAAGTCTGCGTGTGAGCAAGTCAGTTAACTCAGTGACAATAATTAATACGTAAATAGTATATAGGTGTATAAACAAAGCCTAAAAAACAACTATAACAATAATACATGGTTTTAGAAGTGCTTGCTTTAAACATCAACGTGGTATATCACTTCTTAAAACTTTAAATAGGTATAATTTTTTCGTGTTTCCTGTCAAAAGTTTTAAAACGGCAGATAAAAATTCAAACGTTTTACCTACCGAAGTTTTTTCTAAACAACGAAATAAATAACAATTTAACGTGGAAAAAATGGCAACCATATTTTGAACTATATTTATTAGCCACTGGATATATATAAGGAGTATTAGCCACTGGTTATATATAAGAAGTGTAAATAGAGAAAAATAGCAATTTTGTTACACTCGATTGGTGGAAAAGGTGTCGAAATGTTCAATTCATTCAACATAAAAATAACAGAAATTACTTTAGAGACCTCATTAATAAATGTTACAAGTATTTCGAACCGAGGAAAAATTTAACTATGGCCTGACATGTATTTTTTATGAGAAAACAAAGCAAACACGAAAATATAACCAACTTTATTACGAGTAAATTTCAGTTTAAAATGCGATTTCGTTGAATTAATAGTCATTGGTCAGTGATAAATTTACAGCGAATATGTGTTAGAGTAGCTCGGCAAACATCAAAGATTATTACAACGGTCTGATCTATCACTAAAGAAAGCTATAGAGATAGCTAAAATAGTAGTGATCGAACAACAAAATACGGAGCACATAAATAAAAGCACTGGGACGTCGTCATCACCGTCATCATCTAATGAATATCAAGTGATGAAGGGGGAGTAAAAGGGTTAAACAACACACAGTACAGAATAGAGAAGATGTGCATATTCTTACGAAGTCAGACGGGCAACTAATTAAGAAGAGAACAAAATTGTGAAACGTGGTTCTATTTGCCTTATCCCAATATAAACCGAATAAAAGTATTTTGAAATCTCTCAGTTTAATTCAATTTGTCTTTGGGTACGTCAAGCTTGCAACAGCATAATTATGAATAGGAAGAAGTAGATTTGTGTGATCATAATTTAAAAGACAATGTTGATGATGACCCAATGACCTCAATACGGCAAACACTCACACGGCAAGCAAAGTATATTCGAAGAAAACTCCCAGGTTTTTACTCCACTCAAGAATGATATTGAAGTCATTATTCATCCTTGCAATAGCCATAGGTGATAAAATTATAATTAAGTCTACTAAGATATTGATTTTATATATTTAAAAAAAATCAATGCAAAATTAATAATGATAGAAATATTAGAAATGATAAAAATAATAATGTATTAATTTATATAATATGAATGTACCAGCCTTCTTAATATTCAATATTTTAGTTTGTTATAAATTTGCTACTGTAGTCATATTCTTACTTGCTTGCCTTTTAATTGTATTTGGTTAAAAATATATATAATATAAATAATATATAAATTACAATTATATAATATATTTACTACGCTTTATTGGTCTTACTCAATGTTATGTGTTATTTTATATACATAATGCTATCTCATATAAGTGTCATCTCATTTTTGTTTGTTAAAAATAATTAATGAACACTTAACCTACCAGAGCGGTCAAATAACTGCTTTTGAACCTTTAATCAAAATTGTTATATAGGTGCTTTTTGTATATTATACACTTTTTCTATATGAAATGGCCGCTTAAGTAGCTCATTGAGATATGTGTGTCAAGTTCAATACACAACATTTGTTTTAAATCCCCTTATTTTTTTGTTTAGTTAAATGATTATGCCTTGATTAAGTCTGATTTTATTTAGTCTCTGACGGAAGAACCTTTTCTTTTACTTTATATTGTACACATAAAAGAACATAAATCTATAGCAAAAAACGAATTAATAAATAAATTATCCATACACATAAATAAAATTGAAGTTTCTGTCTGTGATTTCAAAATAACTGCCTGTTTTAAAGGTTATATGGCTATTTACGATTTACCAAAACCAAAGCAATATATTTTTTATTTTTTTACACTGTATGTCTGTTTGTTCAGGCTAATCTTTCAAACGTCTTAAAATTACAAATAACCGAATTATTATAACGTCCTCCAGACCGATTTCGGCCACGGCGACCAATCTCAAGAGAGATTAGCCAACTGCACAGGAGATATTATAGTGCAGAAGTGTGTGCGCGAACACAGGTGCACTCACTATTCCCTAGCTCTCATAATCCGATGGGACGGCAATCCAACACGAACGGAGAGTTCAGGCGCAGGACCAACGGCTTTACGTGCTTTCCGAGGCACGGGAGTGTACACACTTCAAATTTTCAGACTCCGGGCTGCCACTGAGATTTTTCTGACAGAAAAACCCAATAACTATTTATTGGCCCGACCTGGGAATTGAACCCAGGACCATCGGGTCTGCGGCCTTATATCTAGCCACTAGACCAACAAGGCAACCGAATTATTATAACAACTATACCTGTAATTTTTAAAGTTACAAGCATAAAAATTAGTATACAAGCTTAATAAATAAAAATGTATTTCAAATCTATCCCCTAAGAGGGTAAAGAAGGGGTTGAAAGTTTGTATGGGGATTCCGTAATTTTTGATGTAAGAAGAATGATATTTAATATTAACGCTACGCATACGTATTTCGTCGTTGGAGAAATGGGATGAAAGCATTAGTATAAAAAAAAATATATATATAGGATCGGGGGCGGTTTTAGACGGATCGTCAGGAGGTCGGGCTCCCATTTTAAGAAACAACAATTAATTTAAATAACAGATTTATTATTTACAATAATTACAGTAATGGTCTTAAAATAATTTATACACAATCAAAAAAAAGCAAACAGATAAGCCAGAGATATACAGCGAAAGCAATATGCCGAAGGGCAGCGTAACCGCGTACAAGCGGACAAGTACAGCTAACTAAATAGCGTAGTATAGGCAGTCAAGCCTGAGGGGTAAACCGACAGTTTTGTCGGGAGCTAGAGCTCTTGCTTGAGTCGATCCTTGAAATCGACTCAAGACTAGCCAGTGAACACGGTATTTATACCCTAGCCCCTACTCTCAACAACTCTGTCCGTGGCGCGAAACGCCAGCCACGTGTTTACCAAAATGAAAATACAAAGTAATTAAATCTGCTTTTATGATTTTTAATCATAAAATATTCCAATATGAATTATCGTTAATCAAGAACAGTCAATTTGGAGTTATTTCTATGTGACACGAATTAAATAATCGTTTATAATGTTTCGTAACGCTATTAACAATTACCGAAATCGAAACTAGTCGTCATAAGTCAATCGCAGGTAGCTAGTAAATCATACCAGATATAATTAGGAATTGTCGTAAAAGATTTGCATTAAAAATCTAGCTAATCGTAATTATCATTGAGTAAACAACAAATCAATCAAGTCAAGTTGGGTACTTTTATCTTTGCGTTGATGTGACGACTGACTCCGACACGGCCAGAACTGACGATTCACACGTCCTCGTGTAGTTCTGTAACAAAATATAACCAAGTAAAACATTGTTCGGCCTCCCTGACCAATAAATAACTAATTAATGACAACATGACTGAAAAAAAATACACCTGCCCAAAAATAACACAGTAGACAGTACAGATAGTACAGCTGGCCACAGACACTCAATATATCACAAAAAGTCAAATAGACATCTAGGAGTCAAAATAGACATCCAAGAGTCAAAATAGACATCCAGTAGTCAAGTTAGACATCTCGCATTGGAATCAAGATAGATATCCCGCATAAGATTCTAATAGACATACAGGAGTCAAAATAGACATCTAGGAGTCAAGATAGACATCTAGGAGTCAAGATAGACATCCAAGAGTCAAAATAGACAACCAGGAGTCAAGATAGACATCTCGAATCGGAATCAAGATAGATATCCCGCGTAAGATTCTAATAGACATCCAGGAGTCAACATACACATCTAGTCATGTGGAAATTGCGTATCTGTGATGGAACAGCTGTCATCACTATCATCATCATAATTTAAATCAACAGGGCATTGGGGCATTTTTCTTACACGGTCATGGGCATATTTATAGGTTCTATTACCAGACAACTGTTTTAACAGATAGCGATCACCTTCAAGCAATTCCACAACTTTAAACGGTCCTTTGTATTTAGGATCTAGCTTAGTTTGATTTCTCTCGTTTTGAATTAAGACCAAGTACAATACAAATAAACAAACATATGTAATCGTAACTTCCTACATGACAATACAACAGAATTGCTGCAGTCAATTCAGTTGGATCACCATGATCACATCCATCATCTCGTCAGTCAATACCCCTGAGGTACCAAGCCAGGAGTATATCACGTGTCACCTTCTCCTGTATGCTCATCTCACAGCGATAGTTCGTACAGATACCATACCGACATAAGCACGCCTGCGTTCTCATAACGCTCGGCCACCAGCACCACGCGCCGTGCACGCCATACGTAGACTCGATCAGGTAAACACGCCTGTGCGCTCATGACGCTCCACCACCAGCACCGCGCGCCACACGAGCCGCACGCACCGTACGCGCGCCTGCGCGCTCGTGACGTTTGGCTCTCAGCACCACGCGCTACGCGAGCCGCACGCGCACTCTTGACAGACGACCACGCCTGCACGCTTGTGACATTGTAACCAGCACTACGTCCGGCAGGCTGGAGAAAGCTGACCGGTGATCGTTCAGCCAGCAGCACCAGTTGTGCGCAGACTGATGTATCGCACCCGAAGCACTGAAGCACCAGCCTCGTGTGTTACTCTGAAACATTGTTTGTCACACAGTATCACTTAGCTCGGTCATTCCTGACCACACTACATTTTAAGGGAAAGTACAAAGACATCAAACTAGACAATAGGGGATATAAAATTTTATTATGCTAACAGCCAGAGCCACATATCACAGTCGTTCGGGCTAAATTGCAAAACGACTCAGTACAACATTACACAGCTTTTGTAAATACAGACTCTAGAGACTCCCGAGTAAGACATCTGCCGCCCCGGTTGTCCAGCCGATCAGTAATCGCATTGCTCACATCCAACGCATGGGTCAGATCCCTTGGATCGCCGTGTGTCACCCCCTGGTAAGCACACATATGGTCTCTATAGACCCCCTTACTCTAGTTTCTATCACAACTTTTAATTTGAACTTCATAATTAACATCAATCTCAACCAAAAGGACTAACTAGGATTAATTTACCGAATCACACGTTCACCCGTTATGCAATTTTGTGCCAAGCCAGTAATAAAATATTTCGAAAAACGAATCAACGCAGTAACAATTTCTGCTTTATGAGTTAGGGACACTTCGGTATCAATAACGGTAAAATCATTCATAAGAGCCGGTATTCATTACTATGGGATGAAACATTACTTTCTAAATTAGCTGAGGGTACATGTGAGTAATAATTATTTACGTCATGAACTTTAGAAATTTTAAATTGTTTCGCAATCATATTAACACTAAATCCCTGCGACAATATTTCGCGCCCTGTCATGATATCACTACGCATATCAAGACATATCCGGCGAAACATACAATAAAATTTAAATTATTATCAATCTCAAAAATACAAAATATTTGAACAGTGCTGAGAACACTTGACTGACTAGTAACCTCTTAATGTGACATAAACTTACAAGAAACACTTTCTTTAATAAGAGAACACTCAGCACCTGAATCATAATGGAATGTGAAAGACTGACCTTTATGTTTTAAACTTGCACGCCACGTCACGAACTCCATTTACATTACCATTGAACTTCAACGCGATGTACCTCCTCGCACCCAACACTCATATCGTCGTTGACACAGCACCGCGGCTCATGGCAGCGCTCACGCCCCGGCGAAGACACGGCCGCAGAGTCAAGATGCTCCACCGTAGTCATGATCACTTACAAGAGGTCGCGGCGGCGTCCCGCGTGGATGTAATGCTTTATTCCTCCAACGACGTTAATCGAACAGATCCTTTCCATCGTATAATACGTTACCACAGGTAGCAGAGCGGATCAGAACACATGAGGTTCCGATCCCACTTCTGATATAGGATCGGGGGCGGTTTTAGACGGATCGTCAGGAGGTCGGGCTCCCATTTTAAGAAACAACAATTAATTTAAATAACAGATTTATTATTTACAATAATTACAGTAATGGTCTTAAAATAATTTATACACAATCAAAAAAAGCAAACAGATAAGCCAGAGATATACAGCGAAAGCAATATGCCGAAGGGCAGCGTAACCGCGTACAAGCGGACAAGTACAGCTAACTAAATAGCGTAGTATAGGCAGTCAAGCCTGAGGGGTAAACCGACAGTTTTGTCGGGAGCTAGAGCTCTTGCTTGAGTCGATCCTTGAAATCGACTCAAGACTAGCCAGTGAACACGGTATTTATACCCTAGCCCCTACTCTCAACAACTCTGTCCGTGGCGCGAAACGCCAGCCACGTGTTTACCAAAATGAAAATACAAAGTAATTAAATCTGCTTTTATGATTTTTAATCATAAAATATTCCAATATGAATTATCGTTAATCAAGAACAGTCAATTTGGAGTTATTTCTATGTGACACGAATTAAATAATCGTTTATAATGTTTCGTAACGCTATTAACAATTACCGAAATCGAAACTAGTCGTCATAAGTCAATCGCAGGTAGCTAGTAAATCATACCAGATATAATTAGGAATTGTCGTAAAAGATTTGCATTAAAAATCTAGCTAATCGTAATTATCATTGAGTAAACAACAAATCAATCAAGTCAAGTTGGGTACTTTTATCTTTGCGTTGATGTGACGACTGACTCCGACATATATAAAATAGGAATTTACTATTTGCGTTTTTTGATTTAATTAATAAATATGTATTTCGAAGTTTTAGAAACATTTATTTTTGTTTTGAAGAGTTGGGTGCGAAATTAAAAATATACAATATCTGATATCAATATCTCCTAGGGAGATATATATACTTTTATACGAACTTCAATTTGTTAGTGAAGTTTTGATAAAAAAAACATATTCCATTATTGCCATGTGTATCACTTAATTGGTAGTCTTAAACCCTAAAGAGTTAGTTTTGTTTAATCTAAGTTTGATAAAATAAAAAAATATATTCGTACGCTTGGTCATTTACATTAGTAACTATATCTAACGTCGTGGATAGATGACTGAGGTATTTAAGCAACAGAATTGTAGACCAGAAGACATGTTCATGCTTCTTACTTTAAAATCACATACCAATCCAAATTTCAAATAATCGTTTATCCTTTACTTATACTTAAGCGAGCGAAGCCGTGGGCAGCTGCCAGTTCATCAATAAAAACACAAATCCACTCACAAAATCTAAAAAAAAATTACACATTACAATAATTTATTATGATGACAATAATTTATTATAATGACAATAATTTATTATGATAACGATTTCATTTTATAAATATCTAAAACACAAAATTTATATAGCAATAATTATTGGAAGTTATTAGAGCACTATTTATCAAAGTATTAATATTTAATTTGTAGTGGACTCTGTTTCGATTGTTTGATTTTTTTAAGGACATTTTGATGTTTAATTTATTGTTAAAGTATTTAATTTCTTTTGACAATGTTCAAAATAAAATTCGTTAGAATTAATATCATTATTCTAACCCAAATTTAATTATTTTATGCAATAAGTAAAACTTAATAAAAAGCAGCGCCATCTGTAAACAGAATATGGTAAAATTGTTTGCTTAATATATTAGGTCCAATAGTCCGTACAATATGAAATTGGCGTTTTGTACGGGAGGAATATAAAGTTTTTTTTTTTTTTGTAAAATATATTTAGTTTATCAAAGTATGCACCGTTGTTATCTATGCACTTTTGCCATCTCATAGGTAGTTCATTGATCATTTAACAAAAAAACCATGGGGGCGAGAATCAATAAACTCTTTGAAGGCGGTTTGGACTGCCGCATCGGAGTTGAATTTTTTTCCTTGTAAGAAGTTGTCCAAATTCCGGAAAAAATGGTAATCTGTTGGAACAAGGTCTAACTTAGTGGTTGTTTGTTGTGCAGTCTGTGGTCTTACGTTGTCGTGAAGGAGCAGTGGCCTATAGCGAACCAATCTCGGTTGCTTAGAAGCTAGTTCTTACTTCATGGTTTGCAGTTGCTGACAATAGATATCTGCCGTAATCGTTTGGCCAGATTTTAGAAAGCTCTAGTGAACAACACCGGCGCTAGTCCACCAAACACTCACAAGTAACTTTTTCTGAGACAATTTTCGTTTAGGGCAGGATTTGGCTGGGTCTCCAGGGTTCAGCCTTTGCGACGAGCGCTTCCGATTATCGTACAGTATCCACCTTTCATCACGAGTAATGATTCGATTTAAAATCCCTTGATTATTGTGTCGGTTGAGCAAAGTAAAACAGCAGTCGACGCGTGTTTGCAAGTTCGATTTACTCAATTTGTGATGTACCTATCGTTCAAGTTTTTTTACTTTCCCGATTTGCTTCAAGTGGATTAATACAGTTTTATCAGTTACCCCGAAGCCTTTAGCTATCTCTGAAGTGCTTTGTGATGGATCCGCTTCCACAATAGCCTTTAGTTCTTCATTTTCCACTTTGGTCTCCGGCCGTCCACGGGGTTGGTTCTATAGGTCGAAATTTCCAGAACGAAAACGTTGAAACCAAAAACGTACCGTGCTTTCTTTTGCGACACCAGCGCCGTACACATCATTAATCCTTCGAGCTGTTACTGCAGCACTGGTGCCACGGTAGAACCCGTACTCGTAAATATACCGATATTTCATGTTTTCCATTGTGCGGTAATAAGCGACGCCAAAGAAAAAAATAATGAGGAAAAATCAAATGAATGACTGCTTTCAAAACTCAAATGTACCAGCTAAATGAATTTATAAATTTGAATTTGAAATTCTTAACCAAAGAGGAGATATTTCAGATCAAAGTGGTCAGTAGGACAAAACGCTAATTTCATATGTAAGGACCTAATAATTTGTGTAAAATAAATCATCTCGAGTTATCTCAAATTCTATTAAATATTTATTTCAAATAAAATAATCTATATTTCAACAGTTATTATCAGTAGGTAATTCAATTTGTCTGTTGAAGATTCTAGAAGATATAAGGTACGTGATATTTTAAATTCCAAACTTCATCATAAAAAAGCACTGTCAAATATTTAAAACTAGTTTGGTAAGTATGTTGGTCTTCTGATCCTGGGACTTGGAATCTTACATACGGGATCAAAGGACTTAATATTATTTGTGTCTAGCATGGCCTCGGACATTTTTATACCTTTCCTCACATTCAAACTAACTAACACAAGATTATTTAATAAAATCAATGATCAAAACAAATGTGTATTTTTTTTCTCTTTATAAGTTAAACCATTCTGATTAAATCAAAATACAAATTATCTAAACGGTTGGGTATTCAACTATAATTTTTCGATAGGTTTTAATAGTCGTGTTTACAAAAAATATAACAATAGTTCGTTCGTGCACAAATGTATCTTAAATCAGAGATTGAATTTAAATATGATAGATTAGATAATTTATATATTTATCCCGTAGCAACATAACAAACATTTGAAATTAAATCACTGCTTAAAACGGTTGTCCCTAACTCATCAAAAGTAAAATGATACAAAAAATAAAAGCAATAATAATTTATTCGATTGTGTTTATTTGCTTATTGAAAAGTAACTTCTATGACTGCAAGGAAAAGGTTTGCTATTTACACATTTTTACATTATTTAAAATGAATTAATTTACTTTGAAATACCAATTTCTATGTACTACTGACTTTCAGCAGAATTCAAATTAATTTTAAAATAACAATTGCTAAATTAAGCAAAATAACAAGATTGCAAACAAGAGCCAGAGACTTGGTTCTGCAGTTTTATAAACTAGTCACTGTAGCATCAAAGTTATTAAATGGGAGTTTTAAGCTTACATTTATAAATAGAGCCTGTCAATGCCGGCTTTTTGAATTTAACATTAATTTATATCAGTCTGAATGGGAACCCGTTCACACATTATTTATTTCGCATGACGTTAAATAATAAATTCTATTTGTATAGAATGGTTATTTTAATTTATTATTTGTTTTTCAGAAACTAAGTATAGACGTTCAACGTCCCAAGGTTACGTTTTTCAACACTTCATATGCTACAAATGTATCTTGTACGTCGAAAAGATATAATCGCACAAACCGTTTCCATTATATGACCATAAAATTTGTATTTCTAGTCCACGTTGACAATACTTACAATGTAAGTAGCTAATATGCATTTACCTCACTGAATTCGTTTGTACAACTATATATGTCATCACCGAATAGAAATGTATCCAATACAACGAACCGCTGTGTGAATGAAGGCTTACTTGTTCTGAATTTTGTTCATTTTTTATGTTGAGATTTTCATGTCTTCTGTTAAAATGCTTGAACTGTGTCAAATTAGTTTCACCGAAGAGCTCACGTACATTATTATCTTTCTTACTTCCATTATTATATGAGGTATATCATTGGTACTTAGCATTGGTAATGGGTAATGTAGTATTATTATACGAGTAGAAGTAATTACTACTTCTACTCGTAGAAGTAGTAGTAGTATTAGTCGCAGAGTTGTATTTTCTCCTCAGCTCAAATTCCAACGAAACATAAATCATTTATAATATCCACTGAATATAAAAAATAATAATATATTTTATTTATCTTTCAGGTAAATATTTATTTTTATCAACTTCTATCAAACGTATACAAGCGAAGTTTTGTAGAAGTGCATTACAAAGTTTGTGATTTATTTTTAACGGATAGCTTAGTAGGTCCTGTGGTAAGGGATGCATATTACCGCAATCCTGTGTCACAACGTCCCATGAAAACTTTGGCCTGTCCGCTCATACCCGTAAGTCTGCTTCTTCTTAATAGAGCTAAATTTTTAGCTTGCATCTCATTCAGTTTAACACAAAAGCAAATAATTTTATAACGCAATATTTTAGTATTTATAATTAAACGTACATATACCTGTAAGCACTCTGGTGTTGTGTTCGTGGGCGATGATAGTCACTTTCCATCAGGTAAGTCTCCAGCCCGTTTGCTCTCCTATTACATAAAAATTACGTCGCGAAAATGTCACAATATATATGAATGCAATAAAGACAAGGCTGAGGATTTTTTTTAATGCCATCACTGAAGATGAATGGTGCAATTTTTGACTACATACTATTAAAGCGACGGTAAGCGGTCACCAACGCCCATAGGCACTGGCACTGTAAGAGATGTTAACCATCCCTACATCGCCAATGCGCCACCAACCTTGGGAACCAACATGTTATGTCCCTTGTACCTGTAATTACACTGGCTCACTCACCCTTCAAACCGGAACACAATAATACCAAGTACTGCTGTTTTGCGGTAGAATATCTGATGAGTGGGTGGTACCTTCCCAGACGAGCTTGCTCAAAGCTCTACCACAAAGTGAAAGAAAAAAAAAAAAAAAAAAAAAGGTACTATATCAAAACGAATTATCATTAATATACATGATTTATCGTCTTAAACAGGACGATGAGAAATGCTTCATTATATATTATATAGCAAGAGGATCATACAGCAAATACATATATGGAAGTTCAAATCAATGTCAAATTTAATCGTAGTTGCTACATTGGTGCTTGGAAATATACACATACATGTACACAAAAAATACGAAGATTCGAAAAGCTATTATAATTACTTATGTCGTATTTGGTTGGTATAAGGTTAGAACATACGTATTTAGAAGAAATTCTCTTCACGTAATTTAGACTTAAGAACGTAAATATTTTCTTCTCTTTACTTCTAACAGTAACGGACATTATTTGTTTCAGGGTTATTATAACTTAGAAAACATGTATTTACCCTTAGCAAAATTGCCGGAGACGTTCCCATTCTCAGAAGGAAGAATTTTTATAAATTTTACTCGTAACGGACGTATGATCGCCAGTGGCCATATTGACTTTGTTGTACTTTAAAAACATTTAGTCCCAAAAACTAAATAACTTCAAAACTAATTATTATGACAGCGCTGGCTTAACTTACAATCTCTTACAATAAAGTGTATTAATATTTTTATTGTTGTATTCTTATTCTTATTATTGTTGGCTCAATGGTCGAAATTCGACCATATTGAACATTTTCATTGTTATACCCTTCAATACCTACTTACCTTCCTAAAGATAAATCGGTTGACAAACAGAGGAGACAGAAAGATAGCTTTAAAGTTAAATTATGAAAGAAACAAGAAATGTGCTCGATAAACTTATATAATGATTCATCAATAAACACACAAATGTCCAACTCACATCCACATACAAAATCTAAAAAAAAATTACACACTACAATAACTTATTATGATGACAATAACGTATTATGATAACGATTTTATTTTATAAATATCTAAAACACGAAATTTATAATGTTCAAAATAAAATCCGTTAGAATTAATACCATTATTCTTAATCAAATTTAATTTTTTTTTGCAATAAGTAAAACTTAATAAATAGCAGCTCCACCTGTGAACAGACTATGTTCAAATAATGTTTGTTTATATAATTTGCGTAAAATAAATCATCTCGAGTTATGTAAAATTCCATTCAATATTTATTTTAAATATTAAACTATATTTCAAAATTAATTTATCAGTAGGTAATTCAATTAGTCTGTTCGAATTGAAGCTGTTGTTGCTAATAATGCCAAGGTCGTTTTGAGTCGATTGTATGGAAGGCAGGAAAAAGACGCGGTTGCATCACTGGAATTATAAAAGGACGGTTTTGTGTAATTATCAAAAACTTAACATAGTAAAGTTGAATTATTATTGTATATTAAAATTCGCTATTTCATGTTTAGTTTTGAATAAATTACTATTTTCATAAATGTAAAACGAAATTTATTATTTTAAGCTCTTACTTAATATTTTGCCACTGAAAAAATTATAAAGAACTTTAAAATATACAAATTAGGAATAGAATTGAATAAAGGAGGACTGCGCATTTTGGTATGACAAAAATACGGCAATATAATCAATAAAAATCTACATTTTAAAGCCCGTTTTGAGTTGGAAAAGTATCGCGAACAACTTCGTTACTTACGGGGGTCCCCCGACCGCACAATTTTTTCTATACACCCTACGATAAGCGAGCTCTTACAGATCCTTTGGTCGATAATATATACAGTCGCTTAATACAAAAGAAGATTCTAGAAGGTACGTTCTATTTTAAATTTCAAACTTTATCGTATAAAAGCGCTGTCAGATATTTAAAAACAAGGTTGGTAAGTACAGTGATTAGTGGTCTTCTGATCCTGGGACTTGGAATCTTACATACGGGATCAAAGAATTTAATATTGTTTGGGTATAGGATGGCCACGGACGTTTTTTATACCTTTCCTTACATTTACTTACAAATTAACTAACATAAGATTGTTTAATAAAATCAATGATAAAAACAAATGTACATTTTTTTAAGTAAAAACCTAAAATTATCTAAATGGGTGGGTTTTGATAAATTATAATTTGTACATTTATCCCATAATAACATTACGAACGTTTGAAATTAAATGTTCTGTTTAAAACGGGTGTCCCTTCCTCATCAAAAGTAAAATGATACATAAAATAAAATCAATAATTATTTATTCGATTGTGTTTATTTGCATATTGAAAAGTAACTTCTATGACTGCAAGGAAATAGTTTATTTATACATTTAAACATTATTTAATATGAGTGAATTTACTTTGAAATACCAATGACTATGAACTTTATATATAAACTACCGATTTACGGCAATATAAAAAATAATTTTAAAATTATAATTAATGAATTAAGCGAGATAATAATATTGCAAACATCGATGCACTATTATAGCTTATACTCCTAATCTCGTAATCCGATGGGACGCTAATCCGACACGATCCACAAAACCAGGCCTGACCTACTGACAAGGTGTTAATTGATGAACACTCGATACCTTTTTATTGAACCAACCCGAGAGCCTAGATTTGCAATCTGCTGTCTTATAACCATGTGCATGCTTGCTTGCTTAATCTTGTTATCTTGCTTAATTCATAAAACTATTATTTTAAAATCAATTTTTATTTAGCCGTAAATCGATAGTTCATATATACAGGGTTATTTGTAACGACCCAGCAATCTCGCAGGACTAGATAGCTAACAGCATTAGCAACCCCGTGGACGGCCGAAGACCAAAGTGGAAAATGAAGAATTAAAGGCTATTGTGGAAGCGGATCCATCACAAAGCACTTCAGAGATAGCTGCAGGCTTTGGGGTAAGTGATAAAACTGTATTAATTCACTTGAAGCAAATCGGGAAAGTAAAAAAACTTGAACGATGGGAACCTCATGAATTGAGTGAATCGAACTTGCAAACACGCGTCTATTACTGTATTACTTTGCTCAACGGACACAATAATGAAGGGGTTTTAAATCGAATCATTACTTGTGATGAAAAGTGTACGATAATCAGAAGCGCTCGTCGTAATGGCTGAACCCTGGAGAACCAGCCAAATCCTGCCCTAAACGAAAATTGACTCAGAAAAAGTTACTTGTGAGTGTTTGGTGGACTAGCGCCGGTGTCGGTTACTACAGCTTTCTAAAATCTGGCCAAACGATTACGGCAGATATCTATTGTCAGCAACTGCAAACCATGAAGGAAGAACTAGCTGCTAAACAACCGAGATCGGTCAATCGCTCTAGGCCACTGTTGCTTCACGACAACGTTGGTATGTCTGCGACATCCACCGTACTCCCCGGACCAGATTACCATTTTTTCCGGAATTTGGACAAATTCTTACAAGGAAAAAAATTCAACTCCGATGCGGCAGTCCAAACCGCCTTCAAAGAGTTTATTGCCCCCATGGTTTTTTAGTAAAGGTATCAATGAACTACCTATGAGATGCAAATACCAAAAGTGCGTAGATAACAACGGTGCATACTTTGATTAATTAAATATATATGTATATTTTACAAAAAAAAATATGACTTTATATTCCTCCCGTACAAAACGCCAATTTAATATGAAGGACCTAATATTTATATAAATATTGAATAGAATTTTACATTACTCGAAATATTTTATTTTACGAAAATGATATAAACAAACATTATTTGAACATAGTCTGTTCAAAGGTGGAGCTGCTTTTTATGAAGTTTTACTTATTGCATTAAATAATAAAATATGATTCAGATATTAATTTTAACGGATTTTATTTTGAACATTGTTATAAACTGTATCTACTGTATAAATAATATGCATAAACATAAAAAATGTTTACAAAAGTTTCAACCTATCAAAACAAATTCCACTACTAATTTAATATTAATAGCCTGTTAAATAATGGCTTAATATTTTCTAATAACTATTAGACTATAAAATTCGTGTTTAAGACAATAAAATCACTAACATCAATCATTTTTTTCACAAGGATCTTTGTATGTTTATTATTGTATAATTTACAAGCACATTGCCCGCGACTTCGTCTGCGAAAATTTTAATTCTTTTATTAACGTAATTTAATATTTGGTAATAGACTAAACGTAGGACCGTTTCAGTCTGTTCAAACTGTGACATTTTTCTTACTGAGATAATTCTGTACCCTTCATAACTTATTAACGAAAAGTCCGATCCGGATCATTTAAAGTGTAATTTACTTGTAATTAATCATCCTTAATTATTAAACCATTTAAATGGATAATGATAGATAATATCATGATACATATATCACCACTATTCGATTCCACCGTATATGAACTTAATAATTTAAACAAAAACTGTTATTGTGGCTACCATTGCGGACTTTTTTGTGAGCAATAATGAGTACTAGTCAATGGTTTTCGCAGCGCGCGCCAAAATAACTTTTAAAGGCAACATTTTAATACCTTGGGTTACTGTGTTCCATTTTAGATAGGAATCTCTAATTTTTTTGAAAATATTATATAGCCTATGTTACTCGGTAAGGATGTAGCTTTCTAATAGTGAAAGAATTTTTAAAATCAGTCCAGTAGTTTTTAAGTTAAATCGTAACAAACAAACAAAAAATCAAATTATAATATTAGTATAGATAAGCCTATGTATAAGTTTATCGCGCACATTTCTTAGTTCTTTCATAATGACGTAGTTGTAAATCTATAAAAAGCTCTTAAAATCCTAGAATCTCCTTCGTTCCTACATATTACTTATCATTCAAAAAAAAATATTTCCATTGATATTTCTAGACGTAATTTTTAGTACTTAATGCATGGCGCAATGTGGATTGGTGTGCATTTTATGTAGATTTTTTTTCCAATTTATTGCTTTAGACTAAATATTATAAAACCCCCTTTTTATTGATTTTTCTTATATTATAAAAAATACGTTGTTACTAAAATAAATTGGAGCTATAATAAATTGATCAATTTCAGACGCCATATATAACATTCAAATAAAGTTATTAGGTCACTACTTTAATATTATTAAAGCAATTTGTGTAATACATTTGGTTCAGTAATTACTTAATTTTAATGAAACGAACAAGGCATTACAATATTACACTTTACACCAAGCTGACGACTCCCTTCTCTTGTTACCTTAATATAAAATTAAAGATATTTAAATTAAAAAATATCATAATGATTAATGTGAAACCAAAATATTTATCGACATCAAACTCACTTTCCGTGCCACCAATATCAAAAAACCTTAAAATATTCTTTATATGGCTCCAAATTTTGTATTCACTTGATTTCGGTTTCATTAATTATAAATCTACATGTCATAAATATGTTATTAGAATAATTTCAGCGATGATATCTGTTTTTATAGGGATTGTTTGTATTATGTTCGTGGCTATTTATCAAACCGAACAAATCTATGTAATATGGTATTCAAAATATGTCATTGAGAATTTTATGTACGTTGCAATATTATTAGTGACGCAAGAACAAAAAACGTTCCGTAAATTTCTGGAGCATTTACTTTGGATAGACACGAAGATAAACTCAAATAATTCCCCTTGCCATTTAGATGTTAAAATATTGATATTTTGCATTGGATCATTTTTATATAGAATTGTTTTGACCATCATTTATTGTGTCTGTCTTGGTGGATGTTACGAAATTATTTATGTGCAAGTGATGTTTACATTATCTCTACTGTCTATCGATACATCTATTGTCGTATATTATTTCATTTTTTATGCTACCAATATAAGATTAATAACTTTTAGAAAATGCATAAGCAATAAAAGTGTCAAGCTGAAAGAAACGCAATTTTTGTATAAATCATTGAGTGATGCGGTTGAAAATATTAAAAACGCATTTGACCCTGTTGTAAGTGAACAATTTGGTATAACAATATTTTGGTAAAAGATAAATATAATAAGCGTAAAAAATATTTATTTTAGTTTATCGTCGCATTAATGGCAAATTTACCAGATTTGATGGTTTTAATATATGGAATGATAAGTGAAATAAAAAAGGGATTGGTAAGTCTTTACAATTTAAAAAAAAATATTAATATACTTTGTAGTTTTCGTGCCAGCCCGTCTTGATAAGTACTCATCAAATATTCTAACACCAGCAAAACTTGGTATTATTGTGTTAAAGGTTGAGTTAGACCATAGAAGAAGTTGGACAATATTCCTTACACACTCAGAGGTTATCAGACTTCACCCATGGGTTAAATAAGTTTTAGCATCTGATAGTTACATTTGCATTATTTCGTTACAGGAAAACACACTGTGGTACACGGCTGAATGCTTCTTAATTATTATATTAATTGCTAAAATGTTTGCTCCAGCTATATCAGCGGGTTCATTATCAACAGAGATATATAAAATAAAAGTGATTCTACATGATAAGTTGCTGGTAGAGGAAGGTTTGTAAGCATTATGAAATAATATTTGTAGTTTTTTGCGTCTGGGTACGTGTCTTTGCACCTCGTTATACTACACCTCGAGTGCTTTTTCATTCCTTGAACATTCCACACCTTAGCTACATTCATTGTATGCTGTTGAATCTTAACTAGTCAATTCATGTTTTATCGCTTTTTATCACCTCATAGCCATCGTCGACAATTCTTAAATTATTCTAATATGTCATTAATCAGCGACCTTATTTTTGTTATCACATAAATATGTTTGTAATAAAATCTAAAGATAATAATGGTTGATTCTTATCTTAATTATTACATTACATCCTGTTAGTATTCGTAATACTAACAGGATGTCTTCGAACAGACCCTGCTTATATAACATTCGTAATTCATTGAAACATATTTACTATACTATTATAAATTTATAATTTTGCAAGACGACTAAATTTTTTCCTTATTTATTTTTTCTCTGAAATAATGATATTATGTTGTGTGACTATTTGCAGAAGTATTCATTAAAATTTTATTATTATTTAAATTTTCTTTTCAGATGAAAATAAAAAACAAGATATAATAAGATTCCTTAACTACATAGAAGTACGTCCATTTAAGTTTAATGTTCTCAAAATCATTACGTTGGATGCGACCTTTCCCGTTGTGCTACTTAATCTCTGTATCACATATTTAATAGTAACTTTACAACTTACTCATTTATACTAAAACCAGTTTTGAATTCAACTATATGTATAAATAAATAAGTTTCATTTTTAAATTAGACATTTATTTTATCTGTACAATTGTTCTCCCTGACCAACAAAACCGCTACTGGGCCGTGGTCACATTATACTCTCATGCATCCAATGCTATTGGTGCAAGCGACTGTAAGGTCCTCCAGACCGATTTCGGCCACGGCGGCCAATCTCAAGAGAGATTAGCCAACTGCGCAGGAGATATTATAGTGCACAAGTGTGTGCGCAAACACAGGTGCACTCACTATTCCCTAGCTCTCATAATCCGATGGGACGCCAATCCGACACGACCGGAAAGAGTTCAGGCGCAGGACCAACGGCTTAAGGTGCTTTCCAAGGCACGGGAGTGTACAAACTTCCAATTTCCAGACTCCGGCCTGCTACTGAGAATTTTCTGACAGAAAAACCCAATAACTATTTATTGGCCCAACCTGGGAATTGAACCCAGGACCACCGGGTCTACGGCCTAGCCACTAGACCAACGAGGTCGTGTGCAAGCGACTGTATAACTATATACTACACTATATACATTAGTCATCTATACTAGATGACCAATGATCATAACTTTATATACAATCTTATTTATAGTCTATTTAATGTATAGATCTAGATATTTGGTGTATGGTTATCGAAATTATGTTGATTGTGTAGATAATTTTGATTAATTTTAAATGACGATACCTGCATACTCGCAAAAAATTATCCATATTCCTTAAAAAATAAAATTTTAATAAATAAATATATATATAACGGCGCGAGACAATATTAAATAATGAAAATCAGTTAATTTTGAGAGTTATCATTATTCTGTTTAGTTTATTAGAGCGGATGAAACTCAAAAATACTAATAAACTATGACATTTTCCAAATATTTTTTTCTCACCATGAAAAAATCAGTAACTATCGTCCTTTAAGCCTCGTCTCACTTTTTTTTTTTAAATCAGGATTAAATTCACTTGATAGTTATCAACGTCCTGGATAACCTGAATTTCGCTGCGTCTTCTCTACTACCGACATAACACTCAAATAACCAAATTCTGCTTAGCATTCGTTGATCACTTTAAAGGTTATGATAGTATCGCTCACAGTTGTTATCCACCACCTACTTTTGGAAAAAAAATACAATAGGTACTATCAAAATCCACTCCACTACCGGACTTTTTTTATAGCATTGGTAGGCGGACGAGCATATGGGCCACCTGATGGTAAGTGGTAACCAACGCCCATAGACATTGGCAGTGTAAGAAATGTTAATCATCGCTTACATTGCCAATGTGCCACCAACCTTGGGAACTAAGATGTTATGTCCCTTGTGCCTGTAATTACACTGGCTCACTCAACCTACAAACCGGAACACAGCAGTACCAAGTACTGCTGTTTTGCGGTAGAATATTTGATGAGTGGGTGGTACCTACCCAGACGAGCTTGCACATAGCTCTACCACCAAGTATAACTACCCTCAAATATTAAAAAATAAGCAAGCAAATAAGTGGATCTTCTACCCACTATCATGGAACCTATTTGTAGTCGTACTGGAAACTTTTCAAAAAGCTAATTGACTGGCCAATTCATTCATTCAAGTTTCAAACAAAGTCAGTATATGTCACGGTATTAACTAGGTATAATTGGCGTGGCTTGTCATTTTTATATGATGATTGAAAAAAAACATAGAAAAAGATAAGATAGTATTTAGTATAACTAATTTTTAAATTAAAGTTTTTTATTCAATAATTAAAAACAATAGTGTTCTCGGGGGAGCCTCACCCCTAGAGAACGCGTCCCCAGGTGGCGGATAGGGGAAAGCTCGACAGATATGTCGGGTAGGAGGGAAATTAAATACCTCCCGTAGACCAACAGGCCGGAGAAGGACACTTCGTTACCAAACCCCTGCGTGCAGGCTCATTCAAAATATCTGGAGCAGAGGCTGCCGTTAGTGTTGTGCGGCTAGGTTGGGACGCACAAAAGGGATGGCGGCGGAAGAGCCTTCATAAGGCCAACGGCGGCGCCCGCATGTCTCCACGAGAAGTACAACCTTGGCGTCAGGTGGCAACCGGCCGTAAAACTTTAGCCAAAAACTAAAACTCCTTGTATGACAGCAAAACGAAAGATGAGAACGTTAAATGCTAGGGCGTACCCCTCAAGCGACGTAGATGTGAGGAATGCAATATATGCTAGGGCGTTCCCCACAAGCGACGCAAAGGACAAGAACCAATGTTCGCATCCAAAAGTCTTTGACAAACTCAGACTCGCAACGTGGAACCTCGGCACAATGACGGGACGCAGCACAGAATTAAGCGAAATTTTAAAAGCAAGACAAATAAACGCCTGCTGCATCCAAGAAACAAAATGGAAAGGGTCAAAATCCAGGGATATCGGAAATGGCTACCAGCTTCTATACAATTGCACTGATACCAAAAGAAACTGAGTAGGTATAGTATTGGATGAAAACCTGAAATCGAGAATAATCAACGTGGATAGGAAGAATGACAGACTCATAAGCATAAAACTAGCAATGGCCAACTAGGATGGCCAGCCGCTTTTGAATTTAATCTCCGCGTATGCACCACAAACAGGTTGTTCTGAACAAGAAAAGCTGGATTTCTGGGAGGACCTTGACGAAGTTATGCAATACCTGAATGGACATGTAGGAGAAAAGAATGACCTCCATAGCGACACCCATGGAGGCTATGGATTTGGCACAAGAAATAAACAAGGAACAAGCATTCTTAATTTTGCATCCAAAAGAAACCGGAACACCTTATAACCTACAAATGTTCAGAACATAACACACAAATAGATTATATCCTCGCCAACAACAGCATATTTAAGCTTTATAAGGACTGCAAAGTGATTCCCGGCAATGCGCTTGCCTCACAACATAGGCTTCTCGTCTCAGTTATGAAACTACCTAAACCTATAATAACATAAATAGGCAGAACCGAGAGTATCAAATGGAAGGAACTGCACTCCATCAAGGGCTCACCGCTTCTAGAATGGGTCAACGCCTATATGAAAGAAGATATTGAGACTGAAAAATCAGCTAACCAGATGTGGTCTGATTTCGAAAGACTATGCTTAGAACGGGCTAAAGCAATTCTGGGTATTTCACGTGGAGCACTGCGCATAAGTAAAGAAACGTCCTGGTGGAATGAAAGTGTAAAACACATAATAAAGTCAAAGAGGGAGGCATTTAAAGCATGGCAGAAATCGGGTTTGGAAGAAGATCACCAAATGTATAAGAATCTTAAAAAGATAGCTAAATCTGCTGTAGCACAATCCATGGCAAAATCTAGGGAAGATTTTTATGATAGTTTGGAAAACGCAGAGGATGAGAACTCTATCTACAAAATAGCCCGGCAACGCCATAGGTCTACTCTCGATATTAAGTATAACAAATACATCAAAAATGCCCAAGGCATTTTAGTAACGGCGAACAAGGATATCAACATTAGATGGAAGGAATACTACGAGCAACTAATGAACGAGGAGTTTCCGAGTGCAAAAATGCCCCATATGGCGCCTGCTGAAGGACCTATAAAACCTATATTAGAAGAGGAAGTGAGCAAGGCTATATCAAAAATGAAACATCATAAGGCCACTGGCCCCGACCAGATTCCAGCAGATCTATGGAAGAAGCTGAAGGAATTTGCAACACCCTGGCTCACCAGGCTCTTTAACGTTATTATTAAAGGTGGCAAGATCCCAGAATCCTGGCGTAATAGCATTCTATCACCAATATATAAACAAAAAGGGGACATTGCACACTGCGGAAACTATAGGGGCATAAAACTCACGTCGCACACATTAAAACTGTTTGAAAGGATCATCGCTGCACGCATAATTGACTGTACCTGTATAACTGACAACCAATACGGCTTCACACCTGGCAAATCCACCATCGATGCCATTCAGACAATTAAATTTGTGATGGAGAAACATCGTTCGAACAAAGAAAATCTGTATCTCCTGTTCATCGACCTAGAAAAGGCTTTCGATAGGGTACCCAAAAATCTAGTTTGGCAGGCTTTGAGAGCTCAAAAAATCCCGGAGTATTATAAAACATTAATACAAGATATGTACAAAACTCGCGTCAAAAGCCCAGCAGGTCTTGGCGAGCCCTTTGACGTAAAGGTAGGATTACATCAGGGATCTGCCTTGAGTCCATTATTATTCAACCTATGCATGGACTACATTACACGAGCTATACAAAAGCCAGCACCAGAGTGTATGCTTTACGCAGACGATATCGTCCTAGTAGCAAAAAATGCACATAGCCTACAGGAAATACTCAACCGGTGGGTGACACAAATAGAAAACCATGGGCTACGCATAAGTCGAAGTAAAACCGAATATTTGGAATGTGACTATGGTGGGACAGAAGAGACGGGTTGTAATATTTACATAGACAACCGCGCACTTCCCAAAGTGGACAACTTCGAATACCTTGGTTCTGTGCTTACCACCGATGCTAATATCGATAAGGACGTAGACCACCGCATCAAAACCGCCTGGATTAAATGGTAATCGCTTTCTGGTGTTCTCTGTGACCGTAGAATGCCCATTCGAGTAAAGGGAAAAGTGTACAAAACGGTAGTACGCCCAGCCATGACATGGGGCATGGGGCAGAGTGTTGAACCATCAAAAAGACACACGAACAACAACTGCATACAAGCAATATGCAAATGCTCAGATGGGCGGGAGGAATAACCCGGCTGGACAAAGTAAGAAATGAGTATGTCAGGGGATCGTTCAAGGTAACACCAATTATTGAAAAACTGAAAGAGTGTCGACTACGCTGGTACGGCCACATCCTGAGACGTAACGATGACCATCCCATCAAGAAAGCCTTAAATATCCCAGACCAACCGCGGGGAAGAGGACGACCGCACGTAACCTGGTGGTCAAACATGCAAAAAGAGGCCCAAAAAGAGAATCTGAGTACACAGACAAGCCAGAACAGAGCTCTCTGGTGCAAACGTGCAAGGAGACCCGACCCCGGCTGAACTGGGAAGAGGGTTTGGACAAAGAAGAAGAAGAATTAAAAACAATAGTGGTCATACAAAAGTTGAAAAAGCAAATTCATCAAAATTATATGATATTAGATATTCCAAATAGGTTTTTACGTCACTTGATGGCACTTTATGTACTTGAGCAAATGGATTTTTCGATAACTAACATGACAGAAAACTACCATTACTATAATTTGTTTTACAACACACTGACGTCGACGTGTCGTTAGTTTGTTACGTTAAAATAATAATAAATTACATCGTAATGATTAATGTAAAACCTCTTAACTTCAAACTTACCTTCTATATATAAAACCAATATCAAAAAGCCTTAAAATATTCTTTATATCTCTTCAAATTGTGTATTCATTTGATTTCGGATTATTTCAACCTCAGTCGATAACTGGATCAATTAACACTTTATCAGTTATCCCCGTCAGGGGTCTATTGGTGTCACTTCTCACCATGTAAGCAGCACGGAATAAGGATGGGAGCGTTCTCCTGTCTCTCTTGCAATAAGTTGTATCTCATTTCTTACACAGTTTTTGGAAAAAAAATCGGCCATTATTATTGTTTGTACATTGATCGCAGTAGTGACGTTTCCAATTATCATTTCCGTGTAATTCTCAACTAAATTTATTATTAATTTGCAGTGCTGTAATTATTTTTATTATTAATTATTAATATTAAGAGTATTTCTACTGTATTATTCTTACGGAAAAATATTGTGAAAGGTAAGTTAAATAACAAAAATGTGTGTGTGCTTATAATAAAAAATGTGCGGTCGGGGGAACCCCGGGAGGAACGAAGTTCTTTGCGCTATTTTTTTTAACTTAAAACGTGTTTTAAAATGTTGATTTTTTATGATTATATTTCTGTATATTTGTCACACTCCCATGCCACGAAAGGCACGTAAAGCCGTTGGTCCTGCCTCTTACCTGAACTGTTACCATCCTATCGGATTATGAGAGTGCACCTGTGTTTACGTACACACTTTTGCATTATAATACGTCCTGTGTTGTTGGCAAATCTTCCTTGAGATTGACCATCGCGGTCGAAATCGGTCAGGAGGAAATAATTATTCGGAGTGTGTTACGTGGGGCCTCAGAAGCATACCCTGGGTTCCCTGTATCCGGGAACCCCGGGGCATCACGGTAGCATGCGCAAGCGATCCCGTGGTGCCCCCCGACCAGACAGAGAGGATACCGCTGTTTTTTTAGCGGGTATTCCGGCACCTTCAACGCCGGTGAGCCCCACATACCCCTACTTCATGTGGGGGAAACGCGTAAATGCTTTTTTCCAGCGAAATAAAAAGAGGAAATTGTTCTTCCTTTTTTAACACACCAATAAGCGTTGCCTTTCGTAATCAACTCTCCACATGTGTATATTTTATGTTATTTTTATTATGTTTTCAATGCAAAAATGTAAAGTAAGAATTAAAATTGATAAATTTCATTTAATACTTTACGAAAATAGTAATTTGTTCAAAATTAAATATAAAATAGCGAATTATATTGTATGCTATAGAATAACTCATTTGTCGTCCCTTCCACAATATACACTATTATGAAATTAAATGGTTAACCTGACCAAACTACTCGATTTCATTTATACTGTCATGCTTTATTGAAAAATACTTTGGATTTAATGAATGAAGCCAGTCGAATTTTTACAATCTTAGAATTAAAATTTATATTAATGACTTTTTAAATAAAACAAGTACATCAACGGTTGCTCTACAATATATTTCAAAAAAGTTATGTGCATTTATCTATATATATAAAAAGACTTGTCCTAACTGACTCATCAACGCAGAGCCTAAACCACTGGGGTTAGAGACTTGAAATTTTGACAGTTGATGCATTTTATGATGAAAACGCGCTAGAAAGGATTTTTGGAAATTCCACCCCTAAGGAGGTGAAATAAGGGATGAACCGTTGTATGGAAATCCGTCATTTTCAAAGTTAGAACCATGATATTTCGTTTACAAGCTTCTGGTTAGAAATAAATAAGTACGCAAATCAGAGTTTTCCAAAATTTACCACCTAAGAGGGTGAAATAGGGGTTGAAAGCATATATGGTGAGTTCGTCATTTTTCATGAAAGAAGCATGAAATTTTATATACTAGCTTCTGTTTAGAAATAAATAAATACGTATTTGAGGGTTTTGTACAAACTAACCCGCAAGAGGGTGAAAAGAGGGTTGTAAGTTTGTATCGCGGTTCCGTCATTTCTCATGTAAGAATCATGAAATTTTATATACTAGCTTTTTACATTTGATGTGGTATCTCCGGGTTAGTCTACGACCAATGTGTAAGCCAAGATATCTTACATGGTCACTGTGGGGAAGAATACATTGGCCCAACTTTACAGATGGATAGTCTTCTTTTCTAAGGGTGACTGTCACCTGTACTGATTTTGCAGCACTAGCCTTTATTTTCCATTTTTGGAGCCATTCGTTCATTTTGTTAAGGCCTTTCTGCAAGTTCTCTGTTGCCAGTTTTGGGTCTTTATTACTTACTAATATTGCGGTGTCGTCTGCGAATGTAGTTGTGGTTATCCCTGGCGTTAGCGGTCAGCAGTTTACCAAGTGTAGAACATGGAACCGAGAATAGATCATGGTGACAGCCCGGCGTCAATCTCTTGGAACTTAGAAGTGGCGTCACCTTCTTCACGCAAAATATGCGTTCCTCGAGGTAAGATTTGAATATTAGGAAGTATGAATGGCATATATTGTGCTTGATCTTACATAGAAGCAAGATCTTACATCAATGTTTGTTTTTAATTCATTTTTGACTAAGAATAAAAAAATGTTCACATAATTCACATATATTATAATAATACCTTGAATACATAATAATTGTATCTCTTTCATAGCTATTCAATACGTGTATGTGTAACAAAGAAAACACACTATTTATTTTTTCAAGGACGGTAACATAGGCATACGATACTTGTTAGTGTAAGTCACGGTCACAGCTATAAATACAAGTTGTACAATTTTTAATCACCGGAGGGTGATTACAAAATTGTAACTCAGTGCAAGCGTTTAGGTCTAGATTGTCACAACATGTTATAAAGACCTACTTTTAATTTTAACCGATTATGTATACACGTACTACCAACGTATTGTTTACCTGTTTACTTATTACTTTCTTTGGTTTATGCTCGTAACTATTTACTTTTTCTTATGATTAGATAAATATTATACCTACCTACCTAACTAAAACTACATACATAATTTATTATCTTTGATATTGAAAATATTTCTCATGTAAGTGACTGTTTCGTCTTTTTGAGGAATAAATGTCTATAAACCAAAAACATATCTCTATTGCTTAAGTATACTGTTAAAGTATTTTTACCGATTGTATCAAATATCGCAGGAATCATTCCTCTTCTATTTATAAGCTATAATTATGATCAGTTGGACTTCAGATGGTGTGCAGTATATTTAATTGAAAAATATGTACAAGTTGTCGCATTACTGAAAACGCTTGAACAAAATAGTTTTCGTAAATTTTTAGATCATTTACTGTGGATGGACTCAGAATTAAATACAAACAACTCTTCTTACTATTTAGATGCTAAAATATTGATATCTTGTGTGGCAACATTGTTATTCAAATTTGGAGTTATATGGGGTTTTCCAATAGGGACGCTTGAACTTTGACAGCTGATTGCGGCCATGTTGTTTGAGTGACAGCTGTCAAATGCAGTGTGTTATATTCATTCCGTCCTCCCAAACCACCATGGCAGGTTACAGTGTCGAGCAGCACGTGCAAATCATAAAATTGTTTTATGAATTCGTCCTGCCGAGTCGACTATCCGTCGATTGGTGGACAAATTCGAGTCAACCGGGTCAATTAACAATCAGCCGGTTCCCGTGCGTCAACGTAACGCGAGATCTGCCGAGAATATCGCCGCTGTGCGCGACAGTGTCCTCGAAAACCCGCGGCAGTCAATTCCGCGTCGCGCACAGGAACTCGGCCTTTCGCAGACGACAACTTGGCGAATTTTGCGTTGTGACTTGAGCCTGCACCCGTACAAGATCCAGCTGACCCAAGAGCTCAAGGTTAATGACCATAGACAGCGCCGTGTGTTCGCTGACTGGGCATTAGAGCAGTTGGAAGTTGACGCCGATTTTGGCAAAAAAATCATCTTCAGCGACGAGGCGCATTTTTGGATGAATGGCTATGTCAACAAGCAAAATTGCCGTATTTGGGACGAGACCAATCCACACGAGGTTCACCAAGTGGCAATGCACCCGCAGAAAGTGACTGTTTGGTGCGGATTTTGGGCCGGAGGCGTGATTGGTCCGTATTTTTTCGAAAACGATAATGGTGTGGCCGTCACCGTCAATGGTGAGCGATACCGGTCGATGATAACCAACTTCTTTTGGCCTGAAATCGAGAATATGGATCTGGACAACATGTGGTTTCAACAGGACGGCGCTACGTGCCACACAGCACACGCTACGATGGAAGTTCTGCACGAGCAATTTCTGGACATGGTCATCTCGCGCGGAGGCGACGTGAACTGGCCACCGAGATCGTGCAATTTGACCCCGCTGGACTTTTTCTTGTGGGGTTTTCTTAAGTCGCAGGTCTATGCCAACAAGCCGCAAACCACCGATGCCCTCAAAGTCAACATACGCCACGCCATCGATCAAATACAGCCCGATTTGTGCGCCAGAGTCATCGAAAATTGGACCTTTCGTGTGCGCGCCACCAACCGAAGCCGTGGCGGTCATTTGAATGATGTCATATTCCATACATAATGGGGTCGATAGACCTTCCAAATAAAAAAAAAATTCGCAAATATCTCTCCTACATGTATTTTTTTTTGCATTTCAAAGATCAAGCGCCCTTAATGGAAAACCCTATACTTACTCACTGCCTGACTTTCGACAAATTTTATAAGGTTAAAGTATCAGTAATGACAGTCACGGTGATATTTTTATGTAATGAGGTGCCTCTTATAATATTTTTTTTCGTTTTTTATGCAACAAATATCAGTTTGTCTGCTCTTAGAAAATGTTTAAGCAATAAAAAATTAAAAGCAAAAGAAACACAATCATTGTATAAATCATTAATTGATTCGATTGAGAATATCAAAAACACTTTTGATCCTATTGTAAGTAAGCAACTGTGGTTTTTTGTTAATATAATAATAATAATTAGAACTATATGCAAAGCTATTTATTTTTAGTTCATGGTCACTTTATTGGCAAGTATACCCGGAGATCTACTTGCGATTTATCACATTATAAAAGAAATGAACGAAGGCTGGGTAAGTTTTTTTATAAATATAATAATAAGGTCTTCCAGACCGATTTCGGTACGGCGGCCAATCTCAAGAAAGATTAGTCAACTGCGCAGGACATATTAAAGTGCGCAAGTATGTACACAAACACAGGTTCACTCTCTATTCTGTAACTCTCATAATGAGATGGAATGGCAATCCGACGCGACCGGAAGTTATATTTACTCACTGCCTGACTTTTGACAAAAGTTTTACGGTTATAGTCTCAGTAATGACAGTCACGGTGACATTTTTATGTAATGAGGTGCCTCTTATAATATTTTTTTTCGTTTTTTATGCAACAAATATCAGATTGGCTGCTCTTAGAAAATGTTTAAGCAATAAAACTTTAAAAGCGAAAGAAACACGATCATTGTATAAATCTTTAATTGATTCAATTGAGAATATCAAAAATACTTTTGATCCTATCGTAAGTAAGCAACTTTGATTAGATGGTTTTTGGTAATATAATAGTCAGAAGTCTAATATATATTTTTTTTTAGTTCATAGTCACTTTATTGGCAAGTATACCCGGAATTATATTTGGAATTTATCGCATGATAAAAGAACTGAAAGAAGGCTGGGTAAGATTTTTTTAATACAAAACTATATAGTCAGTAGCAAAAACGCTAAAGCACCATTTTGACGAAAATGAGTTATATATATGTTTATGTATATACAAACATATATCATTGGTTTCTGTTTTTTTGCGTCAATTGATGCAGGTGTCAATCCCATCAGAGCATAATTTTGCCATTATGAATTTCAGTAATAGCCCCTTCTCCAATCTCTAAAGCGACATTTTTTTCGTTACTTTCACGACACGAGTCGCTTCTTTTCTGAAAAAAAAACTGTAACATCATTTACCAAAAGTTAAGTGCAATTTAGGTACTTAAGCGTTTCTCACTTCACAATGGCATATGAAATATATACATATGTCGCAGAGCTAGCAACGCCATCGCCAACGCCTAGCTACGAGAGAAATAAGTTTCTTTAGTACAATGTAGTGTAATGTAGTGTAGTGTATCGATACTTGGGTGGAATCGATGCTAACAAATGGCAACGCCGAGAGGCAAATGCCAGTTGCGAATATGTGTGCAACGGCAGTTGTTGATCTGAGTTATTATTTCAGCGCTACATTATTGGTGCCTCCTAACGATCACCTTGATGCATCATATACACACCCAATTACCTAAAATAATCAGAATCCCTGCTTTCTCAGTAAATAATCAGTACATATACTTTTGCAGATCGATATCTACCAGAATACATCTGAAATTATCTCAATTATATTAACAATCACTAAAATTTGTGCGCCAGCAATCGCAGCGGCTTCGTTGTCGACAGAGGCTTATAAAATAAAAGTGATCTTGCATAAACAGTTGTTTATAGAGGAAGGTATATAAATTATTTAGTAATGTTAATTAAATCAATAATATTTAGAATGAGATCAAAATGATTTTAATTCTTATTAAAATGTATTGTTTCAGATAAAAATGAAATACATGATATAGAAAGATTCATCAGTTACATAGAATTTCGTCCATTTAAGTTTAGTGTGCTTAAAGTTATTCTCTTGGACGCGACATTACCCGCCGTGCTACTGAATATCATGGTCAGGTATTTAATAATTGCTTTACAATTTACTCATTTATTCTAAAACCCTTAGACACTTCGACACTTATGAGTTCCAATTAAAAAATAGGTATTTTGAGTCGGATTTAAAAAACAATTCTTATCGTCACATCAAGAAAATATCATATATAAGGCAACACGAAGGAGCCCCGTCATCCAAGGGGAGTCTAGCCAAAAATAATATAATTTTCCTCTAACCGTTTCGAAAAAGGCTTAAGGCCTTTGTTGTCATGTCAAATAGCATAAAGACCCTTGAACTCTAAGTCTGGGCCTGCCTTTCTTGAAAAGAACTTGTGAAGTACCTTCTACTTTGAAATTATTTTAGTATATTTTAATTAATTTGAATTAAAACTATTTTACATAAATGTAAAATAACAGCCTGTAAATGGCCCACTGCTGGGCTCCTTAGACCATGATGAGGTTTTGAAGCTTATTCCACCTCATAGATATATGTAGCAGATTGTCATCCAGCACATGCAGGTTTCCTCGTGATTAATTCCTTCACAGCCTAGTACGACATGAATTATAAACACAAATTAAACAAATGAAAATTGTTGCTTGCCTGGGTTTGAAATTAGAATCTTTGGTTTAGATTGATATCTTCTGACCACCGAGCTATAGCGGCTCTTTATTTAAACTGTATCGCAGTTTATTCTTCACAAAACGAACGAATACTAACTAAGTAATTGCACTGACTTTTTGTAGGTGGAATTTGTGTTATAAGATTATGTACACTTTCCGTGTTTGTGGAAACGCACGTATTTGTAATATTTTTTCTTATAAATACTACAATTATTATTGTAAATGCAGTGTTTTTTTAAATATATCGTTATCCTTTAAAGGTGTACTTGTTTTATTTACATTTATTTAAGAGTAAATATATATACCATATTATACTTTACAAATTATACAATGACGCACGTCATTGGAAAAATCATTAATAAAAAAAACAAGAACTAAAACAAATAAGAACAAACACTGAGCTCCGTGGAATAGTCATTGTATTATTGTGATTGTGTGATTAAAACGAAACGTGCATTACATCGATTTAAATGTACGTAAGTATATCTTGCTTGGTGAGCGAGGGTTTTGGATATTCGGGTCATATTCGATTTTTTTTTTATTGAATAGGTAGGCAGATCAGCAAATGGGCCACCTGATGGTAAGTGGTCACCACTGTCTATAGACATTGTCATTGAAAGTAATGTAATGTTAACCATCGCTTACACCTTGTACCTGTAATAGCACTGGCTCAATCACCCTTCAAACCGGAACACAACAATACCAAGTACTGCTGTTTTGTAGAATATCCTAATACACTAATAACATAACATAACTACTTATTTAGTTAAAAAAATATTAAAAAATAAATTAGGAAAGGAACAATTCCGTCATACATGATGATTGCGTAACTTTAACCTTAACGCAGCGCATGAACTGACTGAAGCTCTCAGAAGTTCTCAATTCGATACTTCTTGGTCGAAGCGTGATGTTAGTAATAATAATAATTATATAATAATTGGATATCCAGCACAATATAATTTTTTCGAGATTGAGAATCGAGAATGTTACTACACCTTTTACTTATAGTATTTGTCACTGATTTAAATTTGAAGAATCCGAAATCCAGCATAAAAATGATACGCAGAATAATAAAAAATTTGATGTCAACGTCAAAAAAAATTCTGTCTTAATTTTATATTTAATAAAATTAAGATATATTTTTATTTTCTTTCTAAAATTGACATCAAATTGTTTCTGCTTATCAAATAAAAATGTTTGTCAAATATTAATTAACTAATTACTTTTTTTGTTCTCAGAAGTAGGGTGGCGTGTGGGGTTACCAAGCAGTCGCAGAGCCAGCCTAGCAGCCAACCTTACAACGGGCCACACATACCGTGCTGTGCTAGTGCCACTCCATCGCCATTATAGTGACGTTATGTGTTTATTTTTTAAGTTTCTATAGAACCATGTCGTGTTCTAATAATTTTAATAATTCCGTTCCTTCCCAGCCGGACCTCTTATCATGTTACCAATGTTGTAATGGAAGGATTTTCAAGAGCCAAAAAGGCTTAAAAATTCATACGACCCGTTGTCATAGCCTTCCATTAGGACATTCATCTAATTTTATTTTTAATGGACCTACTGTTATAAACAGTGACACTAATTCACAGTTACAGTTTGAACAGATATTGGCAAAATACAATCAAAGTATTCCTCTCATAAAAAGAATCCCTAGAGGAGCAAGAATATCTCTAGCTAGATCTCTATCCAGTGTAATTCAAAAATGTCTTTCAAATAGTAATTCGGAATGGCAAAATCTTTTCACATTTTCATATAATTTTTTTCATGTTGATAAAGCCAAAAATGGCTCCTTATCGACCAAATTAAAACAAAATAGTTTAGATACCCAAATTTCACTTCCCAAATTCGTATCACGGCCTTTAAATTTTGATTTAAAAAAAAATGTTGAAAATAAAGCTATGGATGGAGATCTTAAGAACGCAGCTCGCATTCTTTTCTCTAGTGATGCCCTCGCACCATTTAACAATAAAACGCTAGAATCCTTACACGAAAAACATCCTTTACCAAATCCAGCATCTGTACTTCCAAATCCACCTTCTCAGAATACTTTTTTACAGGTTAAAGATGAAGACACCTATGCTTCCATTATGTCATTCTCAAGCGGCTCTGCTGGTGGCATTGATGGTATCACACCACAACATCTTAAAGATCTTGTGAGTGCCTCAGCTGGTGACGCTGGCAGGGCCCTATTGGGTGACATAACTAAGCTATGCAATTTTATACTATCCGGTAAGGTGATTTCATCTTTTTTACCACATCTTTATGGTGCAAGACTTTGTGCCTTTAATAAAAAAGACGGAAGTATTCGTCCAATTGCAATCGGGTCCACTTTCCGCCGTTTGGCATCTAAATTAGCTTGTAGGCACATAGTTTCCACCTTAAAAACTAAATTTCAATCTACACAACTCGGTTTTGGAAGTAGAGGTGGATGTGAAGCCGCAGTACATTCGACTCGTACCTTTTTAAAAGGAAACGAAGCCGAAGTACTTCTAAAAGTTGATGTAAAGAATGCTTTTAATTCCATAGATAGAGCAACCTTGCTTAACGAAGTCTCATCTTATTTACCTGAAATTTACCCTTATGTTTGGCAGTGTTACAGTTCACCATCAAAGCTTTTTTTTGGCGAAAAAACAATTAATTCTAATGTAGGCGTTCAGCAAGGAGATCCATTAGGTCCTGCTCTTTTCACCCTAGGTATCCATAACTACATCTCAGATTTAAAATCTAAATTAAACATATGGTACCTAGATGATGGAACCATAGGAGGCAAAGTAGATGATGTCATTGAAGATTTAATTAAAATTACAGAACGTTTTGATAAAGTTGGTCTCAAATTGAATTTTTCAAAATGTGAAATTTTTTTCACAAACACTTTATCTTCAAATGATATTTATTCGGCAACGGAATTATTTTATAAAATTGCACCTAATATTAAAATTCTTCATAAAAATACTCTTTGCCTTCTTGGTGCACCACTTTTTGACGAAGGTATTGAACCTGTTCTAAATGATAAAATAAAAATTTTTTTAGACAACGTCGACAGATTGGGCTTCTTAAATTCTCATATTGCTTATACTATTTTGAAGCACTGTCTTTTTGTTCCAAAATTAATGTACATTCTACGCGCGAGCCAAGTCTGGAAATTTCCTGGCCTTACCAATAAAATAGATGCCATCCTTAAAGATTCTTTAGAGAAAATTCTAAATTTATCTCTTGATGAGTATTCCTGGACCCAAGCTACACTTCCGATTTGCCATGGTGGCATCGGTGTGTGGAAAATTTCAAGTGTTGCCCTTCCAGCCTTTCTCTCTTCTGTACATAGCATTACAGGCCTTTGTTCACATATTTTAAAATCAAATACACTGAAAATCACAAATGTTACAGAGGCAATAGAAAACTGGAAGGTAAAATGTCCTAATGACGATATCCCTAAGGAAGTTACCAAACAAAAACTTTGGGATTCACCACTAGTTCATGTTACACAACAAAGTTTGAATCAAAATTTAACAAGTGCCAATAACCGTGCACGGCTTCTAGCTTTATCAACTAAAGAGTCAGGTCACTGGTTACATGCGGTACCCTCTAAAAATCTTGGGACGCTTTTAAACAATGAATGTTTTCGCATAGCAATAGGTCTCCGACTGGGAACACAGTTGTGCATTGAGCACAGGTGCCCGTGTGGAAAAGAGGTCGACTCTTTCGGCTTACACGGTCTTTCTTGTCCAAGGAGTTCAGGGAGGCTTTTCCGCGACAGTTCTCTTAATGATACTATTAAAAGGGCTCTTGCCACCATTGACGTTCCTGCTCTTATTGAGCCTCATGGAATTAGTAGTGATGATGGCAAGAGACCTGATGGACTGACATTGGTTCCCTGGGAACGGGGACGGCCCCTTGTGTGGGACGCAACATGTGTTGACACACTAGCCCCGTCTCATATCAGAGAAACAATGTTAAAAGCCGGTGCTGCCGCGGAAAAAGCTGAAACGAACAAACGTAACAAATATTCTTCTCTTATTCAAAATTATATTTTTATTCCGTTTGCAGTTGAAACGCTTGGACCTTGGAGTAATAGTGCAAAAAATTTCATCCAAAATATTACACCCCGTCTTATTGCCTCTACTGGTGACCACGCGGTCACGATTTGTATAGTAAATATTTTTAATTTTCATTTGTATTAAGGTTTTAATGTAATTATTTAAATAAATAGCGTTTTAGAAGTATTCGAATTTTTATATGGCTTTGAAAGGAACTTAATGTTTGGAGTTCCTGATTCTCTAACCATTATTATTGATGAAGGAGACATAACGTACTTAGTGAAGTCAACGAATACACTTGAAGTGTGAATAAGTGCTATTCGAATAAATGGAATAAATGCGGTATTAAATGGAAGTATTTTAAGCGCAGAATAGCTGTTTGTTCATTATGTTGATGATAAATTATGAATGATACCATTAGTAAATTATTCATTTATGTTATTGTTTGTATATCATTTCATCAAATAATTTAGTTTTATAGCACTTTCTAGATAGAATTCCGTTATTATTAACAAAACCGACCAAAGCATTATTTATTTTGCAACAAGTGTTGTTTCGTTGCGGTAGAAAAATAATAAAACCGCACCCGGCCCTGTTGGAATTCCGGGGCGAGCGCTGATGTAGCGCTGAGCTAGCTTCGGCTTCATTGGGGAATAAGCTGAGTCGAATTTGGTTCTCTTGAAGAAGGATGGTAGGGATGTAGAATCTCTCTCTGTGTACCGTCTCATGTCTGCTGGATAAGCCTGGGAAGCTTTTTGTGTCTGTGTGGGCATCTGTCGCGTGTCGGCCCCGATCTGGCTGAGTGCTAGTTTGGCTTCCGACAGGTCCGTTCGACTTCATCTCGACGCAATTTTGCGCGTATGTTCTCTGTCGAAGCAGGCGGTGGCGCGGTGTGGTGTGGCGATATGTCTCGATATTGTCAACGCATTTCACACGTTGCCCTGAGACGCTATTAGGGAGGAACTCTTACACCATCGTGTACCCCCTTACCTGCAGGCGTTCGTCGGTGGGGGAGGAGTCGTAGACGCTATGCGCACCTTCTCCCCCCGCCTTAATAGCCACCGGGGTTAAGGGGGCTCCCTGTATCCGGGAACCCCCTTAGAAATGGAGGCCCGCATAGGCGGGCCGACCGTCGGGGCGTCACGGTAGCATGCGCAAGCGATCCCGTGGCGCCCCCCGACCAGACGGAGAGGATACCACTGGTTTTTTAGTGGGTATTCCGGCGCCTTCAGTGCCGGTGAGCCCCACATACCCCCCCACTTTATGTGGGGGAAACGCGTCAATGCGTTTTTCCAGCGAAAAAAAAAATGAAAAAATAAAAAAAGGCGTTCGTCGGTGGCTACTTGCGCGACGGATACGTTTCGTATATGGAGCAAGACGGTACGAGGACCCGAAGAGAGGTTAGGTATGGGGTCCCGCAGGGGTCAGTTTTGGGGCCTTTGTTGTGGAACCTCGCATATGACGCAGTCTTGCGCGTCGCTCTCCCTGAAGGTGTCAGCGTCGTTTGTCATGTAGACGACACGTTGGTGCTGGCATCGGGGGAGGATTTTGAGAGAATCCAAGAGCTCGCCGAGCTTGGGGTGAATATCGTCATCGCTAAGATCTGCGAGTTATGCCTTCGGATAGCGTCTCATTCGACGGAGGCGTTATGGTTCCATAAGCTGCCAAGGAGCAGGGAGCCCGACTCGCACGTCCACGTTGGTGGCTCATACGTTCAGGTGACTCAATCGGCTCCGATCCGTGGCGAAGACGGCCATCGCAGTTTTAGTGGGTAAAAATCCCACATAGCCCGGTTCCCTCCTCAAGGGAGCCGGGTACCTCTCTCGAGGTTTCCACTGCGTAAAACAAAAGAATAATAAAGTAAAGTAACAGCCTGTGGATGTCCCACTGCTGGGCTAAGGCCTCTTCTCCTCTTTTGAGAAGAAGGTTTTGGAGCTTATTCCACCACGCTGCTCCAATGCGGATTGGTGGAATACACATGTGACAGAATTTCAGTGAAATTTGACACATGCAGGTTTCCACACGATGTTTTCCTTCACCGTCAAGCACGAGATGAATTATAATCACAAATTAAGCACATGAAATTCAGTGGTGCTTGCCCGGCTTTGAACCCACGATCATCGGTTAAGATTCACGCGTTCTTACCACTGGGCCATCTCTTTAAAGGCGTACCTGTTTTATTTACATTTATTTAAGAGTAAATAATTAATATATCTTTTAAGTTATAGTGCGGTGTTTTTATCGCATTTATCGTATTGTTTTTCATGAAAAAATACAATGACATACGTCATTGGAAAAATCATTAATATGTACTAAAAACAGATAAGAATACTAAAAACAAAAAAGATGGAAGTCATTTTATTATAGATAGTCTACGATATCATTTCACTACACTGTGATTGTGTGATTAAAATAAAACGTGCATTACATCGATTTAAATGTATGTAAGTATATCTTGCTTGGTTAGCGAGGGTTTTGGATATTCGGGTCATATTCGATTTATTTTTATTGAATAGGTAGGTGGATGAGCATATGGGCCACCTGTTGGTAAGTGGTCACCCACCGCCCATAGACATTGTCATTGAAAGAAATATTAACCATTGCTTAAATCGCACACACACACAGTGTAATTTCAGACACAAGTTGCCTGAAATTACACTGGCTAACTCACCCTTCAAACCGGAACAAATGAAGATAATTAGATTTAGAGTAATTAACAGATGTAGTAGATAACCGGGATGATTTTCTGTCTTGTATATTTGTATTGATGTAATCAACATTTTATTTTATAAATGGACAAATAAAATGAAATCAAATCAAAATATAGTTTCTTCAAGTTAACTTCAAAATTTCTGATAAAAAACGCACTATTCAGTTGTTTCTATTTTACAAATAAAAAAAGCTGTTTGTAAATAATAGACTAAAGCGAATCTTTCTTATTTTTTGCGTTATTATACCAGTCCTAATTTCTAAACAGAAGGTCCGATTCGAATTATTTAAATAGAAGTACTATTACATTACATGTCTATAAGCGATCTTTATTATAAATCTGTTTGATTGCATATTAATTAATATTGTGATACGAATGGTATCAACTTTTGATTCTACCCGTGTCTTTATTGAATCATTTGAACAAAAACAGTTATTGTGATATAATAGCTAAATATCTATATAATGTGAACTTTTTTAGCTAAAAATGAGTGCTGTAAATATGTAATTCATTATTTTAGGTATTTTAGGTATCATTTTTTTATGGTATCAAGTACTGTTTACAAAAAAATAAAAATTGAAATAGCCATGCGGCGATCGTGTCATTCCCAAGGTGTGCTATCATCCATAAAATCATTAATTGTATAATAACCTTCAGCACACAAGCGTTCCTTTACAATTTTTTTAAATTTAGCCACTGAGGCATTTTGAACTCCTGTCGTAGAACCGTATACATTGCCCCACAAAAGAGTTACTGACTCTATTCTGGCAGTCGAGTAACGGGAGTAATTAATTTGTGTTTGTTCCTTGTACCAATGATATGAGTATGTGTAATGAGGTATAGAAAAGGACCGAGAATTGATCCCTGAGGGACCCCCATACCAACTGAAGCCCCAGGAGATCTTTTCCCATTAAAGTCGACCTTCTCAATTATTTTCTTAAGATAAGAAGTCAAAAGCTCGAGCGCACCTTCTCTGATTCCATAGTGATTTAATTTCCTGTCCAGAGTATCATGTTGAACACAATCAAAAGCTTTTGATAAGTCACAGAAAATCCCTTAGGCGTCCTGCATGCTTCATAGATATTCTTAATAAGTTCTATGCCTGTGTCAGTTGTTGAACGACCCCTCGTGAATCCAAATTGTTTTCTATGAAGCAGATTGTGTCTGTTAAAGTGAACAAGTAATTGATTTAAAATATTTTTTTCAAATATTTTGCTGAAGGTTGGTAGAATTGAGATTGGCCTGAATAACTACCAGATTTAAATATTGGAATTACTTTGCTATGTTTCGTCAAGTCAGGAAATATACCACTTTGAACACAATTACTAAATATTAATAACAAGGTAGGGTGCAATCACATCAATAATTGAATTGATTACCTATACAGATAAACCCCACCAATAAGCTGTTTTCTTAATCTCTAATGATTTAAAAGTACTTATTATATCATTAATGCTTATACTAGAGAAATTAAAGTTAGCACTACATTCTCTAACATTTTCTTTGATCAATGACTCGGCAACAATTGGAGAGGAAATAAGCGACTCTGTAGTCAAAACTGTCGCAATCAAATTTTCAAAGACAGTAATGTACTAGTACTAATTACTTCCTTGTTACTAATAACAGACATTTCGGAGCTGCGGATATAAATTTACCAGTTTCACAATGAATTATATTCCATGTCGTTTTTATTTCATCATACGCATTTTTTATTTTATTTTAATATGTAATGATTTTGCCAAAGAGCATACTTTTTTAAATAATTTTGAGTAGTTTCTTACATAATTAGCAAAAGTAGCACTATGATTGTACGTTCTTTCATAGTAAAGCTCGTACATTTTCTGCCTACTTTTATGAATTCCACATTTAGTAACATTAAATAATATTTAATGTTGCTGATATGTTTAAAGATTTGTTTTGATGCTAGAATAAATTAAAGTCACCAGTATGGATGAAACCTTGTCACTATGTTGCTAAATATTTTTATCTGTGACGATAAATAGGTCTCAACTAGTGCACATCCCAACCTGGAACTTCGTGACATTTTCTTAATGTGTTATAACCATAACCATAACAGTTTTAAAACAACTCGAATAAAGTATTTTCAAATTGAAATATCTAGTTGATATACGAGTTTCTGTCCCGTTTTTAGAACAAATGAATCAATTTTAGAATGACGATTAAACGCGTGATACATAGATTTAGTCTCTCGGCGGGTAATTTTGCACCCAAGGGAATAATTTTAAGCACACTAAACATAAGCGGACGAATTTCTATGTAACTGATGAATCCTTCTATATATCTTATCACGTCTCGTGAACACGTCATGGTGACGATAATAAGACTTATTTTTGCAACGTTATATATTATTTTCAGATACTGTACTACGAGCCGGACAGTATACCAGCTAAAATCAACAAATAAATTTGGAGTAAAATAAAACATAGCGTTTGTTAATAAGAAAATATATTTTTCACAACGCACACACAAAGGGTACTCCTTAGACAGCTAAGGAGAGGGGACGTGACGGTACACAAGAGCGTCACGTCGTTTACCATCACGGCATGCGAGTCCGACTTACCCGGGGAGCTCCAACAAATGTTTCACATCGAAATCAACCAGACTCTTATTTAAAACTAAGCCTTATTTAAATATAATTATATATTATTTGCAAACTGGTTTTTAGTATAAATGAGTTAGTTGTAAAATTACAATAGTGTATGTGACACAGAGATTCAGTAAAATGACGGGCAACTTCGCATCCAAAGGTATAATTTTGAGTACATGGAACTCAAATGGACGAACTTCTATGTAATTAATGAGTCTTCTTATATCTCGTATTTGATTTTCATCTGAAAATCAAATGTTTATTTAAAATATATTATGTATAACTTCGCAGACAGCATACAACGCAGGTCAATTTTTAAAATAGTACCTATAAATACAAAGTTGAGTCAATGATTTTTGCAATCGATAGGGATCGGGATGGCACTGAAAAACACTCCCAGTCCTAAAGAGCTAGGTGTATGTTATAAAGCACAAGTCTCAACCAAACCAAATATTGGTTTAAAGGGCAGTAGTAGTAAAGAATAAAAAATATTATAATAAGTATCATAAAAGTGTTTCATTATGTATACAAACCTTTCTCTTCAATTAACTTATTATGTAAAATCCCTTTTATTTTACGAATCTCAGCAGATAACGAAGCAGCTGCAATAGCTGGCACAAATATTTTGATAAGAATTGAAAATATTTTTATAATTGAAGCTAAATGAATAACATTTATCTGTAAAAGCAGTTGTAACAATTATTTAAAATTATTAAGCATGTATAGTAAGTAAGTAAATAACTGCGATCAACGCTATATTTTTTTAATAGACTAGCAAACAGACCACCTGGTCCTAATGGTCACTATCGCCGATGGACATTGGCACTATCAGAAACATTAACCATCCCTTATATCACCAATGCGCCAATAATCAAATCAACGATATAACATTTACTAATATAGATTTGGTTACGATTCCGATCAGAATACACTGATGAAACGAAATCTTGTATAATATTTTATAACTATCAGTTTGAACTTTGTATCAATGTTACGAGATAATTGACTTAAGAACATTTGTGTTAAATAGTAATTTACATAATTTGGAAGCATTTAATAATTTTTTTATTATTTAAATTTTGTAGTATGGCAACACCACTCCACTAAAAAATCTCCGATTTAACTTACCGAATTGACTGTTATTTGTTGTATCATTTCATAAATTACGTGCATGAGAACAGGTGAATTTACCATCAAAGCGACAATGAACTGAAAGAAGATGGTTTTAAATTATACAAATTAAATGAATATTATTTTAGCAAAAGTATTCGTACTTACAATAGGATCAAGCGCTGTTTTAATGTTTTCCACGGAATCAATTAAAGATTTATATAAGTTTTGCGTTTCTTTCGGTTTAAAGTTTTTTCCACTTATGTAAATTCTTAGAGCTGTCAGTGTGGTATTTGTAGCGTAAAAAACAAATGAAAATATTATAAGAGGTATATCCATATACGATAACGTTACGGGATACACAAGTATTGTGATAATTTTATTTACACATTTGTCGAAATAAAGACAATAAAATACTCCGATTAGGGATTTGTATGTCATTGTTGCCAAGCAACATATTACTATTATAACATCTAAATGTTTCGAGGGCAAGTTCATGTTTAGTTTTGAGTCGATCCACAATAAATGTTCCAGAAATTTACGAAATGCTTTCCGTTCAGGCGTTATCAGTAATATAAAAGTATACATATAAGCCTCAGTATAATATAGTACCAGACGCAATAAACGAATTCATTTGTTTCATACTTAATCAACGAAATACAAGTGATTGCCACGACAATTGATTTAATCGATAAAAATATTTTAATGATAAGCTTATGAACCATAGATTTATATTCGACAAACCCGAAATCAATTGAATAAAGAATTTGAAGCAATATCATGAATGTCTTAAGTAGTTTTGACATTGGTAGTATGTCTGGCTGAGTCTGGTTTGAAGTCGGCAAGTATTTTGGTTTCACTTTAATCATTATGATGAAATTACTTTTATTATAACGTAAAACACGACACGTCTGCTTGATATAAAAGAAATTATATTAATGAAGATTTCAGTAATCAGGGAATGAGTAACATTTTTGTATAAATTGCTTTAATAATATAAAGAACCATGATATTGATTAGTCATTGAACAACGGCAAAGTAAATGAATAACGACATATTACATCAATATGTATTTTTATCTATCATTTTAATATAAATTTTGTTAATTATAGGAACTTTATGAAAGTTTCAAATATTTTCAAATTTAAAAGTCAATCGTAAGGCTTAAATCTCTTCAAAATGAAGTCCTTAAAAAACAACTATCATTGCAATACAATATGCGGTATAAAGGCGATTGGCTAAGTACATTTGTTCCCGAGGTAGGAAGACAAAAGGTTATTCGGTTTTGTAAACAACTATTGGGACTAGGGTTAGAAAATGATATGCTTTTAAGGATGTCAGAAGACGATACTTCAAACTCTATGCTATTACTTAACCAGAGATATAATGTAAGAGAAATAGAAACTATTATTTAATCCTAAAAAGTCATATGAACTTTTGCAATCTACGAGTATACGACTTTTTAAATAAAACAAATGGTTGAGCATGCGCAACTAACAACAATAATAAAGTTAGCATAACAACATGAAAATAGACAAAAACTGCCTCAACACAGGAAGTGCGGATAAACACGAATTCCAACCACACAAAAATAATATAATTAATTCGTTTGTGTTGCAGGATATTAAGGGACCTACTACTACCTGGGACGCTATTAGGGGGGAACTCTTTCACCATCGTGTACCCTCTTACCTGCAGGCGATCGTCGGTGGCTACTTGCGCGACGGATACGTTTCATATATGGAGCAAGACGGTACGAGGACCCGAAGAGAGGTTAGGTATGGGGTCCCGCAGGGGTCAGTTTTGGGGCCTTTATTGTGGAACCTCGCATATGACGCAGTCCTGCGCGTCACTCTCCCTGAAGGTGTCATCGTCGTTTGTAATGTAGACGACACGTTGGTGCTGGCATCGGGGAGGATTTTGAGAGAATCCAAGAGCTCGCCGAGCTTGGGGTGAATATCGTCGTCGGTAAGATCTGCGAGTAGTGCCTTCAGATAGCGTCTCATTAGACGGAGGCGTTATGGTTCCATAAGCTGCCAAGGAGCAGGGAGCCGCCCGACTCGCACTTCCGCGTTGGTGGCTCATACGTTCAGGTGGCTCAAACGGCTCCGATCCGTGCCGAAAACGGCCATCGCAGTTTTAGTAGGTAAAAATCCCACATAGCCCGGTTCCCTCCTCAAAGGAGCCGGGTACCTCTCTCGAGGTTTCCACTGCGTAAAACAAAAGAATAATAATAAAGTATAATTTATCGTTTTGATTAATGTCAAATCAAAACAATTTTCGACTTCAGGGTCGCCAAAGATATAACGTTGTTAATAAATTAAATATTCTAAATGCGAAATTACCTCTGTCTGTTATGCTTTCACGGCTAAACTACTGAACTAATTTAGAAGAAATATGGTGTGAAGTAAGTTTATTTTATTTATTAAATTAATACTGAAATATTCTAATAATTATACTCAAATTAATTTATGGAACATATAGAGAGAACTCCTAATGGATCTTACCTATAGATCTGACTTCAATATCGTTTTTTTTTCTATTTATCGGGAAGGCAAATGACTCCACTCCATATGATGGTAAGTGAAGTCCAAACGCGACGACGGCCAGTACAGTCGGAAAGAGTGTTCTGCACTAGCCGCCCCCGCCTTGCCGACCCGCAAGATGCCTCTTCACGCCTCGTTCGAAGTCAGGTTTTAGGAGGAAGGAAATATGTGATCTGATAATGAATTCCATTTTTTGGAGTTGCGACAAAGAAAGCAGTATCTCCTTCATCCTTCTACTATGGGACAACCAGATACCGTGAGAGCCTACGCCTACATCATCAACATTCCACCCACATAAGCACGATATGTTAACAGGTAACATTGTGGTCAAGCGTAAGCCATAAAAAGGAATACACGAACCTCCTACAATTTAAGTAGGTTAACTATGTTTAAAAAATATATGTATTAACTTAATTGTTTGTTTAATATTTAATCTGAGTTACAATGTAACGCTATACGGCTCTTTGTATATTAAAACAATCTGTGTATGTATTAAAACACTTCGTACTATAATTACTAAAATAACTTTAAACTAACAGTAATATTACTTCTTTTACGACAAGCTGACGCATTGTTCGTTTTGTTACGTTGAAATAATAAAATAATTGAAACATAAAATATATCATAATGATTAACGTGAAACCAAAATACTTATCGAAACCTCCCATACCACGAATATCGAGGAGCCTCAAAATGTTCTTTATATTGCTCCAAATTCTGTATTCACTTGATTTCGGATTCATTAAATATAAAACTACGTGGCATAAGTATACTGTTAAAGTATTTTTACCGATTATATCAAATATCGCAGGAATCATTCCTCTTCTATTTATAAGCTATAATTATGATCAGTTGGACTTCAGATGGTGTGCAGTATATTTAATTGAAAAATATGTACAAGTTGTCGCATTACTGAAAACGCTTGACCAAAATAGTTTTCGTAAATTTTTAGACCATTTACTGTGGATGGACTCAAAATTAAATACAAACAACTCTTCCTACTATTTAGATGCTAAGATTTTGATAGGTTGTGTGGCAACATTGTTACTCAAATTTGGTGTTATACTTACTCACTGCCTGACTTTCGACGAAAGTTTTGAGGTAGTATCAGTAATGACAGTCACGGTGATATTTTTATGTAATGAGGTGCCCCTTATAATATTTTTTTTCGTTTTTTATGCAACAAATATCAGTTTGTCTGCTCTTAGAAAATGTTTAAGCAATAAAAAATTAAAAGCGAAAGAAACACAATTATTGTATAAATCATTAATTGATTCGATTGAGAATATCAAATACACTTTTGATCCTATTGTAAGTAAGCAACTGTGGTTTTTTGTTAATATAATAATAATAATTAGAACTATATGCAAAGCTATTTATTTTTAGTTCATGGTCACTTTATTGGCAAGTATACCCGGAGTTCTACTTGCGATTTATCACATTATAAAAGAAATGAAAGAAGGCTGGGTAAGTTTTTTTATAAATATAATAGTAAGGTCTTCCAGACCGATTTCGGTGCGGCGGCCAATCTCAAGAAAGATTATAATTCACAGATGAATTATAAACACAAATTAAACAAATGAAAATTCAGTGTTGTTTGCCTGGGTTTGAAATTAGAATCTTTGGTTTAGATTGATGTCATCTGACCACCGAGCTATAGCGGCTCTTTATTCAAACTGTATCGCAGTTTATTCTTAATATCCTGCACAAAACGAACGAATACTAACTAAGTAATTGCACTGACTTTTTGTAGGTGGTATTTGTGTTATAAGATTATGTACACTTTCCGTGTTTGTGGAAACGCACGTATTTGTAATATTTTTTCTTATAAATACCACAATTATTATTGTAAATGCAGTGTTTTTTTAAATATATCGTTAGCCTTTAAAGGTGTACTTGTTTTATTTACTTTTATTTAAGAGTAAATAATTAATGTATATTTTTAGTAATAGTGCGTTATTCTCATCGTCATATTTTACTTTACAAATTATACAATGACGCACGTCATTGGAAAAATCATTAATATGTACTAAAACAAATAAGAACAAACACTGAGCTCCGTGGAATAGTCATTGTATTATTGTGATTGTGTGATTAAAACGAAACGTGCATTACATCGATTTAAATGTACGTAAGTATATCTTGCTTGGTGAGCGAGGGTTTTGGATATTCGGGTCATATTCGATTTTTTTTTTATTGAATAGGTAGGCGGATCAGCAAATGGGCCACCTGATGGTAAGTGGTCACCACTGTCTATAGACATTGTCATTGAAAGTAATGTTAACCATCGCTTACACCTTGTGCCTGTAATAACACTGGCTCAATCACCCTTCAAACCGGAACACAACAATACCAAGTACTGCTGTTTTGTAGAATATTCTAATACACTAATCTATACATATAATAAATCTGTAACTGGTCGATGTCTGTACATGGAAGATAAATGAGTAAAACTTTTATCGGGGGTCTTTATAAACACAATAGAACCCAAAACAATGATTAATAATTTTTTTGTCTGTTTGTCTGTTTGTCTGTTTGTCTGTGCGTTTGTGCACGCTAATCTTAAAAACGGCTTAACGGATTTGAGTGCGGTTTTCACTAATGTATTGTGGCTAACTTCACTTAACATTTAGTGTTTGTTTTATTTCAATCGGTTCATAAATAATAAAGTTATGTCAATTTAAAGATACACGTAGAACATTTATTAAAAAATGGTGATGGTCAAACTGAAAAGACATTAAATATTACATGTAATTTACACTTTTGCTTATGATTTATCCTATATTTTGTCCTATAATTTTTAATCTCTTTATTAATTTATTATAAGTTTAGTATCCCTACTAAAAATCAATAAATTATTATCTGTAGGAAAAGTACGCGCACCTGTTAGTTGTCAAAATCAAAAAGTTTTGTTAACAATTTCGTGTTTTCAGTAGCTTCGTGTGTTGTTTTTGCATAAAAACTAATATTGCATATATATTGTGTGTATCTTTATGATCTCATCTTATATCTTTCATAACAGTACGCTTTAAGACTGCGTGTGAGCAAGTCAGTTAACTCAGTGACAATAATTAATACGTAATTAGTATATAGGTGTATAAACAAAGCATAAAAAACAACTATAACAATAATACATGGTTTTAGAAGTGCTTGCTTTAAACATAAACGGTATATCACTTCTTAAAACTTTAAATAGGTATAATTTTTTCGAAAATTCGTGTTTCTAAACAACTAAATAAATAACAATTTAACGCGGAAAAAATGGCAACCATATTTTGAACTATATTTATTAGCCTCTGGATAAGGAGTATTAGCCACTGGTTATGTATAAGAAGTGTAAATAGAGAAAAATAGCAATTTTGTTCAACATTAAAATAACAGAAATTACTTTAGAAGACCTCATTAATAAATGTAACAAGTATTTCGAACCGAGGAAAAATTTAACTATGGCCTGACATGTATTTTTTATGAGAAAACAAAGCAAACACGAAAATATAACCAACTTTATTACGAGTCTAGAAAATTACAGTTTAAAATGCGATTTCGTTGAATTAATAGTCATTGGTCAGTGATAAATTTACAGCGAATATGTGTTAGAGTAGCTCGCCAAACATCAAAGATTATTACAACGGTCTGATCTGTCACTAAAGAAAGCTATAGAGATAGCTAAAATAGTAGTGATCGAACAACAAAATACGGAGCACATAAATAAAAGCACTGAGACGTTGTCATCACCGTCATCATCTAATGAATATCAAGTGATGAAGGGGGAGTAAAAGGGTTAAACAACACACAGTACAGAATAGAGAAGATGTGCATATTCCTATGAAGTCAGACGGGCAACTAATTAAGAAGAGAACAAAATTGTGAAACGTGGTTATATTTGCCTCATCCCAATATAAACCGAATAAAAGTATTTTGTAATCTCTCAGCTTAATTCAATTGGTCTTTGGCTACATCAAGCTTGCGACAGCATAATCATGAATAGGAAGAAGTAGATCTGTGCGAGCATATAATATATAATTAAGTGTACTCAGATATAGATATTATATATTTAAAAAAAAAAAACACTGCAAAAATAACATAAATAAGTTTAAAATAATAATGTATTAAATGTATTAATTTATATAAAATGAATGTACCAACCCATCTTAATATTCAATATTTAAGTTTGTTATAAATTTTGTACTGTAGTCATATTCTTGCTTGCCTTTTAATTGTATTTGGTTAAAAAATATATAAATAATATATATATCATTTATTTATTGCATTTTATTGGCCTTACTCAATGTAATAATGCTTAAGCTATGTGATTTCATTTATATTTTGTTTTTGTTAAATTTGTGTTTTCATTAAGTAATTAAGTATATTTGATTATAAAAAAAATATATATCTTACTACACCTTTACTGATTATGATGGTTTAGCTGTTTGATTTTATATATGTTTTGATTATTTTAATGATTGTGTAATTATTGTTGGTGGAAACTTAGCTAATGTATGTATATATTTATATATATATATGCTTTAAGTGTCATCTCATTTTTAACACTTAACCTACCAGAGCGGTCAAATAACTGCTTTTGAAACTTTAATTAAAATTGTTATATAGCTGCTTTTGTTTGTATATTATATATTTTTTCTACATAAAATGGCCTCTTAAGCAGCTTAGTCAGATGTGTGTCAAGTTCAATGGAAAACATTTGTTTTAATTCCCTTTTTTTGTTTAATTAAATTAGTAGCCTTGGTTAAGTCTGATTTTATTTAGTCTCTGACAGAAGAAACTTTTCCTTTATACTTTATATTGTACACATAAAATAACATAAATCTATAACAAAAACGAATTAATTAATAAATTATCCATACATATAAATAAAATTGAAGTTTCTGTCTGTTATTTCAAAATAACTGCCTGTTTTAAAGGTTATATGGCTATTTACGATTTACCAAAACCAAAGCAATCATTTTTTTAATTTTTTTACTGTCTGCATGGCTGTATCTTTTAATCGTCTAAAAATTGAAAAAACCGAATTATTATAAGAACTATTTCAAGATTCCGTTTAGCCTTTATTTCATCAAAATTAGTTGAGTCTATCAAATGTTATAAAAATACGTATTTTTGTTGATATCTATTCACATAATATTATTACTCTTCCTAACTGATTCATTAACGCAGAGCCTAAACTGCGGGGGTTAGAAACTTGAAATTTTGGCAGTTGATACATTTTATAACACCCACTAAGATAGAATTTTTGGAAATTCTACCCCTAAAGAGTTGAACGATTGTTTAGAAACCAGTCATTTTTAAAGTTAGAAGCATGAAATTTAATGAACAAGCTTAAAAATAAATAAAAATGTATTTCAGCGTTTTTGAAAATCTAAATCTGAGAGGGTAAAAAAGGGGTTGAAAGTTTGTATGGGGATTCCTGCACTTTTGGTGTAAGAAGAATGATATTTAGTATTAAAGCTATGCATACGTATTTCGTCGTTTTTAGAAATTTAACTCCAAACGGGAGAAACGGGGTAAAAGCATTAGTATAGAAATTTAAAAAAATATAAATATACTATTTGAGTTTTTTGATTGAATTGATAAACATGAATTTCAAAGTTTTTAGAAACTTTTATTTTTGTTTGGAAGAGTTGGGTGCAAATAATGAAATTCAAAATACGCAATATCTTATATCAATATCTATTAGGGAGAAATATACGAACTTCACTATGTTGGTGATGTTTGGATAAAAAAAAACATATTCCATTATTGCCATATGTACCACTTAATTGGTATTCCCTAAGCTTATATTATTGTAAAGTTTCATTAAAATCCATTCAGTAGTTTATGCGTGAAAGAGTAACAAACGTCCATACATCCATACAAACTTTCGAGTTTATTATATTAGTAAGAAGTAGGATTATTATATGCCCTATACTGAACACACATACACTATACTGGATGGGCGAATAAATAGATTGGTAAATGTTTATATCTTATTGATTAAAAAATGATAAAATCCTTATTTTACCCGTACGAAGTCGGGACGGGCAGCTAATTACTCGCTGATAACGTATCTTTCTGTAGGTAAAATAGGTTTTTAAAAACAGTACAGCAGTTTTTTAGTTTATTCGCTACAAACAAACATACAAAAAATCTATTTTTACTTATTTATAATATTAGTATAGATAAAGACCACGCGCGAGCGAAGCTGCGGGCAACAGCTAGTAACATAATATAACTACTAATTTAGTTAAAAAAAAATATTAAAAAATAAATTAGGAAAGGAACAATTCCGTCATACATGATGATTGCGTAACTTTAACCTTAACGCAGCGCATGTAACTGAAGCTCTCAGAAGTTCTCAATTCGATACTTCTTGGTCGAAGCGTGATGTTAGTAATAATAATAATTATATAATAATTGGATATCCAGCACAATATAATTTTTTCGAGATTGAGAATCGAGAATGTTACTACACCTTTTACTTATAGTATTTGTCACTGATTTAAATTTGAAGAATCCGAAATCCAGCATAAAAATGATACGCAGAATAATAAAAAATTTTACGTCAACGTCAAAAAAAATTCTGTCTTAATTTTATATTTAATAAAATTAAGATATATTTTTATTTTCTTTCTAAAATTGACATCAAATTGTTTCTGCTTATCAAATAAAAATGTTTGTCAAATATTAATTAACTAATTACTTTTTTTGTTCTCAGAAGTAGGGTGGCGTGTGGGGTTACCAAGCAGTCGCAGAGCCAGCCTAGCAGCCAACCTTACAACGGGCCACACATACCGTGCTGTGCTAGTGCCACTCCATCGCCATTATAGTGACGTTATGTGTTTATTTTTAAGTTTCTATAGAACCATGTCGTGTTCTAATAATTTTAATAATTCCGTTCCTTCCCAGCCGGACCTCTTATCATGTTACCAATGTTGTAATGGAAGGATTTTCAAGAGCCAAAAAGGCTTAAAAATTCATACGACCCGTTGTCATAGCTTTCCATTAGGACATTCATCTAATTTTATTTTTAATGGACCTACTGTTATAAACAGTGACACTAATTCACAGTTACAGTTTGAACAGATATTGGCAAAATACAATCAAAGTATTCCTCTCATAAAAAGAATCCCTAGAGGAGCGAGAATATCTCTAGCTAGATCTCTATCCAGTGTAATTCAAAAATGTCTTTCAAATAGTAATTCGGCATGGCAAAATCTTTTCACATTTTCATATAATTTTTTTCATGTTGATAAAGCCAAAAATGGCTCCTTATCGACCAAATTAAAACAAAATAGTTTAGATACCCAAATTTCACTTCCCAAATTCGTATCACGGCCTTTAAATTTTGATTTAAAAAAAAATGTTGAAAATAAAGCTATGGATGGAGATCTTAAGAACGCAGCTCGCATTCTTTTCTCTAGTGATGCCCTCGCACCATTTAACAATAAAACGCTAGAATCCTTACACGAAAAACATCCTTTACCAAATCCAGCATCTGTACTTCCAAATCCACCTTCTCACAATACTTTTTTACAGGTTAAAGATGAAGACACCTATGCTTCCATTATGTCATTCTCAAGCGGCTCTGCTGGTGGCATTGATGGTATCACACCACAACATCTTAAAGATCTTGTGAGTGCCTCAGCTGGTGACGCTGGCAGGGCCCTATTGGGTGACATAACTAAGCTATGCAATTTTAGACTATCCGGTAAGGTGATTTCATCTTTTTTACCACATCTTTATGGTGCAAGACTTTGTGCCTTTAATAAAAAAGACGGAAGTATTCGTCCAATTGCAATCGGGTCCACTTTCCGCCGTTTGGCATCTAAATTAGCTTGTAGGCACATAGTTTCCACCTTAAAAACTAAATTTCAACCTACACAACTCGGTTTTGGAAGTAGAGGTGGATGTGAAGCCGCAGTACATTCGACTCGTACCTTTTTAAAAGGAAACGAAGCCGAAGTACTTCTAAAAGTTGATGTAAAGAATGCTTTTAATTCCATAGATAGAGCAACCTTGCTTAACGAAGTCTCATCTTATTTACCTGAAATTTACCCTTATGTTTGGCAGTGTTACAGTTCACCATCAAAGCTTTTTTTTGGCGAAAAAACAATTAATTCTAATGTAGGCGTTCAGCAAGGAGATCCATTAGGTCCTGCTCTTTTCAGCCTAGGTATCCATAACTACATCTCAGATTTAAAATCTAAATTAAACATATGGTACCTATATGATGGAACCATAGGAGGCAAAGTAGATGATGTCATTGAAGATTTAATTAAAATTACAGAACGTTTTGATAAAGTTGGTCTCAAATTGAATTTTTCAAAATGTGAATTTTTTTTCACAAACACTTTATCTTCAAATGATATTTATTCGGCAACGGAATTATTTTATAAAATTGCACCTAATATTAAAATTCTTCATAAAAATACGCTTTGCCTTCTTGGTGCACCACTTTTTGACGAAGGTATTGAACCTGTTCTAAATGATAAAATAAAAATTTTTTTAGACAACGTCGACAGATTGGCCTCTTAAATTCTCATATTGCTTATACTATTTTGAAGCACTGTCTTTTTGTTCCAAAATTAATGTACATTCTACGCGCGAGCCCAGTCTGGAAATTTCCTGGCCTTACCAATAAAATCGATGCCATCCTTAAAGATTCTTTAGAGAAAATTCTAAATTTATCTCTTGATGAGTATTCCTGGACCCAAGCTACACTTCCGATTTGCCATGGTGGCATCGGTGTGTGGAAAGTTTCAAGTGTTGCCCTTCCAGCCTTTCTCTCTTCTGTACATAGCATTACAGGCCTTTGTTCACATATTTTAAAATCAAATACACTGAAAATCACAAATGTTACAGAGGCAATAGAAAACTGGAAGGTAAAATGTCCTAATGACGATATCCCTAAGGAAGTTACCAAACAAAAACTTTGGGATTCACCACTAGTTCATGTTACACAACAAAGTTTGAATCAAAATTTAACAAGTGCCAATAACCGTGCACGGCTTCTAGCTTTATCAACTAAAGAGTCAGGTCACTGGTTACATGCGGTACCCTCTAAAAATCTTGGGACGCTTTTAAACAATGAATGTTTTCGCATAGCAATAGGTCTCCGACTGGGAACACAGTTGTGCACAGGTTGAGCACAGGTGCCCGTGTGGAAAAGAGGTCGACTCTTTCGGCTTACACGGTCTTTCTTGTCCAAGGAGTTCAGGGAGGCTTTTCTGCGACAGTTCTCTTAATGATACTATTAAAAGGGCTCTTGCCACCATTGACGTTCCTGCTCTTATTGAGCCTCATGGAATTAGTCGTGATGATGGCAAGAGACCTGATGGACTGACATTGGTTCCCTGGGAACGGGGACGGGCCCTTGTGTGGGACGCAACATGTGTTGACACACTAGCCCCGTCTCATATCAGAGAAACAATGTTAAAAGCCGGTGCTGCCGCGGAAAAAGCTGAAACGAACAAACGTAACAAATATTCTTCTCTTATTCAAAATTATATTTTTATTCCGTTTGCAGTTGAAACGCTTGGCCCTTGGAGTGATAGTGCAAAAAATTTCATCCAAAATATTACACCCCGTCTTATTGCCTCTACTGGTGACCACGCGGTCACGATTTGTATAGTAAATATTTTTAATTTTTATTTGTATTTATTTAAGGTTTTAATGTAATTATTTAAATAAATAGCGTTTTAGAAGTATTCGAATTTTTATATGGCTTTGAAAGGAACTTAATGTTTGGAGTTCCTGATTCTCTAACCATTATTATTGATGAAGGAGACATAACGTACTTAGTGAAGTCAACGAATACACTTGAAGTGTGAATAAGTGCTATTCGAATAAATGGAATAAATGCGGTATTAAATTGAAGTATTTTAAGCGCAGAATAGCTGTTTGTTCATTATGTTGATGATAAATTATGAATGATAACATTAGTAAATTATTCATTTATGTTATTGTTTGTATATCATTTCATCAAATAATTTAGTTTTATAGCACTTTCTAGATAGAATTCCGTTATTATTAACAAAACCGACCAAAGCATTATTTATTTTGCAACAAGTGTTGTTTCGTTGCGGTAGAAAAATAATAAAACCGCACCCGGCCCTGTTGGGATTCCGGGGCGAGCGCTGATGTTAGCTTCGGCTTCATTGGGGAATAAGCTGAGTCGAATTTGGTTCTCTTGAAGAAGGATGGTAGGGATGTAGAATCTCTCTCTGTGTACCGTCTCATGTCTGCTGGATAAGCCTGGGAAGCTTTTTGTGTCTGTGTGGGCATCTGTCGCGTGTCGACCCCGATCTGGCTGAGTGCTAGTTTGGCTTCCGACAGGTCCGTTCGACTTCATCTCGACGCAATTTTGCGCGTATGGTCTCTGTCGAAGCAGGCGGTGGCGCGGTGTGGTGTGGCGATAAGTCTCGATATTGTCAACGCATTTCACACGTTGCCCTGAGACGCTATTAGGGAGGAACTCTTACACCATCGTGTACCCCCTTACCTGCAGGCGTTCGTCGGTGGGGGAGGAGGCGTAGACGCTATGCGCACCTTCTCCCCCCGCCTTAATAGCCACCGGGGTTAAGGGGGCTCCCTGTATCCGGGAACCCCCTTAGAAATGGAGGCCCGCATAGGCGGGCCGACCGTCGGGGCGTCACGGTAGCATGCGCAAGCGATCCCGTGGCGCCCCCCGACCAGACGAAGAGGATACCGCTGGTTTTTTAGTGGGTATTCCGGCGCTTTCAGTGCCGGTGAGCCCCACATACCCCCCCACTTTATGTGGGGGAAACGCGTCAAGGCGTTTTTCCAGCGAAAAAAAAAATAAAAAAAGGCGTTCGTCGGTGGCTATTTGCGCGACGGATACGTTTCGTATATGGAGCAAGACGGTACGAGGACCCGAAGAGAGGTTAGTTATGGGGTCCCGCAGGGGTCAGTTTTGGGGCCTTTGTTGTGGAACCTCGCATATGACGCAGTCTTGAGCGTCGCTCTCCCTGAAGGTGTCAGCGTCGTTTGTCATGTATACGACACGTTGGTGCTGGCATCGGGGGAGGATTTTGAGAGAATCCAAGAGCTCGCCGAGCTTGGGGTGAATATCGTCATCGGTAAGATCTGCGAGTTATGCCTTCGGATAGCGTCTCATTCGACGGAGGCGTTATGATTCCATAAGCTGCCAAGGAGCAGGGAGCCGCCCGACTCGCACGTCCACGTTGGTGGCTCATACGTTCAGGTGACTCAATCGGCTCCGATCCGTGCCGAAGACGGCTATCGCAGTTTTAGTGGGTAAAAATCCCACATATCCCGGTTCCCTCCTCAAGGGAGCCGGGTACCTCTCTCGAGGTTTCCCCTGCGTAAAACAAAAGAATAATAAAGTAAAGTAACAGCCTGTGGATGTCCCACTGCTGGGCTAAGGCCTTTTCTCCTCTTTTGAGAAGAAGGTTTTGGAGCTTATTCCACCACGCTGCTCCAATGCGGATTGGTGGAATACACATGTGACAGAATTTCAGTGAAATTTGACACATTGACATTGTCATTGAAAGAAATATTAACCATTGCTTAAATCGCACACACACACAGTGTAATTTCAGACACAAGTTGCCTGAAATTACACTGGCTAACTCACCCTTCAAACCGGAACAAATGAAGATAATTAGATTTAGAGTAATTAACAGATGTAGTAGATAACCGGGATGATTTTCTGTCTTGTATATTTGTATTGATGTAATCAACATTTTATTTTATAAATGGACAAATAAAATGAAATCAAATCAAAATATAGTTTCTTCAAGTTAACTTCAAAATTTCTGATAAAAAACGCACTATTCAGTTGTTTCTATTTTACAAATAAAAAAAGCTGTTTGTAAATAATAGACTAAAGCGAATCTTTCTTATTTTTTGCGTTATTATACCAGTCCTAATTTCTAAACAGAAGGTCCGATTCGAATTATTTAAATAGAAGTACTATTACATTACATGTCTATAAGCGATCTTTATTATAAATCTGTTTGATTGCATATTAATTAATATTGTGATACGAATGGTATCAACTTTTGATTCTACCCGTGTCTTTATTGAATCATTTGAACAAAAACAGTTATTCGGTTTAAAGACATTTATTTCTCATAAAGAACACAAAAGTTCACTTATAATAAGAAATTACAATAATTTTACCTGAGGGTACATTTAAAAGTCTGCCTTATGAATTATATACAGTGAAATAAAATGTTGCGGGTAGTTATATTACACAAACATGTTTAGGTAAGGGTTACATTAACTTATAAATTATTTTGCACATATTCCATTACACGTTTTTTGAATATAGGAAAACTCTTGCTATTAATGATTAAGTCTGATAATTTATTATAAATTTGAACTCCTTCAAATAAAATGTTTTTCTTTCCATAGTTGGTTCTGGTTTTTGGAAGTTCTAGTTTATTACGTTTTCTAGTGTGGTATGTATGTGTTTTTTTATGAAAGTGTAATTGTGAATGTGTTTTATTTGTTATTATTTTTCTAATCAACATGCAGGTTTTTAAAGTGTATAATTGATTTATATTAAGAAATTTTGTTTTTTTGTATAATTCAGCGGATGGCGTCATATAATCATATTTATAAAGAACTTTAATAATTTTATTTTGTAAAGTTTGTAATGGCTTTATGTTAGACTTCGCAGCAGTTCCTTTATTTCAATAAGATATTCTATATGAGGTTTTACTAAAGAATTATAAATAATAGGACGAATTTTATTAGGTATACATAAGGAAATTTTACGTAGTGCTCCTATCAAAGGGGATATTTTATTTTTAAGATGATCAATGTGGTATTTCCAGGTTAACTTGCTATCCATTATAAGACCTAAATATTTTTCATGATCAGTTTTATTTATAGGTTCGTTAAAAATTGTTAGTTGGTCATGATTTGGTATATTTTTATTTTTAGGCGCGAAGATCATATATGATGTCTTTTTGGTATTAATAGTTAATAAATTAGACAGAAACCATTCGCTAATAACATTTAAATCACGTTGAGCTACGTCAATTATATTTTTAATGTTATCACCAAAGTAAAATAAGCTTGTGTCATCCGCGTAAAGAGTTACATCTCCAGACAAATCAATTGTACTAATGCTATTTATATAAATTAAAAATAATAGCGGTCCCAAGATAGAGCCTTGTGGTACTCCATAAGTTAACGTTGCGGGCTTACTTTGAAATTTTCCGATTTTAACAATTTGCTTGCGACGATGTAAATATGATTCTAAAATTTTGATTGCCGAACCTGTTATACCTTCTTTATGTAGTTTTTGTAATAATAAATTATGGCTGACCGTGTCGAAAGCCTTTTTTAAATCGATAAAGATACCTAGAGCGATTTGCTTACTATCCAACGCGTTTTTAATTTTGGTGACAATATCCACAGTTGCTGAAAGTGTATTAGATTTCGGACGAAAGCCATATTGTTGACTAAAAAAGAAGTTTTGTTTATTGAGGTAATTATAAAGACGGACATATATTAATTTTTCTAAAATTTTTGACAAAACTGGTAAAACAGATATCGGCCGATAATTCCCTGGATCTGTTTTACTTCCGGATTTATAAATTGGCGTAACTTTAGCAATCTTTAGACTTTCGGGGAATTTTCCTTGTGTAAGACATTTGTTAAAACAGTCAGTAAGATTATCTAGAATAAAGTATTTTATACACTTTATATCTTTTACTCCGATGTTATCGATGCCTTTACTTGTGTTTACGTTCAATTTGTCGATTATTTCACTAACCTCTTTTTTTGTGGTGGGTGCAAATGACTGAATAGTGTTATTTTGTGAATGTGAAAGACTGGAAGTAAGTTTTTGATGATATGATTGGGGTATTTTACTTGCTAAATCTGAACCAACAGTGGAAAAGAAATCATTAAAAAGTTGACAAATCTCATAAGGATCATTTACTACTATATTGGAATCTCGAACAAGATTAGGAGGTATGATATTTATCTTATTTTTGTAATTGACGAGACTGTTAATTAAATCCCACATTTTTCTTGGTCGCTTTTTACATTTTTCAAAGGCGTTGGAATAGAAGTTAATTTTAGCATTTCGTGTAGTTTTGAAAGCTTCGTACCTTTTGGTTTTGAATGTTGTTTCCCTTTCGGTATTTTTAATATCAGCTCTATGTTGGTTCCAGGCAATATTTCGATCACGCAAACTATTCAACACCTCTTTGTTTATCCAGTCTTCTCTGGGTTTATTTAAAATTTTTATTTTTGTGCATTTATTTTCTTGAATTTTAGTCTTAATTAAATTTTCTAATATTTCATAATCGTAGTCTTTATTTTTTATCACAGTTATTTCCATTGATTTATATAAAGCAGTATAATCAGTTGCCAAGTATTCATGTGTCTCTCTTTTCTTATCAACTTTAATCTGTTTGATATCTAGGTAAATCTGCTTATGGTCAGACAAGGGGGTATCAAGGAGAGCCATGTGGAAATTCACACCTTCCATATTTGTCAAAACGTGGTCTATAATAGATTTTGTTGTGTGTGTTTCTCTTGTACAAAAGTCTTCATTGAGATTGTTAAGGATTGCATATCCAGCTTCATTTATCATGTTCTTATAGTTATTTGTATTATGGTCATCACTTAGCAGGTTGATATTAAAATCTCCAAATATTAAGCATCTACGTTTTTTCTCTAGTTGTTGACTGTAGCTTTCTATAAAATCTTTTGTTTTTGTATTAGGTGGTTTATATATAGCTCCAATATTAATTGCATATTTTTCTATATATATCCAAATGTATTCGTTTTCTTCTCTATTAATAACTTCAACATTTTCATGCTTAAGACAACTATGAATATATATAGATACTCCTCCCCCAATCCGACCCTTTCTATAACTATATATGTGCGTATAATTTGGAATCTCAAGTAATGCTGCATCTAAATCAGACTTTATCCATGTTTCAGTAATCAGTATTATATGTATAGTGCTTTTTATTGAGTGTAGTATGCATTTTATTTCATCTAATTTATCAATTTTTACAAGACTTCTTATATTTGTATATAAAAATTTTAATGATGATTTAGTTTTATGGATGTCCTCGTAACAATTCAGTTTCTGATAGCTAATATTAAGTTCTTCGTTGTATTGACTATTTATTTTGACAGTTTTGGTCCCTGGCGTGTACTGTTTTTTGGGTTGTACTTTACAATTTTTGGTACATCATTTACATATTTTATAATAAGGTCTTTTTCTCCATTTTTTGTCGGGATACCAGTTCATCTTGTAGTTTTTTCATGTGTTGTTGTTGACACTGAGTTTGATCAGCGTAAATTCGGATTTTGTCTAATTTATGTTTGCGTTTATTTTTAAGTATATATTTTGCAGTTTCCTTTTTCTCAAAGCACACTTTTAGAGATCTATCTTTATTAGGGTTGTATTTTCCTAGCCTAAAGACTGTAGTAGGGTTTGGGCAGTCCTCATAAATAGTTTTAATTAATTTCATAGCTTCATTCTTGTCATAATCACGTCTGATTGTGCTATTAGGACTTTTTGTTTCGGGAATCCCTACTAGTATGACATTTTTTCCTCGCTGTGAGCGCTCTTGTAGCTCTGAAATGGTTTCCTCGCATGACAGGGGATATTCTTTGGGATAATCAGTTTTAGAGTTATTTTTTAAATAACAAATATCATTTTCAAGAACGTGTATTTTTTGTTCTATAGTATCAGTTAGTGACTTCATTTCTTTTAAGTCGACTTTCGTTTGGTTTTGCTCCAATAATAAGGATTCTAAAGCAGCATTATTAGACTTTAATTCATCTTTTATTTCTTTTATTTCCTTATGTAAGGATAAGGAACATTCCTGGTGCGTTTTTGTGAAATCTTGAAAAAAAGACATCATCTCCTTCCGAAATTCGTTAATCAAAGAGGCACAATCACATTCGTATTTCCTTTTTCTAAGCGTGATATTGTAGTCATCCAATGTTCGTAAATCCGGTGATGACCCACTTCCGCTATCGCTTATGAGTTTTCCGCGAACGCTTAGTGATTGTGAACTCATGTTTACTTAAATTTGCCGATAGCGTAATGAGTCACAGCTTGACGAAGCGACAATTGAGTGAAACGAAAAATAGCAACTTACTCGTTTACTCGGGGGGTGAGGGGAGCTGCATATGCCCTTATCAGGATAAAACGCAGTAAGTCCTAATAAGCGAGGCTGACGAATTGTGTTCTTTACGTTGTTCTAATTAGGTGCTAACTTCAATGTCTTGTCTTTTTAAAAATTATTTTATTTTTAGTATAATCGGCAACACGTCTATTCAAAGCGGCAGACTGAATATTTCTTTCTTCTATTGTGATATAATAGCTAAATATCTATATAATGTGAACTTTTTTAGCTAAAAATGAGTGCTGTAAATATGTAATACATTATTTTAGGTATTTTAGGTATCATTTTTTTATGGTATCAAGTAATGTTTACAAAAAAAATAAAATTGAAATAGCCATGCGGCGATCGTGTCATTCCCAAGGTGTGCTATCATCCATAAAATCATTAATTGTATAATAACCTTCAGCACACAAGCGTTCCTTTACAATTTTTTTAAATTTAGCCACTGAGGCATTTTGAACTCCTGTCGTAGAACCGTATACATTGCCCCACAAAAGAGTTACTGACTCTATGCAGTCGAGTAACGGGAGTAATTAATTTGTGTTTGTTCCTTGTACCAATGATATGAGTATGTGTAATGAGGTATAGAAAAGGACCGAGAAGTAATCCCTGAGGGACCCCCATACCAACTGAAGCCCCAGGAGATCTTTTCCCATTAAAGTCGACCTTCTCAATTATTTTCTTAAGATAAGAAGTCAAAAGCTCGAGCGCACCTTCTCTGATTCCATAGTGATTTAATTTCCTGACCAGAGTATCATGTTGAACACAATCAAAAGCTTTGGATAAGTCACAGAAAATCCCTAAGGCGTCCTGCGACTCCTCCCATGCTTCATAGATATTCTTAATAAGTTCTATGCCTGTGTCAGTTGTTGAACGACCCCTCGTGAATCCAAATTGTTTTCTATGAAGCAGATTAACAACAGACATTTCGGAGCTGCGGATATAAATTTACCAGTTTCACAATGAATTATATTCCATGTCGTTTTTATTTCATCATACGCATTTTTTATTTTATTTTTAATATGTAATGATTTTGCCAAAGAGCATACTTTTTTAAATAATTTTGAGTAGTTTCTTACATAATTAGCAAAAGTAGCACTATGATTGTACGTTCTTTCATAGTAAAGCTCGTACATTTTCTGCCTACTTTTATGAATTCCACATTTAGTAACATTAAATAATATTTAATGTTGCTGATATGTTTAAAGATTTGTTTTGATGCTAGAATAAATTAAAGTCACAAGTATGGATGAAACCTTGTCACTATGTTGCTAAATATTTTTATCTGTGACGATAAATAGGTCTCAACTAGTGCACATCCCAACCTGGAACTTCGTGACATTTTCTTAATGTGTTATAACCATAACCATAACAGTTTTAAAACAACTCGAATAAAGTATTTTCAAATTGAAATATCTAGTTGATATACGAGTTTGTGTCCCGTTTTTAGAACAAATGAATCAATTTTAGAATGACGATTAAACTCGTGATACATAGATTTAGTCTCTCGGCGGGTAATTTTGCACCCAAGGGAATAATTTTAAGCACACTAAACATAAACGGACGAATTTCTATGTAACTGATGAATCCTTCTATATATCTTATCACATCTCGTGAACACGTCATGGTGACGATAATTAGACTTATTTTTGCAACCATATATATTATTTTCAGATACTGTACTACGAGCCGGACAGTATACCAACTAAAATCAACAAATAAATTTGGAGTAAAATAAAACATAGCGTTTGTTAATAAGAAAATATATTTTTCACAACGCACACACAAAGGGTACTCCTTAGACAGCTAAGGAGAGGGGACGTGACGGTACACAAGAGCGTCACGTCGTTTACCATCACGGCATGCGAGTCCGACTTACCCGGGGAGCTCCAACAAATGTTTCACATCGAAATCAACCAGACTCTTATTTAAAACTAAGCCTTATTTAAATATAATTATATATTATTTGCAAACTGGTTTTTAGTATAAATGAGTTAGTTGTAAAATTACAATAGTGTATGTGACACAGAGATTCAGTAAAATGACGGGCAACTTCGCATCCAAAGGTATAATTTTGAGTACATGGAACTCAAATGGACGAACTTCTATGTAATTAATGAGTCTTCTTATATCTCGTATTTGATTTTCATCTGAAAATCAAATGTTTATTTAAAATATATTATGTATAACTTCGCAGACAGCATACAACGCAGGTCAATTTTTAAAATAGTACCTATAAATACAAAGTTGACTCAATGATTTTTGCAATCGATAGGGATCGGGATGGCACTGAAAAACACTCCCAGTCTTAAAGAGCTGGGTGTATGTTATAAAGCACAAGTCTCAACCAAACCAAATATTGGTTTAAAGGGCAGTAGTAGTAAAGAATAAAAAATATTATAATAAGTATCATAAAAGTGTTTCATTATGTATACAAACCTTTCTCTTCAATTAACTTATTATGTAAAATCCCTTTTATTTTACGAATCTCAGCAGATAACGAAGCAGCTGCAATAGCTGGCACAAATATTTTGATAAGAATTGAAAATATTTTTATAATTGAAGCTAAATGAATAATATTTATCTGTAAAAGCCGTTGTAACAATTATTTAAAATTATTAAGCATGTATAGTAAGTAAGTAAATAACTGCGATCAACGCTATATTTTTTTAATAGACTAGCAAACAGACCACCTGGTCCTAATGGTCACTATCGCCGATGGACATTGGCACTATCAGAAACATTAACCATCCCTTATATCACCAATGCGCCAATAATCAAATCAACGATATAACATTTACTAATATAGATTTGGTTACGATTCCGATCAGAATACACTGATGAAACGAAATCTTGTATAATATTTTATAACTATCAGTTTGAACTTTGTATCAATGTTACGAAATAATTGACTTAAGAACATTTGTGTTAAATAGTAATTTACATAATTTGGAAGCATTTAATAATTTTTTTATTATTTAAATTTTGTAGTATGGCAACACCACTCCACTAAAAAATCTCCGATTTAACTTACCGAATTGACTGTTATTTGTTGTATCATTTCATAAATTACGTGCATGAGAACAGGTGAATTTACCATCAAAGCGACAATGAACTGAAAGAAGATGGTTTTAAATTATACAAATTAAATGAATATTATTTTAGCAAAAGTATTCGTACTTACAATAGGATCAAGCGCTGTTTTAATGTTTTCCACGGAATCAATTAAAGATTTATATAAGTTTTGCGTTTCTTTCGGTTTAAAGTTTTTTCCACTTATGTAAATTCTTAGAGCTGTCAGTGTGGTATTTGTAGCGTAAAAAACAAATGAAAATATTATAAGAGGTATATCCATATACGATAACGTTACGGGATACACAAGTATTGTGATAATTTTATTTACACATATGTCGAAATAAAGACAATAAAATACTCCGATTAGGGATTTGTATGTCATTGTTGCCAAGCAACATATTACTATTATAACATCTAAATGTTTCGAGGGCAAGTTCATGTTTAGTTTTGAGTCGATCCACAATAAATGTTCCAGAAATATACGAAATGCTTTCCGTTCAGGCGTTATCAGTAATATAAAAGTATACATATAAGCCTCAGTATAATATATGGAGTACCAGATGCAATAAACTAATTCATTTGTTTCATACTTAATCAACGTAATACAAGTGATTGCCACGACACTTGATTTAATCGATAAAAATATTTTAATGATAAACTTATGAACCATAGATTTATATTCGACAAACCCGAAATCAATTGAATAAAGAATTTGAAGCAATATCTTGAATGTCTTAAGTAGTTTTGACATTGGTAGTATGTCTGGCTGAGTCTGGTTTGAAGTCGGCAAGTATTTTGGTTTCACTTTAATCATTATGATGAAATTACTTTTATTATAACGTAAAACACGACACGACTGCTTGATCTAAAAGAAATTATATTATTGTAGATTTCAGTAATCAGGGAATGAGTAACATTTTTATATAAATTGCTTTAATAATATGAAGAACGATGGCATTGATTAGTCATTGAACAACGCAAAGTAAATGAATAACGACATATTGCATCAATATGTTTTTTATCTATCATTTTAATATAAATTTTCTTAATTATAGGAACTTTATGAAAGTTTCAAATATTTTCAAATTTAAAAGTCAATCGTAAGGTTTAAATCTCTTAAAAAACAACTATCATTGCAATACAATATGCGGTATAAAGGCGATTGGCTAAGTACATTTGTTCCCGAGGTAGGAAGACAAAAGGTTATATGGTTTTGTAAACAACTATTGGGCCTAGGGTTAGAAAATGATATGCTTTTAAGGATGTCAGAAGACGATACTTCAAACTCTATGCTATTACTTAACCAGAGATATAATGTAAGAGAAATAGAAACTATTATTTAATCCTAAAAAGTCATATGAACTTTTGCAATCTACGAGTATACGGTCGGGACTTTTTAAATAAAACAAATGGTTGAGCATGCGCAACTAACAACAATAATAATTTTAGCATAAGAACATGAAAATAGACAACAATTGTCTCAACACGGAAAGTATGGATAAACACGAATTCCAACCACACAAAAATAATATAATTAATTCGTTTGTGTTGCAGGATATTAAGAAAAAAAAAGAATTATGGCGGTGTCAGTATAAATGAGTAAATTGTAAAATGACTATTAAATACCATGACCAAGATATTCAGTAGCATGGCGGGTAACGTCGCGTCCAAGGGAATAATTTTAAGCACATTAAACTTAAATGAACGAAATTCTATGTAACTGATGAATCTTTCTAGATCTCGGCTTTCATTTAAATCTGAAATATAAAGTATTAATAATCATAAAACATCACCCTTATATAAATGCTGAATATGTTATATATAAATAGTCACATCGTGTACACAAACCTTTTTCTATCAGCAATTTCTCATGCATAATTACTTTTATTTTATAAGCTTCAGTTGATAACGAAGCCGCTGCAATTGCTGGGGCAAATATTTTATTGGCTATTAATATAACTGAGAAAATTTCATTTATAGACTGTATCGTATTTATCTGTGAGAGAGCGTAGACAGTTTATTCAATGATAATTAGAATCAACAAACAATACTTGATTGCAATCCACTATAGTTTTCTCTCAGTGATAGGAACCCAAGGAAAAGATGCGATCTTTTCAACGCTTCTCCTGTGTATTAACATTTGTTCAATTTTCTGGTTGGGATACTAAAATGACATTTCGGTTTTTTGTCAAGAAATTCTTAGTAGCATCTTGATGTTGAGCAAGCGGAAGCGGTAGCACTACCATGTCTTTAAAACAACATAAAGCCGTTAATCCTGTGCTTATACTTTTTCCAGTGGATTTGGATAGCGGCTCTATCTGATTATGAGAATGAGATTGCACTTGTGTTTGAGCATAAATCTTAACCAAAGAGGAGATATTTTCGATCAAAGTGGTCAGTACGACATAACGCTAATTTCATATGCATAGACCTTAGACCTTATACATTTCTCAATTGAAAATAATAAATACAATGCACCGATCCAACTGTAAATGTTATATTTTATCAACGTAACACAAATGATTCCTACAAAAACTGACATAAACTCTAAAATAATAATCATTTTATGAAGCGTAGATTTATATAGGGTTTTCCATTAAGGGCGCTTGATCGTGCAGAACTTCCATCGTAGTGTGTGCTGTGTGGCACGTAGCGCCGTCCTGTTGAAACCACATGTTGTCCAGATCCATATTCTCGATTTCAGGCCAAAAGAAGTTGGTTATCATCGACCGGTATCGCTCACCATTGACGGTGACGGCCACACCATTATCGTTTTCGAAAAAATACGGACCAATCACGCCTCCGGCCCAAAATCCGCACCAAACAGTCACTTTCTGCGGGTGCATTGCCACTTGGTGAACCTCGTGTGGATTGGTCTCGTCCCAAATACGGCAATTTTGCTTGTTGACATAGCCATTCATCCAAAAATGCGCCTCGTCGCTGAAGATGATTTTTTTGCCAAAATCGGCGTCAACTTCCAACTGCTCTAATGCCCAGTCAGCGAACACACGGCGCTGTCTATGGTCATTAACCTTGAGCTCTTGGGTCAGCTGGATCTTGTACGGGTGCAGGCTCAAGTCACAACGCAAAATTCGCCAAGTTGTCGTCTGCGAAAGGCCGAGTTCCTGTGCGCGACGCGGAATTGACTGCCGCGGGTTTTCGAGGACACTGTCGCGCACAGCGGCGATATTCTCGGCAGATCTCGCGTCACGTTGACGCACGGGAACCGGCTGATTGTTAACTGACCCGGTTGACTCGAATTTGTCCACCAATCGACGGATAGTCGACTCGGCAGGACGATCATCGCGACCGTAAAACGGGCGAAGTGCGCGGAACGTTGCTCGAACTGAAGACCCATTTTCATAAAACAATTTTATGATTTGCACGTGCTGCTCGACACTGTAACCTGCCTCACTCAAACAACATGGCCGCAATCAGCTGTCAAAGTTCAAGCGTCCCTATTGGAAAACCCTATATTTATTAAACACGAAGTCAAATAAATACAAAATTTGAAGCGATATAAAGAAAGTAAGGCTTTTTGATCTAGGTCGTATTGAAGATGAGTTTGCAGTTGATAAGTTTTTTGGATTAACATTATTTAGGGTTCACTACCTCTCCTACAATAAGAGTAGCGATATTAATGTCATATGTGTAGTGATTTTAGTAATCACAGAAATGAAATGTATTAAGTATACAAATTGCTTCATTATTTAAAATGCATTTCGATACTACTTTGTATTTTTTTAAACCAATCCTAGGAAAAAAGATAACTATACGTATACTTATCTTTTTTCCTTATAATTAATTAAGATAAGTATACGTATACTTATCTTTTTTCCTTGGATACGTCGTGAATATTTTATTAGTAAAATAATATCTATACTTTTAATATTTCAAGGCTGAAGAGTTTGTTTGGTTGATCCCGCTCATCTCCGCTGACCACTAGTTCGAATTGAAAAATTATTATTTTTTGTTGGATATCCCATTCATCGAGGAACGCTACTATCTATACTAATATTATAAAGAGCAATGTAAAAATTGTACGGTATAAAATCCTTATGTTACCCATACGAAGTCGGTTCGGGCAGCTAGTAGACGATAAAAAAGTATGGAGTTAAGTATTCCTTGATTTCCATGCAGGATATATGTATATCAGGAACTGGTGGTAGCTTATAATTTAACTTAACAATATTAATAAATAATAAAATGTGAAAGCTGATGTACTTATCCATGGGGAGTCGATGGATCCAGTTGAGTCTACTGCATTACCCCCTTACAACTAATATGGGGGATATTGACGGATTGGCGCATAGACTAACCTCAGTGGATTTTGCGGTTAAGAAAATAAGCCCGCCTTATATATTTTAGTGTTGTTCATAGTATAATGTCTTACGGCATTGTACTGTGGGGTAATGCGACCGCTATCAATACGATATTGGTGCTGCAAAAGATGGCTATTCGCGCTATCTATAGGGTTTTCCATTAAGGGCGCTTGATCGTGCAGAACTTCCATCGTAGCGTGTGCTGTGTGGCACGTAGCGCCGTCCTGTTGAAACCACATGTTGTCCAGATCCATATTCTCGATTTCAGGCCAAAAGAAGTTGGTTATCATCGACCGGTATCGCTCACCATTGACGGTGACGGCCACACCATTATCGTTTTCGAAAAAATACGGACCAATCACGCCTCCGGCCCAAAATCCGCACCAAACAGTCACTTTCTGCGGGTGCATTGCCACTTGGTGAACCTCGTGTGGATTGGTCTCGTCCCAAATACGGCAATTTTGCTTGTTGACATAGCCATTCATCCAAAAATGCGCCTCGTCGCTGAAGATGATTTTTTTGCCAAAATCGGCGTCAACTTCCAACTGCTCTAATGCCCAGTCAGCGAACACACGGCGCTGTCTATGGTCATTAACCTTGAGCTCTTGGGTCAGCTGGATCTTGTACGGGTGCAGGCTCAAGTCACAACGCAAAATTCGCCAAATTGTCGTCTGCGAAAGGCCGAGTTCCTGTGCGCGACGCGGAATTGACTGCCGCGGGTTTTCGAGGACACTGTCGCGTACAGCGGCGATATTCTCGGCAGATCTCGCGTTACGTTGACGCACGGGAACCGGCTGATTGTTAACTGACCCGGTTGACTCGAATTTGTCCACCAATCGACGGATAGTCGACTCGGCAGGACGATCATCGCGACCGTAAAACGGGCGAAGTGCGCGGAACGTTGCTCGAACTGAAGACCCATTTTCATAAAACAATTTTGTGATTTGCACGTGCTGCTCGACACTGTAACCTGCCATGGTGGTTTGGGAGGACGGAATGAATATAACACACTGCATTTGACAGCTGTCACTCAAACAACATGGCCGCAATCAGCTGTCAAAGTTCAAGCGTCCCTATTGGAAAACCCTTTATAACCTAGGAGCTAAAGAAACCCTTAGACAGAAATTTAAAGAAATTAAAATATTAACTGTTGCTTCTCAATACATATTATGTAATGTTATGTATGTACGGAAAAACATTAATGATTTTATGAGAAAATGTGATACTCGTAACATTGGCTTAAGGCTTAAGACTATTTCTTTATTTTGTAAACGATACATTCATAAAAAATATGCCAAATAAATTATAATTTAAAAATACAACAATATTATTTAAACTACCTAAACTTACTATCTAACAAAAAAGTTATTATATTTTTGAACTTAGCTGGCGGAGTATAAAACAAATCAATTTCCGGACACTCATGATCAACACCATTGAGCAAGCGCAGCGCACGAGTAAGCGGGGCCTGGTTAGTTAGCACAGTTCTACACTGTGGCAACGTAAATAATGTTGCGCGACGTGCAACTGCATAATCATCAGGCACATATAAAAGAATTGGTTTTGCGCCCTTCCAGTATATATGTTACGTCTGAGCTCTGAAGTGTTATAGCCGGTCATACGCAAAAGAAATAAACTGGGATATACTATAGGATAACCTACGAAATATCCATACTATTTTTTATATAACCACCGAATAAATTTCTTTTGAATACCTACTTTCTACCATTCCTTTCATGCGGATTCCAAATAATAGAGTTATATTCTAGTTTGCTTCGCACGAAGGCGTTATATAAGATTTTAACTGCAGTAATTGATTGGAAATGATGAGCTTGTCTTAGTACAAAACCTAGAGTTCTAAATGATTTTTCACACAAACTGTTTATATGACAACGGAATGATAAATCACTCGAAATCTTCATCCCGAGGTCTGTAACGGTTTTTACTCGGGATATATTTATTCCACCCAATTGATAATTCATTGTAATGGGTTTTAAACTACGACTGTATGTAATAACTGAGCACTTATTTACATTAAATTTCAACTTATTATCATTACAACATTTAATTACATTATCAATAACATTTTGGAGAATATTGCAATCTGAAGGATATTTAATGCAACAGAAAAGTTTTAAATCATCCGCGAATAAAAGACATTTTGCCACAGAGAGTACCCTTGGTAGAACATTGATTAAAATTAAAAATTGCAAGGGGCCTAAATTACTACCTTGGCTTACGCCTGAATAAGTACAGTATGGTTCGGAGGTTAAAACTTTATACTGTACACATTGTTTTCGGTTACAAAGGTAGCTAGCAAAAAAATTAAATAATAGTGGAGTAAACCCCACTAAAGCAAATTTACTTAAAAGGACGTCATTGTCAATTATATCAAAATACGCCGTCTTTTTGGATATCAAATTACGCCTCGTCGACTGGCGCACCACTATCCATCACTTTCGTCCCATAAGTCCAAAATGACATCAGATTAGAGTACGTTGAGCGGCCCGCTCTGAACCCATGCTGTGCCTCTGTAAACTGATGTTCGAACTGTCTCCTTACATGATACTCCAATATAGATTCAAACACTTTACCGAAAACAGACAATACCGCTATAGGTACTCACTTATCTCTGAGCTAGAACTCTTTTTGGGGACGGGAACTACACGGGATAATTTCCAAGCCTCCGGATATAGAGAATTCCTATAGAATAAGTTAAAAATATACCATAAGGGCGTGACAAAAGTACTACTGCAATCTCTAACAATATAAGGTGGAATGCCATCTGGCTCCGCAGATCGTTTTGGTCTAAGTTTTACTCAGAAGGTTAAGGCTCTTATACAACAGGGTGTGCCTGGTTCCGTGAGGTTGACGCTAGTGACATGATATTTTTAGCCACCCTCTTGCCATTCATCCCTCGGCACGTTTCTCACCAATATATCGGATTGGGTAGATTTTATATATAATGGCGGAACCCAATTTTTTTTCGAAAGTCGCAATCGCCGTACTCTGCCGAGACCAAATGCGACGACGGCCAGTACAGTCGGGAAGAGAGTTCTGCACTAGCCGCCCCCGCCTTGCCGGCCCGCAAGATGCCTCTTCACGCCTCGTTCGAAGGAACTCAGGTTTTAGGATGAAGGAAATACGTGATCTGGTAAATAATTCCATTTTTTGGAGTTGCGACAAAGAAAGCAGTATCTCCTTCATCCTTCTACTATGGGACAACCAGATACCGTGAGAGCCTACGCCTACATCATCAACATTCCACCCACATAAGCACGATATGTTAACAGGTAACATTGTGGTCAAGCGTAAGCCATAAAAAGGAATACACGAACGTCCTACAATTTAAGTAGGTTAACTATGTTTAAAAAATATATGTATTAACTTAATTGTTTGTTTAATATTTAATCTGAGTTACAATGTAACGCTATACGGCTCTTTGTATATTAAAACAATCTGTGTATGTATTAAAACACTTCGTACTATAATTACTAAAATAACTTTAAACTAACAGTAATATTACTTCTTTTACGACAAGCTGGCGCATTGTTCGTTTTGTTACGTTGAAATAATAAAATAATTCAAACAAAATATATCATAATGATTAATGTGAAACCAAAATACTTATCGAAATCAAACTCACCTCCCATACCACGAATATCGAGGAGCCTCAAAATGTTCTTTATATTACTCCAAATTCTGTATTCACTTGATTTCGGATTCATTAAATATAAAACTACGTGGCATAAGTATACTGTTAAAGTATTTTTACCGATTATATCAAATATCGCAGGAATCATTCCTCTTCTATTTATAAACTATAATTATGATCAGTTGGACTTCAGATGGTGTGCAGTATATTTAATTGAAAAATATGTACAAGTTGTCGCATTACTGAAAACGCTTGACCAAAATAGTTTTCGTAAATTTTTAGACCATTTACTGTGGATGGACTCAAAATTAAATACAAACAACTCTTCCTACTATTTAGATGCTAAGATTTTGATAGGTTGTGTGGCAACATTGTTACTCAAATTTGGTGTTATACTTACTCACTGCCTGACTTTCGACGAAAGTTTTGAGGTAGTATCAGTAATGACAGTCACGGTGATATTTTTATGTAATGAGGTGCCCCTTATAATATTTTTTTTCGTTTTTTATGCAACAAATATCAGTTTGTCTGCTCTTAGAAAATGTTTAAGCAATAAAAAATTAAAAGCGAAAGAAACACAATTATTGTATAAATCATTAATTGATTCGATTGAGAATATCAAATACACTTTTGATCCTATTGTAAGTAAGCAACTGTGGTTTTTTGTTAATATAATAATAATAATTAGAACTATATGCAAAGCTATTTATTTTTAGTTCATCGTCACTTTATTGGCAAGTATACCCGGAGTTCTACTTGCGATTTATCACATTATAAAAGAAATGAAAGAAGGCTGGGTAAGTTTTTTTATAAATATAATAATAAGGTCTTCCAGACCGATTTCGGTACGGCGGCCAATCTCAACAAAGATTTGTCAACTGCGCAGGACATATTAAAGTGCGCAAGTATGTGCACAAACACAGGTTCACTCTCTATTCTGTAACTCTCATAATGAGATGGAATGGCAATCCGACGCGACCGGAAATAATTCCGATGCAGGACCAACGGCTTGAACAGTTGTCCGAGGTACCGAAGTGTACACACTACCAACTTCCAGACTGCGGGCTGCTATTGAGAATTTTCGACAGAAAAACCAAATATCTTTTAATTGGCCCGACCTGGGATTTGAATCCAGGACCTCTGGGTCTGCGGCCTTTTATCTTGCCACTAGACCAACGAGGCAGTTAAAAATAAATAATATTTTTTCGAATAAATAATATATTAATGTTAATATTGAATGAATATAAATACATTTGGGACAGTGTTAAGATAAAAACAGAAAGCTTACATTGTATCGAAATATTGGAGACTTCAATTTAGCGTCAGTGGAAAACCCCGCTAAAGCGCCATTTTGGCCAATATGACTTATGTATGTACATATATCATTGGATGCAGTTTTTGTATCGATAACTGCAGGTGTCAATCCAATCAGAGCATATTTTGTGCTTTAGCATTGTGAAAAATAGCCTCTTTTATAATCTCAAAGAGACATTTTTCGTTAGTTTTCTGACACCAGTGGCCTTGGTGTGAAATTTTTGATTTGTATCCTTCTATCCTTAAAACTGACTAAGATTTCCCCATAACCTAAACACGTATTTTCTTGCATAAGCGGCATATGATGTTTGTAAATTTAGATAAAGAAAATATGGTTTTTGTTTAACCTAAATCGCAATCACAGTCTGTTTTTTTATAACTAACTAATCTCATTTACCAAAAATATAATTTAGGCGCTTTTGCATTTCATACTTTCCACTGACACGATATATATAGCCAACCACCTAGAATAGCCAGAATGCGTGCTTTGTCAGTAAATAAACTATACATATACTTTTTCAGATCAATATCTTCCAGTACACAGGTGATATTATCGCAATTATAGTAACAATCACTAAAATTTGTGCCCCAGCAATCGCCGCGTCTTCGTTGTCAACAGAGGCTTATAAAATAAAAGTGATCTTGCATGAACAGTTATTTATCGAGGAAGGTATATATGTAGAATATTAATTAAATTGATCATATTTAGACCAAAATTATTGTAATTCTTATTAAAATGTATTGTTTCAGATGAAAATGAAATACATGATATAGAAAGATTCATCAGTTACATAGAATTTCGTCCATTTAAGTTTAGTGTGCTTAAAGTTATTCCCTTGGACGCGACATTACCCGCCGTGCTACTGAATATCTTGGTCACGTATTTAATAATTGCTTTACAATTTACTCATTTATTCTAAAACCGGGACACTAATGAGTTCCAATTACAAAATAGGTATTTTGAGTCGGATTTAAAAATCAATTCTTATCGTTACATCAAGAAAATATCATATATAAGGCAACGCGAAGGAGCCCCGTCATCAAAGGGGAGTCTAGCCAAAAATAATATAATTTTCCTCTAGCCGTTCCGAAAAAGGCTTAAGGACTTTGTTGTCATGTCAAAAAGCATAAAGACCCTTGAAACTCTAAGTCTGGGCCTGCCTTTCTTGAAAAGGACTTGTGAAGTAGCTTTTTTAATTAATTTGAATTAAAACTATTTTACATAAATGTAAATAACAGCCTGTAAATGGCCCACTTCTGGGCTCCTTAGACCATGATGAGGTTTTGAAGCTTACTCTACCACATAGATATATGTAGCAGATCGTGATTAATTCCTTCACAGCCGAATTTGTGTTTATAATTCACAGATGAATTATAAACACAAATTAAACAAATGAAAATTCAGTGTTGTTTGCCTGGGTTTGAAATTAGAATCTTTGGTTTAGATTGATGTCATCTGACCACCGAGCTATAGCGGCTCTTTATTCAAACTGTATCGCAGTTTATTCTTAATATCCTGCACAAAACGAACGAATACTAACTAAGTAATTGCACTGACTTTTTGTAGGTGGAATTTGTGTTATAAGATTATGTACACTTTCCGTGTTTGTGGAAACGCACGTATTTGTAATATTTTTTCTTATAAATACCACAATTATTATTGTAAATGCAGTGTTTTTTTAAATATATCGTTAGCCTTTAAAGGTGTACTTGTTTTATTTACATTTATTTAAGAGTAAATAATTAATGTATATTTTTAGTAATAGTGCGTTATTTTCATCGCCATATTTTACTTTACAAATTATACAATGACGCACGTCATTGGAAAAATCATTAATATTTACTAAAACAAATAAGAACAAACACTGAGCTCCATAGAATAGTCATTGTATTATTGTGATTGTGTGATTAAAAGAAACGTGCATTACATCGATTTAAATGTACGTAAGTATATCTTGCTTGGTGAGCGAGGGTTTTGGATATTCGGGTCATATTCGATTTTTTTTTTATTGAATAGGTAGGTGGATGAGCATATAAGCCACCTGATGGTAAGTGGTCACCCACCGCCCATAGACATTGTCATTGTAAGAAATATTAACCATTGCTTAAATCGCACACACACAGAGTGTAATTTCGTTTCTGTGGTTACTAGAATCATTAGGAATATGACATTAATATTGCTTTTCTTAAAATAATCTGTAGTCTCGTTTGTTTTGTCACGTTATCGTTAAACATTTCGACACAAAATCGCGTAATGATTAATGAGAATCCAAAAAACATATCAACTTCAAACTCATCTTCTATACGACCAATATCAAAACGCCTTAAAACATTCTTTATATCAATCCAAATTTTATGTTAATTTGACTTTGGATTTATCAGATATAAATGTAGTGAAATGAAATTATTATTAATATAATTTTAGCGTTTACATCAATTTTGGTAGGAATCATTTGTCTTGCGTTGAAATTTACAGCTGTATCGGTGCATTGTATTTATTATTTTCAATTGAGAAATGTACATATTATGTTGTTTTATTGCTGACTACGTGTGAACGAAATACATTTCGTAAATGTTTAGAACATTTACTCTATATCGATTTATAATTAAACGCAAGAAACTATAATTATTTAGATATTAAAATATGGATGTTGCTTAGTAACATTGTTCTACAAACTGGGACTTTCATTTGTTCGTTGTGTGTATTACGAAGGATGTAAAACAGATGTATTCAAAGTGATGACGCTTATGATAACAGTATCGTGTAATGACGTTCCACTTGTTATATTTGATTTTATTTTTCATACTACGCATATCAGATTGGTAGCTCTAAGAAAATAGAAACAAACGCAGTTACTGTATAAATCTTTAATAGATTCGGTTGAAAATACCAAAAAAACATATGATCTTATTTTAAATAAGGTATTAAGTAATACTTAGAATAATTGGCTAATATAAATTATTTTCAAAGGTAAATTATTTATAGTACGCATTAACTATATTGACAAATGCTCCTGGACGTGACGCAATATATCATTTAATAGAAGGACTGAAGAAGGGATGGGTAAGTTTTGTTAAATATTATGATTTATCTAAAATACTTTATCGAACTGATTATTGCAATTCAATGAAATTTTACACATAATCGTAATACGTTAATATTCAATTCAAATTATTTTTGGGTAACAATCAAAAAATGTTAACTAAATTCACGTATATTATAATAATACCTTGAAAATATAATAACGATTTCATAATCATTCAGTACTTGTATGTGTAACAAACAAAAACACATTTTATTTTTACAAGGACGGTAACAAAGACAGACGATACTTAGTAAGTAACGGTCACAGGTAAAAAATATCTCTATTGCTTAATATTTAATGTTACTGATATTTTTTAAAGATTTATTTTGATGCTAGAATAAATCAAAGTCACAAGAATGGATGAAACCTTGTCACTATGTTGCTTAATTTTTTTATCTCGTATATATTTATCTTTGACGATAAATACGTCTCAATTAGTGCATATCCCAACCTGGAACTTACGTGACATATTCTTAATGTGTTATAACCATAACAGTTTTAAAACGACTCGAATAAAGTATTTTCAAATTGAAGTATCTAGTTGATATACGAGTTTGTGTCCCGTTTTTAGAATAAATGAGTCAATTGTAGAATGACGATTAAATACGTGATATACAGATTTAGTATCTCGGCGGGTAATTTTGTATCCAGGGGAATAATTTTAAGCACACTAAACTTAAACGCACGAATTTCTATGTAACTGATGAAACTTTCTATATATCTTATCACATCTCGTGAACACGTCATGGTGACGATAATAAGACTTATTTTTGCAAGGTTATATATGTTTTTTTCAGATACTGTACTACGAGCCGGACAGTATACCAGCTAAAATCAACAAATAAATTTGGAGTAAAATAAAACATAGCGTTTGTTAATAAGAAAATATATTTTTCACAACGCACACACAAAGGGTACTCCTTAGACAGCTAAGGAGAGGGGACGTGACGGTACACAAGAGCGTCACGTCGTTTACCATCACGGCATGCGAGTCCGACTTACCCGGGGAGCTCCAACAAATGTTTCACATCGAAATCAACCAGACTCTTATTTAAAACTAAGCCTTATTTAAATATAATTATATATTAATTGCAAACTGGTTTTTAGTATAAATGAGTTAGTTGTAAAATTACAATAGTGTATGTGACACAGAGATTCAGTAAAATGACGGGCAACTTCGCATCCAAAGGTATAATTTTGAGTACATGGAACTCAAATGGACGAACTTCTATGTAATTAATAAGTCTTCTTATATCTTGTATTTGATTTTCATCTGAAAATCAAATGTTTATTTAAAATATATTATGTATAACTTCGCAGAAAGCATACAACGCAGGTCAATTTTTAAAATAGTACCTATAAATACAAAGTTGAGTCAATGATTTTTGCAATCGATAGGGATCGGGATGGCACTGAAAAACACTCCCAGTCCTAAAGAGCTAGGTGTATGTTATAAAGCACAAGTCTCAACCAAACCAAATATTGGTTTAAAGGGCAGTAGTAGTAAAGAATAAAAAATATTATAATAAGTATCATAAAAGTGTTTCATTATGTATACAAACCTTTCTCTTCAATTAACTTATTATGTAAAATCCCTTTTATTTTACGAATCTCAGCAGATAACGAAGCAGCTGCAATAGCTGGCACAAATATTTTGATAAGAATTGAAAATATTTTTATAATTGAAGCTAAATGAATAACATTTATCTGTAAAAGCAGTTGTAACAATTATTTAAAATTATTAAGCATGTATAGTAAGTAAGTAAATAACTGCGATCAACGCTATATTTTTTTAATAGACTAGCAAACAGACCACCTGGTCCTAATGGTCACTATCGCCGATGGACATTGGCACTATCAGAAACATTAACCATCCCTTATATCACCAATGCGCCAATAATCAAATCAACGATATAACATTTACTAATATAGATTTGGTTACGATTCCGATCAGAATACACTGATGAAACGAAATCTTGTATAATATTTTATAACTATCAGTTTGAACTTTGTATCAATGTTACGAGATAATTGACTTAAGAACATTTGTGTTAAATAGTAATTTACATAATTTGGAAGCATTTAATATTTTTTTATTATTTAAATTTTGTAGTATGGCAACACCACTCCACTAAAAAATCTCCGATTTAACTTACCGAATTGACTGTTATTTGTTGTATCATTTCATAAATTACGTGCATGAGAACAGGTGAATTTACCATCAAAGCGACAATGAACTGAAAGAAGATGGTTTTAAATTATACAAATTAAATGAATATTATTTTAGCAAAAGTATTCGTACTTACAATAGGATCAAGCGCTGTTTTAATGTTTTCCACGGAATCAATTAAAGATTTATATAAGTTTTGCGTTTCTTTCGGTTTAAAGTTTTTTCCACTTATGTAAATTCTTAGAGCTGTCAGTATGGTATTTGTAGCGTAAAAACCAAATGAAAATATTATAAGAGGTATATCCATATACGATAACGTTACGGGATACACAAGTATTGTGATAATTTTATTTACACATTTGTCGAAATAAAGACAATAAAATACTCCGATTAGGGATTTGTATGCCATTGTTGCCAAGCAACATATTACTATTATAACATCTAAATGTTTCGAGGGCAAGTTCATGTTTAGTTTTGAGTCGATCCACAATAAATGTTCCAGAAATTTACGAAATGCTTTCCGTTCAGGCGTTATCAGTAATATAAAAGTATACATATAAGCCTCAGTATAATATATGGAGTACCAGACGCAATAAACGAATTCATTTGTTTCATACTTAATCAACGTAATACAAGTGATTGCCACGACAATTGATTTAATCGATAAAAATATTTTAATGATAAGCTTATGAACCATAGATTTATATTCGACAAACCCGAAATCAATTGAATAAAGAATTTGAAGCAATATCATGAATGTCTTAAGTAGTTTTGACATTGGTAGTATGTCTGGCTGAGTCTGGTTTGAAGTCGGCAAGTATTTTGGTTTCACTTTAATCATTATGATGAAATTACTTTTATTATAACGTAAAACACGACACGTCTGCTTGATATAAAAGAAATTATATTAATGTAGATTTCAGTAATTAGGGAATGAGTAACATTTTTGTATAAATTGCTTTAATAATATAAAGAACCATGACATTGATTAGTCATTTAACAACGCAAAGTAAATGAATAACGACATATTGCATCAATATTTTTTTTTATCTATCATTTTAATATAAATTTTGTTAATTATAGGAACTTTATGAAAGTTTCAAATATTTTCAAATTTAAAAGTCAATCGTAAGGCTTAAATCTCTTCAAAATGAAGTCCTTAAAAAACAACTATCATTGCAATACAATATGCGGTATAAAGGCGATTGGCTAAGTACATTTGTTCCCGAGGTAGGAAGACAAAAGGTTATATGGTTTTGTAAATAACTATTGGGCCTAGGGTTAGAAAATGATATGCTTTTAAGGATGTCAGAAGACGATACTTCAAACTCTATGCTATTACTTAACCAGAGATATAATGTAAGAGAAATAGAAACTATTATTTAATCCTAAAAAGTCATATGAACTTTTGCAATCTACGAGTATACGACTTTTTAAATAAAACAAATGGTTGAGCATGCGCAACTGACAACAATAATAAAGTTAGCATAACAACATGAAAATAGACAAAAACTGCCTCAACACAGGAAGTGCGGATAAACACGAATTCCAACCACACAAAAATAATATAATTAATTCGTTTGTGTTGCAGGATATTAAGGGACCTACTACTACCTGGGACGCTATTAGGGGGGAACTCTTTCACCATCGTGTACCCTCTTACCTGCAGGCGATCGTCGGTGGCTACTTGCGCGACGGATACGTTTCATATATGGAGCAAGACGGTACGAGGACCCGAAGAGAGGTTAGGTATGGGGTCCCGCAGGGGTCAGTTTTGGGGCCTTTATTGTGGAACCTCGCATATGACGCAGTCCTGCGCGTCACTCTCCCTGAAGGTGTCATCGTCGTTTGTCATGTAGACGACACGTTGGTGCTGGCATCGGGGAGGATTTTGAGAGAATCCAAGAGCTCGCCGAGCTTGGGGTGAATATCGTCGTCGGTAAGATCTGCGAGTAGTGCCTTCAGATAGCGTCTCATTAGACGGAGGCGTTATGGTTCCATAAGCTGCCAAGGAGCAGGGAGCCGCTCGACTCGCACTTCCGCGTTGGTGGCTCATACGTTCAGGTGGCTCAAACGGCCATCGCAGTTTTAGTAGGTAAAAATCCCACATAGCCCGGTTCCCTCCTCAAAGGAGCCGGGTACCTCTCTCGAGGTTTCCACTGCGTAAAACAAAAGAATAATAATAAAGTATAATTTATCGTTTTGATTAATGTCAAATCAAAACAATTTTCGACTTCAGGGTCGCCAAAGATATAACGTTGTTAATAAATTAAATATTCTAAATGCGAAATTACCTCTGTCTGTTATGCTTTCACGGCTAAACTACTGAACTAATTTAGAAGAAATATGGTGTGAAGTAAGTTTATTTTATTTATTAAATTAATACTCAAATATTCTAATAATTATACTCAAATTAATTTATGGAACATATAGAGAGAACTCCTAATGGATCTTACCTATAGATCTGACTTCAATATCGTTTTTTTTTTATATTTATCGGGAAGGCAAATGACTCCACTCCATATGATGGTAAGTGAAGTCCAAACGCGACGACGGCCAGTACAGTCGGAAAGAGTGTTCTGCACTAGCCGCCCCCGCCTTGCCGACCCGCAAGATGCCTCTTCACGCCTCGTTCGAAGTCAGGTTTTAGGAGGAAGGAAATATGTGATCTGATAATGAATTCCATTTTTTGGAGTTGCGACAAAGAAAGCAGTATCTCCTTCATCCTTCTACTATGGGACAACCAGATACCGTGAGAGCCTACGCCTACATCATCAACATTCCACCCACATAAGCACGATATGTTAACAGGTAACATTGTGGTCAAGCGTAAGCCATAAAAAGGAATACACGAACCTCCTACAATTTAAGTAGGTTAACTATGTTTAAAAAATATATGTATCAACTTTATTATTTGTTTAATATTTAATCTGAGTTGCAATGTAACGCTATACGGCTCTTTGTATATTAAAACAATCTGTGTATGTATTAAAACACTTCGTACTATAATTACTAAAATAACTTTAAACTAACAGTAATATTACTTCTTTTACGACAAGCTGACGCATTGTTCGTGTTATAAAATTGAAACAATTAAATAATTTCAACATAAAATATATCGTAATGATTAATGTGAAACCAAAATATTTATCGACTTCAAACTCACCTTCCGTACCACCAATATCGAAAAGCCTCAAAATGTTCTTTATATGGCTCCAAATTATGTATTCACTTGATTTCGGATTCATTCAATATAAAACTACGTGGCATAAGTATACTGTTAAAGTATTTTTACCGATTGTATCAAATATCGCAGGAATCATTCCTCTTCTATTTATAAGCTATAATTATGATCAGTTGGACTTCAGATGGTGTGCAGTATATTTAATTGAAAAATATGTACAAGTTATCGCATTACTGAAAACGCTTGAACAAAATAGTTTTCGTAAATTTTTGGAAAATTTTCTGTGGATGGACTCAAAATTAAATACAAACAATTCTTCTTACTATTTAGATGCTAAGATTTTGATATCTTGTGTGGCAACATTGTTATCCAAATTTGGAGTTATACTTACTCACTGCCTGACTTTCGACGAAAGTTTTGAGGTAGTATCAGTAATGACAGTCACGGTGATATTTTTATGCAATGAGGTGCCCCTTATAATATTTTTTTTCGTTTTTTATGCAACAAATATCAGTTTGTCTGCTCTTAGAAAATGTTTAAGCAATAAAAAATTAAAAGCGAAAGAAACACAATTATTGTATAAATCATTAATTGATTCGATTGAGAATATCAAATACACTTTTGATCCTATTGTAAGTAAGCAACTGTGGTTTTTTGTTAATATAATAATAATAATTAGAACTATATGCAAAGCTATTTATTTTTAGTTCATGGTCACTTTATTGGCAAGTATACCCGGAATTCTACTTGCGATTTATCACATTATAAAAGAAATGAAAGAAGGCTGGGTAAGTTTTTTTATAAATATAATAGTAAGGTCTTCCAGACCGATTTCGGTGCGGCGGCCAATCTCAAGAAAGATTAGTCAACTGCGCAGGACATATTAAAGTGCGCAAGTATGTGCACAAACACAGGTTCACTCTCTATTCTGTAACTCTCATAATGAGATGGAATGGCAATCCGACGCGACCGGAAATAATTCCGATGCAGGACCAACGGCTTGAACAGTTGTCCGAGGTACGGAAGTGTACACACTACCAACTTCCAGACTGCGGGCTGCTATTGAGAATTTTCGACAGAAAAACCAAATATCTTTTAGTTGGCCCGACCTGGGATTTGAATCCAGGACCTCTGGGTCTGCGGCCTTTTATCTTGCCACTAGACCAACGAGGCAGTTAAAAATAAATAATATTTTTTCGAATAAATGTTAATATTGAATGAATATAAATACATTTGGGACAGTGTTAAGATAAAAACAGAAAGCTTACATTGTATCGAAATATTGGAGACTTCAATTTAGCGTCAGTGGAAAACCCGCTAAAGCGCCATTTTGGCCAATATGACTTATGTATGTACATATATCATTGGATGCAGTTTTTGTATCGATGACTGCAGGTGTCAATCCAATCAGAGCATATTTTGTGCTTTAGCATTGTGAAAAATAGCCTCTTTTATAATCTCAAAGAGACATTTTTCGTAAGTTTTCTGTTAATCTAAATCGCAATCACAGTCTGTTTTTTCACTTTAGGCGCTATTGCATTTCATACTTTCCACTGACATACGATATATATAGCCAACCACCTAGAATAGCCAGAATGCGTGCTTTGTCAGTAAATAAACTATACATATACTTTTTCAGATCAATATCTTCCAGTACACAGGTGATATTATCGCAATTATAGTAACAATCACTAAAATTTGTGCCCCAGCAATCGCCGCGTCTTCGTTGTCAACAGAGGCTTATAAAATAAAAGTGATCTTGCATGAACAGTTATTTATCGAGGAAGGTATATATGTAGAATATTAATGAAATTGATCATATTTAGATCAAAATTATTGTAATTCTCATTAAAATGTATTGTTTCAGATGAAAATGAAATACATGATATAGAAAGATTCATCAGTTACATAGAATTTCGTCCATTTAAGTTTAGTGTGCTTAAAGTTATTCCCTTGGACGCAACGTTACCCGCAGTAATACTAAATATCTTGGTCACGTATTTAATAGTTATTTTACAATTTACTCATTTGTACTGAAACCGCCATTATTCTTTTTATTCCTAATATCCTGCAACACAAACGAATTGATTATATTGTCTGTGTGTGGTTAGAATTCGTGTTTATCCGCAGTTCCCGTGTTGACGCAATTTTTGTCTATTTTCATGTTATTATGCTAACATATTATTGTTGTTAATGCACATTATTTATTCAAAATATATTGTACCGCAACCGTTTGTTTTATTTAAAATGTCCCGACTCTAATCTCGTAAATTGTAAAAGTTCGAATGACTTCTTAGGAGTAAATAATAGTTTCTATTTCTCTTATATGATTTCTTAGGTAAAGTATAAGTATAAGTATAAATTAAAATATCGTCTTCTGATATCCTACTAACCCCTCGTCCCAATAGCTGCTTACGAAACCGCATGATCTTTCGTCTTCCTACATTGGGAACAAATGTACTTAGCTTTTCGCCTTTAAGCCGTTTTCTTATAATAGAAATGATAGTTTTTATTGACTTTATTTTTAAGTGTATTATATCGGAAACCGTACTATTAATATAAAAATTCGAGCCTTACAATCGATTTTTAAATTCGAATGTGTTATAAGAGTTCTTATAATTTAGAAAATGTATATTAAAATGATAAATGAAAAAAGATATTGATGCAGTATGTCGTTATTCATTTACTTTGCCGTTGTCCAATAACTAATCAACGCCATGGTTCTTTATATTATTAAAGCAATTTATATAAAAATGTTATTCATTTCGTGATTATTGAAATCTACATAAATATAACTTCTTTTATATCAAGCAGACGTGTTGATTTCAGGTTTATCGAATATAAGTCGATGGTTCATAAGTTTATCATTAAAATATTTTTATCGATTAAACTAATTGTCGTAGCAATCACTTGTATTACGTTGATTAAGAATGAAACACACGAATTCGTATATTGCAACTAGTACTCCATATATTATACTGAGGCTTATATGTATACTTTTATATTACTGATAACGCCTGAACGGAAAGCATTTCGTAAACTTCTGGAATATTTACTGTGGATCGACTCAAAACTAAACATGAACTTGCCCTCGAAACATTTAGATGTTATAATAGTAATATGTTGCTTGGCAACAATGATATACAAATCCCTAATCGGAGTATTTTATTGTCTTTTTTTAGACATATGTGTAAATAAAATTATCACAATACTTGTGTATCCCGTAACGTTATCGTATATGGATATACCTCTTATAATATTTTCATTTGTTTTTTACGCTACAAATACCACACTGACAGCTCTAAGAATTTACATAAGTGGAAAAAACTTTAAACCGAAAGAAACGCAAAACTTATATAAATCTTTAATTGATTCCGTGGAAAACATTAAAACAGCGCTTGATCCTATTGTAAGTACGAATACTTTTAGTTAAAGAATATTAATTTAATTTGTAGAACATAAAACATTGTTTTTTCAGTTCATTGTCGCTTTGATGATAAATATACCTGTTCTTTTGTTCGTAATTTATGAAATGATAAACAAATAACAGTCAATTCGGTAAGTTAAATCGGCGATTTTTTAGTGGAATGGTGTTACCATAGTGCAAAATTTAAATGTTATAAAATTATTAAATATTTGTTAATTATAATTAACATTTTTACGAAATGTATTAAATCCTTTCAAATTATGTAAATTATTATTTAACACAAATGTTTTAAGTTAATTATCTCGTAACATTGATACAAAGTTCAAATTGATAGTTATAAAATATTATACAAGATTTCGTTTTATCAGTGTATTCACACTGATCGGAATCGTAACCAAATCTATGTTAGTAAATGTTATATCGTTAGTTAATATTCAATAATATTTTAAAATATTTTACACACGAAATGCAATGCAGGCACAAGGCACATAGCATCCAGGTTCCTTTATGATTATTGGCGCATTGGTGATATAAGGGATGGTTAATGTTTCTGATAGTGCCAATGTCCATCGGCGATAGTGACCATTAGGATCAGGTGGTCTGTTTGCTAGTCTATTAAAAAAATATAGCGTTGATCGCAGTTATTTACTTACTATACATGCTTAATAATTTTAAATAATTGTTATAACTGCTTTTACAGATAAATATTGTTCATTTAGCTTCAATTATAAAAATATTTTCAATTCTTATCAAAATATTTGTGCCAGCTATTGCAGCGGCTTGGTTATCTGCTGAGATTCGTAAAATAAAAGGGATTTTACACAATAAGTTAATTGAAGAGAAATGTTTGTATACATAACGAAACACTTTTATGATACTTATTATAATATTTTTTATTCTTTACTACTACTACCCTTTAAACCAATATTTGGTTCAGTTGAGACTTGTGCTTTATAACATACACCCAGCTCTTTAAGACTGACTATTTTTCAGTGCCATCCTTATCCCTATCGATACCAAAAATCATTGACTCAACTTTGTATTTATAGGTACTATTTTTTAAATTGACCCGCGTTGTTTGGTGTCGTCTGCGAAGTTATACATATTATATTTTATATATACATTTGATTTTCAGATGAAAATCAAATACGAGATATAAGAAGACTCATTAATTACATAGATGTTCGTCCATTTGAGTTCCATGTACTTAAAATTATATCTTTGGATGCGAAGTTGCCCGTCATTTTACTGAATCTCTGTGTCACATACACTATTGTAATTTTACAACTAACTCATTTATACTAAAAACCAGTTTGCAATTAACATATAATTATATTTAAATAAGGTATAGTTTTAATTTGAGTCCGGTTGATTTCGTTGTGAAACATTTGTTGGAGCCCCCCGGGGGGTAAGTCGAACTCGCATGTCGTGATGGTAAACGACGTGACGCTCTTGTATACCGTCACGTCCCCTCTCCTTTGCTGTCTTAGGAGTACCCTTTGTGTGTACGTTGTGAAAAATATATTTTCTTATTAACAAACGCTATGTTTTATTTTATTCCAATTTAATTGTTGGTCTTAGCTGGTATACTGTCCGGCTCGTAGTATAGTATCTGAAAAAAACATATATAACCTTGCAAAAATAAGTCTTATTATCATCACCATGACGTGTTCACGAGATGTGATAAGAGATATAGAAAGTTTCATCAGTTACATAGAAATTCGTGCGTTTAAGTTTAGTGTGCTTAAAATTATTCCCCTGGATACAAAATTACCCGGCGAGATACTAAATCTGTGTATAACGTATTTAATCGTCATTCTACAATTGAGTCATTTATTCTAAAAACGGGACACAAACTCGTATATCAACTAGATACTTCAATTTGAAAATACTTTATTCGAGTCGTTTTAAAACTGTTATGGTTATAACACATTAAGAATATGTCACGTAAGTTCCAGGTTGGGATATGCACTAGTTGAGACGTATTTATCGTCAAAGATAAATATATACGAGATAAAAAAATTAAGCAACATAGTGACAAGGTTTCATCCATTCTTGTGACTTTGATTTATTCTAGCATCAAAATAAATCTTTAAAAAATATCAGTAACATTAAATATTAAGCAATAGAGATATTTTTTACCTGTGACCGTTACTTACTAAGTATCGTCTGTCTTTGTTACCGTCCTTGTAAAAATAAAATGTGTTTTTGTTTGTTACACATACAAGTACTGAATGATTATGAAATCGTTATTATATTTTCAAGGTATTATTATAATATACGTGAATTTAGTTAACATTTTTTGATTGTTACCCAAAAATAATTTGAATTGAATATTAACGTATTACGATTATGTGTAAAATTTCATTGAATTGCAATAATCAGTTCGATAAAGTATTTTAGATAAATCATAATATTTAACAAAACTTACCCATCCCTTCTTCAGTCCTTCTATTAAATGATATATTGCGTCACGTCCAGGAGCATTTGTCAATATAGTTAATGCGTACTATAAATAATTTACCTTTGAAAATAATTTATATTAGCCAATTATTCTAAGTATTACTTAATAACTTATTTAAAATAAGATCATATGTTTTTTTGGTATTTTCAACCGAATCTATTAAAGATTTATACAGTAACTGCGTTTGTTTCTATTTTCTTAGAGCTACCAATCTGATATGCGTAGTATGAAAAATAAAATCAAATATAACAAGTGGAACGTCATTACACGATACTGTTATCATAAGCGTCATCACTTTGAATACATCTGTTTTACATCCTTCGTAATACACACAACGAACAAATGAAAGTCCCAGTTTGTAGAACAATGTTACTAAGCAACATCCATATTTTAATATCTAAATAATTATAGTTTCTCGCGTTTAATTATAAATCGATATAGAGTAAATGTTCTAAACATTTACGAAATGTATTTCGTTCACACGTAGTCAGCAATAAAACAACATAATATGTACATTTCTCAATTGAAAATAATAAATACAATGCACCGATACAGCTGTAAATTTCAACGCAAGACAAATGATTCCTACCAAAATTGATGTAAACGCTAAAATTATATTAATAATAATTTCATTTCACTACATTTATATCTGATAAATCCAAAGTCAAATTAACATAAAATTTGGAGTGATATAAAGAATGTTTTAAGGCGTTTTGATATTGGTCGTATAGAAGATGAGTTTGAAGTTGATATGTTTTTTGGATTCTCATTAATCATTACGCGATTTTGTGTCGAAATGTTTAATGATAACGTGACAAAACAAACGAGACTACAAATTATTTTAAGAAAAGCAATATTAATGTCATATTCCTAATGATTCTAGTAACCACAGAAACGAATCTATAAGTATACAAATTGATTCATTATTTAAAATGCGTTTCAATACTACTTTGTAATATAATATATACAGTGTAACCAATACAAGGAAAAAATAATTATATGTACGTATTAGTGAATATTTTATTAGTAAAATAATGTCTATACTTATTATTAATAGATATTTTTTTATAGCGTAGGTAGTCGGACGACCATACGGGCCACCTGATGGAAAGTGATCACCAACGTCCATAGACATTGGCATAGTAAGAAATGTTAACCATCGCTTACATCGCCAATGCGCCACCAACGTTGGGAACTAAGATGTTATGTCTCTTGTGCCTGTGATTACACTGGCTCACTCACCCTTCAAACCGGAACACAACAGTACCAAGTACGCCTGTTTTGCTGATGAATGGGTGGCACCTACCCAGACGACCTTGCACAAAACTCTACCACAAAGTAAATAATATAATATGTATATTATTGTCCATAAAGTTGAAGAGTTTGTTTGGTTGATCCCGCTAATCTCAGGAACTACTGGACGCCAATGCCACTTATGTAAAAGGTTTATTAACATTCTCGATTCTCGATCTCGAAAAAATTATATTGTGCTGGATATCCAATTATTTATTATCATCATCGTCATCCCTTTCTCGTCCACTGCTGGACATAGGACTCTCCAATGGCACGCCACTGAGCTCGATCTTCAGTTCTCAATCTCCATCCGCTGCTAGCCACTTTGCGTATACGATTAGCAAACGAGGCTCTGGCGACCGACTAATGTCGGTATAACCATTCTATTAAGGCGCAACTAAATAGTGCAGATAGATGACGGGCAGCAGCGTCACCTGTGCGACGAGCTACGCTCTGCGATCACCAATCCGCCTGCCCAGCGTGGTGATTACGGGCAAAACCTTCTATGGCACACACTAATACGCAACGGCCCCTAGTTCCCGGTGGCCCCGCTGTTCCTGGCTAAGGCGGCGGTCATGGTAAAGGTGGGGCAGGGGGTGCTAAGAATCCCCGGGATCCAATTATTATATAATTATTATTACTAACATCACGCTTCGACCAAGAAGTATCGAATTGAGAGCTTCTGAGAGCTTCAGTTACATGCGCTGCGTTAAGGTTAAAGTTACGCAATCATCATGTATGACGGAATTGTTCCTTTCCTAATTTATTTTTTAATATTTTTTTAACTAAGTAAGTAGTTATGTTTATATTAGTGTATTAGGATATTCTACAAAACAGCAGTACTTGGTATTGTTGTGTTCCGGTTTGAAGGGTGATTGAGCCAGTGTTATTACAGGCACAAGGTGTAAGCGATGGTTAACATTTCTTTCAATGACAATGTCTGTAGACAGTGGTAACCACTTACCGTCAGGTGGCCCATTTGTGGCAGATCAGCCTACCTATTCAATAAAAAAAAATCGAATATGAACCGAATATCCAAAACCCTCGCTCACCAAGCAAGATATACTTACGTACATTTAAATCGATGTAATGCACGTTTCGTTTTAATCACACAATCACAATAATACAATGACTATTCCATGGAGCTCAGTGTTTGTTCTTATTTGTTTTAGTACATATTAATGATTTTTCCAATGACGTGCGTCATTGTATAATTTGTAAAGTAAAATATGGCGATGAAAATAACGCACTATTACTAGAAATATACATTAATTATTTACTCTTAAATAAATGTAAATAAAACAAGTACACCTTTAAAGGCTAACGATATATTTAAAAAAACACTGTGCATTTACAATAATAATTGTAGTATTTATATGAAAAAATATTACAAATACGTGCGTTTCCACAAACACGGAAAGTGTACATAATCTTATAACACAAATTCCACCTACAAAAAGTCAGTGCAATTACTTAGTTAGTATTCGTTCGTTTTGTGCAGGATATTAAGAATAAACTGCGATACAGTTTGAATAAAGAGCCGCTATAGCTCGGTGGTCAGAAGACATCAATCTAAACCAAAGATTCTAATTTCAAATCCAGGCAAACAACACTGAATTTTCATTTGTTTAATTTTTGTTTATAATTCATCTGTGAATTATAAACACAAATTCGGCTGTGAAGGAATTAATCACGAGGAAACCTGCATGTGACAATCTGCTACATATATCTATGAGGTAGAGTAAGCTTCAAAACCTCATCATGGTCTAAGGAGCCCAGCAGTGGGCCATTTACAGGCTGTTATTTACATTTATGTAAAATAGTTTTAATTCAAATTAATTAAAAAAGCTACTTCACAAGTCCTTTTCAAGAAAGGCAGGCCCAGACTTAGAGTTTCAAGGGTCTTTATGCTTTTTGACATGACAACAAAGTCCTTAAGCCTTTTTCGAAACGGCTAGAGGAAAATTATATTATTTTTGGCTAGACTCCCCTTTGATGACGCTCCTTCGCGTTGCCTTATATATGATATTTTCTTGATGTAACGATAAGAATTGATTTTTAAATCCGACTCAAAATACCTATTTTGTAATTGGAACTCATTAGTGTCCCGGTTTTAGAATAAATGAGTAAATTGTAAAGCAATTATTAAATACGTGACCAAGATATTCAGTAGCACGGCGGGTAATGTCGCGTCCAAGGGAATAACTTTAAGCACACTAAACTTAAATGGACGAAATTCTATGTAACTGATGAATCTTTCTATATCATGTATTTCATTTTCATCTGAAACAATACATTTTAATAAGAATTACAATAATTTTGATCTAAATATGATCAATTTCATTAATATTCTACATATATACCTTCCTCGATAAATAACTGTTCATGCAAGATCACTTTTATTTTATAAGCCTCTGTTGACAACGAAGACGCGGCGATTGCTGGGGCACAAATTTTAGTGATTGTTACTATAATTGAGATAATTTCACCTGTGTACTGGAAGATATTGATCTGAAAAAGTATATGTATAGTTTATTTACTGATAAAGCACGCATTTTGGCTATTCTAGGTGGTTGGCTATATATATCGTGTCAGTGGAAAGTATGAAATGCAAAAGCGCCTAAATTATATTTTTGGTAAATGAGATTAGTTAGTTTTTTCAATAAAAAAACAGACTGTGATTGCGATTTAGATTAAACAAAAACCATATTTTCTTTATCTAAATTTACAAACATCATATGCCGCTTATGCAAGAAAATACGTGTTTAGGTTATGGGGAAATCTTAGTCAGTTTTAAGGATAGAAGGATACAAATCAAAAATTTCACACCAAGGCCACTGGTGTCAGAAAACTTACGAAAAATGTCTCTTTGAGATTATAAAAGCGGCTATTTTTCACAATGCTAAAGCACAAAATATGCTCTGATTGGATTGACACCTGCAGTCATCGATACAAAAACTGCATCCAATGATATATGTACATACATAAGTCGTATTGGCCAAAATGGCGCTTTAGCGGGTTTTCCACTGACGCTAAATTGAAGTCTCCAATATTTCGATACAATGTAAGCTTTCTGTTTTTATCTTAACACTGTCCCAAATGTATTTATTTATATTCATTCAATATTAAGATTAATATATTATTTATTCGAAAAAATATTATTTATTTTTAACTGCCTCGTTGGTCTAGTGGCAAGATAAAAGGCCGCAGACCCAGAGGTCCTGGATTCAAATCCCAGGTCGGGCCAATTAAAAGATATTTGGTTTTTCTGTCGAAAATTCTCAATAGCAGCCCGCAGTCTGGAAGTTGGTAGTGGGTACACTTCCGTACCTCGGACAACTGTTAAAGCCGTTGGTCCTGCATCAGAATTATTTCCGGTCGCGTCGGATTGCCATTCCATCTCATTATGAGAGTTACAGAATAGAGAGTGAACCTGTGTTTGTGCACATACTTGCGCACTTTAATATGTCCTGCGCAGTTGACAAATCTTTGTTGAGATTGGCCGCCGTACCGAAATCGGTCTGGAAGACCTTATTAATATATTTATAAAAAAACTTACCCAGCCTTCTTTCATTTCTTTTATAATGTGATAAATCGCAAGTAGAACTCCGGGTATACTTGCCAATAAAGTGACCATGAACTAAAAATAAATAGCTTTGCATATAGTTCTAATTATTATTATTATATTAACAAAAAACCACAGTTGCTTACTTACAATAGGATCAAAAGTGTATTTGATATTCTCAATCGAATCAATTAATGATTTATACAATGATTGTGTTTCTTTCGCTTTTAATTTTTTATTGCTTAAACATTTTCTAAGAGCAGACAAACTGATATTTGTTGCATAAAAAACGAAAAAAAATATTATAAGGGGCACCTCATTGCATAAAAATATCACCGTGACTGTCATTACTGATACTACCTCAAAACTTTCGTCGAAAGTCAGGCAGTGAGTAAGTATAACTCCAAATTTGTATAACAATGTTGCCACACAACCTATCAAAATCTTAGCATCTAAATAGTAAGAAGAATTGTTTGTATTTAATTTTGAGTCCATCCACAGAAAATTTTCCAAAAATTTACGAAAACTATTTTGTTCAAGCGTTTTCAGTAATGCGATAACTTGTACATATTTTTCAATTAAATATACTGCACACCATCTGAAGTCCAACTGATCATAATTATAGCTTATAAATAGAAGAGGAATGATTCCTGCGATATTTGATACAATCGGTAAAAATACTTTAACAGTATACTTATGCCACGTAGTTTTATATTGAATGAATCCGAAATCAAGTGAATACATAATTTGGAGCCATATAAAGAACATTTTGAGGCTTTTCGATATTCGTGGTATGGGAGGTTTCGATAAGTATTTTGGTTTCACGTTAATCATTACGATATATTTTATGTTTCAATTATTTTATTATTTCAACGTAACAAAACGAACAATGCGTCAGCTTGTCGTAAAAGAAGTAATATTACTGTTAGTTTAAAGTTATTTTAGTAATTATAGTACGAAGTGTTTTAATACATACACAGATTGTTTTAATATACAAAGAGCCGTATAGCGTTACATTGCAACTCAGATTAAATATTAAACAAATAATTAAGTTAATACATATATTTTTTAAACATAGTTAACCTACTTAAATTGTAGGAGGTTCGTGTATTCCTTTTTATGGCTTACGCTTGACCACAATGTTACCTGTTAACATATCGTGCTTATGTGGGTGGAATGTTGATGAAGTAGGCGTAGGCTCTCACGGTATCTGGTTGTCCGATAGTAGAAGGATGAAGAAGATACTGCTATCTTTATCGCAACTCCAAAAAATGGAATTCATTATCAGATCACATATTTCCTTCCTCCTAAAACCTGACTTCGAACGAGGCGTGAAGAGGCATCTTGCGGGTCGGCAAGGCGGGGGCGGCTAGTGCAGAACACTCTTTCCGACTGTACTGGCCGTCGTCGCGTTTGGACTTCACTTACCATCATATGGAGTGGAGTCATTTGCCTTCCCGATAAATATAAAAAAAAAAACGATATTGAAGTCAGATCTATAGGTAAGATCCATTAGGAGTTCTCTCTATATGTTCCATAAATTAATTTGAGTATAATTATTAGAATATTTCGGTATTAATTTTATAAATAAAATAAACTTACTTCACACCATATTTCTTCTAAATTAGTTCAGTAGTTTAGCCGTGAAAGCATAACAGACAGAGGTAATTTCGCATTTAGAATATTTAATTTATTAACAACGTTATATCTTTGGCGACCCTGAAGTCGAAAATTGTTTTGATTTGACATTAATCAAAACGATAAATTATACTTTATTATTATTCTTTTGTTTTACGCAGTGGAAACCTCGAGAGAGGTACCCGGCTCCTTTGAGGAGGGAACCGGGCTATGTGGGATTTTTACCTACTAAAACTGCGATGGCCGTCTTCGGCACGGATCGGAGCCGTTTGAGCCACCTGAACGTATGAGCCACCAACGCGGAAGTGCGAGTCGGGCGGCTCCCTGCTCCTTGGCAGCTTATGGAACCATAACGCCTCCGTCTAATGAGACGCTATCTGAAGGCACTACTCGCAGATCTTACCGACGACGATATTCACCCCAAGCTCGGCGAGCTCTTGGATTCTCTCAAAATCCTTCAGGGAGAGCGACGCGCAGGACTGCGTCATATGCGAGGTTCCACAATAAAGGCCCCAAAACTGACCCCTGCGGGACCCCATACCTAACCTCTCTTCGGGTCCTCGTACCGTCTTGCTCCATATATGAAACGTATCCGTCGCGCAAGTAGCCACCGACGATCGCCTGCAGGTAAGAGGGTACACGATGGTGAAAGAGTTCCCCCCTAATAGCGTCCCAGGTAGTAGTAGGTCCCTTAATATCCTGCAACACAAACGAATTAATTATATTATTTTTGTGTGGTTGGAATTCGTGTTTATCCGCACTTCCTGTGTTGAGGCAGTTTTTGTCTATTTTCATGTTGTTATGCTAACTTTATTATTGTTGTCAGTTGCGCATGCCCAACCATTTGTTTTATTTAAAAAGTCGTATACTCGTAGATTGCAAAAGTTCATATGACTTTTTAGGATTAAATAATAGTTTCTATTTCTCTTACATTATATCTCTGGTTAAGTAATAGCATAGAGTTTGAAGTATCGTCTTCTGACATCCTTAAAAGCATATCATTTTCTAACCCTAGGCCCAATAGTTGTTTACAAAACCATATAACCTTTTGTCTTCCTACCTCGGGAACAAATGTACTTAGCCAATCGCCTTTATACCGCATATTGTATTGCAATGATAGTTGTTTTTTAAGGACTTCATTTTGAAGAGATTTAAGCCTTACGATTGACTTTTAAATTTGAAAATATTTGAAACTTTCATAAAGTTCCTATAATTAACAAAATTTATATTAAAATGATAGATAAAAATACATATTGATGCAATATGTCGTTATTCATTTACTTTGCCGTTGTTCAATGACTAATCAATATCATGGTTCTTTATATTATTAAAGCAATTTATACAAAAATGTTACTCATTCCCTGATTACTGAAATCTTCATTAATATAATTTCTTTTATATCAAGCAGACGTGTCGTGTTTTACGTTATAATAAAAGTAATTTCATCATAATGATTAAAGTGAAACCAAAATACTTGCCGACTTCAAACCAGACTCAGCCAGACATACTACCAATGTCAAAACTACTTAAGACATTCATGACATTGCTTCAAATTCTTTATTCAATTGATTTCGGGTTTGTCGAATATAAATCTATGGTTCATAAGCTTATCATTAAAATATTTTTATCGATTAAATCAATTGTCGTGGCAATCACTTGTATTACGTTGATTAAGTATGAAACAAATGAATTCGTTTATTGCGTCTGGTACTCCATATATTATACTGAGGCTTATATGTATACTTTTATATTACTGATAACGCCTGAACGGAAAGCATTTCGTAAATTTCTGGAACATTTATTGTGGATCGACTCAAAACTAAACATGAACTTGCCCTCGAAACATTTAGATGTTATAATAGTAATATGTTGCTTGGCAACAATGACATACAAATCCCTAATCGGAGTATTTTATTGTCTTTATTTCGACAAATGTGTAAATAAAATTATCACAATACTTGTGTATCCCGTAACGTTATCGTATATGGATATACCTCTTATAATATTTTCATTTGGTTTTTACGCTACAAATACCACACTGACAGCTCTAAGAATTTACATAAGTGGAAAAAACTTTAAACCGAAAGAAACGCAAAACTTATATAAATCTTTAATTGATTCCGTGGAAAACATTAAAACAGCGCTTGATCCTATTGTAAGTACGAATACTTTTGCTAAAATAATATTCATTTAATTTGTATAATTTAAAACCATCTTCTTTCAGTTCATTGTCGCTTTGATGGTAAATTCACCTGTTCTCATGCACGTAATTTATGAAATGATACAACAAATAACAGTCAATTCGGTAAGTTAAATCGGAGATTTTTTAGTGGAGTGGTGTTGCCATACTACAAAATATAAATAATTAATGAAATATTAAATGCTTCCAAATTATGTAAATTACTATTTAACACAAATGTTCTTAAGTCAATTATCTCGTAACATTGATACAAAGTTCAAACTGATAGTTATAAAATATTATACAAGATTTCGTTTCATCAGTGTATTCTGATCGGAATCGTAACCAAATCTATGTTAGTAAATGTTATATCGTTAGTTAATATTCAATAATATTTTAAAATACTTTACAAACGCAGTGCAATGCTGGCACAAGGCACATAGCATCCAGGTTCCTTTATGATTATTGGTGCATTGGTGATATAAGGGATGGTTAATGTTTCTGATAGTGCCAATGTCCATCGTTGATAGTGACCATTAGGATCAGGTGGTCTGTTTGCTAGTCTATTAAAAAAATATAGCGTTGATCGCAGTTATTTACTTACTTACTATACATGCTTAATAATTTTAAATAATTGTTACAACTGCTTTTACAGATAAATGTTATTCATTTAGCTTCAATTATAAAAATATTTTCAATTCTTATCAAAATATTTGTGCCAGCTATTGCAGCTGCTTCGTTATCTGCTGAGATTCGTAAAATAAAAGGGATTTTACACAATAAGTTAATTGAAGAGAAAGGTTTGTATACATAATGAAACACTTTTATGATACTTATTATAATATTTTTTATTCTTTTCTACTACTACCCTTTAAACCAATATTTGGTTTGGTTGAGACTTGTGCTTTATAACATAGACCCAGCTCTTTAAGACTGGGAGTGTTTTTCAGTGCCATCCCGATCCCTATCGATTTCAAAAATCATTGACTCAACTTTGTATTTATAGGTACTATTTTAAAAATTGACCTGCGTTGTATTGTGTCTGCGAAGTTATACATAATATATTTTAAATAAACATTTGATTTTCAGATGAAAATCAAATACGAGATATAAGAAGACTCATTAATTACATAGAAGTTCGTCCATTTGAGTTCCATGTACTCAAAATTATACCTTTGGATGCGAAGTTGCCCGTCATTTTACTGAATCTCTGTGTCACATACACTATTGTAATTTTACAACTAACTCATTTATACTAAAAACCAGTTTGCAATTAATATATAATTATATTTAAATAAGGCTTAGTTTTAAATAAGAGTCCGGTTGATTTCGATGTGAAACATTTGTTGGAGCCCCCCAGGGGGTAAGTCGGACTCGCATGCCGTGATGGTAAACGACGTGACGCTCTTGTGTACCGTCACGTCCCCTCTCCTTAGCGGTCTAAGGAGTACCCTTTGTGTGTGCGTTGTGAAAAATATATTTTCTTATTAACAAACGCTATGTTTTATTTTATTCCAAATTTATATGTTGGTCTTAGCTGGTATACTGTCCGGCTCGTAGTTTAGTATCTAAAAAAAACATATATAACCTTGCAAACATAAGTCTTATTATCGTCACCATGACGTTAAATAATTTACCTTTGAAAATAATTTATATTAGCCAATTATTCTAAGTATTACTTAATACCTTATTTAACATAAGATCAAATGTTTTTTTGGTATTTTCAACCGAATTTATTAAAGATTTATACAGTAACTGCGTTTGTTTCTATTTTTTTAGAGCTACCAATCTGATATGCGTAGTATGAAAAATGATATCAAATATAACAAGTGGAACGTCATTACACGATACTGTTATCATAAGCGTCATCACTTTGAATACATCTGTTTTACATCCTTCGTAATACACACAACGAACAAATGAAAGTTCCAGTTTGTAGAACAATGTTACTAAGCAACATCCATATTTTAATATCTAAATAATTATAGTTTCTCGCGTTTAATTATAAATCGATATAGAGTAAATGTTCTAAACATTTACGAAACGTATTTCGTTCACACGTAGTCAACAATAAAACAACATAATATGTACATTTCTCAATTGAAAATAATAAATACAATGCACCGATACAACTGTAAATTTAATATTTCAACAACGCAAGACAAATGATTCCTACTAAAATTGATGTAAACGCTAAAATTATTTTAATAATAATTTCATTTCACTTAAGATTTATATTTGATAAATCCAAAGTCAAATTAATATAAAATTTGGAGTGATATAAAGAATGTTTTAAGGCGTTTTGATATTGGTCGTATAGAAGATGAGTTTGTAGTTGATATGTTTTTTGCATTCTCATTAATCATTATGCGATTTTGTGTCGAAATGTTTAATGCTAACGTGACAAAACAAACGACACTACAGATTATTTTAAGAAAAGCAATATTAATGTCATACTCCTAATGATACTAGTAACCACAGAAACGAATCTATAAGTATACAAATTGATTCATTATTTAAAATGCGTTTCCATACTACTTTGTAATATAATATATACAGTGTAACCAATACAAGGAAAAAAATAATTATATGTACGTATTAGTGAATATTTTATTAGTAAAATAATGTCTATACTTATTATTAATAGATATTTTTTTATAGCGTAGGTAGTCGGACGACCATATGGGCCACCTGATGGTAAGTGATCACCAACGTCCATAGACATTGGCATAGTAAGAAATGTTAACCATCGCTTACATCGCCAATGCGCCACCAACGTTGGGAACTAAGATGTTATGTCCCTTGTGCCTGTGATTACACTGGCTCACTCACCCTTCAAACCGGAACACAACAGTACCAAGTACGCCTGTTTTGCTGATGAATGGGTGGCACCTACCCAGACGACCTTGCACAAAACTCTACCACAAAGTAAATAATATAATATGTATATTATTGTCCATAAAGTTGAAGAGTTTGTTTGGTTGATCCCGCTAATCTCAGGAACTACTGGACGCCAATGCCACTTATGTAAAAGGTTTATTAACATTCTCGATTCTCGATCTCGAAAAAATTATATTGTGCTGGATATCCAATTATTTATTATCATCATCATCATCCCTTTCTCGTCCACTGCTGGACATAGGACTCTCCAATGGCACGCCACTGAGCTCGATCTTCAGCTCTCAATCTCTATCCGCTGCCAGCCACTTTGCGTATACGATTAGCAAACGAGGCTCTGGCGACCGACTAATGGCGGTATAACCATTCTATTAAGGCGCAGCTAAATAGTGCAGACAGATGACGGGCAGCAGCGTCTCCTGTGCGACGAGCTACGCTCTGCGATCACCAATCCGCCTGCCCAGCGTGGTGATTACGGGCAAAACCTTCTATGGCACACACTAATACGCAACGGCCCCTAGTTCCCGGTGGCCCCGCTGTTCCTGGCTAAGGCGGCGGTCATGGTAAAGGTGGGGCAGGGGGTGCTAAGAATCCCCGGGATCCAATTATTATATAATTATTATTACTAACATCACGCTTCGACCAAGAAGTATCGAATTGAGAGCTTCTGAGAGCTTCAGTTACATGCGCTGCGTTAAGGTTAAAGTTACGCAATCATCATGTATGACGGAATTGCTCCTTTCCTAATTTATTTTTTAATATTTTTTTAACTAAGTAAGTAGTTATGTTTATATTAGTGTATTAGGATATTCTACAAAACAGCAGTACTTGGTATTGTTGTGTTCCGGTTTGAAGGGTGATTGAGCCAGTGTTATTACAGGCACAAGGTGTAAGCGATGGTTAACATTTCTTTCAATAACAATGTCTGTAGACAGTGGTAACCACTTACCATCAGGTGGCCCATTTGTGGCAGATCAGCCTACCTATTCAATAAAAAAAAATCGAATATGAACCGAATATCCAAAACCCTCGCTCACCAAGCAAGATATACTTACGTACATTTAAATCGATGTAATGCACGTTTCGTTTTAATCACACAATCACAATAATACAATGACTATTCCATGGAGCTCAGTGTTTGTTCTTATTTGTTTTAGTACATATTAATGATTTTTCCAATGACGTGCGTCATTGTATAATTTGTAAAGTAAAATATGGCGATGAAAATAACGCACTATTACTAGAAATATACATTAATTATTTACTCTTAAATAAATGTAAATAAAACAAGTACACCTTTAAAGGCTAACGATATATTTAAAAAAACACTGTGCATTTACAATAATAATTGTAGTATTTATATGAAAAAATATTACAAATACGTGCGTTTCCACAAACACGGAAAGTGTACATAATCTTATAACACAAATTCCACCTACAAAAAGTCAGTGCAATTACTTAGTTAGTATTCGTTCGTTTTGTGCAGGATATTAAGAATAAACTGCGATACAGCTTGAATAAAGAGCCGCTATAGCTCGGTGGTCAGAAGACATCAATCTAAACCAAAGATTCTAATTTCAAATCCAGGCAAACAACACTGAATTTTCATTTGTTTAATTTTTGTTTATAATTCATCTGTGAATTATAAACACAACATGCAGGTTTCCTCGTGATTAATTCATTCGGCTGTGAAGGAATTAATCACGAGGAAACCTGCATGTGACAATCTGCTACATATATCTATGAGGTAGAGTAAGCTTCAAAACCTCATCATGGTCTAAGGAGCCCAGCAGTGGGCCATTTACAGGCTGTTATTTACATTTATGTAAAATAGTTTTAATTCAAATTAATTAAAAAAGCTACTTCACAAGTCCTTTTCAAGAAAGGCAGGCCCAGACTTAGAGTTTCAAGGGTCTTTATGCTTTTTGACATGACAACAAAGTCCTTAAGCCTTTTTCGAAACGGCTAGAGGAAAATTATATTATTTTTGGCTAGACTCCCCTTTGATGACGGGGCTCCTTCGCGTTGCCTTATATAGGATATTTTCTTGATGTAACGATAAGAATTGATTTTTAAATCCGACTCAAAATACCTATTTTGTAATTGGAACTCATTAGTGTCCCGGTTTTAGAATAAATGAGTAAATTGTAAAGCAATTATTAAATACGTGACCAAGATATTCAGTAGCACGGCGGGTAATGTCGCGTCCAAGGGAATAACTTTAAGCACACTAAACTTAAATGGACGAAATTCTATGTAACTGATGAATCTTTCTATATCATGTATTTCATTTTCATCTGAAACAATACATTTTAATAAGAATTACAATAATTTTGATCTAAATATGATCAATTTCATTAATATTCTACATATATACCTTCCTCGATAAATAACTGTTCATGCAAGATCACTTTTATTTTATAAGCCTCTGTTGACAACGAAGACGCGGCGATTGCTGGGGCACAAATTTTAGTGATTGTTACTATAATTGAGATAATTTCACCTGTGTACTGGAAGATATTGATCTGAAAAAGTATATGTATAGTTTATTTACTGACAAAGCACGCATTCTGGCTATTCTAGGTGGTTGGCTATATATATCGTATGTCAGTGGAAAGTATGAAATGCAATAGCGCCTAAAGTGAAAAAACAGACTGTGATTGCGATTTAGATTAACAGAAAACTTACGAAAAATGTCTCTTTGAGATTATAAAAGAGGCTATTTTTCACAATGCTAAAGCACAAAATATGCTCTGATTGGATTGACACCTGCAGTCATCGATACAAAAACTGCATCCAATGATATATGTACATACATAAGTCATATTGGCCAAAATGGCGCTTTAGCGGGTTTTCCACTGACGCTAAATTGAAGTCTCCAATATTTCGATACAATGTAAGCTTTCTGTTTTTATCTTAACACTGTCCCAAATGTATTTATTTATATTCATTCAATATTAAGATTAATATATTATTTATTCGAAAAAATATTATTTATTTTTAACTGCCTCGTTGGTCTAGTGGCAAGATAAAAGGCCGCAGACCCAGAGGTCCTGGATTCAAATCCCAGGTCGGGCCAATTAAAAGATATTTGGTTTTTCTGTCGAAAATTCTCAATAGCAGCCCGCAGTCTGGAAGTTGGTAGTGTGTACACTTCCGTACCTCGGACAACTGTTCAAGCCGTTGGTCCTGCATCGGAATTATTTCCGGTCGCGTCGGATTGCCATTCCATCTCATTATGAGAGTTACAGAATAGAGAGTGAACCTGTGTTTGTGCACATACTTGCGCACTTTAATATGTCCTGCGCAGTTGACTAATCTTTCTTGAGATTGGCCGCCGTACCGAAATCGGTCTGGAAGACCTTATTATTATATTTATAAAAAAACTTACCCAGCCTTCTTTCATTTCTTTTATAATGTGATAAATCGCAAGTAGAACTCCGGGTATACTTGCCAATAAAGTGACGATGAACTAAAAATAAATAGCTTTGCATATAGTTCTAATTATTATTATTATATTAACAAAAAACCACAGTTGCTTACTTACAATAGGATCAAAAGTGTATTTGATATTCTCAATCGAATCAATTAATGATTTATACAATAATTGTGTTTCTTTCGCTTTTAATTTTTTATTGCTTAAACATTTTCTAAGAGCAGACAAACTGATATTTGTTGCATAAAAAACGAAAAAAAATATTATAAGAGGCATCTCATTACATAAAAATATCACCGTGACTGTCATTACTGATACTACCTCAAAACTTTCGTCGAAAGTCAGGCAGTGAGTAAGTATAACACCAAATTTGAGTAACAATGTTGCCACACAACCTATCAAAATCTTAGCATCTAAATAGTAGGAAGAGTTGTTTGTATTTAATTTTGAGTCCATCCACAGTAAATGGTCTAAAAATTTACGAAAACTATTTTGGTCAAGCGTTTTCAGTAATGCGACAACTTGTACATATTTTTCAATTAAATATACTGCACACCATCTGAAGTCCAACTGATCATAATTATAGTTTATAAATAGAAGAGGAATGATTCCTGCGATATTTGATATAATCGGTAAAAATACTTTAACAGTATACTTATGCCACGTAGTTTTATATTTAATGAATCCGAAATCAAGTGAATACAGAATTTGGAGTAATATAAAGAACATTTTGAGGCTCCTCGATATTCGTGGTATGGGAGGTGAGTTTGATTTCGATAAGTATTTTGGTTTCACATTAATCATTATGATATATTTTGTTTGAATTATTTTATTATTTCAACGTAACAAAACGAACAATGCGCCAGCTTGTCGTAAAAGAAGTAATATTACTGTTAGTTTAAAGTTATTTTAGTAATTATAGTACGAAGTGTTTTAATACATACACAGATTGTTTTAATATACAAAGAGCCGTATAGCGTTACATTGTAACTCAGATTAAATATTAAACAAACAATTAAGTTAATACATATATTTTTTAAACATAGTTAACCTACTTAAATTGTAGGACGTTCGTGTATTCCTTTTTATGGCTTACGCTTGACCACAATGTTACCTGTTAACATATCGTGCTTATGTGGGTGGAATGTTGATGATGTAGGCGTAGGCTCTCACGGTATCTGGTTGTCCCATAGTAGAAGGATGAAGGAGAGACTGCTTTCTTTGTCGCAACTCCAAAAAATGGAATTCATTATCAGATCACATATTTCCTTCCTCCTAAAACCTGACTTCGAACGAGGCGTGAAGAGGCATCTTGCGGGTCGGCAAGGCGGGGGCGGCTAGTGCAGAACACTCTTTCCGACTGTACTGGCCGTCGTCGCGTTTGGACTTCACTTACCATCATATGGAGTGGAGTCATTTGCCTTCCCGATAAATATAAAAAAAAACGATATTGAAGTCAGATCTATAGGTAAGATCCATTAGGAGTTCTCTCTATATGTTCCATAAATTAATTTGAGTATAATTATTAGAATATTTCAGTATTAATTTAATAAATAAAATAAACATACTTCACACCATATTTCTTCTAAATTAGTACAGTAGTTTAGCCGTGAAAGCATAACAGACAGAGGTAATTTCGCATTTAGAATATTTAATTTATTAACAACGTTATATCTTTGGCGACCCTGAAGTCGAAAATTGTTTTGATTTGACATTAATCAAAACGATAAATTATACTTTATTATTATTCTTTTGTTTAACGCAGTGGAAACCTCGAGAGAGGTACACGGCTCCCTTGAGGAGGGAACCGGGCTATGTGGGATTTTTACCTACTAAAACTGCGATGGTCGTCTTCGGCACGGATCGGAGCCGATTGAGCCACCTGAACGTATGAGCCACCAACGCGGACGTGCGAGTCGGGCGGCTCCCTGCTCCTTGGCAGCTTATGGTATTTTGGTTTCACGTTAACGCCTCCGTCTAACGAGACGCTATCCGAAGGCACAACTCGCAGATCTTACCGACGACGATATTCACCCCAAGCTCGGCGAGCTCTTGGATTCTCTCAAAATCCTCTCCCGATGCCAGCACCAACGTGTCGTCTACATGACAAACGACGCTGACACCTTCAGGGAGAGCGACGCGCAGGACTGCGTCATATGCGAGGTTCCACAACAAAGGCCCCAAAACTGACCCCTGCGGGACCCCATACCTAAGATCTCTTCGGGTCCTCGTACCGTCTTGCTCCATATACGAAACGTATCCGTCGCGAAAGTAGCCACCGACGAACGCCTTTTTTTTGCCTTTTTTTTTTTTCGCTGGACAAATGCCTTGACGCGTTTCCCCCACATAAAGTGGGGGGGCATGTGGGGCTCACCGGCACTGAAGGCGCCGGAATACCCACTAAAAAACCAGCGGTATCCTCTCCGTCTGGTCGGGGGGCGCCACGGGATCGCTTGCGCATGCTACCGTGACGCCCCGACGGTCGGCCTGCCTATGCGGGCCTCCATTTCTAAGGGGGTTCCCGGATACAGGGAGCCTCCTTAACCCCGGCGGCTATTAAGCCGGGGGGAGGAGGTGCGCATAGCGTCTACGCCTCCTCCCCCACCGATGAACGCCTGCAGGTAAGGGGGTACACGATGGTGTAAGAGTTCCTCCCTAATAGCGTCCCAGGGCAACGTGTGAAATGCGTTGACAATATCGAGACTTATCGCCACACCACACCGCGCCACCGCCTGCTTCGACAGAGACCATACGCGCAAAATTGCGTCGAGATGAAGTCGAACGGACCTGTCGGAAGCCAAACTAGCACTCAGCCAGATCGGGGCCGACACGCGACAGACGCCCACACAGACACAAAAAGCTTCCCAGGCTTATCCAGCAGACATGAGACGGTACACAGAGAGAGATTCTACATCCCTACCATCCTTCTTCAAGAGAACCAAATTCGACTCAGCTTATTCCCCAATGAAGCCGAAGCTAACATCAGCGCTCGCCCCGGAATCCCAACAGGGCCGGGTGCGGTTTTATTATTTTTCTACTGCAACGAAACAACACTTGTTGCAAAATAAATAATGCTTTGGTCGGTTTTGTTAATAATAACGGAATTCGATCTAGAAAGTGCTATAAAACTAAGTTATTTGATCTAATGATATACAAACAATAACATAAATGAATAATTTACTAATATTGTCTTTTTCATCAACATAATGAACAAACAGCTATTCTTCGCTTAAAATACTTCAATTTAATACCGCATTTAGTCCATTTATTCGAATAGCACTTATTCACACTTCAAGTGTATTTGTGTTGACTTCACTAAGTACGTTATGTCTCCTTCATCAATAATAATGGTTAGGGAATCAGGAACTCCAAACATTAAGTTCCTTTCAAAGCCATATAAAAATTCGAATACTTCTAAAACGCTATACACATTTTTTATTATTCTGCGTATCATTTTTATGCTGGATTTCGGATTCTTCAAGTTTAAATCAGTGATAACTAATACTACAAGTAAATATATAACTTTATTTCAATCTATTATCTGGTTGGTGGCTTACATATACATGTTGTGTAATGATTTAGAAGTAGCTACTGTGGTTTGGTTCAGTTTTTACATTTTTGAATATTTTACTGACGTTTCATTTTTACTTTTTTCTGATCATAAGAATTCTTTTAAAGCATTGCTAGATAACCTTGCAACTATTGATTTTTCATTACAATTTAATAATTCCAAATCCCTGGATTTACTCGTAATTGCATATACCGTACTTAATTTTGCGATCAAAATAGGGCTTTGGTGCCTTTCTTGTTTTTTTATCAAAAAGTGTCCTGCATTGAGAATATACCACATAACTTTTATGCTTCCAATTTTGGGCATGAATTTTCCCTTGATTGTATACTTTACGATATTTTATTCAATTCATGGTCGATTAAAGACGCTTAAGAACATTATAGAGAACAATCTCCAAGATATCGTTTCCACGCAATATATTTACAAATATTTAATCGATTTAACCGAAACAGCTAAAGAGAAAATTGATAAATTGGTAAGTGAACACTATTAATAATTTGAATTTTAGATTTTTATACTGCCTTTTAGTAAAAGCAATCGGGCACAAACGTAAATCACAATTATAGATAAGATATAACCAATAGGACGGACAACACGTTTGTACGATACGATTATCTGAAATTAGAGAAAATAAAATCACTATATTTAACGTCACGTTTGAGCCAATCACTGAGACACCCCTTAAATTGCGATAGTTTAAGCACGCTGAGTTTCTTTCGCCGGTTTCTGATTTGACAATCAATAATCAAATCGACTATGTTGAATAAAAGATTTTGAGCTCAAAATAAAGTTGTAGTTATATAAAGATTTATTACGTTTTGATAGACAAAAAAAATAATTATCACGAATACTAATTTGAAATTAATAATATTTCATAAAGGCTGGCATATATCAATAAACTATAGGAAAATTGCATTAGCATTTTTCACATTAAATATATACTTTTGTCATGTTTTGTTTCAGTTTGTACTGGCAATGTTGATAAAGATCCTCGAAATTGTAATCACATTGTATTCAACAATAGTTACAATTAAATTGACGCCCGTAAGTAATGCGAGTTCAATTTAAAATGAATCATAACATCTTTAATAAAAAGTTCATTTTTCATCACTGACATGACATACTAAAAACCTTTTGATTTTTAGGTGGAAATTTTATATAAAATTCTCATATTTAGCTACGTTATTCAAAACTTCATGCTTCTATTTTTTCCGGTTATCGCAGCGACAATATTAACATCTGATGCCTATAAGATAAAAGTGGTATTGCATAATAGACTCATTATTGAAACAGGTGAGTGCAGAAGTGAAAACTTGAATATTAACGTTGTGCATTTTTTAATTTGGGAATGGTTAGAGAAAAATTTTGCTCGAATTGCTTTAATTATCAGTATAAAAGTACTACCATTTATGTGATAAAATACAATATCCATTTATTGCGCTATCGTACACAAACATGACAATTTATATTACATTAAAAATTTAACACTTCAAAATCCGTCTTACGAATTTTCGATCAGGGGCACGTGACCTGACGCGAGTTTAACATTTTTTACCCATCATAAAAAAGTGCACAGCGCCGCTAAAGAAGTTTTCACTTCAATAACTTTAATAACATTAAGCTGGAGGTAGGTATCACCCAATGTCATATATTCCTCCGCAAAGTTGCAATATGTTCTACTGTTATATTCCGGTTTGAAGGGTGAGTTAGCAAGTGTAACAACAGGCACAAGGGACGTACCTTCTTAGTTCCCAAGGTTGGCGGCGTATTGGCTATGTGGAGTGGTTAATATTTCTTACATCGCCAATGTCTTACCACCATCTGATCAACTTGTAAGACAGTTTATTTAATACAAAAAAAAAACAGAAAGTGTTAAAGCTATCTCTATTGCTAAATATAAAATATAATGGAATATTTGTATGTATTATACAATTAGAGAGCTAAATCGCAGAGAAAGAATTTCAATATTTTTTTTTCTTAATCTAGCAGAGATAATATTATAAACAAATTAACCCGTTGAAAAAACGAATACATTTCAAATTTATCCAATCAGCTTATATTATATTTTTACTTAATTATATAATATATAATCATTATATGTATTTACTGAAAGAATATTATTCTTTCAGGGTCTAATCGCACTGAAGATATAAAAAGATTTATATATAGAATACATCGAAGCCAGACCGTTCCAATTACAAGTTTGTCATATGATTCAATTAAATTTGAAGCTTCCTTTAATTATCATTAATTTGTACATCACTTACCTAATCATTATTATACAGTTTTCGCCTGTCTCTTAAATGATTTATAATAATAAATATCATTTAACATTTTATAATTTTAATTAGGCTTATGGGTTAGAAGGTTAGAGCTTAACACGTTGCTTCAAGGCGTAGTGATTGTAGTTCCTCACGATGATTTTCCTTTATCGCCGGGCATGAGATAAATTATAAACATAAATTAAGCACATGCACATACACTGGTACATAGTCGTGTTTCAACAAGCAATCTTCAGTTAAGATTCACGTGTTCTAACCACTGAGCCATTGACTCGTTTTTTTCTTTAAATTAAAGTATAGTTGATCTATATTATTCTAAAGGTATAATTTTTGAAAACATAACAAAATAGATTTCTCTTTAACATTCAAATAAGACATTCACAAGCAATAGCTCTTATAAACTTGGATCAGGTATTCGTCATCTCACTTACTCGCATAAAACTTCCACGGCGCCTCGTGAGACCCAATCAGATTTTTGTAAAGTCGGAAAAATTCATGAGGACTACTCATGACAGCGAATATGCCATTGACACTGTGACACACGGCCGGGAAGGATGAAAAATAACATTAATTTTAGCATTAAGTCCGACTAATATATTTTGTATTGTGCAATAAATAAGGTTTTAACTATGTAAACAAATCTTTATTCTTATAATTATGAATGTTAATATAGAAACAAACAAAATAACCATTTTTATATAATTATAGGTAAACAAATGTAATACCCTTTGTTACATACAATGATCACGCCTTGGTATAACTTAAATATAGTTTTAATCTGAAAGGGTTTCTGTTAAATTTAGTATTTTAATTAGTTAATTAAATTTTAATATCTAGGTACAGTTTTAAATTTATACTTCTTCATTATATTCACGTCTATAATTCACTTATACCAGTTCATAAGGATCCAAAAGATGCATAATACGTACATTTGTATATTAAAGGAAATAGTATATAGATTATAATGACATTATATTTTTTTTTTAAATCTGTATTTAATATATAGTATTATATTTGTATTATTATATCTGGCTATTAAACTAACGAGGCAGTCAAGGAGTCTTTAGTTGTATAGGCATAAAGTAAAATTAACGCATAGACGTGTTCTGGAGTGAAGATCACGCCTTGGCAAGCGTAGCGCAAGCCGCCTTCCAGCTAGATACGTAAAGTGGCAATCGAGAGCTGAAGTTCGAGATCAGTGGCGTGCCATTAAACAGGCCTATGTCCAATAGTGGACGAGAAAGTGATGATGATGAAACGCATAGATTGAATTATATTTGTATCCCATATATAAAGTTGCATTATACTCGACGTCCGTATGTCAAATTCAAGCTGAGCTACGTTCGGTAGGGCCATTAAAACACGCGGGATCAGTGGAATCTCCTCCGTCCCGGGATTTTATAACTTGAATACATAATTTATGACCCGACTGCTCTCGCATAACCGGAACTAGTTCCCTTTAGCGCGCTCGAGTCTTTGGAAGTAATCTCGGAGTAATTACTTTAGAACTTATAGTGATTAGTTAACGCTTTTGATATAAGATTAAGATTGGAATAAAAATATAAAAACTTTTTATTTATAAATATCTAATCGTATAATATTAAAGAGCAGTCTATACTTACATTATTACGATATTAATGTTATGTGTTTCTAACTGATTAGATGAAATTTGTATTGGTATGAAAACTAAGGAAGAATTCTTCTTAATTTTAGGTCTTACGTAGATTATAAGAAATGTTTTAAAATTAGATTTTTTATTTAATTATATTTTATATTAAAAAATATATATAGTTCTTGCCTGTTAGTAATTTTGATATTGTTCTTCTTTCAAACACTAGAGTTCGTTCTTTGTTTCTTGTTACAAAGCGTTTTTATAGCGTGCCTCTACGCATAAATATAATGTGTGTTAATTTGTATCAAATAAAATTGTTCAGTTTTAACTTCAGAAATCTTGTTTTGTTATTTTATGACATCTAATATTATTAATAAAAAAATATCCCATTATGATGTTTATATTTTTCACCTAAATTATGGATTTAACACCCAATCCCAAATCACAATACTGATTTGAAAACCGTCAAGCTTGTAATCTCAATAAGATTGATGGCTCCATTATTGTAACACAAATGAGAAACCGTGTCCAGTATAATTTGACACGTGTTATCAAACTTTTGAATACGACGCAGAGTTCAGACGTCTTTGATGTTGTCGAAATTACATAACCAATTCATGTTGAGCCGTTATCGATGCGTTATTTTTGTGTACAGATATAGTGTCAAAATGAATTTAAAAATATTATGCAATTTTAGATTGAATGTTTAACAATTAATAATAGAAGTATACTTGAAATACAAATTTTTCAATAAATGTTTGTCTAGTGTTCCTTTTTCAAATTCGTTTCTATAAATTACTAACAAACTATCTGTCTCGTCCTTATAATTTCAGTACTTTTTTCATTTAACGCTCATGTTTCTGATGAAATGGTATGAAAATCTGTGTGTTTGTATTGTGTTATATGAACATTTAATTTACTCTCAGTGTGTGCGTATTCTGTACGAACACCGTGTATAGTTATCCGAGAGCTGGTTGTTCGGAGGGCCGCTGAATAATTCATATAATTTCATACAGACGTCGTTCGACTTGATGTCACATTATTCACAATTTGCGCGAAATACCTTAATTCGCGCATGTCCTGTAAATATATTTTTATCCGATTTACTTTATGATAATCCGCTCTTTATGAAATATGTATTTTTCGAGAGATTCATGTTCGGAAAGTATAAAAGTGAAGTGTGTATTTCGATGACACGAGTTTTCAGCTTTAAGTGTTTCTTTCTTTTTGTAATATATATAAAAACTATTTTGTACAATCTATAAATACTATTTATGATCAAAAAATATTTTCAAAATATCCTTTTAACGTACGAAACATTAATTAATATAGAAAAAAATGGTTATATTCCCTTCAGTATAGTATCGACGGGCAGAATGACAGAGTACGACAGTTCCGAAAGTTCTCAAAACTTTCATATAAATTGAGTGTGACCAGCACCAATAAAGAAATATAAATTATATGGGAGTACAATTCATATTTAAATTTAAGATAAGGCAAATTGAATTTATTATATTAAAATCTACGTCCATATTAACAACATCATATTGGTCAATCCAAATAAATCCACATTGCACCGATGAAATCAATATCATTGGACTATATTCAATCAATATATATTTCATTTCATCAATATTTATTTTGATATTATTCAAATACTTACCTTGATGTTTCCTTGATCAATTTCGACCACGGTGGTCATTCTTCACAAAACATGCGACAGCATGATTAGTATGCGCGTAACAGGATAACTTTACTATCAACTGAAACGCATGATTCTAGAAAGCTCAACTTTGAAAAATTGATTTATTTTATTGTAAACAATATACGAAAAGAAATGATTTTTTGGAAATTTTCATCTTTGAGGGGGAGAAATGGGAGCTTCGTACGAATTTTACTTGTACGAAGTTGGGACAAACATAATAGCAGAACGTTTCTATGGAAATTGGAATGAAAATGGAATATTATCTCTTACTACATCTAATTATTAGACTTTATACATACATATATTGATATGACATAAGACCCTACTAAAAGAAATTTGTAACTATAAATTGTATGGATTTTAATCTGAAATAAGTAATAATAATAATTATTATAAAAATACCAATCTACCCCTAATTCCCGTTTCTTGTTTGCAAAAACGCTACACAAAATGTGTGACGTAAGAAGTCAATCCGTTTTCGAATGAGATGTTGCTTAATTAGTACGGAACCCAGATGCGATCGTAACAGACGATCACCCTGACTTTCTAAATGGAAGGAACAATAAAATTTCCAGAAGAACAATAACTTGGATTGTATAAACAAATAAAATAACGTAAGTCGCCATTAAAATATTTTATCTGTTATGAATATAATCCAAGTTTTATGGGCTATCTTAAATTTGAACAGTTTTAAGGGCCAACATAAAGATGGTATAAAGCTACGGAACCCTTACAAAGGATTATCTCCGCCCTACTTTTTATATAAGAGGTGCTATTTAAAATCCTTTGTTTGTTAATCAATTTTTTTCATTTATTTGTTTTAGGAACACGTTTAAAAGAAAAAATATATAATCATAAATAAGTTAACACCATATAATTACTGGTGGTAGAGCTTAGTGCAAGCTCGTCTGGGTAGGTACCACCCACTCATCAGATATTCTACCGCATAACAGCAGTACTTGGTTTTGTTGTGTTACGGTTTGAAGGGTGAGTGAGCCAGTGTAATTACAGGCACAAGGGACATAATGTCTTAGTTCCCAAGGTCGGTGGCGCATTGGCGAGGTAAGCGATGGTTAACATCTCTTACAAGGCCAATGTCTATGGGCGTTAGTGACCACTTACCATAAGGTGGCCACCTACCTATACTATGAAAATATATATATACATATAAGGTTAATATGGTGATATATATTTAATAAATTTTGAAGTTAATGCGAGTCAAGTAATAACTTGTAATGAAATAAAATGTAAGTATATTACGCGATTTGGCAACAACAATTACACTTAATAAGGATTAATTTATATAATTATTATGATACTCGTCAAATCTACAAGTATAGTTAAAAAAGAAATGAATTTTTCAAACAAGAAAAATTGTTGTTTGGAAGTTAGCAATTACGGCGTATGTATCAAAAGTTAGTGTCCCAAAGCGACAACCAGATGAATTTTGAAACATCCATCATCTTCGCTGTCCCTAGAGTCCGGTGGTTCAAAAGTTAAATTGAGTGCACTGCTCTGGTCTATATAGCTACCGTATTGCTATGGTTACAGGGATGAAATTTGAATGCCATGAAAAACGGTCTTAATCTAAAGCGACAATCGAAGTTTGGAAGAATTTAAATTGCAAGTTGTTTCGTTTTTAAATTTCCATATAATATATTATGTAAAAATATATATATTATATTTTTATAAATATTATGTTAATTATATTTAATAAAGTAGTATTTTAAATAAAGTATGCCGATGTAATGAATATAAAAAAAAAACTTACAAAAACGTGTATCGTACTGTCGATTTTGTAAGTATTATAAAATATAATATACAATTAAAAAAAGAAGAGCTATTAAAAAAATTTAAATAAATAAAATACATCATTAAATAGTTTCTTACACTGTAAAAGCTTCTAAGAAATCTAAAATATGATATCTGTGATAACGCCGACTCATCGTTCAAACCGAGTCATAGAAATTTGAAATCATTACTGAAATTCCATCTTTCGCCGCCAATTAAGCGTAATAAAATGGGAATGGCAATATCTCTTGGGTCACGACAGAACCTAAGATTTTCACATCACCCATGTAATAAAAAGTAAATATTATTCAACTAAATTTTTCTCCGCCTAAGTGTCGTGCAGACCCGTTTTAGAGGGTACCACATTAAATCTCAAGTCTGTCAAGTTACAGACCGCCAGACCAGTGGCTTATTATTTATCTATTATCCAAAAGGTAATAAAGTGTATTTTTGTACTTATATTTTATGACCAACCACCCTTTTATGCGGCTTTAGAATCGTCTGCCTAAAAATAAAAAAACAATAAGACTATAAATTTCTTCACAATATAAAGTATGATATTGAGTACTCAAAAACCGATATCACAAATAAAATAGACATGGGATTTTATTGGTGTTATCGGAAAAAAATTATAATTAATGATGAAATATAATGAAAAAATCACTAATGATAAATGCAACTAATGACAATACATTAAAATAGTCACATTTCAAAATTACCTCAATTAAGTGCATTTAGCGAACGAACCGTCGCGACAAACATTCATTAATATGAAATTAGTCAACATTTAATCTACGTACGGCAATAAATTAATATCGAGTTTCCAAATGCCACTAGACAAGACCGCGCTTTCGGTATGATAACAATACACTACAAAAAATGGAAATACCTTTGAATATCTTGTGCAGACAGAAGTTTTTATCGTACCACCCAAATTAATTTAAGACGCTCGTACTACGCACGTAGTCTCCTCTTGATTTAACTCAGAACATTTCTAGCAAACTGTATTATGTAAGTAGCAGTGCAAAAGAATTTACTTAAATCTTTCCAAATACACTATTGCGTTCAAAATATGTTTTTATTGATAAAATAAAGTAAAACTAACGACTTACACTTTAAACATAAATGTCTGGTTTCGAAGAAATATTTGGACGAGGATAAAATATCTAAACGCCGGGTCATTAGGTGTTGCCAGCATTTTAAATCATTATACACATGTAAATATTCAAAATACGAGTGTATTGTATTGTATATTGTAATTTCTAAATAACTTATAAAAACTTCTTAGTTAAAAAAGCCACATAAAAACTTTTTTTCCCTAAAAAGACAGTCAATTCCAAAAAAGAAAACGTTGTATTTTTATTGTTTTTCTTTAAATATCTGATCAAGTACTAAATGAATAATCAAATGGTTCTTCTAGCTTCTATCATGTAGTATCGCCATGTCGGTATAAATAAAGAGCTTAAAATCGACACTGATATATCGACAAATGATTCGTACAAACGCCTGGACCATTTATACTGATTCAAAGTAGCACAAAATGCAACAAATCATAAAAATAATGCTTCGTGCATTCGTTGTTACGTCGAAAATATGATTCGAACAATCGATATTAATAAAAAATATTTTTTTTTAAATACTATCTATACAATTAATTATTGATAATAAATATATTACATAATTTAATAGTTCATGATTGAATGAATTAGCTAAAAGATTTTTAGACATAAAACTATCTTCAAGAAATATCGGGTCATGAAAGAATCGGGTTATGAGTGGTTTTTTCCAATAAAACCCTTGCACAGCCGCTCATGCCGCATGTCTTTTTGCCGCCGGAATCGTTTTCATATCATTCACATCCCTGGACGTACACGGCAACGCCAATCCAAGACAACGGCCAATTTAAATTGTTATTTTTTTAGGTTTTTTTGTACTAAGCAACCGCACTTTAAATTCCACATAATTGCTTCCACATACCGCTTGAATTAAACGAACAACGTAAAATGTTAGTTTTGTTTGCTCTTTCCATACTCTAAAACCATTACATTATTAAAGATAAAATAAACAATACGATATTATACTCTTTTATTGTCCACTGATAAACTACAACATTAAATACAGATGAAAAATATGTACATCAGACTACATTATCGCTAAGGCAGGCAACCTTAAGGTAGAAGGAGAAAAATGAAATTAAAATAACTTTAAAAGCAAAATAAACAATTAAATACAACACATATAATGAACAAACATAAATAGTTATCTTCTCAATTGATTAATTCACAGCGACTTCGCCTTTAAAGTTTCACATCACAACAGTCCACTACATAGCTCTGTTTGGACATACAACGCTGATAAATGCGTGCGGTGTCCGCTGTCAATAGTGTGCAATGTTAATATATGGCCTCTATGATTTACGAGAGCACTTCATTAGTTCACCCACCCGCCGTGTTCTCTTATACATTATATAATTATACATGCAATTGTTTCATACACTAATATACATTTATTTACATAAATTACCCGTTTAAATGAAACGTAATGTTATATTCGTTTCTCTTGAAAATAATACATGATACAATTCCTTGTTAATAACATGTATACTAAATCAAATTTTAAAAAAATACAGGAATGTATTAATAAGATTTTACATAACAAAACAGAATATAAACGCCATTATTAAACTTTAATCCACCATCATCATCATCTATTTAAATGTGAAATAAAATCTGTTCAACCTAAACATTTCTAAACGAAAATACACAAAACATCCATCCAATTTGTCAGAGTATAACTCACAATTGTATCGTATTCAAACGTCGCTATTTACATAAGATATATTATTTACCTTCCATTACGGGAAATAATCTTTTCAATTGAAGGAAAGTGAATTGACAATCCACCTTCAAGTGAAGGTTTGAATATAGTTCTTATCACATTGTACGAAGAGCCGAAGTATAATGTTTGGTTAAGGTTGGGGTTAGATTTTAGTACCATGACTGACTGTGCGATCAGATAATATAAAAATATAATTATAAATACACATATATATTTATAAACATAATGACAATAGTTTATTGCGTAGTTCAATCTTTTTTATTTATCTTCGTATTATGTAAAAGTCGAGATTATCAAAAATATTTTTACTAACTTACGCACCGTAAGAAAATAAATACAGATTGCCAGATAAAAAATCAAAGTGTGAATTTAATTTTTCAATCTTTTTCTTTTTATTATGTGTTTCAGATCAAAATGCATACAAAGGTAAATTACATACTTTTTTTTTTCATAGTCTAACTATATCGCGTGAATCTTAACCGATGATCGAGGATTCAAACCTGGGCAAGCACCACTGAGTTTCATGTGAATTTCATGTGTAACCACGTACCAGCAGTGGGACATTCGCAGGCTGTTACTATTAACTATATCACACATATAGACACGTGTAAGACACAATCAGATATTTTCTAATTAAATATGTAAATAGGCGCATATAGCTTTTTTATAGAATCGCTATCGTTGTGAAACAGAAGCCTTTTATTGCGGTATCAATACGTTATAAAGATATAAACATTTTTATTTGTGCTACGCAATATTTGTATATACTTTGCTATATTTAGGATTTCCCTTTGATACTCTACTTTTGGATTTATTGATGTGTATTTAGTTACATCTATCATCTAATATCACTCTGATAGTTTATCAAAAACCATACATACATTTATAAATGTAACAGTTTTTAATGGGTTTTTTTTATACCATAGGTAGGCGGACGAGCATATGGGCCACCTGATGGTTAGTGGTCACCAACGCTCTTAGTAGACATTGGCATTGTAAGAGATGTTAACCATAGCCATAGCTTACATCGCCAATGCGCCACCAACCTTGGGAACTAAGATGTTATGTCCCTTGTTATGAAAACCCTTTCGATTCCCAACAATGGCCCTATATGCGGAAGCTAAGGTTTTGTCTGTTCGTAAATTGTTTATCTTTAAAATTTCTTTAGCAACTCATAAGTCACTTAATGCCAGAACTTACTATAGCACTGTATGCAATAAACGCATTTTCAATTTACCTGTTCCAAGATCACTCTCCACTTTTGGTAAACGATTCGGGGATCACATAAGGGCATCAACTTATAACGCCATACTAAAACACTGTAACCTTAAAGAATGTACTATAAATGAAGCAAAAAAACTAATTTTTAAATTGCTTCTCTCTTTAAACTACACTGAAACAGAGAATATGCTAGCTAAAGCAACCTAACTTATATATAATAATAGTTTATTGTCATGTCTCTATAAGAAGTTTAAATTTTATTTTTTATATTTTGTCATATTTTTAAGTTTCATTTGTGTACTGTTTTATTTAAGTTTCTTCTGTAATTTTGTTTATCGAGTATCTCTTACGTAATTTTTGTTAATTCTACTATGTAATTTTTAATTGGTTCCTCGCGATACAGGCGAAGCCTAGTGCGAGGACCCCTGGCAATATTGTAACAAATTGTGATACCAAATAAACGAATTTGAATTTGAATTTGAATTTGTGCCTGTAATTACACTGGCTCACTCACAATACCAAGTACTGCTATTTTGCGGTAGAATATCTGATGAGTGGGTGGTTCTGTCATTTTTGATTTGTCATTCGAAAGAAGACATTGCATTGTTACTAATCGTCCGCTGTTTTACTTATTATACATTCCGTTTGAAAAAAGAACACTGATCCATAGCTTTCAGTTTGAATAAGCGTGTAATAAATTAAATATTTTTATCTGTTAACCTTATGCCACAAGTCGCTAATTTTTTTTAAAATTTTTATCTTATTTTTAAAGCGAAGACCGCAAAACAATAAGCTTATATCGGTGATTATCGGTTCAGGAAATCTTCAGTGGATTCTCAATTATTGATGGTCATTAAGAAAAAGTCATAAATTGTTCGTTTTGATTTACGTTAATATTATGGAAAACAGCAGCGTTCATTTAAATTTTTAGTGACATTCTTATTTTTATAACATTTATCTACGAGGTGTAACAGATTATAATATTAGAGTGAAATTTTTGTGTCTCCGACTTTACGTTTTCTATTAAAACTTATGGAAATCTCATCACAGTATTTCCTAGTGCTCGTAAGGAAAAAAGCAATTTTAAATTATAAAAAAACACCTACTCTTTTATAATATACTGTATTTTTATACGAAATATCGAGAACTTACTCGTAAATTATTTATTATACAATTAAATTGATATAATGTCCCAGGATAATATTATTATTAGGATATTAATTAATAATTAGTTTGTTTTTTTTCAAATACGCTTCATAATAAGATCATTAAAAAGAAAATACATATATGGGCTTTTATAAACATTTCATTATATAGTTATGTGCAAAAAGTTAAGGGCCGACGAAGTTTTCAACCTTAGATATAAACAAATATATATAAGTCATTTTAAAAAAAATTAGACGATTTAGATATGACATGATCATTTTCTTATTTTCATACAAGTTCAATTCAAAAACTTACTACATATTTATAATTACTTTTGAACATTCTGCTTATGTTAGTTCATATTCCATATATATGTACAAAGCTTATAATTTTATGAGTCACAAGATCAATAGAAAATACGCATCCATTTCCATGATTAAATAAATATTTCACATAAATACAAATATTGCAATAATAAATATATATGGTTAATGAGCACTTTAAAGCCAATAGTTTTTTCGAATCAAATGAAATATTCAATTCGAAGTATATACGTGGTAGTAATTGATGAATAAATAATATAATAATAATATCCTGGGACATTATTCACACACGGCCACCTGATCCCGCGCTAAGCAGAGCTTGTACTATGGAAACCAGACAACTGATATACTACATATACTACTTTTCTTTTGTAAATACATACTTATACGACTGCCTCGTTGGTCTAGTGGCTAGATATACGGCCGCAAACCTGGTGGTCCTGGGTTCAATTCCCAGGTCGAGCCAATAAATAGTTATTGGGTTTTTCTGTCAAAAAATTCTCAGTAGCATCCCGGAGTCTGGAAGTTGGAAGTATGTACACTCCCGTGCCTCGGAAAGCACGTTAAGCCGTTGGTCCTGCGCCTGAACTCTTTCCGGTCGTGTCGGATTGCCGTCCTATCGGATTATAAGAGCTAAGGAAAAGAGAGTGCACCTGTGCTTGCGCACACACTTGTGCACTATAATATGTCCTGCGCAGTTGGCTGCTCTCTTGAGATTGGCCGCCGTGGCCGAAATCGGTCTGGAGGACCTTACATACTTATATAGATAATTACACCCAGACTCAGGACAAACAGACATGTTCATGCACACAAATGTCTGTTCTGGGTGAGGATCGAACCCACGACCTACGGCGTGAAAAGCAAGTATCTTACCAACCACGTCAACCAGCTCTAATGTGTTATTCAATTAATACTATTAGATTCAATGTTGATCTTCGTTAAGCCAGTTGCCTCATAAAAAATATACTCAAATCACATTTTGGAAATTTCAGACTTTCATGCGGACGAAGTCGCTTTATATGTACCCAGCTAGTTATATATATAGCAATAAAAAATAATAAAAATAAAATTGGAGACAAAAAGAACAAAAGATTGATTGATTTCAATTTATATTTATTTACATTGTTCATTTATTAAATATTATCATTTTAAACCCAATCTTTACTGAAAAACTTAGCGCTAGAAAAAGTATATTTACTGAATAAAACACTAAATCTAAAACTGTTATTCCACCTATATATTCTTCGAAATACTGGGTTGAAATTTTTTAAAAATGAATATTTACTGGCCACGTGCAATAACCCTACGCTACCGAGCTGGTACAATGGACCATTGCGCGCGAGCTCTTTATTGTAACCGTGGTACAATTTATATAAGAACGGCGGATTTTAACATCTCAAAACTTGATTAAATATTTACTAAGACAACTGACACACCAATAGATTTAATGCCAGTAGTGTAGAGAATTTGAAAGCAGTAACATTTAGCATAAAAGAAGGTACAAGTTCGAATCTTATTACTATCGAACGATTTAGTAGATATCATTTTCAATAATTTAAATACTCATGAGATATATTATATATATAAATATTACAATATAGACTATATTTATGGACAAAGCCACGTCAACAGTTAGATTAAAATTTTAAACCGACATGTTTATTTTTGAAACAATTCGTATTCGGTTATAAACTATCTAATATGTTTTTTATTATTGTTAGGGCTAACTGGGTAAATGATCACCACATGCCATAGATAATGGCAACCTAAAAAATATTAATCATTCCTTACATAACCAATACGCCACAAATCTTGGGAACTAGACGTTATGACCCTTGTACGTGTAGGTACACTGACTCACTCATACTTCCGGAACACAACACTAAATATTGTTGTTTGGCAGTAGAATATGTGAAGGATTAGAATATGGAATGTCACGTCGATCTATCGCTTCATTTAGCATTTTAAATATTAGTAGACGAAGCCTAAATGTTATAATAACAATATATTATACGTTTATATTGGTATTAAATCCTATCTCACTTACACAATTACGTCCTGTGTTAGAGGAATGCTGGAGATATTTCGAAAAGACCACAGTTCTCATAAACCAAGTCCAACATCCCTCAATAAATCAAAAAATGGAAACTGAAGAATTTATTAATAGTACTATGAAAACTTTTCTTGAGATCAAAAATACAAAAAATGCACCAAAAAATGTATACTAACTATTCAAATTGACATTTCATATTCAATTCATAATGTTTAACTAAGTTATATTCAATGGTTACAGTTACAAACATATAATATATGGAATTTGTTGTTGATTGCGAGTTGTCAGCTACGATACCTTGTAACTTAACCCGTTTTCCTCTCCATATCGCTGGTACGCACTAACTGTACATCAAGTGGACGTCCGTGCGGACTGCATCGCATACTAGTTGTTAATTTTGCACGAAACGCCTCCACTCAACTGGTTTATTCCTACGGCTATGGCCTCTGAGGGGTGATTTAGACCCGCTTGGACAATGGAAGACTTCGACTCGAATTTAAGGGTTAAATGTGCTGACAGTACGTAGTTCTAATCTCGAGGCGTATTTGTGTAATTGTTACTCGGATTAAATAGAAAATTTATGATTATTTCTGGAAAATAATAAATTAATTGATCTTTCATATGACAAATTCGAAACAAACTAAAATGGACTGAATTGATATTAAATTGGTTTATAAAAAAAATCGCTATGGGAAAGCATTTTTGCAGCATAAGCCGGATTAGAAACAACGCATTGCATTCGATACTAGATAAGGGGGTGTCTACGAATTTTAATATTTAGTACTTGTCAAATGCTTTGGTATACATATATACAAAGCAATTCGAGTTATATAATTATGCAAACATATGACTATTCAACGTTACGGTTCACGTTTTCGTTACGGTTCACGTTACGGGAGCGAAACAGGAATGTTTAAAGCGGGTGAAAACGCGCGGATCAGCTAGTAGTAGATCAGCTAGCTGATAGCCATCAAGAGGCCCTATCTTATAAAATATATATACAGTGGTGGTCGTATAATTAGAAACACTACCAACGGTCCTTGACATTATGTAAGATACTTCACCATCGTTTTTATTTTGAAATTAAACAATGAATAGGACAACAAAATGTTCAACGATTTATCATTTATTAGAAAAACAATATAAATCTCATTACACACGTGCAGTTTCAATATTACATTACGGACAACCATTTAAATCAGTTTTAAGGTATGAACAATAATGGTCAACTAATTAGAAACAACAACAAAAAATATGGAAAACAATATTTTTTTAAATTTTAGTAATTAGTATTGTTATTTCCGAAATAGCTACTATCCACAGTTATAATTAATATTTAGTGGCGTATCCCTTATTTTCAATAACAGCACCGCAACGACGTGGCATTGATTCAATCAATTTCATACATTTTTCTAGGGGGATTGAATTCCATGCTTAAACAAATGCTTCATATAGTTCGTTTTGACTAGTGTTACGTTTGTTTGAGACTTTCTTTTTAACAATATACCAGAGATTTTCTATCGGGTTTAAATCCGGACTATTTGCTGACCAGTCTAAAACGGATATACGCTGTTCGCTAAGGAAACATTTGACGCTACTGATTTGACGACACGACGTTTCGTGTGTTTAGGGTCATTGTCATGCTGAAAGATCCAGGTTATAGGCAAATGATCGTCCGAGTAGAGAATCATTGTGTGCTCTAAGATATTTTTGTATTGCCATTGATCCATTGTACCGCCACCGTGCTTGACTATACTCCTTGTGTATTTATAATTAAAAGCATTGTTTTCAGGGCGTCTAACATAGCGCTTTCCATCGGAATTACCATATTTATTTTTGTTTCATCTGAAAATAACACTTTTTTCCATTCTCGTACCGTCCAATTAACATATTTTTTTGCGAATAGTAATCGCTTCTCTCGTTGTTGCTTGGTAAGAAGCGGTACCTTTCGAGAGATTCTTCCAAACAATTTAGCTTCCACTAATCTTCGGCGTATCAGTCTTGACGAGATGTTTCTCGGGTCATCAAGCGAAAACACTTCATTTTTAATCTGGTTCGAGCCTTTACTTGGATCTTTTTTAGCAACACGAACGATCAGCGTATCTTCTCTGGGAGAGGTTTTTCTTGGCCGAGCCTTTCTAAGAATATTTTCAACAGTTCCATGTGTTTTATAATGATCAATTGCATTAAAGACTTTCTTAACAAAACAATTTAAATGCTCAGCTATTCTTCTGTACGCCCACTTATGATTTATATGTAAATTAACAATTATTTTCCTAGTTGACGCGTCACTACTTTTATTTTTGCCCATTTTGAACAAAAAATTGCCGCCAAAATAATAGAAAAAGAAATATTATTCTCCAATTACAAAAAAAGAACGAACTATGGATTATTTTTTAAAATGTTTCTAATTAGGCGTCCAAGCGGCCAGTAACAGAAAATAAACTCCTACATGTGTAAGACTCATTTTGTAATTAAAAGTAAGATATATTTTATATTTTATGCATTTAATCAGTTTTTTATTTGAGTGGTTATATTATTGCATGATTATTAATTATTGAATGTGTATATTTTTTTACGAACATTTGTACGTTGAAGTTATACTTTCAGTAACACTTCTTTTGAATAACATAAGAAGTGTTTCTAATTATATGACCACCACTGTATATATATATTTTATAACATAGGGCCACTTGACGGTGAAACGCCCATAGACATTGGCATTGTAAGAGATGTTAACCACCGCTTACATCACCAATACGCCACCAACCTTGGGAACTAAGATGTTATGTCTCTTGTGCCTGTAATTACACTGACTCACCCTTTAAACCGGAACACAGCAATATCAAGTACTGCTGTTTTGAGGTAGAATATTTGATGAGTGGGTGGTAACTACCCAGGCGAGCTTGTACAAAGCCCTTCCACCAAGTGCAACCTTGGGAACTAAGATCTACGTCCCTGGTGCCTGTAATTACACTGGCTAATATTTTATTATCAATCATACATATGTATGTATATTATGGTCATAATTGATTATATCTATTCTTAATTTAGATCAAATGGATTATTCTACAGCCTACGTTATGTAAAACCTACTTTCAACAATTGAACATGTGTGTATTTCTTTCAAAGCCACATGTACAGATAAAGCCAGATAGGTTGAAATAATGTGTATGAAGTTTTGTATTACTTTGCTATAATATAGGTGGATTTATTTATACTTATTATTATTGATTACAAATATTATCTAAAAATAAATGTCATAATCAGTAACGACCTTTCTTCTAGCAGCATTTTAGCGTTCGAACAAAAAGAAAATATTTCCAATACTAGCCATTTAATAATGATTCTATTATATAACATGAACAAATTCAATAATATGAATATCACAAACATAAACTATGATATGGACATGCAATTTCAATCAGGCGAGTGGCCATACGTAGCGCCAGCTGCGCCACTGACGAGTTAATTTCGTATGCTAATACGCAGGTTGTGCTGGTATTAAAATATGAGACAGTACTACAATAACTCGAAATAATCTCACTTAAATGTCGCATTTAAACATAATTGCATTATTTTACATTTTTAATTTGTGACTTCTTACTTACACTTACTTCTTACTGCATATGGAATGCATGCAATGAAGAATGCACCATTCAAACTGCAACAATTAATATTTTACTTTTAAACATATTTTAATTTATATTATATCCTCAAAATAGACGAAGAGCGAAATAGATATCTCATAGGGGACGACGCGACGGCTAAGGCTTATTTTTACAGTTGTGAAAATGATCTCTCGAGGACCAAATAATAGAACGGGACGTACTATTATTACAGTTCCTAAAACTATTTAGTATTGGTGGACTCAGACATATCATAAGAGTTTTGTTTAATTTGGTTTCAGAAGAAATTGAACTATTCAAATGTTGTCACTTTTTATTAAAGCCTGAGACAAAAGTTACCTAAATACAGCCTGCCTATATAAATATAGGTCATATAGATATAATATGTACCTTTTGTCTCAGGTTGTAATAAAAAGTCAAAAAATAATTTTATTTATCACATTAATTATAAATCATATTTCTTATAAATTATAAAATTTAATAAATAAGACAAATAGTAAAGGCTACGTATTTATAAATGGAACACATTGGACATTTGTTTCGCGAGGTCCGTTATTTTGATAATTTTGAAACAGAATATTTTTCGAGATAAAACTTTTTTGCATATAACTATTAATATTTGCACATATATTGCTCATATATTTTTACATTTTTAACGATAAAAATAACTTCGTTTTGATATTGCTCAAAAATGACAATGCAAGTTTTTTTTTAAATTATATTAGTTCTTTTGTTTTGTAATATATCCAATAAATGAATAAACAGCCAAAATTAAAAAAAAATTATGTACAGGTATTGTGTAAAATTTTGAATGAACCATTTTTAAACCTATATTAGACACATTATAATATAATATTATTGCTTTATTTTTTTGTTACTTCCCTTCGTAACTCATACAAAACCATTAACAAAAGGATTGAATCAGTTTCAATCAGTTTACCTAAACACAAAAACCCATTAGCCCGTCCTCTTAATCACAATCTTTTAGATTTTATTTCACTTCACTCGACAGCTTAGCACTGAAAAGCAAATAAATCATAGTCCCTGACAGCTCACAACGCCCGCGTTTCAAATCTTCCACAGATAAAATATAACGCTACAGACGAAAAATGTATCTAAGTATTTTAAAATAACAATTGAAAATTTGGATTTTTTGTATTGATTTGCAAACATTACCTTAATTAAGTTAATTTTAAAAAGAAATTATTTACAATGATACAATAAAACATTCGCATTCGCATTTCGCATCAAAATATTCATATTTTGAATCAACATAATACATTAAAACATTAAAACAAATAAGACTATGTAAATTGTAGATAAACTATGCTTTGTCCCCTATTTTCAAAACTCACATTCTTTATGAGAGAACGAGAGATTAGATATTATTCACTTTTCATAAGAAAATCAATGCCATATTAATATGTAAGGCTGTTAAATAAACAAAACATCTTAAAATCCAAAAATACAAGTCAAAATGAAATTAATCTAGAATCCACCTTTGTTTCTCAACAAAGGCTGTTCATTAAACTCGTCCGTAGTCTGATATCCATTAATCATTCAAGAGATAAAATAAAACATCACAAACTTCGATAGCATTAATGCATTAGGAGAGCGTCCAAAAATTTCTACTGAATTAGTTTGTTCTCCTTTAAGTTGAAACTTATTTTTTATAGCTATAGTCTTTTGATATTATTATGTTACTCAAAGATATTTAAAGTATATAATTTAAATCAGAAATAATATAAACTAGGTATAATTTCATAAATGTCACTAGACTAATATATTTGTTATCAGACTACCATTTTTTTTTTCTGGTAATAGTGAAAACAGTCAAGATGACGTTTAAAATTTTGGCAAATTTTGTTACATATAAACAACAATAAAATTATATACGTTCCAAAGTAAAGTGTAAGTGTTAATTATTTTCTAGTGCAAAGTCAATATAACCTCTGATTATATGTTTGGCAGCCCATTTAATTTTCTCTTTTTTATTGTTTATGGATATTGCATCCTAAAAGTTGTAGCGTGATTACTAAGAACTATTAAATTATTAAAAAAATTGCAATCTAATGTATATGACAGTAAATGTTGAAATTTTGGTACAATTCAAGTAAACTCTCTAGCTTATATGTAAATATGTTTTGTAATTAATTCGCTTTGCAAAAAGAAGTGTGGATTTCTTTGTAATCTAAATGACTTAGTTTCACTTTAAACTTCATATGTTTCTCAAATATTTATAAAACACATTTCAGCAAATATCGTCCTATCAACCTTATCGAATAAAGTTTAAAATGCCAAATCGCGAAACAAAACAATGATATACTTCTTTGTAAATTAAATGTCAAATATTTCTCCATAGAAGCTTTTTCCTGAGGAATATTAAAGTATGGATTACACCTAATGTTTAATTGAGTCCGTTAAAACATAGACAAATCCAGCTCAATATATTAGGGGGCAAAATAGACCGGAACATAGTAATTACGCGTCAAACAAAGGGACGTATGTAAATATAGCGATATTACAGACAGACAGACGTATGTGAAAATTATACGAGACCACTGGGTGAGGTGCTCTTGTTACGGCCATTGAAATCGCCGGTTACAACGCAACTAAATTTTTTCAAGATTTTTATTTATATTTTTCTCTAAAGTTAAACTAAATAATTCATTATTGACGATATTGAATCTGTTCCATTGTATTATAATATTAAAATTTTAAAAGAGTAATAATTGAGTAAATTGCACAAATTGTATGATTTGATGTTCTGCTTTTATAAACATTTATATATACAGTGGTGGTCATACAATTAGAAACACTTCTTATGAATAAAGAAAATATAACTTCAACGTACAAATGTTCGTAAAAAATATACACATTCAATAATTAATAATCATGCAACAATATAGCCACTCAAATAAAAAACTCATTAAATGCATAAAATAAACATATCTTACTTTTAATTACAAAATGAGTCTTACATATGTAGGAGTTTATTTTGTGTTACTGGCCGCTTGGACGCCTAATTAGAAACATTTTAAAAAAGAATCCATAGCTCGTTCTTTTTTTGAAATTGGAGAATAACATTTCTTTCTTGGCTTTTTCTATTATTTTGGCGGCAATTCAAAATTTAATCTGAATTTTATTTCGTTCAAAATGGGCAAAATTAAAAGTAGTGACGCGTCAACTAGGCAAATCATTGTTAATTTACATAAGAAGAAGAATAGCTGAGCATTTAAATTGTTCTGTTAAGAAAGTTTTTAATGCAGTTGATCATTATAAAACACATGGAACTGTTGAAAATATTCTTAGAAAGGCTCGGCCAAGAAAATTCTCTCCCAGACAAGATACGCTAATCATTCGTGTTGCTAAAAAAGACTCAAGTAAAGGCTCGAACCAGATTAAAAATGAAGTCTTTTCGCTTGATGACCCGAGAAACATGTCGTCAAGACTGATACGCCGAAGATTAGTGGAAGCTAAATTGCTTGGAAGAATCTGTCGAAAGGTACCGCTTCTTACCAAGCAACAACGAGAGAAGCGATTACTATTAGCAAAAAAGTATGTTAATTGGACGGTACGAGAATGGAAAAAAGTGTTATTTTCAGATGAAACAAAAATAAATATGGTAAATTCCGATGGAAAGCGCTATGTTAGACGCCCTGTAAACAATGCTTTTAATTATAAATACACAAGGAGTATAGTCAAGCACGGTGGCGGTACAATGGATCAATGGCAATACAAAAATATCTTAGAGCACACAATGATTCCCTACTCGGACGATCATTTGCCTATAACCTGGATCTTTCAGCAGGACAATGACCCTAAACACACGGATAATAGCGTCAAATGTTTCCTTAGCGAACAGCGTATATTCGTTTTAGACTGGCCAGCAAATAGTCCGGATTTACACCCGATAGAAAATCTCTGGTATATTGTTAAAAAGAAAGTCTCAAACAAACGTAACACTAGTCAAAACGAACTATATGAAGCATTTGTTGAAGCATGGAATTCAATCCCCCTAGAAAAATGTATGAAATTGATTGAATCAATGCCACGTCGTTGCAGTGCTGTTATTGAAAATAAGGGATACGCCACTAAATATTAATTATAACTATTGGTAGGCTGTGGATAGTAGCTATTCCGTAAATAATTATACTAATTATTAATACTTGGAAAAATATTGTTTTTTATATTTTTTGTTGTTGTTTCTAATTAGTTGAACTTTATTGTTCATACCTTAAAACTGATTTAAATGTTTGTCCGTAATGTAATATTGAAACTGCACTTGTGTAATGGGATTTATATTGTTTTTCTAATAAATGATAAATCGTTGAACATATTGTTGTCCTATTTATTGTTTAATTTCAAAATAAAAACGATTGCGGTGATGTATCTTACATAATGTCAAGGACCGTTAGTAGCGTTTCTAATTATTCGACCACCACTGTATATTTAAATATGTATATATTATATATATATATATATATATATAATTTTAATACTGTATATATTAATTAAAATAAATAGTAAAATTGTTTGCTTTATATTTAGTTTTATTGCTTTATTTTAATAATATTAATTAATAGTTTTTATTACCCTTATAAAATGCAAAATAAAATCTTATTTTTATTTTAGCAACGTACATTAATACATATTATTATTTAGCTGCGCAATATATTATGTTAGTTAGTAAATAAATATGTAAATAATACCATAATACGAACATGTACGTAGTAACGTAGTGAGTACTACGTTTAGTGCCAAATACGTCAACATTTATATAACAACACACTAAAGGCTGGTCATTAAACTGGGATTTGAAGGGTCGAATGGACCGAAATAAAGTTAGTCTCGGGCCGCACTATTGAGGAACTAATGTACAGGTGATTAACAGCGTTTTAGGGTTGATAATCTCCTCATGAGAAGATGGATTCCGTTCTTTATTGCGTAAGATAATCGCGGGCTTCTCATTGTCAGCTGTGATTCAGGCTATTTATTAAATCTTCATTTACATATAAGTAAAATACTTTCAGTCTAATAAGTGGAACTTGTATGTATTATAATACTTAAACAAATATAACAAGGAAATATATATAACGGTAACTTCGTCACCCCAAATCAACAATTTAAACTATAGTGGTAAATATAACATTGTACATGTAACCTTTTTTGGTTATTTATTTAATACTTTATTGTATATAAGTTATATACATAAATATTACATCATTCAGTTTAAAATTAGGAAATAGTACAATGAATGAGCAACGGCAAGCATGTATTGCTTGCAGCTTTTTATGGCCACCATTGCTGGAAAAATTATTAATTTGCCACCAACCTAAGGAACTAAGACGTAATGTCTCTTGGCGTAGTTACACTTGCTGACTCACCCTTCAAACCGGAACACAACAATACTAAATATCGGTGCTTAGCGGCTTAATATGTGATAAGTGGTACCTACCCAGACGGGATTGAAATCTTTTCAAAGCAACCATTGTTAACAGGATGTGTAATAAAATTCCTTCACATAATATAAATACATACACTTACATGAGAATGAATACTTATATAATATATAACACTATGTTATACAATGAAAAAACAGGACATAGTCTTCTTACAAACAATATGTATGTCTAAAGTTAATTAATCTTAGGATTCAAGTTTTATTCGTTAATATTATCAACTCTTCTATTATTTCTAATTGAAAGTGCCCACTAGCGGAGCCTCCCTGCACGTCAAAGATAAAATATGCAGTTTTTTTATTTTATTATATTATTACACAAACATGAAACTCATGCTTGTCACGTTAATTGCATTATATGTTAAGTATTACAAAAATCCTCTCTTCATTTATTAATATAGATTTGGTGTATCAAAACATTCAACTAATTCAATTTTTCTCGCGATATCTTCTGTACATAACGGGTAGACTTATTAACACAAATTGAACACATGAAAACTGTATGTGCATCGCTTGCTATTTGATACGTAAATATAAATCTCAGTACACATATATCATTTCTAATCTGTCTATTCTGGTTAAATGTCAAACCGGTTATCTCGCCGTAGCAAGCAGCAGATCATAAATCATTTTCGACGTAAGGTGACTTTAGTGCTGCTATTTGAGACTTGGCCAGAAAATCTTGATATACTATATCTAGACTAAATGTGATACGAGTACGTAAAAGGAATATTGGTCTGTTAATAATAGCCTTTTTTTATTTCTTCCATCCAACTACCGATATAATGATTTCTTATTTTAAATTATTTTCATTAACAAAAAGTATAATACCATAAATAGTAAGTTTAGTGAGCCTGATTTTTTCTCATATAAATGTGGAACTTCATTGTATCAGGACGGACAACAATTAAGGCTATATAATCTTTATGTACCATATATTTTTTAGATATAATATAATATATCAATATATCCCTTATAAAAATTAACTTTAAATAAGATATTTGTTGATATTCAAAATCTCTACAATCTCTACAAGCGAAATACAGTCGTAAGTGATGTTTACCAGAACTATGGTAAAGAGCATCGCGTCAATTCACCATTCTCTATGTTGTGTCTTTCACAGTTTTATCTTTTGACCCTTAAAAAGGATCATAATAGAAATATTATTAAACAAAATACTCCCTTCTATTAATTTACCACATGGCTTGACAAGTCGTGATCACTAATTGCCTGCGGCTTACAAAAATCTGTAAGAGATCGTTCGTTATAAAAGAATGTGGCAAGTTGACCGTGAAATTGTATTTGTTTAGGATATCTCTGATATGTCTTTTGTTGTATTATGTCGATTGCGTTTATCATCAGCTATAAAGATTATTTATTATATATCTGTTTTATCTAATTTCTGTAATCTAAGTTGACTGCCTCGTTGGCCTAGTGGCTACATGTAAGGCCGCAGACACGGCGGTACTGGGTTCAAATCCCAGGTCGGGCCAATAGAATGTTATTGAGATTTTCTGTTAAAAATTCTCAGTAGCAGCCCGGAGTCTGGAAGTTGTAAGTGTGTACACTCCCGTGCCTCGGAAAGCACGTAAAGCCGTTGATCCTGCGCCTGAACTCTTTCCGGTCGTTTCGGATTGCCGTCCCATCGGATTATGAGAGCTAAGGAAAAGTGAGTGCGCAGTTGGCTAACCTCTCTTGAGATTGGCCGCCGTGGCCGAAATCGGTCAGGAGAATCATCATTATTATTATATCGAAGTTACTGTAAATTGTCACTGTCTAAAAAACCTTAAATTTGTTTTTTATATATTAAATTGGTAAGCATTGTAAGCTTATGACATAACTTATATTTGGCTTATTTCCCTATTCACCCTATGTGCTGATTACATGTTTGACCAAATGTTTGAGAATAAACCGAATATTTGGGCAAACTACCAATCAATACGCGTTAAGCCATGAATAATTTGTATAATGTGATCAGTTTTTCAGAATTTCAATAAGTTATCGAAATTTTACTCAATCCTTCTAAAGAATAATCGTTTTAAGAAAAAAAAACTGTCAGAAGAGCTATGCAACAGCAAATACAACGACAGAATATAAATAATTAATTAATATTAAAATAAAAGTATGATAATATAAATAAAAAATTAAATATTATTTTTCAAACATCGATTTCATATCAAATCTATGGATCATTAGTGTCTAAAACCAATAGACAATATTCCTATAGAGTCCACTAACTGTCAGGGAGACAACACGCAACTGTCACACGTACTGTAATTACGCCTCGCGGTCATTTGACCGGTAGTTTGTAGTTTAATTAATATTGTGAATCTGATATTACTAGAGGATGCCTTTAGATTACATAGCCTTAGGTATATTCAAAGTCCCTTTCGGTTCGGTTGTATTCGTCTATGTATTAGAGCATATATTGGATATATAATAACAGATCTTTTTATTATTTTTTAAACAAAAGGTAAAATATATTTAAAAATCATGTCTGATGCAAACATAAACTCATTGGAGTTTTACCGTACAGCATGGTAATTGGTTAAAAACAGCTGATAACGTGATAGACAAGCAATGTGCGTTAAATACCTATTTAATCTGATTTTTATGCATTTGACTTTGCTAATAATTTAAAAACTGTCCACTGCCGTTAACATTGCTGAATTCAATATTTTTGTTTGATTCTAAACAATACATTTCTATTGGAATTTCAGCAAAATCGAATGAACGAAACAATGAAAATCTTTCAGAGAATGAATTTCCAATTCGAATTTCAAACATTAAATCTCTTTTTGTTTTAATTTGAAATGGATTTATTGCGCACACAACGGCGGACAAACGAAAAACGGAGACGCTAAGCTGATATAACGATATGCAGTTGTTATAAAATATAATTTCACAAGCTTATTCCTGTGACATCACTAGTGTTTTATATTTCCTTATTAAAATAAATTAAAAAAACCAATATCCAATCAATACCATATATTGGTCTTATGAAATAACATACAAAGTAATAACTGTAATATTAGTTTCTTTTATTTACCTTTTATATACCAACTTTTTTATAATTGATAATGTGCTAGTTTTTTTTTTATAATTGTATCATTTTTACGAGATCAAAATTTCGTATATAAAAGTTCAACGACCTCATGGTATAGTATATAATATAACGTGGATTGTTCCTCCATCACGAAACAATTGTTCGCTGCGAAACGGGCGGTCGGATGACGGTAACGTAGGCAAATTCTATCGTAGGCAGGTCTATGTTTTACAGTCTCAAACTAATTGTGATGGTTTCATATTTCTCTTTTTTTTATTATATAGACGGACGTGCATATGGGACACCTGATGGTTAGTGGTCACCAACGCCCATAGACAATAACATTGTAAGAAATATTAGCCATCGCCTACATCGCCAATGCGCCACCAACCTTGGGAACTAAGATGTTTTGTCCCTTGAGCCTATAATTACACTGTACTGTATTAATATATACATTAAGCTTTACATAATTTTTAATTTCAATTTGCATTTAAGATACATGGAATACAATAATACCTTATTTCCAGTTTCTTAAAAGATAATTCAAAACGTCATCCTCCGGGCTCCACTATGAAATCGAGAAACGTTTTAACCCGATAAGTCGGTTGTATTTCAACCACGCTGGAGGTCTGGTTATCTTTGTTCTGCCAATCACTAACTATTAGATCTCACTTGAAACTCGACACTTATATATTTTATTAATAAAATAATAGTTTCTCTGAAAATTGCTTACTTGGTAGGTAGGGTTTTGTGTAAACCCGTCCGAATAGGTACCACCCACACATCATATAAATATTATACGTTCTAACAGTAATACTTATTAATGTCGAGTTTAAAGGTTGAGTAAGCCAGTCGAACTAAGATGTTATGCCATCTTATTTCCCTAGGTCAGTGGTGCAGTGAAATGTAAGTTATTCATATTTCTTACAGTATCTTCTTATAATATCTATGGATGTTGGTGGTACCATCACGTGCATTTTATGACTAAAAAAAGCCAATAATTTAATTTTTAATATTTGCTAAACATTTTTTATTAATTGAAGTCTTAGCTTCATAGTAGTATCGTTCACAAAGCCAGCTGCAGGCGAGGCATGCATTATGTATAACTTTTTATAAGACGCTCAAGAAAATGCAATTTGAAACAAAGTATCAAGTTTAATGTGATTTCAGATTAAAAATGGCGAGAAAACACTGAGTCGGAAGTTTATAAAATGATTTAGTTCCTTCTATTGCTTTAATGTGGCTTTTCTTTTTGCGGTACACCTCATAAATGTTGACACTATGAGGTGGTGATTTACTATCTATATTTTGTCTATATATTTATTTATTAATTCATTATAATTTTTTCAACTCTTGTTTATAATTCCAACCACCCAAAACTTCATTTAGATAATATATTATTGAATTATATCGCGTAGAAAATAAAAAATGCAAAATAATATTATATACACATATTTTTAATTTACATATATGTATATTCATCTCTTATTCCAAATTATATTTTTGTTCTGTTTGCAGTTGAAACGCTTGGACATCGGAGTAATAGTGCAAAAAAAATCATCCAAAATATTACACCCCGTCTTATTGCCTCTACTGGTGACAGGAAGGCTGGTTCATTTTTCGCCCAGAGAATCGGAATTGCGATTCAAAGGGAAAATGCTGCTTGCATTCTTGCCACCATTCCACGCGGTCACGATTTGTACAGTAATTATGTTTAATTTTTATATGTATTTATTTAAGGTTTTGAAGTAAAGGTTCAATTGAAAACCTGTTTACTACCTTATCTATTTATGTCTCGTTTCTTATTTTATAAACTTTGTTTATATTTTAAAACAAGCTGTGGCCGCGGTTTCACCCGTGTATAATTAATAAAAATATAATGAATAAAAATCAGCCTAAAACTTTCCTCGATAAAAGGACTATACAACACAAAAATACTTTTTAAATTCGAACCAGTAGTTCCTGAGATTAGCCGAATCAAACAAACTCTTCAGCTTTATATATTAGAATAGATAAAAAAATCACTCTTTCTGTTAATTCTATATAAAATAGTGTTACCCCTCTTGACCTTATTGTAATATTGATTTGTCTGTAGTAATTCATTTACAGCCATACCGTTGTTGGGGCACCAATAAACAAACAAACTAAACCTTGTAAGGTAATACTTGGGGTTTCTTAATAAAACTATATACTTCCCATTAATTTAAAAAAATATATAAAAATAATATTTAATTAAAACTTAATTGTTTCAAAATTTAACTTTTCAATTTACACTGGCAACACAACACCGAAGAAGTATAATATCCAGAGTATACAAGATGAATAAAAATTAACAAAGAACAACAGCGCACTAATTAAAGTATAATCCCGTTCTTTATAATTGCATCCATTAGCTAATAACTCTCATAACAATTTGAGTTCAGAGGGATGTTTTATTACATCCTAAATTAAAACCAGCTAGAGGTAATCCGTCAACAAACGTCTACAGCAAACAAGATGGTAGAAAAGGGATAAACAAAATGGCGGACGCAGGTGCAATTTTAAATGCGGAATTTTTAAAACGATTTAGTTGCTTTTAACCTTTTTTTTACCAGTAAAGGAGAGTTTGCATTTCTTTATTCTGTTAGTTTATTTTATCGTAGACTTACATACAGATAATACATTATCTACATCTATGCTAATAGTATAAAAACAAAAGATTTGTTTTTTTGTATGTTCGTTTGTAATGGATAAACTCAAAATCTACTTAACCGATTTTGAAATTTCTTTCACCTATAGAAAGCTATATTATTAGCGAGTAACATAGGCTATATATATTTTTTTAAATAAGAGATCTCTATAAAAATTAGAATAATGTAATACAAGGTGTCGATTTCCATCAGATAAGACATTGACGTAAAAAAAAATTGTTCAACCCGGGCGAAGTCGGGACGATTCGCTATCACTAGTTGCAAATATAATTGAAAGGTCTCATAACTATACTATACTATATTAAAAGGCCAACTAACCTTATATACATATATAAAAAGGATTAACTGGCCATAAAAGCTATTGAGTGATCCAATCGTAAAGCGCAAATTTCTCGCTCGTTTGCACAACGCATCTATTCATGACGTTATATTGCTTTTATGACGCTTCAGAAGTACAGGAACGGAGAATGACGTTATTGACGTTATCGAATACAATTTTATTCATATGGATTAACTTGTATCATTTCTTGTATAATTAAATTGTAGGCAAATATAAAACCCGAACCAAATATTATTCGTAAGACAAATAGGTGCTCGTAAGTATACAGTGGAAGTAATCAGCGTGTCCTTTATTATTTCAAATGATCAAACTATATATAATATATTTACTTTTAACGAAATATAATTAACGTTACTTTCAAATTCGACCTTGAAATTTCATCTTTATCATACATAACCCATTTAAACCCACAGTTTTCGATTAAAAGACAAGAGACTAAGCTATTCGGCTCTTTATATTTGTATGTGTGAGTAAATTAGGTAAATTTCACACTCAGTATTCACCTTATTTCACATTTTACGCTCATCAAAGATTTTTTTTAAATCTATTTTATTAAGTTTTTTTTTATCCTTACGGCATGTCAAATGTAGGTTTTATAATTAGGTTATATGTTAACAAATAGACATCATGCAGCATATTGCTTTAGCCACTGCAGAAGTGGGATCCGATAAAGCACTTTGCATAACTCCGACATTTAATCAACATAACTGAAATCAATTTATCAATGCTTTCCTAGGACCTCTATATTTGTTACATTTAAAACATAATATATATCTATCGTACCACAAACATTACAATTATATATTTTATTATTCATTTTATTGTATAGGTTGGCGGACGAGCATATGGGCCACCTGATGGTAAGTGGTCACCTACGCCCATAGACAATGGCATTGTAAGAAATGTTAACCATCACTTACATTGCCAATGAGCCACCAACCTTGGGAACTAAGATGTTATGTCCCTTGTGCCTGTAATTACACTGGCTCACTCACCCTTCAAACCGGAACACAACAATACAAAGTACTGCTGTTTTGCGGTAGAATATCTGATGAGTGGGTGGTACCTACCCAGACGAGCTTGCACAAAGCTCTACCACCGAGAAATAAGCAATAATCAATTACGATAATCAGCCTTTCTCATGACATAAAGGAAATTATTACCAGTGTAATGACCAGAGCGAAGTCTACATAATATTTTAGTATGTAGACTTCGCATTCATCACAGATATTTACTTTTATCAAAAAAATATCGGTGGTAACATTTCAATTAATATTTTACATCAATTTTAATATATTCATAACCATTAATAACACCTTAGATTAACTATGTATATGTAATTAAAGTCCTCTAACTACCACGTAATTTGAGGAGGCTTGTTAAAACCTCACCTCGGGCTGTAGTTCAATGGGAGGAGCTTTAATTAAACAAAAGCGGGATCAAATACTGTGCCGATTTGAGGTTAAGTTGGTACATATTTCATTCTGATGGTGCTATGGTAATTGCATAAATATATTATTAGTAATTATGTAGTTTTAGTACTTTTCTGAAAAACGATGGATTTTTTTTTTTTGTATTCTATTGGTCACTATTAAGAATAATGCATATCCTATATCGTCATAATTATTTGTTTAAAAAAAGGTATTATTATTTACCATCAGCAAACAATTAAATATTATAAATACTATAAACAGAATGCTATCATTTATTTATATCAAACAGGATAAAAAAATTATCCTTGTGGAAAGGAGAACCTTTGATTTTATCCCATTTATGAAAACGTCGTGTTCTTTAACTAAACCATGAAGCTATCAAAAAAGAATAAATAGCATAATGCTTATTTATAAATAATCAGTACACTAATAGTTTTTGGCAATATCTCCTTTGCGTCGTATATACATATGCCTAAAGTACTATATCTCGTAGCAAATGATCGATAGATATATTCTAACAGAATCCGCGCCGGTAGAAACGAGGTCCCCGGTAAACGACGTTATGTCCATAACCGTAACCATTTTAGCAACGTCCTAAGCGGAGTTCTGTCTTCGCTGACTAGACTACCTTAGTACGTACATCTCACTTAGCCTTCAAGTGTTCATGTGTTGCTATATTTATAAAGAAACAACAAAATAATAATATATACGAAGTATACAAAAAATCAACACAAACATCACGGGATGCCCCGCAGATGTGGAACACCAATTGGCCATCGCAGTGGTTTTACTGGGCAAGAATAATATCCAGTGGGCATAAATGGGCATAATCCAGTGAAGGGAGTCGGGTACCTTTATAAAGGTTTCCTCTGCGTAAAAAAACCATCACACGTGCCGTCACGGTATATAACTTGGTGCCATTACATTTTTCACATCAAAAGTCCGCATACACTCATATTTATATTAATGAAAACCCCGATAACACAACAACAATACATTAATGTACTCATCGTACTTATGTAACGAATTTACTTTGTAATATTAGGCATCAGCGCGAGTTAATATTACTTTATATTATTGTCATTAATATAAGAGAGGTTGCAGACGTAGTTATCCTTTAACATTACAATAAAAACATCGTGTTACAAGATATTAATATTATTTATTAAATGAATATTATCTACATTATTTATTTTCAGTATTGATATTGTCGAAATGAAATCGTTGACAGTGCTCAAGAATATTATGAAACTTCGCCTAATTGTCGGCCATTACTACGATCCAGGATGTTCTAGAACCAAAAATATAATGTTACGCTTGTATTGTTTAACCCACATTTGTCTTTTAGTTATTATTTATACAATGTTTTATTCGAATCCTTTCAATTTAGAAACGACTTTTACATTTACTATCGTTGATTTGTTTTCAAATTTATTACTGTCGATTTTATTGAAAGGAAACTATTTCAACATCGCTTGCGTATTTATTGAAAGAACACACGAATTGTTAAATTTGAAACGCATCAATGTAACTTATTACATACACTTAATATTATTTTTAATGTTTACCTTTCGTTTCTGGCATACTCTAGAACATACGCCATACTCGTCAAAAGATATACTTATGTGGTTTACAGTTGTCGGATACATAACTCTCTTTATTAATTATATGTCTAAAATTATCGTATTTGACCTAATATATCAAGTGATGAAATCTCTCAGAATGAAGATTGACTTCAAACATATGGCGATCAATACTGTAGGAAGAGAGCAGATCAAGGTGAAAATTCAAAATATAAAAACATGCCTTATTGTATACGATTACATATTAGATTTCATTGAGGATATTGATTTCGAAATAGAAAGTTGGGTATGAACATTTTTATTTTCTACCTATTGATACCTTGGTTCGCCGATACGGTTCTCTTTTAAATTTTTTTTTTTTTTTTCAGATGTGTCTCATGTTTTTGATTGGTTTGCCAAAAACTGTGACGTATATGTACAAAGCTATGAAAGCGATAATTATTTCAAAGGTATGAATGTATACTATTTAGTTAAAAATTAACAACTTCATGTAGCTGATAATCTGATACATTTAAATATTTTTTCTTATGTTAATTTTCCGCACTACTTTATCTCAGAATCTACTTTCTAACTTTGTGTTAGTTTTTTTTATTTTATTTACAAAATATTTAATAATATCATGATTTAATAAGTCGTAAATGAATTTCCCATCAGGTCCGCATAAAGTTGATATCAATTATACATTTCTATTTTATTCCAGACTCATCCGCAACTTGAATTTTATGTATTTGCCTTCATCGGCTTGTACACCATTTTTGGGACTTGTGTACCGGTTCTTTTTTTCGAAATGACATTATATGAAGTTGACAATATCAAAGACATTTTACTAACAAATTCGCTTGTATGCACAGGTAGTATTTTATTGTTTATGTCCGTTTTTAAGGAATTACTAACATCCTAATATTTTGCTCTTTATTATACAAATATTTAATATTAGACTTATATTATTAAATGTAGTGGTATGAAAAAGCGTTATTGAGAATAGTATTATTATAAATTTAAGATTTATTTATTCACTTGGTGGTAGAGCTTTGTGCAAACTCGTCTGGGTAAGTACCACCCACTCATCAGATATTCTACTGCAAAACAGCAGTACTTGGTATTTTTTGTTCCAGTTTGAAGGGCGAGTGAGCCAGTGTAATTACAGGCACGAGGGATATAATATCTTAGTTCCCAAGGTTGGTGGCCCATTGGCGGTGTAAGCGATGGTTAACGTTTCTTAAAATGCCAATGTCGAAGGACGTTATCAGGTTGCTCATATGCTCGTCTGCCTACCAATTCTATAAAAAATATGTATCGTTTTTTTACTGACGAATGCACATGTTGAAATTTATCTGCTCAAAGAAACTAAAGGAAAAAAAAACTGCATACTTTTGAATGGGATCACTTTATTAAAGTTTATTTAGGGGAGATATAGGAGAAATAATAACTATGAAAACTGGTATTTAGTCATTCTGAATTATACACAAGCTAAGCGGATAAAGCGCTAATCAAATATGTGATTATTAAATGATTTATTAAGTGAAGTGGCACAATAGAATACAGTTGGTTATTCAAAAGAAATAAATTATCGTATTAATATAGCTAATTTATTTTGTTTTAAGATGAGCTCTTGTTTCTGGAGATTACACAAGCCTTGGACAACTTGAAACTTCGGCCATTGGAGTACAGTATTTTGAGGATGTTTCCTTTAAAGTCATCTCTACCTTTGAAATTTGTCAACTTATGCGTTACGTATATAATCTTGAGCGCTCAGTTCACAAGTTTGATGTAAAATATCGTGAGAAGAAAAATCTGTATTGTTTCATACAGTCCTATTTAACATTGTCTATTCACATGTGTTTACAAAACACAAGTATTGTGTGAAAAATGTTTTTGGAACGAAGTTCTTTTACGCGGCCTACAGTAGAGTAAAATGACAGTGGCTCAAGCTCAAGTCATATAAGAAAATAGCGTTCATACATCGTGCGTACCAAATGCTACAAAATGCGATGAGTTGGGCGTTCGAATCTAAGGTCGATATAAAGGAGGTTGAGTTGCTTTTTGGTGTGACAAAAATAGTACAGTAATATTATCAATTAAAATCTACATTTTAAAACACGGTTTGAGTCGAAAAAATATCGCACAGAACTTCGTTCCTGACGGGGGTCCCCCGACCGCACAATTTTTTTGAACTTTTAGCTTTCCATTTAACTGAAAACCGTTCCGAGCTCCATTTTGTAAAGTAATAAAACTTAAATTTGTCTGTCGTTAGATTTTCTGATTGTTAAATACCAAATGATAATATCGACTCAAACTCAATTTCACTCAAATTCAGTCGCTTAATATTATTAATAATATAATAATTAAGCGATGTCGTTTTTATAAAATTGGATTCATTTAAGTTTTAATTTAAATTATTGTTGTGAGTATCGGCCAATACGTACCCATCCATATACCATTGTTGTAACCAATGCCATGCTAATGTTTCTTTTTCAAGTCAACAAATCCATCCTGGAGCACGGTATTTGTTTCTATAGTAAGATTTGACAGTTATTTATAACTTTTCCTATTAATAAATTTTAATCTAATGTCAAAAAAACTTTGATAAATAAGGCACATTACGCAATAAAATATTTAAAAGCGTGGAGTTAGTATTTGTTGATTTTCAAGCACATGTATAAATATAATTATATTTTATTGATTCTGTAATTTAAAGGGTGAAAAAGTATAAGTACTGAATTTTTCGCTGGCTCTTTTTATATTTACTTCAATACTTTAAAATGACGATTCAAAAGTTCCCTTGAATAAAGAATTATTTAATTTGATTGGTCATTATTATTGTAAATTCTAGTTTATGACGTTTTTGTTTTATGATATGGGTATATTAATATTATAAACATATATGATGTAAATTATATTGACCAAAAAGCCGTAAAGTTATAATTATCATAATAACCTTATTTATCTGATTTTAAATGTCAACTCATAATAAATTATTGAGTAAATTTACTATATCAATATATTCATTGGATGATCAAATAGAGGAATTTTACTTTTAGTAACGTTACCCTTCACAAACAGTAGTTCAAAGTCAAATGGATATCGCCCGCGGTCACAATTTGCCTAATGCTTGTTAAACATGAATAGTGGATTGAGGAGAACTACAAATTGAAGGGAATTTAATATGACATATCATGTGATTTGTTTTGTATTATTACGAATAATATGTTTGTTGTTTGTGATACAAATTATATTAAATTAAACTAAAAGGGTTTAACTTAAGTTGAATACATTTATTTTATACGAAAAGAAACCGACTGAGGGAGTTGTCATTGCAATAAAATTATTTATTCCAATAACTTTTTTTAATTCATAATTTAAATTTAATTGTTATGTTAATCTAAATCTAAATTTATAATTTTATAACGTCCTCCAGGCCGATTTCGGCCACGGCGGCCAATCTCAAGCGAGATAAGCCAACTGCGCAGGAGATATTATAGTACACAAGTGTGTGCCCAAAAATACAGGGGCACTCTCTTTTCCTTAGCCCTCATAATCCGATGGGACGGCAATCTGATACGACCGGAAAGAATTCAGGCGCAGGACCAACGGCTTAACGTGCTTTCCGAGGCACGGGAGTGTACACACTTCCAACTTTCAGACTCCGGGCTGCTACTGAGATTTTTCTGACAGAAAAACCCAGTAACTATTTATTGGCCAGACCTGGGAATTGAACCCAGGACCACCGGGTCTGCGGCCTTGTATCTAGCCACTAAACCAACGAGGTAGGCTCACAATTTTATAATGTAACCTGTAACTAAGACAACTATACCGAAAGTATACATATATAAGTATTTTACTTTATGTTTAAACATAAAGTAACTTAAGTATAACTCTCTCTAACCAACCAGGTGCATTAATTATAATATATAAATGGAAATATATGTTAATAATATGAGCGTTATAATCTCAACTCTGCTAAAGTTGACACTATGTAAAAACATTTTGACTGCATATTTATTTTTAAAAGTAAATCCATCTTTTCTAAATATTGTATGTAATTATGTATTGACAATTTATTAAATATATTATTTAATATAGAAACAAAACGCATTCATTTCAAACAATCACAAAACAGTTTAATTGACACATACAAAAGAAAATCAAAATGGACACTATATAATACACACAATTGATATTTTTCAATTCTAAAAACAATTTCAATACATTGCATTTGACAAGGATGCAAGAATACAAACAATATACACGTATGAAACAGTGAGACAAAGTTAAAACAAATGACAGCTATCTATCCCCTTCCGACGTTACAGAATGAAGGCCTAATGCGTGTCATCACATTTGCACACACAATTCAATTCAATTGTTACATTGAACAACGAACAGTAAGCTGTTATTGTTTTGTTTTATTTTAATTTAACTTATCTCTTTAACATATTCAAGACTCTATTCTACACTGTCATAAGTCACATTGCTCTATATTTTATTTTAATTATTATTATTAAAGTACATAAGTAGTATTTTCCTTTAAATTATCACAATTGTTTAAAGCACCTTACTTTGTCATTAATTGATATTATTTAGTGTTGTCTGAGTTGTTGGTTTTGTCGCTAGTTTATAGTCTATAAACTATACCCGGTCGTGTCAGATTGCAACAGATTATGAGAGCTAGGAAATAATGAGAATACCTTTGTTTACGCACACACACATGCGTTCTATAAATATATATCCATAGTTGGCTATTCTCCGTAAATAATAAAAACAAAATCCGATCAGGAAGACCATCCAAATAATCCATTATTTACGACCTTACTTTAAAACGTTTCTTAGCGACTGTTTAGTTAAACAGGTTTCTCTCTTTCTGCCATAATTAATATTATATTCGAAAGAAGAAGACAGCATTTTTTCACTAATTACTAGCTAAGCAAGGAGCAAGGCCATCATGAATCATCATCATCATGCCAAATATGAAGTACAACTAAAAAGGCGATGTGCCGACGGTTAATATCATAAGTTCTTATAACATTGATTAAAGATACCGCATCCAAACAATCCACTACGCATTTAATCATGGACATATTTGCGCCAAACAAATGACAGTCAATATTTCAAAACTGTATCTTTCTAAATTATATTATTTCATCGCGGCAATATTTCACGTTCATTTTATATTTTCATCTGATATTTTATTATGATGATATCTAGATGATTACTGTATTTATTTTTGTTTTAGATGTGAATGTTTTTCATAAATCAAATAAATATTATTTGAGTTGTTCGTTGCTGTTGTATTTTGTAAAGATACAGAAGCGAATATATATAGTTACGAGACTCCTTGGTCCATACAACAGCGTGGTTAAAAAAAAAGAAGCGCGCTAATTTAAAACTGCCGCCATCTTGTTAGTGCACATAAAAGTAAAGTAATTAATTAATGATTGGCGCGACTTGTGATTTGTGTTCAAATGTGTTATTTGGATTTAAAGAGTAATTGAGTGAGTAATTTACACCAATTTATATGATTTGGTGTTCTATTTTTGAACAGACCAATTCGAGTTTTTTTATAAAATCAGTTTTTAGTTCGGGATGCTAAATATATATATTATAAGTTCTCAAACCTATGAAAACATACAATTGTAACTTTAATGTTATTGAAACACAGTTCACAGCGTGTTAATGCCCCAAAAGGGTTTTTTTTAAGTTAACTACTATTCTTTTTTTTTGAAAGACATACATTTATATATGTAGTATTATTTGTAAATAGCGTAGAGCGAAATTTAGCAGCTAATAAAATCGTTCACGATGACATATAGGTACATATAAAAAAGGATAATTAAATTAAATTCCTTCGCTTCTTCGCAATAAAATCAGTTCAGCATAATAGCAGGTCAATAAATATTATTGATAAACTCGACCCCAAGTCGAAGGTAACACAATAACTCACTATAATGTTAATTTTATTATCCATATCAATGTAATAGTGTTATCATACATGACCATTACATCCTATCTTACTTACGTTTAACGTGATTCGTTTGATAAATAACATTTTATATGAATGACGTCATCATTTTTATTTAAATATCAATGTATGTAATAAATAATGTTGAGAATCAAATACGGTAAGAGATTTTTTTTATTGTATTAGATAGACAGACTGACAAGTGGCCCGGCTGATATTACCGCAGTAAGAAATATTAATTATTACTTACATCGACAATGCACCACCAACCTTAACTAAGTTTTGATATCCCTTGTGCCTGTAATTAGACTGGCTCACTTACCCTTCAAACCGGAACACAACAATACTGAGCATTGCTGCTTGGCGTTAGAGTGTATGATGAGTGCGTGGTACTTATCCAAAAGGACTTACAAAAAACCATACCAGCAATCATAATAATCAATCCGTTGCGCCTATACCTACTGAACTCAAACCAGAATACTAAAATACATATATAATAATTCTTATAAGGTATCTATTCCAATTTATTTTATTACATGCATTATATTACAATGATATTAAATGTAATTAATGTTATATATAATTTATACTTTATAATAATTTATAATTGTTTAAATTGCTTAGTAGGCTATTAAATTATTAAATTTATGCGTATAATTTCATCTTATATATCTTTTCTATTTAAATTATATGTACCTGGTCATTGATGTTTTTAAATGTAAAAACTTTACTGGTCAATTAAACTCAATATGCTATAAATACTGTTTATTGTAATTAAAATAATAATAAAAGTCGTAAATAAGGTAAACAGTGCCAATTCATCATCATCCAGTCACCGTATATCATTATGTAGCTCTACATGACTAGCGTAGCCATTTACGTAGAAGGTTTACGACAATGTAGCCAACGCTCTACGTTTCTACAATCACATACATCAAAATGTAACTTTTTATCTTTTATTTCACGGAATATTGCTAACAGAAACATAATTGAAAGCAAAATTTTGATGATATTGCATAATACTTTAGCTTTATATCGCAAATAATAAGCGGAAACAGGTATAGTAAGAACAGCGTAAATAATTTATGACTTGATGACGTCAAATGATATATCTGCCCCGCCTTGCGCTGCCGTAATCTTTCATACGTGAAGCATTTATATAGGGTGCATCCTTTATTATATTTCTTACGCACGCTTAAAAATTAAAAACACATTTTGTCTATACAATAATCAAGTTATATAAAAAGTGACATATATGAAATTGCCACATATGTACCTGCATTGCTTAAGTTAACACAATACACATAATTTTTAGACATTTCTAAGTGCTTTTATCAGTATTAGTATATTTATTTATAAGCGGATTTCAGCTGCATAAAACGAATCCAAAAGTAGCATTTGAAATTTGAATTAAATTGTACTCTGAATTATAAATTCGTTGTAAAATTTGCATTTTAACTTGTATTCAATATAGAAGCATTACTTATTGTTATTTAAAGAAAAAAAAACCCGAATCAAGAATTTAATGTTTAAAATAAAATAACAAAAATCGATTTTCAATTACTTATCATCTAATGAAATAACGAACGATTATTTCGAAGGACAAACATACAAAGAAAGAAGCGTGTTTTAGCCTAGCTGGAATGTGTACTGCATTTGCCGATACGCAATAGACTATACGCTATACTTACCTGGTAAAAAAAAGCCGAGATGGCCCAGTGGTAAGAACGCGTGAATCTTAACCGATGATTGTGGGTTCAAACCCGGGCAAGCACCACTGAATTTCATGTGCTTAATTTGTGATTATAATTCATCTCGTGCTTTACGGTGAAGGAAAACATCGCGAGGAAACCTGCATATGACAAATTTCACTGAAATTCTGTCACATGTGTATTCCACTAATCCACATTGGAGCAGCGTGGTGGAATAAGCTCCAAAACCTTCTTCCTAAAAGAGGAGATGAGGCCTTAGCCCAGCAGTGGGACATTCACAGGCTGTTACTTTTATACTTACCTGGTACTATACAATAAATCTTTAGTATACAAACTTACAAATCAATTAGATTAAAGATGCGTGAACGCATAGAATACGAACAAAGATAAGTTATCATACAAAGAATATACTTTAAAAATAACTGACGTTTATCTATTCTATAGCGTTCTAACATCCTTTCTAAGTCCGTATAAATATCGGCTTTGGTTTAGCACTCTCCGAAAAAGGTATAAAAAATCACCCTGTGCAACGATTTTGCTGACAAAAGCCGAGTGTATGCAGTGGCACTGTCGCCTCGGGCGCCGCCTAATATGCTAATACGGTATCCGAATAACTGGTGTTCGACGATAGAAAGTAAACGAACACGACTAAATGCATCATTTTACTCTATTAAAAATATTGGAAAAAAATTATATGAGTTTTGTCTATCTTATACATTTATTATATATCGAGTGTAAGTTTTTAATATTACATTGTTATAACTTTATTCTAACATACATTCTTTAACAGATAAATTTTGACTTATATAGAAAACGAATCAAATTGTTTTATCGACCACTTCTGATATTGAACATAAAGTAAAAATATTAATCGAATATACAATATATTTGAATATACAATATATTTGAATATACAATAGTTAATGCCCGCATTTTTTAAGGTTGCTAAAATTAATAAGAGACTTAATAAGAATATACTTTCTAAGAGATACTGTAATCAAAGATTTGCCAAAAATGCCGTAATATATAAATGGTTTTATATTAAACTAATATTTAACATTCTATGTCTTGTTCCGTCTATTGGAAGCGCCCTAACGATGGAAAACGAATAACAATGCTCGCATAAGAATCCGTATGATATGCGACGGTAAATAAAAAATAATCCAACCTTCAGCTTCAGGGCACAGGCTTTTATTGGGAACCTTTATCTCATCTGATTGGCTTTGCAAAAAAATCTTGTTTACCTTAACAGAATGCTATGATATTATTCTATGTTGTGTATTTCATAACTCATTTTTAAAAAAATCTGACAATTTTAAAAGAATATGACGTAGTCAAGGTTTTTATCATAATATGAAGAATAGTAAATAAATCATTAGTTTTTAATTAAAAGAAAACCTATTTATAATAGTAACATAAAGTATCTTTATTACAGACACAAAATAAGGAAACATGGACATTTAAGATATTTAAAAAAGTCGAAGTAATATTCAGTTGCTAGTTTATTAACAATAAAAAATATATAAAATAGAATAAAAATCGGCTTTATCGTTTTTATCCACACCTACTTCAATCTGAATTCGCTTCATTTACCTATAAGTAAGAAAGCTATAAAATAAACAAGAGAATAGCTTCCTTCTCTTGTGGGACCCATAAAACCTCTTGAATAGAACGTAGTCCATCGTTCGGAAATTTTTAAATTTACGATCCGCTGAATCGACGTTTTATGATTGTTTTACTGTCGATACCATTTATATCTTACTGTTAAATATTGGAAATTTAATCATTCGGAAAGGAGTAATTTACTTATTACATATTTCGAGGATATACATGAAAAAAAAACTATTCTATAATACGAACAAAAATTAAAAATTGATATCACTATTAAAGAGAATGCAGCCGTAGTTTGTGTGTGTTTATCTGTGTTTCATCAACCAGAGTAAATACGCCTTAAATTTACATTTGCAATGTGATTTGATTATTATATATTGAGCATCAAAAAGTTAAATTGATTTTATAGAAACATATTATTGGTCTTTATAAAAATTTAAACACAGAATTATACAAATTTATGTTAATTATTCATTCATTTGCTCTTGAAAAAAACAAATAACACAATTGAATGAATTGTACAAAAAACAAGTCGTGCCATTGATCATTTCGAATTATTTTTTTCGAGTTTTCGAATCCATAATGAATATACGTAATGTACTATAAATTATTCAAGATAGATCACTTATACCGCGTCAAATCAATATCAAATGTATATTTTAGTAATATTCATTGGAAATTCGAATAGGCTTTAAGTATAATATGTAAAATTACAGTTATAATATCATTAGAAGGATGTCAAAGGACGGTCGTTTATAATAAACAATAATTAAATTATAATCTTTCCACAAAATAGAAAAAATACGCAAATGAATGTTCGTTGTATTATAGAATCAGACGAAATATTAATATTAAAATTAGTTTCCATTTAAACAAGGGTTAAGTCTGACGTGCTCTGGGTTAGACACTGAAAAATTATACGCTCGTCTCGCCTTCGGGAATATACAGTTTAACGTTTAGCGTTCTTTTTACCGTGAAAAGAAAAATACATCCCGTATACATTGTATGATTTATACTGAGGAGTATTATGCCTTGTCCTTCAAATTTTTTGTAACAAATATTGACCTTTTAGTAAAGTGTCAATATAGATGTTTGGAACACCTCAGAAATTATGGTACTAAAGCAAAGTAACAGCCTGTGAATGTCCCACTGCTGGGCTCTCCTTTTTTTGAGAAAAGGCTTGGAGCTTATTACTTATGTTAATGGATACACGTTTAGCAGAATTTCAGTAAAATTAGACACATGCAGGTTTCCTCACGATGTTGTCGGTCAGCGTCAAGCACGAGATGAATTATAAACACAAATTTAGCACATGTGCTAACAAATCAGTGGTGCTTCCCCGTGTTTGAACTCACGATCATCGGTTAAGTTTTTTTTTTATAGCATAGGTAGGCGAACGATCATATGGACCACCTGATGGTAAGTAGTCACCAACGCCCATAGACATTGGCATTGTATAATTAGTCATAAAAATCATGCTACTCAAAATAAAACTAATTAAAGTCGGATACGGATATGTTTTAAGTTGCTTCAGATACGTATGTGATAGTTATTATAAAATAGATTACTTTTAAGCATGGGCATACCCAGCTTTTGGCCCCGGGGGCTGGCAATTGAGAATTTTCTTAAGCCGTGTTCCCCGTGCTTATTTTGCCCTATACGCAACACGAACCATCTACACGAAGCATTAAGGTATATGTGGTGTGCAGGGGAACTACCCGCACGAGATCCTATTTTTTATTTCGAATGGAAAAACGCATTTACGCGTTTCCCCTACATGAAGTGGGGATTATATGGGACACGCCGGCACCTTGATCCCCAGAGCATCGGCATACCCACTAAAAACCAGCGAAACCCTCTCCTCGTCGGAGGGGCGGCACGGGATTGCTTGTGCATACTTCCGTGACGTGCCGATGGTTAGCCCACCTATGTGGGCTTCCTTTCCTAGTTGGGCTCCCGGGATACAGAAAACCCAACTAATCCCGGTGGCGTTTATAGCGAGGGGAGAAGGTGCATAGCGCCGACGCCTCCTCCCCAGTCTTCTTTGGAGGATCGGATCAGCAGAGGCACTCTCCTCACGCTGCCACTTCGCGGCCTCCTTCTGCATCATAACACTATCACGGAAGGAGACCATCGCCATCCAACGCCCCTCGCTGCCAAGTATAGCGTTAATCACGCTCGACACAGAGATCTCCACCGACTGTCGCCGCCAGTGAATTCTTCTGGGCATCAAATCAAGCAGTACACTCAGGGTGTGGTGCGCTGTATCCAGTTACGCATCACGCTCGTGGCAAGAGGGTGCTCTCGCCTCGCTTTCCCGTGCAGGTACTTAACGAAACAGCCATGTCCGGTAAGCACCTGCGTCAGCCTAAACGTAAGTGGTCCGACTTCCGCTTCTTGTTGCTGCCCAGCGACTCAAGTGGGAGCGGATCGCCTCCACTGTCAAAATGTTCGTATCATAACGGAGAACCAAGTTTTAAAAACTGAAATTAACCCTTTTTTCAAGATGGTAGAAATGCACATAAGAAATCTTGGTCGACAATTTGAAGTTAAGCTTTTCTAGAAACGTAATATCCAAAATTTAGTCTTCTCGGTTCACATGCATTACCAAACGTATACAACCCCTATAATACAATTATTGGACACACTAACAAAATTCACGCAAATGAACTTATTATAGACCCGTAATTTATTTGGAACGAGACTTTGATAATAACAAATAGAATTTTCAGTAATATAATAAATAAAATCTTTGTTTAAATTAATTAAAATGATGTTTATTCGATTTATGTTGAAAAGCCGCCGACTTTTAGTATTCTCTGCTTAGGCAATATATTGAATATGCTATTTAAAAATCCAGGACTTAAAAAAAAGGTCTCAGGAAATCAAATTTTCATTTTTAAAATACATCTTTATTAGTCTACATACCACGATGTATCTAACAAATAACAAAATTGTCTACTTATAATACTTAAAAACATCGACATTGATACGTAACAAGAAAATCGAAGTAGGTGTCTAAAATCAGTTCATTACATATAAAAATAAGCAACAGAACTTACAAAAAAAAAAAAAACAATTCAATTGTCAATTCAAAATTGGCGGGAAATATATATTGAAAATATTTGACAATTAATCAATTAAAATGTCTACTTGAGAAAATATTTTCACAAAGATACTTAAATCACTAAAGAAAAAATATCTTATATTTTTGTTCTTAAAATAATTATAATTACAATAATGGACGACAGCTTTAAGTAACCAATTTTATAAATATGTATTATAAACTGAAAACTAATTTGATTACTACTCAATTTTGTAAACCTATGAAAATATTACATACGATAAACACAATAAAGAAAATGGCTCTTGTTTATTTTATAATGAAAATCATATTTACATCTTGTAATAATTAATTTAGAGCCAATACAAAATCAGATGCTTAACGAATTATCACACTCAAATTACATAAGTTTATCAATAATTAATTAAAGAACTGATTTTGAAAAAAAAAAAATTGATTTAACTTGATTTAATTTAGATTCGATGACTTGAAATCAGTTGGAGCAAGTCATAATTATAAGTTTGCGACTATGTGTTTCTTGTACTGTAAGTTAAGATTAATAATTATTTTAGTATTCCATAGTAAAAACAACCAAGGAGGTTGAATAATATAGATCTAAACCAACTGTACACAACGTACGAACTTTTGTGGTTGGCCCGTTAATATTCAACTACATATTTCAAACATTTTTTGAAATTTAAAATAGTTGTATAGTATTGTATTGTATAATATATATTTTTAAATAAAGGCGATAAATCTGTTCGTAGCCGTTTAATTCAATTTATAACAATCACGAAAGTTAAGAAATCATTACCAAATAGTTTTTAGTTTGTGGCCGGCGACACTACGAAAAGCATGTGTTTTTTAAAAGTAAATTATTTAAATATACATAGTTAATATGCAATATAATTAATATGCATTTTCTTTCATATGGTCAAATTATTTTAATGCCTTAAAAAAATGTAATGTAATATTATTTACGTAACAACTTTCAATGTATCTCATTTAATTACTATTACTGTATAACATTGTTCATCCAAGTGTTACAATAATGGTAAAAAATAATTAAAACTCATTCAACTATTTATAATTAAGAGCTAAAATAATTATCTGTATTATTATGCTACTATTATAAAAATATAAATTGTATTCAATTATACACATGTACACTAAATTAAAATAATATTTTAATACACTGTATCTTTAATTTTATTATTGGCAACCCTTAATTTCCCGGGTAATACGGCGGCCATTTAAGACTGACATTCGTGCGTAATAATTATAATAAGTGCATACGTGTGTCTTCTGTATACTTCTATAGTATCGCGGTCCCATACAAATGCAGAGATAGAGCAGATGCAGGGCGACTTTACGTGCTCTCCGAGGCATAGTGCAACACTGAGAAGTTCCTAGCTCCAGACTATATTTGTTCGATATATTAAACAAGACTCGCAATTACTTTTAATGGGCTACATCGTTTATGTTCACGTTATAATTACAAAATAAATTATAAATTAGTTATAAGTGAACGATTGAATAATATCGACATTGACTGCGTGATAAAAAAATCGAATTATTCTGATATTTAGTTAATTTCAATACCTTGCAACATTATTCTTGACTATAGATTATCCATCACTAATAACGACTGGACAAACTAGAACCAGACTATCGTCCAATAACAATATTCAAGAAATGAATAAAAGGTAGGTCTATGAAAATCAAAAGCGTCCCTATAAAAATTAGTGTGTGACGTAAGAACTTATAAAGTTCAAATCAATCGGTTACTGATGTGGAATAACAATTCGTTAACGAGGAATATATAAGTTATTACATACTCCGAAATAAATCATATATCTAATGATAAAACCTATTTTTAAAAAACGGAATTTTGACGTGATAACGTCTTATAAATCGATGAACGCTAGCTGCATGCACGAAAAAGCATGACTCATAGTAACGTTCCACCTGAGCCGAGCGCGCAAGCGAGAGCGCGGAACAAGCGGTCACAGAGACACGATCGGCCTAAGCGTTCGGCTTGACGCTCTCTCTTCCACTCCATCGACCGATGCGTCCAAGTATTCATTAATGTTTTCTTATGACGGTATCACGTAAAATTATCGTCCGTAAACCGACTTTACAGACAACCATTTTTACTTTGCTATACTTCCCTCACTATGGTATTTTTGGTCCACATTGAAATGTTCACAGATAATAAAATCGTGAACAATATCAAACAGATATATTTAAGCCCGCTCCCAGTAAGCTTGACTTTAAGCTTATATACGAGCTAGCTATGATATAATTTATCCCAGAATATGCAATGTTTTTTTTTTTTGAAGTAGGGATGCGTCACCTTCTTTATATGTTATTTTATTTGGTTAGAATTATATTTTTCTATAAAAGGTTTTAAAACTGATATTTTTTACAATATTATATACAAGAATTTTGTAGGACAAAGTTTCTTCTAATTTTTTTGCCTTATTTATGATCAGATACAAAAAGAAGTAATAAGATTAAACCGCTTTTCTTAACTAATAATTCGGTCCACCGTAAATAAAAGTACATAACATTTCCATATGACACAATAACCTGATATTAATACTTTTGCAATTGACAATTGCAACTTACTCATATGTTTTGAATATTAATTTTACATTATTTTATAGTGTCGCATTGTTATAACTTGCCGCTAGATGGCGTTGTACCATTTCAACGTCTATACCGTTTAACCGACCGTTTTGACAGTTAGTAAATATGTCACCGTGAAATTGTATAAACCATTAATTTATATTCAATCAAGAAATATTGTAAACAGTCGAAAAATTGTAAACAGAACGTTAAATTTATAATAAAACTATGATCTATCCGCGGCTTCGCACACGTGTCGAGGGGGGCGGCAAGATATTAGGTAACCTTTGTCCTTTCTGTATGTGTGCGAAAAATTTAATCATAATCGGTTAAGTAGTTAAATTAAATGAACTAACACACTTTCGCATATATAATATTAATAAGGACACACAGGTCCATAACTTTTCGATAGTAAACAATCTGACTAATTTTTTTATAAACCTATGGTCTTTATACTTTATTCCAATCGGAGTAGGAATAAAGGTAAACACAATGTAGATTTACAAATAACAAACGATTTTCTAATCGTTCCGCTGTATTATGCACTATAAACAATTCTTGATTGGAATAGTGTTGTATTATAAATAAGGGTAAATTCCCTTAATTAACTAGTTATAACCACATTAATTTAACTTTTGAAGTTCCATTTATAGCTTCGTGGACATTGAAACCGCCATCTTTTCGCGAGTCCATAGTGAATATCATAGATTATTCAAGATCTCGACCAATGATATCGCATTAATTCGGTGTCAAAGTTGTTTATTTGGGTTTATACCTGTTATGGTCGGAATAGACTATACAATTATCAGGTAACATACATGCAGACATTCAGAGAATATAAAATCATTTCAGAATCCTTCGACAATGATATGAAATTAATATTCGAACATTTCTCCAACAATAATTATGCAAATGTCATTTCTCAAAAAATACTATATAAAACCATTTCTTAATGTTCCCACGGCCATCAAATTATTATTATTTTTATTTAAAAATAAATTCTATACCAATACAGCAGAATTAGCGTATTATAAATTTAATCTTACATGTATATGTATGTATTGTGATCGCATAATAAAATTTCAATTATATTCAAGTTCGGAATTATCCGCTGGCGGTCTCGGATTATTTACAAGTGCTTCAGGATTCACCGTATGTATAGGAGCAGGATTCATAATTCTATTACTAGGCATTCTCGAAATATCTAGAACTGGCAATCTTAAAACGTAATCCTGGTCTAACCTATCCATCTGCAGTCTAGATCTCTCAGACCAGGGTATAACTCTGAAATCCGGATTAGAAGTTGATGCTACAGCGTTCAATCTAGGTATCCTCTGCGCTAACGTTCTTAATCTAGAACTTTCCGGACGATCGCTCCTCGTTTCCGGAACAAAGTTCTGGACCTCGGATCTTCTAGAAGCTTCTGGACGTTGATTCGGGGTGAACATGTGCTGGTATCTTGCTATTTCGCATGGGAGTAACGGTCTTGCGTCCCGACCGATTCTCTGCACGGTTATTTGCCGTTGAGTTTGATTGGTCGATTCGACCGGTGTCGTCGGATGAACGAGTATACTGCTCTGCGTCACTCTGGTCGGCGATGGAAAGTTTAGAGCCAGGAAATCGGGTAGGGGTACGCAGAATACTCCCAGCTCATCCTGAAAAATATTTTTCACTATATATATTAATACTTTCGAAATCCATCAAAGTCAAAGGCATGGCTAAACATTATATTATTATAAAAAAATAATCTTATAGCTTTTTTTTAAATATCTTTTATATCTCCATAGCTCGGTATCAACACAATTATTTAGAACAATCTTATTTTGGACAAATATATCAACTTCGATTTTTTGTTTTTTGTATTTAATATACTCCATTCTGGAGGTTGGAAATCCAAGGACTCTGATTCTTATAAGCTACTCTACTATCAACAAGGATGCACAGTATAGTTACATAATACTCTGTCTTCTTCCTTCAAATGTCAAATTACTATTGACAGAAAGAGATAAATGACTACACAATATTTTTTTAATAAGTTTAAATATATATATTTGTCTTATAACTTACATTAGAATTAGGCGTTCTCTCCCCACTATCCGGTATTGTTAGGAATGGTTTTCTATCTATCTCACTCGATCCACCATTCGTCGGCTTCTCTTTCTCTTCGTCCAGTGGAATGTCAGGTACGACTTGTAGATCTTCAGGTGGATTCGGTATGATGACGTAGCTCGCTATTATACTTGATAATTGGTCTAGAACCTATAAAGTACATACATATATATTTTAATATCAATATATACATAAATGTTATCTTTTGTATAATAAATAAATAAATGATAAATTACCTGATCTGCTAATAATCTGTGTTTAGGATCTTTGACCAGCAGCCTTTGTATTAAAAATACTGTGTTGTCAGAAACTTGCACAGAGTTGCCATCCCTTAAAAAAATAAAATATGATAATGAACATTCATTTTTACCAGTGTTGTCGAAATTTAAGAATAATCATTGCTGATTTGTGAAAAACATATTATGTAAATTTCCATGTCAGATTTTTTTATTGATAACACTAATAAAATCATCGTCATTGCCAATAGCTACCGAAAAATTTTAAATTCAAATTCAAAATACTTTATTCAATATTGAAGTATTACACTTTCTTATTGAGTGTCAAACTGGAAACTACTACAGGTTCGGAAAATAAACTCCCAGCCCTGAGAAGAACCAGCGAAAGAAACTCAGCGGGCTTAATTGTATTAAAGTGTTTTCTTAGTATAATATAATTAGGAAAGTTGGTTGATAGAGGCGAAAGAGACACTGAACTGTATTGTCTTTGAATATTGATGTGTTATATATTGACTGCCTCGTTGGTCTAGTGGCTAGATATAAGGCCGCAGACCCGGTGGTCCTGGGTTCAATTCCCAGGTCGGGCCAATAAATAGTTACTGGGTTTTTCTGACAGACAATTCTCAGTAGCAGCCCGGAGTCTGGATGTTAGAAATGCGTACACTCCCGTGCCTCGGAAAGCACGTTAAGCCGTTGGTCCTGCGCCTGAACTCTTTCCGGTCGTGTCGGATTTCCGTCCCATCGGATTATGAGAGTTAGGGAATAGAGAGTGCACCTGTGTTTGCGCACACACTTGTGCACTATAATATCTCCTGCGCAGTTGGCTAATCTCTCTTGAGATTGGTCGCCGTGGCCGAAATCGGTCTGGAGGACCTTATATATATTGCTAGGGAATCTTTAGCCTATATACGGATCTAGTGATATGGAAAACGCAGGTTCGATCCTTACCCTTAGACTAATAATCGCCACTTCTAACATAAGATTTACACTTAAATGGAGGATAATTTATTTATTTATTTGGGAAACAAACAATTTTAAAAACACTGTAATATAAAACAAAAATAACAAAAATCACAAATCAATCAAGTTTCCACTTAAAGCTAATAAACAAAAAAAAAAAAAATAACAAATTGAATTAAATTAAATTAAAATTGAAAGTAAAACAAAAACAAAAACTGCAAATACATTATCACTTTAGGTAAAAGAGTTAAAAACAATTAGCATTTTAAGATATCACAAACTGCTCTTTTATAAACACCAATTTTTGGGCAAAAAATATCTAAGTTTTGGAGGTTATTATTATAATTTAGGCAAGAACGGTACAAAAACACATTCTTTGTAAATTTATTTTTACATGAACAAACAACAAAGGTACAAAGAACAAAGAATTATTTCTAGCACTAAGACGAGGACATTTAAATAATATGTTACTTAGAAGATATTTAGAGTCAACCATGTTATTCATTATTTTATACAAATATATTTGGTCTCTCAATTGTCTACGCACAGTTAATGGGACTATTCTAGAGATATCTTTGTTATCAGATAAACCAGCTCTAAATCGCAAATTTTTTAAGAACTTATTTTGTAATCTTTCTATTTTATCTACGTAGCTGTTATAATTGGGATTCCAAACTGTGGAACAATATTCAAGTATGGACCTAACATATGCGTTGAATAAAAGAATAAGGGTGGAGCAATGTGTAAATTCTTTACTCAATCTTAAGATGAACCCAAGCATACGATAAGCCTTAGAAGTAATATACTCGATATGACAAGTAAACGATAACTTGTGGTCTAAAAGTACACCCAGATCCCTAACCTCTGATATTCTGGCTAATAAGGTATCCTGCACTGAGTAATTATATACTATAGGTTTCTTTTTCCTTGTGAACGTTATTATGTTACATTTAGATATAAGAGATTTTTAACGCAATAGTTGCTTAAGTTATTAAGGTCAGATTGAAGTGATACACAGTCTTGAGTCGAGTTTATAGTTTTAAAAATTTTCATGTCATCCGCATAGAGTAAAATATTGCAATTAGAAATGATTTGGGTAATGTCATTAATAAAAATATTGAATAATAAAGGCCCAAGATGAGACCCTTGTGGTACACCTGACGTGACGGGCACAAATGATGAACAAAACCCTTTAACAGCAACAGCTTGACTGTGGTCTCTTAAATATGATTCAAGCCAGCGAAGCAGATCACCGTCTATACCTAATAAATGAAGCTTTCTGATTAATAAGGAATGTGAAATCTTATCAAACGCTTTTGAGTAGTCCGTGTACACTACATCCACCTGACCACCACTATCCAACACAGCTACAAGTTGATGAGTAAATTCACATAAATTAGATTCAGTCGACCTACCATCAATAAACCCACCCATAATTATAAAGTAGTTTACTTACGGTGGTATATTATAATTCGCAGCTTGTATACGACTAAATAACTGAGCCAGGCTTGTATCACAGAATGGAAATTGGCCATAAAGCATAGTGTAGAGAACCACGCCTAGAGCCCACATGTCAGACGGCTTACCGAGGTACGGCTTACACATCAAAACATCTGGTGATATGTACGCTGGGGAACCTTGAATCAAAAGATATTATATACTTTACTAGAAGAATTCAGCAGACATTCAAATAAACGGTATAGAAGTTGATGTACTGCAGCACCGTCTTGCATTGTAAGCACTTATAATTATGTGCCAATTATCTTAATAATTGAGTGATGATCGGTCTAAATCAAAAAGGGGCACCTTCAGTCCAGCCAACTTAGCACGTATGTTGTATTGTGATGACCTACTCAATATAACCATATTATATTATAACACAGTCAATATTAAAATTTCCTATCAAATTTTACACTCATTAGTAATTAGAAACATACACAAATATTCATCATGCGTGAGGATTCAATTTGTGACCATTAGGGGCCATTCATTTATTACATAAGACGATTTAGGGGGAGACCATGTCTCATTTTTTCTTACAAGGGGGTCTTGATAGTTCTTACGCAAGATCACAAATATACGCAAAGCCACCTACACGTTTGCAGGAGAAAAAAAAAAAGAAGCTCATCTTCACATTTTTTGTCAAGTTTTGGGAATATGGTAGAAATGTCTGCAGGCTGCAGAGAGTCCATCGGAACCAGCTAAATATTGAAAGTAGTCTACGAGAAAAACGACACTCGTTTCCTTTAGATTCTTACGTAATAAATATTAAACAGGGGGGAGGGGTCGGCCTATTCTTATTTTTTCTTATTTAGGAGGGGGACGGGGGTCAAAAACTAGTAAAAATTGTCTTACGTAATAAATGAATGGCGCCTTACAAGCTAATTCAGTTATAAAAATATTGATTTTTTTAAGAGTCACAATGATCTTACCTCTTTGATCTTTCAAAAGGTCCCTGTCACTTCCTAAATGTGTTCCGAGACAGAAATTTGTTATAATAACCCGTCCTGTCCTTTGATTCAACACTATATTGCCTAGCTTTAAGTCTCTGTGCACTATGTTTCGCTGAAAAATTAAATAATTTCATTATTATCTTACAGTTCTATTGAGACACATATAAGATCTTTATAATTAACTAGATTCCACCCGTGTGGTGGAGGGTAGAGGGTATACTAACTCCTTTTTTATACCCTGACAAAGTGAATGCAAAATTTCATGAGAATCGGTTGAGTAGTTAAGATCTTAAAACATAACAAATAGATAAACAAACACCCTTATACATTTATAACATAGAATATTCTACATCAGATAAATTAGTAAGCTTTCTGTGAATTCCAATAAGAATACTCAAAATAACCTCATAATATAATAAATTTCAAAATTTCAAAAATCTTTATTCAATGTAGAAGTGTTACACTAGCTTATCGATTGTCATAAATCTACTAACGGTTTCGGAAATAAGCACCTCAGACCAGTACCATGTGTAGTAACGGCGAAAGAAAATCAGCGCATTTATTTATTTTTAAATCGTTCTTTACAATTATAGGGAATTTACACAATAACATAATAATATTCTTATTTATATGAAATATTAATATGATTCTAGGAATTAATCATGAAATTATAACTACAATAGACTGGTATCCCATTGATTAAATATGTGAAGCTTAACAAAACAAGTATAGACTTTTCCAATTACTTGAAGAATAAAGAGTAGTAGAAAACTGTGACTTTGAATGATATCATTGACTAGCTATTAGCAAATCACATAAAGTATGTAAATCTAAGATTTGTTTAGCTTTACTCCTTCTTTGATTGGAGAGGGATTTATATATGTACATCGTAATATGTACATAATAATTATACATAAGTACATTCATTAATATATATAAATAATAAGTTAAGTTTCATGCATCTTGCCCAGTGATAAAGGAAAACATTGTGAGAAAACCTACAATCTACATAATATACTGACGACACATTAAACAAAAAGGTGGAAAGAGCTCAAATAACCTTATAAAATGAGAGCTTTTGCCCAACAATACATTCCATAACTATACCATATTATACAAAAGTCGGTAATTAGTAATATTAACATTTACCTTATGCAAATTAGCTACAACCCTGACAATATCGTAGAATATTAATATGGCTTCTTTCTCTGGTACTTTTTTCACTTTCGTAACATACTGTTGAAGGTTAATAAGTTCACTGCCTTTCTCACTAAACTGATGTGCATTAACACTGTCTAATACTAAGAATAGTCTTTGTCGAACACGACCCGTGTAAATAAATCCAGGCCCACTAGGATTTGGTACTTCATCTAGGGCATGGTCCTGAAAATTAAAATTTACTATGAGTAAAATTGTAAATATTTAAAAATATATATTGGGATATACAAATTGATTGCATGATTTATTTCCATATTTAAATACAATAGCAAAATACTACTATTCATTAAAGAAATGAACTCATCATACCTTAAATAACCCATGGTGATGAATAACACCATCCTGATCCTTTAAGAGTGATAATAATGAATACTCCGTGTGTAAAAGCATCTTCCCTTGTCTATCATCTTGCGTTTCAACTTGCCCTTCATTACGAAGAGTTAGGATTTTTATTTGGTAATAGTCATCAGTCTTTTCTTTTCGCGCTAAGCACTGAACTATGCTTTTAACGGGACTAGGCCCCAATTTAGGTCCTAACAAATAAGGACCAGCCTTACGAACGTGATAATCGGGAACAGGTGTCCCTAATGCTGGGACGTCACTCTTGTTATAAGACAATTTAGTCTTCCTAGGCGAATTAGGACCTAATTTTTTTGAATTTTTAAGCACAGAACTAGACGTCGAGCTTGCATAGGCTGAAATTCTCGCAATCTTGGGACTTGGTTGCAATAACAAAGGTCGAGTTCGTTTTCCATGATTTACACTGGACCCTGGTTTCTCTTGATCCATAACTTATAAAAAATTAAAACAGCTTTAGAAAACTTTGCACTATAAAACTGTGTCACAAAATTAGTGTAAGTTAAAAGACGTTTATTACTGCATTGTTTTGTGTATTATACCAACGGTAAAAAAGAGAAAATCTTATTCTTTTATTTACTTGGACAGATGTCCACCAAAGATAATGGAATCAGTACCACAGAGAATATAATCACTAGGTACGTTTTAATCAGTACTTCAGTACGTTTGTGTTTATGTCCACGTTATCTATACTACTATATAAATGTATTGGTTCTGTCTGTACATTTTTTTTCACCGAATTTTGTGATAAGTAATCGTTTTATGATGCAGTGATTCACACTATACTATTTTTTTCATTTTTGTCTGTCTGTTTGTCTATCTGTCTGTCTGTTTGTCTTCTTATAACTCAAGAATGACTTGATTAATCTTGATGAAAATTGATACACACAAAGAACATGTGATGGCGCAAATGTTAGGCCATATATAAGATCGGAAAACCCTACGGTATCTCATGAAAATTAATTTGAATTCATTAATTACGTATTTCTTTACCAGTAGCCATGTACACACATGGCTACTCATGGCCACGGGGCACAGCTAGTATTATATATTTTTGTTCAATATAATTTTAATTCAGATGTTTAATGTATATGTATGTATGAATATTGATAATTGCTATAGGTGATTCAATAATTTTATCGATTTTTTAAGTAGATTATTTTTTTCTTTGTTGTAAAAAAATTTAAACTCTTTCAGTGCAAAACCCAGGGCCTTCGTCTGCGTGGAATTCAGCTTTTGACAAAAATCCTTTAAAATCTATAAATATATTACCCTATGAAATATAAATTATTAAAATGGCTGGTAGCTAGCTATAGCCCTATTAACTCAAAAAGTAAAAGTAAAGTATTTTGAAGTCACAGAAAAACACTTCAATATTCTTTATTTGTATAGATAGAGATAAGATAGAGATTCTTAAGTAAAATTAACATCTATAAATACCTTTTATTATACATACCTAAAATACTAAACTTACCTTACCTCACCTATACTTTCCATCTCTCTATTTTATCAATTTCTTGATACATAGAAATATAATAATAATAAGTCATATAAATATAGATATATAAAGTATACACTTATTTTATATGGTTTGACTATTTTATATGTTGAATACATTTAATTATGAAACCATGTTTGATTTATTGGCTGCTTATTTATTTTCAATAATATTATAGTTTAAAGATAATAGAAATTTTTAAATGATAATTGCCTGCAAAGTTTTCTCCCTGCAGTGACGGAGTAAGAATACAAATCACTGCCCCTCTCTCTCCCATGGGTGTCGTAAGAGGCGACTAAGGAATATCTGAGCGACCAACTGCTCATCTGGTGGTAGGATGTCTCTCATCCGCCTGGCTTGTTACCACCGTAAGCATGGTGAAAAACTCGTGAAGTGGCTGCATGCAACCGCGTTTCGAGATCAGCCAGCGTACAGCCAGTGCCCGAGCGCGCATTGCCGCGATACGTAGTGGTCCAGTGGAAGTTGCTGTTGAACCAATGCCGAGAGAAATAATATTGACCCGCCGGCCAGGAAGACCCGTAGAAACGGTTGTTCCACTGGCCGCCCGTGGCAGAGTACAGGGGCCCAAGCGTTCCTAACCAGCTCGCGAGGCTGCCCCACCAGGCCACGCATAATCTCGGTGTAGACCGTCGTGCCGGTTGGTGACCGGACGGTGGGGTCCCGGCGGACATTACCGGTCTATCGTGGCAATGCGACGCTCGCTTCACGTCTCTCCCTTCTTTTCCCATGACATGACAGCGCATAAAAGAAATAACGGTCGATCAGCGGTGCACACCCCCACCATACCTTCGCTGTTTGAGTTTGAGTTCTCTAACATCCGTGGACCCGTGTGGTTAGCGTGGAGCTAACCTCAATGCTGTTCACCACCATCTCGAGACAACACGGCCAGCAGTGTTGTTTCTTACGGAGATCCAAATACTCCGTCCTGCCGATACCAGCTAGCTTAATTATCCCGGCTACATGCTTGAAGAATCCTTCAAAGCGAAAGCCGGAGTATGCTTGTTCGTCAGGACGGATGTTTGTTGTCACCGTCTGCGCTGCTTGGAGGACCCTTCCCTCTCCATGTTGGTGGTACGTGTGGACCTGATTCGTCAGAGTCGAGTCTACGTGTGCCTCTACAGATCCCACAATGGTGACTTGGAGACAAGCCGACTATTTTACCATCTTAGTCGGGTGGCCGTGTGTGCCGATGCTGTGTCATCCAAGCAGGCGGCATATCGCACGTGGATCAACGGCTGCGTTAGCGGGGCATTTAACTGAAAGCAACCTATAACAAAAACTCCAAGTTCTGTAGGAAGGCATACACGAGAGCGGATGCACAGCGCGTTGTACAGATTGGTCATGACCTTGTTTCACATCCTAGGGGCTCCCGTAGCTTCTGGCGTCTGACCAAGCCTGTGCAAAACAATTTTTGCCAACCTTCGCTACCACCGCTCAGGAATCCGGACGAATTACTTGCTCACAGTCCGTAGGAGAAAGCCGTTCTTCTGGCAAAACTCTTTGCAGATAACTCTGTGATCGATGATTGCAGTGCGCTGCCACCTTCAATACCTTCATGTGGCCACACGATGCCTGACATCAAAATCAGGCAGCATGATGTGCGTGCAGAGCTGCAATGTACGGAAAGCTTGCGGTCCCGATGGAATACCAGCCATAGTGCTGATGAAGTGTGCAGCGGAGCTGTTTCTGCCTGTTTCAGCTGTCTCTCTCTACAGGATGTGTGGTGGATTCTTGGAGAAAAGCTAATGTGCAAGTGGTTCCCAAAAAAGGGGATCCTCCTCAATACTTTGTAAGGTGATGGAACGGATCTTAAACAACCAACTGATCCATTACCTAGAAGATCACTGTCTAATTAATGATCGTCAGTACGGTTTTCGAACAAAACGGTCCACAGGTGATCTTCTAGCGTACGTAACACACCTCTAGGGTGAAGCTATCGACAAGCGTGGAGAATCTTTGGCTGTCAGCCTCGATATCTCCAAGGCTTTCGACGGGGTCTGGCACAGAAGTCTTCTCTCCAAGCTGCCGGCATACGGTCTGCCAACTCAGCTCTGCACCTGGATTGCCAGCTTCCTACACAAGCGTAGCCTTCGCGTTTTAGTTGATGGTTGCGCTTCACAATTCCATGTAGTGAATGCTGGGGTCCCCCAGGGGTCTGTGCTATCCCCCACACTCTTTCTTCTGCATATCAATGATATGCTCTCTCTTGGGAACATACATTGCTATGCAGATGATAGTACAGTGCACGAGGGATACCACGGACGCGCAGTAGCTGGGCGGGCGGAAACCGAGGAGAGACGGAGGGATCTTGTTGTTGAACTCGATAGGACGTTAGGACTCATTGCCAAATGGGGCTCTGACAATCTTGTGGAGTTTAACGCCACGAAAACACAGGAATGCTCAGAGGAATTATTCTCCCTCATTCCTGCTTCCCCATTCATTCACAAGTCTACACGTGCTGGCTCTCGATGTCACCGCCTAACTGTGACATCAATTCCATCATGCACGAAGAAATTTGGCAACTCTTTTCTTTGTCGCACCTCCAAAACATGGAAATCTTTACCATCATGGAATTCTTTACCAGCACGAGTGTTCCCCTCCTCTTATGACCTGGGTTTATTCAAACGAGGCGTGAAGAGGCATCTTGCGGGCCCGCAAGGCGGGGGCGGCTAGAGCAAGTCATTCGTCCTGACTGCACTAGCCGTCGTCGCGTTTGGACTCTACTACCATTTACCATCAGGTGGAGTAGAGTCATTTGCCCTCCCGGGTACTATAAAAAAACAAAAATAAAACCTTTTCAATCAGAAGGATATCAAAAGGTTTGCACTTTGCAGACTACATAACTAAATAAAGTGATAATATAAAATCTCTGCATAAAAAATACATAAACAGGTAAAAACACAAATAAGTATGGAGTAAGAAGTAATATAGATAACAAAACATTTTTGACATTATGCGTGAATGACTGACGAGATAATAATTTTTCTTGTGCAATGTGCAACACTAATCTTACCAGTATTGACAGATATTTTTAACCATGTTTTGTGGAGACTTATGTAGTTTCTGACTGTTTTTTGTGACATAATAATCCAACTTATTGCGAAATATTTCAATAAAATAATAATTGTAAATAATAAATACCATAACAACACTATGTGGAAGGGTCTTAGGCTTACGCAAACACAACTATCGAAACTACATTTCAATGGACATAAATTTCAACCCATTGGTGTTCCGGCTCTTGATTCTGTATTGAATCAATGGTACGAATTTTGCAAAAAGCCTCCTAAAGGATTTGAAAAATATTTTCAACCTGAAGGTGGCCAAAAACAAGCTAAAAAGCCCGAAACAGATGCATCACCCGCACCGTCGAAAAGTACATCGCCTAGCCCAAAACCAAGCTCATCTCAAGATAAATGGAACATGAATATGTTCTCAGGCTCTTCTGGAGGTGGAAGAGGTCCTGGTCGCAGTAGTTATGAAGGCCCAGATAGAGAAAAATGGATGATGTTTGGGGCTATGGGAATTGTAACTTTACTAGCATCCATAGCTTACTTTGAACTACGATACAAAGAAATAAGCTGGCGCGACTTTGTTAATTTATATCTCAATAAGGGACTTGTGGAAAAATTAGAAGTTATAAATAAGAAATGGGTTCGAGTAAGATTACAAGGTTCTGCTCTCGAAGGAAAGGTTATCTGGTTTGCAATTGGAAGTGTTGATTCATTTGAAAGAAATTTAGAAAACGCACAAATTGAAATGAGTATTGAGCCACCTAACTTTGTTCCTGTTATCTACAAGACTGAAGTTGAAGCAGCAAGCTTAACTGGAATGTTGCCAACCTTACTGATCATTGGTTTTTTAATCTATATGATGAGAAGATCAGCAGACATGATGGGCAGAGGTGGCCGAAAGGGTGGTGGTCTCTTTGGGGGGGTTATGGAGTCTACTGCAAAACTTATAAACCCCACAGATATTGGTGTAAAATTCCAAGATGTAGCTGGGTGTGAAGAAGCTAAAATAGAGATTATGGAATTTGTTAATTTCTTGAAAAATCCACAACAATACATTGACTTAGGAGCAAAAATTCCTAAAGGAGCTTTACTTACTGGCCCTCCTGGTACCGGAAAAACTTTACTGGCTAAAGCTACAGCGGGAGAAGCCAATGTTCCTTTCATCACAGTATCAGGTTCTGAGTTTTTGGAAATGTTTGTAGGAGTGGGTCCATCAAGAGTTAGGGACATGTTCTCTATGGCTCGTAAACATGCACCATGCATTCTCTTTATTGATGAAATAGATGCTGTGGGCAGAAAGAGGGGTGGCCGAAGCTTTGGTGGTCATTCTGAACAGGAAAATACATTAAATCAACTACTTGTTGAGATGGATGGCTTTAACACAACAATAAATGTTGTAGTTTTGGCTGCTACTAACAGAGTTGACATTTTAGATAAAGCCTTGTTAAGACCGGGTAGATTTGATAGACAGATCTTTGTACCAGCACCAGATATTAAAGGAAGAGCATCAATTTTCAAAGTCCACCTGTCACCTTTAAAGACCACAATAAATAAAGATAACTTGGCTCGTAAAATGGCTGCATTAACTCCAGGTTGGTTAATACAAAAAATATAGTTGATAGATATGACACAACTTACATTATAATGAAAAAATCTATTGAATGTAGATTCAGATAATAAAAATCTTTATTAAATAATAACTAAATTAAGTACCAGCATACATAGTAACCTTAAGTTTATCAATAAAAATTTTTAAATTTCAAATAAGTAGTTGGTCTGGCTACTGGGCAACCTGATGTTTAGTGGTCACCACCTAACCCATAGACATTTCGACTACAAGTAATATTAAACATCTCTTATGTCCCCAATGTACCACAAATCTTGACAATTAAGTAATTTAGATGTGATGTCCATTGTGCCGATAGACTGGCTGGCCCTTCATAATTAAACTGAAGTATTCAGTTTAGTAGGAAGGCAGACTGGCAAAAGGGCCACCTAAACAATACTAAATTGTTGTGTGAGGTCATAAGCAGTCTCGACATGAGATAACTGTTAAAATTAGAATTCCAATAAGTAATCTATTATCCAGTTAATAACACAATATATATTAAAATATTTATATAAAAATAAATATCTAATTCAATAAGTTATTTCCTAATTTATTGGATGAATTCATATATATAAATTTCCAAACAAAAATATAAATGTCTCTTTTTGTTCTAATATGTAATCATTTCTATTTCAGGATTCACGGGCGCAGATATAGCTAATGTATGCAATGAAGCAGCACTTATAGCGGCAAGAGAGTTAGCTAATGACATTACAATGAAGAACTTTGAACAAGCTATAGAAAGAGTGGTAGCAGGTATGGAAAAGAAATCGAATGTACTGCAACCAGATGAAAGAAAAATAGTCGCTTATCATGAGGCAGGACATGCTGTTGCGGGTTGGTTCTTACAACACGCAGATCCTTTGCTAAAAGTGTCAATTATCCCAAGAGGTAAAGGTCTTGGGTATGCACAATATCTACCAAAGGAACAGTATTTGTATAGCAAGGAACAACTTTTTGATAGAATGTGCATGACTCTTGGTGGGAGAGTCAGCGAAGAGATTTTCTTTGGTAGAATTACAACTGGTGCCCAAGACGACCTTAAAAAAATAACCCAAAGCGCATACGCCCAAATAGTACATTATGGTATGAATGCTAAAGTAGGTAATGTTTCATTTGAAATGCCACAACCTGGCGAAATGGTCATTGATAAACCATATTCAGAAAAAACTGCAGAGTTGATCGATTCAGAAGTGAGAGATTTGATAAATAATGCACATAAACATACCACCGATTTGTTGACTAAACATAAAGCAAATATAGAGAAAGTTGCTGAGAGGCTATTGAAACAAGAAATTTTAAGCAGGGATGACATGATTGAACTCTTAGGTCCCAGACCATTCCCAGAAAAGAGTACTTACGAAGAGTTTGTTGAAGGAACTGGTTCACTGGATGAAGACACAACTTTGCCTGAAGGGTTAAAAGATTGGAATAAAGAGAAGCAACCCTCCACACCACCCCCAGACAGCATACCATCAGGAGCAAGCCCTAGTAAAAATTAAGCTATTTTATGTAGTACATAGATTGTTGAGTTTTTAGTCAGTTTATGTGAAATAAATAAACCTTAAGATTTAAGGCTTTTTGTTTAAATAAAGGATGAACAAATTTATATTTGGCTTAATGCAGTATGTTATAAAAATAATTAATAGAAAAGACGTTTGTTAATCATTTAAAAAAAAATACGAAAATAAACATTAATATTTAATCAGTACATACTTATTGCATTTCTCCGATAACAGCTTTTTGTATGCAATGCACTTGTTTTATAAAATAAATAAAATCCGATAAATGGTAGTTTTTGTTTTGCATGAAGGATTCAAATAATTTACTACATTTTCGAGTACCAATATATTTAATTGGCCACTGGCTGAAATAAAAAAAAAATACATTTACCTCCCGTCTCCATGTAAATTATCAAGTTAGGACGAGCACCTTCGCGCTATTGTGGATTCAACTGCGCGAGATTTTGAGGATCGGCTTAGAGCAAGAGGGTAATGCGAGATTGTGCTAGCCCTGTACATAGATTAGAAGGAACAAATTCAACAAAAAAAAACAGGGTTATATTAAAATTATAATATGAAAATATTCAAATATTGACTGAACTTACATCCAGCCTTCTTTCTGTTTATTTAAATATTCACTACATTACTTTATACATCACCAATTTCTTAAGTAAATTCAGTTTTTGTACAATATAAAAAGAATCTTATATTACCTCTATGTTTACATGCGAGATGTGTACAACACGCCCGCATTCTCATTAAACTTGATCTAACCGAGCGAACGAGAAATAAGAAATTTAACAAAATAATTAAAATTATGGTAATTAATACATGTACCTATACTATTTTATGTTCAACATTTTATGTCAATATTCAATTATTATCTATACTTAATTCTAGCCTATGATATAACATTATAAATGATGAAACGTATCTGCATGATATCATTCAACAATAATCCATTAACAATATTCGCAATCCATTTATTCACGTCTATCGAACGGAAAAATTAAAACTAATCTCAGTAACAACAAAAAGTCCGACAGTCAATGACAGTCTCTGATTTTTTCTCCTTTTGGTTTCCGACCTCGCTTCTTGCCGGAGGCAACGCCGGCCAATACCAAAGCGGCACGCTTAGCACGACATGACTTACAGAACCAGTCTTCCGTTGCTCCTGGCTCTTCCGTAATGCCTACACAAATCCAATGATACCAACCGTCGCACCCATCACAACCTATCATAGGCGAGCCATTGTCCGGTCTACCACAAGCAGGACAAACCCAAATTTTATTACCTTGTTCATCCACATAATAAGGTGTTGGTAATGGTCCACTAGGTTTATCTACAGGCATGGGGGTAGGAGTCGGCGCTGGCGCTGTCGCAGGCGCAGGCGCAGACGCCTGAGAATGAACGATTGTCGCTGGCTCCTCGGAAATAGATTCGTCTTCATAGTTATCGCCTAGTCCTTTCTTCGCTATTGGCTTGAAAAGTATTCTCTTGTATTTTGAATGACTTGAAGGTGGACGATTTTTTCTTGGTGGTGAAGCAAGAGGAGGTGAAGATGACTGAGGTTCCGACTCAGCTATGTGATTATGCTTTGAATGTTTTTGTTTTGGCGGTCTTGTTACCAGCGCGGAAATTTGAGCTAACTCTGGAGACCTACTATGTTCACGGGATAAAGCTTCCTTAATGGGAGATGAACTTTCTTCTTTTTTAACAACAGGCTTTATATTTAACTTAAATATATCAGGCGAACTAGGAGGCATAGGCGAATTCGAGTTGGAAGAACCAATTTTAAGAGTTAATTTAGGTACCAAACCGTCTACTGTTTTTTCTTTCTTTTTATCCTTCTTTTCTTTCTTTATCTTATCTTTTATTTCTTGTCGGTCCTCTTTTTCTTTTTTCTTTTCAGACTTGTCCTTATTTTTATCCTTTTTATCCTTTTTCTTTTTAATTTTCACACCATCTTTGTCACGTTTCTCTTTTTTATGTGATTTATCTTTTTTCTTTTCTAAATTATCAGTTTCTCTTGATTGAGATATTACAGGAGCTATAACTTTAACAGGTTGCGGATCAGGAATTGGGTCAGGTTCAGGATTTGGTGCAGGTTCCTCTGGGTCCGGCGACGGCAATCGTGCTGGTGGAGGAGGTTCTCTTGGCGGTTCGTGTCGAACTTGTTCTACTTTAGGAGGATTAAGCTCAATTGTTATATCAGGTTGTACAGGAGGCATTTTATATATACTTGATTTATGATCTTTACTAGATTTTGATTTTGGTTTTTGTAAAATATTTGGAATGGTTGGTGATTTGTGCTTATCATGGCGATCTTTATCACGACCCATCATAGGTGATTTGCGCATTAGTCTTTCCTCTTCGTTATCGACAGGTATAACCTCCAAACTAGGGCGTCGAAGCATCGGTGGTATTTTCACTGATGACGACCGAGATGTATGAGGGAAATTACCCATTGGCATGAGATGATTTAAATTACCAGGACCAAGACCACCAGGTAAAAAACTAGGACCTGGAATAAGTCCTGGGCCTCCTGCTCCCAAAGCAAATGGATTACTTAGTAAATTTGGTGATTGTAAACCTCTTAATGCCGGATTATTCGCTAAGCCTGCAAGAAAGTCACTTCCGGGAATCAAACCTGGACCTGGCATTAAGCGTCCTGGTGGTATTGTAGGAAAGAATGGAAATCCAGGTGGCATTTGTGGTAGCTTTGATTCATGTTTTGGCCTACTTGATTTAGGTGACTTTTCGTTTGTCAGCTTCATCTTCTTTTTCTCAGACATTTGTACCATTTCAAAAGCTAACTGTTGTTGCTGTTTCTTAAGTTTTGCTTCTAATTTTGCTGCTTTCTCTTTTTTGTCTTTATGTTTCTTTTCTTTTTTCATTTTTGGACTGACACTAGCTACTTCTTTGGAATATGGTAATTGCAGCGACTTATTGATCGATAAGCCAGCTGGTCTAGATTCGGTTGGCAGGGCTCTAGACTGTGGAACAGGGTGTGTCTCCAATGAGTCATCATCAATGTTTATGATTTCATGTGATCTTATATCTATTTCTTTTGACAAATCTACAGGGTTATTGTTCATAATGAATTCTTCACTCTTTACTCTAATGTTTTCACTTACAGCAGCTGAATTATGCAATCTTGAGATCACTGGATCAGATTGTGTTAGCAGTTTGTCAGGGGCAACCTCGGAATTACTCTTATCTTCCTTAGATTTGTTCGATATTCTTTTAAATATATTTATCTTTGATCTATCTGGCTGTGAAGCCAACTTTTCTTCTTCTTCAACAACTTCTTTTTTTATTTCTATTTCTGGAATTAGTGAATTTGTGGAAGTTGAATGTTTATTTACAGGTAAAGAATTAGATACAAGTGGAGATTTTGAAATAGGTATTTTTCTTGGAACAGGTATTGCATCCTCACCGTGAATAGTTGAAGATCGAGGTGCAGGTGAAGGTGAAGGTGAAGGTGACTCTACAGGTTCTTGTTTGATAACAGGCCTTAAAGGTTCAGAAATAACTGATGTTGGTATTGATGGTGGAGGTGGCATAGAAGGCTTTGCTGGTGGCGGCAATGGCCTTGGCGCTGGCATTGTAACATGATTATGATGCGTTGGATGTACATCTTTAGTTTTAATTGGATATCCTGGTGGAAACCTCTCCAATTTATTACTATCCCTAGATTTACTACTTTCACCCTTATGACTTTTGTCTTTTCGTTTACTTTTCATTATTTTACCATTCAATAATTTATTTTTCTTAGATTTTTTATCTCCTTTTTCTAATATAGGTACCTTCGATGCATTGGAGTGGTGAGAGTTTGCTTTGTGTTTGTCGTGATGTTTCTCAGAAACAATTGTGGGAGGTCGAGCTTCAGGCAGTTTACCTTCCCTTGCTGGGGAAAGAAAACCAGACATTGTCATCATGACACTACTAATTTCCCTAGTTCTTTCTTCTTCTTCCAATCGTAATCTCGGCCTTTTACTATTCGGTAATGAAACTGGATCGATTGGTCTTTTAAATATGTCTTTAGGCTTCTCTGGACTATCTGTGACTGATATTTCAGGACTTGTACATGTTGCATTACTGTCAATGTGATCAATGCCATTTTGACGGATTTCAACAGTACCTGCAACAACTGGCGTATCCCGTTCTTTCTCAGGATACATTGGAGGTAAGTGTTCATGGACATGCATAGGTCTTGTAACAACCTCATGACTGCCAGGCTTCAAAAAATTTAAATTAGACTCTTTTGGTTTGGGAAACTTTTCTGTTTTGACAGGTGGCGGTACAGGTGGTACACTGCGAGTATACTCTGCTAGGTCTGGTAATTGGATATGAAGATCTCGAAACACTAACCCTAAGTCATGTAAATTTGGTTCAGTCCTATTGAATTGTTCAGCGTATCTGTTGGCTTGTGTTCCCAATGTGCAAATGTATTTTTCCAGAACATGAACTAGAATATCGAGTGGAGTTGAGTTTATACCATTCCATCCTATAGTTTGACATATTTGCGCAACATTCCTTCGTAGTATCTCACGGGCGTACGCCTCTGACATTATGACACCAACAAAGTTATCTGGAACAAATGAGTATATAAATGAATACGATAAAACAACGTTCAAATAAAGTATGTGCAATTTGCTGACCACAATAAACAGATCCTCTTTACGTCCCGATATCTGTACATACGACGGGATAGCTAAAACAGCAAATCTCATGATTTTCATACCTGCAAGTGTCTAGTAGTACAGAGACGATATCGCAAACAGGTGGAAACTTGAAGTTTAGAACACACATGTATGCTTTGCTACAATATTCAAAAGTCACGGATAATTTATTATAACAGTTTTAAGGATTACAATGCAAAATAGCGAAGTGTTTACGTAAAAACTTCTCAGCATTCTACAAACACAGTGCCCCGTGCGCCATGATTGCATTTTGGGTTGTCAATGTTAGGTGTTGCAAGGCAATAATAAATAAAATGGCGGTCTAATAACGATGCGTTCATGAATAAAAATATCTTGCACTTTTGTTTATATGTTTAGATTTGTAATATTATTTGTGATAATAAAGTAGTGATAAAAAAATAGTGTTTTATATAGTAAATAAATATCTTACAATTTTAAGGTGAATTATTTATCGCTGCAGCTTAACTAATTAATTATATTATTATACCACATTTGCACATTCGCGTGAGTAGAACAAATCGTCGAGCACTGAGGCGAATCACGAGCATGACTGTGTAAATGGGGTATTAAAAGGAGGCAAAGGTATAACTTTACTTTATTACCCTATATCCCTGTCTCATTTCACTCATTTCACCTGTGTATTTAATGGTTTTAATACATAATAAGATATTTTTTAAATAAATGTGTTGACTTTAAATAAATAAGTTCTTGAATTAAGAACTAAATAAAACTGACTAAACCTTTTCAGTTTTTTTTTCAAATTTGTGCCGATCGAACTTTCGACGGCCTCCAAAAGGATCAGTCAAAAGACTTTTGCCACTTTCTAAAATTGAAATACTATTCTATAATTTACAATTACTTAATCTTTTTTCATAAAAACAGCCGAACACATGCGTGTAACAAAAGTCAAAGACTTTTTTCTTGCGGATGAAGATGCGGTTTTAATTACTTAGTTATTTCGGCAACGCACTAGAAATTTTAATGCCAACTACTGTACAAGATTGTAATACAACTGTATATTATTATAATAAATTGAGTGTAGCGTGTTATGTTTTTAGTATTTTTTTTCTGGTGTTGTGTTCGTTAGATGATATTACGCAAGTAACGAACTCGAAGTATTTTGTTACAGCCTGTATATGCCAAAGCTTTTACATATCGTTTTTTTTTTCATAACAAAATATTTTTTTATACAGGGTGACTGGTGAATTACTATCGATACTTGAGGACGTGATATTTGACGATCATATATGACAAAATAAAAATTAATATAACATAAATATTAATAAACTTCTAAGTAAAGTTAACCAAAAGTTATGTAATTAATTACGCATCGTGTGAACACCCTAGCTGCGTTATCGACACAAAACAGTTATGTAGGTAGGTACATTTAGTTATCGCGCGGTAGTTTACCTACATCCAAACGCCGCGCGCCGCCGCGTGTTAACAGGGTAGCAGGCTACCTTAGATAAACAAAAATGATCCAATTCCCTTCATACTTTAATCCTGGCTTAGGACAGGCAAAAATACCAAGATATTTCATTCGTTTAAGCAACCAATTTATTGACTAGGTAAATGGTGTGAACTTGACACAAAAAATAATATGAACTGTTTACCTATCTTGGTATTTCCGGCGTAAAAATGGAATCATACTTATTTACAACAATTGTCAATCATTAAACTACCTATTTACCTACATAACTACACTAACCTTATCAAATGTTCAAAGTGAGCTCCGTCTCGTGTGATACACAGTTCGGCACGTTTACGCATATTGTCTTTCACACGATTTAATACGAATGGGTCACTTTTAATAGTTTCGAAAGCACTAGTGATTTTTAATTTCAACTCCTCTCTGTTGACATACTCTGTAGCATACACAAGACGTTTTACCTCCCCCCATAAATAGAAGTCCAGTGGAGTGAGATCTGGAGAGCGAGCTGGCCATGGCACAGGCCCTCCGCGCCCTATCCAGCGATCTCCAAACGTATTGTTTAAGTACTCACGTACCTGCGTCTGATAGTGCGCGGGTGCTCCGTCGTGTTGATAAAATAAGTTTTGGAGATTACTCAGTGGTACATCATCGAGCATGTCATTCACCGCACTGTTTAAAATGTCTAAGTATGACACAGCATTGAGTCTTCCTTCGATGAAATACGGCCCTAACAAACAGTTATTTAAAACACCAGCCCACACGTTAACACTAAACCTGTGTTGATAAGCGTCCTGTCGCGTAACGTATGGATTGGAAAGACTCCACCAATGTTCATTGTGTACGTTAAAAATACCTAACTTAGTAAACGTAGCTTCGTCCGTGAACAATATGTTTTTGTCCAAGTATTCTGCATTTGTGTATTGATAAGCCATACTTAATTACTAATAAGTAATAACGGGTCACACGCACACACGACAGATTAGGTATACGCGTAAGATCGATCGCTAGGCGCGCGCGCGGGAAGACGGACGTACAGACCTTACGGCGGCGCTCGCCCGACTAACGCCACGGGGCGGGGGTTGGGAGTAGCGACACACGGCGCGTGCGGCGGCGTGCTGATACAACACCACGCCGCCGCACGCGCCGCCGGCAAGGCTGGGAACGGGTCCACACTTTATTTATTTATACGGAAATTTGGTCAAAAATTAAGTACCAATTTTTTTTACATAATTCGAATGAGAATCATGTACCGAGTATTCTCCTTAAATATTGATAGTAATTAACCAGTCATACTGTATAACGGTAATTAGTTAACAATTTTGTAGCAACACCGAACACTTCTTCTGACTGATTTGACAGTATGTCAAACAAAACCGCAAATGGTTTTCTGACGATGTGCTTTTCGTAGATGCAATTTCGTAAATAATTCAACATTTTTGTACACCGAACACTGTTTTTATATTCTTAGACATAGGAAACAAATTGAGATCTGTTGAAAAAAGCATTTATCAATGTTAATAAGTGATTCTAAAGAAAATGAAGATTTATACCTAGGCATTACAGGACTCAGTACATTTCCAAGTTGTTTGGTAAATTATTTGTGAGATTTTTTTTATCACACCATCAAAATGACTACGTCCTCAGAAGATGTGTTGTTAAGCGTGGGTCATGTTAGGTATAAAAAAGGAGATGGTACATTATATGTGATGAATCAAAGATTGGCTTGGATGATGGAAAATCGCGACACAGTCGCTGTATCACATAAGTATGCAGATATTAAAAGTAAGTAGAAAATAGCTTGATAAATTTTAATTTGAAAATATGGATTCGTAGTTTTCTGTAAATGATTTTTATTTAAATTTATATAATTATTACAATCATACAAGCTCTGACCATAATATAATTCTTCACTAAAATATATTGAATATAAAACATAGTTCTTAATGTCGGCAAGTAAGAAAGTATAGAAAATTTCATTATGTAAATAAAAGTTAGTTAAATTTGATTTTGAAATTATTCTGGTAAATTTGAATAATGCTTGCAAATTTGATTTGGAAAATACATATATGTATTTTCTTTTTGCAGCACAAAAAATCTCCCCTGCTGGCAAGCCAAAGGTGCAGCTGCAAGTAGTCCTTCATGATGGAACATGTTCAACATTTCATTTTGTTAATCCAGCTGGAGCCGATGCTCAAGCGAAAGATAGGGACCAAGTTAAAATGCTACTTCAAAACCTCTTACCTAAGTTTAAGAGACAGATAGATGGAGAATTAGAGATGAAATCTAGGTAAATTTCATTTCACAACTCAGTATAAAGAAAAGGTTAAAGGTTCAGGAATTTGCAACCATTCTCAGATTTTATTAAAAGATTTGTTATAGTATTACCCTCCCATCATTATCAGATTGAGAAGACAGCGCGTTTGGGCTTGTGCATATACTGGTCTAAAATAATTTGTCTTGTGCAGTTGGTTAGTGTCCCTTGAGAATGGTGACTGACCAATATTAGTCAGAAGAATAATATAATTTTTTTTTACATAATTATCAGCAGAATTTTCTTATTCAAATTAGATTGCTAGGTATCCTAAAGATCGGAGTCTACTTTGGTGCCCTCTTGTAATCCAACATGGTGTACATTGCATATCACATAATTAAGGAAAGACTAAAATCAAATGTGAAATACTACTCCCATATTATATTATATGGGTAAAATTTATATGGATTAAATTTCATTATACATTTACCATGACTCACTCACTCTTCCAACTTCAAACATACTTAATAATTGAATTTCCAGAGTCTAATATTTTATGTTTTATTTTTCATAGACTTCTGTCACTTCACCCGACCTTAAAGCATTTATACGAAGACTTAGTGATATCGAAAGTTATAAATAGTGAGGAATACTGGAACACACCTACTTTGAAACATTATACCGAATCAACTAACATGAAACAAGAGGCGGGTAAGTAAAAACAACTTCCATTTTGTTCTAGGTATTAATTAATTGTGAAAAGTGAATTAGTATTTCTTCTAATAACAATACTTTTAATTTTAGTATATATGATTATTTAAATATCTCTAGTTTCTGAAATATTTTTCAATGTTTTATACTAAATAATAGGCATATGAAATATTTTTTCATGTCCCCTTTGTAAAAACTAAATATGCTAGTAACACAATCTTATAATATTGTCACTTATAATAAAGTACCTAATATTAATTTCATATAAAAAAACAAATGTGATTTTACTTAAATAACTTTTATTTGAATTTTATGCTCTAAATGGTTATGTATTTTTTAAATGGAGACTTTACTGGTATATGCAATTCAATATTGTATTATATATAATTAAAACTATATAAATAAATACACTATCAACAGGTATAATGCCAATTATGTTGCTTGTGTGTGTATACTGTTCACATGTTATCCACTTTCTTTTTATATGTTGCACACTTAAGTGTTAAGTTTGTGTGGAGGATACCTCCTACATTTTATAAAATAAGATATTAAGGTCTCGTAATGTGTTATCTTACAGGAGTCTCAGGAGCATTCTTAGCAGATATACAGCCACAGACAGATGGATGCAATGGCCTAAAATATAATCTAACACAGGACATCATAGACGCAATATTCAAAACATATCCTGCTGTCAGGAAGAAACATATAGATTATGTACCCAATAAAATGACAGAAGCTGAGTTCTGGACAAAGTTCTTTCAATCACATTATTTTCACAGGTATTTTTATGTTTGATTTTTTAGTTATAAATATAAATTTATTGGTTTTTTTTTAGTGAGCCTCTATTTCTGTTGAAGTCATGTAATATGGTCAAAGTAATTTGCGTGGACATTGTGAAGATGGCATTGTGAAAATTCCATCAGTGTATAGGCTTAAATTACCACTTCATATTTGCTCTTAAAATTTCTTCAGCAAAATTCAAATTAAAAAAAAAAAAAACAGGAAATGTTCTAAAAATGTGAAATAATTTTTTAGGAATATAATTAACTAGCGGTTCCCCCGCGGGTTTGCCCGCGACATAATCAAAAATAATAAAATATGTTAATTATGGTGAAAAGAGTGAATTTCAAGCAGATCAGACCATTTTTTTTATACTAATGTATCTAACCCATTTCTCCAGTTTGGGGTTGAAATTTCAAAAATGAAAACACGTATGCGTTTATTTTTGCTCAGAAGCTTTAAAATACGTATTTATTCATTTATAACCAGAGGCTTGTATACAAAATTTCATGCTTCTTACTTCAAAAATGCCGGAATTCCCATGCAAATTTCCAACCCCTATTTCACCCTCTTGGGGGGTAAATTTTCAAAAACCTTGAATTACATATTTATTTAAATCTAATCAAAAACTTGTATATAAAATTTCATGCTCCTTACATCAAAAATGACGAACTCCCCATATAAACTTTCAACCCCTATTTCGCTCTCTTAGGTGGTGAATTTTGGAAAACTCTGATTTGTGTACTTGTTTATTTCCAACCAGAAGCTTGTATACGAAATATCATGCTTCTAACTTTGAAAATGACGGATTTCCATACAATGGTTCATCCCTTATTTCACCTCGTTAGGGGTGGAATTTCCAAAAATCCTTTCTTAGTACGCGTTTTCATCATAAAATGCATCAACTTTCAAAATTTCAAGTCTATAACCCCAGTGGCTTAAGCTCTGCGTTGATGAGTCAGTCAGGACAAGTTTTTTATATATATATATATATATATATATATATATATATATATATAGACAAGTCTTTTTATATATATGTTTTTTTTTAAATGCTAATAAAAATATAAAATCTTTGAAAAGTACATATTGTACAGATGTTTTAAAAATAAATTCACTTTTTCAGTAATGTTGCTGGAGCCTCCATAGCTCAGGGGTTAGAGCACTGGTCTTGTAAACCAGGGGTCGAGAGTTCAAATCTCTCTGGAGGCATCGAAGTGTTTTTATTTTTTTCTTATATATTTTTTTTTGTTTATTTACCAATATATTTACATAAAAATATGCCAAACCAATAATTTAGTTTATTTAATTAATTTTTATAGAACAAAATGAAATTATTACAAATTACATATTGTAAGGCATAAATGACGTTGTATTTAATAAAGCCCGTATTTTTACATTACACAATAAAGTTTCTATCATTTCTTAGTTACTAGATATACTAATATATAATAAAGCTTGAGTTAAATTTTAATCACTTTTTTTGTTATTTTACAGAGATCGTATAGCGTCATCGTCTAGTAAAGACTTATTCGGTGAATGTGCCAAATTGGATGATCAAGCTATCGCGTCTGCTATGAAGCATACAACATTGGATCTAACAGTAAGTAAACAAACTATTTCAAGAGCAGAAGAAGTAAGTTATAATTCTCTCTCTAAACTTACTTATCTCTCTTCTCTTCTAGCTTACATATCCTATGTGATTTGAAACACTGGCACTACAGTTTCTGATGAATTCATTGAATTCACGAATGATTAATTTTTATTATTTGAATATATATATATTAATTTATTAATAATATGGTGAAATTGTTAAATAAAGTAATAAATACATAATTATTTACACAATATACATTTGTAAAATACATATTAGTTCAAATATTTTTTGATGTTAATATTTATTCGTGGAGAATTTAAAACCGAAAACCGGAACGTTTTTATCGCATGTAGTACTTAGTTTTGCAAAGTTTGCATTTATAATACAAATTTATTCCACTTAACTTATATCAACTTTTAAATATTTAAATTTCAGATAAAAATTTCGAGTGTATATAAGACGTATTTTCTTACGAATTCTTTACTAATTAATACCAACTATATTAGAAGATCTCGACCAATTATGTCACGTAAATTCGAGGTCAATTATGTCACGTAAATTCGAGGTCAAATTTGTTTATTTGTCTACTCTTGGAGACTTTTCTTTGTTATTTACCAATCCGAATTCAGTAACGTTAACAGCCTGTGAATGTCACACTGCTGGGCTAAGGTCTCTTTTTGAGGAGAACGTTTGGAGTTTATTCCACCACGCTGCTCCAATTCAGGTTGGTGGAATACACATGTGACAGAATTTCAGTGAAATTTGACACATGCAGGTTACCTCACGACGTTTTCCTTCGCCGTTAAGCACGAGATGAATTATAATCACAAATTAAGCACATGAAATTCAGTGGTGCTTGCCTGGGCTTGAACCCACGATCATCGGTTAATATTCACGCGAACTCTTACCTCTGGGCCATCTCGGCTTTGAAAATGTAATAGTATTGAGTAAATTTAATATTATTGTAATAATTTTGAATATCTTTTGTGTGTTAAATATAAATAAACTTTGACATTGGTTGAAATTTTTTCAAGGTCGATTTACCTCAATTCACGGAACCACTCCCACTCCTACCCGAGGAAGATTCTGGTGAGAAAGAAAAGGACGGCACGTCAATACACCGCAGCATGATAAAACGGTTCAACCAACACTCCATTATGGTGAATATTTTATTACGTTACTGTTTTTTTATTTTTTTAATGAACAAAATGACTTGGTGGTTGGGCTTTATGCAAGCTCGTCTGGATAGGCACCACCCACTCATCAGATATTCTACCGCGAAACAGCAGTACTTGGTATTGTTGTGTTCCGGTTTGAAGGGTGAGTGAGCCAGTGTAATTACAGGCACAATGGACTTAACATCGTAGTTCCGAAGGTTGGCATTGTAACCAATGGTTAACATTTCTTACAACGCCAATGTCTATGGGCGTTGGTGACCACTTACCATCAGGTGGCCCGTAAGCACGTCCGCCTACCAATTCTGTAAAAAAAAAAAAATGAATTACACAATTCAAATTTAAAAAAAAATGCTTAATCTTTTAAAATTTTAATTTATTGCTTTACAATATTGCTATTTCATATGAATTACATATTAATATTAGTCGAAAATATAATTGATTCTAATATCATGTATTACATAACATTAATAGTAAATAAATTAAATTAAAACCACTATATTAATTATGTATTAAAGTTGGTTCTTATTGTTGATTAATTAGCAAGTGATGTCCAATATGTGATGCACAAGTCATATCGATGTTGTTGTAAAGAATAATAAAATGGCATAACAATAGCCAATAGCCTGGGATAATGTATTCACACACAGCCATCTGATCCCAAACTAAGCAGAGCTTGTACTAATGGAACCAGACAACTGATATATTACATATACAACTTTTCTATTGTAAATACATACTTATATAGATAATTACACCCGGACTCAGGACAAACAGACATGTTCATGCACACAAATGTCCGTCCTGGGTGGGAATCGCAGGGCCTATACCAACCACGCCGACGGGTTCATCATACTGTTATTTAAAAAAATTTTTTTTTTATATTTTCAGGTGCTCAAAGCTAGTCATAAAACAAACTCCAGTTGTAGTAGTAATAGCAGTAGTAAATCAACAAATAACAACAAAGTCGAAAATGGTATGAAAGAAACGAATGGTGTTGAAAAGAGGCCGACAAGCGACAAAGATCCAACGGAACCTGTTGATAAGAAAAAGAGAATAATGGAGAAGTTACATTATGAAGATCTCGATAGTATAAATAGTGGACAGGATGCGCAGGAGTTGAAATTGTCAAAGGTTTGTGATTTGATAAACTTCAATAAACTCAATTATAATCTGAATTTAGACTTTGGATTGAAACAAGTCGTTATAACACATGTGACTTAACTGAATGTCGCGATTGTTGTGTTTAATTAATTATTCCATATCCAGTGTAGAGTTATAGGATACGCTCCTAAACTTCTCGAGATTAGAGGAGTGCCTAGCCCAGTGTTGGGGCGTTATGTTTTGTTTTCCACCTGTAATCAGTTTTGATTATGTATATAAAACTAATTTTGAACTTTTAATGTATTTTTACAGGTAGAAAGATATTTATTAGGTCCTGCCTCGCAAGTAAGCCAGTCAAGTACAAGCACAAATAACCCACCCCCATTGTCGGCTCTGGCGTCTGTCTGTCAGGTGAGTGGAAAATTATAATGATAATTTATTTTAAGGCGTTTTTTTTATAAGTTAGTGGACGAGCATATGGGCCACCTGATGGTAAGTGGTCACCAACGCCCATAGACAATGGTTTGTACATTTCTTTAAAAAAAACACAACATCGCCACTGCGTCACGAATCTTGGGAGCAAAGATGTAATGATCCTTGTAATTACACTGGCTCACTCACCCTTCAAACCGGACCACAACAATACCAAATACTGCTGTTTTCCGGTAGAATATCTAATGAGTGGGTGGTACCTACCCAGACCAGCTTGCACAAAGCTCTAACACCGAGTAAGTTTTTTTTTAAATTCTTATTGGCTTAAAAATATATATTTTTTATTTTATATAAGTCAGATTGACAAATGGACCTGGTTATCAACACCCATAGACATAGCACTATAAGTAAGCAATCTTTTACATCCTCAATGTCAACCTCGGGGACTAAGACTTTATATTCTACTTATTTTGAATCGCTCTCAAATTTAAGGGATGGTCAAAATAGACGTTTGAGTATGCGAAATTATAAGTTAACTGCGTCTTAAATAATTGAGTTGTATTTAAATATTTAAGTGACGTTTCAGTAATCGGCCGTGAGTCCCATGTGTCTGTAGCTGGTTATAACCATCGGTAATAGACAGTGGTGTCGGTTGCAGGCGTGGTCGAGCGGGCAGCAGTGCCAGCGCCCGGTGCGGGTGAGCGCGGCCGCTGCTGTGGGCGCGCTGGGCGAGCTCAGCCCGGGCGGGGCGCTCATGCGGCAGCACCACGCCGCCTGCATGGCGCGTGAGTACACCGCGTGAGAGTGGCGAAGTAATGAGAGAGGGTAGAGGTGATGAGAGTGGGTAGAGGTGATGAGAGTGGGTAGAGGTGATGAGAGTGGGTAGAGATGATGAGAGTGGGTAGAGGTGATGAGAGTGGGTAGAGGTGATGAGAGTGGGTAGAGGTGATGAGAGTGGGTAGAGGTGATGAGAGTGGGTAGAGGTGATGAGAGTGGGTAGAGGTGATGAGAGTGGGTAGAGGTGATGAGAGTGGGTAGAGGTGATGAGAGTGGGTAGAGGTGATGAGAGTGGGTAGAGGTGATGAGAGTGGGTAGAGGTGATGAGAGTGGGTAGAGGTGATGAGAGTGGGTAGAGGTGATGAGAGTGGGTAGAGGTGATGAGAGTAGATAGAGGTGATGAGAGTGGGTAGAGGTGATGAGAGTGGGTAGAGGTGATGACACTGGTGAGAGATGATGACAGTGGTGAGAAGTGATAGTGTGTAGAGATGATGAGAGTTGTTAGAAGTGGAAGCGTGGGTAGTTGTGATGAGATTGATTAGATCGGCAGGTATGGCAAGACTGGTAAAAACTGGATGAGACGTAGTGTCCTTGATTCAGCTACTTTTTTATCCTCATTCATACAAACGGATATTTCTCTTTACAGAACTAGTTCCTCAAGACGTTAAAAGTGAACTGAACCGTTTATACCTCTCGGGCGGCGAACTGCTGCGGGAGCTGTGGAGGTGCTTCCCGCAGCCGGGAGCCAGCAACGACGCCGAGGACACGCCTGCGAGGGCGGAGAAGTTCTACGAGGCTCTGCTTAGGTTTAGGAATGTTAAATTGAGGCCCTTCGAGGTGATTGTTTGTATATATATTAATTTATAAATGTGGGTACCGCCCACACAATAAATATTCTATCGCCAAGCGGCTATACTTAGTATTGTCGTGTTACGGTGTGAAGGGTGAGTGAGTCAGTGTAATTACAGGCACAAGGGATATAACATCTATGTTCCTAACGTTTGTGGTGCATTGATGATGTAAGGGCTGTTTAATATAACGTATATTGCCAATGTCTATGGGCGGGCTGTAGTTAGTTATCGAATAGGACCTTAGGATTACTGGTGTTTTGTCGCTCTCTACGTTTTTGAGTGTTTAGACAATGTATGTTTTATAAATACATATAAAAAAATTAGATATTTTGTTTTGAAAAATTTATGTTTACATCAATTCTTTATCCAGATTAATCGTTTTAATAACTTAATGTTTTTTTTTTTCGCTAAAAAGGTATAATTTCTATTGCTGTTTACACATATCCGTAGTTCTTAGTTTCGTCCATAGATGGCTCTTTGTAGATTGTGTCGCACTATAGTTTTTATTTTTTGTTCAGTATTCTAATAAAGAAAAACTTTCTCTTATATTATACACGAATATTAAGCTGTAATAGTGTTATAATTGTAATCTAAGGGTAAGTGAGCCAGCTTATAATCAAATCGGGCTTAATATTTTAAATACAATGGCTAGCGGTGAATTTTATGGCTAATATTTCTAACATTGCAACAAAAGGCAGAATTTTATACTAACTAATGTCTCCATGGGAACACTTTAGTTGGTGCCCTACATATTGGCTAATACAAAGCATCGTTTCTTGTCAGTTGATAATGATGGGCGTACCCAAAGTAAAGTATGTTTCGTTTACAACTGATCGTTATTTTATCCTCAGGAAAAAATGTTACGCGACCTCACCCCACTAGCGACATCTCTCACCAGACACATGAACCAAATGATCGACACCGCTTGCGCGAAGTACGCGCTGTGGCAACAGAGACAGGCCAAGTTGCGGTAGTAGCGGAAAATACTGGTTATATCTGGTTTAGGGCCGGTTTTAGTGCTGATCGTTATGATAGAGATTAGAGACTTCTCTTGGGTTCGCTGTGACTGACATGTATCTTGAGTTCTATAGATTAAATGATTTATAAAATTCGTAACTATTATCTATGAAGATCATAGACAATAATGTCTTGTTGTTAATACTCGAAATAATAAAATAAAATCTATGAATCGATTGTTTAAATTTCACAGTTATTGTTATATTAATATTTGTACAATGGTTTTGTAAAATGTATTAGTTTCTTAATACTGTTAGTTAATAGAGCGTTTAAAGGATCGCCAAACTAAAACCGGCTCTCTATATCCTTATATTCGTATAAAATGTTCCAAATAAGAGAATGTTCTTTTATACCTTATTCTCATAGAATTAAAGTATATATTTGACTGTTAAAATAAACTGCCTCAGTTATATCAAATACAGTGAAAAGCAATAATTAAAGTATTCGTTAATTCCTAGCATATTTGTATGTAAAAATGAAAAAATTAACAGTTTAAATTAAAATAAATCACAAAACGAAAGTGTTTAAATTATTTCCGTCTCTGTCTTTCGTAAGGTATTTGTATATGTTATCTCTTTTAAACCCATGTCCATATTGAAAGTATGTATTGATGAGACAATAATGATTAAAGAGTTCAAGAAGTTTTGTTTGAAATTTTGAAGAAAAAAATATTTAACTAATACTTCCAATTACATATCATCATAATGTTATATATTATATAAATAAAATGCAAAAAATATAAATCAATTAAAAAAAAAAGTTTTTTTATTATGTCAAACTATTAGTAAAGGTGTAAAAATGTATAGAAAAATGCATTGTATAGCTCTTTTATTGTTTCTAGACACATAAATATAGTCCATGTCAATAGGATGTATACGAAGTATAAGTAAACAAAATTTGTACCTAACATGTATCAAAGTAATTATTATTAAAAAAAAACTTTTTTTTTAAAATGTTTAATTTTATTGATGAATATTTGGTATCACAATGGTATTTATCTTGGTAGTACTAAAATCAGAAAATAAAGACGATTTATTGCGACCGCGTATGACAACCAGTTCGAAATTTAAATTAAGATTTTTTTTCCATTTTTCATATATTCGATTGTATATGAAGCAAAGAGTAACATTTTGATAGAACCAAATATATGAATATGTGCTAAAATGTAAAAAAAAAAAACTTGTAAACATGTATAAAGTCAATAAATTTAGTCAAATAATAGCTCATATTAAAATTGTTACACAAGGAAAACTATCCCGACATGACTATTCTAAAATTACAAGAACGGCTTGTCAGTCTGTTTGTCAAAGAACTGTTAACACAGTTTTCATTCTTTCCAATAATGATCACTTTTAAAAAGTATAAGCAATTCCAGGAGTAAAGGTAAACAACCATGACCTTGAACTGATGTGACATTAAATATAATCTGTGGTAATTACCATAGATTATATTTCGTTATGGATTCGTGATAAAATAGAATAGAATCTCGGCGAAACTGTTATCTTAAAGTGGCTTTAAGAATTAAAGTCGAATAGTGTTGCAGTATAAATAAATCACATTAATCAAGATCTATAGTGTAGAGCATGATATAGCTATTCGCAAATCGCATCGAATATATCTTGGTTCGTTTATTTTTACTCTTCCTGTGATTGGAATATATTATTAATTATTCTATTATTTTCGTACTCTTTCAATTTGAATATGATTGTGATTTTGACATAAGACGTCAGACACAGCAGGGTTTAAATTTAATGAACTATTTCAAATTGATGTATGTATGTTTTGAAATGTTTCACGTACTATTGACTTTCGATGTTTTCAAATATGTTAATTGATGGATACGTCTAGTAAAATAACAGAATGGTTCCTGTCTATAAATATATGTATACCAATTGTTCTATATAAGTTTAGTGCAGCGCCATCTACTGGTGAGTTACGCTCAACTGAATAGTAGAAAAATTCAATTAATATTTGAATGTGTTCATTTCATGCGAATCAGTAAACTGTTGTCAAAAGTCTTAAATCATTTTTCCACAATTTATTATTGGTTTACTTTTTCGAAAACTACATCCTTATTACGATCATGTTGTTAGTACGTGAAAGCCGAGATGGCTCAGTGGTAAGAACGCGTGAATCTTAACCGATGATCGTGGGTTCAAACCCGGGCAAACACCACTGAATTTCATGTGCTTAATTTTTGATTATAATTCATCTCGTGCTTGACGGTGAAGAAAAACATCATGAGGAAACCTGCATGTGTCAAATTTCACTGAAAGTCTGTCACATGTGTATTTCAGCAACCCGCATCAGAGCAGCGTGGTGGAATAAGCATCAAACATTCTCCTCAACAAAAGAGGAGAAGAGGCTTTAGGCCAGCAGTAGGATATTCACAGGCTGTTACTGTACTGCTGTACTGTTAGTACTACCTGTGCAAATAAAGAATAGGATTGAAGATGGCACACACTATCGCTATCTACATACCACTCATAGTGTGCGAGCGAGATGTGAATAGAGGAGAGGCGTCGTCATTTTCAATCGGTCTTTGTGACTGCACGCTTAGTATATCAATTTATCAATATGTTCAATTTGATGCCAGCTGAATGATTTTCTCCAGTTGGGGTAGTTGTTGTGTTGAAAAATCTGTTTCTGCGTTGAAAATTAATTTGAACATATATGATAAGCAAATAAAGGGCATTTAGAAACCATCAATTTAAAGATTATTTTGTACGATGTTCCTTTATAACAATAAATGATTTATATCAACAATAACCTTTTTAATATATTATAAGCGGGAATCAAAATTTTATGTTACCATGTGGGTTATTTTTTTTTTTTAATTAATTGTCTGTTAAGTAATGACTGTCTTATTTCAGTTGTAAAATCGATTTTTAAAATCAATTGTGTAGTTATAATATTTATTGTATCACCAACCAGGATACTAAATTTAAAAAAAAACAAGAACAATAAAAAAATAAAGTTTTGAAATATTTTTATAAAAATTTATATAAAGTATTTAAGTTTATTGTGCGTCACACATTCAAAGTTTAAATATAGAAATAACTATCTTTTATTTTTATATCAAGAGATAAAAAGGTTTTATTGAATATACATAAATACTTTTTTTAATTCTATAATTCTTTTCCCTATGCCTTAACATCTTGGTTGGTTAATTGTATTATTAGTTAATTTATTTTTTTAATTCTTCTCACAATATTCTGTTTGATGAATGCAGTCTCTTGACTCACTAATGGAATAAAATGTAAATAAATAAACAGTATTTTCATTAATATTTTTTAATTTAAAACAATCCACCTTTTACATAAATATCACTAATTAAAATATGTATGTTGTAAATTTACGTAATTTATAGCATTTATCCTTCATTTTTTTAAACTATTAGAAAGTAAAGAAAAATACCAGCTGTTTTCGTAATCGTTCCCCTTTTGGCTTCGAAGCTATCTATCACAAAAATTAATTATTGACTTCAGTATATTGAATAATTCAATAGCAAAGAAACCATCGGCTTATTTTTTAAATATATTTTTCATAATATTCCTTAACGATTTTTTTTTAAGAAATCGATTCGCCCACATCTTTTGTCCTAGTTAGACTTTGACACATCTCATGGATGAATACAGTAACACTTAGGTGATTGAGCGGTCTGGCCTACCTTGTGCGATATTGGAAATAATAATCTCAGATTATTAGGAAGACTTATATAAAGTGGGACCTTTTTTTCTAAAAGCAATCGCCACGATATCAATAGTGATCGGTATAGACATGGAGAGTTTGACATTTACTGATTACTTTAATAATTATAACAATGAAAATAAGTAATAAAAGTTAATTACCATCAGAATCTTCGCTTATTATTTTTATTTATTTCCATAGTTTTTTACTTATTTGTCGATTCGAATGATTTGAATCACTAGAATTCCACAAAGGTGGCCAATAGGGCACTTATTACATTTTCAGTAGTCAGCGGCATGAGAGGGAAACGCAAACTGACTTGCGTCCACTCGCCCCGCTCGCGACCCCGCCCGCACTTGGTGCACCTTAGTCAAAAACTATGTGTTTGCGTTACCCACCAGCGGATTCCGCTGCCCGCCGTATATAACGGAAATGACAACACTACTATATGCTACGATTTTATAATTATATTTAATGAGGATAACACTAAAATAAAAATAAAACAAACAAAACTTTGAAGAATGATTTATTTATAATTGGTAAATACTTGATGGGTTACAGTTTCTATATTACGATTTAAAAAAGTACTTCTCGAGGTTGCGTTGATGGAATAAATAAATAGGAATAACAAAATAAATACTGTTTATAATAAGTATTTTCCTATTTGATAATGGTAACATTGACATCATGCTTAATTAGGCAACTTCCACTCAAATAAAAAGATCACCCGAGTATATTTTGTTACCATTATCAAAGTGGTTAAGAAACTTATGAATAATGTTAACGTTATTAGAATTTAGTACAAAAGATAGTCCGTAATTTTCATCATCGAATTAACATATCTATTTTTTTTTTTATAAATCAAACTATATAACTATAAATTAAAGCTAACAGTACAAAACAAATAACGAAATTTTATCTATTTACCTATAAAAATAATAATCATATTTCTTGTATTAACTTTAGAATTCACATTTTCTTTAATAATATACAATACTTTAAAATCATGCAATTTCAAAGTTTTTCGATCATAGACAAAAGTAGATTTTTTAAAGCATGCAAGTATGATGAGTTTTTTTTTCGAACTATTGTTAGGCAATGACAATTTCTGTTCTGAATACGAATACGGTCCTTTTTCGTCACTGTTCTCCTACGTTAGCGAACATGTCTTCGAATTTATTTTTAAACATACATATGTCATCACAATATTCTACTCCGAAGATTAATTATGAACTCTTACATACGTTAAAACGAAATTGCGATTGTTTGAAGACCGTTACCATTAGTTAACACCCAGATGCTTATTATTGGCATTTTTAATATTAAAAAGGGTATAGACGATGTATATAAAAAATAACAATTATTATGGACATCGTATGTTTTTTTTTAATAATATATATAAAGCCTTTTTGATTTTTACGACAAACACTTTCACTTTAAAATAATAATTTAACATATATTTTAAAATATAAAGGTTATAAAACTTTTTTGTAATATAATATATAAATATTAAAAGAACGAATTAAAGTGTTGCTACTTTTTTGCTTTTTGCTAACAGCTGTTGGCATTATTTTATACCAACTTGATATTTTTAAATTGTAGCACTTTATTGTTATTGAAAGTTAACTAGTATGAATTGCTGAGGTATTTATAATAAGTGTATAATGATTTATGATATTGATTCAAAAATAAACAATTGTTTAATCTATAAATTATATTTCATATATTGAAAGTGTAAGCTTATTTTAATGTTTTTTAAAAACTAAACAGACAAGAACGCAATGTTACAAAAATAAATATTTAAATTATGTTTTATTAAAAATTTGTTCGTTTAAGTTAAAAGTGAAAAGTACATGTATATACAGGATTATTTTTAACAAACCGGAAACCTCGCAGGACTAGATAGCTAACACCATAAGCAACAACTTTTGTTCTACGACTTCGAACATAACTCAATACATGAAAAAAAAAAAATTTAACAAGTTTTTGTCATACTGTCGTGACAATTGTAGGTCTATATTTCATTCATAAATGAAAGGACGACACGACGTTCGCGCGTGCTTAATATTTGCGATGCGCGTAGATTTATAAACGTTCAAGCGGGAAATTAAATTAATACTTATTTTTTGTATGAAAATAAAATCTAACAAATTATCGAAAGTCGTAAAACAAAAGTTGTTGCTTATGATGTTAGCTATCTAGTCCTGCGAGGGTGCTGGTGAGTTACAAATAACCCTGTATATATATATTTCTGCACACAAATTAGTTTTTTAAGAGAAATATATAAATGAAAAATCAAACTGCAAAGCTTGATTCGCTTCTTTTTTTGAATCTAAACGCCTTTTTTGTATCAGTCTCTTTATATTACAGACCAGTAACAATTATTGTAAATTAAACATTTTTTACATTTTATAATCTACTCGAGCACATAAACATATCAGTAATTCTCGATTAAGGTACAATATATCTTTTACTAAATTAAAAACATTTTATAGCATAAAATTCATTATATGCATAGATTATATAACATCTATTTATCGTATTCTTTTTTTTTATATTTTGTAGCGACGAAATTTTAACATTCTTGTCAATGTCACTTTGACATTTGAATGTTGGAACCACGGTCTTGTATTCAGGTCTATCAACCGAGTCCAATTTCAGTGGCGAGAGATAGGTACGATTGTGTTACAACTTTTATTTCGCGTCAACGCCGCTATACGTCGTTGCTATCGATATATGCGGTCACGTGCCGGTTGAGTGACGCGCGGCGTATATTTTTCTCTCCCAAATATTGTGTTATTTAATCATTGTTATATCGTTTTGTTGTTATTTTTGTTTTATTATTTAACTGTTTTGTTTGGATTTGAAAAAGTGTCCGGGATAATGATCGTCATGCCTCTGGCGGCCGTAAATTGAACTGAACAGCAACCATTAAGCCGACGTACCCCAACTACTGTTGTTGATAGGCCTGTGTATACGACCGTGGTTGGAACATCTCGTCGTATTGTCGTCTCTCTCGTATTAATATATCATATTGGGAGTCGACACAATAAGTTATAAATATAAACCAAATTATCATTGTAAGAACGTTTTGGTCAGTTTCCGCTGAAAAGTTTTTGTTCTTCAACATTATCGGTAATAACGGTGTTACACAATTTTTATTTTTTTTATTTCAACATATATTTTAATATTAGACAAAGGAATTAAATCAAACCTTTGTTTAAGTTTGGTACTAAATATATACATACCTACATAATCAAAATCGCTTTCTTTATTTTTCAGTGGAGAAAGATGACCAGAAAAAAATATGGCTTAAATAAAAAATATAAAATGATTGCCATATACGAGTTGTAATCATATAATTTGGTTATGTTATTATTTAAATGCCTTTACCACCCATACAATAAATATGATAGCGAGAATAGTTCCGATTAAAATGAAGAACATCATTTTCCTTCTGTATCTACGTTTGTATTCAGCTGCTTTGGCTAACTCATCGACTCCAGCCTCAACACTGGCGCTCGCTGCTTCGATGTGACTTTCAACGGTATCTGTAATATTATTAGTTTCCAAGGTTGGTGGCGCATTGGCGATGTAAGCGATTGTTAACATTTCTTACAAAGCCAATGTCTATGGGTGTTGGTGACCACTTTCCATTAGATGGCCATAAGCCGGACTAAGATCCTCATTTGAGAAGGAAGGTTTTTTATAAACTTACGTGTTATAATCTGTTTTCAGCGGCCAGTCGGTAAAGAATTTCAATTACAACAATTGGCTAAGTGCAATGGAGATGTTATAGTGCGGACATAATTAATATTATATCATTGTATTAATATCTTAATGAACATTAATCTAGTTTAAATTCGATGTTCTAAATTTTAACATATGGTTTGATTGTATTCTGTTAGTGTACCTTTATTAATAAATAAATAAACAGAGCTACCCTCCATTCCCTCTCATAATCTGAGGGGGCAATCCGACACGATTGGGGAGATCAGGCGCAACGGTACCGGCTTTACTTGCTTTCCACGGCACTAGAGTGTAATACTATCAAATAAATACTGTCCTAACTCGGGATTTGAACCCACTCTTACTGGTTATGTATCAAGAGTATAAAACTATTAGGAATATGATTAACTAGTAGGTAGTAAGTAGTAATTGTCTATGGAAGCATCTTAAATGTCTTTGATTAGATGTCGGTCTATGTCGTCCTTATAGTAGTTATATAAAAGTAATAGTGATAATAATACAAAAAGTAAAATGATGTACCCGTGATTTAAGTTAACTATAAATTGTATTTATCCTACAAATTTATTTAAGTAATTTTATCGATTATTTAAATAGATCAAATAATTAATAAATTTGTCATATGTCATTCAAATAAAGTTGACGTAACTTGTTAGTGTATAAGTGAACTGTCAAGTACATACCAACGGATTGCGCTTGCGCATTCACCATGTCGGCCAGTTCCTGCATGATCTGATTAACGTCCAGGACATCGGCCTCGATCTTGTTCATATAAGCTTCCTTCTCTATGAGCATACTCGTCTCGAATTGTACGAGACGAGCCTGAAAATTTATCAACATTATATACAGGCTCATTTATGTATATACGGCAATAACTACGGTCTCTCATAATAATGATGCTATACTCCTGACTTCAGCCACGGCGACCAATCTCAGGACATATTGTGCGTGCACAGGTGTGCGCGCAAACACAGGTGCTCTGCCTTTTATCTCACTTATTAATGCGATTGGAAGGAAATCTGATCCGACAGGAAAGGTTCAGGGGCAGGACCAACGGCTTTATGCGTTTACCGAGGCACGGCAGTGTATATATGCTATTGAGAATTTCCGACAGAATCGACCCGACTTGGGGTTTGAAGTTAGGACCTCGGGATGTGCAGCTTTGTATCTAGCCACTAGACCAACGAGACAGTCGCGCAATATGTAAGTCGGTAATAAGCAATATTTAGAAATAAATAGGTACCCAGATAGGGGCGGAGCTAATTATCGCGCATATCTTTGTTTTCCAGATATATTTTTTCAAGATATCCATTGTAATAAAAAGTATTTTTTTCCTCACCTGAGCCTGCTGATTAGATAATAATGAGGCTTCTTCATCATCCGCAATGGCCTGTCTTTCTAGAGCTTGAGGATCGTTCCTAGAACGACCTTGAGTTGGCATATGAGCCGCCATTTTTTCTGACACTTGCTGAAAATAATTTTATTCCATGTTTTTTTACTCTACTTGTAAATTGGAGAGGTTATTGAAACATATAAATAAATATAATGACACATAAATCGGAATGTAGATTTATTTTGTGTCCGTTTTATTTTTAGCAGAATTGGAGAAACTATTAGTTATAATTATTATGACAGATGATAGTCATTTGTAGTTTCTCAAACATTAAGTCCGCGTGCCATTAAATAGCGAAAAGAATATTTGATAACCACTCTTTAGTGTTTTTTTGTTGCCATCAAACCAACATCAAAAACATATTGTTTATTTTATTACTATTGAATTAACATACATGGCAACAAAATTTACGATTAAACACTTGATTTTAATTTAAAATGTTTTATTTAAATAACAACTTTGATTATATGGTTCATATATTTTTTAATAATTATTGTGCCATATCTAAGATCTCCTGGGGATTGCGCCCCTAATGCCACTGAGAAGGCATGATCTATTCATAATCATATTGTGTGTAAGAATTGAACACAATATGATTCTGAATTTAAAATGTAATATGAGATAAACGAAGCAAAAACAAATCATAACAATAACACACAAAAGCAGTGATAGTGACATTACATTGTCACTATCACCATTATCATGTTGAATCTATCAAAGATTATCAAGATGATTAAAAGTGAAATGTATTTTATTTTCATATGGAATAATCAGTATGTAAGAAATATATAAATTTAGTAGAACAAAAAGTAAAGCAACTACTTTATAATAATTAATAATTCTTGCCAATATTTCACAGAATCTAAACGATTCTGTGAAATATTGGCAAGAATTATTAATATATTATTATTTGTAAATTAACGATAAAAATGAAAAGTCAAAAAGCCTACTTAAATGTTGAAGTTTATTTTGATTTTTAATTTTATCAATCACCAGATCATTAAATTACATAAAGTAAATTTAGTAACTCAGAAGTAAAAAAAACTTCTTAAAATGTGATGTTGTTACTTTTTATATAACCAAATTATATCGTTACACTTTGTGTTTGTTGTTGGGAATAAATGCAGTAATAGTAGTAACAGCCTATGAATGTCCCACTGCTGGGCTAAGGCCTCTAAGGTGAAATTTGACACATGCACCGTCAAACACGAGTTGAATTATAATCACAAATTAAGCACATGAAATTCAGTGCTACCCAACCCATTTGAACCCATGATCATCGGTTAAGATTCACATAAATGCATAATAATTATATACCTTTTGCACAGAAGAATATTTTGCTAGAGCATCCCTAAATGCTTGTGTGAGTCTCTCTACTTGTAACTTCTGTGGTTTATCACCTCTTCGGACGACAACACCTAGTCTTTGTATATCCCTTGCCGTCGCTGACACAGAGCTGTTCACGTTCTGTTGAGTATCATGGCTGGAAAGTATTTATTGTTAAATATATTATAATTAGATGTAATTGAGGATATTAAATATCCTTTGACAAAACTCATATTGGAAATATGTTTAAAAATAATAAATTTTGTATACATTTATATTAAAAAGTTATGAAAGATAAAAATATGTCAATCAAATCAATAAGTGATAAATGTTACAGGTTTATTCGTTCTTTAGAAAATTTATTATATATTTATTAGGTAGGCAGATGGTCAAATGGGCCACCTGACGGCAAGTGTTACCATCCCTTACATCATTAATGCACCACCAACCTTGGGAACTAAAATGTTATGTCTCTTGTGCCGTTCATTATACTGGCACTCACTTTTCAAACTGTAACACGTCATTACAAAGTATTGATGTTTATATCAATACAAAGTATTAAGCAATAGAATGTGTTACGAGTGGGTGGGTACCTATCCTATGGGCTTGTACAAAGCCGTACCACCAAGTGAATTTACATACAGACATATTTATATTTGTGATTACAAAATATAAAGTGAGATAAATGTACTTACATTTTATCTCTGAGCTGAATACTGTCATTAGGTCCACCTATTTGTTTCATCATCTTTTCTAATGCTCTCAATCCATTATTGATGGTATTCACATTATCCGCTATGCCTTCACTGAGGTTATATAGTTCTGTAGGGCTAAAGTCGGCGAAGGCAACTGTGGGAGGTGCTGCAATTGCCCCATAGTCTCGGCTCGATCCACTAATTGGCTCCCTTTCAGCCATATTTATTTTTAAATCCAGTTACCAAAGCAAAGGCTATCTTTTGTTTCAAACTTGAGCCACAGTGACAATAAATTAAATAAATGTATACCCTGAAAAATAATTACTTAAATCATCTGATCTTATTTAAAATCTAGGTATTAAATTTTAACAATTCTGTGCAGCTTAATTACATAGATTTATTTTTCGTCTTACACTGATACACTTATTAACAACAGCAGTAAAGGCGTAGATATATTTTGTTGGTATTATTTGATGAATCACTTCAATAACATTATAAAATTATTCACAAAGAAACTACGAATTATGTTGCGAAATTTCATACCAACCTTTATGAAATTTTGTCCACGAAAACCAGTTTTGAGAATATTAGTTTATAAAGGTGAGCCTAATAGTTTCTAGTTTTGTATTGTAATTTGTATTAACTCATTAATGATTGCGGCTATATAAATGTAAATTGATAAAGAGAAACGTCAACATTTCATGTCTATTCGTGTCAGCTGTCACCACTCAACGTCAGCCGTCAAACGAATTGTCAAAGCCGAACGTTCAACGTATTACTTTTATCACTTCAAATATTAGGTGTAAGAATACGGTTTATTGAATATTAATTTGAAGGTTTCTTACATTTATGGTATGTTATTTTGCTTATATTTACATTTTTTTTTACCCTCAAATATCAGTGAAGAGATTTTAAAAAACGTCCAGAGATGTCACTATATGTATTAAAAATGTAGGTATTGATTGTTTACATACATCAAGCTAAGTGAAACAAATGAATTTTCTGTTTTACTTCTGTATAGCGTAAAATTTTAAAAATTGCTCTTTCAACCTACAAATACTTACCTAATATTAAATTCTATCATAGTAAGCCAAAATAAAAATAAAAACGGACCAAACTAAGCAAGGATAACTTAATAATCTTGCAAAAGATCTCAAATAAATATTATTATACCTAATTAATAAAAAAAAAATTATATAATTAAAATTATTTTTTTAACTAACGTAAACCAATCCTCAGCAATTATTATTGACGATTACGAAGTAATATAAACATTATTAATATAATATTATCTGAAAGATAAGGTTAGTTAAATTATATTTAATTTAAAAAAATATATATTTTATAATATTAAATTTACTGTTAATATTGACGATTTAAAATAAAACTATTGAAGATTTTATGTTTCTTGGTGTGCATAAATAATAACAATATGATAACAATAATAAAATTATGAGTGATGATGCACAGAACGCGGCGTGAGTTGTAGGCACGGATTGCATCAATGCGTGGAATTATCATTGTATTGTTTTTATTTTTCTATGAATACTATTGAAATGAAGAGGAAACTAATGACTTAATGTGTTTTAAAGTTTATCATGAAAAAGATAAAAGTCAGCCAGTTTGGAATTATAGTTTTCTAGCTCGTATTAGAAGGCAATGTAAAAATGTTGCAATTTATATGAAAATAGTATTTTTGTTAGTTAGCCACAAATAGGTGGTAGTGACTTGTGCATGTCCGTCACTCATCATATTTTACCGTCAAATGGCGATACTTATTACTTACCATTATTTTATTTCGCTTGAGGTGTAAGTGAACCAGTTTTAGAACCAGAACAAAGTCCAATCTGCCAAAGTTGATGACACATTGACGATGGTTAATATTTCTTACATAGTCAATGTATATAGGCGGCAATGGCACGCTCGCTCAGTGCTCGTGCTCGAAAATGAGTTATGCGTTATGAGATTTAGGTATATGTACTTAATGTATGATGTAAGTTTAAGGTTTAATATACGTGGTGACTGTGCTAAGTTAAAAAAAATTGTAATAATAATTTATATGACTAAATAAATCGTAAAGGTAGTCAAGTGTTTGAATTCAATTTTCATATGCGTATGAAATCGTTATTTGAAATGCTATTATTATTTATTATATTAAATTATTTGGTAGGCTTTTTTCTCAAAGGACAACAGTGATGTTGACCGCGAAGCAGTTCTATCGGCAGGAGCCGACCCTGACAGTTGTGTCATGATAGCCCTTACAACGAGCTATAACAATTGCGTAAACAAAATTTAGTTTTTGGGTTGTTGACCGTTGAGGAATTCGCTTGTCTATAGCCAATCCTGTGTTTTGTACACAGGCCAAGCTTACCATAAAAATGCATTACAATCGAAACTGAATCAACATACCAAAATTAGAGTTCCGTAGGATGAGCGGATCAGCTTATTCTGCTTGCAAGATTTGACTTGAACAAATTAACAAACTAAATTTGCAACTTAAATAAAAGCTCTTAAAAACACTGTACCTACATTAAATACCTGTCGCTTAAACACCCATCCCTATTCTCGATAATATCGATTTTATTCAGATATCTTAATTTCAATATATGTAAAATCGGTAAATACATACAATAGCGGTTTATATGATTCTGAAATTAATTTCTCTTCATACTAATTACTTATACCAAAAAATAATTTAGATTAGTGTGAGTTTTTATAATTATTAGCAATTATGTATAGATTAATTTAAATCAAATAATTAATTATTCGAAGTTGTAATACGTAATTACTCTTTGGTCTACCATTCGCATGCAAGAATTTTTCTCACAGGCACGCTTTGTCAGGACGCATAAACCACTCGACACCTGTTGCGATTAAAAAAATAAGACTAGCAGTTGAAATTAAAATAATACCTGTCAGAGCGGAACCTTGGGGCTTTGCGTGTGGAATAATAAAATTGTTTATCCTATCAACGATGAGGGACCTCCCGCCATTTTTTCTTTTTTTTTACATTTGTACAATCGGCCTACCAATTACCTATAATATTGTTTATTGATTCGAAGACATGTGTACATCGTTTTAAAATCGTATAAACTATATACAGTGCCTACATAAGTTAATAAAACTTATAAGGAATATTTTTTTAGAGAAAGATGGGGAGAGGTGATGCAGATAAAAAATATATTGGTATCCATAATAGTGTTTGCATAATAAATATATTTGACCATCACTAAATATATTTGACTTCTATCATTATTTTACTTACGTATATTCTCAGCGGTTTAATAGTAAAAATAAAACTGTCACTACGTCCAATGTATATTTCAATTAAACTCTTTGTTCTTTTATGTTCTGTTTTCTGTTGAAAATAAGTAGATTCGATGGCGTCTTTGTTTAATACGTCTCATGCCTTGTGACTAACTTTTAATTAGATACAGACAATTTACGTGCAGATAATGGATGTGAAAGGAATGAAATTTATTATGATGCGAAATTTCTAAGTGGCAACGAAGCTAAAATATTGAATCTTGTTTTTATTCTTTTACTAAATTATATATAATCTGTGTAAAATCTATGTATTAAGAAAATATCCATTTGTTAATACTTTTAATGGCTTATCATCAATGCTTTGTTAAATACAGAGAAATTGTAAGATTCCATATTTTATTTTGAATCTAAAAATCATCTAACTATTATTTTTGAAACCACAAGCCTTACTCAAGCAAACATACAATGCTTCTTTTATTTTTGTTAGTGATAATTGCTTAATGGAATTACTTATCTGTATTCATACTGAATCATTGATCATAAAAAAAGTAAAAAAGGCGAACCGAAGGTATTTTCGCGCTCTTTTTCACCGTCCATTAAACCACATTTGCGCGGTGAGATCTTTGGAACAGACCACTTAAAATGTCTAGACAAGTCGAATAATCTAGACATAAGTGTTTAATTCCTGCGTTAAATGGATGTTTCCTCAGAAATAACACAGTGACTGTGCATTTATACATGTTTTATCTGTTAGTCTTGATTTTTTTATTGACTTTTATATTTAAAAAGTTCAAAGTCACTAAGACAATAATGTACCTACTCTGTATATTTTATTATCTATGATATATAAAATGACATAATTATCTTTTAATAATGTTTTTTTCTTAATAGCCTACCTCAATATACATTTATTTTGAAAATAAACAATGTTTACTGTTACTCCAACTTTGCAATGTTACTAGGAAAGTGCTTGGAATGAAATATTATATATATATATATATTTAAATGCAACAGATAAAGTAAGCCTTTATAAAATGTTAGTTTAATACTAAAGCATCTTTAAATACACCAAGTAGTTATGCACACGATAAAATGCGTTAATGCAATAAATTAAAAAAATAGTTAAAATACATATTTGCTTTAATATTTTTTGTAATCATTTATTAAGTTATAATAATTAATTTACAAATGCATTTTATAAAGTCACGGCCACATCTTATACTCTTGAGGGTCTATTTCTTAACATAGCTATCTACATGATCGCCTGTCTCCTCAGTCCGTAGCCTGTCCACCCAGAGGGTTCGCACGTAAGTTCATGCGTATAATTGAAATCGCTTGAGGTGCCTATTACAATACTTTTTTTCTTGGTGAATAATTTGCTACTCTTGCCAAACGTCTCTAGAACTTCAATAACTTTCTTTGCACGGAATCTTTTAAAAAAACAGATTAAAACAAAACATATGACTTTTTTTTCTACTTTAATATAATATATAACGTACATAAACTCTAGTATCACCTATGTACTTTGCTGTACCCCTGACAATGTGTAAGCAAAATCTCGTGATGATCGGTCATGAAGTTACGGCGTGAAAGCGTAAGAATCAAACAAACTCATTTTCGCATGTACAATATTATTTACGATTTTCTTTTTTAATCTTTGTAATATAACCTTTTTAAAAGCTTTTATTAAAAAAATCATAGTATTTTTGATTATATCCATACTAGTGTATCTTAGAGTCATGCAGCTTCACGGGGGGGGGGGGGGTGGTGGTAGACTAGTCAGGGATTAGGTACCCTATATCTATAATCTAACATTTCATAATGATTATTTGAATAATTAAGACTTGAAAGCGTAACGAAACTGTTTCGCATTTAAAATTAATATTTTTTTCCTAACTAATGTTAGGACATGCTGCATGCGTGTAAAAGGCTTCGTTTTTTTTATTTGTGTTTTGTATTAACGTATAATTATGGTTTGCAAAGGTTAATGTAATGATTAACATATATTTGAAATTTAAATTAGCGTAATACGATACTAAAGTATTTGCACCTTTGATGCAAGTAACTAATTATAAGTTGATAATTACACAAGATACCCTCTCATTTACCTAATCACTACGATTATCAATTTGAATATTGTCGTGTTGTATATAAAAATTGGAATTTATCTATTCTAAAAATGATATCTTAATTGAACGTGTTTTGCTAAATCGCTTTCGACGGTATAAACATTGCTTATATTATATAGTTAGGAAAATCCTTGGTCTGGACAGCGTAGTTAAAAAAAAAGAAGCGTGCTAATTTCAAATCGCCGCCGCCGCCGCCATTTTGTCGCAGTTTGTTGTGTTTGACAGAAAGGTAAAATAATTAATTAATTATTGACGTGACGTGATTTGTTCAATGTGTTCAAATGTGTTATTTGGATTAAAACAGTAATTGAGTGAGTTATTTACATCAATTTATATGATTTGGTGTTCTATTTAAAAAAAAGATCAACTTGAGGTTTTTATAAAATCAGTTTTCATTTCCATGGATTTCACACATTCTGGATGCTAAATTAAAATTTTATATTAGTGGTTGTTCAGTTAAAATCAGAGGATCAATTCAACTAACAAGTTATCATCACATTATCTCAATCAAAACTTCTATTCTTTAATTTAATTATCGACTATTGTCACAAAAGTTAACAATTAATTTTGGCTTTGACGAAACGTTATATGTTAACATAATATTTGTTCGATTCAGATTCGAATAAATGTAGAATAATGAAAGTTTGATTGGAATTGAATCGGGAACGTATCGTAATCGTTATAGATTAGTAGAATTGGTTTCCTGACAGCCTTATAATCGTCTTTGAGCGAGTGATAAGTAAAACAATGACATGTCTTCCTTATTTGAATGTCAAATCAATAATGACTATAAGAGTAATTTTAGTTATTTAAGTAAATTAAATTTTTGGGGATACATATTTTGCTTAGATTTTTTAAAAATGATTACATAAATAGAACCGCCTACCGATACCTGATAACAAGTTCACGGGTCGGACAGGGTTTTTGTTACAAAATACAAATAATTGTAGGTAGCATATAATGATACTAAACATGGGTTGCTTTTGTTTCAAATATCTTATTTGTCGCTATGTTGTAACGTTTATTAATTTCTTAGTTGACCGTAGATTGAACATTTTTTGATGTGTAAAAATGTTACCGCCCGGTATACGGTAAGGGCTTCTAATTTTTTTTATTTTATTTGACGCTGGGAAAACGCGTTACGCTTTTCCCCCCACGGGAACGGTATGTGTTGCTCGCCATATGTCCAAGGCACCGAGTGTGCCCCGGTCATCGGAATACCCACTAAAAACCCAGCGGTACCCTTCCCGTCTTAACGGGAGGGCCACGGGATCGCTTTCGCATGCTACTGTGACGCTCCGACGGCCGGCCCGCCTATGCGGGCCTCCATTCACTAGGGAGGAATCCCAGGGCACTGGGCGGGGGGAGTCTCCCCAGTCTTCTGCGGCGGAGCGGGTCCACAGCGGCATCTTCCTCCCGCTCCCGCTCCGCGGCCTCCTACTGCGACATCACACTTTCGCAGAAGGAGACCATCTCTGACCAGCACCCCTCGCTTCCGAGCATCGCGTTGATGATGCTCGGCAAGGAGAGGTCTCCGCCAACAACCGCCGTCAGGGAATGCCTCTGGGGCCCCCACGTGGCACACTCCGTCAGGGTGTGAGGCGCCGTGTCGAATGGCGCACCACACTCGTGGCAGGAGGGTGATACCTCCCGCCGCGCTATCTCGTGCAAGTACTTACCGAAGCATCCGTGTCCGGTAAGCACCTGCGTCCTCGTCGAGGTGCTGAACGAGACGGGCTGCGTGAATCTTCTCAAGCAACTTGCCCGTCTATACGGTAAGGGCTAGCTTAAGATTACGAGCGTCAGATGAAGTCAGTATAAGATTTGTTATTTAAACAATTTTTTTTATTACCTTTAATAGGTAATATTTTATAAGGATTGAAGCACCACCTACCTCATATCCTATAGTTAATGGCTCTATAAGAAATATGTATACCAATTCAAAAAAACTACTTATACTCCAGGAATTTTAGCACCAAAAATTCATTCGCTCTTCATGACGCCGACATTGTGCGTACCTTCTATTCCCGCCCTTAGCGTCGTTAGGGTTAGGGGGGTTCTCCGTACCACGGGAACCCACCTAGGAATGAAGGCTCGCTTGGGCCAACCGTCAGGGCCTCACGGTAGGATGCGCAAGCGATCTCGTGACGTTCCCTTGAAGACGGAGCGAGTACCGCTGGTTTTTTAGTGGGTATTCCGGTGCCTTCAGCGCCAGCGAGTCCTACATACTCCCGACCTCATGTGGGGGAACGCGTAATTGCGTTTTTCCAGCTAAAAAACTTCAAGCAAAACTGACCTTTAAATATAGGGATACAAGGTAAATCAGCCGTCATCATCATGTTTAAATATTTTAATTACAATGCTACCTTTTCGAGGATAAGTATGTCGAATGAAGGCGTTATTTAACAATGCAATTGCATACAGATGTCAGTTGCATGAGATGCGGCATTTATATTTTTTTAGATGTAATATATCTTTATATTGTAATTATGTGTTAATAAACTCTATATATTCTCTCTCTATATAACTCTATTATAATAATTCCTATATATGAATATTTAAAAATATTGAATATACTAATGTATTAAATGTGAAAGTTTGTTTAGGTGTTTGTAAATTAATCAAGATAAGAGATATTCCCTCACTAATCATCCGATGGGACGGCAATCCGAGATCGGAAAGATTTGAGTCGCAGGACCCTGCTACCGAGAATCTTTGACAGAAAAACTCAATATTTTTTATTACTTTCACTAACATAGGGTAAGCATTTTTCTTATTAACTATGTACTTACTTTTGTTTTTTTAAATAAAAGTTATTATTATACTGTTATTTTATTGGCCCAACCTGGGGCTTAAACCCAGGACTTTGGGATCTGTGGTCTTATACTAGCTCCTAGACAAACTGCCGCATCCACCCGGCTTTCTTTGCTTCCAACGTCGTCACGGCACAGGAAGTTTACGCGGCACGCGCGCCATTTCCTCGTTGCCAGGATGTTTTGCGCTGTTGATTCGAATTCTGAACTACAGGCTATTTGCGTTTCTAGGTTCATTTGTGTCTACTTTAGCTTTATATTAGATTGTTCGAGTTATAAATGATCGTTTCGATATATTAATAGCTTAACATTTTTATTTTGAAATAAATAGTTGATGAATTCATAAAATATCTGAATTGATTATTCATATATCGTAATAATTTAAGCAGTTTTTATTCTATGTTAAAGTCTAGAGTTATTAATTCAGTATTGTTTAATTCTTGTTATAATAAAACTGTTTTGTACAATAAGAAATATATGTACAAACAAACATGTATATATGTTTATTTATACCATTATATTATCAAAATCATTTTTCCTAAAGAGATAAATAATCATTTAACAACATTATCACTATTTCGATTAATATTTTGTTTCTAATAAATAATAATTAAAATATTTTTTATTCAAGAAGGCATTGAACTTTTGCATTTTCATTTCACAATATTGAATTCAATATGATGCTACCACCAATATTACCTTCGGCTATCTTTATAGTATTATTACATGAGAGTCAAGTTTCGTCTCATTCAGATAAGGTTTTAATATTAATCATGATTTAAGGTGATCACTAAATATATTTATATTACTTATATTTTCATTATTTTTTTATTCGCATATGCTTATATTTACAAACGGTTCTAAGATTTCTATAACTTAAATATATCAAAGGCCATCTTTAACTCGCGTCTGGCGTAGAAGGGTATAATATTTTTATAATAATAACAACTTAAGAGCCATCTGGAGTTCTTAGACGCCATGTTTATCCTTTCAAACCATTGAGGAATAGCAGAATTTCACTTCTGCAATTAATGAAAATAAACTTAATATTATTTATTAAAAATATATAAATGGAGATTAATTAAAGATTTAAAGAAAGAAACATATACAAATTAAGTATACCATATGTATACAATAATTACTTTTTTTTTAAATTACATGCGACTGTAATCAAGTTATTACTTTATAGTCTGTAATAAAGATGGTCGACAACATGGCAGTCGTGTTAGTTTCATTTGTGCATCATTAGCGAGCGGATATGAGAACAATTGAAGCATCAGCCATGCATGGGGTTGTTCATTTATCTAATCAATATTAACAAGTAAAAATCAAACGTCCGTCCATCAGGCTTGTACATTGGAAAGTTCTAGAAAGATTTTAAATTATTTGTTGCGTGTTCTTTTAGGTTTTTCAACTGACGTTTTATGACGTAGGTTATGTCTTATGTTTTAAAGCAATTTGGTAGGACTTTTTGTCTAGGTTTGCTTAAATCTTGCCTGTAGTGTTTTCTTACAATGATTTTTACAAAATCTGTGTATGTATTATAATTGTAAATACGTAAGAATGAAAAGTGTAAAAATCGTTAGCAAACCTAATAAATAAAAAAAAATATATTGTTGTAAAATGCATTAAAAAAAATGTATTAATATCATAACATTTATTTATCACGTTATCATTTACTTTCGGTCTACGGTAAAAGTTTTGTTAATTTTTATTTGCGAAAAATTAAAAGGAAATTAGACGGGTTGTAGGTTTCACGTTGCTTCAATTTATTTCTCATGTAACAGGCTTCTTTCAACTCGTGCCGGTTACATAACCGTGTTTTTCTTCAACCCCGAACACGAGCTAAATGAAAAACATGAAAAGATAAGAGGTTATATCCTCTGAGCCATCTCGACTCTAATTCAACCGAGATTAGAAAATATTTAGCCCGGTTAGTATTTTATGTGATTGTTTATGAAAAACTTGAAAGTAATAACGGATAGAAATGTCTTAATGCTATATTGTTATTTATCTTCTTTAAACGTTTAGATAAGTGGATAATGAAAATAGACTTCTATTAAAATTAATTATTGTGAGAATATTTTGTAATTATGATTTTTTAATCTATACAAATAAATAAAATTGAAGTGTAAGTCTGTGATATCAAAATAACTGCCTCTTAAGTTTATATAGCTATTTTCGAGTTACCAGTCATTTAAATGAGAATGTAAGTATTTTATGTGTATAATTGAAACAGGCATTATTAAAATGGCAGCTTTTGAACGATTTTCAGTTACAAACTGAATTCCACGTTAGTATAATATATTTATTCACATCGAGGGCTTATATAAGTATACCTAACTATACAAATGAAATTAAAAATATTATAATTTTCTAGGTGACCGGGTTTTTTTCAAGCTTGTCTGTGTAGGTAGCACCTATTCATCAGATATTCTACCGAGTGAGTGAGCCACTGTATCTACAGGCACAAGGGATATAGTATCTTCGTTTCCAAGGTTGGTTTGGGTTTGGGTTGGGTTGGCGCATTGGCGATGTAAGGAATGGTTAACATTTCTTTAATCGTCAATATCTATAGGCTTTGGTAACCACCTAATATCAGGTAGCCCATTTGTCCGTCCGACTTCTTATAACATAAAAAAAAAATCTGTAGGCATCAGGACGCGAGGCAAGTATGCTAGCAGCATTTCCCCAATGAATCGCAGTTCCGGTTGTCTAGATGAAAAATTCGCTTCACATCACTGGAGGCAAGAATGTTGAAGAAGACGAGATGTTATATATGTTTTAAAGGCCTTTGCTATTACTTGTTTTTTTTTTTTTAATAATATGCTAAGTAACAGCTTCACTACCATTTTTGGATAAATTTATTCGAAAGTTTACGAATGTACAACGTAGTACGAGCTCTTCCGGAGCATTCACCTTGTATTGTCAAACTTTGAACGCGTAAATTAGTAAACAATAGACATAAATATTTATAACCTGCTTATATTAAAGAAAAGAGTTCGTTAAGGATTTTGATTTTTATCATATATTCTTACGAAATGTCAAAAACTTTGAATAATAATTTATTAAATAAGATAAATAATAAATAGATTTCATGTATGACAACACTGTTTTATGCCTAATTATATAAGTCTACATAAATATAATTTTTCTGGCGTGTATCTACGCTAGTTGGGCGTAAAATATTCTGCCAATAAATAATAATAAATATAATCTATAGCACTTCAATTTTTTTTGACAGATACCGACAAGACGAGTCGTTTTTAACAAGTGACCTGAACTTGAACGATACCAAACCATATAAGCATTGTGAGAACAAATATCCATTATTTTCTCTACAATTCTAACATGTTAATATTTAAAAATAGAAACCATGCTCGGAATGGATATCGGAATAGGCCTAAGGCACAATCTTACTTAAATCCAGTACAGTCTTATAATACAAACTACAGTCAGTGCCTTCCAAGTCAATTTATGATAGTACTAAAATTATCATGCCTCTTATGTTGATACAACTAATTGTAATGTACGTAATGCAATAGAGACATTAGCATAATTTATTCGCAATATATCCGAGAGTTATCAACGTGAGTAGCAATTACGAATCCCTTTATCATATCAGTATTTATTCCACTTGGAGCCGTTTAGAAGTTTATATTAGACAAAGATTAATATATATTATGAAACTGTAAATTGTAATTGTAACTGTAATTGAAACGTTACATTTGTTTGTTGTCAAAAATGTATCACCGAATCGAAAGAAGCTTCATTCCTTATATGGCCAATGCGCCACCTTTTGAATGCAGTTACACTAGTTCACTTACTCTTCAAATCAATACTTTACTATGTATTGCTGCTTGGCGGTAGAGTATCTGATGAGTGGGTGGTACCTACCCAGACGGGCTTGCACAAAGCCGTATCGTAATCCTACCAAGTAAACGGTTCTACGTATTTGTTTCGTATTCAAAACAAATAAAACTTCTCCGCTTTATTTGACTAAGTCTCTCGAGCCCATAGAATTCCTCCACGCACAATACGAAGAATACAACAAGGATTAGTTGTAGTTTTACATATTTTGTATAAATTCTAATGTGTAAAGTTAGAGACGCTTCGTACATTTTAATATTTAAATTCGAATACGTTCTAAAAATATATAATCGCTATTAGGTACATTTTTCCTAATTTTAAGTACTTGTGCCATTTTGTACGGGCAAGTACCCATTCATCAGTTACTCTACCGCTAAACGGCAATTATTTCTCATGTGTTCTATTTTGAAAAATGAGCGGGCCACAAGAGTAGTGATATCACAAGAGTATAGTGAGTTCCATCTGAGATTAGCAAATTAAAACGACAAATTCTAAGATAAAAAAATGACGTGATCATTTACCCTTTATCCGTAACGCTAATCGCATAAGTAAAACAAAACATCCTAAGTTTAAAATTAAAGTTTTTATCGATATTTACGAGTTATCAACTACAGATGTAAATAGCTCAATTATTATAAAAAGTATTACACCGGTGCCGTTTAGTTCTTATTTCATCAGTGTCTGCCTGTGATATAAAAAAAACTGCGTTCTTAAATTAGTATAAAAACTAAAACAATCATTTATTTTATTTTATATTATCGCTGCTACTTAATATAATAATTTAAAAATTGTATATGTATAATTCAAATAGGCATTAGACATTAATCTTTATGTATATTAAAATGACAGGTTTTGAAGAGTTTTCGTTATAAACTGAATTTAACGCTGACGATGCGCTGATGATTTTGTTAGTTTTTTTTTTCTTATTAATTAGGAAGCAAACGTTACATATTAAAAAAAAACACAGTGTCTTATTGTTTATATAAAAATATTGTAAGAAAATGTATATCAATTAATGGCAAATTTAACATTTATTTAAAAAAATGACCTATCGACGAATTATTTAAATAACTGAATTTTGACATTAACTTATACTAGTGAATAGCATTATGGATATATAGATCAAAAGCTTAAAACAAGTTTTAAGTTTTTATTGTTATAAAATGATGATGAGAGATATATATCTCTCACTTAATTAAGCCAATTGAAAGTTTAACAACTTTACGGCTATAAATTAAGAAATTTTTATTTATATATTCTAAAGGGACAACTCTCGTAGACCTAGGTGGATATACCTTTTTGTATTCAAGTCACTGTCTATAGATAGTAATTAAGAGGCACTCAAGTTGCCTATAATAAATCTACAGCAGATATAGCCCACAGCGATAGTAATTGAATTGTTAGACCTTTGTATAATCCTAATGCTTGTCCAGTACAAGATGAACATTGAAATAATCAAATTATACTTTATTAATTCAATCATATACTGCTATCAATATAATCTCTTAAAGCAATCTTGGAATATTGAAATATTCATCGATATAATGTTTATTTGATCCAATGTCATTTTTATAAAATAAGTAGGCGGACGGGCTAATGGAGACATTGGCATTGTAAGAAATATTAACCATTTCCTACATGGCGGGAACTATGTTATGTTCCTTATGTCTGTACACTGGCTAACTCAAAGTTCTAACCGGAACACAAGGACACAAATTATCGCTGCTTAACAGTAGAATATATGATTTGGGCGGTGCCTTATATACCTTGGTTTCCACATAGTCCCATCACTTAGAAAACGTGTTTATGGGGGGTTTTATATAATATTATTTATATATGATTATGTATTAATACTTATTTGAGTTTTAAACTTTTGAATTAAAAGCGGTTGATATCGTTTTAAATATATATTGGTTTTAATTTTTACTAGAATTTATTTAATTTGATTTGTTTGTTTTTTTTTTTTTATTTAAGAGGGGCAAACGAGAAGGTGGCTCACCTGATGGAAAGTGACTACCACCGCCCATGGACATGTGCAACATCTGAGGACTTGCCGGTGCGTTGCTGGCCTTTGAGGAGTACGCTCTCTTCTTGAAGGTTTTTATGTCATATCGGTTCGGAATAGTCGCCGGCGAAAGCTGATTCCACAGAGCGATTGTCCGAGGCAGGAAATACCTTAGGAAACACGCTGTTGTGGATTTCCAGACATCGGGGTGGTGTTAATTTGTTCAGGTAAGAGCGGGCAAATGGGCAGGAGTCTCACCTAATGGAAAGTGTTTACCAACGCTCATGGATAGCTGTAACAACTGACTGCTTGCACGTGCAGCTTTAAAGAATAAGTAGGCTTTTTTCTTAAATGTTTCTGTCATATGTGTTTCCACAGAGTAGTTTAATCTTTAATGTTGGATCAGTTTCAAGTAGGTTGGTTAACGGCACAGACATGAAATTTTCTTAATAAAATATTTTTTTTTTAATTTATTTTCAACGAAAACACATCACCAGCTAATTTATTTTCGTCAAACTTATATTTAGGTCTATTTATTTCTCCTTGAATATTTTTTTAAACAAACAAGACACATCAAGGGCTCAAGAGTGATTTGCTATACCGAAATAGATATTCCATTGCTCCAATTAATTTAGACCAGGAAAATGCAACCTGTGGTTCGATTTCATAAAATTCCAAAAAATTAATATATAAAAATAGTTCTTGACGATTTTATGAAAAATGAAGTTTCGGCTGAAATCCGAGATAGACTAGATATTGAATCGACAGTCCCGTCGCTCGGGGCTTAAAAGATAGGGCGTAACCCTGGGGCCGTAGATGCGTGAGGTGGGAGCCTCACGTGTTCTATTTCAAACGGCCCTGACGAGGACGGCAGCCGGGATGGCCTTGTGCTGCCGTACGCACTAGCGAGTACGGGGGGGGGGCGAGATTACCTTCGCCCCCTGAGGAGAGCTTCACTGAGCCACGAGCGGAGCACAGCACGGGGGGACCGCGGATGCGTTATATCAATACGATCTCGCAGCCTCTCCAATCCGTGCCGAGGACGGCTATCGCAGTGGTTTTGGTGGGTAAGAACCCACATAACCAGGTTCCTCCTGCAAGGGAGCCGGGCACCTTTATGAAGGCTTACTCTGCGTGGAAAAAAAATTTGAACAGATTTTGTGTTTATTATTAATCTTTGCAATAAATAATAATAATAAAATAGATGAAATTGTTGTCAATATATGTTAAAGGCAGACGCGTAAAGAAATACGCCATAATGTTTACAATGCGGTGTTTCAAACAGTAGCGACTTACAGAATCAAAGGAGTGTTTAAACACCATCAAACGTTTTGTGAGCTATCGGTGTCTCGTCCAGTCTGATTGCTTTTACATTATTGATTACGGAAATACCATTAATTCGTTTTCTTTCAAACGTTCGTGTGTGTACACTTTCTTTTAATTTTGTATCAATTAAGAAAGTGCTAGCGTTTGTATTTGGTGTTTGGTTAGTTATTATTGGAGGAGCTTTATAGTTATATGGTTCAGATGATTAGGTTTGAAAATAGGTTACTTGATGGTAACTGTTCACCACCACTTCTATCATCACATTCCTATCATCACCATCACCAGTCTTGGGAATTATGTCCCTTGTGCCTTGTTACACTGGATCGTTCACCCTTCAAACCGGCATACAGTAATACTAGCTATTGCTATTTGGTGGTACAATATCTGATGAGTTTGACGTTTAAGATATAAAGCAAAAAGAACGGAAAAATATAGTTTTTACTTTGGCCCTGTATTGAGTTGCTATAATTTTTTTTATTTCTTAACTGCTCCTTTCGGTCGAAAAATAAATAGACTTAGTTAAATGTAGCTCAGCATATTGATTCAGACAAACGGACTGATCAGAAAACTATATCTAATCGTCAATTGAGCACTGCAGCTTATTTAAGCAACGAGTTTAATGAGAGCTCTATATTTACGCCGTGAGCACCCGTGAAACAGCGCAAACATAAATATGGGTTTTCGCGAATGTTTACGCGTTTAACCCATGTTCGCGTCTTGTATTTCGTTCCAAGTATTTCTATCTACGTTAAGGAAAACTAAACTTAACTAAACTGAACTCTGAAATAAAACTGAAAAATTGCAACTCTCACGTTAACGTTGAACTTGCGGAAAATGGCTGTATAAATCACACCGTGTGTCACGCAAGTCTGGAGTCCACTTAATAATGTTGCTTGTCATAGTTGGAACAATACAAGTCCATAGGTCTAAACAATTGACAAATATTCCACGGATTTTGTTAAAGATAATCTATTTAGGTTTGGTTACATCGAACAACAAAATCAATCATTATTATTAATGATATGTATTAAATGACGAAAAAATAATTATTATAGGGTTTTCCAATAGGGACGCTTGAACTTTGACAGCTGATTGCGGCCATGTTGTTTGAGTGACAGCTGTCAAATGCAGTGTGTTATATTCATTCCGTCCTTCCAAACCACTATGGCAGGTTACAGTGTCGAGCAGCACGTGCAAATCATAAAATTGTTTTATGAAAATGGGTCTTCAGTTCGAGCAACGTTCCGCGCACTTCGCCCGTTTTACGGTCGCGATGATCGTCCTGCCGAGTCGACTATCCGTCGATTGGTGGACAAATTCGAGTCAACCGGGTCAGTTAACAATCAGCCGGTTCCCGTGCGTCAACGTAACGCGAGATCTGCCGAGAATATCGCCGCTGTGCGCGACAGTGTCCTCGAAAACCCGCGGCAGTCAATTCCGCGTCGCGCACAGGAACTCGGCCTTTCGCAGACGACAACTTGGCGAATTTTGCGTTGTGACTTGAGCCTGCAGCCGTACAAGATCCAGCTGACCCAAGAGCTCAAGGTTAATGACCATAGACAGCGCCGTGTGTTCGCTGACTGGGCATTAGAGCAGTTGGAAGTTGACGCCGATTTTGGCAAAAAAATCATCTTCAGCGACGAGGCGCATTTTTGGATGAATGGCTATGTCAACAAGCAAAATTGCCGTATTTGGGACGAGACCAATCCACACGAGGTTCACCAAGTGGCAATGCACCCGCAGAAAGTGACTGTTTGGTGCGGATTTTGGGCCGGAGGCGTGATTGGTCCGTATTTTTTCGAAAACGATAATGGTGTGGCCGTCACCGTCAATGGTGAGCGATACCGGTCGATGATAACCAACTTCTTTTGGCCTGAAATCGAGAATATGGATCTGGACAACATGTGGTTTCAACAGGACGGCGCTACGTGCCACACAGCACACGCTACGATGGAAGTTCTGCACGAGCAATTTCTGGACATGGTCATCTCGCGCGGAGGCGACGTGAACTGGCCACCGAGATCGTGCGATTTGACCCCGCTGGACTTTTTCTTGTGGGGTTTTCTTAAGTCGCAGGTCTATGCCAACAAGCCGCAAACCACCGATGCCCTCAAAGTCAACATACGCCACGCCATCGATCAAATACAGCCCGATTTGTGCGCCAGAGTCATCGAAAATTGGACCTTTCGTGTGCGCGCCACCAACCGAAGCCGTGGCGGTCATTTGAATGATGTCATATTCCATACATAATGGGGTCGATAGACCTTCCAAATAAAAAAAAAAATTAAAAAATTCGCAAATATCTCATGTACATGTATTTTTTTTTGCATTTCAAAATCCAGCGCCCTTAATGGAAAACCCTATATTTATAGAAAAATAATGTTAGAAATTTCTGTTACAAAACTTTCTCAATTATCTCAATGCATAGAACAACAATTAACAATTTTAACACATTTGTTGTGAAAACTGCAATACAAAATTTATTACTTGGTTTTCTAAAGGTATTACGTCCACTTTATTTTTAATTAACACCTTTTACAATGTTTCTAGTATAGTGAAACAATGAGTTTAATGATACTTAGTTCAATATAATATCGTATTGTTTACTTGGGCATTTATTTTTCACACCTACATAGTAGTATACACATACATACGTGTGAACTACAAACTATCATAATTACTATCGATTAATGTGTCAGGTTTTGCTTTAAAATACCGCCCCGTACTCACGTAACCCCTTTTCTTAATGACACACGAATGATTAGAATGGAATATCGCAGACAATTACATCTTGCAACCTTACTTTTTGGTATTGTTCAACATAAAGCTCCTATATACCTTTACAACAAATTGAATTGGTTAAAAGAAATAAATACACTGTATCCTACAAGAGCGTCATCGTATTTGCTAAGTGTGCCACCACATCGAACAGTGAACTTTCGTGGTAGTTTTCGATATGCAGCGACGAAGTGTTGGAATAACTTACCACCTCCCCTTTTGATCTTAAAAACCTTGTACACGTTTCGTATCAAATACAAGTTACATTTATATAATTTGCAACTACAATCATCATAAATAGTATTTTTCTTTTCTTTTTTTTTGATTTTTTTTTGACTTTTACTACTCGCTGCTACATGTTATTATTGCTATATTTTATGTATATTATGTCAAAAAATTATTATTTTTTGTTGTTGGGCTTGTTTGTTGCGGTTTGTTTTGCATTTACTTTTAAAACTTGCATGTATTTATTACTATTTAATTATTAATATCGTCATGAATTATAATAAGTATGTAACAAATCTATTTATATTATATTATTATTATTTTATGTAACTATAATAAATTTTTATTTATCACTTTGTCACGACTCGTCACAGCCACAAAGGGTACCATTGAAAATCAGCGTTGGGTCCTACCCCAACATAAAAGCTGAATGGTACACCTTTTCAGGACACATTACGGTTGCAGACATCATATGATAAGATTGTGTTTGTGTATGTATATAAATTTGTAGCTTTCTGTTCTTTTTTTTTTTTTTATTGTAATTTTAATATATAGTTTTTTTTTATTGTTTTCTTATAATCATTAGTTAATGTTTAATTTCCTTTTGTTTTTTTTTTTTATTCTTTTATTTTTTATGTTTGCAATGTATGTTTGTCCTGAATAAATGTTTTCTTATTCTTATTCTTATTCTTATTAAAAATTATTATAAAAAAAAAACTTATTACACTTGACAGACGAAAACTTTAATTTGATTTATCGTCGTTGTGCAATATCGCTTTATTTGATCAAATATTTGACGTATTCGCCAAATACTTCGTCACGGATCGTCTACACATCTTTTTTTCCTTTTTTGAAAGCTATTTAATTTCAGTTTTAGTCACTGTGGTAGTACACAGTGGAAGTAGTACACACTACTCTACAAACGCAAAAAAATCTCTAGCCTGATTTAGTTGCACACATAAGTAATTATATACTACGATAATTATTTAACAATGAATTCTTCAGTATCATACTAATTATTTTCATTTTACGCAATACGCAATTATTGTCTTTCAACGGTATTTAATTAGTAATTGAGCAGTCCTAATTTGTGTATCATGTTGCTAATTATGAAAGTAGGTCGACTTGAACTCTAGTCAGTGAGGAAAGATCGTATTCGTAAATATTTATAAATATTTTATGTTATATACTACAGTAAACAGCTTTCATAAACAATGGTTAAATTTACATGAAAAATAAAACACTGTTACATATCAAGCAAAGGTTACTTTATAATCTCAAAATTATTGCAACAACTTCTGAACTATTTACTTGTATATGCGTAGTTAAAGATCGTAGAAATTATGTTATTAATATACATACTTATAAGTATAACACGTCTAGGAGGTAGAAGACATGAGTCTTAACTACCACTAAATTTTAATGTGCTTTATTCGTTTCTATAATTTATCTCGTCCTCTTCGGTGAAAGGAAATATCGTGAGGGAAGCAGTGGCTGATGAAAATCTGCCCCGTGTATCCTCGAACTCTTTTCTTTATTTAAATATGGATTCTAAAAAATTAACATAAAGTTTGACCATCTTAGATACCTACGTAAGGTACATAGTATGAGAAAAAAAAGTTCGAATAAATAAATCGATGATAAACCAACTATTAAAGTTCATACATAGATGTTTGCAGTATTCGGTCATTATCAGCATTCACCACTTACCATTCGTCATACAAGAATTATCCACGAGAGTATTTTTTTTTTAGTTTGTGCATGTTAGTGGATTTATTGTATCGATTCATATTTGTTCTGCCTACAAATACTCTTGTTATAACCTATTATGTATCAAAGACAAATAAATAAATATAGTGATTCCCGCTTCTCATCCCTAGGGTTGGCGATTTTGCGCTCAAAAAATCGTAACTGATGACAAAGTTGTGTTTATATCATTTAAATTTCTAACTTCCATAATATAATTTCCAGCTTTTTATCTTATAATCAGAATATTATAATAATGTATGACCGAATTACTCAGGATGGCAATTTGTCAAGCCGAGTGCCAACCGGACCAGACCGGTTTGTCTTGCTTTTCGTGGTCTGACAATGTTAATCTTTATATAGCCCTAATTTGAACCTAAAATCTCTGAAGTATAATGGCAACAAACTAGACTAATGTCTATGATAGTGTAGGGATATCTTCAGGTCAAAGGTTGATTAGTGCGAGAAAATCTCTTAATCTCACGTCGCGGGTCGCCTAATAAAGTGCCATCATTGGTCAACAATACAAGATGGACAATTGAATAACGATTTTAATGCGCGCCGTGTAACAGGGGTTCGGGTATAGGGATGTATTTTTCTTAACTAATTTATCGACATAGATTTGCATAAATTTTGTTTCAGTGACGTGCATTTTTTATCTAGAGTCTAGCTGAGTTGTCAACCGAATTATGGTGATATTCTATTTTAAGGCGTGTATTCTTGAACTGTTATGACTATTATGGTCAATATTGCGTCTCTGACATTTCACGACCGTTTTTCACAGTAAGTTTCGAGTTTGTTTTATATTAGTGAAGTTTAAAAGTTGGCAGCGTTAAGACACCCGTACCTCGAAAGTAACAGTCTAGTTACTAGTAGATCTCTCTCAAGACATGTCGCCGGAGTACGGAGATGAAAGTGAGGATACTTCCTAAGAGTGCTATTTGGTTTGCGCACACAGGCAACAGACGGATAATCTATGTTGTCACCGTGATCAAATTTCCTTTATTATTGATTTATTATTACTAAATATCTTAAATCGTTAAATCGTTGCTTATGTTCTAGCAACAACAATTATTTAGTAAACAAGAATTATAAATACAAATAAGATTGTACGCTTAACGATATTTATAGAACGAACAAATAAACATTCGTTAAACTAATATTGTTTAACATGTTATTAGTGATATGATATCATTTAAGAAACAGGTCCTTTGTATAAGTTGTAAACAAATAATAGAATCTATTCAGTCCGATGCCCGTGTAGTAACAACTTAGTGTCAAAATATTTAGCACCTATTGTGTTTTGAAATATGTCATGACGGTCTGAAGATTAATTCAATGTTAGACGTAATTCAGCAAACGTAAGGACTATCTATTTCTTTTTTTCGTTGTTTCATGATTGAAGATTATTCCAGAGATTATTCCATCGTTTTGTGGCTTCATAGATGCTTCAGCTCTCCGGGTCACTGGCATGGTGATGATGTCCTCCTGGCCATGGGGGCCAATTTCCAGACTCTGAGATGCTATAGAGAATCTTTAACAGAAAAATATTTTTTATTGCCTGACCTGGGATTTGGATTCAGGACCGTGGGATCTGTGGTGTTATTTCTAGCAACTAGACCAATGAGTTAGTCGACTATACTGGGTTGGTAGAGAGCTGTGGTTATAAGCATTTCCAGATGTAAGGAAGTCTGACCATTATAGTATGACAAACCTCTCTCTTTTCCATTTTCCTTATAGGCATCACAATGTCAAATCTACTATGCGTCTTGTAATAAAAAATATATACAAACATATATGTATTATATATATAAATTTTTTTATTGACATTAACTTTTGCATATGCTCTTTATGTTAGGTAAACATAAAACCTATAATTTTATTATTCTAAGAATGAATTAAAATACTAGGAACCAATCTGGATTCGAAAAAAGTTGGCAAATCTCCAAATATGTAAAGCAGAATGAAGCACTAAAAAAGTTAAAAGCCTTTGTTAAAATTTTCAAAGCATCTATTTTCTAAGATCGATTTATTTTATTTACTGGAGCATCAATTGTATGTGTGGCATTTTAATATTTATTAGCTCTATAAATATCGATATCTGTTGCTAGCCGAAACATCACTAAAACAGTAGGGCTCTTATCAGTGACGCACTAATCGGCATAATGGTTGGGTCAAGTGGATACGGGACTCTATTTGGCATTGTACTATATCACCTTGATGGTAATCTAGTTCACTGAGAGACTAAGATTATCTAAACATAATTAATATATATTAGCGAAATACTGCTTATAACGGGATTTCGTAAATAATAGATTGTTGGGCTTCGTGTATGTCTGGGTTGGTACCACCCACTCATCAGATATTTTACCACCAAACAACACTACTTAGTATATAGTTCCGGTTTGAAGTGTGAGTGAGCCAGTGTAATTTCAGGCACAACATAACATCTTAGTTCCCAAGTTTGGTGGCATATTGACGATGTAAGGGATCAGTAACATTTCTCACAGTGCCGTTGTCTATGGGCGGCGGTGACCATTTACCATCGGAAAGCGTATTTGGTCGTCAATCTACTGTATAAAAAACTTGCTGTGTCCCGAAGTTTCACCCGCGTATAATTAATAAAAATATAATAAATAAAAAAAAGCCTAGAGCCTTCCTCGATAAAAGGATTATCCAACACAAAAATAATTTTTAAATTCGAACCAGTAGTCCCTGAGATTAACCGGATCAAACAAATAAACTCTTCAGCTTTATATATTAGTATAGATAAAGTTATATAATAATTAATATAATAACAGTATTACAATGATCTTAATATGTGCATAATATATTGCGTAATTTTAGAAAACATTATATTTTCCGTTTAAAATATTTGTAAAATTGCATAGTTGCAGTTTCTATGTTAATTTTTTGAAACAATAACACCTTCAAGGATATACTATTAAAATTTTAGTATATTTAACATTTTATTTAAATAAAATGTATAAAGTTAACTTAAATAAAATACTTTTAAATATTACATACAATACATTATATAAAAGAAAAGCATATATTGACAAACATAAAAGTAAACTAATAAAATCGTCTTAAAAAAAGATTTTGAAATCTTAAGTTAAGCATATGCACATAAAATTGAGAATAGCTCTTCAAAATTAGTTGTCGACACACCGAGACAATCTTCATTCGATTTCACGAACACATATCAACTTTATAGTCTTCTTCCCACATCCCATTATATTTTATGTTATGTGTTGTAATAGAAAAATAATGTGAACGCTCGTTAGAAAACGATTTTTTGTTAAACTAGAGCCCCCGACTCCGCCCATTCTCTAATTCAGTTTTATATATAGTAAACTGGTGGTAGAGCTTTGTGCAAGCTCGTCTGGATAGGTACCACCAACCCTGGTTGAAGGGTGAGTGAGTCAGTGTAATTACAGGCACAACGGACATAACATCTTAGTTCCTAAGGTTGGTTGCGCATTGGCGATGTAAGCTGTGGTTAACATTTCTTACAATGCCAATGTCTATGGGCGTTGGTGACCACTTACCATCAGATGGCCTATGTGCTCGTCCGCCTACTTATAATATAAACAAAAAGATATTTTACATTAAAATGGATGAATGGATGGATGGAGTTGAATTATAATCACAAATTAAGCACATGAAATTCAGTGGTGCTTGCCCGGATTTGAACTCACGATCATTGGTTAAGATTCACGTGTCCTTACAACAGGGCCATCTCTGCTTTTAAAAAATAAAAAGGAATGTTTTAAACGAATTACTTTTAATTCAGAGGAGATTTTCCTATACAGAACACTTTACGCACTTAGAAATGGTTCTATAAATTTTAAAGGATTTGTGACTTTATTTAATTGACGTTCGTTTGTTAGTCAAATGCAGCGCGATGCAAACGCGTATATCTTTTATTTTTTTTAACTTTTCGCAGGTGATTGCTCGGCCAGTGAGTCAACTTACAGGATCTTACAACTAAATCTATAATTAAAAGTATACTTTAAGAGTGATGTGTATTTTTTAGGACGATGATATTATTGTATTGATCACGTGGGTATTTAATTATATAGTACAATTTGATAAATGCTAGCGTCTTTGATTTCGGATACAACAGCCTCAAATGTTTGTTTGACCATTTGCCAAAGTAAAATATATCCTCTTTGGCGGCCCAGGATACGATATAATAAATTTTGTGATTTCCGAAAAAAAACATCTTTGGTAGTTTAATTAGGAAAAAAATTAAGAACCGACATACGGAACGTCTGTCGTTTTATTTTATGTAAGGTCTTATTATGTGGACTATTTGAATTAAGAATATCTATACTACTATAAAAATCTATTGGTTCTGTCTGTACTTTTTTTTTTCACCTAATTTTGTGATAAATAATCGTTTTATGATGCAGTGATTCACATTATACTATTTTTTTAATTTTTGTCTGTCTGTCTGTCTGTCAGTCTTCTTATAACTCAAGAACGGCTTGACCAATCTTGATGAAAATTGGTACACACAAAGAACATGTGATAGGCGCAAATGTTAGGCGCATAGATAAGATCGGTAAACCCTACGGTATGTTATGAAAATTAATTTCAAAACGTTTATTACGTTTTTCTTTACCAGTAGCCATATATATGTTGGTGTGTGTGTGTGTGTGTGTGTGTGTGTGTGTGTGTGTGTGTGTGAGTGTGCGTGTGTGCATGCGTGCGTGCGTACGTGTGTGTGTGTACGCGTATGTGTGTGTGTGTGCGCGCGCGTGTGTTATTATAGTAATAAAATAATTTATTATATTTTTATTAATATACGCGGGTGAAGCTGCGGGGCACAGCTGGTAGTATTCTATGAAACATTAATTATTTCTACAATATGATACTGCAATGACGAATGTTAGTTATTAACAAGAATTATATTTTGTGTAGGTTGTAGGTTATCACGTAAAATAACAATTACTTACATAACATTTTTAATGGTGATTTATAATAGCGAAGACTTTAAAAAAAATGTATTATATCAATAAATATCTTGTCAAGTTATTAAAAAAATGTACAGGTAGGTTCTAGTTTATTAAAAATGTGTATAAAGAGACAGGCTTACAAATCACGAGGATACAAATAAAGTTTTGGGAGGTGGAATATTTAAATGACCCCTACATAATAATTAGAAATAAAAAAAAACTATTGTAGATAAATAATATTCAAAGATTAACTAATTAAATAAAATATTTAAAAAAAAGCATAGTTCTTTTTTTTTATAAAAAAAATATTTCTATTTTATAAAGTCAGCCACTGTGATGTCAAGGGCCATCAATAAGCGTTCCCAGAAGCAAGTCGTCCAATTGCATTCGATTAAGACGATCACAAGGCAATTGATGAGCTTTGGCCATCGTACCGTATTGCGTATTAAGGTTCAATACCACGTCTCAATGTGTATTTATATTACTTACCGTTAAAGGATTAAAAGAGGTGAGGCATGGTCTATGGTTGAACATTCAAATTTATTTATTCTACTATCGAAATCGTATGCGTTATTTTAATTTGAATATTTCGTATACAATATTTGGTGGTTAACATCTCGCTACATTTGTTATAAGGTAACGGTTCTTACAATTAGCCGATGATATGTATACATTATTACACAAACATACCATTTTAAGTATATTTATTACTAGCTGTGACTCCTGGTTTTATTCATTTTAAATTTGTATTATAATAATAATAAATACTAAAAACGAAAACTTTTAACGGATGTGAACCAACGCATTGTATTCAGCCCCAGGGGAAATATGAAATATTCTGAAAATACCTTTTTCTGGTTATAATTAATCTATAAATATGTACGTAAAGTTTAACTCGTAATCTCAATATTTTAATTAAACATATTCTAAACTGTTTCTTACAATACTTATATTTCAATGATTTTTACTATTATATTATTGTATAAGATTATCCACAGACGGCAAAAACAAAAAATATAGTTAAAACTATATTTTTTGGTTTGATAACTTACTAAACAATAGCTGACTTTATTTAATGAAATATTTATTATTATTTATATACATGAGTGAGAAATCAGAACTTACAAAATTGCTATGCTATTTTTTCATCGTTAATTGTAACCAAGACGCCTACTGATTACACACCTACATTCTCAAGTGATGATTAGACACTATGTACTTACTTGACATACAAATTAAATATGCAAGTGTGTTTGAATTTCTAATTGGATAAATGTTATTTTTAATTCTTAATCGATCATTGATTTTATTTTTATATTCTAGGAGCGGTATATTGATTCAATTTTTGAATATCTAATAATACGGATATCCAAACGATTTTTATGTAGAATTTAGAGATTTGTCATAGATTTGTTTGAGTTTTACTTTTGTGTCTGTATGCCTTGTCTGCAATGTTTTAAATAAATTCTTTCTTTTTCTTTCATAAATAGCCCATAGATAACACGTTTAGAACACTTGAATTTTAACCGAAGCATGCGTTCAAGCTTTGGCAAGCACCTCTGAAATTTCATGTGCATGATTTGTTACAATTCGTTCAGAATTGCTTGCGAATGTATGATTTTGTATCTACCAACTTTTAGTGCAGCGTGGTGTATTGTTTCAAGCCCTCTTAAGGAGAGAAAGACTAAGCCCAGCAGTGGGATAATAAGAGATTTCACTTCTTTTTAAGTGTACTCAATGTAATAATATATATTTGAATACAGGTAATGATCTCATCTGATGTTTCTGCGAATAACTTCTAAATGTGTACATCATTATTTTATTGTCAGCAATAATATATAAAAACAATGATCTATAAAACGTATTTATAAAAATATCCGGTTGTAAAAATAGTCCGGTGCCGAAAATTATAAAAATGACGATGGCCATTGTTATCGATTTTAGTATTCAATCGATTCGCGAAACGTCGGTAATTCGAGATTCGAATTTAAGATAAAACCTTAATAATATACACGGATTGAATGCAAAATTGTAAAATCTGAGAATGTGCAAAGCTTGCGGCGGATAGACGAGGCTGTATGCAATGACGGTTTAACGGAAGAACTGTCATATAAAATTAAATTGATTACTGTAAAATAAATAAAATGAAGTCGTACTTTTTCAAATCATTCGCTCTGTAACTGTCGCTAATTTTGTTGTACATGACGTCAGCGTCGGCGTACGCTTTCGTATTTTGTATTAAATCCCTGAAAATAAAACCATCTACCGGTCTCAGTGATCTGTTTTATTTACTGTCAAACAGTGATTATACCCATGTCGCATGGGGTCAATGTAACTCACAGTATATATAATATATTTGACGTAATTTGGCAATTATTTTCTTCACACAACTTTCGAATAATAATACTTTCATGACTTTTATCATCTGAAGTTCTTGTATTAATATGTAGTCATAGATAGATATTTTAATTGAGTTCGGTACGAAAGGTGAGCCAGTTTACTTAGGAGCACAATGGGACATAACAATATGGAACTTGTAGTTGGTCGTGCATCAGTAACGCAGAGAATAGCTTATGCATCTTACACTTCATTGTCCTTGCCCATACATCCTAACTAAGATTATAAATGCGAATGTGAGTTTGTTTGTTATGCTTTCACGCCTAAACTACTAAACCATTTCTATATACTTAATTACGCTTAGCGTCTGAGAAGTTTCTTGAAAAATTTATATTGGTATTAATTTAATTAGGAGATAGCATTTTTTTAATACGCGTGTATCTTAACCAATGATTGCGGGTCCAAACCCAGGCATGACTGAATGTTCATGTGGAGTAGTGGTCTGGAATAGCAGTGAGACAATTTATTAATATTTTTAACTTCTATAATAAACCTATTTCATATTCTAAAGCCATCTATGTTGTTACTGCTAACAGGACAAGAGTTGTGTGAATTTCAAACTGTTGTCATTAAATAAATACCGACCTTACTCATACACCTTGTTAAGCGAATGATTATTTAATCAATAATGGCATAAAGAAAGAAACCAGTGTTTAAACAAACAGCCGATAAATCAAAAATTAAATATAAAACTACCGCCCGCCGGTTCGGAATTTAGTTAGCAGAAGAATTAATTACGAGTTTTAATACTTACATTAAATAATGGAGTGTTATAAACATTGGAGACTGTTCAAGTACAACGAATTGCGACTCAACAAGTAAGTAGGGCTATTATTATATTTAAAGCATTTAACAGTAAAGAGTTTCCTCAAAACTTCTTAGTACAAACGTTCCATAACAACCCCTCATTATGTTTGTCGTCTGTTTTACATATTCCTCGCATACATTCAAAGTGATCATTAGTAACATTGTCAGTGTACCGAGACATCTTACATCGCTCCTATGACCCACTTCCTTTTCCTCGTCCACAGAAATAGCCGCGACAAATTCGATATACATTTTCTCGAATTTTCCATGTACTGGTTCATGTTTGTTTTAATTATAACTCGTGTACTGTTCTATATCGATTTCATTTTAAAAATCGAGACGCAATTCTTACGTAGTTTATACGTTCCATTTACAAAATTTTATGATAAGAGTTGTTTAGAATTTTGCTTTTTTTTTGTGGCTGGCCTGATTTAGTTGGTTCTAATGCCGTTATCTGATTTAATTATTATGAAAAAAAAATATGTAAGTATGGCAATTATACCATCAAATTTGACAATTTATTATATAGTTGAGAATATTCGTATGTTGAAATAAATGTTGATAATTTAATATAAACTTTTATAATTATTGCAATTATAAATGTTTAATTATGATGATACCAGCCGTTGATGTCGATTATCGCATGAAATTCTGCCACAAACAGCGTGATGGAATAAGTTTCAAACCCTTATAACAGTTGAGATCTTTGCCAATCAGTGAGCCAATATACAGGCGGTTATACTTAAAAAAAAAATAGACTGCTTATAATTTGCACAGATTCAAAAAATGAACTACACATTGACACAAGGTCACGCCTTAAGCTAGTGATCGATTGCACACGAGTGCTGCATACAAACGCGTTAGTCACTGTTATGCAATGCGTACAATGCCATAATGTGGCTTAATAAATGTAATGGATGATCTTTTATTGATAACATCGCTTAGTTTCAAGGTTCGAATGATAATGTTTTGGTTTAATTGGTTATTAACGTCTATTAAAAGTTGTTGGTAAGCGGACGAGCAAATGGGCCACCTGATGTTAAATGGTTACCGCCGCCCATAGACATTGGCGAGGTAAGAAATATTAACCATCCCTTACATCGCCAATGCGTCATCAACTTTGGAGACGAAGCTGTTATGTCCTTTGTGCTTGTAGTTACACTGGCTCACTCAAACTGAAACGTAACAATAGTAAGTATTGCTATTTGGCGGTAGAATATCTGATGAGTGGGTGGTATCAACCCAGACGGGCTTTCACAAAGCTCTACCACCTAGACAGTTCATTAAGGTTTGTAGTTTAGGCATATTCATTTAACATCTAGATATAATATATCGACATCCGACATAAATAAAAAAACGAACGGCCTTGTGAGATACAATTTTCTGCGGAAAAGCACTGCTTTGAACAGAAAGCTCGCGATTATTTCCTTTTTTAAAAAATAGCAAATTGAACTTATTCCGATTGAATTGAATACAATTCATTCTGGTTTATGCACGACGTATTTCTTCAACGAACGCGACTGAGATCATTTATAAATACAAGCGAAGCATGTCGAATGTGTCGTTCTTGTTTGAAACTAAACTAGGCTGTTTCGCCTTGAAGATGTATAAGCCTTCAGGTAAGCGAAATAGCTGTTCTGTTGAGAGTATGAGGTTTTTTATCTTAAACATAAACTTGTATCAAATTAACAATTATTGTTTTTATAAATGAAGTTATATTTGCTAAGCTGTTGCAACATTTTAAAACAATTGAAGCCATCAATGTACGCAAGACACAAGCCGATTTATAAAAGTAAGCCCACTAGATAGCGGTAACTGTCAATCAATTTATGTATAGAAACAAAACAACAGGGCTGTAATTAAAATTAACTGTTATACATTAAGAACAATGTGCTATATTGTGGTTAATGATATTATTGTATGTGTCACGTGGGTGGTAGGTTAAGTTATAAACTATGAACTTAACGAGAGGCTTAGTTCAATAGACTTTCTAAATAATAGGAAATTTTGGAGCACCGGTACACTAAAAGGCTGAAAGGACAAAGATTATCAAGTAATGAACATGTATTGTGTGAGAAATGGTTTATATATGTAATAGTGTGTAAGGACGGACGTCTTAATGTAAGGTTTCTGACACGTACTGCTAGAGCATGAAATCTTTACCAGTTTCTGTGCTTCCTACCATATAATATGACCCTGCTAAGAATACCTTCACCAAAAAAGTTAATATGCATCATTAAGGTAAGCATGCTTCCACCTAGACCTCATCGAAAGCGGTTTATTGTAAATAAAAAAGAGGTTAATAGTAAATTTTACATTTATTTATATATATATATATATATATATATATATATATATATATATATATATATATATGTCTTTTACATGACACAGACAGAAAGCTATATAACCGAGATAGTCAAAGTCAAAGTAAAAAATCTTTATTCAATATTCAAGCGTTACACTTACTTATTGATTGTCATAAATCTACCACCGGTTCGGAAATAAACATCTCAGACCTGAGAAGAACCGGCGAAAGAAACTCATCGAGATTTTTTATTTATCTCACATCAGATAGAGCTTTGAAAGCACTGTTTCTACGGTAAGATATATAATATACGTTTCTTATATTTCAGTATGAAAGACAAATAATTCTCACCTCTCATTGTTGAATACATTGTTATGTGAGTAGATAAAATGTTGGAGACAAAGTCCGAGAAGGTTCGAATTTCAAGGCGGAATCTAGTACTCACTACCACGCCTGGTGACGCTGTAAAGGCCATTAAGGCAAAAGCATTTACACAATCAGAAAAAAAAGAAAACGTCGTTGATAAGCAAAATACATAATACTTTCTTAAGCATATTTTTGTTAAGTTGACAATTATATTTAAAATTAAATTGTATATCCCACGCATTGCGAACCATGTATAGTTTAAGATATTTGATATTGCTCTTTCTTGATGTTACACTGGCTCACCCGCCTTTCGAATATGAATGAGATTTGGCGATAATATAACTGTAATAAACTGTACTTTTTTTTTTTTTTTTTTTCTTTTTTTTTTTTATTGTATAGGTTGGCGGACGAGCATATGGGCCACCTGATGGTAAGTGGTCACCAACGCCCATAGACAATGACATTGTAAGAAATGTTAACCATCACTTACATTGTCAATGCGCCACCAACCTTGGGAACTAAGATGTTATGTCCCTTGTGCCTGTAATTACACTGGCTCACTCACCCTTCAAACCGGAACACAACAATACAAAGTACTGCTGTTTTGCGGTAGAATATCTGATGAGTGGGTGGTACCTACCCAGACGAGCTTGCACAAAGCTCTACCACCAAGTACTCATAAATTAGTTGCGATAATCGTGCCATACGTAACATATGTTACATATCGTATGTTTTTAAACTAAAGGTAGGCAGACGGGCAAATGGCCAATGCATCGCCAATACGCCACCAACTTTGGGAACGAAGCTGTTATTTCTCTTGTGCCTGTAGTTACATTGGCTCACTCACCCATCAAACCAGAATGCAACAATATGTTTCTATATGTATTCTACAATAGTAAAAATGTATTATTGATTCGTATGACTCACCTGACCACTAATATGAAACGTTTTTCATACTATATATGTGGCCATAGTCTCGTTAGAGTTGTAGGAATAAATATAAGATTTAAATTGGCCACATTTCATATAATTTCTAGTTATAGGAACGTGAGAAATATGATTATAGGCAGCTAGTGTTAACGACTTTATAACTATTTTATAACCAATTACCCTTAATAAGTGCACATTTCCAAACTTTAGCATCAACATGATATGCACAGAAGTTTCGACTTTAGATACTCTGTATAAAGACCAATATTGCATTAGAATTATAAAATTAGAAATCATAGCTTTAGTTATATACACGCAATTTTAAACCTTAAACTAGTTTGTTTAATGTTGCTAATGGTGTGAGAGCTTTTGAATTCAAAATTAATTTTGCTACTAGATCATCATCGTGACAGAGATGCGATTTTAGATTGTATAAAAATGTATATAAGAATGTAATTGGCTTGAAGTATTAAAAATATTTTTCTGACGACCATACACAGTAGCTAGTAGCGTCCGCATAGCGCGTTACTAATGACTTCCTACGGTACGCGCCTGTCTGTCTGTCACAATGTATCGGGAACTTTTGACATGTATACATTATATGGAGATGGACTATTAATTATATTATTGCATTGATATGATGTTAAAAACTAAATCAGAAATTAATTAGAACATATTTGTTGTAAACAACGGTTCTATATTTTTTTTATTTAAATAACAATATTTTGAGTTTAAGGAAATTGTTTCACGTCTATTTCTTGGTAGTCTGGCTTTGTGCAAGCTCGTCTGGGTAGGTACTACCCACTCATCAGATATTCTACCGCAAAACAGCAGTACTTGGTATTGTTGTGTTCCGGTTCATCATCAGGTGGCCCTATACGTGGATGCTATAAAAAATATGATTTGTTATGTTTTTTGGCTTATTTATATATTTTTACATACTTATTCTAAATACGTAATTTATAAATCAATTCCATTTCCATAATAGCCGATCGAACAGGACATCGTTAAGAATTGGCCTTAACTATTTCAACCGACGGATAGCTAGCCAAAAAAAAAGTTTCTAAATTCGGATTTCAAAAAACTCGATACAACTCTCAGCGGACGGATGCGCACGCGCCGCTCAAAGCACTTTTTAACAATTAATCGTTTCCTTGAGCTTGCATTTCCTATTCGTGTCGGGATGTCGTTGTAACAAGATTAATATAGATATACATATTAGTTAGAATATTTGTTCGGGGATGCTGGATATCCTGTTCAACCGTTTGTGAATATAATCAAACAGAGCCGCTTGCTTCGGCCTGACATTGGGTGAAGGATAACACTACCTACTACCGTGTATGCAATACAATATGGAAAATATTTAATCCCAAAATCGGGTGATTAAGAAAGTGCTTTTATTAAACTACAGATATTCTAATGCATCAGTAATACGTTGTTTTGTGGTGTTCTAGTTTTAAGGGACATGACATCTTAGTTCCCAATATTGGTGCTGGCTGCTGATGACCACTTACAATGAGGTCATCAGCACCACCGGCCATCGCGCACGAATTCGAAATTCCATCCTCACCACATCGATGTCTGAAAATCCACAATAGTGCTATTTTTAAGGCATTTCCTGCCTCGCACAACCACCCTGTGGAACCAGCTTTCGCCGGCGACTTTTCCGAACCGATATGACATAGCAATCTTCAAGAAAATTACGCTGTCGCGTGTTGCAGATATCCATGGGCAGTGGTAGTCACTTTCCATCAGGTGAGCCTCCTGCTCGTTTGCCTCCTCTTATATAAAAAAGGTGGCCCATTCTATCTATTTTAAATAAAAAAGACCAACCTTAATACTGCATATATTATAAAGTATATTATTTTGCATGACGGTAGAATCATTGTTGAATTAGTGGTACCATACTAATATACGCCTGTAGTCTGTACGTACTGTACTATGTAACGTAATACATCTTTTCATCATTTTTTTTTCATCATTATTTGAAATTATTAAATTGTTACAAAAAATAACATTTGAAAATATTGAACTATCCTAAGGTAACATTAATGCGTATTTACAATCTCTACCAACCCCTTATCTAGCAACAAACGATAATACCCCGGATTCACCAAACCGCATTGAAGCAGCATAGTGGAATAAGCTCCAAGCCTTATTTTCAAAAGCAGTTGCTTTTACTTTACCTTTATCATTTTCCTTTGCCTTAAGTGATATTAAGTGAGAAGCCATTTGAGGCTGATGTGTTATTTGACAATTTGCCGTTCAAAACATAGCTGTCATAAATATAACTAAAATATGATATATTTCTTGACTTTAGAAAATCAAACTTTGATGTCAAAAACAATAGTGAATAATCGTTGAAGTTATATAACATTACGATGAATAAAACTTACAAATCGTGAAATCGATCATAACTCGACTAGAGAAACCATATTTTTTCAAAATAAGGGATATTCTACTAAAATAGGTCAATTAGCAGTATGAATAAGAACAGTATGCCAAGCATCACTCAATATTCATGTGGTTAATGTGTTTATTCGTTTATATTAATTTATCTCTTACTAGGCAGTGAAGGAACCTGTGATGTGATGAAAATCTACCACGTGTAACTAATAATACGCGTTGGAGTATCGTGTTAGAGTAATCTGCCAACTCTCGTCTAAAAAAGGCCTTTGTGTTATGGTGGGATTTCAAGACTTTTATTTTATATTTACATACATCAATATTTGTGATTAGAAATACGATGTATGTACAATTGTAATTTTTTTTAATATTAAAGGTAGGCGTACGACCATATGGGCCACCTGATGGTAAGTGGTCACCAACGCCCATAGACATTGGCATTGTAAGAGACCATAACCATCGCTTACATCGTCTATGCGCTACCAACCATGGGAAGTAAGATCTTATGTCCCTTGTGCCTGTAATTACACTGGTTCAATCACTCTTCATCATACATGTTTGACACAGGTGACATAACAGCCAATCGCAATTGATATTACATTACAAGATTTAAGTCGATTGCTATAATTATATAATGGTCACCCTTGTTGACTAAAACGATTGTGAAATTTTCAATTCACAGTATTGTCTCTTGATTTATATACAATAATAAATCTATCATAACGTAAATATGGAATCGATTTTATCTGTCTCGGAAGTCCAGAGCCACGAAACAATGTTCATTGACATCTAGATTTCGTCATAAATCTTGAATAAGCGCATTCCATAACCTTTAGGGTTGCCACAGCCAAGTTAAGAACACACCGTTAGGCGGAAATTCCAGACTGTACGCTGGTATCCTTTAACATTTTCTGTTAGAAAGAATTATTTCAAACGCTATACTGTTAAAACACCTTTCTTATTTCTTAATTAGATAATTTTGTAAATAAATTGAATAATAATTATAGACTTGAGAAAAAGCTTTCATGATAACGTTGAATTTGAAATTAGTTAATTTTAATGAAGTATACAAATTTATATTTATTTAGTACATAAATAAATAAAAAATAGTATTTTTAATTGAATTGTAATTATTACTAAAATTATCGTGGGCTAAATTTTATATCAACCGATTGGGTATAACTGGTTTAAAATGTAGGTTTTAAATAAAAGTTTGTTTAAATAGTCGTTATTCATGTACTTACTAGTTTCCGTGGCGTCGCTCGTGTGAGTGAGTGGAAGTGTTACGAAGCATGCGTACTTTTCCGTATTCCTGATAACGTATATGTAATATTTCATGATAATCGGTTAAGAAGTTAATGCGTAAAAAACAAACAAACTCACTTTCGCGTTTATAATATTGGTGAGGATAATTCTAGAACTTTTTAGAGTATATTGGCCTACTGGAGTTAGGGCTTTGTGCAAGCTTGTCTGGGTAGGTACCACCCACTCATCAGATATTCGACCGCTAAACACTGGGGTACTTGATATTGTTGTGTTCCGGTTTGAAGGGTGAGTGAGCCAGTGTAATTACAGGCACAAGGGATATAATATCTTATATATTATGACGATTATGACTTAAATTCCTGTAGATTTTTTTTTGCATAAAAATTGTAAATTTAGTCTTCTGACTTAGTATACTTAGTCACTTTATCGCAATCCAATCGAAACGTTATCATTGCCGTTTAAACGTTTTCAGATTCTATTAACATAACGATCGAGTTGCAGTTCGATAGAAATTGGATCGGAATAGAATCGAGAACGAATTGTTATTATTGTAAATTAGTAGAAATTCCCGAAGTTACGACTCAACTGAGTTTTATTTTTGTGAGGAAATGAATCGGGAAGATATATATTTTATAAATTAGCAGAATTGATCCCCAGGAGAGCATGTGTAGAGTCAATTTTTGAAGTCGGAAACCACAACCATTGTGATGATTAAACTTTCTTTGTCATTCATTTCATGTTTTACTTTGTAATTTAATAATTGCATTTTACAAATAAATCAATCATATATACAGTTTCGCACGCATTCAATTCTGTTCAAGACGGACTCTTCTAGGATATAGCATATATATATATAGGGTTTTCCAATAGGGACGCTTGAACTTTGACAGCTGATTGCGGCCATGTTGTTTGAGTGACAGCTGTCAAATGCAGTGTGTTATATTCATTCCGTCCTCCCAAACCACCATGGCAGGTTACAGTGTCGAGCAGCACGTGCAAATCATAAAATTGTTTTATGAAAATGGGTCTTCAGTTCGAGCAACGTTCCGCGCACTTCGCCCGTTTTACGGTCGCGATGATCGTCCTGCCGAGTCGACTATCCGTCGATTGGTGGACAAATTCGAGTCAACCGGGTCAGTTAACAATCAGCCGGTTCCCGTGCGTCAACGTAACGCGAGATCTGCCGAGAATATCGCCGCTGTGCGCGACAGTGTCCTCGAAAACCCGCGGCAGTCAATTCCGCGTCGCGCACAGGAACTCGGCCTTTCGCAGACGACAACTTGGCGAATTTTGCGTTGTGACTTGAGCCTGCACCCGTACAAGATCCAGCTGACCCAAGAGCTCAAGGTTAATGACCATAGACAGCGCCGTGTGTTCGCTGACTGGGCATTAGAGCAGTAGGAAGTTGACGCCGATTTTGGCAAAAAAATCATCTTCAGCGACGAGGCGCATTTTTGGATGAATGGCTATGTCAACAAGCAAAATTGCCGTATTTGGGACGAGACCAATCCACACGAGGTTCACCAACTGGCAATGCACCCGCAGAAAGTGACTGTTTGGTGCGGATTTTGGGCCGGAGGCGTGATTGGTCCGTATTTTTTCGAAAACGATAATGGTGTGGCCGTCACCGTCAATGGTGAGCGATACCGGTCGATGATAACCAACTTCTTTTGGCCTGAAATCGAGAATATGGATCTGGACAACATGTGGTTTCAACAGGACGGCGCTACGTGCCACACAGCACACGCTACGATGGAAGTTCTGCACGAGCAATTTCTGGACATGGTCATCTCGCGCGGAGGCGACGTGAACTGGCCACCGAGATCGTGCGATTTGACCCCGCTGGACTTTTTCTTGTGGGGTTTTCTTAAGTCGCAGGTCTATGCCAACAAGCCGCAAACCACCGATGCCCTCAAAGTCAACATACGCCACGCCATCGATCAAATACAGCCCGATTTGTGCGCCAGAGTCATCGAAAATTGGACCTTTCGTGTGCGCGCCACCAACCGAAGCCGTGGCGGTCATTTGAATGATGTCATATTCCATACATAATGGGGTCGATAGACCTTCCAAATAAAAATTTCGCAAATATCTCTCCTACATGTATTTTTTTTTGCATTTCAAAGATCAAGCGCCCTTAATGGAAAACCCTATATATATATATATATATTGATATTGATTAAAGTAGTTGTTATTTTAATATATGTTATAAAAAACATTTAATTATAAAGTTACATATTTGTGTATACTTTTACAAAAGGTTATTTTCATTACTGGTCAGTAAGAATAGTTTTTATGTAGTAACAGTTAGTAGAATTCGCATACAAACAAAGAAACCCTTTCATAATGTTAATGTGCCTGCTATTTTTAAACAAACAATAAATAATCGAAAGAAGGTGATAAATGCAAAATGTAGTTACTGCGTGGGTGACACACTACTCAACTTTAATATATGGTCCAGTATGTAGATGTGTCATACCGATTGTATCTTGAAAACATTCTATTTATAAATTGACAATACTATAATATATATACTTTTTTTAAGAATCTGTATTTTATGATTTAAATATATAATAAATGAATCAATATTACCTTACACACTTCGTCAGAAACCGTTATATTTAAAAAAAGTTAAATATAGAAATGTCGCATTTAAATTTTATCTGGATATTTTACGAACATTGTTATATAATATCTTATTAAATTGATAAACAATAAAACCTGAAAAATAACGCATTTATGTACTAATGGTTTTAAATAAAAATTAAGTCATAACTCAATGTGGCAGAAATTTAATAAATATGAAAACAGGATTAAAAAAAAATTAAACATAAAGTAATAAGAAGTTTTTATTTTATTTAAAAAAAGGTTACCAATGCCATACTTGTAGATATAATAAATGTTCGAAATATACAAATTTACATATGTTTTACTCAAATTTAATAATAATTTCAGACCAATTTCCACCAATTGTCGACACTAGTTTAAATTAATAAATTAAAAACAAAACATCAGCTATGTTCACATTACGTAACTTAATATGAAATAAATTAAAAGGAACGTTTCAATCCTCGTATATATTTGATAATAATCTGTAAACCCGATTGTTAAATATAGGTGTTCATGAAACGAATACATTTATTACGATTGTCGATACAAGTAATGGGCGTAGTCTTTTAATCGTTTCGATATATCGATGTACGTTAATCAAAATCGATTAATCGATCAGCATGCTCCGGGTATTTGTACGTGTTAATTTTCTTGTAATAAATTTTAACATTTCATTTCAATGTAATATTCGATTGGGCACAATGGTCTATTCGTAGAGCGAGTTATTTGTATTTCGTAACCTAACTTCTGTTAGTGTAGTACATCCGTTATAAAACGTAACTTAAGAGTTTCTGATTTTTCTGTCTTCGTTTTTGTTTCACTGACTGTTACAGCTTTATTTTCTCGAGTCTATTTGACGAAAGCTGTTGAAACCTCTTATTTATGTATAAGTTATATAAGTATGTACGACAAATTGTTAAATATAGTTACATAATGTATTTTTTACAATTTATATATCAATATAAGAGTTCATTACCTGTTCACAAAAGTATGGCTTAAATAAATGAATTGTTATTTGGACGTTGATTTCGGGGCTCAAATAAAAAAAATATATATTCCACGGCATCAGGTGACAAAGTCAAACAAAAATTTCACGTCGTGATATAATATAACAAAAGAGCTCGTTGTAATTTTTTTTTTTCTGCTTTTCTCCTTCCTCTGCTGGACGAAAGCCTCTCCCAAAGAACACCAACCATCCCGATCTTGGGTAGCCCGCATCCATCCCGTAAAATATACACTTGTATTTTTCATGAAAACCAAAAATAGCATAATTTGTAATAATATTATACAAAAATCGATCATTCGTGTTCGCAATAGAATTAATATAGAATATTACTGGTAAAAGTTACCATGGCTGTTATATCGAGAAGTAAAACTAACTGGCGCAACAACGAATAGCTGGGATCTAGCAGGACACCAATCAGATTGACGAAAAAATATATTTAATTGTTATATGAACGTATATCAAATAAAGTTATATAATTATCTTGTCTTAATTTTTAGAGTTATACGTAAGTACTAAAAATAAATATGTCTGTTATATTTTAAGCTTATACTTAAAAATGTCGTAGCGTAGCCGCACGCGCTCGCCATAAAAGTCAATATATTTTAAACTGAACCCCACATTCATCAATCAATCGAGAGCCAATCATTGGCAACGAATTTGTTCCACGATCTATGGCCACAAGTATCCGTTTCCTGTGTACCCCGTGACGCGTGCCCTTAAGGAAGTGAATTATATTTGTAGAAATTAAAAAAAAAATACTATTAAGAATGTCTTATTAATATGTACTCTACTAACTTCTAAAGTTCTAAAGTAAGTTCTTGAACTCTCGGTTTACAAACAAGTGACCTCCTTTGTTTATAGCAACAATATCCTTAGTTCATTTCAGTCTGGTTTTCGGTCCGGTCATAGCACTACTACCGCTCTTCTGAAGGTTACGGAGGATGTTCGGGATGGTATGGAGAATAGAGTGGTCACCATTTTAGTTTTAATTGACTTCTCCAACGCCTTTAACATGGTTGATCATGATATTGTCCTTGCTATACTCGAGCATCTCAAGTTTTCACCATCAGCTCTGGAGTGGTTTTCCTCATATCTTCGCGGCCGCAAGCAAGCAGTTAGATTGGATCAATCTCTCTCTGATTGGTTAGATCTTCAAACTGGCGTGCCGCAGGGTGGTATTTTATCTCCTCTTATTTTCTCTCTATTTATCAACCTACTTACAACTTACATCAACTGCTCTTATCATTTTTACGCCGACGACTTGCAGCTTTATTGTCAAACCGGGCTGGATGATATAAGTGATGCTGTTGCAACTATAAATAACAATCTGGCTAGTGTAAATACTTGGTCTCAAAAATTTGGAATAAAGGTCAATACATCTAAATGTCAGGCGATCGTTATTGGTAGCTCACGCTTTGTCACTAATCTGGGTTTAACATCTTTGCCTCCCGTTCTGTTCAATGACATCGTTATTCCTTACCGCCATCATGTAAAAGACCTCGGTCTTCATATTGATTCCACATTAAGCTGGTCTGTGCATATCTCCGAAATCAGCCACTCAGTCACAGCCACGCTAAGGTGCCTCAATCGACTTCGAAATTTCCTTCCCATCAAGACTAAGATATTACTTGTGCACGCTTTGGTCTTTCCCATAATCGATTATGCAGACGTATGTTATTCCGACCTTAACGAAATTCATCGGAATAAACTTGACCGTCTCTTAAATAACTCTTTGCGCTTCATCTTCTGTCTTCGTAAGTTCGATCATATTTCTCAGTATCGTGACAAATTAAAATGGTTTACAATTCGACAACGTAGAGACTTCCGATTACTGTCTTCTCTTTTCTCTATTCTCTTTGACCCTCTCTCTCCTAATTATCTGAAAGACAGGTTCAAATTTTTGCGTGATAATCACAATCGTCAGCTACGCTCTAACGATTCTTACCTTCTTTCTGTTCCTATTCATTCTTCTGGTTTCGTTTCTAATTCTTACTCCGTTCAAGCTGTCCGATTATGGAACAAATTACCTGAGCATATAAGGAAAGCCACCTCTAAACTTACTTTCAAGACTCGTCTCCGTGAGCATATCTTGTCAGAAAACTCCTAGTTCTCTTCATCTCTGACATCTATAATGCATTATTATTTATATGTATATTTGTATGTATGCGTGTGTGTATGGATTTATGTATGTGTATGTATGTATGTATGTGTGTATGTATGTATGTGTATATATATATATATATATATATATATATATATATATATATATATATATATATATATATATTATTCACATATATATATAATAGCTCTGTATTTTATTTTATTTTTTGTCGTTATATTTGTATGTATCTATATTTTTCAAAATCAATTACCGCCTTCACGAATTTCCGCTTAGCCTAAAGGTTGACTGGTAGAGAATGCCTTTAGGCATTAAGTCCGCCTTTTGTCAAACTACACAATGTGGTGGGCAAAAAAGTTTTAAATAAAAATAAATAAATAAATAACTTTACATGGATTTTGTTTTCGTCAAGAAATTTCCGGAATTTGCAATTTGGAAGTGTTTACACTCCCGTGCCTCAGAAGTAAGGGTGTGGGCTCTGCACCTGTAGGGATATTCTAGAAGAACAAACTCGAAACTCACACCAGATAACGGTCGCCAATTGTCAGAAAGTTGATCTTAATATGATTATTGCTATGATTAGCATTTAAAGAATACACACATCAAAATAGTATAACACCATGAGACGGTTGTCATTATTTCACGGGCGAGGGCTTTGTGCAAGCTCGTCTGGGTAGGTACCACCCACTCATCAGATATTCTACCGCAAAACAACAGTACTTGGTATTGTTGTGTTTCGGTTTGAAGGGTGAGTGAGCCAGTGTAATTACAGGCACAAGGGACGTAACATCGTAGTTCCCAAGGTTGGTGGCGCATTGGCGATAGTTAACATCTCTTACAATGCCAATGTCTATGGGCGTCGGTGACCACTTACCATCAGGTGACCCATATGATAGACCGTCTCCCTATGCTATATAAAAAAAATGAATAAAGTTCTTACAGAATGGCACTGCTGATCGCTTTTCTGTCCTGTCGGATTGGCCGTCCCACTGTATTATGAGAGTGAATAAATGTAGGGTGCACCTGTGTTTTGCGCACACACCTGAACTCTATAATATCTTCTGCGCAGTTTGACTAACTATAGAATAACCGCAGTGGTCGAAATTGAATACATTAGTTTATTAAATAATAAAATAATGTTTAAATGCGTTGTTAGAGCCATATATTGATACTCAGTACCGATAGATGGCGCTTATTCTATATAACACATTCCTGAATAGCAAAATCAAATCGCAATCCTGCATTGCAAATGTCGATCCTTTATAAGCAGGAATCAAATTCATGACCACAGTCGATAACCACTCGTCGCTGCAAATTGGTTCATGGGTCTAAGCTATAACTGGATAAATTTTATTGATAACGAACAATATATTATTCAAAGTCGTGGTTTCTGTAGAATCAGGAAGTGTGAACGACTACGAGGAGATGGAGTATGAAATAGACGTAAAATTAATTTTCTCAGAACAGTACGGAGGAAATTCACTTCCTAGTTAATAATTCTTAATTCTCATAATATCGTTAGTAAAATCATATCGATAATGTAATGAATGAATGGAACATGTAATTGAACAACTAACTCTGTATGTCCCACGGCTGGGCAAAAGTTCTGCTATTGACAAGTAAGCTTATTTCAGTTCAGTTCATTATCAGTGCCGGTGGGAAGATAAATACATATGTGTCAAAATTTCATCCAGCACATACAGGTCCTCACGATGTTTTTCTTCATCGCCAAGCGCGAAATATATTAGCCAATATAATTAATAAGTAAATGACTACTAAATGGTGGTTCCTCAGCATCAAAACCACAATATTCTGTTAAAAAAACCGTACTCTAGCCCCTGATCGTCCTAACACCACCCCCCCCCCCCCTTACTCATACGTGGAAAACAAAACTACATCTACGGTAGAAGAATATATTTCTCTAAGGTGGCTTAACCTTAAGTAAAGTAAGGTAAGTAAGTCGGAGGATCTTGAAGTAAGGTAAGTCGGTGCTGTTTAAATTAACTCCGGAAGTAAGTTATTATGTATTCTAAATATTCAATTAGTACTGTTAAGTTTACAGTTTAAGTATAAATGCAGATAAATAGAATAATCGTCTCGATAACCACCTTTTTCGTAGTCGGTTAAAAATATAGTATGTAATAAAATAAACTTTTGTATAGTATGTGTTTAAATAAACTTTTGTTCTCCAACAATAAAAAATACAAGATGTATGTTAATCCGCGGTTGTCATTTGTTTTTTTTTCAACGTCCGAATTTGTATCAGCTGGTAATGCTTTCTACGTAACATATATTTCCCCGTTCCGTTGAATATATTTTCACATTAGCATATAAAACGTTAACATAAAATGTATTAATCAGAAGACAAAATAAATCACGAATTACGTAATACGAATGTCGGCTGCGTTTTCTTAATTTTCACGCAAAGACATTAGGTTAGAATGAGAAGGAAATAAAACAAAACGTGAGCTTGCGGTAGTTAAGAACGAGATAGCGTACACTCGGCGTTGTCACGAACGGAGCGCGCGCGCATCGCTACGCTGAAAGCTCCGATTGTCTTCAGTTTTAGCTCTACTTTCGAGACGAGCGGACGTATGACCTTCAACGATTTTTCCTGAAAATTAAACTCGATATCGTTTTATTCTGAACTGAATCGCTTCGAGTAACATTATAGTGTTGTGTTTATATAATATAGTGACCTCAGTTTCTGTGACAATAACTCAGTGACAATTAGTTTAGTTCTGTGTACGCGGGAACTGTGTTCATTCCCAGTAGCTGGTAAGTCGATTTGTGTTATTTTAAGATATAATTAAATATAGAACGTCTGTGTATGAAAACATAATTAGTTTCATATTAAAAATGATTCAGAATTACCTAGAAATGTTCGTAGTAATTGTTAACGGTTCGATGGAGGTTGAGGAATTCGAAACACATGTGTAAAATTGAATCAGGGGGATGACTAGGAACATGTGCATATTTTTTGCTCGTTCTGTAGGTAAAAGTTTTCTAATGTATAATTATATTATTATTATTAGTTAAACGTTTATTACATTTAATATTTAAAATGTTTTAGTATTAATTTTATATTTGCATATTTATAAAATTTGTTTTTTTTTTTAAAGTAATAATGGCTTACCACTCTTTATGAATATATTAATGAAAAACGTATATTTAAAATTTGTCGATTTCCTACAGAATAAATAAATCAAATTGTTTATTTAATTTAATTTGAGGAAAGGAGTAACTACTTGAGTTTCTTATAGGTTGTTCTCGGTAGATTTTGGATTAATGGTTTCCATACATTTCATTTAGCCCAGAAACAATATTAAAAAGTACTTGTAATACCCCTTTGGAATAAATTATTTATTAATTTTTTATTATTAATTATTATTAATTTCGGTTTAGAAACTATGCTATTTTTAAGTTTGTATAGATTATATGTAAAGAAATATCCTAAAAAAAATTAAAGATCCAGATTTTTGTCAGAAAAGTTTAAATAGTTTTCCAACATTTAAATGAAAATAAATACCATTCATCATTTCAAATTTTTTAATTAAGCTATCATCATCATCATTCATTCAATCAGATTACCGTTAGATATAGGCTTTGCCCAAGGTGTGGTAAAGCTGGGCTACTACCTAACTATCACCTAAACCGACAAGGCTTTAGTTCAGATACAAGAAATGTATATCCAGGAGCAGTGCGATTGTTGACGAATAGTCCGATATATCACATGAGATGCCTTTCTTGAACAATGAAATATTGACAGTTTGTTGTTGTAAAAAAAGTTCTATAATAAGTCCCACTGCTAGATTGCAAACAGGTGGAAAGAAGCAGCTTACTATATCATGCTCTTTAGGAAGAAAAGGTTTTCCAAATGTATTCCATACTCTTATTAACGCAGTGTGCTGAATTAAACTACGAACGTTCAACAAAGAGAAATAAGGCCTTTGCCTGTTACATTACAATTTAACTTAAATAATCTGATCAGAGTTTTCATAATTTAAGTTAAAATGATCCGTCAAACTATGCGCTCCTGCTACATTTGCTTAGCGCCGCCACTGAAGTTGCTTTTACGAAATCAATTTTACAACATCGTAATAGTAATAAGAGGTTCTATAAATCATCACAACGACTTTATCAACTGCGCCGGTCATTAGCAATGATCAAAGGAACATACAGAAATATCTTCGCCCGATTTAAAAAGCGAAACATTTTTGAAGTTCCGAGTAAATACGACAATAAACTTTGTATGTTTTAACGTAAATTCGTAATTTAGTAAAAGACGGATAGCTTCTATCTTATTGAATATGAACGGTCTATATTTGTTAGAACACGTACAAGCAGCAATATATTTGCTCAAGTGCTCAGCTGAGTTTGTACAAGAAAATCCGCGAGGATATCTATATTGTTATAAACAAGGAGCGTAATTATTTTTTTTGTGAAATTTGCTTCTATTATAGCAATATGCTGTTTATTCTTTAAAGTCATAAACAGATAAATTGTCTGTTTCATCTAGAGTAGTTAAGACATTAATAAAGTAAAGTAAAGTATTATGTAAGTATTCTATTTTTCCGAGTATATATTTGCCACGGATTATCTAGCGATATTATTTTGAGATTTAATTTTTTGTAACGAAAGGAATTACGTCAAACGTTTTTTTTTGTAATTAATGTGAGCTAAATATACTTCTATTATCATACCAAGAAAAAAAATGGTTTTTTATCGGGACTACCTACACAACGGTTTCGATAAATATTTATTCATATTTTAATTAGTATCCAAGCTAATTATAATATATGTTGATAATTAAGATATTAAAATACAATAATTGACTAACATCGATTAAGACTGTTGATGACAATTGTTTAGCTTTTTTTTCTCTAAGGGACTCGCCACGTGTTTGGCACACGTTAGGTACGAACAGAGAACATATTAAAAGTGTGGAGTCTCCTTTTATACATGTATTTATTAATCATTTAGAATAGTATCGTTTTTCTGTTTTATATTTATTATATGAATAACCTGAAAATATTCATATTAATATGGAAGTAACAATTAAAAACATATTCTTTGCATATATATTTTTTATATTATGATGTGTAATACGAGCCCAATGAATATAGCGAAAACTAAACACATTGTTTTCCAACACTTAATTTTTGTTTATTTTAATTTACAATCAGTTCAATTTTATTTGTTCTCTCATGAATTACTAATGCAGTTTAAAAATAATAATAGTGTCAAATATATTTAGTAATAATACCAACTCCACTGATCTCACAGTTACATTAGCAACAAAAACATATTGTTAGCCACGTGTTACTCGTTTGGACGCTGGATGCATGTTAAGGGTTCGGTTCTCGCACAACCTCTAGCCTTGACTCGCCTTACATAGATACTAATTGTTAAACGATGCCCAACATACTACGACAAAGGAAAAAAATCTACACTACACTATAAAAAATATTCAAAAGGTTTTTATTGAAGGAACATCTACTCTTTTCTTAGTTCTATTAGTGATATTCAAAATGTACGCAACGCTGGCCCTGTCTCTTTAACCAGGACGGAGCGAGATCTTTTAGCGCCGTTTGGTCAACGCTTTATAAATAATAATTACTACTTTAATAAAAATCACACAACGCATATGTACCCGTGCAAAATATTTTTTACATTTCATGCTCAGATTATGTTTTTATAACCTCTCCCAGATTGGAATATCTGGAAGCCATAGGTAATTATATTTTTAGTACATTTAATATTTAAAATGTTTTAGTATTCATTTTATATTTGCATATTTATAAAATTTGTTTTTTTTTTAAAGTGTTAATGGCTTATACCACTCTTTATGAATATATTAATGAAAAACGTATATTTAATATTTGTCGATTTCCTACAGAATAAATAAATCAACTCTATTATACGATTGTTGTGTACAATAAACTATATTAATTATTAATTAATTAATGTACGAAATAGAATACCGTTTTTTTTTTATTTATTGTTAATTAATCGAAGGTATATTACGAAGGTATATTATATTTCTATATTACTTTTTGTTCTAAGTCCAGCAATGTGTTATACATTAATGCTCGTACCATTATGATAAGGGTCCTCGACTTGGCCGTGGATCGCCTTACATAGACAGTAATTGTTGTTTTATTGAACAATTCATAATTTATAGAGTTAAATAATTAAATAAAAGTTAAAAAGTATATTTTTATAATAGTAGAGATTTTTTTTATTACCATCCCATTTAAAAGCGTTAAAGGTATTGCGTCATACAGCCTTAAAAATAAAATAAAACTATTTTTAATATTATATCCTTTATTATAATAGGATTGATATGATTATTAACTTATTTTATTTTTGTTAAGTGTTTAATTTTTATAAATAGCAGTTGGAAACTGATTTCATCCATATTATGTTTCAAATGATATTCATCAATTAAATAATTTAAACAACTTTTTTATATACCTTTGCACTAACATTCGCGAATTGTTAAACTTAGTACGATGTTAAAATTTTGACATAAAAACGTAATAAAACATACTTTGAAACAACAAAAAAAAAACAGGTCTATAAAGATGATCATAAAATTTGAAAATAGAATTTAGGTTTTTGATTCATATATTTTAGTTTACTTGACGTACGATAGTAAAAGTTATAATAACGGTGCCAAACCGCTGATGGTCCTTCAAAATCGTTGAAGATTTTAAACAATATTACCTAAGCAATCATGTACGTTTTTCATTTGTAATCAACGCGATTTGAAGCTAATTTTAATTTTAAAAAAAAATTCTGTAGAAATAAGTACTCATTATTAAAATTCATAAATTCGGAAATTTCGTTTCTTTTTTAAATTTTATTTTATAGTGTTTTATATATAAATAATACAAAGATGATTTCAAAGCACACCATTAACAATCGGACATTTCATATTCATAAAACAAATAAACATTGGAAGCTTTTCTGACGAACAATTTCTTGGTACAAAACATTAAACTAGCTTGTAAATATAGTTTACGTCTCTATGAAATATGACGCATTAAAATGTTAACATGCATAAAAAATGCCGCCATAATTTTTTTAAAGATCGCCATCAATGAAGTTTTATTTAAAACAAAAACTATATTTGGTTAACAAAATAATAAACATTTTTTTTGTGTATAGTTTTATTTCTGTTATCATTTATAATTAGTAAATGACAATAATAATTTAAAATGTAAGTCGTTTAGTAATTTATTTATATAAATTAATTATAATTATTTGTTTGTTTTTTAATTACTTTCAAAAAACGAAGTCAATATATTATTGAATGAAATTAAAAAAATACTAATGACAGTTAAAAAGGAAATTATTAAAGTAACTTCATTGTCAACGACATTCTATTTTCGAAATGGTATTCTATGCGGCCAGGACGTTCCATCGCCCTTTGCTAGTACTGAATGACCAACTTATATGTTTCCATCGCTCAACCGAATATTTAATTAATTTGAAACTTACGCCATTTAAATTAAGATACACAGATTATAACCGCAGCTGCCTAAGTGACTTCTCGAGTGAACATTGAAGGCGTTATTTTCGCGGGAACTATTTTTGTTCTAAGGAATTAATGATTTATTTATAAGTATGTATGTACTTGTGAGAAAATCGAAGAGAAACTCTAAGAATTCTGGAATGTATGCAGTGATTTATTGTAGAACAATTTAATTTATTTTCTTGTGGCTGACTAGAATATGTGCGGGAAGGCGACATGTAGGTATAATGTTACGATTTAATCTGCCATTTCTTAACTGCTGTATATTAATTTTAGCATTTTTTTTTATTCCCGTTATTGCGCTGTTTGTATACAAGTACATTCTTTGTTCCCTTTTCTTTGGGCTACTTTATCCGCGATACATCTTCATTTATAATGATTAATGTCAGAATGAAAAAGACATAAATCCATTATTTTGAACGCAGCTTGGACATTAAGATAATTTTTTGAAACATGACGCTCGAATATTTTGAAAATCGAACAGTTGTATAAGAAATATATTTATAAATATAATATAAATATATTTAGAAATATATTTGACATAGCATACTCTATATTTCATTATCATAGTCATTTTCTAGTATTTTAATATGTCGTTTATATTATAACTTTTGTATTTACATATTTATGATGCCCACATTCAAATACTTTGAAGAAGAAGAAGAATTTAGTACGTTTAATATCACTATATTTTTCAAACGAATGTGAAAAATCTTTATGAATAAAGTCTTTATATATTATAAAATTTATAATGTAACTAAAATACATAGAGGGAGGACGTTTCTGAGTGGAATCACGTATAAATTTGTTAGGTGTCATGTATTTTATGTATTTAAGAATTAATGTACTTTAATGTGAAAGATGTTTTTTGAAGCTTCTTTTGGCTCGATAAGAGTAAATATCAAGGTCGATTTTGACCACTTTTCGAAAAAAAACCTTTTATGCTACAAAATTTTACTTTTATTTCAGTGGAATAAGCAGCGTTTACTTTTATTAATATTTTTTTGGTTTATTGGCCATTTTATACAGTAGTAGGTCTTCGTCTCAAGCCTAGGCATGACATATAAAGGCACCCATTCCTGTGCTTTGAAAGACTTTGGTCCTGTGTCTCTCTCTCGAGTCAGTTTGCCATCCCATCGGATTACTAGATGAGAGAGAAGTACTTGTGCTTACGCACACATTTGCAAATTAGAATCCTAATTGTTCTCCTGCGCTAATCCTAGTTGAGATCAACCGCCATAGCCGCAATTCCTCTGCTTCAGTTACATACAGTCAAATGTTATTAATTATACAAAATGATGATTAAATTATTCAATTATATAATTTCTCACTCCCACGTTTTAATCGTGATAAAGCGTTACCCCAATCTAAGTTCAATGAGTTGCCTTGAATATAAAAGCAATCATATCACTATGGACTATGTCTATTTCGTATGTGTAGTATGATATATTATATTCTGTATACGTGTGAAACATGTATTGCATAATAAATTAGAAAATATGGTTATTTTAAACTTCATACTTGTATTCAAACGTCATTCGATACGAGTAATTCTTCCGTATTATTTATCTGTGGTACACGTTTTGATTTTGTCTTTATCTGTACAATAACATATACTACGTATCTGTCAGATTCTGTCAAATTTGAATATATTGTTACGCGATTTTGATATATATGCCTGGAACAAAAAGCTGAAGTTTCTTTAAAAGTATATAAAAGTTCGTCTCCAATTGTGATGTACACGGTTATTGGAATATAAAATTTTATTCTCACATTTGTATGCAAAGCTGCACATATATAGATGACATAATAGGATAGGAATATTCGAATACGAGTTCATTTTAAAGTACTATCAATATATCCTAAGTGCTTTGTTTTTAATAAACTCATTATTTATTCAAGTATTACCTAAGTCCTTTTTGAACTATTTATCAATCAATATCGAAATGAATCATTTTATTATTAATTGTTACTAAAACGAATCATCGTGTCGAAGGTAGATTTAAGTCAGGAAACAGGATTTTCTCGTGTACATGTTTAGTTGTTCATTTTGTCTAATAATTTTCGGGGTGAAATAAAATTTTATAGAAATTCATTTACAATAAGAATTCAACGTAATTTGGAAGCATTATAGTCACCACTCGATTTGACGTTACTCGACCGAAATTTGTAGCTTAATAAAATAATCGAATTTCAAAATTGAACAACATAAGTTGGCTCGATCTAATTTAATGTGCGTTAAGATAATTCACATCATTTTAGTTGCCAAATAGATAAAATCTTAAATAGGTGCTAATATTAATAGTACTTAATGTCGATACCGATAACTTCCTTGACGTGCTCTTTCAGGCACGGTGGCTATTAAATTGTCAATATACAGCCTTCGAGCTGGTTTACATTATCGGACCGACGTATTTGTCATTACCGGATGACGGCTCTTGTCGTGCAATGCCGTACATACAATTTCCTCGAAATAATGCTTGCATAAAGCCGATATTATTAATTTCGGGGCAGTTAAGTCGTAACAGATTGTCGTGTGAATAGTTTCATCGAATACCTTTTTATGCAATAAGTTTACGGAACGAAAATTCGCTACTTGATAGACATTGGTCACCACCAAAAGATACGCCAATATATTGGCACTGTGAGAAATATTAAGCATTCTTTACGTCGCCAATGCACCAACTTTGGAAGTTAAGTGTTATGTATAAATGTGAATCGTGCTATTGAAGTTCTTATGTTACAACGATGATCGTATAGGTCCGATCTAATGTGAACCAGCTCTTAGACTCCGTTCGGCTTTAGCCAGCCGACCGAAATAAGTCAGCTTTAGTTAATTAAATATGGACTTTAGTTGAGTGTCGGTTTACGGTTCAATGGTAACTAAACCAAGTAAGTAATCTAGTTTGTAAATGTTATATGTGCCTATACTAGCTCGGTCACGACTTCGTACGGGTAAAATTCATAAGAAAGTTGCCCCTCCCATTAAAATTTCTTAGCGAATGCTCACGTTATACAATTAATGTTCCAAATTTTCTAGACTTAGTAGTCAAGATAAGTGATTTTATAAATACATATATTTCAATACATAGTTATTATTGTTTTGTGTTACAATTTTGAAGAAAAATTAATTCATATCACATTTAGTTCAGCAGTGCTATTCTGTAACAATTCGCTTCGTAACTCACTCGTGAAAAGGTGGAAACCTTTCGGTGATACGTTATTATGATTCATATACCTACTGTGTATTATGGTCAATATCGTATAACACTTTCTCTCGTGTATTGAGTATTTGATATATTTTTATTAAGTTTTTTATATTAAGTTTTTTTTAAGCATGTAGGATTAACGTTTAAGGGTTAACGTTGTAATATTAAACCGGGCTAAGCCTTATAGCTTTGAAAATAAGGATCAATATGCAATACACATATTCGTCTATCGGCTTCGTTAAAGATCAATGTTTAAGGTCAAGATAGTTCATCGATATCCGCCAATATATCATCGCTTCCTCTACACGATAGGATATTATCTTTGTTTATGTCACAGTATTTGATTGACTTATTTAGTGTATCCTTACGACACTTTTAGAGTAAACAGAACCTGCAATTAACACATGCTGTTTTCGTTCAATTTAAAAAAGGAACAGCCTTTCTTATAAACGTAACTTATCAGCTGTTTAATTAAAGGCTCTTCTTTTCTCGTTCTGTCATTATTGATTTGACATTCGAAAGAAGAAGACAGTATTGTTTCACTCAATAACTTTTATAAGTAGATTCGCTTGAAAGTAGACTTTAGAAGTCTGCCCAATTTCAATATTGTCAAGCAAGCAATTGACATAGTAATATGCAAACTTGTTAGATGAAAAATAAACCGTTCTTTTTAAATGACGATGTTCGCCTGGCCTATACAGTCAGCCATTCTTAAGAGACTGATAGACTGAGAGTGATTAAAATATTTTACCAAGTTTACTATAATAGAAAGACGTGTTTCAAAGTATCAATTTAGCTCATCTAAAATAATAATAATACACACACAATTTCTAATTCCTTTTTAGAAAGCATTCCATGATCATTAAATAGGGTGACCACAGACAACTGCTCCCATTACCGACATAACTTGTAATGACGATCATAGATAATTTTAAGGCTTTTGTGTTTTAAAAAGGGGATTCCGAAGTGGTACGACGCGTGTTTTAAATAATATAAACGCTCTTTGATTGTATTTTTGTTGTAGTATTTATGAAATAAAACACCAAGTTCATTGCATAACGTTTACTGCTCAGACACGAACAACTATGAAACGCGCTTTTTAAAATTATTATTTTTAAATAATGCCCCCGCTACAAAAACTATACTTGTGTGGCATATTAAAAAAAAAATCTTTCATGTATGTTTGTGATATAGAAATCAATTTATACATAGCTTTTTGCAAGACACTTTCATTTATTTTGTTTTCAACTTACATTTTTCTTACCTATGGATACTATTTTATTAAACAGAGCCATGACGTTACGTTAAGACAGTCCTTATTCCTCATTGAGACTTATCTTAAACTTACCTATTGATGTCATGCTACGGTACGAGTATATTAGTTGTCAGTAGTTGCTAGCCGCGTCTTCATCCACAGGATGAGGTGACAGATGGACAGATATAATTTATAATATTTATTGATTTTTCGGACACATTCAGCTTATCATATTAAGCTATATGTTAAACATTTGATAACAAAATAAGTACATAAGCCAACTAAGTTTCCATTTTTACGTTGAAACATTGAGTGAACCTAACAAGAACGCGTAATTTAACAAATAATTAAAGTATATAAAGTAAAGTATTACATATATACAAGTAATTTAATAAGCAATAGAGAAATAACAAAAATGTCAATAATAATATTAAAGAAAAATACAGTTTTTTTTAAGGCTTCTAAGAATAATATTATCTACTTAGAAAAGACAGTCAATTTCTCGTTTAGCCTTACTGTTATAGTAGTTACGATGACTTATATAATATGTGAGTTAGTTAAAATACAAAATAAGGTCACTAGAATTGATATTAATTCAAACCACACGATGCCCGTACCAAATCAAAACAAACACACGGTAATTCAATAAAACAAAAACGGTCAGTGATTGCTTCAAATCACATGAGTGGAACATTATCTTCGATTGTCCAACGACGATAAATATTACGAAGAACTGAACGACACAGACGAAATACACCATGGAATTATGTATCTTGATCTTTTATAATAAGGCTGGTTATTGCGTGGGACGGGAACACTAGCTTTGCCCAATTATTTTGTTGTAAAATATATCTTATGCCTTTGAATTAGAGTTTAATTTTGAATGTTTTTGTCTACGATAAAGTGTCGTTAACGTTCCGATTTACGCATGAGACGCAATAAATCTCAATTAATGCCGCCGACAGGCCTGTATTGTCTTACAAAGAGATTTGGCTATAATTTCTTTTAGTCGTGCGAACTTACCTCCATTCATTAAGTGACTTTATTTTATTAATCTGTAAAATGAAACATAATTTATGTTTAATTAGATCGATTTATTATAGTCTTTAATGTATTTTGTTTCCTATTTCAAAGATCACTCACATTATTATTTGGTCGCATTTGTTATTTAGAAATGGCTTTTATTTAAATATTATTTAATGTAATAATAATAATAATGTCTTCCAGACCGATTTCGGTCACGGCGGCTAATGTCAATAGAGATTAGCCAATTGCGCAGGAGATATTATAGTGCACAAGTGTGTGCGCAAGCACAGGTGCACTCACTATTCCCTTGCTCTCATAATCCGATGGGACGGCAATCCGACACGACCGGAAAGAGTTCAGGCGCAGGACCAACGGCTTTACGTGCTTTCCGAGGCAGTGTACACACTTCCAACTTCCAGACTCCGGGCGGCTACTGTGAATTTTCTGACAGAAAAACCCAAAAACTATTTATTGGCCCGATTGGGAATTGAACCCAGGACCACCTGGGTCTGCGGTCTTATATCTAGCCACTAGACTAACGAGGCAGTTTAAAGTCTTTGTGTATACATATTATTTATACACAAAACAAATCGAGATTTGTACCACTCGAGTATTTGAAAGACCGACACATAGTGTCCAAAAATACTAAATTTATTTGTAGCGACATCTATCTCGCCACATATGAAAACTAAAAACTGACGTATCCTACATCGCGATATTAAAGTTATCCGAGCGATTGAACATATATACAAGAACCCGACAACAACCGTCGGGCAGTAGCCCACCAGACTAACACCCGTCTGGTCGGAGGATCCTCCCCTTTCAATGGTGAACTCCATAACTGGTGACCCCGAGCATGAACGTCAGCGCAGCCTTCGCAAAAACTACGTCATCGTGACGTCATCATCACTTCCTCAAGCTTTCGAGCAGCGAGTCATACAGCCAGCCAGCTTCCACGACTACTACGGGTATCCTGACCACCAGCATGCAGCGGACGCGCATTCCTGGTCATCACCCACAGTCTTCTCAGCGACCTTGGCACAGCACACTGCACTTCGGCCGGTCAGCAAGCAGAGACGCACTTCTCTCCTGGTCGACGCAGCAGCCAGCCACTACGCAGCACTGCACCACTCCGACTCACTGGAGCATTTGCAGCATCACCCCGACTCACTGGGGCATCACCGCAGACAGTTCCGACTCACCGTGAACTATGCGGCATCTGGTTCCGACTCACTGGAACATTCCACTGGCCCGGCAAACATCACAAGACATATGGACGACTCAACCTGCTATCGACCTCCGGTCTCGGAGGGGAGTGATGTAGCGACATCTATCTCGCCACATATGAAAACTAAAAACTGACGTATCCTACATCGCGATATTAAAGTTATCCGAGCGATTGAACATATATACAAGAACCCGACAACAGCCGTCGGGCAGTAGCCCACCAGACAAACTACCGTCTGGTCGGAGGATCCTCCCTTTTCAACGGTCAACACCAAATATTATTTGTCGAATAAATATTGTAAAAACTTAATCAGGTTCTCAAATAAATATTTTCAGTCACACACACACACGCACACACACACACACACACACACACACACACACACACACGCGCACACACACACACACACGCGCGCATAAATCCTGTATATAAAAATATTCATATATTTCTATAATGAATTTCCTTTATAAATCCGTCAAATAAAATGCATTGTAATTCAAAACCCACTTCAAATGTTATATCAATCGCCAGCGGTCATACTCATCCAATTTGCAAGCAAATAACTCATTGATTATCAATTCGCTTTTATCATTTATTAACCGAAAGCTTCTATTGTCCAACGTTACAACATTTTTACAATACAATGAACACCCGACTCAATAAACTTTATTCTTCTTGTATTACAGACGAGCAATGAATTTAAAACATTTAAATTTTAACTTATCTTTTTGCAGTCGACAATAATATACACTTTATGGATTTTGAAAATATAAATTGCGAATAAAAAAAAGCGTGGAATGTTGCAAACGATCAATGAATTAAATACAATGCATTTTGCGATAAAAGATTGTGTTTAAAAATCATTTTCAAGTACATTGAACGCGTAAACGACATTCAAAATGGGCTTGTAAATTACAAACGGGTAATGTATTGTATACGATGGCTTGTTTACGATAATGTCCATGTAAAGATGCTATTGTACGCTACGAGTGATTTATTTACATGTGTTATGTAAAATGCACGTGGATGCAATTGATTATAAATATTGTCGGCACGTGTCTGTTTTTTTTTAAATTTAGAATATTGAATGGAGATTGTTAAGTTTTAAGGTCAAATGCTAGATTTTAAAATAAAAAGGGTTCGTATTTCTATGTTGTGTTTAGTTTTGTGTAATGATATCAAAAAGTTGTAAGTTTATATTGAATGAATATCTACTATGTATTTCATACTTGGTGGTACGTCTTTATGCCTGGTACCACCCACTCATCAATTATCCCTAAATGGCAGTAATTTTTATTGTTCTGTTCCGGTTTGAAGTTTCAGTGAGCCAGTGTAATTACAGGCAAAAGGGACAAAACTTTCTAGTATATTGAGTGATTAATGTTTGGCAACCAAATTCTTGAGCCAGTGGCGAACATAAACCATCACCATAATAAAAAAAACCAAATTCAAATTAATTTATTGTTAATCAAAGTAAACATTACCACTGGTTCGGGAGTCAATTTAATTAAATTCAGTTCAGTCGTTTAGTCGTGAAAGCTTAACAGACGGACAAATTAATTTTACATTTATAATATTTATATACATTTTTGTTTGATTGGTGTAATTTAATCAATTGCGTTGTTTTTGTTTTTTTTTTTTAATAATAGTATTTTTATTAGTTCCACCAACAAGGTGTATGAGCAACTAGTATGTTCTATGAACTGTATATGAACTGACAACACCGTCTTCTATATAATGTTCAATGTACATAGAGAAAGAAGTCCACATAACTGATACGCGTCAAGTACACTCGGATACGATAATGGCGAACGAAACGTAATAGAATATTCAAATTTTACCTATTTACTGTTGAGCACATCCCGATTAATATTTCTCTACGTCCATCAGAAATTGTCCCTGCTTCCTTGTACGTGCGATGCATTTTACTGGTAATGTTCCGTCCTTTTCCCACATATGGTTGTCAGGACGTGAGCGAGTGAGACGGAAAGACGTCTAGCAGCAGTCGATCATCTTTATTCGTGATGGCCAGTAGTATATTATCGAAGCTTCCGGTTCGGTTAAGTCATTGACTCAAGAAATACTGAATATTGGCTTTTGTAGGTCCATGGTGATATAATTTAATATTATAGAAGTATTATATGTTTATACAAAGGTTGTTTTATATGAAAATTTAATAACTAAGATTCACACGCTTAAAGATCGTTGTACGCGAAAAAATAATTTACAAAGAAATTTGTTTGATGTCGTAGAGTATAACAGATACCTTAGTGGATAAAATAAAAAGTTGAGGGCAAAAGTTTGTCTTTAAAAAGAGTTTTTATATTGAATATGTAGGAAAAGCTTCTCTCAAAAGTTAAAAATAATTTTGTATTTAAATAGGTCAGTAGTTTTTTTAGAATAAATAAGTACTATAGCGTAAGATTTTTTTAAATTTATAAAAATGGTGTTACAAAAAATTCGTATATATTGTCATATACATATAGTATTTGATATATACTATGTATATACGCGTTGCAAACTAATTTTCCAATACAAGGAGACTCTATTCTATCTCTGCTTAATTTATATAATTTATTTATTTTATTTTATTTTAAAATAAAATAAATAATGAAATAAAATAAAATAAATAATGTCTAAAAAAAGAGACAAAATACAAATAAATGTCTGCGGCGCCTCTATAGAAAACGCGCATAAAACTCACGGCAGCCATATTGTTATTATCACAAATACGCGCGAAAATGTTTTGTTCGAATTTCAAAAAATATAATAAAAAAGACCTCTTAATAAAATAGCAATACAAACAAGTTCAAATACTGATACATGTTTTATAAACTTTTAAATAACTTGAATTATCCAAGTTGCTAGTTCAAAATAGATTAAATACGCTATCATTATTATAGAGTCATTCCTTATTTTAGCTCTAGGATGTGACAACAACTCACGTGTAAGAAATAATAATTTTCTACCATATGCGCATGCGCCGTTAACATACCCGTTAATACGGCACATTGTTGCATTATTAATTGTATTATTTAATTAAGGCTTTGTTCTATGTAGTTTAATTATGAATCTTTTCTTAAATGGAATTCATCATTAAACATTCGCCTGGCTCCTTAAAGCATTTTTAGATAGCGTAGCTGTTATTAATTTTTAGTCTACTCAATTCTTTCTTTGCACACATATTCAATTTTTTCTTCGGTCTTCTTCTTGCCTTATAGCCTACTTATTTATGTCTTAATATTTAAGTGAGGTGATAAAATTGTTGATAATTTGAAATTTCACATAACTACTTGTCTTAATAATAGTTTTTTAAATGCAAAATGTGCAAATATAATATGCCTAAAATATACATTATATAATCTGTTTCCACTATTGTAAATCTAAATTATTCAAAGCGGATCACGTCAATTTCGAGAACAAGCTATTATCTATGAATACAAATACATTTCGACCCCACATATGATATTATTGTAGGAATAGTGATAACTTTCACTCGATATTTGCTTACGCTACTTGTGAATTCGGTGCGCTATTCTGTAAACCGTTCGATTAACACGAAAGAATTCTGTCGCGGCGCTGAATAAGAATTTGTAACGATCGAAAAGAATGCTAATGGTTGTCTTCATGTTTATACGGTGACGTTTACGATTCGAAAGCGTTCGATATTTAAATTTTTCTTTGAGTTATTTTTTTTTTACTATTTTGAAGTAACAGTTTATAACAAATGTTATTCAATAATATTTAAGTATATAAATTGATTATCATTTTTTCATTCATTTTATGTTTTTAAATTGTAACTAAAATTTAATTGCTATATTTAAGTTCATTTTAATAAAAGCGAGGAAGAATAAATCGTTATTACACGTCATTAACATCGTCGTGTTTTGCGAGCTTTCCCAACTTCCTGTCAACCATTTAAAAAAAAGAAGGTACTATCGGTATCATTTTATAAATTGCTTACAATGAGGTGTGAACATCGCACCCTCCATTGTGCAAGGAGATAGTATCACATTATTATCATGCGCTACGACGCGTCTCCGATATATGCGAGATGAATCCAGAATAAGGACGAACTTCTAAGAACCGCTTTGTCTCGTAAAAAATGTGTCGATACGCGTAAAGTATTCGGTATTTGAGAGACGAGGGTCGAATCACTAATATATAAGGTTTTTGTCAAATTTGAAGGACGAATTTTAATGTTCTATTAAAAAGAACTTACTTAACAGTCACGATGTTATTTAAGCTTCATGTTTCCTCAAAATACCCCTTAACTGTGTTGCTACTTATAAAATAAAAAAAAATATACATAAATAAAGAAACAGTTTCAAATAAATGAAGGATGTTACTTATATTAATTTATTAACAACAGTATATCTTGTAGACGCAGCCATTCTCTTCGCGGCTTCGCCCGTGCTTCAGAGGATATATTAGATAACAAATTTACTGTCTGCACACGACATTCCTGTTTCTGTGAAGTGAATGCAAAATTTCATGACGATTGAGTAGTTAAGACGTGACAGCCTAACAAGCACACCAACACTTTCGTGCTCTTTCGCTCTTATATTAATTAAGATTTGTATTGTATTCCTTTACATTCTTGAACAAAATATAGAGCTCGACTCTAAGCTTATGAACTCTCAAATCAGTTTGTTAAGACTAATAACTCAGTTTCTTTTAAAAATAAACTCATAACAACTTCAAGTGTTCTCTTGTTAACTAATCCAGCCTGTAATGGTGGCCCACTTCGCCCCTATTGTTTAGACACTCCTATTAACCTAACCTATTTTAAATTACCGGATATTTGATCTTTGGCTGAACTACTTTTCACCTGTGCTTCATTAAATATTATATTTAAAAAAAATAAACCACGAAGTAAGATTTGTTTTTAAGAACGCGTGCATAAAATTTGAAATACATATTAAAAAAAGGTACAACTCGTAATGAGGTCATTTGTCTATAATAAATAGCTAACTTTTTTTAGAATAGAAGCCCTACAAACCCATACACGTTGGGGAAGCTTACGTAATGAGAAATCTTTGTATTTCTTGACACACAAAAAAATGAGTATATTTTAATCTAAATCGTAAATAGTGATTAAACGCCAACCAATAAACATGTCACTAAATACATAACAAACTTTAAACATTGAGTCACAGTCAAATCTAAGTACTTGCATAGTTTTTAGAATAACACATATCTCGTTTCGTTTTAAATTGATAACGGATTTAGTAATGTTTAAATAATTAATGATAATAATATCATTATTATCGAACTAAATACATAAATTAAATAAACACCAGCTACCTATCCCGACTTCGCCCCGTTAGAATAAAGATCAACATATAAAGTATAAGTTACTTTATATATTTATCCTTCAAGTATATTAAGTTACATTAATTTTGTTTAGTAACTTATTAAAAAAAATACGTTTACATTATTGGATGTCATATTTTCTTTCAATTGCCAAAAATTGGGTCATTTACTCACTTCAATAGAAAATATGGCCGTCACGTGACAACATTGTAATTGGTGGTTATGAAAGAATTAATAATTAAAGAAATCTTGGTGGTAGGGCTTTGTGCAAGCTCGTCTGGGTAGGTACCACCCACTCATCAGTTATTCTGCCGCAAAACAGCAGTGCTTGCTATTGTTGTGTTCCGGTTTTGTAGGGTAAGTGAAACAACCAAGTTAAGTGGCGCATTGGCTATGTAAGCGATGGTTAATATCTCTTACAATGCCAATGTCTATGGGCGTTGGTGACTACTTACCATCAGATGGCACACAAGCTCGTCCGCCTACCTATTATTTAAAAAAAAAACCTAAATATTAATATGGGGTAACATAAATTAACTCATAGTTTTGTAACTGAATTAATATTTTGTTATTATTGTTCTAGTACCCAGTTTCGTTCGACTCTAATATAATTAATTATATAGAAAGACTAGCTGTGCCCCGCGGCTTCACCCGCGTATAATTAATAAAAATATAATAAATTATTTTATTACTATAATAACACACACACACATATGGCTACTGGTAAAGAAATACGTAATTAACGATTGGAAATTAATTTTCATAAGATACCGTAGGGTTTACCGATCTTATATATAGTCCAACATTTGCGCCATCACATGTTCTTTGTGTGTACCAATTTTCATCAAGATTGGTCAAGCCGTTCTTGAGTTATAAGAAGACTGACAGACAAACAGACAGACAAAAATTAAAAAAATAGTATAATGTGAATCACTGCATCATAAAACGACTATTTATCACAAAATTAGGTGAAAAAAAAATCTACAGACAGAACCAATAGATTTGTATAGTAGTATAGATCTTGAAATTACAAGAGCTAACCTAAATACTAATTCGTAGTACAGGAAACTATTTTCAGAAGCAACATTTTTAAGAACTGATGTATGTAATATCTTTATACGTATAAACATAGTATAATTTGCCTAAATCAAAGTACAGTTAGTGGGGTAGTTAAAAATTCCTTCCCGACTCCGAATCCCTGTGATGTGTAGCAATAAAACCAAACTTCTATGGGGATATCCGTTGGGTGTTTATTTTTGTATGACCAATGGATTCGGTATTTTTTTATTTATGTATCTCTTAAGTGAGCTCTGATAAGTACGAACTTTGTTAGAAGTGGATGCGCCTGCGCATTGCTTGTATATGTTAACTTTGAATATATCTGTGGTTTAAGTATTAAAGAGTGTTTTGATACTATTTTGCTTTAAGACGCCATTGGAAAAATTAATATAATTATTAAATTTTATTTATTTACTTGTAATCAACGTCGTACAGTTGTATTTTACTAAAATAAGGCCACAGAAGATTACAATTTTGATTATGATGATAGGAATAGAAGATACAATCAAAACAAAAATTAAAAGAAACATTACAATAGTATAAGTATTAATAATTATGTATAATGAAATACATTCTTACTTAATATTAACATGAGAAAGGCATAACACGAAATTATAGATATTATCAATCTTTTTTTGCTATAAGCAAATTTAAGCGACATTTAATACAAAGATAACATTTAAAGTACTATTTAGAAGTTCTTGTAATAATTCTAAAACGTTCGGTAAAACTAATTAGTTTATACAAACAAATAATTTTCCTCTTCAAAGCTATTTTCTTTCTAAATATAAAGATGACGATATTATTTGGATTCGAACAGTTTCCTCGGAATTGAAGTTTTATAAAAGCCCAGCGGTGAAATGTATGAGTAATAAATACAATTACCAGACACGAATGATAAATAGCATTTTTAATACATACTTGTTTTAAATATAAATCACAAAACATTGAAACATGTTGATGTCCTTCTGACCGATTTCGAAAGCCAGTCCCAAGAGAGAGCTAACTACACAGGATATATTATAGAGAATAAGTGTTTGAGCAAAAAGATTTTCTATTCTCTCTCATATTCCGATGACAATTCGCCGCGGTAGGAAAGAGTTCAGGCGCAGGACAAATGGCTTTATGTGTGTGACACACTTACAAACTTCCAAACTCTAGGCAGCTACTGATGATTCTATAGAATATCTAATTTTTTTTCGGCCCGACTAGGGTTTGAACCCAGGATCTCAGCATCTCTGGTATCATATCTAGCCATTAAAATAAAGAAGCAATTAATTTTAATATAAGCTTTGAGCATATTATAATTATCGAAAACGGTAAAATAGCAACGAATACTACGCTTCTGAGTGGTTTATCTCAATGAAGCTATTTCCAAACAGCGTTAGTGTTACGTTTAATTTAATGTAGAATGATTCAAGGCTTTTAAGTAGAATTTTTGGTTTAAAAGCTGAGTGAGTCAGTGCAATTACAGACATATCTTAAATCGTGGTAGCGCATTGATTGATAATGTCTATGAAAGGCATATATTTGCCATCAGTTTTACACAACAACCACCCCAACAATATGAAACAGGATCAATTCTAAAGCATCTATCGCTTTATCATCATCATCATCCATTTTTCGTCTACTGTTGGACATAGGTCGCTCCAATGACACGCCACTGAGCTCGATCTTCAGCTTTCAATCTCCAGCCACTTTGCGTATATCGTCACTCCACCTAGAAGGGGGGCGCCCTACGCTACGTTTGCCAAGGCCTTATAAAGTTATTTATCTATTCATTGGATTTATTTCCTAGACTAATGAAATTAAAATTATTGAAGAGATTTCTCCGTAATACAAGAACAGAATGCCAGCTGAATAATATTATTAAAAAATTGATTTTTATTTTCTGTTGTAAAACATGATTAAAAATATTTATACTTTGTATGAATAGTATGATGTAGAATAGTAGTATGTATTTTAAGATAAAAGTTGACGTTTAATCGAGACGGTTTATGTGTGCCGTGTAGCTGCAAAGTGTATACTGAGCTTTATCAGCCCAAAAATAATTCCGCGTCATCTAATTGAAGCGAACATTTAGTGCTGCGTTCCGCTCGATTTTTTATAACATTAAAATATTTATTTGAACATTTATCTTCTTAACTAGAGGATTTCAATTGCCGTAGAACGTGCATTTCAAGCGATTTCGTTTGCTATTACTATAAATTTAAGAGTGTTATTCACGTGGCTTTGTTATTCTGTTAGTTTTAACATTCTTATTAGTAAGATTGACGTAATCTTTGAGTAAATTCAATGTTCTCTATTCGCAGCTCTTGACCATGTCCAGCTCTGGCCTTAGTCTAGATTTTATTACGTGTTGTATTTACGTAGTCTCGTTTTGTAGATTTCGTTCGCGTGGGTTACCCTTCATTTGACTGATAAATATATGTACATACTGTTGAAATTTATTTCGAGTAATGACGTAATTTAACTAAAATTTTATTTAATAATTATAATTAAGTCATATATTTAACCTTACTTTCAAATTAACTCCCATCATGCTCTAAGAAGTTTTCATAAAATCAAACAACCATTCGCTTTATATGAATACGTAAATAAAAATGTTTTCTCTCCATCTGAATTTATTTAATGTTTCTTGGAATTATTTAAAAGTGAATTCTTGTTTATGCTTAAACGATTTCAATTGAAAATAACTATAAATAAAAATTTCATAATAAAATTAAGAAAAAGATAACTTTGTGTCAGTAAGATATCTTAAAGTCCAAAACCGTAGAACAAATATTTCACTCGTAAACAAATTACGGTTAGTTTATCGTAGCGCTGACAGGATTACGGCTTAAATAAACAGATTTAATCTCTAATTACTTTGACATAAGGTATAATTTAGATCGCATTAATTTGCCTAATGAACTGACGAATGATTTGTGATCTTTAGCTATAGCATGCGTTTGGAAATCTGCATATAAAAAATAGTAGACAGGACCTGTATACAAGTGTGTAGTTGCCTTCTGTGTGATATAATTTCTTTATAACCTTGCCTCGTTACTCTAGTGGCTCGTATATAAGGCCGATAATCCCAAGGCCCTGGTTGAAAATCACGAATCGAACCAAAAAGAGTATAAGAATTTTCAGTTACAGCTTGACGTCTGGAACTTGGCTGTGTACTTCTACGACTTAAAAAGTACATAAATTTGTTGGACCCACATTCCACCGAATTATGAGAATGAAATGAAAACACAGTTGTGATTTGCGCACTCACACGTTCTAATGTTTTGCGTGTGTGTTATATAGTCTGCCTTGAGTATGGCTGCTATAATCGGAAACAATCGAAAATATATGTATTTATATCATTTTTGTAATACTAAATTAGTGTTATCTTCTACACAACCGGCAGTGCAACCAACTGATAATAATTCAATATATCAAGTCTGAATCTAGGGAAAAAATCAGACAAATACCAAATGTGATGTTCAAATATTTAAAGCTAGGTCATTAATTACTCGTTCGCCTGTAGTTGCGGAGGTCAGGTGGCAGACGTTCCGTGTAAGATTTAGTCACTTGTCAAATCTGGATTAAAATAATAAATGCACTCTGGCACCGTGCCTGGAGAATGTTATGACGAAAACGTAAACAGTAATGAAAGTTGAATCAAACTTTAAACTCATCTAAACGTTCTATTTAACGTATTTCATAGTAAATTCATTATTTCTTGGCAGAATGGCTAATAGCCATCTGACAGTTAGTGATCAACGCCCCTAGACATTTGTACAGTAGGAAATATTAACCATCCCATACATCGTCAATGCGCCACCGATCTTAGGAACCAGGTTGTTATGTCCCTTGTGCCAGTTACACTGGCTCACTCACTAGGTTTATTTCGATTTTAATGAGAATGTTTGATTCATCTCTCTCTCATCAATAAAAAGTCAATAACCAATTTAAATTTGAATTTGGAATAATGTAACACATTTTTAAAGTATTTTTGTTACTAAAAAGAACTTAATGAACTCAAACGCAACTGTATTTTTTTCATAATAATTATCATTCACAAAATGATGTCAATCGTTCGTTCATTTCATTCCCAAGTATACCACAAAACTTACTAGTTACTATTTTTGTAACTTTTCGCCATCGTAGTTTTAAAATTAACATCATTCGTATCACGTAACACTTTGTAGCGACCGTTATGGGTCGTAGCGTGGCCAATTGAATAACGATCGTCCTGGTCAGTCTAGTGATGGGATAAACATCGATAAATGTGACATTTATTAGGTTTCAAGAAAATTGTCGAAAAAGTTTCGTCGTCAATGATAGAAATATCACATGACGTAACAGAAACGAATACGAATAGAAATGAATACAGAAATTTCATCATACTATGAAATTTTGATAATATTATTGACATCGTTGCTGTGCTACATAACACAAAAATTATGTTTAGAATCATATTAATTATAAATCTGCAGAATTATGTAAAAAATAACGACGTGTTGTACCTCACGCATGCAGAGCATGCAAATATAAATGGGAGCATAGAGTTATAAACAGTGATAATAGAAACTAACTAACTTTAGTTATACTATACAAATCCTAATCATCCTAAAAACTACCTAACATGTAACCTCACACGCGGGTGTAGTCGCGTGTAGAGCTAGTATTTAATAAATTATATAGAAACTATTTCTTCTTCAAGCACTCACAATAAAATACCTAAAAATAATATCATAAAATATCCATAAATTCTGAAGAATACTTTGCTCGCTACGTAATCGAACATAAAAGATCTATTATCGTATTTATAAATATAAATAACAATACAACTACGCCTCGAGCTAATAGCGTAAATCTGGCGATTTCTCAAATCTATTCTCAAAATATATTATATTGGTAGTAATTTATCGATAATAAATAATCATTATCCACGCAACACTAGCGAATCTCAGATACTTACAGTCGATTTACACATCGCTTGGACACAATAGTCAGTTTTATTGCTCAGGGGAGAACGATACAGTAGCCCACGTGATAAATTGTATCAGGCTATTATATTTTTTATTCGACCACAATTAAGAGCGATAATCGTGTATTATGTTAACATATTATGTGATTGGTAAATGTCCTTGAGATTGGGAATTAATTTAACGTAAAACGGATGTTTTTTTTTTTCTAAATACGTTAAAATATTTTTGTATAGGAATGATTTCTAATGATTTCGATTTTGTATGTGGGAACTCTGTTACTCATGAGGGTATGATAATGTTATTGTTAATGTGCGTTAATTTTAATATTATTATATGGGATTATAAAATCCGTACATTTAAATTTAGTCAATAATAAATTGGTCCGTGCGTGGTCGACACCAGTGAAACAAAGGAATGTGTACTTTGTAAAAACGTCTTATATTAATTAATTAACTATAAATTTTTCATTTTGTGTTGAGAGAAATAAATAACATATCAATATAATCAATTGTAAATCTATTTATTTATTTTATTTTATTTATATGCTTTATTGTACACACAGTAACAGAAACACACATTAATGGAAAAAAAAAGTAATAAATTCCGGTAGCACAAAAGGCGGTTTTATCGCTGAGAGAGCGATTTCTTCTAGACAACCTTTGGGACAAGGACATGAGCTTAATCCATTTTATTATCAAGACAACAAAGTCGACATTATTAATGTTTTGTTAGTTTTGATCAACTTGCTGTGAAGTACCGCGGAATAGACTTCAAACTACACACAAAGTAAAGACAAGTCCTTTTTTCTAGTAGTGTAATATTAACGGACTTACCGAAGTGCTCAAAATGCGATTATTTTGGAAGGATATCGAATTTTATCAAAGGATGGTCAAGGGAAACCACAAAAGCGGGGAAGAGATGAAATTGCATACGATACGCAATTTTGGAAGGATGTATTGTGTTGTTACTTAAATCATATGATTTGTTCATTTTAGCGTGAATCGAAATCGTTTTCCTCGTAATTTCCTTTAGTTTTCCCGTCGGATGGAGTCATCGACGTTTTCTCAGCGCGCCATAACTCGCACGAGCATTATTTGGAATACGATTTTGCAGAAACCACGGATAGATTGAAAACAGCAGCCGTTCCTCGATACGTGTTTAAATTGTAACAGTTACTGGCTCGCCAACTTGCTTGTGGGAATTCTACTAATTACGTACTGTTTTGTTGTAATAAAGTTTGTTTTTCTTTTATTTAAGTAGTTCGTTTATTTTAATTTTAATGTATCGTCATTGAACTACAAAGAGTCGGTATTTATTGTACCCTTTATTTTACTCGTCTGTCATATAATTTTGGACTGAGCGTCGTAAATCTAAATTTATTATTCAAAATTGTATAAATAAAAGTGTATAATATCGTAAATATAATTTGAAATGTAGAATGTATAACTAGACAAAATGACTTATAAATAATGATTATTTGATATTAGTGAATATATTTTGAAAATGTATTATTCCGTAGCTTTTCTATTGAAGTGGACAGTGCAAACGGTGCACGTTGTATACAATATACAGAAATAGCATATTGCGTTCAAGATTTGACCGATCGCACGTACATACATAAAATTAGACTACTATATATATGAATTCTAGTATTATTGTACATCAGTCTCGACGGATTAAATCATATTATATATATAAATATGTAATGAATAATTCAATTCACTCAACACAGAATACGATCGTGATATGTCAGTAAGTGATTATTGTTGTAAACTAGTAATTACTATAAACTAGCGCTTCATCCGCGGCTTTGTTCGCGTTATAATTCAGATGTATTAAATTAAATCTCTATCTTACTACCTATCACTTGGTGGTAGGGCTTGGTGGTAGTTGCCCCTCCCTTACAAGGAAACTGAATAATGGTTGTCAAATATTCGAGTTTCCTCATAATGTTTGCCGTCATTGACCAAGATATAATAAATTTAGTAATATTTGTATGGATCTGAAGATGTGACATATGATAGCGAGCCATTACATTGTATTTGGATAAAATATCTTAATCGTAAATAATATATTCTCGGTGGTAGAGCTTTGTGCAAGCTCGTCTGGGTCGGTACCACCCACACCAGATATTCTATCGCAAAACGGCAGTACTTGGTATTGTTGTGTTTTGGTTTGAAGGGTGAGTGAGCCAGTGTAATTACAGGCATAAGGGACATAACATCTTAGTTCCCAAGGTTGGTGGCGCACTGGCGAAGTAAGCGATGGTTAACATTTCTTACAATGCCAATGTCTAAGGGCGTTGGTGATCACTTACCATCAGGTGGCCCATATGCTCGTCCGTCTACTTATACAATAAAAAAACGAAACGGAATGTCATTTTATTTACTTTTTTTATCAATTATACGGAAATCTTATTGTGATAGTTCTCTGTGTGCGCGTGCGCATATGTGTAAATGTGCGGCGTTGTATTTATTGGCCTTGCTTATGTGTGGGTTAAGTCGGCTTTTCTGTATCCCACAATCACGTAACGCTCCCTCGCTTTATATTCTTTCCGTGTGTGACACCAAGGAAGCGCTGTGACTTGAGACAGTATCGCCCGCTTTTTCTTTTCAAAACTATAAAGCTATTAATCAATCGATAAATTTAACACACATATACAACCATATTAGTGTTACGATTAATGAAGTTATCTTTCGTTTCATTATTTAATGAATATAAAAAAATATTCTCATTAAGTACAGAATGCATAGTAATTTGTAGCATATTAGTATACATACAATTGAAAAATCTTCCACTTCATTTGACGTATAGCTCTGTAGCTATTCTGAGCTAGATAATAAGTAGAACTTTATGGATTAATCTGAGATAGTCATATGCGACATAATACAACTATAAATAAAGGATACGTTTATCAAATTAGCGTTACTACATATTATGAAACAAAGTCCCCTGCTGCATTTGTCTGTTTGGCCGTCATAAACTCAAAAACTACTGAGCGGATTTTCATACTGTTTTCACCAATGGACGGAGTGATTTATGAGGAAAGTTTTAGTGTATAATTCATTAAGGTTTTGTGAAGATGATGAAGATGAAAAAATCATGCCGTCTGAAAGTTTTACTGACGTGTGACACGTAAACGTAGAGCTATATGAATTACTAAATAAACGACTTATGTTGACTCTTATTCTTTTAGTGCGGAACCGGGGTGTGTACCTCGTATTATACATATGTATAGCGCAGCGTCGTGTTTCAAATTTGTTTCTTCCAAAATAACATTGCATATAGAGACAGTACAATCCACATTGACGCACCTCTTTTTTTACCAATCGCGACAGTACAAGTTTGCAAAGTAAGCGGTAATAGTGGGGCGCCACTTCGTGGATTGTACTTACTTTATCGCAATACTACAGTTTTTGAATAAAATATTAAACAGATATACATAAATAAATGCAGAAAAAACGTGTCAACTTTTTTTAAACCCATATAGTGTTACCATTTCAAAGAACGATTCGAATTTATAAATATGTTCATTCCCGGTAGGGAAATAAATAATGTCTGTTTACACGAGAAATCTTCATTAATTTCCCAAGAAACGCCGAATTATTCGAGACGAATTAAAGATTTACGTTACAATTGTTGTAATTTCACGCCTTTCCTGGACGAATGATTTATTACTTAATGTCCTTTTAATAGTTTTGACACTAAAAACATTCTTTTAAATAAATCACCGATGACGTTCCTTATTTAAAACTGCTTTTGACGTCTAATTTTATGTGAAAACGTGTAGAAATCAACTGTCAGATACTTTGTGCCAATATTTTTTGTTATAATGCGCAAATTAATCATTTTTTGGTTACCTACGCCCATAGACATTGGCGCCGTAAGAAATATTAATCATTTACTACATCGGCAATTTACCACATCTCTTGGGAACTAAGATATTCCGTGCTTTGTGCCTGCATTGTCATAATACTATCTTTTATTAATTAGTTTCATGATTGTTGATTGTTAGTGGTCGATTATGTATCAGCTACACGTATAAATTGTCCGAATATTAAATCACTATGATATCGTTAAATGATGATTATAAAAACTTGTTTATATTACATAAATCTATTTATTAAACAACTTTGACGTAATTTAACTATTAGTTACTCATGATATTATGTATGTAACATAAGTACCAATGCGCTTCGAAAACCACTCGATACATACTCAGGCACAATATCTGGCTCTACAATACACGGAGTATTGAGAGCCAGAGTAACAAGTAACCCTTTAAAAAGTCAAGTATAATAAAATAAATCAATCTGTCCCGATGTCTGCTATAGATGCTTTATTGTTCGCGAGCGTGGGCTTAAAGTTACGTGTTGTGATAATGCATGCACATGTTTCATTTGTTATTTATCTGTGATGTGCACAGATAAACAATGAGCGATAAATTACTTAGAATGTAGATTAAAAAAATCTTTATATTGAGATATTTTTGTGGGAACTTTTATTTTATTTATTCTGTATATTATTTTAATGGACTGTGTGTTTCAATAATTTTGTTTCGAAGCATACTTTATGTTGGGAATTTGTAATATTAAATTTTGTTTATGGGCAATTATCGCCATAAAGACTACCTATATAAATATTTATCGTTGTTAAGTACCGTATCCTTAGGCTGGATTGTATAAAGAAGTGCAAATATTATATAAAGTTTAAATAAGCGTTATTTATTATCAATAAAAATTTATATATAATTTATAAATAAAACCTACAAATAACAATAAAATTTGAAAAATATATATGTAAAATAAAAAAATAATCTAATATTTCCAATTTTAATATAAGTAATTTATTGATATATCATTGAAAGGTTTAAAGAAAAGGAGAATTACTATACTTCATTGAAAGGTAAAAATCAGTAATTTACGCAGTCCTATGTCCGGAGCTTTAGGAAGCCACGCTTTCCTTGTCCTTCGCCGGTAGTATGTATAGCGCTTATTATAACTTTCATAGGAATTTCGCCTTTATATCAATTTTATAAGAAGCTATTTCGTGTGTATCACCCAAACTTCACGTTAATCTTGATAAAGTAATATAGTCTCTATGAGTATAACAATTAAGGTTACAGGTGTGTGTACTTTTCATGTGTAGGAGACAGGAAGTTTACGAACACGTGTGTTTCCTTACACAGGATGTTGTAGAATTTGAAACGAATTCGCTACAATTGAGTTTGAAAACGGCGAATGCGATTTGAACTGATATTAAGACAATATTGATTTTAAAAGTATATTTTTTCTTGTAACTAATATTTATCTGGCAACATTTTTTTTTCTTCACCTAACATTGCCAACGTTCTGTTTCCTTGCATTTTTTATTTATCAAAGTGATTGTAGTTATGTTTACTTTTGTGGATATTATTTAAAAAATATTTTGATTGATTTAAATCTTAGGAATAATTTTGCTAATTAAACTTAATAAGTTTAATTAGCAAAATTATTATAATGTAAAAAACTAATAATATATAATCAAGACCCGAATGTGATATCATACCGCATATGTCAGTACGCATTTACATTTGCGGTTGATGTTATTGACAGACGTAATTCAGTGGCGGTAATTGTAAAAACATTGCGGTTTACTAAACGTGATTTGTATACAAACCTATTTTAAAATCATAATTTCGTAATATATAATAGATTTAGATATGTATTTGAATTTTAATAATAGTATAGGAACGTAACAATTGTTGTTCGAAGAGGTTCGATATTTAAAGAGGATTAAGCTTATTAATGTCACGTTAAGTTGGTATTCTTGTAGTATTCATAAAAATTTGGAATTTTGTAGTTGGTAGTATATACACTCCCGTGCCTGTGCCTTGGAAAGCACATAAAGTCTTGACCTCTATCGGTGGTAACACTGATTTTACTCTACAATTACTCCTGTGGCTATAGTCTCCTCCTCTGGAGGACATCATTTATTATAAAGAGTAGTCTCGTGGTAGCTATCTTGGTGGTCTTGTGACTAGCTAGTGTGGCTGCGGATTATGAGGTTCCAATTTTGAAAATGGAGACTGAAATAAAGAGCTGTAGATTTGTCTATACCCTAAATAAAGTGAATTATTGTTTTAGAAAAATGTGACTTAATTGAATTTAAAAAATTATAACACATTTTACAGGACTTTATTTAAATACAACACTCTGTAGTCAAATAAAAAATATATTGTTTACTAATATTCGTGTAAAAAATCGCCGCACGCGCCATCTGTTGTCGGCGACTGTTATGTAATTGTTTATTTTATCTACGTCGATGTCTGTCTTGTGCATACATTTTTTTTTCTTTTATCTTGAGTTCACACTCGGAGTTAATATACATACGATTTATTATATTCGAGATTGGAATAAGAATAATATAGACCGAACTTTGTATTTAATACTTTAAGCCGTCGCGACTTCGCCCGCGGTAAATATTTATTTAAGATTATAGTTATTATTTTTCTATCAGTACTATAACAATGACACTATGCGGGATGCATAAATATCAAAACAAAATTTGGCAAAATCTTTTTAAGAAAGTGGAAATGTGCGCATGCGCACTAATATGTGCGGTAATGCGCTTACATTTTGCATGCATTTTTTGAAATAGATTTTCTTAGTAAGTCAGTCGGGTTTTATTTATTTGTTACAAATATTTTAGTTTAAGATTTTTTTTGTGGTAAATTAGCGTCATACTCGTAGTATGTATAAGTACTAAATATTAGTCATTTTTTAATGCCACCGATGAAAAAAAAACATCGCAGTTAGCGTTCATTCTAGTTATTTTTCTAGTTAAAACAGGGGATTTTATCCTTAAAATTTAAATGTTTTTAAACCCTTGAAGTATTCTTCTATTTCACAGAATTAATCGAATGTTAACAATCGCCTTAGACTAGTCGCCATATCGACTAGTATAAATATAATGCAACCAAATTGATAAGCTTGTTTTTTGAAACTACTTAAAACTAGATGTCGTTTTCATATTTCATTTTTGTTTCTAGAGACATGATTTGTTACGAAGTTTCTGTGCTATTGAAACGTCGAGTTTGATTTCAATTTAAGATATATAAAATTAAAATAAACCGCCGCCCTCGTATCAATTAATTTCACGTCATTTATTTATACCACAGATTATAAAAACACGTTTGAAAATAAATCAAATAAAAGATCGTTGAAAGTTCTATTTTCGAATCGAGGGAACATAACAATAAAAACGTAATCCAACCCTCAACTTGATGTATCCACTTTTAAATACACCAGGTTAACCCTTCAACGCTATGATATATGAAACCAAGGCACGTGTTATACGGTCTAATGAAAAGTAACATTAAACAGAGCTAAGACGTTAAAACTTTTTTTTCTAACGCACCTTGTATATATTTATGAGTATCTATTTACGTTTATGAAACATCGTAAACGTTTGATTAAATGCACTGGCAATACTAAATTATGTGTCAACGACTTTTTGTACTCGTTTTTATTAGGTATTGGCTTTCAGGAAGTTTTTAATACAATTAAAGGACAATTGCAATTTAAAATGACCGGCTAAATGAATGAATGAATTTGTGCCTAATTTACAAGCGAGTTTTTTAATTTATCGTGAAGATTAAAAAGCACAATGAAAAAACATGCAACTATAATTAACAATGTTGTCTTTGTCTTTTTAAAGCCCCATTTCATTGGTAAGAAAGAGACAACACATCCATTAGATATGGATAGATCTACGTTATAAATCTGGTATATAATCTATTAAGATAACAAGAAAATTATTTTTATAATCAACCCTTCTAATTGTCCGGGCGTTGAATAAAAACTACACATTTTTATATGACTGTTTATTTAATGTTTAATTTTATACCAAGCCAACGAACCCGCGGTCAGGCGTTGGGGCGACCGGATAAAATTATATCCAATGTAACTTGAATGCAGAAAATGCATTAAAAGTTTTAGTGTAAAGTGAACCTTTAAATCTGTCCCAGTTAATGCCGTTACAATTTTGTGTCTTAATTAAAAGTGAAAAGGTCTTAAATCTAATGTCGCTCGAGTTGCTCAATCCGATACGACTGAAATAAATTCGCCTCCGTTTAAAAAAAAACGATTTTATAACTTGCGGAAGAAAATAAAATGAAAATTATTATCCTCTTGCTATATGATGCGAATTAATGCGATGTTTTGCTTTATTAACTATGACATGTATGGCCAAGTGGGTCCTTTCCTTTGATTTTGCTTCACTATATCGGTGGAGGCTGAGCTTTAAACGTAGCTATCGATATTCGTCAGTGTATACTTATATAGGCGGGCAGTAAAGGCAATGCGTTTTGACATTTATTAGTTTTCACGCACCCTGTATTTCAGGTTACAGCGTTGCAACGAGCATTACGTATTGAATTTAATAGCCAATGTTTGTAAGTTGATCTATTTTTGGAAAAGTTACAGATGTTCCAAGCAAACTAATATATCATTCGAACAAATAGGATCTGTGTTAAATTTTCAGTATTTCTGTGCCAAATAACGTTTTCTTGAACTAGTTCTTACTACTAACTACACAGTAATTTCTTTTGATGTTCGATTGTTTTTTAATATAATTTATATTTTATAAGTTCACGATCAATATAGAGTACTGAATATTAACGATATAATAATAGTTAAAAACTATGTACTACCATATTTTTAGATTTGAACTCATTTTATTGTATTACTCGCAATACCCGGCTTCGCCAGCGTATAGTTTAGCTTGTGACGAAAATCCGTCCAAGTTTGCAATTTTAACGAACACAAGTATTTGAATTATATATAGTAAATATTTAAATTATTATTATGTAGCAGCAGTAGCCTAAAATAAAAAAGGACATTTGTTTCGTTTCGGTAACTCGCAAATAGCCATATTAACCTAAAAAGAGAGAATTACTTTTGATATATTTAAGTGTCTCTAAGTTATATATAACTTAGAGAAACTTAAATGGATTTATTTATAAACAAATTCCTTTCAAAAGACAGTGACTGACCATTTAAATAACAAATGAAGAAAATAATTAACATTATACTCCATTGTTCCAGCAGCTAATGGATCCTAATAAGACGAGTTGAAGTCCACCGTGAAACATGACGCGAGCGGCCATTGCGTTTTGGCGCGAAATGCCAATCGCTGTCACTTTTGTTATCGCGGCTTTGGCATGCGTCGTTTCAGCCAGAGACATTGTTTTAGGTAAGTCAATAAACATTGGTTTACTAAACTTGCTCATATATATATATGTGTAATATACAGATTATTCATATTTATTTTTAAATAATTACATAGAGTCCGTTCCAATGGTAAGAAGAGTAAAGATTAAAAACTCTTTGATATATGTTTTTTTTTATTGTATAGGTAGGCCGACGAGCATATGGGCCACCTGATGGTAAGTGGTCACCAACGCCCACAGACATTGGTATTATAAGAAATGTTAACCATCGCTTACATTGCCAATGCGCCACCAACCTTAGGAACTAAGATGTTATGTCCCTTGTGCCTGTAATTACATTGGCTCACTCACTCTTCAAACCGGAACACAGCAGTATCAAGTACTGCAGTTTTGCGGTACAATATCTGATGAGTGGGTGGTACCTACCCAGACGAGCATGTACAAAGTTCTACCACCAGTAATGCATGTTCCATGCGATTTGCAGATAGCTTTACTGTATTTTTACAATAAACAATAATTAAGTAATATATCTTTATTTATAATGCAACTTTAGCTGTGCTTCAATTAATCATAGATTAAAAGTGAAATGAAAGTGGATTATTCACTTTAATTTAACTTCCGAACTTCACATAACAACTTCGAAAATATTTTGTTTTAATAAAAAAAAGGCTATATCATCTTTGGACAGTGGTAACTACTTATCAGATGTCTCATGTTAACTAAGTTCAATTTTCTATCTTAAAATATAGTATAGTTATTGGGAGTATAAGTAGTTATGTGGGAGAAAAACAAATATTATTAAAGAATTATACAGCTTATTGACAAATTACCGGTCGAATAATTTTTATATTAGCAATTACGATAACGTTCGGAACCAAAAACTTTACAAAATGTCTGTTTAAAATCAATGAATATACAAATGGCCACTATTAATGAATCGAAAATAACACGCAGGAAGTAATATAAATAAGTTTTTTTTTTCGTAAGGATACAATAAATCATACTTTGGTAGAATCGTATAATTTGATAGTTCGCTATTGCGATTTTAAAATCCAAATCCAACAATGGGCTAAAACGTACACAGATTGAATTTTTATTGACTTCATAAATTGGAAATACGCCATTAGATATTCTCCAAACATCCATTCATGATATATTAACAAAAATCTTCGAAGCGACGTCGAGAATTTTAATTTTTGAATACGGCTCCGCATATAAATTTAATGTCGAAATATTTCGCAACGATATTTTTGGTGATGGAAAGGGCCCATCGACAAAATTACTATTCATTGTGACTTGTATATACCACCATATTTGCGTTCCTGTTTAAACAATAACGACACGATTATATTTTGAAATATAAATTTACATTCGAAATACAAATTAAAATATTTTTGTCAGTTGCCTGTCCTACCAATTTTTATAAAAAAAAAAAATAGTAATGTACTACATTGGAGAATATTTCTGTTGTCATGTATTTTATTGGACACCTAGATATGGTACGCCATATAATACGAACATGTAGCTTATACTTTTATACAATAGAAACGCAATATAATAAACGCATTAAATAAACGGCTGCAACTTTAAAAAACCTTATATATAATAGATATTCTAATTTTTCCTCTATTTTGTCTCAACTGGAGGAAAGGAAAAATGGTCAAAATCAATAATGAACTGGTTTACTGGTCACAATAAAAGGAAAAGAGGTAGACCACTTAGAAGATGGGTGGACGATATTAAAGCTGTAGCAGGAGGCATATGGATGAGAGCTGCTAACGATAGAGAGGAATCGAGGAAGTTGGAGCAGGCCTTTGCCATTAAGGGGCACACAGACAGAGTCGTCGTTGCATTAAGTTAAGCGAAAAAATATAAGAAATGTAATATAGAAGTGAAAGTATTAGATATGGAACAAAAGATAAATACTGTCTGAAATAAAGGCTATTATTATTAGATACTCTAATTTGGTGTAAGGACTCGTCTCTTGAGGATAAGGCTTGGAGTTTATTTCACCACGCTGTCATCCGCGGAAGATCGAGCTCAGTGGCGTGCCATTGGAGAGGCCTACATCCAGCAAACGGATGATGATGTTGATCATCCGCGGAATGGTGAATAAACCACCGAACAGGAGATGAATAACAAACACATTAAAGACGTAAAAAAATAATCTGTATTTAGATTATATTATACGCCTTTAATAACGTAAAGAATATGTCAAATTATATTTAAAAGTAAAAAAAACACACACACGACATTGAATATACGTACTTTTACGTTGTTTGTAATATAATATCCTGTGTACTTAGCTATGTATTTTATATTATAAACAAAACAATTAAATGTATAGCAGCGTAAATGTCCCAGCGGAACACGTTATTACTTCACGGGCACAAATCGATTGCTTCCCAAATGTTCAACCCTCTCATTTGGTACTCATTAAGCAGCCGGATGCATAGACAATTACGATAATAACCATTTTATAAGGCCCTTTACGTTGACTCGCGTCTAGAAATACATGATTACATCTGAATTGATGTATCGGGGGTGGGAGGTCTTCTGTGATTGGTTAAACGGATAGAATGTTTTATTCAACAATTAATCTGAGTTAGACCAATCGGGTACGGTTATGCTAATTTAGTTTCATAAGAAATATTGTTCCACATTTAAATTTCTATGACTGGTTTCAATATATGTGGAAAGTACTTTTACATTTGAAAACAATAGATGCATTATGTTGTTTTATAATATATGAGGATTAATTACCGCCCCTCGAGACATCTCTGGTGATAGGAAGGAAGACTGACTCTTTGTTTGAAAGATTTACATATGATTCGCAGGCAGGAAATAAAACTTACATATTCGTTGATATCCCGCGAGGGTTTGGCTTTTTTGTAATGCCTCACATACTAGAATATGATTCTTTGTTTAACGTATTCGTTAAGGAAATGTTAAAATCTAATTTTTTTTTTGTCAATGATAATAGTTATCTCATTATCGTTTACTTAAAATTAATCAACAGTTTAGAGTTAAACATATATATATCAAAATATTTAAAATGGTACCATTGTCTAGAATAGAAATAATAAATAATCGTTACAAGTGGTAATGGTACGTTTAATAGAGAAAGTGCATAACTTTTTTTACTAGGGTACTGATTAAAACATTTGCCTAAGAAACTGCTTCAATGGCGAGACAGTAAATACCATTGAAATTTATTTTCGATTTTATGATAGAGACTATCACGTTTTACGATTGCTCAACAAATACTCTCTTTATCTGAATGTCGGTAAATATTTACATTGATGGCATTCCGCGTCAACATTGCTTACTCCAATTTCGTCCTAAACAAACATCATAAAATTTGGATAAGAAAGATTTACGACTAAAATTAAATAAATTTTTTTGCGACAAAAATTGTTGCATTTTAGATACGTGCTATCTTAAAAATAAAAATAATACATATTAAAAAGGATAGATAAGAACGCGTATAGATTATCTATTTTAAATTTAAAATAATATTTTAAAATAAATATCAAAGTTTAAAACTGCACTGTGAAGAGACTATGACGATAATTTACAGGAAAACGTGAATAGCGATACATAAAGCTAATAAATTTAAACACGCACACAATGCTCGGGAATTAATAGATTATTTATTAAACATTAAAAATAATGTTAATCCAGCTATTGTGCGGGTTCGAGATAGCAACAATATTCGAATACAAATAGGATTTTCCAAGGCTGTATAAGGACGTGAACGGTCACGACTCGATGCTCACGAGTTTCCCAGCATGTGGAATATTGCGAATGCATTCTACGTGCTGATTCGAGATATGACGGATTCACATAGGATGCATGTCCGTCAGTCCTGAGTTGAGGTAAAGAACGCCGACTTCCGTCGATGCGCTGTCTCCATTTATATTCAATACGTTCTAATGCTCGTTGCAATCCTAACGTCTCTTTCTAACTTCTTCGTTATTTTCATTTGTTTAAGCTAGAGAGTCGACTAGTACAACTATAAGCCGAGAAGTCCAGCGGTTAGAATAAGTAAATTTGAACCGATTTTTTTGAGGTTAATCAGATCAGGCAAGACTGATTTTCATGTGATTAATTTGTTTTTATTATTTATTAAAACATCATGAGGCTTTCCTTACACGTATGGAATGAAAATTTACCATATGTATCCACTCATTCACGTGGTGGAATAAACTGCAGAACTTCTCAAGGAGAGTAAGCCTTAGTCCAACAATGGGACCATTTCATTAGTAGTTCACTATAGAAGTAGTAATAAGATCATAATGTTTTATGGCGGAAGATATTTTTCAGCTCCTTGTTAGTTAAAGTCAAATTTTACAGCACGTATCCTTAGCACTCGATTAGTTCACCGCAGTCGATTGTTTTCCGAGAAACACGCCATTAAACGGAATTAATAGTACATAATGCGTTTGACATCTATAAAAATTTAGTAAGTCAAATGAAAACAGAATCACCAACGAAAGCAAAGATAGGGTGCAGAAGTGGAGATGACGCTTAAAAAGTCGTAAAAAATTTATAGTTGGTGAGAAAATAAATAGTATTACGCTGGTCTCCATCTAAGAGTTATACAATAAAAAGTTTACAACTGTAAGAAAATAGACCGACTGCTCAGGAATGGTCGTAGTTTCGTAACATTAACACATACAAATAAATATCCCTCGACTTTCGTTCACTGTTTCTATATTACTTGTTGTTATAGAGTTATTTTAAGGTGTAGTATTTTTAATATAAATATATAAAACTTCAGACGTATATTTTAGTAATTGTCGTGTGTTATATATCTTAAGGCAAGAGTTATAATAACAGTTAAATACTTTCCATTTCTGTTAATTGTTATTTTTTATTAAGTTACAATAATAGGCATACATAACATTAAAAAGCTGCTATCTCGTAATCCGATGGGACGGCAATCTGATGCGACTGAAAAGAGTTCAAGCACAGCATCTACGGATTTACGTGTACTGTACATACTCGTAGTTCCAACTTCCTGACTCCGGACTGCTAATAACAATTTTATCGGCTCGACCTGGGCTTCGATCCCAGAAGCTGGGGTCTACGGTCTTATATCTAGACACCAAACCAACAAGGCAGTCAATAATATAAGTTGAATGATTTGAAATATGTCGTTTTCATCCACATACATATCTACCCCGAAAACGTTCCTTCTAACGCAACAAAACGCCCTCTCTATACATTCTTGACTGATATGCTTGATAAAAACCTCATGTGTTAAAATGGATTGGCCTTATCCTACTCTGCTGGAACCACATGGTAATGATTTTCAAATCATTAATATCCTGGGACATTATTCACACAAGGCCATCTGATCCCAAACTAAGCAGAGCTTGTACTATGGAAACCAGAGAACTGATATACTATATATATTATTTTTGTTTTGTAAATACATACTTATATAGATAAATACACCCAGACTCAGGACACACAGACATGTTCATGCACACAAATGTCTGTCCTGGGTGGGAATCGAACCCACGACCTTCGGCATGAAAGGCAATTATTACCAACCACGCCAACCGGCTCGTCAAATATTTATTTTATAAACAAATCTCAGACCAAACAGAAGTTCGTAAAGTTGGTAAGAAAGATTTAAATAGTCATCTGGCAATAAAATAATATCACCTCCTAAACAGGTCCATTAAATTTGAGATTTAGATGAAGAGCGAGCAGCTGCGGAGTTCAGCAATAAGTAAAAATATATCTGTCATGAATTCCAGAATAAGCCGCTAAAGATGATACATTTTATCATATATGTATGTATTTCATATAAGTGGATGAAAGGGTTTTTGTCCTTAACTGAGAATCCTTAACACTTATTCTAATAAGTATAATATATAGGGTGAAATGGTTCTATGGAAAAGGAGTTCAGCTAGCTTCGGATTTATGCCTAGGCCCCTACCCAGCCAAAAATAGGGAATGGGGGCCTCAAACGTCAGTGCCTAGTGCCCTTAGATCTCAGTACGGGCCTCGCTTCATCTATAGCTGTAGGTAGAGTCAATGTAATTTTATAAAGACTCTGGTAAAAGAAGAAGCGAAGTCTTTTAAAGATTTAAATTCCCAGGGAAAGTTAATGTAATGGGACCGATTTTGTGAAACCCCATTTTGTTGAAAAAAGGATGGTTGATTATTAATAAAAGAATAAAAATGTATAAGCCTGTAAATATTCCACAGTTTGGAGTCTATTCCACCAGGCTGCTCCAATGTGGATTGCATTTAAAAAAGAATAGTGCCATATCAAATTGAATTTATATATCTTACTTCAAAATTATATGTTAATTATTAATTTGTAACTGATAATGAAATTAATAAATCAATACAAAACAAATTTTCAAACTTTTATTATTGTAACATTTAATAAAACGACTCCATGAAGTTCGAAATATACAGGAAATATACCTAAAGATACAGGACATCAAAAATGTACAACTATATAAAATATTTTTACACACGGTCGTCTGTTCCAAAGGTTAGCAACTTACTACCAGTGTTATAGCCGATTGATATATATATATTTATATATTAAAATTTTAAATAAATGTGTATATAATATATACTTTAATACATAATACACTCCAGTCAGGCGGGAAGCGAATCCGTAACTCCGGAGCGGAAGGTGGTCACTGCGTCAACGGGCTAACCAAAATTTATGTTAACACAAAATTAATGTTAAAGACAATTAATTCAGACATGCATGAATTCTTTTGTGCTGGTGTAAGTCATAAATTATAATCATTTTCTTATCACAACAATATATATTTAATCAAAAACAATCCTTTATGTAATAAACATTAAGGTCATATTTAAATGCTCGTAACTTATTCAAATACCTACGCGTAAGTCAGGATTAAATGCACCATTAGTCAATAAGGCCGGTTTGTGAAAGTTATGGCGTTTTGTAATAGAATTAACCATTGAGAACCACCCTGATGTCTAATAGTTATACGAAAACATATACTGATAAATTTGTTCTCACATAAATGTATTTGTTACAAGGAAATGCAATTACCACGCTTATATATAAACGATATAACGATGTATTTGGTGGTATTTTCAAATCAACCGGTGTTCCATCAGTGTAGCAATATATGTAATCTTTATATGTATATACTAGACTAGATTTTAGATTAGGTTCTACCTTTCAGATAAGGGAAAAGGTAAGGTACAAGGGTTAATCTCATTTATCAACGATTAATTTCCAATGACAGTATGATTTGCCGAATAGGAGTATTTGCAAAAATATGTCTTAATGCGATTGAAAGACACAAAAAACAGCTTAAAATCCAAATTCAAAATATACTTCAATACAAGCTGAGAACGTGATCATATAAATACAAGATAGAAATTCTAAGGGCAGAGTTTATATAAAAAAAAGATCTCGTCCAACTGACGTTAGGTAATAGACTTGTATTCTGCAATGTTCCATCATATTTAATAGCAGCTGTTACAACCAGCTGTCAACGTATCAACAGTACGGCGAATAACACGCATTCCTATCATAATTTCGTTTCAGAACTTCATTAACTTACTAGTGGAAACACATTTCAAGTCAACGACGTTATTATTTAGCACATCAACACCTTGGCATTGCTGATAAATTGAGTTTGAAATTAATGAATTTCATTTAAATTTGTAGACCAACCGTGTACAGTTAGAATAAAAACAAAATCGGTATGGTAGTAAACAAAAAAAAAATATATATATAATACTTTATGTTCATTAAAATATATTATTAATAGCTACTATAAATTCTACTATTATGACAATATTTATATACAAAGAGGCATTATATTACATACTTACTCATCATATCTCCACCTGTGTAGGGCTTTATGCAAGACGGTCTTTTCATCAATTATTTTGCTGTACATTAGTATATTGTATCATTGTGTTTCGGCTTAAAACTTGAGTAAGCCAATGTAATCATAGACTCTAAGATCTTGACATCTTGAGATAAGGTAGGTAATAGTTCTCGCAATGCCATTGTTTATTAGCCAAGGCTGCCTACACTTAGACTATGTTGTATTTCCTCGTCTGATATTCTAAGATAAACTAACAAAAAGTTATTATACTAAAATTATTTAAAAATATTTTTCTTTAAAATCTCTAGTATTTATTCTAATAGCAGTGCTATTCTGTAAGAACTCACATCGCATTTCACTTGTGAATTGTTGAACTGACTCACGGTGATACGCAATTTTGATGTCTGTATCGTTCAAATGTTATTGTAATTGTCAATGACGAACCGGTTGGCGTGGTTGTTAAGATACTTGCCTTTCACGCCGCAGGTCGTGGGTTCGATTCCCACCCAGGACAGAAATTTGCGTGCATGAACGTTTGTCCTGAGTCTGGGTGTAATTATCTATATGAGTATGTATTTACAAAGGAAAAGTAGTATATATATAAATATATCAGTTGTCTGGTTTCCATAGTACAAGCTCTGCCTAGTTTGGGATCAGATGGCCTTGTGTGAATGATGTCCCAGGTTTTTATTTATTTTATTATTATTATAAATATCGCATATCACTTTCTAATATTTCACGATCGCGGTAATGAATTTCGGTTAGCTATATAGGAAATAGTAAATCCTTAAGGTTTAATAAAATTTTATCAGAATCGGTTCAGTGGTTTAGCATTGAAAGCCGAAGCAGAAACAGATAGGTAGAGCTACTTTCGCATTTTGAATATTATATCAGTATTGAAATTGATTGATCAGATGAAGTATTTTTATATCAACAAATCCATTAATGAATACAATGATTGTCGAATACTAATTACTTATTATTATATATCCCGTTCAAACGTTCTGCCATTGATGTACTAGTCTGACGCGCATGCAGCTGCCTTCTCTAAATATTTGCTACCATGATATGAGACGCAGTTCATTGGCTCGCCGATCTATATTTGTGATCGCTAAGGAAACTAGTATTTCCATACATATAATCATGTTGCCTTACTTTATGTAGAGATTCCTTTCTTGTCCGTCTACGCGACCTTGTTTCATTATCTGTTTATTGTTATATTCATTATTCATTAGTGGTAAAATCGCGTGAATCTTAACCGATGATCGTGGGCTCAAGCCCGGGCAAGCACCGCTGAATTTCATGTGCTTAATTTGTGATTATAATTCGTATAGTGACATGTGTATTCCACTAAAGCCCGCATTGAAGCAGCATGTTGGAATAATCTCCAAACCTTCTCCTCAAAAAGAGGAGAAGAGGCCATTGCCAGCAGTGGGACATTCAGAGGCTGTTACTGATACGGATTACTGATATGATGATGATTAATAGTCCTTATAGTAAATAATTACCTGTCCTGCCTCGTTGGTCTAGTGGCTACATGTAAGGCCGCAGAAGTGGTGGCCCTGGGTTCAATTCCCAGGTCGGGCCAATGAAATGTTATTGAGATTTTCTATCTAAATTTCTCAGTAGCAGCCCGGACTCTGGAAGTTCGAAGTGTGTACATTCCCGTGCCTCGGAAAGCACGTAAAGCCGTTGGTCCTGCGCCTGAATTCTTTCCGGTCGTGTCGGATTGCCGTCCCATCGGATTATGAGAGTAAGGGAATAGAGAGTGCACCTGTGTTTGCGCACACACTCGTGAACTATAATATCTCCTGCGTAGTTGGCTAATCGCTCTTGAGATTGGCCGCCGTGGCCGAAATCGGTCTGGAGGACTACACACACAATTACCTGTCATGTAAGGATGAGGTTAATACGATTGGGAATTTGGTGCTACTATTTTAAGAAAGTACGAGAATAAGATAAAGTGTTAAAGCAGGAGTTAAGGGCATTAGAAATAAATGTAATATCTCAATGACATATGCTATTAAAAGCTAACGAATTAATCCCACAATATCTAATCACAATATCAAATCTACCGAACAAATTTAATACTAATACTTAGAAAATTCTCAGACTCTTTCCATTTCGGTTCAAAATGTGATTCTGCCTAAAGGGCCATTAGCAACAGGGCGAAACGCAACGTCAACGCCACCCAAAGCAAATGACAAATTATTCACTTGCCCATATTTACAAGGTTTTGGAAAAACAACGACTCTTATTCTACTCAAAACGTTATACGCAATGTCTTAGAGTTCAAATTCGAGGCATTCGAACATATCAACTGCAGATGTATGTATCGCTGCAAGTTTTTGAAGGCACATGGTGTCTCCTCATTCATTTTACAGTCTGATGCTATTCTAGGAATCATATTCCACCATATATTCGTGTATTTTTGGTCAGGTGACCAGATGTCGATGGACTTTTGTTTATTTTGCAGAATTTCCAGCAGGGGACGTCACTTTGCGTACAATTTGTCTTATTAGGTCGTTGTGTGCATCAGCCTCGATTTATTGAGTTCAGTTCTTCATCTTATTTTAGAGTATTTGTGGTATATCACCCCAATTACTCGACACTGACTAATTGTTGATTAACTTTGTCGTAAATATGTTGCGATGTGTGTCTCATCATTTGGATGTCAATGATATTTATAGTATTTTTGTTTTTAATTGAAATGAGAACAAACTTTTATAATAATTTTAAATAAATTGCTAATAAAACCAATTCTTATTTATGCAGCGTCCATTTTCATGTTAAGGTATCGTTTGTTTTGGTTTTATTTGTTAATTATTATGGATCTAATACTTTTGTTTAAGCAGCCATTGCTAGTTGCTATCAATTGGTTTTTATAAAGATTTTGAGGTTTTTTAATAGAACAATACAGTTGAAGATTAACATCTTACGTCATAATTTTCAATTATCACAAAGAAATATTCGTTTTGCGTTTCTAAATGCACACACATCATGTAGATGTTTTTGCCTTGTACATTCATTCATTAAAAAAATACGGTGTTATTTTTAATCTGTGTTTATCTTCATTTAAAAAAGTTGACACCATGTCACTCGCAAGAAATACGCAAAAGAAATTTCGAATCCACGAGAAATGGCGTTGTTTACGAACCTTTTTGCGAGGCGTCGGCGTTCCTCAAAGAGATGCTATGTGTGTATGTTATTACGATTTTCTCACGAACACATGTGCTCGAACAGGAATCCTGTGCTGTTGTGAATTCAAGTAACGGATGTTTAATATGGATAAAGCGAAAGGGATTTTACTCGTGATGAATTAAAAGCAAATATGTCAAGCGCGAGTCGGTGAAAATGTTTATAGAAATAATAAGTAATTTAAAAAAAATGCAAACTATAGGGTTTTCCAATAGGGACGCTTGAACTTTGACAGCTGATTGCGGGCATGTTGTTTGAGCGACAGCTGTCAAATGCAGTGTGTTATATTCATTCCGTCCTCCCAAACCACCATGGCAGGTTACAGTGTCGAGCAGCACGCGCAAATCATAAAATTGTTTTATGAAAATGGGTCTTCAGTTCGAGCAACGTTCCGCGCACTTCGCCCGTTTTACGGTCGCGATGATCGTCCTGCCGAGTCGACTATCCGTCGATTGGTGGACAAATTCGAGTCAACCGGGTCAGTTAACAATCAGCCGGTTCCCGTGCGTCAACGTAACGCGAGATCTGCCGAGAATATCGCCGCTGTGCGCGACAGTGTCCTCGAAAACCCGCGGCAGTCAATTCCGCGTCGCGCACAGGAACTCGGCCTTTCGCAGACGACAACTTGGCGAATTTTGCGTTGTGACTTGAGCCTGCACCCGTACAAGATCCAGCTGACCCAAGAGCTCAAGGTTAATGACCATAGACAGCGCCGTGTGTTCGCTGACTGGGCATTAGAGCAGTTGGAAGTTGACGCCGATTTTGGCAAAAAAATCATCTTCAGCGACGAGGCGCATTTTTGGATGAATGGCTATGTCAACAAGCAAAATTGCCGTATTTGGGACGAGACCAATCCACACGAGGTTCACCAAGTGGCAATGCACCCGCAGAAAGTGACTGTTTGGTGCGGATTTTGGGCCGGAGGCGTGATTGGTCCGTATTTTTTCGAAAACGATAATGGTGTGGCCGTCACCGTCAATGGTGAGCGATACCGGTCGATGATAACCAACTTCTTTTGGCCTGAAATCGAGAATATGGATCTGGACAACATGTGGTTTCAACAGGACGGCGCTACGTGCAACACAGCACACGCTACGATGGAAGTTCTGCACGATCAAGCGCCCTTAATGGAAAACCCTATAGTTATATATTTAATGCAATAACTAACAAGAGCATTCGTGAATAATATGAAAATAATATAGACAACATTGAAAATTCAAAAAGGTTAATTAAATAGTAATTATTGATTTCAATATCCAAAAAAAAAGATACTTTTAATTTGGTGGTGTGGTTATTATCCAAGCGATTTTTAATTATAAGTTACGAGAACGAATAGTTAAATAAATGCAGATTGAATTTTAATTTTGTTAACATGAGTGTTTAAATTATTAAATCGATAAATCAACAAATTAAATAACATTATTTAGTAAAATTTATACAGTGTAGTTTATCATAAAGGGCATCGTAGGTAAAATCGATAAACCCACGGAACCCTAAGCTTTTACAAATACATCGATAAATTTCTCTTTCGTAGGAAAATGTTAATGATACTTCGTTAATACGCATTTCTATATAATTTACGTAATTTAATTAAGTGTATATATATGAAATGTGTATGTTGTGTGTTGAAGACATTTAAAAAAACATTTTATCTAATATTATAAATGAGAGAGTCTTGTTTGTTAGCTTTCACGTCTTAATTACTCAAACGAACACCATAAAATTTAGCATACAACAAATATTATGTCTTTTTTTTGCTGTTTGTCTTGCTCGGTCCTTTCTCCTTACCCTTCTCCTTCGGCAGTCTTCATATAATTATAGTATTATTTGTACCTTGACTGCCTCGTTGGTCTAGTGGCTGGATATAAGGCCGCAGATCCGTTGGTCCCGGATTCAATTCCCAGGTCGGGCCAATAAATATTGGATTTTCCTGTCAGATAAATATTTTTCACGTGAATATATTAACTTGTAATTTTGCAATAATGCTATGGTATATTATATAAAAGCATGGAGTTAGTATTCATGCAGGTTATATGTATATATATATATATATATATATTTATGTATATATATATATATATACATAAATATATATATATATATGTATGTATATTTATAACTAATGCATGTTATAAGATTGATATCAACGAGGAACTATTTACAGTTGAATAATGAACATCTCACCGGTTCTTCTTGTTAGAATCTTCGTTACAAAATGCCGGTGTAAAGCTTTAGATTCTAAATTGTTTACTTGTAACCACAGCCTGACTGAATAAGGTACATTTTGGTTTTTATACATTCTCTCTTATACTCTTCGCATCTCCTAAGTCCACAAAATAAATTATATTAAATTTAAATAAAATAGGTATGTTGTTATATCCTAACTAATATTATAAATGCGAAAGTGAGTTTGTTTGTTTGTTACGCTTTCAAGCCTAAACCACTAAGCCGATATTAAAAATTCTTCCACCAATGGAAAGCTACATTGTCAGCTAGTAACGTAGGGTACATTTTACCGCGGGTAAAACGCTAGTATAATCAAATAAAATAAAATTTAAGTTCATATAAATTCTATGTAATAAATAACATAATGAAAGTGAATGTACAATAACTGCACGCTTTTTTATCATCTATATGATTTATATATAAGCCTTATTTATAAAATGTTTTTTTTTAAAATATGATTTAAAATAATTGGCGAAGATAACTACGACTACTATATTTAAATAAAATCTTTTGCAAATCTCATAGATTGTATCTTCCTTGTTGACGTTATACGGAACAGTTGTTTGTAGAGCAAACACTGAGTATTAGCTTACCACTCGGGTCGCCTTACAGGAAAAATAAGCTTTGTAACCGAATTTGTGATCTTTGAAAACATTGAGGGTTGCAATATTAAGGGATATGTTAACATTTTTCTACAGTTTTTTTTTTCTAGCTATATTAACTTGTAGCTATTGCAATAGTTAAAGATTATGCCGGCGATAAATATTGTATTTTTATAAATTAAACTATATATAATTCAAATGGAATAATATTATATTTTTGGAAATACTTTTATGAAAGTATTCTTCTGTAATAAAGATAAAATAAAGTAATAACTTAGAAGGAAAACAAGATGATCTTGTTTGATATTTGTGAGTGAAAATTTCAGTATATAATATAAGGTCCTCCTGAGAGTTGAATTTGGGCCACAACTTATTAATAAATTAAATAGTAGGAAATATTATGGTGAACAAGTGTGTTAAACACATTTGTTTTCTCTATTGTCCTACACTAGTCCGATAGGATGACAATTCGATTAGAGAGAAATGTGTCGCATAGCAAGGTGTTTCGTACTCTCAGAGGCAAAGTGCAATACTACATACCTCCAACTGTAAGCTGAATTTCTGAACCATTTATATAAAGCCTATAATCCTATAAGCTAGCCATTGTAACGATGTACAAATACATGACGTCATCAAATTGCGTCATCTTTAATCGGAGAGATTCAAGACATTTGCTTTTCGCTATCTGGATAGTCAATAAAATAAATATTCAACTATAAGATGCAAGTGAACATTTCATCATTTATAAATTAAATCGTCATATAAATTTAATTTCATCATAACTTTGTCTGTAAAGGTAGAAGTTTAGTTTAGTATTTCAAAAGTGAAATTAATTTAATCGTTTTTCAAAAAGAGCAAAAAGCAATTGCAGTCAATAAAATGACTGAATCTATCGACAGTACTAAGACCACCACACGACCACCACGATTTTATTGCGCTTAAAAACTTTTATGGCTCGGAATTTTATTTATAGAATTTAATTGAAACTGACTAACCAACACTTTGCTTTATTAAAATAGAAGTAATAGTAATCGTCCGCGGCTTTGCCCGCGTGAGGAGGTGCAGGTCTAGCACCTGCAAAATTAGCCTTTGTAAGCTTGGTTTATATTATGGTATGAATTTCATAAATTCGGTACGAAGCAAGCTTCAACGGTTTTACTGTCAAAGCGTAACAAAAGACACACACAGAGCTACTTTTGAACTGTTAGTAAGATTTTTTATGCCGTATGTATCTGTTTTCTCCACTTTTCGACCATTAACATTGACTGATTAAAAAAATACACAATTAAAATGAAACAAACATACGCCTAGGATTTGCCGTTAGTATAAAAATAGAAATATTTGCACCATATGTACATTAAACCTTATTGAAAAATACCTCTTTGTTCTAAAGCAGTGCATTTAAATATAAAGCTTTAGTAATTACAATCTTATTGATTTTTTATAAATGTAAGCGACTTAGTACTTTTTAGTGTACGTAATAGAGGCCATAATCCTAAATCATGGTATATTTACCATGGTTTTGCCGTTACAACTCCTGCGGTGAGCTGCTGAGTAAACATAAGTTCAGATTTACCTCACCCGCCCTTGAACTTAACGTAAATAGGCACAAGGGAGGCACAAAAATAGACACCATGGAGCCCTAAATATATACATATAAAAACGTTTGTTCGCAAGTTTGTTCATATCAGTAATTTAAAGGCTTAAAGGTAAGGAAGTTCTCAGAATTAGGTTACTTTAAATTACATATTTTAAAAGATACTCATTTAAAATCATCAGCACTATAATGTAGCAGAAAAATTAAGTATTAGTTTATAGCTAAAAGTATTTTATAATCACACCGTATTGTACAAAAACTTAAAAATACAAATCATTGAAAATACGACCTTAATTTATAAGTGATAAGATTCAAAAGTGTATATTCGATAAAGCTACGGTATGACTGCAAATTTTGGTTGTATGCACCATGACTAACGAAAATCATCGTAATAATCGTTAAATCGCTTTCTGTCTGGTTTTTTATCTGTCTGCACTAGGTAACTGTATTTTGAGGTTAGTGAAGGACAATCGTTGTCTAGATGTCTAGCCAGGAAATAAGGTATTATAATACATTATACGCAACGATAAATATTATACAAAATATTAATGTTGTCGTTTATTATAAATTTGCCTTTTAATAAATTAAAATTTTACTTTATAAAATCTAAAGCGATAATACTTATTAAATTATATATAAATTATAAGAAAGCGTATATTTTGTATTCATTTTTTAATTGTATATATGTACTATGTACTTCATTTAAAAAATTAAACTTAAAGTTGCAAACATAGAAAGTGCTTGCCGTTTTAGAGAAAACGCACCTTTAGAAGAATCGCTTTATGAACTTCATGCTTCTTTAGTCATGCACCAGATTAAACAATAAATTAATTAATTTATATTGTAAATTTAATAAATTCGTTTTTGTTGAAAGGTCCTCCTTAGGAAGATCATAGTGTACCTTTCGACTAATTTAATGATAATAAAAATAAATATGAGTGTTCCATTTACAATTGAAATTGAACCTTGGAGTAATAGTGCAAAAACATTTCTTTTTCTTTTTTTTTTCCTTTTTTTTATTGAATAGGAAGGCGGACGAGCATATGGGCCACCTAATGGTAAGTGGTCACCAACGCCCTTGTGCCTGTAATTACAATGGCTCACTCACCCTTCAATCCGGAACACAACAATAGCAAGTACTGCTGTTTTGCGGTAGAATATCTGATGAGTGGGTGGTACCTACCCAGACGAGATTGCACAAAGCCCTACCACCATTTATTAAAAATATAGCACTTCGTCTTGTTGCCTGTACTGGTGATAGGAGGTCTGGTTCATTTTTCGCCCAGAGGATCGGAATTGCGATTCCAAATCCACTTCCACTCCACGTAGCCATGATTTGTATAGTAGCCTTTTTTATTTTTTAATAGTACAATATTTATTTAACGGAAATAATTATTATGTATATAAAAATCTATACGTACATGTTATCTCAATCATTAATATTTATTTATTTAACATATTCTTGTCAAATATGTTAAGTATACTTGGTGAGCGACACCAGAGTCCTTTGAACACCGTCATAATGCTATTTACATTGCTCTTCATACTATGACTTTGCACATTTGTTTGCTTTGACACCGGTAACTTGGGCGGCGCCATAGCTCATAAATATAAAATAATTGAAAAACAAAAGAAAAATCCAAAAGTTATACATATGGTTATAGATAATGTATTAATAGATAAAGACAAAACAATTTGGAATCTTTTTCTCTTATGTTGCTCTTAGGTAGGTAACAATTGACAGGATTCAGCATTCATAATAAAGTGTATTAATGTTAACCGAAACACGCAATTTCATATATGTATGATTTCATATACAAGTATAGTCCATTATCGACCACTGTACGGATATTGTGTGAGAACAAACTCGAAAATCATCGTAGAAAACGGTCCTGAAATATCAGATAGTGCTATGCGACATTGACCTTAATAACTATAACATTTCGAGAATACACGCATCAAAATAGTATAGCACAAGTCGGTTGTCGACATTTCACGAGCGAATGATGTGAGTTTTTACAGAATAGCACTTCCGGACGGACACTTGTAATTGAAAAAAGAAAATATTGAAAAGCTTCAAAACTTCAAACTACTAAAATGATATATAGCATATTAAATAAATATAATTTAAATACAAAGTACATATATTTTAATAAACCTGGTAAGTGTTTGCTTGTTAGATACCGCTTATCTCAAAACGCGATCAATTTTGATGTGTTTTTATTCTGCCTTGAATTTTTGTTAATGTCTTTATTTTAACTGTAGCATAAATACTTATTAATATAAATAAAGTTTTATTAATATCACGCTCTCTTATTTAACTGCTGCCAATGGTAATGGCTATTCGCCCGAAGTATCCAAATTGCGAACGGGATTATACTCACATTCTTACTACCATACTTTGCGGCTATAATTTGTTCAGCATCAGTTTTTAATCGTTTAATTGATTTCCTAGTGGTATGGCTTTTTGGCAAGTACAACATACTCACCATATAATAATAAGGTCCTCCAGACCGATTTCGGCCACGGCGGCCAATCTCGAGAGATTAGCCAACTGCGCAGGAGATATTATAGTGCACAAGTGTGTGCGCAAACACAGATGCACTCTCTTTTCCTTAGCTCTCATAATCCGATGGGACGGCAATCCGACACGACCGGAAAGAGTTCAGGCGCAGGACCAACGGCTTAACGTGCTTTCCGAGGCACGGGAGTGTACACACTTCCAACTTCCAGACTCCGGGCTGCTACTGAGAATTTTCTGACAGAAAAACCCAATAACTATTTATTGGCCCGACCTGGGAATTGAACCCAGGACCACCGAGTCTGCGGCCTTATATCTAGCCAATAGACCAACGAGGCTGTCACTCACCATATATACCACCGGCAAATAGAATTACTCTGTATTGTTGTGTAATCTGACTACAGGCACAAGGGCCATTACATCTTATTTCCCAAGGTTGGTTGCGCCTTGGTAAGGAACGCTTAAAATTTCTTAAGTTAATGTCTATCAGCCGTGGTGACAACTTACCATCAGGTGGCCTATTTGCCCGACTGCTTACCTTATTCCATTCTTAATTAATAATTCTTATAAGCGTACATTGTAAAATAGTAAACAAAAAATTAATATTCATACAAGAAAATGTTTTTATATTGAATACATACAAGATAAGTACGATGAAAAACAAATATTTATATAATAGAATCCATTATATGGATAAGGAGAATCAATTGAGAGGTTTAATGGATCTGTTTTAAAAACTTGAGATTACACAGAACATATGCGCCGGATTTAAAGTAACTATTCGATAATCCCTTATATATAATATCAGTAAATATAATATATTTATCAAATGTATTTGCACAGCCTTCTTCTAATAGCAAGGTTTTTTTTGTAGTTTTTTTTTTTATTTAAGAGGGGGCAAACGAACAGCTGCCTCACCTGATGGACTACTACTACTAAATGACTACCACCGCCCATGGACACCTGCAACACCCGAGGGCTTGCAGGTGTCCATGGGCGGTGGACAAAGTTCAAAGGTTGGTTCAAACAGTGGTAGGTCGAAATCTCGGTCCTGGCAATCGATAGTTAAATTTGATTTTTCTGAGGATAAATTTTAAATCGCATTACATTCCCTTCGGAAAACACGTAACGTGTTCGTGCGGCTGAATTCTCTCAGCGTCAGATTTGCCGTACATTACATCGTATTCTAAGAGTAACATAGGAAAGAAATTGATAGATATCAAGTAGTGTATATCTATATAAAAATTATTGTGCTTTATAACTACGTATTATATGTGTTCTGAATACATACGTATTTACATTACTTTTGTTTATTAACGTTTAAATAATTTACATTAAGGCTTAAACTAATTACATGTTTAGAAATCAAAATTAAAAATGGCTAATATTCAAAATATTAAGGTCCTCCAGACCGATTTCGGCCACGGCGGCCAATCTCAAGAGAGATTAGCCAACTGCGCAGGAGATATTATAGTGCACAAGTGTGTGCGCAAACACAGGTGCACTCTCTTTTCCTTAGCTCTCATAATCCGATGGGACGGAAATCCGACACGACCGGAAAGAGTTCAGGCGCAGGACCAACGGCTTAACGTGCTTTCCGAGGCACGGGAGTGTACACACTTCCACCTTCCAGACTCCGGGCTGCTAGTGAGAATTTTCTGACAGAAAAACCCAATAACTATTTATTGGCCCGACCTGGGAATTGAACCCAGGACCACCGGGTCTGCAGCCTAATATCTAGCCACTAGACCAACGAGGCAGTCAAAATATTATAACAGCATGGAACGGTGATAAGAATGCATTTTTAAAATTAATATTACTAAATAAAAAAATCGAAATTACATTATTTTACGTGTTTATTGCACACACATACAAACGCAAACACACACACACACACACACACACACACGTCTATAAATACATATTTACAAATGCAATTTATAAGATGTAGTAATTATTATAAACATTTAAAATGACCATTCGCTTCCAATGTGACTCAATCACGGGGTGATTCCATACTAATCTATTTGAGAGTTCATATGACATTACAGATGACTAAGTGAAGTTCAGTTTTGTTGCTCTGGTCTGGCTGGCGTCTCGGATCCAAGGTCATGTGAATCAGCTTTATGTTTGAAAACGTGTACTCTTTATTGAATAGCTCAGTGGTTATGACACGTGAATTATATTTGACAGTTGTGGATTCAAACCCAGGCAAGCACTACGGAATTAACATTCATCTTATAAAAAAATTACGTACGTGTATCCGACAGCCCGTATTGAGGTGTGGATTAAGTTTCAAATCTTCTCCTTAAAATGATAGGAAGCCTTACCCCAGCAGTGGGACATTTGTAGACTGTCACTTCAAATGCTAAAGTCTAGAGGTTGGTATACTAAATGTTATTAGAAATCTGCACCGAGTTGTGTGAGAAATAATAAGCATCTTTATTGTAATAATTAGTGGATGGTAAGCTAACGATAAGTTAGTAGTCTTAATTAGTTTATTTCCAGAAATTGGTAAAATTTCATGGATAATAATTCCAATTCAAATTCTCCGCTTATTATTAGCTGTAGTATGTATTATACTGTAATACTTTTCAATGATAACAAACGTTGCTATGAAGAAAAGAAAGTTTTCAATTACAAGAACTACTTACACTGCACATATTTATAGTTCCGATTGTTATTAAACCACATTCCATTTCGAAGTAGCAGGTTTTAATCCAATCGGTTCCTTCCTCTGCAGCGTTTGCTAACATCCGTGATCTATTAACATAGAAAAACAAACAAAATTTGTAATATGATTAACACTTGCTCTACTTAACGTGGCTAAGATACAATGAGTCAGGGAGTACGTATTTGCGCGGGAGTCGAACGGAAATGCCTAATCTTGCCATTAGCTATCATGGTTCGCGGTTTACGTGCTCAACAATGTCTAAAATATTTCATGTGACGTAGCGAACTTATCTTGTGCAAATCCATAATAGGGATTGAATATTGCTCCCTCGGTCACTAATGCTTGTTGTGAGATTATGAAACAAGTTTATATATATTATGTAGTAAGTTTATGTATCATAATATTTCAATACTTTAAATGTCCAAGGAGTTTTTAATTTTTGTGTTTACAGACGTGTATGTGACTTTGTTGTATTTGATTAATAAATTGATTTATGTTATTTTAATGTGCATTTTTTTAATGCCAGGAAATTTCACAATCTATCTTTATCTATTTAATTACTATAGGTTTGCAAGTTGATGGCAATTTAGTACTTATTTATATTATGCTATAACTGTTAAAGTTTGCTTTGGACTCATCGACAACTTTTTAGTTGTCTTTCTTGGTGTTATTGGTGTTGGTGGGGCTTAAGATTCCTCAGCTAGTCTGGATGGTATACCACTCAGATATGGTAGGTCGAGGAATATTAAATCTTAAATTTACTGCATGCAAATTTTCACTTAAAAATTGAACCATATGCCGCGATTGACGATTTAGACATGACTTTAGCTACGTCTAAATAAAATAAGTACCGATTAAAGGTATATAATAAATGTTAATTAAATTAATAGCTGTTGAACTCATAAAGAATACCAAGGAATGCGATCAACACTTCCCATGGTCGCTATGTAATGTCACGTCACACTTTGAATACAAAGCTTCATTATAAATAATCGGACACGATAACAGTTATTCGCAATAGTTTTTTGAATTTGGAAGCCAAGCCGATGGACGTGTTGTGATAAGTATGACACATGTTATTGACACGCTTTCGACGATAACAGTAGCCTGTTTTGATGACACCGACACGAATATAGTGCTTTATATAACTAAGTAAATTTTTACAAATACTTAAGAATTAATAATAAATAGCTTACAAAATTAAATTAAATGTAAAGCTAGCGGTTTTGAATGTAGATTATGTTGAGCAAAACCGACAATGAATTCAGAATTTACATATTTCTTACAATTAATTAGTTATGTCAATTAAATAATTATTTATCTGGGTCAGTTATGGATCACACATTACTAATTCTACCGCACAATATATGTACTTTGAAATGCTGTGTTACGATTTGAAGAACGAGTGAACCAGTGTATGAAACATAACGTCTTAGTCCCTATGTCTTGCGGTGCGTTGTTGTATGAATTAGTTTGTACTTCTCGATGTTTATGGACTAAATTGATCCATCGCGCTTATTTTCATTGGTATTTATTAACGCATTAAAACCACTAAATTGATTTTATGAATGCTGCACTTATTATATTTTCTTCTTTAAATTCTCATTCCTCAAAGATTTTGAGCAATAGAGTTTTCAGAGATAGTTTAAAAAATGACATTAAGGCTAAAGGACGTCAAATAACACAATGCGGCCATCTTAAAATTATACTCCCACGAACCTTTTATGATATGTATCAAACGAAATGACACAATTTGAATTCGTACATAAATATTATTATGTGGGTTTTGCAGATATCATTCAATGAATGTGGTTTGTTTTCGCAGTTATTTATTCTTACCGTCATTTTCTGAAATTATGACTACAGATTTACTAGTCTGACTAAATACTGATCGCTCATTGGTCAGTTTATTTTGATTTACGTTAAAACCATTTAAATTTGACCTCTTAAATTAAATATGTTTAACATAAAATAACCCAAAGTCAGTTTTTAATAATACACCATTACTTTTTTTTATTATTCGAACATTCAGAAATTCAGGTTCATTTGAAAGCATTCAAACTGACCAACAATCAGGTCATTGTGGTTTACGGTTGCGGATAAATAATTTTATTTTTAAATTAAAAACAATGTGTGTTGATCCGTCATCGTTCACCAGAACTTCAGCCCGAGTTCGGTATGTTTGCGTCACGAACAACAATACGGGAGATTTGTTTACGTATGCACAATTGTTTACTGCGCACGCGCAGGACAAGCGCCCAGATTAATTTCATTCCACGATTCAAATTTTACATGTTAATTGATTTAACAAAATTATGCAGTAGTGAATCATTGATATATTATGGGTTGTTTTAATAGCAATCGCACGTAAAACAGCGAATTAGCGGTTTAGAATTTTAAATTAGCCTGATTAAGGATTATACAAGAAATTGTATTTGATGATAATGGTTTTAAAACACTTTAAAAAAGGAACTTACAGATCTAAGCTACCAAAATTTAAATAAATAATTAAGAAACAGGTCCAAACAAATCGTAAATGTAAATTGGTTTCAGTTTGACAATATATCAGGTCTGGTTTTAAATTAACTGGTTTTATATTATATTATCTAAATATTAACTTCCTAGCAATGAGAATGTTTAAATCTATCCTCTTGGGTGATTATCATACTCGCTTTTAGATAATTAGTCATTACAGTAGTGTAAATCAAAGGTCAAGTTTGTGCTTTATAAAGTGTCCGTACCGATTCCATACTGATTGAAATTCACACAAAGTTACAAGTTTTGTCTGTGCGTTGATTGACTAGCGCAATAATAGCTATTTATAAGTAAATATTATTGATGCTATAAATGTATGATTTGATAAATTAGAGACGTACATAGATTACACAGTGATAAGTGAAATATTTTAAAATCCCTATCTAAATACAAGCTAACCCGTAACAATAGAATCTACTTGAGTATAGACTATCTACAAGTCGTGATAACGGGAGAAAGTTATAAATTCTAAACAATATTAGATATTCTAGTTGCCTTATTAGATCTGAATGTTATCAATAGAATCAAGTTTCAGTCATATCTATTAATCTACACGATTCGTAATTGCAATTTAGTTAAACTAGGCGTAGACTTACGAGTATCTACTGGTATAATTTTCGTATTGTTTATTAGTGCTATAGTGTTCCTCGTTACATTATTGTCCGTTTTAGTTTTCATTTTTAAATATGAAATATTTTTGGGTAAATAATTTGTTTTGATTTTTTTCTATTATCATTTTTTATCAGATTACTTTTGATTCAAATCAGTAATATATGTACTGCCTCGTTGGTTTAGTGGTTAGATATAAGACCTCAAACGAGTCCCTGGTTTCTAGCTTCAAGTAGGGCCAATAAAAAGTTATTAGGTTTTTCGAAGAATCTCAGTAGCTGCCCAAAGTTGAAGTTGGAAGTGTGTCGCCGTCGGTCCTGTTGAGTTGGCAGTCCTCGCCGTGGCCGAAATCACAGGAGGACACCATCATCATTAACACTATTGACTAAACAAATTTATTTCGTGTTTTATTTATCATAAAATGTGTTTATAAATATTTTTAGTGTTTATAAGTCTATCATTATTGTAACTTATAAGTGATACATTCTTATTTATAGTCAAGACGAACGAAATTTAATGACTCATATTTTTCTATATTAATGAGATATTTGTTTTATTTATACTTTTTCAATTTACAACACCTAATAGCTCAGTTTCCGGATCGAAAAGTATTAATACCAGGGAAGTAGCAACCGTGACAAATGGTTTCCTTGGGCACAGGATGTCATCTTTAAATTAGCCTGAAAGGTTCTCAAAATAATCGAACTTAAAATCTTTCGATATGAATTAATAATGATCATAGAATTGATCAATGTTGTAACAGCATTTTTTAAATAAAGAATTAAAATAGGGACGTTCAAAAATTTTTGTTTATCGTAGTGTTGCAAGAACAAAAAAAGAAATTGACGAACAATAAATATTTCTTAATCAATCATTTTGTTCATTAGAATCTTTTAATACCTATTAAGGTGAGGTGAACACCTAAACACTTATTTAGGCGTTTTGCACGTTAGTAATAAGTTGCAAATGCGGATATCTAAGTTTCAACTTGCTAGCTATTCCCAGCGAACATCGATCAAGGAAGCTGGTTGGTCAGGATAATAAAACACTTAAACGTCAGAATGTTCAAATTAATGTCCGTCAAGACTAACAAAACAAGTAAGTCTCTGTTAGGAATACTAAAATAGACTTTATGTCGAAATATATTACATTATATCGTACTGATCCTACTTACTGTAATAGTATCAGTAATGCGAGTATAAGAGTCAAATTCTTACAAGTACTTTTGAAACTTGTGGTATTATAATTTTAGTATAAAAATGCCACCGGAGCAAAATAGGCAAGAAACTCGGTAGATACTATCTTTAACAATTAAAAAAATAAAAATTATGTGATAATTCATTATATTTATTTGTATATCCTATGTGAACATCAACAAATATTAATTCTAAAAGAACTCCAAGCGCTTCTTTCATTTATATACCTAATCATGTACAGTACATTAAACCTTATTTTATATATACTTAGCACCCAAAAGTGATTAAACAAAAACATCGGATTGGTCTTTTTAAAAATAGAAATTTTACGAATCATACAAATTGATGTAAATATCTCACTCAATCACTATTAAAAATCACAAGTCACGCCGATAACGAATTAATTGATTTACCTTTCTGTCCATCAAGAAAAAGGGGCTTTTTAAATCAGCACGCTTCTTTTTATTTTAATAACGCTGTTTTGGGTTTTTATATATAGTTTTTAATTCCAATTTTGTTTTGTCCATAAAAATCGTATCAGGCAGTAAAGAAAAACCTCGCAAAGTTGTTGGACTGTGGGATACATGGCACATCAGTCAACTGCTATTAAAAGATTAACATATAATATGTATATTATTAATTTTGTTAATTTAATTTCTTTTATTTTAACTTAATAATATTGCAATATGGAACGGCGATTTTGTTTCAAGTTATTGACATTCCAGCTACAAATATATTTCGAACGAAACTGTAAAACACACGTAATTAAATTACAATGTTTACAAAATTTCTAGTAAATTCACGTCTAACAATTCCGGTACTTCTGTAAGATTAGAAGAAATAACTGCGCGGGCGTCGGAAACAACTCGTGCCACGAGCTGAATCTAATGACGGTCAATTACGAATTACGTAGATATGTCTGTGTTACGTTGTATATCAACAATTTCAAAATTGGAGCGTTTGTGATTTTAAAACTTAACATTGGATTAAATATCAGTTGATTTAAAGTAGTGTGAGTTGAAACTAATAAATAAACTTTGTAACTTAAAGATGTGACTTAGAGACATATATTATATATACTTAGAGACATCAATACATACAAACAAATCTCAAACGTTAATAAAAAAAAGTATATTAAATATTAATACAAGTACATACATTTATCGATTAAAACGCACGCACGCACTTAAGGGTCTTCTTTGACGTTCCGCCGCACGAAGTTTTACGTTTTTAGCGCTACTGTCGCAACTATCGAGGCTCGGGCACGGCACGCACACATATACGTATGCAGAGTGGGGTCGTCGCACTTTTTTTTCCTAAACTAAATTTTAACTTTATTGTCACTGATTTTGAAATGTTGTCAAATACATATCTATAGCGTTGAGGTGAGTAGTTTGGTATAAATAAACTTCTTGATGTCGTAATGTGGAATAATAAAAAAAAATTGACGAAAGACGAATGTGGAATGCTTTATTAAAAAACGGAACAAGTATATATACAAAAAGTGAAATACAAATAGATCAATAGGAATACAAGAAAAACATTATATAAACATTATTGAAACAAACATTTTATGCTAAAATAATAAAAACAATATTATTATTACTGTAAAAATAAGTGTTTTATTTTTTTAATTACTCAATATAAAAAAATATGTGAATAAATACATAAAATAATTAAACTTCTAAAGAAAAATATATAATTCCTGAATCGAAATATATATTTTACAACATTTATTCTACTATGAAATTCACTTTCTCTCTTTCTAACCAATTGGAATAAAGCGGAATAAAAAGGATAGCGGGAATTTTGCAGTTTGACTTTCGGTTTCTTGGTTCTGCTACGGAAATCTATTACACAATAATCGACCTTACTGATAAAGTACCTAAAGACTATATTTGCCTGAGCACGTTAGCTAATAAAATAAAAGGATAGCTAAGTTCTCAGGCGATTTGATGAGGCTAGGCATTACCGAATTCAGATATCTAAAATCGGATTTTGAAATCGATTTGTAAGTCTGAAATCGGATAAATATCAATTTGCAAAACCAATGATGACGATGAGGCATGAAAACGTTTCGTATATCCTCACTAGATAGCGCTTTGACGTAACAAAAAACTAAAAGAAACATTTTATGCTAAAATAATAAGAACAATATTATTATTACTGTAATAATAAATGTTTTATTTCTTTAATTACTCAATATAAAAAAAAAAATGTGAATAAATACATAAAATAATTAAACTTCTAAAGAAAAATGTTATAAAAATGTATAATCCCTGAATCGCGGTATTAAAGTTTTTAACGCAGCTTATTATATATACAAGCGTGGCGGTCTTCCAATTGGAAGTGTGTTCTTTAGTGTGATGCCACTACTGTTCTTAGATCACAGTTACAAGGAATATGTACTTCGTTCTACTCATTTCCACTTGAGTACTATATTGCCCGCTGAGTTGAGAGTCAGTAATTTACTGACTAATGAGGGTTTGTTAGGTGGGCCATCACGCGTGTTTCGTTTTATGCATAAATGGGATTTGGTCATTTTTATTATTTAGTGTTCAAAACACTATTTATAAATACTTTGTTTAGTTTTACGTTATCAATGAAAATAAGAATAATTTGAATTTTTACGACAATAAATTTATTGCCTCAGTTGTTGTTTTACTGGCCAATATAACTAGGAAATGGACGAAATAAGTAATTATATATATAAATATTTCAAAAAATTATATTTATTTATAAAAAAATGTATCATTATATATGAGAGTGTTATAATTATGTAACTAGTTAGAATTTCAACTCGAGTTATTTTTTGTTTTTTTATCAAACTACAAAATATACAAAATATTATCAGTAAAAATATCGTATCAAATGATAAAACACTAAAAATACCAAAAAAAAACAGAACACATAAGCCGGTGCGCGCCCTAAAATTTATGATGAACAGTCGGTGACAACTAAAACGTTCAAATAAATACTAAATACGCTATTTACGCACACATTGATTTTGTGTAAGTACACAGTTCGATCGCGATCTATCAATGCGGCGCAAACCGACGTGCTCTCACTTCGGAGGCGCGTGGCCGACTGGTCTGCGAGGATTATCGGCGGCTCGCATAAGAAAACGCGTACAATTTCATTGTAATTTATTATAACAAAAAATAAGAAAATGTTTATTAAAAAATGAAGACTCCAGACGTTTCTTTATAGTTATAACTTTCTTATTTGATAAAATTCATTTCTAAATTCTCGACGATTACGATAATTTCGTCTCAATAAGGAAGTGCGATTTTACACGTTTTAGTGATTTTTCTGATTTTTTTTACACTTATCCATAAACATTATCTTAAATTCGAATGCTCTACACGTAAGTTAAATTCATTGGCTAACTGTGTGATTTATTTCAAGGTTGTGGAGCATCGCTTTCTATATAATTCTATCGAAATCCCGACCTTCGAATTTCAACAAACGTCAAAGAAGACCCTTAACGCATTCCAAGGAACCGTGGATTTTCGTTAAATCAATGCTATTGATTGAAATAAAATATAAGTAATGCGTTTCACGTGCGCCTCGACTATTTGAAACCGAACATATTCCATGAAATCGATTTCCCACAAATCAAACTAATTGAAAGCATCCAAAAGAAGCGCACGCGCACCTCTATAAATAAAACTAAGATGGCGGTCGACCCTTCGTACGCGGTAGACAAAAAATTATTTAAACCAGCGTCTGTAAACGGTTTGAAGCTATTAGCAGAAATGCAGACGCCACGGGGCTTTGTTAACAAGATGTTTGGAATAACAACAAGAAAACCGTTGTCTAAATCTACTTACCTTAAACGGAAGTAATTTGTAAAATTTCTAACAGGAACTATACGGGACAAATACTCAAGAAAGTTATAATTTTTGCGCCGACGATGGGTATGAAGACAATTTCATACTACTCTTAAACTTAATGCTAAAACTAGCTGCCCGTCTTAGACTCGACTATCGTAAATTTCATCCCCATATACCTGAGCTTAAATTGCCAATATCTTTCCTTAGCTTATCACATTCTAAACTAAGCCAATATTCCAAATTTAAATTTTCTAGACTCAGTAGTTGTGGTTGTGTTGATAGTCAATCAGGACAAAATATTTTATAAGTATAGATTATGTAAAAACAGCTCGTTACCAAGATATATTAAGATGCACTTTCTCTAATTATATTAATTAACGATTAATGTACATATTTTGTCTTCTTCTTACTAATAAGAAATTACTAATGACAGAAAGGAAAATCAAGAATCAGTGTTTAATTTGTCGTCCGTTAAACAATGTTTATTAATAAGACTGCTAGTAAATAATGCAACTTATGGTTTTAACTTCACTCATGTACTACGGATTATAATTTAAACGCCGCATACAAATAAGGAACACTAAATCGTAGCCCCGAAATCCGAACAGAGGAAACGGATGTGCCGTTGTCGCCTTTTTAATAATTCTATTTTATATTACGGTCGCGTCTACGATTGTAGGAATTAAAAATAAATATCTCTTTTCATCTTCCCGATGTTGTAGGTCGCGTTATGGCTTCCTAAAAGAAAATTCGCTTTTGAAGATCTTCACAATAACTCATAATTCAAATTTAATACTTCTCTTCTATGTTGGCAATCATGGCGTTTACAATAGTTTTTCAACCGCTACATATGTTTTTAAAAGCTTTATTCTAATTAGTTTTTTCTTTGTTTACTCATTCCAATTTTAAAATTAGAAGGATTAAAATTGGAAGAAATTTTGAGGTTATTTTTAAACTGTATTTTAATGTGATATAACCTTATGTTTGTGTAAATATTATAAATGAATACTTGGGTAGAACTTTGACCACACAGTAGGAAGATGAGTGACAGTGTTTCTGTACAACTTGTACTATTAAAATCATTAAATAAATAAAGAAGAAGAAGAAAAATAATACAAAAATTAAATTCTATTCCAAATAAGTATTAAAAAATACAAAAAGCAAAGCTATTTTATGTTCTAAAAAGCAAATAAAAAAATATATTTGTATTTTGAATTTAAATTCTCGTCTCTGAAAATTAATGACATTAACAAAAGGACTATTTACTTTTTCTACAATTTTATTTATAAAAATGCAAATACAGATTTGAATATAGCAGCATAAAATCTAGCAATTAAATTCTTATTTTATTTATAAACCAGCAAATATAATCCCGGTGTAAATTCAAAATACAAATCATTTTTCGAACTTGGCTGTAAATTTAATATATGATTGAATGACAATTAGTCTGAAATGTTTTATCACTGCCAAGATGATTGTTGTTGATGTTTTAATATTAGTTATGACAGAAAATTACACCATCGGTTGAAGAGGAAACGAAGCTATTTCAAAACGTCATACGCCAAAACTAATGTAACGGTAGTCATGCGACACCCTCAATAGCTACAAACTTATCTCATAATTGTAGAACTTCATTTAGTTCTTTATTTTCAAGACTATATGAATCATAATGCAATGACAAGTTTGTTCTCAGATGTAAAATTATTTTTGTTAGATGCAGTATCGTTTTTAAAAACGACATCGATACTTGACGCTTCGAATCCCTCATATAGGTTTTTGGTGCGTTTTTTTATAAATACATCGAGCATTTAAATGTTTTTTAAAGTTAAAATTAAAAAAAACTTAAGACATTTTACCTCTAGTTTTTGTTAAGTATGAATTTTAAGGATCGTTCAATTTTTAATTTTGATCTTTATAATGATAATAATAAAGTTCTTATTGCATGGACAGAATACAAATATAAATCACAACTGCTTATAATATCATTATAGAGTTGTCTGTTAAAAAAATGCTTATTATATAATCAAGAATATTTGTATCGATGTATTTACATACATAATTGTGAGCAATTGCATATAATTGTCTAGACTCTAGGCATAGATTAAGTGAGGGTTTAATGTTGAATGGAAATATCTCATACAATCTCCGCCTCTTTTAAGTTAAGTTGTCCAAGTAACTCTTACTTAGAACTGATGCAATACATCCAACTTGGTTATACTAGCATGCTTATTTATGAGCGAGCTTAAAAGCACTATAATTGTTGTCAATAAGTCATTTGTTAAATTCAGGAATCTTTTGTTAGTCGTTTGATTTGCCCACGAAAAGTAATCTGTCTGTATATTTATTTACTCTTTTAATTTTAACTTATACTCGAGCACTAGTTTCCCACCTCGACTACGTATTTTAAGGGATAAATTCATAAAATTACCCCTTACGTCCTTAAAGTTGAATTTTCCTTTATGTTTAATATAAAAGAAACCTTAATAGTTTTGTTTGTACGTCTATAGTCAGTCAGGGTAAACGATTTTATAAGTATAGATTGCTCAAAATTTTATGGAAATCTCGCGATTCGTTGTCTTCTTATCTCATTGATAGATATGATTTTACTATTTAGTTAACAAATACTGTAACGAAATATCTGACTAAAATTGTATTTAAAACCAAACTATACTTTATTCAATTGCATTACAAATACTTTTTAATCGTTTTACAAGTTACCGCTCCCGCTTATTATAACCTAGGTGTACAAAGTATTTTAGTAATTTTACGCAATATTTATTCATACATTGAAGCTGTATTTCAAGACGACGCCTTTAAAACGGTACACGCACACTATGTCATTGTAACCACTTTTAATTGAGTTTATCTTAGGATCATCAATTGTGTCCATTGACATTTTCTGAAAGGTCATTGTTGATCCGACAACAGCTTAATGGCTTCCGAGTTCCTACAGGAACTCTCCTGTATTAATGTGTTGAAAGTACGAGTCGCCTTAATACATTCACGAGTATACAGATAAGTTAAAGCTATGCTTTTATTTGGTGGCAATTTTGTATTAAATTGCAATGTCGCCAGTTACCAGTTGTGTGTGCAATATTTTAGCGGGTGTCTGGAACTGGCTTAACATTTTTTTGCAAGACCTTCCAAAAGGTTGATATTGTCTAACGAATATATAGATTGAAATAAAAATACCTATATATATATTATACAGTTGGTTTTTATTATTTCATGTAAGATATTTCTTTATACAAAGGAACATATACATATATACTATTAACTAAGACAACTCTAAAATATTATATTAAATTTTTTTTGTAAAAAATTCAATTTCCATTAATCGAACAGCTTCGATAATATTCATTTGTTTTTAACAACAAATTCACGTTTAGGAGGATGGCTTATCTCGCTTGTCTTATAAAGATATATAAAGAATTAATGTCAGATTTGAATTTCGAATAACAAGAGAATATATAGCGTAATAAGTATAGATAATATAATTTTAGTTTATAAAAAGTAAAAATATTAAAAAACGTAATTTCTCAATACTTCACATAAAAAAAAGAATTCTGACAGTTTTTTTGATGTAATTTCATTAAAAATAATTATTGTATTTAATGTCTCATGACAACGGAATTAGTATTTTCATTTACGATCGAATTTATGTCGAGTTTCGAATTTGTTTCTACATAACCTTGGTGGTGTCGTAAAATGATTTCTACGCCTTGGCTGTTTTCATAGTTTTGTTTTTTTTACAAATTCGACACCTTCAATAAAAAAATTCTGTACGCCATAAACACAGACAGATTCTTTTAGCTTTCAACGTTGAACTAAATTCATACGTTTATGAGTTTATTATTATTGTAAATAATTATGCCTTTTTGAATAACTGATAATTTTTATTTAATCTGTAGTAAAAAATACTTAAGGATTGCAAAGATCAAATATTATTTTAACGGAATATTTTCTATTTCTAAAAGATTTTTCGACTTCACAAATAATTTGCTTGATATAATTTAAAAAAAGAACTTGTATTTGTATAGGATTCGAATTAGGTTCTTTTTTCAAATCTCAAGCATAAATAGAAAGTAGGTAATTAAAGCGAGCGAATCATATTTCTATACTAATAAATCCGTCAACGTATGATGACAGCCCTTTTTCTTAATTCACTTCGGACCCCGGTTATTATAAAAGAAAATTATGAGGCACGATGACATTCGGTTATAAATAAAACATTAAAAAAGGAATAGCGTTGTATGAAAAAAATAGGTTTTCGAATACGCGGTATAATGCTAATTGTTTCGTTATATTGTATATAATCATTCTGTTATATACGAAAAGGGGAACGGGACTGCCACTTATTAATACCTATAGATTCTTTTATTACCTAGCGAGTACAGTACTACACTCACCTCATTGGTATTAAATTAAATAGTATAAAATATTTGTTATAATAACTCTTCAATCCATGATCTACCTATTTTGAATAAAGATTTTATATTATTATATTAAAGACGATTGCGATTCAAAGGGGAAATGCTGCTAGCATTCTTGTCACCATTCCACGCGGTCACGATTTGTACCGTAATTATTTTTAATTTATATTCGTATTTATTTAAGGATTTAATGTAAATAAATATATTTTAATATTAAAAACATATATTACATTGAATTCACAAAACAATAGTTTCGGCCATAGTTTCAGTAATCGACGTTTAACGAGTGTTTAATTAAACAATGTTTTATCTCTTTCTGTCATCGTTGATTTGACATTCGTAAGAAGGAGATACATCATTGTTTAATTAATCAATCCTAGAAACAACATTCATAGATATCTTTAAGAAGTTTTTCTGACGTTTCGTTCGAAGATTTTATGCGGGTTTGAAGTTATCCTTTCACATTGTAATCGCGTTATAATTTCGCAGTAACGTGTGTCAATGATATATTATTTATTCTATATATATTTATTATTAACATATGTCGTAACTAGTTTGAATTGTGAATTGTCAAAAATTATCGAATATTAAAAATACATTCTTCCAACTACGACCTCATAAGGCGAGGGTCGTTTTTCGAAACACTCTTAGGACGTGAATATTGTAAGCCGCACGACATCTGGCATTAGTCTTAGCACTCGCCCTCCCAACCAGTAACGCTGTCAAAACCACTAATCTATATATATAAAAATGTATGTATGTACATATATCTGTTTAAGATTAATAAACCGTTTAACCTAGTATTATTAAATTTGACAGATATATATTTTTTTTTACCTATCAACGTTGTCCTAGCTCGCCGATCGTTGACGCTGCATTATATTTACTTCTATACTATTTAACCGATCACCATGACAATATGGTATGGTATATACTCGTACATAGGCAAGGCAACGTTGGCCGGGTTTTATACATATATAAATAAATACTTTCAACTGTTATACTTTGAATAGATAATTCTATAGAGAGTTGTCTCTTGAAATTAGTCGAATTATAAGATAACAACGTCGAAATGTATCATTGGATCGATTCCAAGCTAAAATTCCTCACCGTCCTATTTCCTTTTTTGACTTAAACGTTTCAGGGTGTTTCGTATGACCAGGGTAATTTAAGAAGCATCCTGGGAATTCAGTATTCATATATTCGCTCTGCTTTATTCACATCACAGTTTTATGTCGCTCAGATTGTCAAGTATTATTTTGAGTCTAACTAAGCAATCACTGTTTTAACAAAGACCTTTGGTTCATTTATAAAAAAATATATAAAATTATAAATCAATTATAAAATTAATCTACCGCCAAAAATTAATTTTCCGTTTTGCTGTACGTATTTCGGTTTGAAGGGTGAGTGAGGCCGTGTAATTACAAACCCAAGGGATTTAGGATCTTAAATAGCATTGACAATATAATATATAGTTTATAGTAGTTATTATAGTGCTTAGTAGTACTTACACTTATCTGCCTCGTTGGTCTAGTGGCTAGATATAAGGTCGCAGATCCGGTGGTGCTAGGTTCAATTCCCAGGTCGGGCCAATATAAAGTTATTGGGTTTTTCTGTCAGAAAATTCTCAGTAATAGCCCGGAGTCTGGAAGTTGGAAGTGTGTACACTCCCGTACCTCGGAAAGCACGTAAAGCCTTTGGTCCTGCGCCTGAACTCTTTCCGGTAGTGTCGGATTACCGTCTCATCGGATTATGAGAGCTAGGGTAGAGAGACTGAACCTGTGTCTGCGCACATGCTTGTGCACTATAATATCTCCTGCGCAGTTGGCTAATCTCTATTGAGATTGGCCGCCGTGGCCGAGATAGGTCTGGAGGACATTATTATTAGTAGTACTTAGTGCATGTTATTGGCTAAGAGACATTTGATGTCTCGTTCCAAAACAAAAATAAAGGAAAAAATCCTCTCAAACAATCCTTTCAAGGACATAGTTATAAAACAATCAGTAAAAAATCATTGTAAGTTACAAATCACAGGGTTCGAAATTCAAAAGATTAAAAAATCTCACCACCATTGTTCTTAATGATATCCCATGAGAGTACAATGTCGGTACAATTAGTGATCTTCCTTGGTGTGGACTGCATAATTTAATAACTTAGCTGAAATATCTGTGTGTGGTCCCAAAGGTAAACATGACATTAATTCAAAAGTTAATTGAGTATTTGGGATTCTTTTTCTTATTGAAATTGTTATCTTCTTTACTTATACAATAATCATTTATGTATGTGGCACTAAACTCCTTCCAAACGACTGGACCGAGTTTGATGCTTTTTGTTGTTTGAGTCCGTGGATTGTTCAGATTAGCAATAACAAAGCGCAACTTCTTATATATACTTATACTAATAGAGTGATCTTAAATGGCGTTACTTATAAATTCTGCTAATGACTGTTTAATAAAACACTGATCCCTCCCTTTCTGTCATTATTGATTTTACATTCGAAAGAAGAGGACACAGCATTGTTTTATGAATCACCAACATTTATATGTAACATCGATAATCTTTGTATCACCGACGATGTAATTACGATATACAATGAAAATATTTTTAAGACAAAATAACGCTTCTTGTAAATGTTAAATTGCCACAACAGTAAATTATTTAACTTAAACTCATATTTGTGTAATCATATATCAATACACATTTATGCTCAGTTGAATATATGTTAATATTTTAAATGCGAAAGTAAACTCTGTCTGGGTTTCAAAGCTAAATTACTGAGCCGATTTTGATAAAATTTGATATGAAGCAACCCGAAGACGAACATAGCCAACCATTTTTACCTCATAAAACGCGGGCGAATAGTCGTAAGTAATAAAAATAATCTTTAATGTTACTGGAACAATAACCTATACTTAGAAATTAGAAAAAAAAATAAAAACTATTTTGAATATTTATTTGCAATCACGAGAATTGCATTGAAATTTAATTTTATATAAATTTTCGACTGGCAACATCCTTTCGGCTTTCCTGTCATATCATCATCGATAGAATAAAAATCGAACATTCCAAACGATGGTCGCACGTTCATATGTTCTCACGGAGACGCTATTGTTTTTAAAAGAAAAAAATATATGTGATTGAGTCTTGAGAAAGCTTTTTTGGACTCAAGGGCACAGGTTTGCATCTGTTCAACATGTGCAACAATAAAAATCATTTCGGAGCTTGCGAAAGAAATGTATAGTATCGTGACGATTATCGATAACTAATCCATTTTTAGTTGTCGATAATTACGAAATTGTCTTTCATTTTACGATATATTTTACGATATATTTTACGAAATATTAACAAAAAAATCAGAAGTTTTGTTTAATCTGAAAACCTTTGTATAAGTAACGAAGTACCATTTTAAATATTTATTTATAAATCAACAATAAAAACAGGTTTAATACATTTGATAGTTTTATCGTAAATTATTATCAAAACTGTTCGACATCGAGTGAACGAAGCGCATCACTATCGTCCACCATAATTCACAGACCATAAATCAGGGCTGGTAAAGTCGACCGAGCCCACTTAAACAAAGCTATGCAACATTGTGACTTTTATTTGCACTTAAGGCCTAGTCTAACCTTGACTTAAACTTGATGCTAATGACGTACTAGTTTTAAATGGATTCGTATGGAATAATAATTAATCGTTTATTGAAAGATTCATTAACTTTGTAAGGACGTAAAATAATAATCAAATATATAAATAAGTGATTTTTTTATAGAGACTGAGCTAAAGTTATTGCTGTTTACAACGATACAATATTATCTAAATAGTCTTCTGATCGATTTGCTCAAGCATATGCATCTTCTAGTAAATACAAGTGCACTCACTAGTCTCTCCAGTTCGCTGCGATAGAAGAAAAATCAGGGAAATGACTGTCTTTACGTGCTTTCCAAAACGCGGTTGATTATCATTGCCAACATCCGAATGTAAATTAACTATTACTTAGAATTTATTGAGAGAAAAACTTTTTAGTGACCCGACCCGGTAACTGAAGCCAGAGCTCAGGAATTGCAGCCTTATATATCTCATGTACTAAGTTAATGTATATATAGTAAAAGAAAATATTTTGTTATTGCGTGCGTCATTTAGAATAATCTCAACATTAAAGTCGCACCAAAGAAAAATAAATGAATAACGTTAAAAAAAAATAACTGTGACAACCCTTTGAATACTATAAAGCGTCCCGAGTTAGTACCCGGATTTAATTAAGCCGTGTTTACACAACTCATAATAAGTTACGTTAATCCCATAAAATAAGCAGTAACCTAAATGGTGCACCACCAGCCAAAAATAATGCCCAAGTTTTTATAACCTCCAGTCAGGACTTATGAGGGTTAACGCGATATTTAGCGGACATAAAATTATATCCCGGGCCATATGCAGCACGTACAAAACAAATACTTTACATTTTATTTACTTCGAAACGACGCTTATGTCATTTTGTTTTTGGCCTTTTCAGTTATCAGGTTTCTTTTTTAACGTCTTTAATTAGTTTGTATTTTAAGAAATCGTAATTATTAAAATTGCTTTTGGGTCTGCTTACATAACCGATTTGTTACTTGACGCCCGTATACATTTGCAGTTAATATTTTCTTATTAAAATTGTTGAGTCGAGTCGAACTAAGTTCATTTTGGAGTTACATTTTAAAAATGAAATCGTTTTTTGTATCAATATAATTATTTGTACTGAAGATAAGTACAGGAATATTTTAGTAGGTCCCTCTTTTGTTCCAAATACACTCTCAGATATTGATAAAATCACTATAGAAAAAGTATCAAAGAAATTATATAAAACAATATCAAAGTTATTGCTATTATTTCATAAACTACTAAATACTGATCGTCGCAGATAGCCATGCGAAAAGTTAAAAATAGTTCATTATAAATGCGACAATTATGTCTTACCACATATTTCTTTGTTCGATAAAAGCGCATCTCACCAGTGAATGAAAACATGAAGATTAATCTACTAATATTGAGTATAATTTTATTAGTGATATTTTTATTAGACACAGCTAAATTTTGTACATATTTTTTTGTTATTTAAATACATAATCAATATTTAGCTACAACAAACATCGAACATTAAAACATAAACTACACCCCAATTTCACGCGAAGTGCTACAAAGATCAAAAATAAACTTAAAGTGCTCCGCCTCCAACAGGTAACGGAGTGCAATAACTTTCTCGCCTCGTGGATGCGTTAAAATTATATATTTGGGGCGAATTTATTGCTCTCAGGTGTAGCGTTGCAAATGCGTTTATTTTTATAACACCCCGTCATGCAAATACATGGTTCTGTGGATTTTGAAAGCAATTCTTTCGGAGACACCAACTAAAAAGTATGCAAGAAATTATATAAATTAATTATAGTTTTAGAGTTGTGGTTCTTTGATGATGACGTAACTGTATTATCCTATTACGTCACTCATTCCACAACGCTATATTACATATGTATTACATACATACGTAATATGCGACAGTACATATAACTAATCTGCAAGTTTCCTCACTATGTTTTCCCGTATATAGAGCATTAGATAGTATATAAATTCAAATTAAGCTCGTGATAACTCCACTTACACTGGATTTGAATCTTTAGTTTATCAACTTTAGACGTGTGTTCAATGGTAAATTTTATTGAATCATTCTTATGTCATTTATCGCAAATTTGCTCATAGTTTTATTTCTTGTTACAGATGATACGTACACAGTAATAGAAGCATCGACAAATGAAAGACTGCGTCTTATATGCGGACTGAAGCCGAGGAATCAGATACCGACAGTGCGATGGTTTTTAGACGGAAAACCGGTGGACGGTCAGTCGAGACAGCGTATGATGCAGCAGAAACAATGGTATGCATTAGAACTATATATAATTAATTTTCTAGTTTTTTTTTTTTAAATACAAAATGGAAGTTGGACGAGTAAATGGCGCTGTAAGAAATATTAATCTTACCTTACTTCGCCAAAGCGCCACTAAACTTGGGAACATAACAATACCAAGTATTGCTGTTTGCCGGTAGAATACCTGATGAGTAGATGGTATCTACCCGGTAAAGAGTATACATTGATGTTATTTATAAAAAATTAAATAATTTTGATGACTGATGATGATCTGACTAATATATTGTTATACTGCCTATTTTAAGTCGTATAATCAACAGTCGTAGAATAAAATATTTAGTGACAAAGAACATTAAAAAGAGTATTACAAGTATATGTATAAGTCCGTTGGCGTGGTTGGTAGATGCTTGCGTTTCGCGCCGCAGGTCATGGGTTCGATTCCCACGCAGGACAGACATTTGTGTGCATGAACATGTCTGTTTGTCGTGAGTCTGGGTGTAATTATCTATAAAAGTATTTATTACATTAGACATACACTAGACGTATACAAAAGAAATGTAGTATATGTAGTATATCAGTTGTTTGGTTTCCATAGCACAAGCTCTGCTTAGTTTTGGATCAGATGGCCTTGTGTGAATAATGTCCCAGGATATTTATATTATATTATATGTTTATGTGTATGTGTGTGTATTATTTAATTTTAAAAGAAAAAATAATAACATACAACAAACAAGAAAGTATTTCCCATTCTGATATATTTAACTAGAAAAATTAAAGTTTCGACTAAATTAAGACGTATGTATTTAACAATTCAAATCCTTCGCTTAAATAACAAGAATACTAAAAATAACGATGCACTAAATCCAACTCACAGGCAACTTACATCAATATTTATGCATTTCTATCCGAAGTTGAAATATATCCTATAATTCATATGCAAGCGGGCGTAACACGCGATTCTATTCGAGGCATTTGAAAATAATCTACCGATCATAATAACTTATCAATCACGCCTCAAAATTGATACGTGGATTAAGAAAACCAGTTGAGTGATTGAATTGTTGACTAATTCCGTGAAACGATGCGAATCTATTATTTTATCGCTGAAATATTGTTTAAATATGTATGATTTAATATTGATATATATTTGGATGAATACTTCTTGACTTCTATGTTACGTTGAAATAATACTTTAAATACATTAACAAGAATATTGTTTTGATAGACGAAACTTTACAATGTTTTAGGCTAAGAATAAAGTCATTCCGGGCGAAAGATGCTGGAGTGTATACGTGCCAAAATGAAGATGACAAAAGCAAGGAAATGAGTGTCACAATTAAACATAAGCCAGATCTCGGTCCCGACAACATCGAGGGTACGTATTCCTTTTATAGAAATTAAACACAGTGTCTTCAAACGTCCATACAGTTTCCGCTATTTCCTCGATGACAACTTTCACCGTGTTTACCCGTGTCTCGTTTTGAGTGTGTCCTCAGTTATTTCGATATTATATTTAATCGACGTCTTTATTGCCACCCAGATGTGTAAACATAGCAAACGTCCTGGATTCCGAGGCAAATGTGAGCTGTAATGCATACAGACGTCGACATGTTTTCTTATTAAATATTTCTTGAATTTCTGTTTTACTTCATATGTTCCTTTTGATAATAATATATTTTAGTTTACTTATTGATCTTTTTTTTTTATTTCTACAGAATATCAATCAGATGTAGACGTTCTAAGACCGATGCCTGAAATACTAGCACAACATTCCGCTCCTCTCGTTGATAATAATACAATAGACGATAACACGACAGATCAAAGACATAAAGAATATGATAACACAAAAGACGACGATCTCGATGATAAAAATGAAAAAGATCATCTTAATTATGGACACGTTGACGACACAAAATCGAAATACGCGCCAAAGTTTAAGCATCCATCGAAAATGTATAATATGGAAATGAAACCAGCGGGAAGTTCGATTCGTTTTAAATGCGCTGCTGAAGGTATGACATCCTGTTAGATAATTTACAAGCGTCGTTGAATTTGTTATTGAAACGGTTTTTGTCGGATTGATTTAATAAATATCTTACGTAGGCATTATTTATACATTGCTAGTTTTTTACACACGGCTTCTTCCGCGTCTATATGTTTTATTGTATTATATCATTTTTATAGTTTTTTCTGCAAAATGTTAAGGATCTTCATACAATTTATTATCACCGAAAAGATAAAATTTTCAATTCTTAGTACTAATTTTCTATGTAAAAGGGGTTGTATGCAAAATTTTATGGTGCTAGCCTCAGTAGTTTGGCCAGTGCGTTGACATGTCAGTCAGACATTCTTTTATATATATGTATTTAGATATTATAAGCACTGATTTCATTTAAGAACATGAAAATAAATTTTCAAATTACCATATTTTTAGGAAATACATTTTGTTTCTACAAACATGAAATCAATAAAATATATAGATAGTTCATCTTCAGTCTTATCTGAATAAAGCTAATTAATGTTAAATATTTACAGGTAATCCAATGCCGAATATAACATGGTACAAAAATAGCGGTACGCCTATATCAAGAAGTTATTTTAAACCGTCATATGGTAAATGGTCTATGGCACTCGATGAACTCACGAAAGCAGACAATGGAAACTACACGTGCAAAGTTTGCAGCGAATTAGGGTGTATTCAACACACGTACATACTGCACATACAAGGTAAATTAACTTCTTTGATATCGTAGTAAAATCTAACTTAAGAACTGTTAAGTAGGCTTCTAAATGTCCCAGTTCTGGGCTAAGGCTTTTCCTTTTTGTGGAGAAGGAGCTTACTCTACCATGCTTCTTCAATGCGTGTTGTTAGATAAACGTGGCAGTTTTTATCCGCCACATGCAGGTTTCCTCACAAATTAAGCACATATCTATAAGTCAGTAGGCTTGTTGAATCATCAGTTAAGATTTCCATCTTCTAACCTTTGGGCTATCATGGCTGAGAATTGTATTAATGTGGACAGTGTTTTCGAGTACTTTAGAACCGTCATTTAATAAAATGATTGGTAAACACTAAAATGCATTTTTGAATTATCTTCATCGGTTCGTGAGAAATTTTATATTATGTCGGTAACATTCGACGGTGATTTTTCATTCAAATCACCTCGTTAAAAGTGAATTATTTTTAAAGCTATATTATTTGTAAAAAGCGTTACGAAATATGTGATTCTGAGTTTAAATATATTGATATAGAACGTTATCCGTCGAAGCCGTATATAAAAGAGGGTCACCCTGGGAACATCACGGTGCTCGTGAACGAGACTGTGCAGTTGACCTGCCCACCGGTTTCCGATTTAGAACCTTTCCTTTACTGGATCAGACCAACAAATTACTCTGTAAAAGATTCTGAAGTTGGACCAAGTGACGCACCAGCTCCCGTCGGTGATCTCGTTGAGGTGCTTAATTCGTTTTTTAGGTGTCGGTTCTTAATTGGTTACGGTATTCAATAATCATTTTGCAACTAAAACGGTTCACATAAAATTTTCATCGGTTACAGTTCCAATTATTAACAATTATGGTAATTTATGTTCATTACTTGGTGGAGGATATACGTAAACGGTGGTGGTTGATATTCTGAATATATTTGTAATAATTATTAGATGATAAACTAATTAATATATAAGATAGCACTTGCTTGAAATTTCATTAAAATTAAGCACATTTGTATAAGATAATATTAGGTACTAATAAACATGTCAACTATTTTATAAATATGAGACCATATCCAGTTTTATCCGGTTATTTTTCATCTTTGTAAAACGTATATAACATCTTTGTTCATAGAGCGTCTATACGCGAAACCTGTGCTAACACAAGCGGCCGTCAATCAGACCAAGTTGGTCGGTGAAACGGCTAGATTCAGCTGCGAATTCCTAACAGATCTTCATCCGTCCCTTTACTGGATGTATTTCACGAAACACGAGTACATATATAACGAGACAACCACAGACGCTTCGACTAAAGAGTCTGTTGTATACAAAGATGTCACAAAGATAGTTACGGTGAGGGAGTGACTAACGCATGATTTGTTTTGTTTGTTGATGTTATTGTTAAATAAATTTATACATTACCTTCGATATAATTTGTCTATGTGTAATAAAAATAAATCTATGAATGAAATGGACGCCAATGTCCTGTGTTCGGGTCAACCTTATCATCGTACGGAGATAAATGATTTTGTCGACGCCCACGTACTTGGCATCTTCTTCGCGATCATAATTAATTGCAAGCATGCGTCTAACATTATAACGAATTAAAAAAAATGTTCAATAGTTGCTTGTTGCATGATTATTTAACCTTAGAATTAATGGTGATTTTAGTTATTACAATTCTGATATTCTAAAACTAATTCGATTCCAATATTTTCTATCTAATGAAACCCATTGAGAACTTAGGAGCAGTATAAAATCGTAAATATTGGCAAACAACTGAATGTCGTTTTTATGACCTTTAAATTAGAAAAATAATTTAAATTTGAATAATTAAAAAACTTTCAAATTTATGAAACGATAAAAATGTTTTAACTATCTTGCATGTTATATTTAATTATATTACCTAACGTTTTATAATAAATCAGAGCATGAACGACACGTAAATAATAACAATATATAATAAATATCCGTTTAACGTAATTTATTATTACAGAGCGAAAATCCGGAAGATAAACCAGAACAGCTGACGATATACAATGTGACTAAAGAGGATGAAGGCTGGTATGTCTGTGTTGCTCTCAATACACTCGGAAACACCACGGCTAAAGGATACTTAACAGTTTTAGACTGTAAGTATAACGTACTCTAAACTAATTTCACCAATTTTTAATCCAAAACTTCATTACCATGTCATGTGATGTCATGTCATACCATGTCAATTTTGTTTTGAAAGCTAATAATTATTACAATCCAAAAATAATTACAAAATTAATTCATGCCTGTTATGCGAATTATTCAACGTAGGTTCAAAAACTATAAATCAATTGGACGAATTAATTAAATTAAACATTACTTCGTTTCTAAAAATGTATACAGAACCGTGAAGACAAATATATCTATAAGTTGGTTGTCTGTATACGTAATATATTTATTTGATATAAAATCATAATTTAAAAATATAATGACTACATAATTCTAAATGATATTTTAGCGTTGCCGATAACAGAAGCATTAGACCATGGAAAACACACAGTACTTATTAATGTTCTGACCGCGGTGCTGGGTGCGATGTTCTTTGTTGCTGCTATTATCGTGGTGATGATATTTAAGAAGTTGAGACAGGAGAAAGAGAAGAAACAATTAGCGATAGAAACGGCAAGAGCGGTTATAGTGACGCATTGGACGAAGAAGGTAACTGTGGAGAAGCCGCAAATGAACGGAACTCCGAATGCTGCTGGAGAAGGATTGGTAAGTTTATATATTTGCTAGGCGGAAATGAACCCTATAACACTGCTAATACAAGCAACCGTTTCGCTTGATATCTTTTTAGGGTTCCGTGCCTCATAAGGAAAAAACGGAACCCTTATAGGATCATTTTGTTGTCCGTCCGTCTGTCCGTCTGTCCGTTTGTCTGTCTGTCAAGACCGTTTATCTCGGGAACGCGTGGAGGTATCGAGTTGAAATTAAAACGATATAGTCAAGTCTTCAGTCTCTTGAAGCTGTGTAAAAATCAAACTTCTAAGTTAACTTGAAAAAAAGAAACGGCCGTTTATGCCACAAAAAAGAGTATTTCCCGTTGACCTAGAACTATGAAATTTGGCAATTAATAGCGTCTTATACTACAAGTATAGGGAAAAATCTGAAAACTATACATTTGTAATTAAATCATAAAAAAACGAGGTCTTTATACAAGGAACGACGGTCCAAATTTTGAATTGAGTTAAGCGTGTCATGTGGGGTATCGTATGAAAGGGATTCATTGGCACAAGCTTAAACAATTTTTTTTTTGTTTTCGATTTATGAGGAAGAATGAAAAAAAACCTTTTTCCTTTTTTATAAGTATAGGTAGGTTAGGTTAGTTACCTATACTTATAAAAGAGGTTTTGGTGTATGTAGTACCAAACAATTTGCACTGTTATGCCTGATTATTTCATTTAAAATTTTGTAATTAAACATAACCCTAAATATGTACCTACAAATTTCTACGGAACCCTCGGGGCCTCGCACTTGTCCGATTTTTTTTTTAAATTAGTAACCACAGGCACAAGGGACTCAATATCTTGGTTCACAAGGTAGGAGAAGGTAGTATGGCGCATTGACGATGTAAGGGATGGTTACTATTTCTAACGCCATTATTTATGAGCGGTGCTGACCCAATTGCTAGATTGCCTTCATGTATCAAATAAAACAAATTATAACGATAATTAAATCGTAACTAATTTACTTATTACAGTTAATGCCAGTGGTAAAGATCGAAAAACAGAAGCTATCTCAAGTCCAAAGCAATACATGTGATTCGATGATGATGTCAGAGTACGAGTTACCAGTAGATATAGACTGGGAGGTTCCCAGAGAGTCCCTCTGTATTGGAAAGATCTTAGGAGAAGGAGAGTTTGGAAAGGTCGTGAAGGCGGAGTGTGTAGGGATACTGAAGCCAGGATTACAGTCTGTCGTGGCCGTCAAGATGTTGAAAGGTATGTAATTGGTAAAGCGCTTATTTACATGTAATAATGAAAACATTATTCAGTTTTTAATACCCTAGAACCTGGTCAATGTGATATTAGCTTTATATTTGTAATTATGCAATTATAAGTAATGGCGTATTTGCCCCATGTACCTTGTACAGGCGAAAACCAAGACGCTTTTTATAATCGTCTATATAATTTTTAATAATTTTCTAATATAATTTTTTTGCTACATTTTCATTAGAATTTTCTTAAGGAGTTCTTTCTGAAGAACCTACCGGATCAACATCACTCTAAAACTCTTCATTAGTTACCTACCTACTCATAATTAACCATGCATTTTACGTCTTTTTCCTTAAATTTAAAGAAAAGGATATTTTTGCACCTGCACTTATACTTATAACTAGTAAAGAGTATTTATTTATTTTTGTAATCATAAAAGTCGTTTTCAATTGTTTAATATACTTCAATATTCTTTCACACAGAGGGCCACACAGACGCAGAAATGATGGCGTTAGTATCAGAAATGGAAATGATGAAGATGATAGGAAAACACGTGAACATCATCAACTTGCTAGGATGCTGCACACAAGACGGACCTTTATACGTTATAGTAGAATATGCACCTAATGGCAATCTAAGAGAGTTTCTTAGAAACCATCGACCTGGAAACAGGTAAACATTAAATATATCATAATAATGTAACTTCAAAAGGGTTTTCCTTTAAATAAGTTTGAAAGGCCTATAATTTCATTTATTTTAATTGGTAAATGTATGTGCGTGTGTGAAAATAATAAAATGTCTTAATCTTACATTGAACGTAAGAGAACATAGTCGAGTGAGTTCCCCTTGAAGCGTGAATTGAACCATATACTTCGAACATCGAACAAATTCTTTATTTTTTGTCAAAATAATCTCAAGTCTTCCAATAAATTATTACTAAAATTAAGGATTACATATGAGATGAATTAAAGTAACAGCCTGTGAATGTCCCACTGCTGGGCTAAGGCCTCTTCTCCTCTTTTGAGAAGAAGGTTTTGGAGCTTATTCCACCACGCTGCTCCAATGCGGATTGGTGGAATACACATGTGACAGAATTTCAGTGAAATTTGACACATGCAGGTTTCCTCACGATGTTTTCCTTCACCGTCAAGCACGAGATGAATTATAATCACAAATTAAGCACATGAAATTCAGTGGTGCTTGCCCGGGTTTGAACCCACGATCATCGGTTAAGATTCACGCGTTCTTACCACTGGGCCATCTCGGAGATGAATTAACTGACTTCAAATTAAGGGATACAAAATAGCATAATGGTTATATAATTAAGTAGGTACTATTGGCATTACATACAAAGTTACAATATCTACAAACCGTCCAGTAAATTTAGTAATCCTAAAAGACATAAAATTTCGTCCTTTAATTTATAAATATTAGAATTTATATATTTCTATAATATTTTCAGATACGAATCTCCTGCTGAAGATATGAAAGAAAAGAAAACATTAACACAAAAAGATCTTGTGTCATTCTCATACCAAGTTGCGAGAGGCATGGAGTACTTGGCGTCCAGACGGGTAAGTTTTCTTATATAAAAATTTAAAGTACCTACTTTAAATCCTATAATTAAAAGAGTGAATAATATAAAACATCTTTCCTCATCTTAAAATCACTTTAGTATCGCTTCTCAATTGCTCTGCCAATTATGCTAGACGGAATAACACATTATCAAAATTCTTGATGAACTAGATCAAGCATTGTGCCATCGTTCGTGGAGTCTTGACATTCAACCAAATGCCCTTGATTATTTCTGTGTTACAGTTTTAAGGGTGAAACATTAATAATAGTTAAAAACAAAGTTGACACTTTCATTACCTATCAGGCTGTAGTTTTACAAGAATGGCTAATTATTTCTTTCTCTTTTAGTGTATCCATCGTGACTTAGCAGCTCGTAACGTGCTGGTGTCAGACGATTGTGTACTCAAAATCGCAGATTTCGGTCTCGCGAAGGACGTCCACAGCAACGACTACTATCGCAAGAAGACAGAAGGCAGGCTGCCTGTCCGGTGGATGGCTCCGGAGTCATTGTATCACAAAGTCTTCACCACGCAGACTGACGTGTAAATAGATTTTTTCGATCCTATTTATTTTATATATAGATAGACAGACGAGCTTATGTGCCACCTGATGGTAAGTGGCCACCAACTTTTGCCATTGTAAGATATGTTAACCATCGCTTATATCGCCAATACGCCACCAACCTTGGGAACTAAGATGTTATGTTTCTTGTGCCTGTAATTGCACTGGCTCACTCTCCCTTCAAACCGGAACACAACAATACCAAGTTTTGCGGCAGAATATCTGACTCGTCTCGTCTACCCAGACGAGCTCGCGCAAAGCTCTACTACCAAGTAATTAACCTACTTTTTAATGATAAATGTTAATTTCATTTAGGAATTGACAAGAAATAAATATGTCGAAATTTTGATCCAATCCTGAAAATGATTACTTTTTCACAGCTGGTCGTTTGGTGTGTTGCTGTGGGAGATCATGACCCTGGGCGGAACTCCGTACCCAACGGTCCCGGGACAGTACATGTATCAGCACCTCAGCGCTGGACATCGAATGGAGAAACCGCCGTGTTGTAGTCTTGAAATGTAAGTACTTTGGACAATGGAGGTACTTTTTCGTTAACTTTACATGTATGATAATATTTATACAATTGGTGTTGGGTTAGTTGGATACGGTTACAGCTTGGCGAGTTTTAATCGTATTTAAAATAATAATATTTGTGAATGATATAATTTATGTACGCAGTGGTAACGTGAGTGGTATTTACCATAGGGCCAAGAAAGCAGGTAACCGGGCGGCAGGTTTTTTAGGTAGCCTAGTGCCGCCGTGCTCATCATATTTCATAATCTTTAAACATTTTTGTTACTCTTTGATTTGACTTTTCTAAAGAAACTTAGATACCTTACCTATTGTTGTCGCTGGTATTTTTATATTCTTTTTGATTTTTAGATACATGTTGATGCGAGAGTGCTGGTCCTTCTCTCCCGGCGACCGACCATCATTCACAGAGTTGGTCGAGGATTTGGACAAGATATTGACGGTAACGGCCAACCAGGAATACCTGGACTTGGGTCTCCCACAGCTCGATACACCACCATCTAGCTATGACGGCTCGGGCGATGAAAGTGATAGTGAATTCCCATTCATTAAATAAAATTTAGATTGACATTTTGGTGAAAATTCCATTATTGGAAGACTTGTGATGTGAATTAAAATGAGAAAATCTGTCGATTTTTTTCAACTATTATATTGGATTGTCGAATTCTGCCAAAAGATGAACGACGTATATACTACGTACGAAATGAATAAATCAATGGATTTGCAACGGCAATTCTTTTATGACCAATATTTGAGAATTGTTGAATTTACGAGGACTTAAACGATTTGCGAAAATGGTGTTTAATATCTTGCTATCTTATTCTTCTTAAGATAAAATATTGAATGTGATGGACTATACTGGTCTTCAATAATGCTACGTCATAATTCATATTGAAGTGACAGTGTCAAGTGATGAAAATTGACATGCGATGATATTTAAGAATGTCAATTTTGACAGTATTTAAAATGATGATACTCATTGATGATGAGATTAGTGGCATTTTAGTTGTCTAACGAGAATTTAGGAATTTCAATATTTCCCACCTTAGTTTAGTAGGCTTAGAAAAAACTTGGAATTATTATAGCTATGACTTTTACATAAGATAGATTATGAAGAAATCGTTTAGTAAATTTTTTATGGTATTTATTATTATCGACTGTCAAATGAAATTTTAGTTATTTATAAGGAATATTTAAATATGCTTCTGTAATATTTCATTAGTTTAGTTTAACTGTTTTTTTAAGTTCGTAGAAATTCTGTTTTGCTCTATGTTTCGTATTTTTTTAATTAATTTTTTTAAGTACCAAATATACATGAGAATTGCGTAATATTTTGTAATTTGTAAATATATCGTTTTAAGCTTTCTTGGCGAATTTTTTGTATAGCTATAATAACATTTTAGTACCAAAGTTTGCCTATGAATCAATGTATTATATGAAAGTATTATTGAACATTATTTTAACTCAAACTTATGTTAACTAAATAACTTCGACTGACTGATGTTTTTGTCTTGTATGTAAGAGCGTAGTCCAGTTTTTAATGAATTCTAAATACTGAAAAACAATCTTTATACTATTCAATTTATAAAATTATTATCAAAAATCTAGTCCCAAATTTTTTGATAAAGCTATCATTCTTAGATAGATAAAACTTTACCATTGATATTTTTCAATTGTACTTAATTAGTATTTTAAGTAATAAAATGAATAATTGTAAATACTATTTTTAATAACAGATTGTGAACGTGTCACCAACAAAAAAATAATCTTTGTGCAATAAGCTAAGCCTTATATGCGAAATGTTCCTAATTTACTCTGCATGAACATTCTTGAAATATTATATATTTTTTAATTCAAAGTTTTCTATGGCATAACGTTTTCAGCCAAAGTGTATCTAAGCTAATTTAAAAAAATTGACGAATATGAACCGTAGACTATAAAAAAATTTTATCTGTAAAACAAATGAATTGATTGTAAATACGTTTTCTTTATTATTAAAGCAAATGACATGCTTAATTTTATTGATGTTTCGCAAATGTTTGTATATTTGATTATATCTATATGAATGTATTATGTATTGATGTTGTATGAGGAGATGTGAATAAAATATATTAGTGCAACTACACTATTGTTTTTTTGAAAAAATATTTCTTTATTTCTCATACTTAATTAAAATTGTGTTTCTTTTCGTTACGTATAATTCCCGTTCTCTCCCTACAGCAAAAGCGACTGATCGTGTGCACCATACTATCAGTTTTATTTTTAATAATCACAAATTTTCTACTAAAAATAATAACATTTCACTCTGGCGAACTATGCAGAGTATGAAAGGTACAGAATCAATTGAGACAGATATAGATACAGAGCTTCGCCGCGACCATTAGCTGTCACTACGAAACATTGTCCTTGTTAAAAAGCGCCATCTATCTTTAGTTTGAAGAACTACTTATTATTACTTACGTCAGTTTTCGATAGATGGCGTTGAGCAAATGCTTATGATTACTACAAACGTCATAACCGATCAAATTGTAACGTTACTAAATTTATTAGACTATATTTCGAGATCATAAAAGGTTTTGATATTTAAGTGAATTTTTGAACTCAATATATAATATATAATTTTTGATAAAATAAAACGAAGTAATGAATTTGTTATTGATTTATATATTTTTGTCAATATTATACATGGCTGAATCTTACACAGACAGATATACAAAATTCTTATAAAAGCTATACTAATCGTTTTACGTCTAATTATTATATATTACATATTTGATACAATTGTTTTAAAGGCATAAAACCAATATAGCACAGATAATAAATAAAAATTATAACAAAAAAAAAACATCCAAATTACATCAACAAAAACCTATTATTTATTAGACAATCAATAAGATTCATAACATAATACTTAGTTCATTTTTGGTCTAAAACTAAGTTACGGTTTAAAATAATTAACATCATTTTTATTAACACTTTCAATCAAAAGATATTGACTTAAATAATGTATACAACTTTGAGGTCATTAAAAGAATATTTAACAGAACCGAGTCCAAAAATATTATCTCCAAAAATAAATATCTTCATGTAATATTAAGATCAAAATTAATCAGAAGTTTAATTGAACGCATCCGTTGCCATGTTTTCAAACTATGTCTGTATCAAGTCATAACATGTCTGGATTATTTTGAAATCAATTATACGAATATTCACAGTATTGTTAGTATTTTAATGACGATATTATCGTCATTTAATTGAAATAAAACTATCACAATCACAATGACATAATATTCAATATAGTCAATCAATAATATTGTACCAAAATTAGTCACACTATAACTATTTTGGTATCTTAAAGCTTTTTAAAATTTAATTTAACTAAAAACTAAAATTAGGATTAAAATCTGCACATTGATCTAACTTAAGTCGTACCTTTGACTTCTCTCATTCGAATATGCTCTAAATATTTTACGCCTTTAGGCAATTAGCAAATCACATGTTTACGCAACGCAATTTCTTATCTGGAATCCTAGACGCGAATTGGAAGCTCGGAACGACCGCTTGAGGTTCAGGTTTGTTCTCCTCGGACTTCTCAGCGTCGCCCATTAATGTTCTCAAACATATCTTCATTTCAGCTGCGAATTTTTTCACCAGTCGCTCTAAAGAGAACAAATGTTCGTCGAGGGCCTCTGGTATTTCTTCTCGCATGAAATCTGCTAGCCTCAATAGATATTCTACGTTCGATCCTGAAGAACCTTGACATTCGAGTATTTGTTTCGCTATATCAGGCAGGGGAGCAGCGCCCAGCCAGTGTCTATTTTCTGGTACGGCGATGTATAGGAGAGCATCTTTTTTATCAGTGCAGTTTTGGTTATGGCTACTGGACGGCGTGAATAATGAAGGTTTGGGATGGAAATTTACCGTGTAAATCCGATATCCTCCTAGCTGGCATTCTCTTGTCGACAGATAAGGGAGTGCTGCGTTATCTTCCGCTGCTATTAAGAAGGCCTTGCCCCATGTCACTCCCTGGAATAAACAGAAAAATATATGTTACAAATATTATTTCATGAGATTTTAAACAAATTATTTATATAACCGTCAGTAATTGTCGCTCTGTTGAGTGAAGACCTATTTTACTTTCGAGAGTAAGGTTTTTAGCTACCACCGCACTACTCCAATGAGAGCTGGTGGATATATGTGCATGTTGCAGGATTTCAACCGACACACGTAGGTTTCCTCACAATGTTTTCCTTAACCGCCGATCATGACATGAACGATCCACACAAATGAACGAAAACTTAATGGTACACGGGTTTGAAGTCGCAATCTTCAATTAAGTTTCCTGATTCACTTTCTAGCTACTGGGTCGTCTCGGTTTTGCAGCATATGCATACTTTGAATAGCACTAAAATAATATCTTATATAACTAAGATAACGAAATTCAATATCCGTTTACATGACGTCGAATAGTTTAATTAACTTTGTATAAAGTAATCTTATAATTAAAACTTGTTTTTATCTATGTATATTGATTTGAATTTGATGTTTGTATAAAATCAAGCTTGGTTAAATGACGCAAGAATTATAAGTTATTTAGAAAGAGGTATTTTTAAGATTTTAGTTTGTGTAATAATATTACGAAATCTAGGTATAGTAAAAAAAATTATAGCCTGAAAATGACCTCCTGTAACCAAAAGGCCTCATCTCCTCTTTAGTAGATGGCTTGGAACATACCTACCACGTTACTACAATGTGGGTCGATTGATACAAGCGACAGAATTTCTAATCTAGCCAAATAACAATTTCATTATTTCATTAAAGTTTCATAATAAACGTAATCAAAGTAACTAATTATTCTCCACAAGAATATTGTTAATTGCTTAATAAATTCATCAATTTCGAAAGTATTTATAGTTGCGGTATTGAGAAATGAAATTACTGACGAAACGAATTAACTGTTCAAACGAGCCTAGCGCATAATTAGTGATTGACAAATATTTTGCTTCGGGGGTTATTTTTTACCGCAAACAGATTACGAGATTTAGAAATTTCTTAGTTTCTAAAGTAAAAAGGTTGCACAAAACCTTGATTCGATTTTAATCATTTAAATTAACCCGTAATCCAATACTGGGCAAACTTCTGCTCTCCTTTTAGAAAACATTTGAAGTATCTTATTCCAAAACATGTATCAGAATTTCATGTGACACACTCCGGTTTCCTCGATATGTTTCTATTTAGTGTCAATTATGAACAAAATTAAACACATGAATGGTTATTCATGTGTTTAATTAATTAAATATAATTGGTGCCTTAGATTTAAACACCTATCTATAATTAAAATCTACATACTCTGCTCACTAGGCTATCTCGACGATGATTATTGTCAAAGACAATATATACCTCAAATGCGTATTGGATTAATTGCACGATATATATATTTTATTGTATAGGTAGGCGGACGAGCATATGGGCCACCTGATGGTAAGTAGTCACCAAGGCCCACAGACAATGGCATTATAAGAAATGTTAACCACCGCTTACATCGCCAATGCGCCGCCAACCTTGAGAACTAAGATGTTATGTCCCTTGTGCCTGCGGATCATTCATCGTTTAGCGGTAGAATATCTGATGAGTGGGTGGTACCTACCCAGACGCAACCACCCAGCTTACACAAAGCTTCTACCACCGAGTAATTTTGCTTAATATTGCTTAGTTTACCGAATTTATTTATTACTACAGGTATATAAAGTTAAAAACTATTAAGCAGCATGTGATTGATTAAATTACCTATTAAATTTACATGTTTAATAGATTTTTTTTTTTTAAATTCAATGTGGAATCTGGGCTATTCGCTTGAACTATCAATAGCATATGATGGCGAAGTTGTGGGCAGTTGCTTTTTTTATTGTAATAAGATTATAAAGTGACGTCTCCGTTAGAATAGTGGAATACAATAAAAACGTTTAGCTAACTGGTTTATATTAACGCTATTATGTACCACCTACGCAGCTCTTCAATGTCAATCTCCATCGCGTCATACAATACCCGCGTCTTGAATGGAATATAATTCACGAGAATCTGTTTATCATGTAAAAATATATGGAGTGCTTAATATGTGTTCCATTTAGGACTGCGCAAGCTCGTCTAGGTACCACACAAATCAAACAAGATTTTAGTATCAGACATACAGAGAATAACAATTTAAATTTTAGGATTACTGGTATAAAATTTAATTGAAATGTAACATGTTAGCTGTACAAGTACGTAAATGTGTTGTGTTCACATCTGGCGAAACAAGGTTTTGAGATCGATTTTAATCTTATCTTTCACGTCTAGACAACTCTAGTTCACTTACAATAACAAAGTGAGTACTATTGCATTTGAAGTGAAAGCTATTCTATGCGGCTATTTCGTCCACATGTGCTGGTTACGAAAATTAACGTATTTTGAACAAAGATATCATTCATCATCATCATCATCATCATCATCAAAAATATTTTCTATAGTACTTATACTATAATAGGTCACTTATATATATTTAATAATAAATAGTACTTATACTATAGAAAATATTTTAGAAGTTATAAATGGTTACATGATATAGCAGCTGTTCATTTAAATATTGATTTCTCTCTTTCTGTCATTCTTGATTTGACATTCGAAAGAAGAGACACAGCATTGTTTAACTGCTTATCCGCTGTACAACCTTTATAATTAAGGCCGATTGGTTTTAGTAGTTATTGGTGAGTGATTTTGGTTTAATATAAGCAAAATATAATTCAAAAGCATTAATAACGACAAATACGTGTTATGATGATAATTATGTCCTCCTGACTGATTTCGGATTTCGATTATTGAATTTGAATCTCATAATCTTTTCGGACGAGAAATCAGACACGACCGGAAATAATTCAGGCGCAGGACCAATGGCTTTACTTGCTTTCCGAGGCACATAAGTGCAAACACTTCAAACTTTCCGACTCCGGGCTGCTACTGAGAATGTTTCGACAGAAAAACCCAATAACTCTTTATCGACCCGACCTGAGGTTTGAACTCAGGACTCAGCCACTAGACCATCTAGGCAGGTATCATCAACATCGGTTCAATCGACAAAGATATCGCCTAAGCGCGTAACATAAGCACAAAGAATAAGCTGAATTGATAACCTCCTTTTTTGTATTTTAAATGGTACTGATAAATGACGTCGTTATTTTTGCGAAATCATTCGGTTCATGCAAGTGTAGGAACAGATGAGAATCAACTACGTTATTATCAATTGAATGGACCTTTCTAGGTCGAAGACCTTGATGACCCGGTTATAAGATGAAACATTTAAATACGACATGTTTTCATCGTATTCCATTGGAAATTGCAAACCATAATCTTTGATAAAATAATTTAGCCCGAGGTATTTTCAATTAGTTGGTATAATAATTTTAGCGGTATGGCTTTGTTCAGTCTGCGTTCGTGCTAACAGTAAATAATTGACTATTACATAATTTACTTCTACCCACTTTATCTACCACAGACAGACAAAAAGACGAGGTTACGCCGAAGACAGTTATGTTTATATATTAATATTGTATTGTCATCGATAAACCAAGCCACTGAATTTTCATGTGAGATGTCGGGCACGGTGGTGAAGGCAAACATCGTGAGGAAACCCTCATGAGGCGTACCTCAAAAGGGCAAGGAGGCTTTGGCCCGCCAGGGGACACCAAAACAAACAGGCACATTAAAATAACGTAAATCCAAATTATACATTATATAATTATACCAATGACACGGGCATCACGTTTTTGGAGATAGAATTATCGAAAAAAAATACGACGTGACAAATTAGGTAGACGTGGAAGGAAGCATGGGAACAGCAACTGTATATGAACATAATTATGCCAAATCAATTTACATTATTATTGTTTATGAATAATGTATCCACGTGCGGCATGCATGATGACCGCTAAGATAGTATTATCGACAATCTCATTTCTCTTATTGCCATTCTGGGGCAAAGGTTTAATTCGGGCAGCGACGATTGTAACTGTTTATGATATTTTTCGTACTTATCGAAATTGTTCATCTCTAATAATATTCCACTGGATAATTTGTTTGTTTGAACGCATTAGAATAACAAACAGTTCTATTTAAAAAAAAATGGGATTTTTTTTTTAAATGAGAGATAGGAGCAGTAATCACCACTGTCAGCCATTGTCAAATTAATGGTAAGTAAGTGAAGATAGAACAATGATAGGCGACACATAGCGGCGGCGACGAGTGTGTTGAGATTAATGAACTTTGTTATGTAGCATATATGCATGGACATATAATGTTTACAAGAACTGTTTTTCCACAAAAAGTCCCACAATTTGAATTTCCTCTTAAGAAGTCTTGGGATTTATTCTAATATGCTAATCCAGTGCAAGGTATCTATGGCAGATTTCATAAGTCACATGCCGAGCTCTCACAAAGTTTTCGTTCAACACTTTACCAGATATAAATACAAAACCAATATACATAGATTTACTGAAAACCAGAATAAAGATGGTAAAAATAATATAAGTATTGAGGGATCTAAGCTACGTAATAGTTAATTGACCAGATGAACAGATAAAACGTTTTTGTTTAAAAACAATGATATTAATATCATAAAAACATTTGAGAGGTTCGTTGCCAAGGTCACTTAAAAATCATTAATATAAAACTGATAATATGGTAAGACAAAACAATTGTTGACAATAATATTTTGATTAGTAAAATATCGTGTTTTTATTATTTCAACTGATTACATAATCTCAGGTCAATAAAAACGTGTAAACAAAAATTACGGACAAGAAGTTGATAAAAAATTTATATACATTAAGATTTATAACTGTAGTTTTTAAACTAATTGATTATATCTGGATTATCCGAAATCGTTCTATTTACATAATAAAACCTTGGGCCAATTTTAATCCTCGTATAGATAAATGACACATCTGATCTTGTACTAACATGATATGGGATTGTTAGTTTAAAAAAGAAAATAGTTACCGGATGACGCTGTAAACAATGCTATCTCTGATAGAGGAAAATTTTAAAGTCCAGCACGTCATGTAAAAAAGATTAAAAATTGACGTACATATCAATTGGAACGAGAGAGCTCCTGTAGAATCAACAGAATTTCTTGACGTTACTGTTAAATTAAATACTACTACTACTAACTGAAATTGTAATGGGCCCCCATATAAACAGATTAGTGAGTAGACTTTCAAGTTGATGGGAGTAGGAACCACCCACTCATCAGATATTCTACTGCAAAACAGCAGTACTTTGTTTTGTTGTGTTCCGGTTTGAAGGGTGAATGAACCAGTGTAATTACAGGAACAAGGGACATAACATCTTAGTTCCCAAGGTTGATGGCGCATGGGCGATGTAAGCGATGATTAACATTTCTTACAATGCCATTGTCATTGGTGACCACTTACCATCAGGTGGCCCATACGCTTGCCCGCCTACCTATTCAATAAAAAAAGACTGAGCTCTGCGGTAATAATTGCAGTTAAAAATAAAACTATTTACCGGGTCAGACACTGCTAGACTTTATGTTATATTGAGGTCATAAGGTATCAGAGTTTGGGATATCGTAATCGCTATCCATAATTATATCGCTAGATATAATTTTATTGTTCTGTAAGAGCGCTGTTCGCGCAATCGATAGCGTCAAAAATGTTGACTATTGTTTCTCAATAAACATTGTCTATTTTTATATAATTTCAGAAAAAATATTATTTCATTTATGATACTTATAACACGAATAAGAGGAAAAATTACAACTTCTGGCTTTCGGGCTCTTTCTACAATGATGGATTAAGATGAAGCGCCGACTAAACCCGAACAAATCTATTATCTCAGGAACTACTGGATCGAATGTAAAAATTATTTTTGTGTTGTATAGTCCTTTTATCGAGGAAGGTTCTAGGCTGATTTTTATTCATTATATTTTTATTAATTATACGCGGGTGCAACCGCGGGCACAGCGGCTATTATATATAATAGATTTAATATAGAATATATTTTTTTATATTTGTTTTATTTTGTAATATTGATGACATACTAGTGTTGAATGAAGATCTTTATTTTTCTTTGTATATAAGCACGTGTTTATATTACATATTATATTTAACTAAACGTGACCTGCAACTCAACATGTTAGGTTTTATGTTAATTTAAGTCATCTGTCATATCTTCTGCCTATGTTAATTTATGAATACATAATACATAATTTATGTTATGTATATATAAACTTATTCTGGTGCCTTGAGTATATTTCTTATGTAATACTAGCTTGCTATCCGCGACTTCGTTCACGTGGAATTTAACAATTTTCGTGTTAACAACTTTTTTTGGTCTAAAATAAAATCCTCATTACATCAGCTATCTGACAGTTAAAGTCCCGTCAAAATCGGTCCAGCTGTTTCAGAGATTAGCCGGAACAAACAAACAGATACAAATTGTAAAAAATGATATTTTGGTATATGTACCGTGTATACATATGCTTTTAGTAAAAAGCGGTTATTTTAATATTACAAACAGACACTCCAATTTTATTTATTTGTATAGATACAAGTAACGTAGGTAATTTATAGTATTGAATTATCTATTTAATATATAAATATCAAATTCCATTATTACACAAGTATATATGTAACATATATAACGATAATATATATAGATAACAGATCATTTCACGCCAGTAAATGTATCAAACAACATCCAAATATACAGGGAAACTGGGGAACATAAATTTTCAAAGTCGGTTTTAAATAATTTGTTTTATGATGCGATATAACTGTAAGCAGTAATAACGCATCAGTCATTTATTGCCAACACGGTCTCTATATATATATAGGTCACGATCATAAGGGTGAGCAAAAATAAGTCTTTAATGTGCGTTATATATTGACATGACTCATATCCAAAGTGGAATTTATAACTCAAGATATTCCTCTTTTGTGAATAACTGGTAAGACCCAGATGGGCCTCTGAAAAGTCCTTCAACCGATAAACAAATGTTTATATGCAAATATATAATGTAATATAATTCTTTTATGTAAATCTGTGAATGTATAAAAGAAATTTACGAAATATGATAAAATAAATATACCAAAAAAACTTGACACGAACGCGAAATATAAATAATGTATACTAATATATTGAGTTGAATGGTTTGTTAGTTTGAATGTGTTAATCTAAATATCTACACACGTGATTTGAAAAAAGACTTAAGCAATTTGCGTGAGATAGTCCCCTCATTCATTTTGCTCTTCTTAAATAAAAATCAACATTGTTTTTCAGCTATAGAATCTTGGGCTCTGGCCTAAAAAAGAACATTTTACTTTCAAATTACTTTTGGTTTACTTACACTAGAATACTAGACTATAAACCATCACCCTACAGGCCTACAGACCACGGGAGCAGAGCAATAACGCGAGTGAAACCGAGCAGAGCAGCTTTTTATTACCTAAATACGTAGGCATTTGTGGATCACTAGACGAAGCGAGAAACATGGCCTAACCTCAAAAACCGAGAAACGACATGAAAAATGTTACTGGCTTAAAAAATCTTTACCTTAATCAATACCGGTCAAGTCATAGCTATTCATATCGTTCCTCGAAAGATAAGTCTATACTATCATGAAAGTAAGATTTTCAAGTAATTGAATGACTACCACATCGTTTCCATTAAAGTAATAGTCATTAATGGGTGTTGCCTGTAAGTATTTAATATCAAGATAGCGACGTTATAATAGATACAATTTACGACGAATATTCATTTCGAATAATGAGTACCAAAGCGTCGTATGTCGATAGTTTGGCATTATTAATTTACTGGCGGTTTCGCTTCGTAATTTCTATAGCTCTTATTTCAATAATGAAGTATTTTCATACATTCATTCGTTTTAGTCATTTCCAAGGGCCTAAAATTTTGCAATTTATCGTTAGTGCTAACTTACTTTGTAAAAGGAACCCGTATGCAAATTAAATTGCTTAAATATGTAATTGATTGGATATACACGTAGCATTTCATCTGACACGTGGCCTAACTATGCATTACACCGCTTAGCGAGAGATTGTAAAACAGTTAAAAACGTGCTTAGTTAATTTTGGTTGTTTTTATTATTTATTTTAACCAATTTGATAAGACAAGATGGCTCAGTGGTAAGAACACGTAAATCTTAACCGATGATCGTGAGTTCAAACCCGAGCAAGCATCACTGAACTTCGTGTGCTTAATTTGTGATTCATAATTGATCTCGTGATTGACGGTGGAGGAAAACATTGTGAGGAAACCTGCATGTGTCAAATTTCACTGAAATTCTGTCACATGTGTATTTCACCAACCCGCATTAGAGCAGCGTGGTGGAAAAACCCCAGCAGTGGGACATTCATAGGCTGCTAATATAATGTAATAAATTTTAACCAATATGTTTATCAGGAAGCAGTCCTACAACGCGAAACGAAAGTAATAACGTGTTCGTTTAATAGATCTGTTATCAAGCCAATTTTAGTCGTGCGATATAGATATTTTTTTTATATCAAAACAGATTAAAACAACAAAAAAGTGCTAATTAATTTTAAACTCATAATATTGTATATATTCTATTTATGAAATATTTATAAAAGACCGCGTCATATTTAATACACGTGACGAACATAGTGAAAGTGAAATACGAAACCGTTAATTTTCAATACGATACACATGAAACATTTTTTTTTTTAATGTAAGTGGGGGCAAATATGACGGATGTTCACCTGATGAAAAGTGACGTTGCGATAAAATTCGCCAAGCCACCAAAGAAAATATACTCCATGAACTACCTTCATACAAACATTGTAATACCCATACAATTTAACTATACAATTTACTAAAGACGCAAGTTATAAATATATATATAGTGATTGACTGAATAAAATATTTGTACGAATGTTATGGAAGAGTGCCCATTGGTATATGAAAAATATCTATTTTTGTAAACATTCGTCGGATCACATGCCAACTCGAATATGTGGTTTTACGGTTAAAATATTCGTTTAAAACTTTAAATATTTGTTAACTGATCATTCGACAAAAGCTATTTAAATTTATATTTTAGTACCATATAAATAAAGTCCATATTAAAATGTCTTCAATGTAAAAGCTTTACACTGATCGCTATAATCAAAGTCAAAACCACCATTACCGAAGAGAAAATACCCTAATCTAAGAAGAACCGACGAAAGAAACAAAGCTGGTAATTTTTGTTTCCAATTTCCAACAGGCGATCTTTTCATTCCCAAAAGAGCACATGGGAATTTGATTTATTTGTTCTTCCATTGGCTGTTAAAAGCGTTTAGTAAAACCGTGACAATGACAACGGGCTGCCAACAACGAAACAGCTGATTACGTATTATATACGCGTTACACTCTGATTCATGAAATAGAGATTAAGATTTGTATTACTCGAACAATAGCATACCAGGATCAGTTGCGATTTTGGCAAATCTTTGTTCCTTAATTAAAGCGTCTTTGTTTAGGTGACGTGTTTATGATCTTGTAATGATCTCTCATTATTATTGGTTAAAATTTATATTATGTTCATGTATATAAATTACATTTTGTATAAGTCAAACATGAAAAATAAATGTTTATTAACAGAAAAACAACATTTGGCGTATTCGAAAGTAACCACACTAGGTCGACATCTGAGTACAATTTTAGAGTCTTTTGAGGATATTATGGACTAGTGTGTTTCTTTTAAATGAAAAGTTTGTCGTAGTGTTTTGTTAAGATTTTTACAAATCTTACTGGTAGATCCGAAATTTAAAGCGTTATTAATGCGTAAGTATATATTAACTGATCAAATAGGACTTACATTATAAGTGGCAAAAGTATAAAAATATATTACACACAAAAACCAACTCGACTTGGTAAACAATTTTTTTGAACTCGGAAGCGTGTCTCTCTGTCATAACGATCGATTTCAAGGATTCACATGTGACCATAAACAGGATCACATTATTTTGAAAACATATATTTATTGTTAGCCGGCAACAAGGCTGATGATAAAAACGTGTAAGCATTATCAATAGTAGATTATGTTTGTCGAGACAATATATAGACATATCGATACTGATGTTATTGATAGAAGTATTAACTGTCGTGTCAGTTAAACCTGTCACCCAGAACCTTGATTTGATAGGGACAATTTTAGTATCTTATGATATTAGATAAGATTCAACTTAGTATTCATTTTAAAGCCTATTGTAAAAATAAATAAGGTTGAAAATCAACTATACGGGTTTTCACTGCGACAAAACTGTTACTACTACGTATCTCACTGGTTTGATGTTGAAAATCGTCTGGCAGTGATACGCAATTCTGACACGTGTATCCTTTAAATGTTATAATAATGATAGTCAATGTCAAATCAAGGTACTTACCTTGATTTTGTTTTTATAGAAAAGCTCTACAGGTCGCAATACTGTGTATTCATATAAAAATACTTCAATCACGCGTCAAAACCGCACCGCACGCGATTAAGATTATCATCAAAGTATCTCTGTTCAATAAAATCTACCACCGGTTCCATATGAAAAAGACCTGAGAAACACTGACGAAAGAAACAGCGGAATTTTATTTTATAGTCTTTATCCTGGGACATTATTCACACAATGCCATCTGATCCCAAACTAAGCAGAGCTTGTACTATGGAAACCAGACAACTGATATACTTACACTTTTCTTTTGTAAATACATACTTATATAGACAATTACACCCAGACTCAGGACAAGCAGACATGTTCATGCACACAAATGTCTGTCCTGGGTGGGAATCGAACCCACGACCTGCGGCATGAAAGGCAAGTATCTTACCAACCTCGCCAACCGGCTCATCAGCTTTGCTTTGAGTCTTTGGAGCGGAACAGTAAACCTAAACGCCAAACAGTAAACTATATGAAACAGGCTGAATGTTTAGAAAGCTAAACGTTGTACATAGACGTAAAATTACATTGAATTACATTGAATTACATTTGAATATTGAAGCCGAGAAAGATATTTTATCGCCAACACATACACTAGTCAAGTTCCTTTTTTAAATCTCGTTTTTTATCATATACATTTTATAGCCTGTATGTACTTCATGTTTCATATGATCTTGTTGCTATACCAATGCACATTATCTTTTGTCTCACCCTTTATGAGCTATTGTAAATTGCATGTTCAATATTAAACATTGATCCCATTGTTTGATATAAAAACAACATCCTTCTCATCCACAGTTAATAAAATATTTACTGTTATATTCACGTCGGACATCCGCGAGGCGTTTGATAACAATCATCGAGATAATATTATGAATTTATTGTCTATAACAAAATAATATTTTTTTATTAAAAACTTTTTGCAGTGGAGCTTCTTTGGGCGAGATTTGTGTCAAAATTTAAAGTTGAATATGAGTTTATCATTTCTGACGTACAAGGGTTACTTACGACACATGTAATAAAGTTGACAACGGTTTTTTAATAATTTTTCGGCTTCGCAAAGTGTTACTGTCTATACTAGATTTCGCAATTTCGATATAACCTTTATATCTAATAATTTATTAAAGAACTTTAATATTAAAAAAAAAACTAACACGACTACGTGTCAACCAGCTAAGTCTTTCAAGTAAAAACCCAATCGATATTCGAATTTAATTTAGTGTGATGAGTTAATGTAATGATTCATTCTGAAAACGTTAGTACCGATATCAGGATCTGTTCGCTATTCTCCTGAGATGCACCATTTAAGTTTATTCGTTATTTCAGATAAGGCAAAATCAAAAGAGGCATTTATATCAGCGTGTCAGTATTTGCCAAAAGTATTTAGGATAAGATATGTCACGTATCACCAACCCGCATTGGAGCAGCGTGGTGGAATAAGCTCCAAACCTTCTAAAAAAAAAGGAGAAGAGGCCTTAGCTCAGCAGTGGGAGATTCACAGGCTGTTACTTATGTCACATATTAACCGGACAGCTTAATTCTTCAAAGCAGGTCTTAGAGACCACCTATTTCAGATTGAAACCAACAATAAAATTCTAAATCAAATAATAAAGTCCAGACAATGAGCTAGAATTTGACGACTTAAAAAATTAATCAAATTAATTAATACTAAGAGTTTGATCCATATCAACGTAAACGCGTTAAAAATCTTTCATAAGAATGTGCGAATATCAAATAAGATGAAAATAAAACGGTTAGAGGATCACGTGTCTTGAACCGACGTTGTCACACCATTGGCAATTTGCAAATCGGCGGATGCAATTGATTTGATCCCGTCTGACGGTTACACGAACATCGTTTCGATACACATCTGAACTTTTATTGAAATTATTTACTATTGTGAAATTAATTCAAATATTATAATAAATAAATAAATGAATAATCAACGAATATATATGCTTTTCACTACATACAATAATTCCATTAAGTTTATATGTACATTGTTATATAAGTTACTAAATTACTGCCTCGTTTGTCTAGTGGCTAGATATTAGGCTGCAGACCCGGTGGTCCTGGGTTCAATTCCCAGGTCGGACCATAAAATAGTTATCGGGTTTTTCTGTCAGAAAATTCTCAGTAGCAGCCCGGAGTCTGGAAGGTGGAAGTGTGTACACTCCCGTGCCTCGGGAAGCACGTTAAGCCGTTGGTCCTGCGCCTGAACTCTTTCCGGTCGTGTCGGATTGCCGTCCCATCGGATTATGAGAGCTAAGGAAAAGAAAGTCCACCTGTGTTTGCGCACACACTTGTGCACTATAATATCTCCTGCGCAGTTGACTAAACTCTCTTGAGATTGGCCGCCGTGGCCGAAATCGGTCTGGAGGACCTTATTCTTATTACTAAATTAATTCCTTATATATACTGAAATGATTGTGAACTACACTTTGTGCGGTTTTTAAGATATAAAAGTATATTATAACTACTAATTAATTACTAAATAGTAATTTACTTTCAGCCAAGATTTTTAAATTAGGAAAATCGGTGTATTGTTTGTTTACGTTCAAGAATATTGCTCTTTGGGGAGTAGGTAGGTATATTAAATACTTGCTTTTTGCCGGTAGAACATCTGATGAGTTAGTAGTGCCTACCCAGACGGGTTTGCTAAAAGCCTTACCACGAAGTAAATTATATAATATTAAATTGTCTTAAAATGTACGTTTCTATTAATTAATAATAAACAAAAATACTCGTCTTAAGTAGCATTATCTTACTGAAGATTATTTTATATACATAAATATGTATATAAAAAAATCTGATTGCTTATGTATGTTACGCGCTTCTAGGTCATATTAAGCACAACAAACATTCGTAATATTATCAATATATACATTTAATATTTATTTACACGTTAATTTTTAATTAATGGCATTGTTCGTAAATGCTTTTATTTTGATAGCTTATTTCAAAGTGATTTATATAAAGGAAACGAAACTAGGTTACAGATGGTTGATAAGCAGAACGTAAATATTAGAATGAGGACTTACTGAAGACGACTACTGTTAATCAAGGCTGAGAATATAGAGAAAAAAAAACAGAATATATAAAGAAAAAACACAAACATATGTCTCTTATATGAACAAAGCATTTTTATTTATCCCTCTTCGATTCGTAGTAATTGACCTGAGGTTATCAGTTTATATGTTTGACGCTAATTCTTGTAATAAAACAATTGCCAGTGTTACGTTCGTTCAACGCAGTGTTGCCAACCTCTGAGAAGCATCTCCCCTAGAACCATCTCGAAATCCTCCCATTTCCATCTGACCGATGAATTGAATAGAAAACCAAGTACTGTAGCGGTAACCTTTTTTTTTCGCATTACGCATTTCCCACGTGAAGTGGTAGAGTGGGAGTCGCCGAATCGAAATAGGTGAATTCCTCTAAAAAATTTAACCCCTAAAAACCCCTAAAGAAATGTTGCTAAAAATACCCCATTTCATCTGACTTAACCCCAATTTTAGGGGGAAAACCCCTAAGTTGGCAACACTGGTTCAATGATCCACAAAGTTACAATAACAAGGTTGTTTTCAAAAACAAATTGTACGTATTTTGAATGTAATATAAATTTATGTTTCTTTGTTTGTCTCGCGTGCGATCTTTCATCCGATTGGTTGAAAGTCATAGTTCGTTTATAAATACGTAATCCGATTGGTTGAAACTGTTGTTTTTAGTTTCTAGCATAGCATGAACAATAAATGATGATAGTTTTTAGCAAATAATTACTTACAAACACACATTAACACAAACACTAAAAAAGCTGTATTTAATAAAAAAAATATAGGGAATATATCGTTAGCGTGTAACTACACGTGTAGTTTAATGACCAGTCATTATAATTAAATTCAATACATTTTGTTCTTTGTTTTAATCATGCTTTTTGTTTATCGCTTCATAAATAAATCACTAGAAGTTTCAGAGTAATGATTTCAATTTTAATAATTGATGATATATCATCACATATAAACTAAGCCATCGGCTTAACCTTTGTGATATTATACGAAAACATCTCATCTTGACTTTATACTGACTATTGCCTTAAATTACCTCACGATTATTCTTACTTTAAATATTCGTCATAGTTGAAGTTATTACAAATTACTTTAATTTAATTACTATAATTAGAAATCGAAATCTCTATAACGATCGGCAATTGTTAATTTTGATCACACAAACTTATCGAATTTATTATATTTTGTAGTAATTCAGTTTAGAAAATTAAAAACAAATGAAGAGATAATTCGTGTGAAATTCATCTCTCCTTATTTACTTTAGAAGCGGTAGTTTTTTGTTGAGAGTGTAATGTAATGCTTTATAATATTGAATAAATAAAAGTGATTTTTGGAGCAAGTGTACGCCTTGATTTTCAATCATTGTATCGCGAATAGTTATTAAGAAATTGTAATTAGGTTAAATGCCATACATTAAAACAAATATATGATGTATGACAATTATTCTAATATCCAAAGTCGTTAAGGATTTTAATGTGATAACTTATAACAATGAAATGTCAGACAGACGACACACACGTCACGGATAAAGGATAACTCGATGCAAACGACATTATTGCGTACAATACGTATAATAAGCTACATGTGTCAACTGACACGTGCTGATAAATACGTCTCGGATATGCGATATGCGCACATTTCGAAACTATTTTGATGTGTTATATATTTAATGGAAATATGTGTTAATTCATCATTCATTGGTTATTGAACCGAACATCGTCTATTGTTTATTTTATGATGAATTGTAGTTTAATATATTATAGGTATCTTATGGTTTAGACGATTAAACTGAATGTATAAAGGTGTGTAAAATTTATAAATAGGTAGATGGAAGGGCAAATATGCCACCTGATGGTAAATGGTCACCACCATCCAAAGATAATTGGTACCGTAAGAAATATTAACCATTCCTTACAGAGGCCAATGCGCCACCAACCATAAGATGTTATGAACCTCGAGCCTGTATTTAGACTGGTGAGTGACCATCGTTCAAATCGGAACACAACAATACTATGTATGTGATGAAATACCTGTGTATTTGTACGGGCTTGCACAAAGCCCAGCGACCAAGTAAAATATGTCATTATAGTCACTTTAAGTTATCGTGTCGACATATTTTGTATAGTTTTAAATCAGTACACGAATGTAGTACCGGTAAAGTTATCTCATTACCTAACCAACCCGCTTGACTTAATGCAAGTGTTTGCAAGTCTTCGGGCTATAAGTGGCTATCCCTATGTACATATACTTATATGACACTTAAAAAGGCATGATTTGTTTGACAAATCTTTATCCTATAATAAAAATAGTAGGTTTGGAGCAAATACTAATTAATAGAGATGGTTTTGATAAATTACGTAGATATCAATCGAATTTAAACAAACAAACACTTCTAAATCTTTTAAAATCTATAAGGTCCTCCAGACCGATTTTGGCCACGGCGGCCAATCTCAAGAGAGCCAACTGCGCAGGAGATATTATATAGTGCACAAGTGTGTGCGCAAACACAGGTGCACTCTCTTTTCCTTAGCTCTCATAATCCGATGGGACGGCAATCCGACACGACCGTAAAGAGCTCAGACGCAGGACCAACGGCTTAACGTGCTTTCCGAGGCACGGGAGTGTACATACTTCCAACTTCCAGACTCCGGGTTGCTACTGAGAATTTTCCGACAGAAAAACCCAATAACTATTTATTGGTCCGACCTGGGAATTGAACCCAGGACCACCGGGTCTTTGGCCTTATATCTAGCCACTAGACCAACGAGGCAGTCATTGGTCTAGTGGCTATATTATATAAAAATCTATATTAGTGTTTTAAATTCTACTCATGGTCCTAAGTGAGTAAAAACATCGTCATAAAACGTGTACGTGCCAGAGGAAATCAAGTTCTATCGATTCATAGTGGAGATCAAGCTCATAATTTTCGAATGTGAAGGAATCCCAAGCGTCATTTACGAGACGCTCCTTGAATCGCACATTTCCTATATCCAACGCAAATTTTTAGAGGTCGCCATCTTTATTTACCGTACGTGTGGCCGTGATCAGATTATAACTAGAATATAACAATAATTACCTCCTTATCTTCTATAAGAGTGGCAACACGTCCAGGCTGAAACAAACAATCGTTATTAAAGCGATGTGTCTAGCACACATGAATATTTTTAAGTAACACTTCGTGTAATTCTTATCGTTGAATTTTACATAAACAATGTATAGATACACGGTACAGTATCGTTTTTCGGTTTAGTATGAAATTTAGAAAGTATACACTATATTCAATACAAACAAAAACAATAATTGTTCATATAACTGATTATTTATTTTGGATCTGCAACAAAGGACAAACACATCGTGGAGTAACGTTTTAAAATATGTGTTCCTTGAAATTATAGGAGAACACATCAAGCACATTAAATAATGACTGAATATAATCAAAAAGAAGAAGAAATGTTACAGGATGGTACTCAATACACTTTTGAGTTAGTTAGCTACACAGTTTGAGTTAGTTACTTTTTATATATTTTTAGTTATAATTAAACACTTTTATAAGCGAATTATAAGAAGACAGTTGTATGATGATTTATTAAAAGACGAATAATTTTACCCACTTTTAGTTCGTCCATATTACTCGTGTGTATGATCGAGATAGAATACCATATCATTAAAAACGATAGAATAGTTATTTTCATACTAAAAAAAAAATATTACTTTTAATATATTTTTTGTTGTTTTAATATAATCCGAAAATAATTACGTTTGTGGTGTTTCGTCGGCTCTCATTATTTACGAAAAGACAAACATTTTTTATATTTATTGCTGTATGCATACTTTATAAATAGTTTTTTTTATTACTATATGTTCCGTTTATTGTGTTATGAAAAGATATTTTTTATAGGATTTGAAAGATTACTAAATTCATAATTAAAACAAAAAAAATATTGTTTTATCGTAACAGTTACCGACTTCCAGATTCAAAAAGATCGAAATAAAAAAAAAACAAAAGAAAACTGATTTCAATCAAATAAATCCGACTTTTATGATTAAAAAAAATTTGGAATTTGAATCCTCTTATAGACTAATGTGTTTAACAACGTAATTGTCCTTTATCATTATAGATAATTTTATATTTTAAGTGTTGTTTACTTTTTATTTAAATAAATAGCTTTTCTGCTATTAATGTTTAAACAGGTTACATTAAGTGGTGTGCCAAGCCATTAAGTAATTAAGACTCCAGTAAGTTTTATCAGTTAGTGTAAATAAAAAGTATATAATTAATCAAGTATATTATATTAAATATTAGCGCTTTTTACATGTATATAATAAAATGAATAGGGCAATATTATAAAGCCGAGATGGCCCAGTGGTACGCGTGACCAGTGGCCCAGTGGAACGCGTGAATCTTAACCGATGATCGTGGATTCAAACCCGGGCAAGCACCGCTGAATTCCATGTGCTTAATTTGTGATTATAATTCATCTATTATTTGACGCTGAAGGAAAACATCGTGAGGAAACCTGCATGTGTCAAATTTCACTGAACTTCTGTCACATGTGTATTCCACCAACCCGCATTGGACCAACATGGTGGAATAAGCTCCAAACCTTCTCCTCAAAAAGCGGAGAAGAGGCCTTAGCCGAGCAGTGGGACATTCACAGGCTACAGTACTCTATTGTATTATATATAACTTGACATGTCAATGGGCCTATTATTATAGACGAGAATTGAACGAAATAATCATATGTTGTTGAAACTCTATCATATTATATTTAATGTGTTGTCATCGGATTTATTCATTGTTGTTTTTGTTTTAAATATTGTTACAATCTGTTTAGTTATAGCAAACATCTAAGGAAATAATATAACAACAGTAATAAATGTATGCTACATTGTTAATTTGGAATTGTAAGACTAAAAATGATTTGTATGGTCATATTACCTTTTAAAAACTGAATGAGAACAGCCCAATAGAGAAAAAGTGGAGAGAGCTGGAGGAGGCTTATAGAGATGAGAGGTCCTTAGTTAAAATTATATATATATTAAAAATACACAATACTGTATTATTACTTCTAAGGAATTAAAGAGGCTTAAATAAATAAATAAACAATTATCTTATAAAATGTATACTTCATTGTAGTACTGCTTTTTGTCGGTTTGAATGTTAGGCAGTAACTGACAAATAAGTATAGAAGACTAAAAATATAAGAAGACTTGTAATAGAACAGTATGCGGTTTTCTTTAATCGAGATTGAAGTGAGCCAGTGTAATTACAGGCACAAGGGACATAACATTTTAGTTCCAAAGGTTCGTGGCGCAGTGATCTTGTTTTTATTTTTAAGAAATATACAAACCACTGTCCATGGGTGTTGGTGACCACTTACCATCAGGTGGCCCACATGTTCGTCCACTTACCTCTAATATAAAAAAAATAATTAATTTTTATACATAGCATTATTTAACTATCTAAAACCATTTATTAGGTCAAGTTATATATAATTTATTATTAAATAACAGATGTTTCTTTTAATACCTTGTACCGACATTTAAATTTGCCTTCTTTGGGTTGTTGAGTTGACCTACAAAGATAAAACAGTATGAAAAATACCTATCATAACAGAAATATATTTCAACTTTCGATTTAAATTGCTATACAGTAACAAAAACCCTGTCAGACCCGTGAACGGGTTATCAGGTATCATTAGTTGGTTCTATTTATGTAAGCATTTTTAAAATTGTAAGAAAAGAATTACTCATAAAAAATAATAATTGTCATTTTCAATCGTAAATGAATCGAAAATTTCATGGACAACTGAGGTCATGACCTCGTGTCCTAGCTACCCGATGTATATTACTTAGTGTTATTTGGCTTATTGTCCTCCCTAATTCTAGAATAAAATGCAAAATTGCAAAATGTTCAATTTGATTTTATTTTGACCCAGGTAAGCAATTATTTTTATAAAATCCAGCTAGTACTTTGTAGTACCTAACACTTACTAAATTGCTATACATATCATTCATTCATCGATCATACCATTGATTAACTTATTAATTATGACTAATTTACTTATTTGAGCTCAGTGTTTTATTCGGATGTATTTAAACAAAACTGATTCCTTAAAAATGTATAAAATACACTGTTTTTCTACAATACATACCTTATTTAGCTGTTGTTTAATATTTAACACTATTATGATAATTTATAATATTGTACTCTTTTTCCTTGTATATAAAAACATATTATGTATACTAACTAGCAGTTACCTTCAAGAAATTGCTGAAGTTATCTAATTAGTATAACCAACTGAATAAATAAATAATTTAAACTTAATAGAATTTTTTTTTTAGATGTTTAGTAATATATAATTAGTTGTATTATAAAGTAATAACTAATGAGAATACAATACATGTACACTATATATTTTTTTTTTATACAAAAATATTCGATTTGATTTATAATATGAAACTTTTAAAAGAATACGAGCCAACGAAACGGAAATCCCGTAAGGTGAAAGGCCTGTCAAATATTGCATCAGAAAGATGCATCTCAAAATTTAAGCAATGGCTGTAATATTAACATATAAAAACAAATCAGTTTATATATTAAAGAGTATTTCAATATAAAATTGTGATAGCTTAACATACAAAATATAAAGAAAAACAATAAAACAATTTAAAAATATAAAATACCTTCGATTCAGTTCCTCTATGCGTGGTATTCCCTTGCCAAAATCTTCTAGAAAATCCTTTTACGTATCCTGTGACTGACTTCTGGTATTCAAAGCCAGGGTTCCAGCAAAGGGAACCGTAGCCGAAAACCCAGAAAGGTTCTCGTCGCACCACTTCCTCCACCTTTTGTTCCGATGTGAAACTCATATTTGAATCGACTTTGTAACTTTTTTCCGTCTTCTTTATTTATAAAATAATAATTCCCGAAATCCGCGACTTACTCAGAAAATCACCTTGTAGAATAACACTAATTTCGAATGTAGAGTAAGTGAAAGCGGATAAAGAATGCCACGGATATAGATTTAATACACGTTTTTAATTCACTTTATTATTCTACTTGTGTCTCATTGTGGGTATTTGAAATACGCGAATTTAAAAATAAATTATCATTATAAATGCAAAGGGTCATGTGATATAAGACGTTCCATCGCGCTGTACAATTGTGAACTGACGTTTTTTCACCCGCTCATTTCAGCTGTCACTCCTATTTCCGCATTCGGTCACAAGATATTCCTTTTTACGCAGCGCATGTTTTTTTTAAATAAATAAAATAATTGTGACTGATTTCAAGCAATTCTTTAGGTTTAGATTATGTTTACATAGTAAGTCGTAAAATGAATCTTCTTAAAATTACGTCATCATTGATTTGACATCTCATACACACACTCCTCTTAATATTATAATTGTATACTAAAACAACTTCAGCCTCATAAATTTCTTCACAAATATCAAAGAGAGTATGATGATGTTAGGGTTAAGGATACATCTGATCTTCTTATTTTTTACTTTATCTCTTGTTTTTATACAAAGATTACTCTCTTCCAGTCAACCCTAAATTGAACTAAAAATATATATTATGTAAGTAATTTTACAACATAAAACAAAATACATATTACAATTAGTAATACTACGAGTTTACATAGTACCTACACTAACTTACTACTTACTTACTTAAAATATTACAACAAAAGTGAACAAATCTATTTTATACATAATAAATAATAAAAATGAAACTTATATCGCGTCGACTGTCGCGCTGTTACAATATGTATTGAGTTATATGCAGCAAACGCAGATATGTCGGAGACGCACGGCGCTCACTGGTAACAGTGAAAATCTCTGTCTGTATTCGTTTGTATAATATATTTTGTCAGGGTAGTGGCTTATTAAAAAACTGTACATATAACGGATTAAAAAATAATAATATATGTAAAATAACATTACTTTGGTTTTTCGATACTGAGAGTAATAAGTACGACCACGGTCCTATACACAGGTCTTGCAACAGAGTCAAATTTCAGAGGTGAGAGATAGGTGCGAGTGTGTTACAACTGCTAATTCGCAATACCATCCGCTTGAGGTACTACGTCGCTGCTATCGAAGCTGATATTTTTCTCTCCCAAGTATTGTGTTATTTAATCATTGTTATATCGTTTTGTTGAGTTTTGCGGATTTTTTGTTATTTTTGTTTTGTTATTTAACTGTTTTGTTTGGATTTGAAAAAGTGTTCGGGATAATTATTACGCGAATTATCATGCCTCTGGCGGCCGTAAATTGAACTTAACAGCGTCATTATGTCCGTACGGCCGTGCAACGTACCCCATACTGAAGTTGCAAGACCTGTGTATACGACCGTGGTATCAGCATTAAAAGACTTAAGAAAATAATTAAATCAATATTGTTGTGTTCGAGTTTGAAAATTGAGTGAGACAGTGTAACAAGGTGGTTGTCTCATTGGCGATATAAAGAATAGATCAAAAAGTACGTAGTGGATGCATATCGTAAATATATTTTACAAAAACTTGATTTTAGTGAAATGACACTTGGTTGGATTAAATAGTGTTTTTCTTATATTTTCTTAAAATGTCAAACGCTTGCCTAACAATAGATTTTTCAATAAAAAAGGCAGTATACCTACCCGTGTCGGACGTAATCGATTTTTGTTCCCTTGTATTGATCAGTTCAACCGTTCAAGCAGTGATTGAATATGAAACATCCAAATACGTATCGCCGGAAGCTTAATTCACAATAGCACACCACTATGCCGAGGGGACCACAAATGTACCAGAGTATACATTTGCCTCCTCCTAACATTCCACTCAACAACTCCTAAATATAAATAAAACTTCAAATAAGTGTCATCACTTATAATGGTCCATATAATTCATAAAGAATAAATCACAATGCATTAGTTTATTATACTTAAATTATTTTACACAATAACATACAAGGAGTATTAAATGGTGAATATTTTACTTATACCAGTTTGCTACAGAGAATGCTTACATTGTAACATCATTCACATTAAAAATACTGTTATTTTCATTTATTTATTAAAGACTTTTAACTAACGATCAAAAATAGTTTAAATTTTCCAAACTATATTATTTATAACATAATAACAAAGATTTAAATTTTATGAAGTGAGACTTCTTTGTATGTAATAAGAGTTCAAGGTCGAATTTCAATACGTTTACACATGTAATGTTTTAAAGTAAAACGTATTCAGTAAAAAAATCGAAGAAAAGTTAATTTAATTCTTATGTTTTCTTTTTTTTTTATTACATATAGACTTCTGAGTTTAAAATTTCTCTTAATTAATATTTAGTGAGGTTTTATACAAAGGGATTTATTTTAAAGCGGTATAGAAGAAATTTATATTAAACATACATTAAGACGAGTACATAAACAGTTATGTGTAAATATTACAATAAATACATTTTTCACTTATTCTTATAACTGCACCAAAATTAATAATAAATTGTGATTTCACCGGTAACTAACAACACATAAATTATGTTACTTGAGATTACTATTAAAAATATCATTGCTTAATAATACTAAAATATATTTACAATAATAATATTGTGATATTTGGCTCCATATTGTTTTTCCATAATTATAGTTGAATTTGGTATGAAGTGCTTCTTATAAGTTACCTACTTATTTTCAGTTATATTGGAAATTTTGAATAATTAATAATTTGAATGTTGAATAATGTTTATTATATTTGTATATTTTGTTAATTTATATACAATTGAAATAATAATCTTATATATTTTAAATTAATTTAAAAGGTAACAAGAAACACTTCACATTCCTTATATTATATATAACACCAAAAATTGTGATGTGTACTAAATATATATTATTATATATTTACAGTCAGACTTTTTACAATAAAACTTTATTACAACATTAACAAACATTTATTTAAATTTCGAATGTGGCCATTATTAGGCGTCTAATCTTGTTAATATCATAGACATGAAATATGACGTATCATATAACTAATTTGCATGTTCATTCAATTTTATTCAATAAATATTAATACATAAGGAATATTTTTTAAATGGAATAATAAGACTGTGATACAAAAAATACAGCCTGAGAATGCTATTATTCTTGCACATAAAACAATTATGTATTTATGAAAAAAAATCATAATCCTGCATTCTTTGTCTAATAATTATTATAGCTGATAAAATACAGATTATATAATTATGGATAACTTGCAAAAAATTGTAATTAATAATTATATTCCTGAACACAGGGCAGGTACTGACAATGTGTTATAATATTTAATATTGAATATTATAATAATATGACTAGTGATATGTTATGATAACTTTACATAGGGATTGGTAAATATTACTTCGAATACCATTAAAAGTTGACGAGATAACTTTTTCGATATTAAAATGTAAATGTGATGTTTGTTAAATTTTAATATTAAATATATACACAGCGCACCATGAGGGGAATTATATAATGACGAATTTTGTATAAAATATTTTCTAATCTAAAAAACTAAATAATATGCATAATGCAGTCAGGCTTTTTGGTTGATCCCTTAGGGGAAATTTGGGTTTTAAACGTGGCAACAATAACAGCTTATGTACTTCTTCCGCGAAATACATTCATATCTTGTGCGATTTTTTCGCTGTACCCGCTGTCCATAGCTGTTAGACATACGCCTTACAGGGTAAAGTATAAAACGAATGTCAGAGGTAGGTAAAAATTTTATACTAAAAAGTTTTTTTGATCAAAAAAATTATGCTTAATATTTAATTTAACACTTGCATTACTTGTATATTTATTATATTTGATATTAAAGACCATGATCGGCTAAGTAAGTATTAATAACACACAAATATCAATATTCATTGATAACGTAATTAGCCTTCTGAAATGGCTATTTTCACACCGATAAAGTCATACTTAAGTCCAGTCCAATATGGAGTGGTCTTAAGTGGAATGTTTGGATCATACATTCGATTCAGGTCCTTCTGTATTATGCTTGAACGAGGCTCGAATTCTTGCTAAGTACAAAGCGCAAATGTGGCCGTAGCATTTGTTGTACCACTCTGGAGTGCGGCCCCTGTAAATATTAATTTTACGTTAGGTTATCATGGATTATATATAAGTGACTAATTGAATAGCCAACGCACAGCATAAGAGAGAGACTTAAAATTTTGGAGGAGTCCCTACGACTTATATCACTCCACTGCACCGTAATTTTCAACTGACTGCAATACGCTGGCATTCGATGTTACTATTGCTATCGGAAAAAGTGGGTACTTAAAGCAATACACTTCTATTGATTTTAGTTTCTAATAGCAAAACATAAAAATAGCATTTTAAATTTTTTATGCCTACATACAATTACATTTTCGTAGGGCTTTGTGCAAACCTGTCTGGTTTTTTTTTTTTCGCTGGAAACACGCCTTGACGCGTTTCCCCCACGTGAAGTGGGTATGTGCGGCTCACCGGCACTGAAGGCGCCGGAATACCCACAAAAAAACCAGCGGTATCCTCTCCGTCTGGTCGGGGGGCGCCACGGAATCGCTTGCGCATGCTACCGGGACGCCCCGACGAATCCTGTCTGGGTTGGTACCATGTGACCATTTACCGGGCCCATCGGGTGGCCCGTATGCCACAAGCCGTCGATTAGTCGGTAGCTCGATTTCTACCGCCCCCAGACATGTGATATTCATAAATATAGCAAATAAAACTGGAATATTTAATATGAATAATTCAGGTGTGGTCCGTGGAGTACTGACATGGTGTCGACGCGCGCGAGGTGCACGAGGCGGCTGCGGCCCTTGCCGGCGGGCTGCGCCAGGTAGCGCGACGCGAGCACCACGCCGCGCGCGCCCGCCGCCGGCGCCGCGCCGTGCGCCACCGACGTCTCGGCCACCGCGCACCACCCGCCGCCGCCGCCGCCGCCGCCCTGCTGCCACGACCTGCGACGCGCACCACTTATCTTAGCGGACATTGGTGATTTCTTACCGGTTAACTAAAAATCTTTTTTTATTTTTTATGATCTTAGTATTGCTTAAGTATGAATCTTATTTTTGGCTATTATTAGTCCTTGGAATGTTTCTAAGCTAGTTAGTTCGATTGTAGTATCGAACTGTCAATCTTAAAGTACTGTTAAATACTTTTTAACGTACTACTCTTTTAATCTTTTTTAATAGTACTATAATAATATATAATAAAAGTATATAATATTGTTAACTGTTTCTCGTTATTTATGTATACGAATCTGGCAACTTAGCTGGATTATGCTCTATTTTTAATAAATAATAAAAGATAGATAATTCTAGAGGTTATATTATAAAGTTTGTTGGTTATGTTTGTCTAATAAAAGAAAACAAAAATACCGTAACACGCAGTAGTCCCTCGGCGCCAGATTAAAGCTAGAAGCTGTGATGTACTGAAACACTTCAGCATTCGGTCCCAATTTCTCTGCCACCCGCCACTTCACTAGAGAATCATCCCATATGTGCCGCTCGCGGAGTATCCTGTTATTATTGAAAATATAATTAGTACACCCGTTCATATAAAGGTATATTTAATGGTAAATATATTTTTATATTGATAATACCTTTGCATAACCTCCTGCGGCGGCGCTTCGACATCGGTGGTCGCGCGCCACAATCTCAGCGGGTGGCCGTCCCCAACTTTCTTACAACACAGCTCAACATGAGGAGCTGCTCCCGATACTGACATCCAGCCTCGCGTTCTGGAATTAGATGAACTTTATGTTTACTGGCATAAGGTTGATTTTTCCTGTAATCACTACTTCGACAACAGCCTATGACAATAATTATAAAATCTTTAATGTTTATTACAACAAACGGTCTTCGAATTTTAAAGTTCTTATGCGATGGATTATAAATTAATTTTTTATAGTTCTCTTTTGTTTTTCAATGCTTATCCATGAAAAAAAGTAATTAAGAAAATAGAAAAAAAAGTCAATTAATACAACATAAAGTAAGTTTTAAAATACGTTACATACGTTTAAATATTTTCCTTGACCAAGTGATTGTTTTTCGAATATTTTGTTTGTTAATAATTGTAAGACACCAAATCTAAAATGACACTACTTTTAAGCTACGTTGCATCAACACGTCTAGGATGATGATGAAGTGATTTATTTATAATCTGCTCTTTAATGTACATTCATTACCGTACATTAGAATATTATATTTCTTAACCCTATGCTATACTTCTGAACAAAACTAAATCAAAGTCCCAATCTTTGCTAATGAATTTAAATTAGTTTCATCATGTGAGATTGCCATTAATTACGTACCTAATTGTATTTATGCTACGTTCGGGATTTAGCTACGATCATACTTTTTTATTTTGGCAGAATGTTGTCAGACTTTTGCCAGATTTTAACATAAGTTTTTACAATCAACACTAAAAAATGTTTGCAATATTTCCAAGATAATAAAATCCAAACATACTAACAGGTATGTGGTGACCAAAAACCGAATATAATATATAAAATGATCAATTAATTCTAATTATTGTTAGATTGTTAGAGATTTAAGATATATAGATGAAGAAGAAAGATTAAAAGTAATAGAAAACAGTAAAGAACAGATTATTTAACACCGAGATGAGCCGTGAATGGCTAACACCTATATCTCACCTCTTTCCGGATCTGCCACAGACTCTAAAAAGGCATGAAAAATGTCAGTACCATATTAAATAGTAAGTGAAGTGAAATTGAAGATGTAGTACTTCCTATTATTAATTTATTTGATTCGGTTAGTTGCTGATTGTTGCTAATATGTTGTACTTACTTTTCTTTGGCTTCTTTAAGTAAGGCTTGGATGCAGGCGTATTGGAAACCCTTCCAGTCTTGGTTGAAATCTGCTCCCAATTCTTCGAGTGCAACCTGCAAATTGGTAAGATTTTTTCTTAAACATTTTATGGATGAAATGTAAAAAATTAACCTGGCTTAGATAAAGTATTTTTTGAACATTACGTCAGTTAATAGTGGTTTTATAGACATACATAACAATCTAATTTTAGCTTATATTGTTTTCATTAATTAACGTTACTTATAATTTTCTTGTGGTTGCAAATACGATCCATAAGCGAAATAGCATTTTAGATTTTTAGGTTGTTCGCATCGACTGTGTAACGAATGGTTAATTTGTCTTAAAGTGCGAATAATAAATAATAAAACCCAATATTTATAATAAACCAAATGCTGTCAAAATTTCTTTGAAATACCTAACAAAAATCTTTAAATTTAACGTATATCCGTAGAAACAGGATGGAATGGGAAATACTTACTGGCACACTTTCCTCGAAGTAGTTGAATTTGCATCGCGCCAGCATATCAGCAGGTGCTAGGAACAGCTGATGGTGCTGTTGAATGAGGAGCAGCAGACAAGCGTGCGCGGCGCGTGACTCGCTAATCTGTCGTTGGTCTGCAACGCTCTCAATTATCATCCTGGAATTCGAAATTATATAATTTTAATATAAAACTTTGTTTGCTTTTTTGTTTTTTTTTTGTTGTCAGTATTTTTAGTATGAATTGGTGAATAAAATTTTGATATTATTATAAACGCAAAAGTTTGTGAGCATAGATAAATGTGTCTTTGTCTCTTTCAGGGAAAGTCTACTGAACGGATTTATTTGAAACTTGGAATAGATAAATGGCCTCTCTCAATACATAAGCTATCTAATACCTGTTCCCCTGGCGTCAGTTAGTTAAAGTTATATAATATGTATACACATATTTAAGAACATAAATCAATGCCAAATATTTAAACTCAATATAACACGGGATAATAAAAAAAAATACCTATTCGAGTTGCCTTCTTTAGTGCTACCGGTATGTGGTGCAGCGTGATGCAGCCTTAACAATGTCGGTGCGAAGCAAACTGCCAGATTTGAAGCTGTCATTTGATTAACAGCAGAATGTTCAGCCACCTGTCGAATTGTAATTGTTTTAAAAACAAAAGTCTGATTATGAATAAAAACACGAAAAATTATTACATCCTTAGTAATGTTGTTTGTTTGTTTATTTGTTACGTTTTCATGTCTTAACCACTCAAGCAAACATTATGAAATTTTGCACACGCGTTTCAGGGGTGCAGAAAATGTCATAGGATACGTAAAGGATAATTGAGGGAGTGAGGGTTATGTTCCAACGAAATATTGTTCTCAAAATTATATATCCGATTTATCGGATGAAAATCATTGAATAAATATATTATGTAAATGGATATTGAAAATAAATATACCTCTGATAAAAATATAAGTAGTGATTGTAATGCTTCTAAATGCTCTTCAGGCAAAAGAAGCAATGCACACTGGACAGCATCAGGCCTCAATGGTTCCGGAACATCTGAAATAAAAAAATACATAAATTAATACCGTAAACAAAACTCTTTACCTAACCTGGTTCTGACCCGTGCAAGCTCCACGGAATTCTCATGTGCTTAATTTGTGTTTATAATCCATCTCCTGTTTGACGGTGAAGGAAAACATCGCGAGGAAACCTGCATGTGTCTAATTTCACTGAAATTCGGCCACATGTGTATTCCACCAATCCGCATTGGAGCGGCGTGGTGGGATAAACTCCAAATCTTCACAAAAAAAAGGAGAGGAGGCTTTAACCCAGCAGTGGGACATTCACAGGCAGTTACCTAAATTATTACATTATAATTATTTAGATTAAGGATCTCATTAGATTGTTAGTATAAATCCACAAGTCCAATTACTAAGAAGTCTTGGATGAAATAATCATCATACTGATCAAATGGGTTTGATGTACACGCACGCAGAATTTCAGACACATGTATCATAAGGGAATCTCAAGATATTTTCCTTCGAAAACGATCATGAGATGCGTTACAAAAACCATATTAAGCATATGGAAACACATAGACGCTTATCTGGAATTGTGTTCTATCTTCTGAACCATAACGCCTCTAAAATAAAATAATTGTAAATGATGTTCTGAAACTGATTACTCACGTTGAAATATGGCAATAAACGTTTCACTTAGTTTGTTTGTCAGTAATGCATCTGGTAGTTCTCTGAAATACTGTTTAACCATGTCCGCGACATCATGCGCCTGAGCACCTTCGAAGCTTAAGCTGGATTGGTTTGGGTCAATGGTGTTCATGTTCTCTATGGCAAACGCAGCGTTGACTGCACCGGCAGATTCAACGCAGGTTCTCAATTTTGCCGTTCTGGATTTTACGCCTGCCTTCCGAAATATTCCCATCTAAAATAAGTAGTAAGTAAGTAAAAAAATAATAAAATATTGCAAACGACTTTTTTGTAATGCGACTTAGTTGTAAATAACAGAATCGACCTAGAAAAGACATACCTGGTCTAAAGCATTATGTTTAAGCCAGTTCAGTGCACACTGTATTGGCTTTGGTAAAGAGTGTCCTGTTCTCTGTAATGATATGGTCAGAGGTACACCGAAAACTGTTTTATCTGAAAAAAATATTGAATTAAGATACAAAACCTCCTCATTATCATAAAAAATAATAAAATTATTAAGAGATTAGAAGAATGTTTTGTTACCTTTATAATCAGGTGTTTTAATTTTCCTTATAAGTTTAGGTAATTCCCAGTTCCAGCCAGACTTGTGTGAAGGGCAGTACCTTTCCATGCAAGCAGTTAATCTCAACAGCGCTAGTTTCCTAAGAATATGCAGTTGACCACAAGACAAAGAAGACATTGGTCGGGACACTGTAAAATAGATCATTATGTAACAAAACGTTTGGAAATTTAATTTAATTACAGAAAGAAAGATAAAGCAAATGTTGAAGACTGCAGTTTTGCTTACGATAGGTTTCAGGGTTTTTCTGATTTGGCGCAGGTTGGAGCGTGTTATTTGCTTTGGGTCCACCGTTGAGAGTACTTGTCCGAAATGAGTACCACCTTTGAATATTGTTTCTAAAACAAAGACATTGAGAATCATAGTAATTAAACATAATATATTTTTTATTTAATATAATTTACTTTGATTTCATTTAAATTTTGACTTTTGTCTTCAATAGCTAAAAAATTAACAGTAATGTAAAATACATTACATTGAATAAATCTTACTTCTTGGTTTTGAGGTCAAGACTATCATCATCGTCGTCTTGATCTCCATCATGTGATCTAGATCCAGCTGAGTTTGGACTACTATCGAGTTCTGAACTCCTCGACGCAGATTTATCTCTTTTTAGACTTCTATCTCGAAACCTGTGAAATAAAAATTGTATTTTAGTTTCATTATACTTGTTATAATATTACTTATCTTAATTATACCCTAATTATTGTCATACTTACGCGTTATTATTGTTAATTGATAATAATTGATAAATATTTTTATTTACATAAAACATTATCTTAAATTGTATTTCAGTGTCTGCATTTGCGAAATCTTTGCTACTATTACAAATGATACTGATTCTATTAAAAAAAATACAGGTAATATTCATATTTTTCTATTGAGAGCTATAAATATATATATATAGTACATCAAGTTCACTGACTTTCATGATTCATTGCAAAAGAAAATTCCGTACAACACTTCGCTCCAGCTGTACATTAGCATACGAATAACTTATTGGTCTTGTTGTATTTGTTTTTACAGACAAACACTCGTTTAGTAATGGTCTGGTCAGAGGTAATTAGTGCACGGTAATCGCTTTCAAAATGGCGTAGTAATCTTTGTTTGCGGACGTGCTACTAGGTTCGTTTATATGATTTATTGGGTTGTTAAGCATTGTAGACATGTAATGGGTTATTATTTATGTAGCTGTTAATATTTATCTTGCATTAATAAAGTGCATTACGTTAAACGTCCTTTTGTAAATAAATAATCGAATTATATAGTTTATTTATATAAACTTCATTAGATTCCTAGAAGTTATTTCATATATCATGTTAGAAATATCTTTAAATCTAACAAAAAAACGTAAGAAAGTTCTCAAGTAAGTTATTACGTTATATTTTGAACTCAAGTAATAATTTCTGACTTCATACAAAGTTTTGGAAGACATACTCGAATGAATTCTCTAAACATGTTAATGCTTTAAGCTTGACTTATAATTTCATTCAATTTGTTTTAATAAATATGTGTATATTATTTGTGTTTTAAATAATACATACTTTTGTCCATCTTTTCCTAAATTTAATGAGCTTGTCCTAATGGCTTGCCGCCGATGTGGTGTGTGCGCTGGTGATTTCTGAACTTCCCGCAGAATTTCTGGGTCTGCCTTAAGTTCGACTGGGGATGGTGGTTCTACGTATACCTATTAAAACGAAACATCATACAAATACATTAATTTGTTATTCCATAGCGATGACGTAAGCTACAATCAACAACTACATAAGTTAACTAACCTCTGTATTATGATGATGTATATTATGCTCCTTATAATAATTGTGCCTCCAGCTCGCCGGTTGGCACTCTGAATCGCTAAGAGCACTCGAATCATCACTTTTTAGGCCTCGATGGAAGATTCTTTTCGCTCTTCCCAATTTTGACTTAGAACTTTTATTGCTTGAACCCATACTATTATCTGAGGCGTAGCTTGAACTATCATCACCGAAAGGGGGGTGTAGCACAAACGATTGCTCAAGAGGAGCTATAGGAGACGGTGGCATTATTGTCATAGGGGACGGAGGTTGGGTACGAATAGCAGGAGCATGGATGGGAGAGCTATGGAAATCAGGAAACGGAAATGCAGTAGGAGTTGTTGGTGTCATGTCAATATAATTTAAATCTGCGTATTTTTCCTGCTGGACATCCAGAAAATGCGGTGATGAAACTATAACTTCAGTTCTATTTTGCCGTTTTCTTCTCCTTGTTTTCAATGATTCAACCCTTCTCAATAAAGCTTTTGCTCCATCACGTAGTCTTTCTGACCCAGTCCGTCTAAATCTGGTACCCGTTTCTTCTTCATCTTCTTTGTCGCTCGGTAACTGAATGTGCGTTGGTTGTCCTGACACGGTTAACCTTTAATGAAATAGTTATACCTTAATTTAACAATCTTTAATCTCAACAAATTAAAACAATAACGTGCGTCTGACACCTTATTTAAATATATTATTTATTGTTAAAGTGACTGAATAATATGAATATTGATTAACAAAACAAAATATGCTCATGTTAAAATCAAGTTTAAAATTCTTATCAGAAGTTCGAATTGAATAAAACCATAACTCGTCTTGTTCCTAATTTGAAAACCAAAATTCAAATTGTTTTAACCGAATGGCAGTACCATTAAAATAATTTATCTCCAATTTCGGATTCAATATATTATCACATTTGTAAATCAGACGGGTCATGGATATTAAAGAGACAATTAGGCTCATTTACATGCTAAACTAAATTGATAGATGAAATGGCAATTAGTCATTCAGATTAGATTAATTTTGGACATCGAAATGTGATCCCTGTTCACTGATATGGTTAAATTAAATTGGAATAATTAAGTTTCTTTAGATTGAAATTAAAATAAATACTTATTTTGTAATAAAGTTCAGTGAATACTTGGTGGTTGAGATTTAGCTAATAGCTAAAGTTAAGCTACATATCGTTAATTTTAATTAATCGATCTTGTAAACATGACGATTAAAAAATTCTTGAAAATATCTACTTAAATAAAATATATTTTGATTGTTTTGTGGTTAGTTTTCAATCATGGTCAGTGAGTTAGTGTAAAAAGCACATCTAAGATCCCAACACTATTTGGCCTTTATTGCTATAAGTAGAGCTGGTTTATATTTCTGAGTGCCAGTGTCTATGAGTATTGGTGACCATTTACCATCAGATGTATCATTTGCGTTGTCTACGTTCCTAAAATAAATAAAGAAAACCATTTAATTTAAAATGATTGATGAATATGATGAGAGATTATTGCGGTGAACATTTCATAGATAAGATACGTTTGTTGAAACTGCAACTGTTTATGCAAACCCACCTGGGTACCACCCACTCATCAGATATTTTACCGCCAAGCAGCAATTCTTACTATTGTTGTGTTCCGGTTTGAGGGGTGAATGAGCCAATGTAACTGTACGTACAAGGGATAAAACATCTCAGCTCCCAAGATTGGTGGCTTAAATAGTTTTCAGACATTAAGAAAAGGCAATATTGTCACAAACAAACTACCGTATAATTAGAGAACTTTCATATCTTTCTAAGTTATGCGAAGCTCCTAAGGGGTTAAACGTCGTTAAGACAAGTTTGGAGTTTAACACATAACTTGTTTACAATATTATTCTGTTAGTCTTCTAGGAAAGTGATTTACGGAGACGAAGCTTAGCATAATTTCGTTATACTATGTCGTTACTTTCAAAGTTTACGTTAATTTTTTAAGTTTGAATATAGAACATAACGTTCAACAATTTCTTGCAAATTCTTTAAGTTTGTCTTTGGATTATGAGTACTTATGTTTGCACATGTTTAAATTGGTTGTGAGAGCATCAATTGTAATAACTAATAGAAGAAGTAATAATATCCTTAGATTGAGTAGACTACAGTTTTTGTTGTGATGATCATGTAAAAAATAATTTCTGTTATAAAAAATGTTATATGAGCGCTCGATGTAATTTCTATTTGTTAGCTGTTCTGTCTTGCATTAGAGCGTTCCGCTCTGAAAAATTCCATGCCCTTTATTTGTGATCGAAATTGATGCAATAGGTAAAGCTGCAGCCATTCTATAAGCGGATTCTCCTTTCCAAAAATACGTGTACATATATATTTTAGCATAACTTGAGTTAAATTTTATTAATAAATTAGCTGTGTCCCGCGGCTTCACCGGCGTGTAATTAATATAAATATAATAAATTATTGATTACTATAATAACACACACGCGCGGACATAGACACATACACATACACACACATATGCCTACTGGTAAAGGTGTACGTAATCAACGATTTGCAATTAATTTTCATAAGATACCGTGGGGTAACCGATCTTATAATATATGGCCTAACATTTGCGCCATCACATGTTACTTATGTGTACCAATTTTCATCAATATTGGTCAAGCCGTTCTTGAGTTAGAAGAAGACATACAGACAGACAGACAGACAGACAAAAATGAAAAAAATAGTATAATGTGAATCACTGCATCATACAACGATTATTATCACTAAATTAGGTGAAAAAGAAAGTACAGACAGAACCAATAGATTTATATAGTAGTATAGATATTCCTTGAAATATGTATTCTCGTGTTCATATAAATTCATCAATAGGTATTCAAATTCAATCATCGAGTTCAAAATTTAAAATTACTTAAGATCCAAAAAAAATAATTTGATAAAGCATGAATAACAAAACATTACCTTAATTCAGAGTAAGTAGCAGAATAAGTAAAACTTTCGACAGTCGCTATCACTAGCACCAAGCATAAGTGATCAACCTATCATTATCTATGGTTTAGCAACCCAAAATGGAAACGTGATAGGTGAAGGGCTAAGAGCCCAAATTGTAAGTAGAACAAACAGCCAGAAGGCTTAATTATATTCATTGTGACCGATTGAATGACGCACGTCACGAGAACCATTGTACATGACTACTGGTAACGATTTATCTGATGTGACAAAATTTGTAACGAAATGTGTATTACAACTTGATTATTTATATGAAAACTGTCTGGAAATAACTAAAGTAATTGCTCTAGTGGTGTCGACGGTGGAATTAAAAAAAAGTTATTCGTTTTTAATCAGGGTCTCAGTGGCATCTCAGAGTGAGTGCTTCAGAGAGCACGTAATGACGTTGTTGCTACGCCTGATCTTTTTGAGTCGTGACAGATAGCAAGCTCACTAAACAATGAGAGCGAGTGAGTAAAAGATTCACTTGTGTTTGCGCATTTACAAAGTACTATTATCCTGCCCAAAAGTACATCGGACAATATTATTATTATATAAATCTGTTTTCTATAAAAGTTTTTTTTTTAATTATTAATATTTTGTAAACGGAACAGCGTATTAATTTAGGACGTATTGATAATGAAACAATCGATTTCAGGACGATTAAATATAATAATAATAATAATTAATTGTAATCAAGAATTGTTAAAATAAACATATATTCAGGAACGGTGTTAGATTTTTGGGAACGTTAAATATGAATGAGCTTAAAATGCTTTGCATACAGATTGTCACTTTGACTTTGACAAAGAGGTAATTTATGAGTTAAAATATAAGCGTTTTCATTAAATGTAAAATGTAGACACATATATAGGTAGTTAGCTGATGTGCAATTAATTATGTATTTAAAACAAGAACGTAGTGTTTTCGCTTTAGCGTTTGTACGAGTAAGACTAAGTTTTATTTTAGTGCATCAGCTCAAATGTTAATAAGATACCTGTCAAAGCTTCCGCTAACACTATTATTAAAATGCAACTGACATTTGAGGTCGATAGTGCAAGAACTACTGATATTTTCCATATTGTTCGTAACAATTAAGCTATCAATTACAAATTAATAAAAATGATTTGACACATCAATATATACAGGTCATACTTTCGATCGGGCACTTGACCGCGATTAAACGGCCATTCAAAAGAAAACTAGCAAACGAACGAGTCCATTAATTTTGACAGGCGTCCATTCTACAATTATAACACTAATATCTCGCTGGTAGCGACGGTAAAGACTGACAGCCATTACAGACTGTTTTAAGATAGTAATTGACAATGACCGACCAATTTGGGCAGAGCCCAGCGAGTCAGGTGATTGGTCGCTCACATAGTTATGAAGCCATTATGATTTTGATGAATTTAATAATATTATTTCTGATAATTAAAAAATTAAACAGAAATTATTATATTAAGAAGTCATTAAATTAAGTATCTTGTTTTATAATGTTTTTGACGATGTCTTTTTTATAAAACGCAAAGCAATATTTTATGTAATCTATTATTATTATATAATCTATTTTGTATATTACTGTCTAAGGTCTGATTTTAATCATTTTTGTCTCCCTATTTACTTTCTGCCTCTTATTTGTATTACTTGATTGGTTTTTGTTTTGTTATTTATTATTCCTGTATATATTGTACTGTTTATTTCCCAAAAATAAATAAATAAATAAGTCACTAATCAGTTAAACCATATCAAGTTGGACTGTAGGATTGATTCTACTAAGATTCACAATGGTTGTGATTATTGGTTACACTTCATGACATAATTAGGAAATTTTAAGGTCTAACATAAAAAGATTCATTATTTAAAAAAGATTCATTATTTAAAAAATCTTCATAAAATTCATAAATTCTAACACCAGTTTAGTTATTTATTCGTACTTATTTCAATCAACAATTCCATTTACTGTCATTTCCTCCAAAGTAATATGTAACAAGTCTGATACAACATACGTAACATTCATTGTTAATGGTCTTCACTAAAGATATTAGGAAATACGTGAAGGGTCTACTCAAATTGGCATCTTAAAATAAAGAAGAGCCTTTCTATCTCACATTTCAATCAGTATTGCGTAATCAAGGGCCAATTATCTGACTGGGAAGCACTTTACAGTTACTTGCTCATTAACATGATGATACCAATGATTAGGGCTATTGTATGAAACTTTTATTAATTTTCTTTGTTAGTTTATTGATTGATATGGTGCGTCTCCTGAGATAAATTATTTGAATGATATTCAATTTATTTGTTCATTTGAATACGAGATAATTGATTTTGACTTGTATTTTTCGTTCTGAATATTAACAGTTTTAATTATAGATACGTTTTGAAGTATTCATGGTATCGTCGTACTTTAAAAAGAGTATTATGCACTACTAACTACAAAACAGGTAAAAAAGGAAGAAATTTAAATTAATATCAGTATGAAATTGAAATGGACTAACGTATTTTATTATAAAGCATAGTAAGCCTTTATATCTCTTATGTCTTAGTTATAATTGTTATATAAATTTGTATTTACTCTGCAATGAGATATATCGATTCTTACATAATAATTTACAAATCATATACTTACAAATCAGGTTCGACGTCTGTGTAGTGTCCATCAGCGTCCACTAGACCGACTCTTATTGTAGGTAAGGTCTCATCTTCATCATCTTCAACTTCTCCTCGCGCTTCTCTCGCTTCACGCTCAGCTAATGCACGAGCCGCTATAACCTAATGGTTATCACCATTCACAATTAATAAAAAAAAATTGAAGTTAAGCTAAAACAAGTGGATTCTATATGACTTTCTTAGCTTTTAGGAACCTTTTTTTTTTTTTTAAGGAATGGATGACTCAATTAAAGTGTTGATTTAATTATTGGTGGTAAACACAAAACAAATTAAACTAACCTGTAACCTTCTCTGCGCTTGTGGAGTAATTTCCACTACCCTGGACCACCTCCTCGATTTCCTCTCATATTGCCATTTATCACTTAACGCGCATTGCTCATCGTCAGAGTCGTTCTGGAACAAGAAAATTAAGCAATTTTAATCACAATGGAACACGTCGTTTTTCTTTGGCTTGACTTTTTCTTATCGACGTTCTAAGAATACGTTTAATTAGTGTACCAGCATTATGTATGTTAAAAATAGTGTGCTTGTGTGCATCGAAGAGTAAAATTTAATTGGTAAATGTTTTTGGTGTTTGTGTGTACGTTTCAATTGATCCATGTATTCATCTAACCGCATAATGTACTCTTATATATTTTGCATTTGGAAGGTAGGTAGTTGGTAGTAGTTTATACAGCAATGCGATCAGAATTGTCCCTTGTGTCACACACAAAAGAGCCGATATTCAATTTCGTATTTTATAACTCAATCTTTTTAAAACCACCTCACATTTTTCTGAAAGTTTAAAATACCTGTGTCATATAAATGTATTGTGTGGAAGAGAGCTATTTCATGTTAAAATGGCTTTCATACCTTGGACGTGAAGGGAATATATAAAACTTTATTCTTGTAGATAATAGTCAAGACTACTATATATATATTTTATTATACGAAATATATATAGGTATGAATTATTTATAAATTTTTCTAGCGTTTCCAGTGTGACTTTGGCTTTACATAAGAGATACACGTTTTATTATATATAAAAATAAGTGAAAAGAGAATGCACGTTTTTCAAACTTTTCAATTCAAAAAATGATTGTTTTTCTAAGTGCAGTAATGACACGATATATAATAATGAATGAACTTTAAACTTTATTGAAGTCTTGTCTGGCGTCTAGACGTCCTAAAATCTTCATCTACTGTTGCAGACGATTAAGTAAGAACTGTCTTTTATTACTGTCGTTATTACAGAAATTCTTCATGCCAATAAGTTGGCAGAGATGATTCACTATCCAGGTCTATATCGACGTGTGCAATTTTGAAAAACTTGGATTTATAAAAAAAAGCACCACTGGGTATGCTTAAGTTGAGTAAAATCCATCTTGTACTTCACGATGATAGAGAACACCTATACGAAACCAGCGTCTTTTGGTTTATAGTATTCTTCCACATATGTATCAAGCAACTCGCATTGAAGCAGCGTTATGGAATAAGTTATGACGAAAATAGTTTATTTAATTGTTATTATTAATTTTATTATTGTCGCTAAAAGAATATTATAATTTAAAAAAAGAATTTGGATTTTTAAGACCGTCTTTGTTTTATATTCGTACCAATTTCAATTTTATGAATATAACCGATGGAATTTCTAACTTCGTTAATTAAAAACGTTATCCTCGTGTGGAATGTAAAGATTTACTTTGCAAAAAACAGTACACTTGGGAAATCATGAAGAAAGCTACCACATCTTCTTCGGTTCTTCATTTATATTCTGAACGAGATACTGAAAATATTCCCATCTGCTATATTAAATTCAGTCGACGCGCGATGTTTTAACACTTACGATAATGTAGCGCGTTTAATGATGTACTAACGGACGGGCTTCGACCAAATACACCCAGAGGAATGAATACATTCGGAGGAATCAGTTTACTAATAGAAAGACACCGAATCCAATCGTGAAATTGATGTTTTTCTCAGGATTTTGTATGGAAACTTGTCGAGATTCAGAACTTCGGTTAGATTGATTTTATTACTAAACTGTCCACGTAATTTTCCAATCGTAAATCGTTCACTTCACTAATCGAATATATATAACGTTTTATTTTTGTTTTTTCTTTTTTGTACACATTAATTCGTCAATCAGACTCGACACACGTTCAGGTTCTATCCGGCATAATTATAAACGAAATTATTCTGTATTTTCATTTGGTTCCATATGTCCCTTAACGGCGATATTAGTATATCAAAACTTGATTACCGAGGTATGGCAATAAGTCGAGATAGAGTTAAATGTATTAACTTATCTGAGCACCCGCTGTAGCAATTTGTTACCATGACACGACATTATACGTCGGTGAATGATCTTCGTGAAGTTGGTACGGAAAGTGTTTTGTTTAATAATGAAGGCGAGGAAACTTTTTCATTTTTATAAAGTATATTAAAAATAAAGTTTAGTGTTAAGTGTAACAGTTTAATGTTTTTGTAATCGCCGTCGAAATTTTTATTAATATTCCATTATTTGATAGATTGAATTTTAGTACAAGTACTATAAAAATAAATAAATAAAAAATCAAATTATTTTAAAATCGAAATTAAATTCTTAACAATAATCAATAAAATTAAAAAAAAAAAACATAACATAAAAAAGTACTTGTCATTTAATAAACCATTTCATAATTAATGATATATCAAAAAAACTGAAAGTTAAATAAATACAATTATTAACTTTGAAATCCACTAAATTGTTTTCCACGATACTTAGAAAATCCTTTAAGACCTGTTTAAGAATGCAACCGCCACGCAACCGCAGTCCATATAATAGTTATAATCGTGCTTACATAATATTAAAATCTGAGATAAGGTTTAACAAAAACAACATTTATGTATAATTATAGAAGCGAAGTGGAATTGTGAGCTATTATCATGACTATAAGAACATCGCGAGTAATTTTTTAATGGATTTAAAAGTATTTCGTTTGCGACTGTACAGAGAAAATGAGTCGGCGCGATCTTGAAATAATTCGAAGATGGCTGTAATTGCGAAAATAGTATTTTTATTTAAAATTAAATCCAGTTCCTAAAGTTCAATGGCTTATTGCAAAATAAACTTATATAATTGTATTTTTTCCTTTTTTTTTGTGTATTGTAGCCGAAGGTATACAATATGGGTCTATGATGTAAGTACTTCGTTGATTTTTGTATTGTTAAGAATATTAGCTCTTCTCATATATATAAGGAAGTTCATAATTACAAGTAAAATAATTATTTTGAGTTAGGTATATCTTACAAACTAGTTAAATGCGAGATATGTATAAGAAGCTGCTTCGCACGGTTTCAGTTCTGAAAAAGAAACTACATTAAATAAAGGATTTCAAACATCTCAAAAACTCTTGGTTAGATTTGTTCTGTAGCCCAAGTAAGGTTTTCTAATGATTGCGGAATTTAATTTGGAGTTATACGTCATCGAAATATCGTGAACGTAGTCGCCGAGGGACTAATGAAGACTAGTAGCACATACGAGAAGTCGGTAGTGAAGTCCCTCCCTTGTGAGCACTTAAAGCCATTAGCCCTACGCCTGATCTCTTTTCATTCGTATCGTGTAATCGGACTATAATAATAATAGCAATATAATATCTGCTTTGTTGTTGGCAAGTTTCAACACCTAATAATTTTGGTTCAGTTTATATTTCATTTTGCATTTAATGATTTCTAGAATGATATCAAATACCAAGGTAGCATAACCTGGATACAGTTATAATTGAAATAAAAGGTTAGATCTGGATTTTAGCCTGTGCCCTTTAGGTATTATTTCACGCCTTCGAAATAATTGAGCGTGACCTTTGCAATAATTGGGTAGAAATAGAAACGTGTAGCTTAGGAGATCTTATATTAATGTCAATTAAGTATTTGTGTTTTAGATTTAGATAAAATTCAGTGTAAATTATAGTTTTGATTCATCTTAATCCATAATTTGCCTTTGTTAATTTAACTTCAAAGTTCTTATTTTAATCATCCAAGGATGTTGTTAAAATTTCATTGTCTGTTTGTGTTAGTTTCTTTATCTATCTTGTCAATGAAATTTGATTTCAATTATGATTTCAATGGTTTCAAAAATTGTAAATAAAATGAATTAGAAATACTTATGACGTATTCCCAAGAAACGTAAAACGAAATAACGTTTATAAATTATTTCGTTTTACGTTTCTTGGCTAAATTCATATTTAATAAAATAATTAGTTAAACTTTTGTTTTTATCATTATTATTATTTATATTTAAAAAAACCTCAGAATAAATACCCTGATTAATTTTAAGCACACAAACCTTATACAAATTTTTTGTAACTGTTATCTAAATCCCACCCAGATTTTATTTTAAACCTTCAATTTTCGTAATAGAGGATAATGTAGAAAATATTACTCGAGCGATGGTTTTAAGAAAAGTATCAATTGATTATTTTGTTAGTAAAAGGACTACGGCCGTATGATGCTTCCGCCATTTTAAGTCGGTCAAACTGTTGTAATATATTATTAAATACTCAGCAAAACATGTAAAGATATATATGGAAAATTACTAATATATCATAATTCAGATAAAAAAAAAACAGTATTTTTACGTATGGAAAAAAACTACAATAACCATCTTATAAATTATACAATTTAAGCAGCGGTTTGAGGTTTATCATCTTAGCTCGAGGGTAATTCGCGCGTTCGCGGCATTACAGATAATAAATATTCAAATTTTTCCTTAACTTTTTTTTTAAATTTTACACGCACTGGTAACTTTTTTCATAGAACTTTTTAGGATTCTAAAGATAAAATTATGAATTTTTAATTTTCGAATTTGCTTAAAATTGGATGAAAATGAAATTTTACGAATATACATTTTTTTTTGCTCATTTATCTATAAATTATTTTATGTTCATAAAATGTTTGTTTTTATTAAATTAATTAAATAATTTTTAAAATATAAGAGTACCGTTACGTGTATATGCCGCGTTAAGTGGTGCCACATGTGCGCTGCAATTTAAAAAAATTAAATTCAAATTTCCAGGCTATTGACCGTCAAAAATTTTATCATAAGCATCAATCTTATCTCTCTGAGTTATCGAAACGGATAATAAATTAAGGAAATTATAAAATTACGGTAAGATAATACGTTTGGAAATCGTTTCATAATAATTTGGAATTATATATAACCAACTCTAATATATAGATATATATTTATATAAGTAAGTTGTATATACATATTTAAATAGATGAGAGCAATTATCAATGGGGTTCACGTGTATTGGCTAGAGCCGTACGTACGTACGTACGTTAGTTTTTACGAGATGGCACAGTGGTTAGAACACTTGAATCTTAACCGATGATTGCGGGTTCAAATCCAGATTTAATTGGTGGTAGAGTTTTTTGCAAGTCTGGGTATACACTCATCGTATATTCTATCACCAAACAACAAAACTCAGTAGTATTGTGCTTCGATTAATGTTGATTGAGCCACTGTTACATTAATAAGAAACATACCATCTCAGTTTCCAAGGTTGGTGTATTGGCGCCGTAAGGGTTGGTTAACATTTCTTACAATACCAATGTCTATGTGACTACTTGACACCAGGTTGCCCATTTGTCAGTCTGCCTATCTAATAAATTAAAACAAAGATGAGCACCGTTGAATTTTTCATTTAAGAGTGAACAAACGCGCTGGTTCCCTATGTATATTTCCTTCGAAAAGTATTTATATATGTACATAAATAACATTTCTGATATAAATGAAACAATAATAGACTGCCAGGGTAAAATATTCAGTGGTTAACACCATTAGAGCACAGATTGCACTTTATAATTTTAACGACCGACCAAATAGGTAATTTCTCGCTAGTTCGGCGACTGCGAGCGTAATTTTATTATTATACGGTGGGTTAACGAGTACGAGTTTCAGTGAAACAGCTATTAAACTTCCTATTTTACGTTAAAATTCACTTAACAACGATTTTTATAAGTACTTTATACTATTTGTATGAAACGAATATCCTGTAAGCTTTTAGTGTTTGTTTTTAAAGTCGACATTGGCTGTTGAAAGTGTACATTGATTTTAATTGAGAGTTCATCCGGACCAGCTTTTCTGAGTTTTCATGTGCATATTTTTTATTTATAAGTCTTCTTGTCTTTTGCGACGAGCTTGTTGGCGTGGTTGCCTTTTGTGCTGCTGGTCGTGGGTTCGATTCCCTCCCAGGATAGACATTTGTGTACATGAACATGTCTGTGTGTCCTGAGTCTGGCTGTAATTATCTATATAACTATATATTTACAAAAGAAAAGTGGTATATTATGTAGTATATCAGTTGTCTGGTTTCCATAGTACTAACTCTACTTAGTTTGGAATCAGATGGTCTTGTGAATAATGTTCCATGATATTATTATTATTTGCACTAAAGGGAAAACATCATGAGGAAACCTGCATGCACTGGATTAGACATTAGAGCAGCGTAGTGGAAAAGCCTTCAACTATTCTTCGATGATTGTAATAAAGGACAGCGAGCAGAGATTCTATAAAAAAAAAGAAGTTTAATTGATAGATCTACCTTTGAATATTTAACTTCATCCAAACGATCTTTTATAATGTCTTTATTTTACACAAATGAAGACTTTTTTTTTTATTTTACCCGGGAGGGCAAATGACTCTACTCCACCTGATGGTTAGTGGTAGTAGAGTCTAAACGCGACGACGGCTAGTGCAGTTGGGAAAATGATCTGCACTAGACACCTCTTAGTATGACAGAGATACCTCTTAGTATGTTAATATAAATTGATACAAGACAAACTTTTCGCGTATATAATTTATCAATTACTTATCAATTTATCAATCAACAATTTAGATTCACGTGTTCTAATAACTGAGAAACTCTCGTCTCTCTGTTTTTGATTATAATTTTTCAGTGTATTTGTCTTCCTAGGCTCAGCTACAGGTTAATAGTCATATAAGTAGGACATTATAGGAAACACATTTCCCACTATTTATTTACCGATCCATCAAACAAAGGACGAAAGTTTCAATGTGGGACGAAAGATTCTATGAGATTATATGGTTTACGGATTTTCATCCCTTTTGACGTGAACTTTCCCAACCTACTTAATATACCCAACTTTAAATAAGCCAGCAGAATACCTACTGAATTTTAAATAAAAGTATAATGAGATAAGATATTTAAGATAGCTCTTTTTTGGTGACATTTCCAAGTAACTTTGAGTTTGGATTTTCGCATTGACCTGTTGCTGTTGGCCGAATTAGCCCAGACAGCGTTACCAAGCGCGGGGGGGGATAGTCTTTAAGATTGAGGTGTTGGGAGCCCACTTAAGGGCTCAGAATACGCGTGTCTTAATACGCCTTGAGTTTGGTAGTTAACAGCGTTAACACACCCGTGTTTCAGTGATCGTTTGTCGAATTGTCGAACTGTAGTATTACTAGAGTGTACTTGTGTACTAAAATATCTCTCGTGCGATGTGCTATTCTCCTTGAAAATGCCCAAACATCACATGCATACCAAATTACTAAGATATTTTTCGTCCATTAGTTGTGAAAGCGAGAATAGATATAATGAATCTATTTTATATTCTCTCCTAGAAGTAATAGTTCAAATATATAATATAAAATTATATGAATGTAATTTATTTATTTAAAAGTCTGTTTACAATTATCACAGCGAACAGCTCGTAAATAAAGATAGAAGAGTAATATTCATAAAATAAGAAGAAAGTTGTCCACTACGCTTTTGACAGGCCCATTTATAGCTTGACCATGATCGTAAAAACTTCAAGTAAATAAAACTGAATGCACATTATGCTAATCAATGACATATACCAGTGGGGATGCTGGAAATGGTATCCGTATCATTAATTTATATCATTCAATGTAAATGTTCATTAATAATATCGTATATTATTGAATTAAAAATAAATGTTGATTTACATAAAGTTCATTATTTTAAAACACAGTATATCCTATATATAAATATATATATTTTTATAATTCCCGGGAGTGCAAATTACTCTACTCCATCTGATGGTAAGTGGTAGTAGAGTCCAAACGCGAAGACGGCTAGTGCAGTCAGGAAGAATGATTTGCACTACCCGCCCCCGCCTTGTCGCCCGGCCCGCAAGATGCCTCTTCACGCCTCGTTTAAAGGAACCCAGGCCATAAGAGGAGGGGAACACGTGTGCTGGTAACGAATTCCATGTTTTGGAGGTGCGACAAAGAAAAGAGTTGCCAAATTTCTTCGTGCGCGATGGATTTGATGTCACAGTTAGGCGGTGTTTAATGTATGTGCAGTGCATGGAGTTTAAATGCTTGATTGTGATGATTACAAACTCAAACCCATTGAACTTTCATGAGCTAAATTTATTGTTATCTTTTATTTTGGTGTCGAATGAAAATCTTCTACAAGTGTATCCACCAAATCGCATAGGAGCAGCGTGGTGCCACGAGCTCCAAGCCTTCTCAAAAAGAAAGGTCTTAGCCGAGTGAACCATTGACAAGTTGCTTTTTCCTTATTACCTTAGGATATACTCTATACTATATATAATATCTTGTCATTGATTTATAAATTAAACAAACGATTACATTGTTTTAGATATATCCTTTGTTGCCATTTCTAACATATGTTGATCTATGGTCAAGAATCGAAACGGAAAGTTATATCGTTTTCGTTTCATATATTCCTACTTCGGTTTCACTTTAGCTGATTAGAGTTAAGCAGTGATTTCTTTACATAGACTTTACAGATAAAGCTAATTTAAAACTATCATTAACAAAATGAAACTGGAGAAGATAAGGAAGTTCCAGTGTTTGTATTTCATGCCATCCAAAACTGGAATGCGATGGAATGTTCTGTTTTTGAATATTTGTCATGTAAAAAAAAAACGTTATTTCAGATTTGTTTTGATCCTCGCCCAAGAGGTTGTATTGTTTATCAGGAGTATATTTTTTTCCCAATACATGTACATTAAGGGTAAAGCTGCATATGTGAACACTGACTCTGAAACCTGAACTCTGAAATGATTTGGTATTATAAATGTTTAATTTTAAGTGACATCCATGCCAATTTTTAAAGTAAATTTTCTTTTATGGTAGGGCTTTGTGCAAGCTGGTCTGGGTAGGTACCACCCACTCATCAGATATTCTACCACCGAACAGCAGTTCTTGTTATTGCTGTGTTCCGGTTTGAAGGATGAGTGAGCCAGTGTAATTACAGGCATAAGGGACACAACATCTTAGTTCCCAAGGTTGATGGCGCATTGGCGATGTAAGCGATGGTTAACATCTCTCACAAAGCCAATGCCTATGGGCGTTAGTGACCACTTACATTCAGGTGGCCCATATGCTCGTCCGCCTACCTATGCTATAAAATATAATGCTATACAATATTAATTGTATTTAGATTAATTACTTATATCTTGGCTAAGTTGTTTTAACTTAATATAAACACGTAAGACTTGTAATAAGTTTAACCAGTCCAGTGTTCAATGACAAGATGACAAATATAAGTAAAAATATATTAAAATAACGTTATGTCAATATTGAAGTATATTAATATCGTAATCTTATATCTATATAATTTCAATTTAAGTTTTAGTTGATCCTAAAAACTTATAATTGGCGGCTAAAATACTTCTAGAAGTAATCTAACTTTTCCGATTAAAATTCAATTTATTATAATTATTTACAATCAACGATTTTAGTCTTCATTAAAATTATTTAGTTCATATTTATAATTTTTGAAGTGATAACATTTTATGGGAGGGTAAATCGCTTCGTAACGTAACGCGTTACGGTGCCACCATTACCGACGCGGACTGCTTTACCTGAAAGCTACCAACCTAACGCCATCTAGCGTAACAGATAGTACTTATAATAATTTAAAAACTCTCAAGTACTAATTTAAATTATATTTAATATATTATAATTAATAATAAATATTATCACTTCTGTACCAGATGTCGAACGTCCTGAGACGCACACGTATTGCACATTTATGTTTTTTAGATTGACGACATATTGCATATTGCTTAGTCGATTTCATTGCCCTCCAATCTAGCAATAAGGGTCCTTCGCGAATCGCGTGTAGCATAAGTGATATAAGAAAAATAAGTCAATGTAAACTTAGGATAATTATTAAATAAATACTTTTAAATAAACATTAGTACCAGTGAGTTTTTCTAGTATTGTTTCTTGTAATGACTTAATTGTGCTAGACAAACAGAACGAAAGAAATAAAGCGCAGGCTTACGTGTTACCTGAGGCACGCTCTAACTTTCAGACTCCGTCCTGCTACTGAGATTATCATAACAGAAAACCACAATTACTTTAGTGTTTAAGTGTTGGTATTTGCGGCTTTATAATAATCACTTCAGACCAGCAGTCGTAGTATCCAACTTCATGATATTAGTATAGGCAAGGGTGGGAAGTGCTATATTTATGCACTCGTATGTATAGTGTAGTTGTACTTACGGATCTCTTCTGATGGTGATGATGTTCTAGTTTCATGTTTGCGCATCTGTTCAATGCTGTCAGTCGTCTGAAGAGTGATTGGAGAGAATCCGCGTCGAGGAACGGATGGTCGTTTTGTACCCCTGATACGTCGATTGGGAACTGAAGGTCTGGAATAAAAATTATAGCGTTATTATGACGAAAAAAAATTTTCGCTTAAAATAACGTCTTTTTTTTTTAAACTGCATATATAGTTCAATTATTTATTTTGTTTGATATTTAACGCTTAAATGGCGTAAGTATTTCATTTAAATGACCGCACATACTAGAAATGTACATACTAGAAACTGTCAATCCACATCATGAGTAGACCTTTCAGGCCTTTCTAAACAATATAACCTACTACGCATTGAAACGATGTTTCATTTATCATTGCTTGTTTAGGGATCTCTATAGAATATGTAAATACACAAGTATCTTTGCTCAAAGGCATTTGCACGTCATATTATTTATCTAGCCTTTGTTTGCTAATATAGATTGACACATATACATTTTTAAAATACTAAGCAAAAAAATTACTTAAAATAATATATTAATTGTGTTTAACGACACTGTTGGTGGTAAAAACGTGGACTACTGAGGTCATGACCTCGTGTCTTAGCTACCCGATAGGTAAGAGCTATCGAGCGCTATTGTCCGCACCCGTGATGCCACGTAACTTTCGTCACTAAATTAAAAAATATATATCTGGAATACATTTTTTGCTTAGTATTTTTAAAATTATTACATAAATAGAACCGACACACGATACCTAATAACCACTTCACGGGTCGGACACGAATTTTGTTACACGCTGTATAGTTTTCCTCAAAAGAGGAGAAGAGGCCTTAGCCTAGCTAGCTAACTGGGACAGTCCCAATCTATTACTGTACATTACATATAAAAATAGGAATGATAGTACTATTTTTTGAAAATCGTTCTTAATTTGAATTAAAAATGACGCAGACGATATATGTATATGTGGCCTATCGGGTTAAAATCTAGACATGAATCACTGAGTTTCCCTAAGCTAAATTTGTGTTCATAATTGTTAACCTGTATGTGTCATGTGTGCCAAGCAGAACGGAGCAGGCAGGCGAAATCATCAGACAGGATATGCTCTATGATGTGTTGACTTTCCATGATCCCCACGAAATATGATACGAATAGAAAAGAACGGAAACAGAATAGAATGAACACTATCAATATTTCTGTTGCAACTAAACAATTCTTGACTGAAAAACTTAATTATATTTTTTAGGTAATATTTTTTTATTTCAATAAATATTATAAAATTTATACATAAACGCACTTAATATAATAGTATAATAATAAATTGAATAGATGAGGGAATAATTGTGCATAAAACCACAGGACAGCTGTATACGTATTTTTTTAATTCATTTCTTATGTACTACAGCTTGTGATTTCTTGACATTTACTCCTGAAAGCCTTTTCTCGTAACCGTATATACGTAATAAGCTATTCGATATACAGACGTCCTTTACTATTAACTTACATAGGAAAAACTACCTTATATACGTAGAAATAACAACGAAAATCGATTATAGTATCGTTTAGATTAATTGCGTTCAATATAACATATATCTTGAAATAAATTTATTTAATATAGTTGTTTCTTTATTATACATTTAGCCTAAAACATTTTTTTTTTTATATTTAAGAAATATGGAACCTCTTTTCTGTCTGTCAGTAACTTATCTTTATATTTAAAACGAGTTTATGTAAGTAATACATTGACTAATAATACTATGATGAATATCTTTATTAAAATATTTATTTCTTAATTTATCTTGAAAGTGTCAACCCTAATGCATTGCTTATTCTGAACCCGTTACGTACAGAGCTAACCTCTCTGTTCTTAATCTACCTTCAATTTCATGGATGTGAGTTAACACAGTTAGATTAGGGTAGGCAATAACCTATTATAGATTAATATAAATTTAAATAATAATATTAAAACTTCAAATTGTAATATTTTATAAGATAAAGGAATACAAAGTTTCGTTACAACAATTACCTACGTGCGTATAACGTGTGTGTGTAATGACACATACATACCCAACACATAAGCTATATAAGCAATGAAATAGCTAAGTAAACTTTTTCATCCCGAGATAATAATTACACAAAGCTACTATAGAGCCAAGCTACTACTATACTACTATACAACTTATTATAAAAGCCGAGATGGCCCAGTGGTAAGAACGCGTGAATCTTAACCGATGATCGTGGGTTCAAACCCGGGCAAGCACCACTGAATTTCATGTGCTTAATTTGTGATTATAATTCATCTCGTGCTTGACGGTGAAGGAAAACATCGTGAGGAAACCTGCTTGTGTCAAATTTCACTGAAATTCTGTCACATGTGTATTCCACCAATCCGCATTGGAGCAGCGTGGTGGAATAAGCTCCAAAATCTTCTTCTCAAAAGAGGAGAAGAGGCCTTAGCCCAGCAGTGGGACATTCACAGGCCTTTACTTTACTACTATAGAAGCTTGTTACTAGTATCCACTCGTCACTGTAATAAGTGGCCCTTGTTACCTTTAACCTAGAATAAAATGTATTAAAACGACTACCAAGTTGTATCTTTGATGATTCCGACATATATCGTGGGATGAATTAAACATTTAATGCAAATTATTTTATGATCCAATTAAATATAATACTTATTTCGATTATTGAGTATTTTCATTTTCCATAAAATGTTGAAAAACAAAACAAACATTTGACAACCCTAGTCCAAGCTCAGGATGTATTCTGAATAGTTCATAAGTCTAGTCAGGAAATCCTATGACGTTAATTGCTTTTGATACTCCAACAACTAGATAAAGATTTTTTTTTAAATCATTGTAATTGCACGTCCACAGAAGTAGGAAAAAACCTGTTTGCAAATGAATTTTCATTAGAGGATCACCAACGATTACGTAACATTTTTTTTTTCATTTTAGCTTAAGTCTAAAGTATAATAATTCAGATTTATTTACGACACATTAAAACATTACACGGTTTTTCAATCAACTAATATATTCGATTTCATTTTCATTTTTCTTAAATTAATACTTAGAGTACAGAAATTTTTCTCAACAATATGTTGATAACACAAAAGTTTCTAATTTTCCTTCAGCGAAGACGCCGCTGTATGCTACGTAATCAGTTATGAAATTTTATCTTTACTCTCTACTACCACTTACCATCAGGTGGAGTAGTCATTTGACCTCACGGGTAATATATATATAAACGTGTGCGTCTCGGGACGCTCGACAGAAGTGATAACTTAAACTAATCTAAGTTGAACTATTAAATATTGAAATTGTTTAACTTGACAAAAGCTAAGGTTATTACTTAAACTTTATGTATATAATATGATAATGTGAGGGAAGGTTATTTATGGAGCCTGCCTACTGATGCCGTATGCGCGAGAGAAAGGGAAGCCAGACAGAGTGGCGCCGTAACGCGTTACGTTACGAAGCGGTTTACACTCCCATAAGAAGTCATCACTCCAAACACGATACACTATTTTGATACGTGCATCCTTTAGACGTTATATTATTAATACACATACATGTTCCGCGCCGATTATCAAGTTTGTTTTATCAGAATCGCTCTTCATAAGTTTTGATATATAAGTTTTCTATAAAATTAATAAAATTGAAGTGTCTGTCTATGATTACAAAATAACTGCCATTGTTTAAAGTGAATATTTGCGAGTTAACAAATACAAAACAATCATTTCTTTATTTTAGACTACCGCAACTACTAAATAGTTAAAATATTTTAATAAAATTAGTAGATTTTAAAGGATTTTCGTCAAAACTGAATTTAACGCCGGAAACAATAATGCTAACCTGATATACAAGAAAAAAAAATTGAACAACTGTACGTTCTAAATATAACTTATTTTAAAGTGGGTCGGCTGTCACCACATCGTGCTGTCTCCGGCCGATGACAGCCGAGGGTGGGAAGGAAATGTACGACATTGTGTCGGAAAACAGGGATGAGACTGAAGACCAATGTATAAATAGAGGTGGACATAATGGCCTTGAGTAAATCTAATTATCCATAGAGCTATTCGCTTTATAAGCTTCGTTTTATAATTACACATATTTAATATATAAAAAATATTGAAACTAAATTCTTTTTTCAATAAGTCGCTTGAATCATAAATAATATTTTTTATAACTTTAATTAATTTCAATGTATAGTCATATATTATTATGTTAAAATATTTCTTAGTTTCACATATATTTTGTATATGTATTAAGCATGAGTAAGTTATTTAATTAAGTGCGTAAATGTTTGTTTGTATATGAAAGGAGAGGGGTTTCATCCCAGCAGTGACATTTAGAGACTGTTACTTTATTTACTTTTATTAGTGTGTGTATGTTTGTATATATGTGCAGTTTATTATTTTAATCCTTATCTTTTTCTGTATTATACATCATTAATTCGACATATATTTTGCCACTTCTATTGGATTGTTAAGACTTTTCAGAGAATATACTCCAAGAGTTGAATGTCATGCGTTAATATAACAATACGATAGTTCAAGGTAAGAAGTTGTTAATAGTTGAAGTTTGATTGTCAAGAAATAAAAGAATCCATACAAATCCGATATCCATCTCTCACAATCCGGATCGATTTGAATTTGAACACGATTTGATTGCAAATATATTTTAAAATAAACGTTTTTATTGGTTAAGACTTATGGATCATTTAGAGACGGATTATTTTATTGTTTAATGTTACAAGTAATTTATAAGAATATCACAACATTTTTATTGCGATAGAAATTATTATTTTTAAAATGGATTTATTTAAATTTAAATATTTATACATGTAGTCCTATTGGCTATAATTATGATTAATTCAAGGCCAACGTGTTAAACATTACATTACGTAACATAACATTCCATTCCTTACAATATTAATTATACCAAAGACAAGTTAATAACCACGAATCCAAGCCAGGCAATATCGAGTTCTATAATCAATCTTGTGGTCAACGGTGTTGGAACATATTGCAATGATATTTTTTTTGTCTCATACGACATTCTGCCGCACGGGCATCTATCAAGCTTCTTCCTAAAAGAAGAGAAGTCTTCGCCCAGCAGTGTTTTTAAAGGTTTAATCGACTATTTTGAATGAGTCACATATAAATAATCTATTTATTTCTCACACCGCTTCACCCTTCCGCGAATTACAAATAAGTCCGTTTAAAGTATGCACTTGAATAAATATAAATGGTAAACATACCGCATACCTTATAATCGTTGTTTATAATGCAATATTTCAATGAAATTATGTCATTTACTATAAGTTAGGCTTTTTAGGAATTGATATAATATTCCATTGTAGATAAGTCTCTTTTTACACATAGTGCAAAGTAGAAGCGACCCAAGTTCGGCGGTCAGAAGTTAGTTGTGAGTGACTGTGCTGATTTAATTGACCTCAATTTTAGATTTTAGGAAGGAAATCTAAAAGTGCGGTCTGTAAATTCGTTAAAATTAGATGGAAACGTACATCATACAACATATTTTGCGGTTGTGGTCCACTAACCACTATCGTATCGTATCATTAATGACTCGGAGAGTCGAACTTCAGACAGGCATACTTATATTGCGCGTACTGTTTAATAAAACTGTAAAAGAACGGATAAATTAATAGAAAGTAATTGGAGGAGAAATAAGGTATATCAATTCCTTGCTGGAATTATTAATAATATTTCATTTAACAAAAAGTATATATGAGTAAAAGCTTTAATAAAAGTATAAATCCGCCACATTATACAATGACCAGCGGTGTATCGGCTGGTTAAAATTAGTTCGCGCGCAGTGGTCTGTTCATGCATGCACCAGCGACCCCGCTTTCATCCTAAACTCCGAACTTGTGCTTCATATCATGCAAATGTGACGGATTTTATTCGTCGTACTTATAAATACAAAACTTTCAACCAGTGTTTATAAAACTAGCTTTGAGGTAGAGTCGATCGCTTCGATTTGTTAGTTTTTTTAGTACCCTTTGTGTTTGCGGCTTAGAATTCTTTTGTCACAGTTTTTCGATAAAAATTCTATAAATCGCTGGCTAGCAAGTTTTTCGTCCCAATAATATTCACGTAGTATTATAGCAATATCAATATTATAATAGATAACGTGTTGCGTTTTAGTATAAAATAATATTCGTGGAGAAAATGTTGGAATATTAACTGAAGTTTTTGGAGGTTTTCATGAGTTTAAATTGTATTTATAATTCATCTCGAGGTTGAGAACGAAAAAATTCACGAATCTAAAGAAACAGCGTGACACCTTCAAAGCATGAAAAATGGATTTACAGGACAAACATTTTAATCGCTTAATTAACATACGAATATAATTGATTTCAAATATATTTCAAAATGAATACAGTTTTTTATACTTTATGCATTCACCTATAGTTCCTCCTATTAGAAACTTTGTTTCATTGTTATTAGCACTCACGTGAAGGTTTGAACATTAGCAATCGCACAATAAATAGCGAGATTTGCATTTTTTTTTAATTCATATTTAATTCAAGACAAGGGAAACATAAGCAAAATACATTATCTTGTTTTTAATTTACAAATGCGTTTTTGAATTTTCTCATATGATAAATTTATTTAAAGACACTTTATCGACGTTTATTTTTTGGAGACTATATTGTAGTTAAAATATTAAATAATTGAAGAGATAGAGCAAAGAAAATAAACTTTGTTAAGATATTTACTAAGTCAATCTTTGTAGCTCGAAGAATGTTTCCTAATGATTAATAACGAGCCGCAGTCTTGTGGTGTGACAAATTTTCTTTGTTGAGTTTTGTAACATCATTGGTTACGTCGACCCTTAAAAGTTTCGACGAAAACGAGAGAAAATTCAAATGGCAAAGTGGCTGGTTTTGACATTTTAATTAAAAAAACAGCATAATTGGTTCATGTAAGCCACGTACAAACTTTACAAACGATTCAATATAGCTTGGATGACTTTTTATAATCGATTTTTTACTTTTATGCAGAGAGTATTATGTGCCCAAACAAAACTTACCATAAAACCTAGACTATCTAAATTTGAAATGCGAAACTTCGGGCTCCAAGTAGTTTATATATTCGGAAATTACATTCGCAAATTCTGTTAATTCACTGACATACACTACAGTCGCTACAGAATCGAATCATTGCCACCAATTTCTTATCCACATACTTTTGAATACTATTCCATATACATTTTTAATTTATTTTACGAAGGCATACATCTGATGGTACCGTCTCTGTAATCAAGTGTAGATGATAGCTAAATAGTGGTGTGGGTGGTACCCACCCAGGTTTGAACAAAGCGGTATCACCACGCTTTAATCGACCTAGCAAGATTATCAATTTGTATGTTATTTACTTTCCATTCGAAAAGGTTTTTATTAGGAAATGAATACACCATTCACTGGATCGTAAAGAAAGCAACAAATCTATAATGGCTTATGTTTACAGTTGACTGCAGAAAAAGGGAATTCATTGAATGTAGATTCATTTATAACAGTTAATCGAATACACGGCCGACTGAACAGAGCCCTTTGTATTTTGTTAATTGACGGTCCGTCAGCTAGTACGGAGACAAACGTGCGATTACAAACCTTATCATAATTAAAATAAGGACTATCAATATTGTAAGGAATGTAAGGAAATGTGTAAGCTTTTGATTTGTTTTTGAAACGATTGGGTGAAATGAATTCGGATTGAATATTGTTAGAACGATAGTACGATACATAAAAGGCGTTGTTATTGGTTTCCTAATAATGAAATCATTTTAGAAACGATTTCCCTGATCTCAATTTTAGTAATAAATATTGGATTTTAAATAGCTTGTTCTCAAATTGTATACGTAATAATAAACTAGGTTATGGGTATATAACTGCGACACCCGTGGAGTCGAGTCTCGACGTATAATTACATTATATCGAATTCTGATATTGCCAGTAATTGTCGCGTCGAAGAGGTCTTATATCTTTTTGTAACCTTATGATTCATTTGCTTTTATTTTAAAATCTAGAGTTACTTTTTTATTTCTTGTTTGAGAAATTGTAATACTATTATTATTTAAATATCATATCGGGTACCAGCGCAGAAATTTAAATAGCAATTGCATTCATATTCGTTGTGTTAAAAATGTGACTCCATTTTGTATTATTTGTTAAAGTTATCTTGTAATAAATACTAAGATAATGTAACGAAATCATTTTACATGAGATTTTTTTTTTTTTTTTAATTTAACTTCCTGTAGCAGTAACATGTACATTACAAGCATTAGGCACGGTACTATAATTATAAGTATAAATATTATTACCCTTATAATATATAAGCGTTGCTTAGCGGCTCTTTAGTTAAACACATATATCACTCTTTCTGTCATTATTGACGAGCCGGTTGGCATGGTTGGTGACTTGCCTTTCGCGCCGCAGCTCGTGGGTTCGATTCCCACCCAGGATAGACATTTGTAGGCATGAACATGTCTGTTCGTCCTCAGTCTGGGTGTAATTTATATAAGTATGTATTTACAAAATAAATCTAGTATATCAGTTGTCTTGTTTCCATAGTACAGGCTCTGCTTAGCTTGGGATCAGATGGCCTTGTGTGAATGTCCCAGGATATTATTATATTATTATTATTGATTTGAAATTTAAAAGAAGGAGACAGAGCATTGCTTAACCCGTCTAACAAAGTTAATTACTTATAGTTATATTATCGCGTGTGTATTAGAAACATGTAAATAAGTTGTAAATTTTCCTTTTGTGAAAACTCGATTTTATTATGTATCAGTCGAAGGATTGCTTAATATACTTCGTCAATTATATATGATTTTTTTCGCAATTTCATTACGTTCAAAAGTAAGAGTATGAGCGTACGTTTCAACAACGTGAGCGTAATTTAAATATAATATCTCTATTTCATAAAATACTTTTGTCTTGTTCATATGCCCTTTATAAGAAAGTGAGAGTACAAGTACGCTTGACGGAGCGTAACCGGGGAAATTTAATAGAAATCACTCAGATTTGCTTTTACATAATATTAAGAAAAGAAATGTATTCGAGTATACTTTCACGAAATATCGTTTAATAAAATGTGGACTAAATTGCAAACGTAGATCTCGATTAAGGGTCAAATTTGCTTGACGGATAATAATTAAATAACGTGTTAATAATCCGTACGCGTTGAAAGAATATATGAGCACATATTCTGTAATAGTCCAATATTGTGTGATACGCAATTTTGATCCGTTTGTCTTTTAAATATTATAATGATTGTAGTCAATATAGCAAATCACAATCTGACAATTCCTTATTCAATTATACCGCTCGTTTCGAACTTATTTCTATATACATATATTATGTATATTATGTATTCTATATACATATATATGACTGCCTCGTTGGTCTAGTGGCTAGATATAACGTCGCAGACCCGGTGGTCCTGGGTTCAATTCCCAGGTCGGGCTAATAAATAGTTATTGGGTTTTTCTGTGTACTATAATATCCCCTGCGCAGTTGGCTAATCTCTCTTGAGATTGGCCGCCGTGGCCGAAATCGGTCTGGAGGACCTTATTATGTATATAGTAGGATGTGACTAGACCAAATTTCGATTTAAATTTTTTTGGAAAATATCACGTTTTTTCTGGAAAGACCTCTATATAGACTTAAAAGCTATCATTTCTAAATACAAAATTTGAGGCAAGTCGTTAAAGTCGAAATTCGAGAAATGAATTTTTACAATAATTTAATATAATATTTATATACCAATTTTCAATAAGCAATAGTATAGTAAATTGAAATTGAATACGTGTTATTCTCGCTTCGCTTCTCCAATATATGATTATTAGTAAAGCGGGTTTATTCGGCAGAATAAAATTACATATCATAACCTAATTTAGCGATAACCAGCGAAAACAGTTAAGCGTTTCGATTTAAGTATTTCTTGTAAACAGTGACTAAAAACTTATCGCAGGAAAGTAATTAAATTAAACTTTCGACTATGAAGATTCCCGCAACATATAACGGATGTGTATGATGCGGTAAAAAATTAATACTTATTCTAATAATTCTTGATATGGTAATTTTGAAATTGTTGACCAAAGTCCAGTTACAAATAAAACCGCAAACAGCTTACCGAATTGCTAGTTCACTGAGCCGAGGATGATTTGAAATGATATTATAATAATAGTACCTTGTTTTTAGGTAATAATAATGAAATTTGAATTATTAATGTAAATATTTTAAAATTCTCGTCAACTTGTAATAATTAAAAAAAAATTAAACAATATACAATTGTGGAACTCAGTATCTATTTACTGGTTTAACACTTTTCGAGTTGTATTAATAGATGTTTTTATAACACGTACTAATAGACGATGTGCAGCGGTTAGATCCTTACAAAATGTTTCTTCTTCTGTCAAATTACTGATTATCATCAGTAATAAAGAAATGTTCATTTAATAATGGTATTATTTATAAACGTTGCTTCCGCTGGTGATTAGGTAAATAATGCTGTGTCTTCTTCTTTCGAATGTTAAATTTGTAACGTCAGAAAGAGAGAAGGTCGTTGTCTTGATTTGATAAAGTAGAATAACATAGAAACAACACTCAATCAGTTGCTGCTGATTAGAATAGAGGCACCGCATTTTAATCCGTACGTGTCGTTGACCAAGAAACCAATTCACCAGAAAAAGAATTCCGAGGGGAGTTTGGTCTACACTAGAGAGAGCAAGCGAATTGTCATCACCATTCTCACGAAGCTTGAATTAAGATTCTGTGTGTGATAGTAAAGGGTAGATTCAGTGGTAAGAACGCGTGAATCTTAACCGATGATCGTGGGTTCAAACCCGGGCAAGCACCACTGAATTTAATGTGCTTAATTTGTGTTTATAATTCATCTCGTGCTTGACGGTGAAGGAAAACATCGCGAGGAAATGTATTCCACCAACCCGCATTGGAGCAGCGTGGTAGAATAAGCTCCAAACCTTCTCAAAAGAGGAGAAGAGGCCTTAGCCCAGCAGTGGGACATTCACAGGCTGTTACTTAGCCTAGCAGTGTGATACTAAAACGTTAAACAGTACACAAGCACACATTGAAATGATATCGTCTGAGTGACATGACACAAAAACCACACATGGACTAATAACATGTCGTAAAAAATAAAAACTTTTGTTTCAGTTCATATAAATGAGCCATCAGAGAGACAAATGTATTCTTATATGTTAAATTCCGTGAAGACTCGGAGTCCGGCTGCAAGTCAATAAACAAACACGTGTTAATGCGAAACAGTCAAGGTTATAACACATATGGGCTGGATACAAAGAGACCACTGTACTGATGATCCATATCCCTGGTAACACACTACGCGATTGTAACACACGTAAATTGCATTACTATAATTCCTTTTATCTGGTCTTTGGATTGAGGAATAATATCGCACTTATAAATATATCGTGAATCTTAACCGATGATCGAGGGCTTAAACCCGGGCAGGCACCACTGAAATTTGCATTGAACATTTGCTCAATTTGTGTTTATCTTTCATCTCGTGTTTGTGACAGTGAAGGAAAACATCGTGAGAAGACCTGCATCCAAACCGTCTCCTCAAAAAAGGAGAGGAGGTCTTAGCCCAGCTGTGGGACATTTACAGGCTGTCACTATAAATATATATATATTTACAAATTATTTTAATACACATGGTATTTTTTTTAGGTATTCTTAAGCTTGTATCTTTTGCGTGATACGGATGAGAATAAAACATTTAGCGGACAATTGTTATGATTTTGGTTGATGCATCTTTCCATCTAAACAAGTTATTATTTATTATTATTATTATTTAATACTTTATTGCACACACAATGAAAGGACATACAAATAAAGATAACAATTACAACAAAGACAAGAAAATAAGAGCGTGCAAAGGCGGTCTTATTGCTAAAGCAATCTCTAACAGACAACCTTTGGTGAAAGGATTTGCAAAAGCAGAAACAGGATAGTGCAAAAAATAAAAATAAAATAATATTCAAAATAAAAGAAAATAATGACTTATAATATACATACTAATGTAAAATATATATAACCTACATACGTTACATATAAATATATATGTATATACGTACATACATAGATACATATAAATATATATACATACACACATATAACATATTTAAATATAATACATATTCAATAAACGTACATACATTACTTATTGTAAGGAAAGATAGTGAGTTTTCACACGACGTTTAAATATATTAATAGAATCAGAGCGACGAATTTCCGGGGGAAGCATATTCCATAGCTTCACAGCTTTAACAGTAAAAGATTCACTGTAAAAGCGAGTATGAGCTGTTGGCAACTTTAAGCGATTGTCACTTCTTGACCGCAGATCAAGGTGACAATCAGTGTCAGTGCCTAAGAAAGAGAAACGAGTTTTTAGGTAATTAGGAGAGTAAGGATTATAAAGGATAGAATAGAGAAGGGAGAGTATATGCAAGTTGCGGCGATGTCTAATTGTAAGCCACTTCAGTTGGACACGGTATTCGCTGACATGATCAAATTTACGTAGCGCAAAAATAAATTTGATACAGACGTTTTGTAGTCGTTCAAGCTTGTTTAGCTGTTCTTCTGTTAGGTCTGTATAACTACAATCAGCATAGTCCAGTATTGGGAGCAGTAGTGATTGAGCCAGGCAAATTTTAGTTTTAACTGGTAATAGGTGCTTCAAACGTTTAAAAGAGCTAATAGTGGCAAAAATCTTTCTGCTCACTTCTGCAACTTGCACGGACCAGGAGAGGTTTCTATCTATAAGGAGACCAAGGTTTTTTACATGGGAACAGAGGGTTAAGGAAACATTGTCATAAAGAATAGCAGGTAATTTACTACAATTAAGTTTGGAGAGTTGAAAGGTGCTACCGATTATAATGGCTTGGGACTTGGCAGGATTAACATGGAGTCCATACGCCTTGCACCAATTGGAGATATTAAGCAGGTCCTGATTGAGTCTTGCGATGGCATCATCAATATCATGTGCTGTACAAGTAACATAGACCTGCAGATCGTCGGCATAGAGATGGAAAGAGGATGACAGGATTTTTGGGATGGTATTAATGAAAATAGAAAACAGGAGAGGTGAAAGGACACTACCTTGCGGTACACCAGTTGTGAGAGGGAGATAGGAAGAAGATTGGTTGTTAATGTGTACACTTTGCCGACGACCAAACAAGTAACTACGAAACCAGTCAGAAACGTCCGTAGCAACATTGATGGACTGGAGAACAGCCAGCAGGAGCTCGAAATCAACCGCATTGAATGCATTGCTAAAGTCCAGCAATGTAAGGATGCTCAGCTGCTTGTAGTCCATATTGGAACGTAAGTCATCACATACTTTTACCAGAGCGGTAACTGTGCTGTGGCCCATACGAAAGCCAGATTGATATTTGGAGAGGATGTTGTACTTTAAAATGTAGTCGTTTAGCTGGCGGTGCACAATACGTTTCAATACTTTCGACAAGAAGGGAAGGATCGATATAGGACGATAATGGGAAAAGGATACTGGATTTTTATTTTTAGGAATTGGAAGGATGTGAGCAATACGCCATGCTCTTGGGAACTGACCGGAAGAGAGGGAGGAGTTAAAGATGTGAGAAATGACAGGTAAGATTTGATCAAGAATTAGGAGAAGCATTCTGCGGTTGATTCCGTCACTACCCATTGCGTTAGACTTGATAGCCAGAATATGAGCCCTAATATCACTTAGCGCCATTGTCGAGAACTGAAAAGGAGGGTTGTTAGGAATAGGTAGAGAGCGAAGAATACTAAGCGTTTTTATTTTTTCCTTGATATCCATTGGGATAGTAGTAGCAAAAAATCCGTTCAGAGCATTGAGATCAAGGTTTGGATTGATAGGGCAAGGTTGACGTCCGATACCGAGCGACTGTAGAAATTTCCATGTCTGAGAAGAATTACTGTTCTTAATTGTATTGTGGATATAAAGTCGTTGCGCATCTCGGCAAATCCTGCTGCAACGGTTACGCAAGCGCTTGTATTTAATTAAATTTTCAGTACTGGGGTTATGTTTGTATTTAAATTTGGCTCTATTACGCTTAGTCATCAACGTTCTAATTTCATTGGTTAGCCAAGGAGCAGGAAGATTTTTCAATTTGATGGGACGTAAAGGAGCGTATTTATCAAAAAGTTGAGTTAGGAGCGAATTAAAGATGTCTAACTTGTCGTCAGTCGTTTCAGCTCTAAATACAGAATCCCAGTCAATTTGGCTAAGCTCACTCATAAACGCATCATTGTTAAAATCCTTAAAACTTCGACGCATTACCACAGTAGGCCTAATCTTAGGAGGTCGAATTTTATATGATAAATATATTAGATCATGGTAAGAAAAGGCCTCTGCGGGAAATTGTCCATGACATTCTACATGCTCCAAGGATGCAACAATGCTAAGATCCAACTGAGATGGAGAACAGCCGGGAAAATAATGAGTTGCTCTCGAAGGGAGAACGTTAAGATTAGAACTGTTGACAATATTTAACAAACGTTTTGCACGTGCATCATTTCTAATGAGACATGTGTTAAAGTCACCCATAATAATTGAATGTTCTATATTAGCCGTATGAAGCTCTAATAATTGTTCGAAGGAATTAAAGTAATCAATGTGAAGAGACGGACAGTAAAAAACACCTAATAGTAACTTAACACGGCCAAACAGAACTCCAATGAAAATGTGCTCTGCAGATTCAGAATATTGCGGGTCAGACATATCAAGTATTGTAAAAGGAATGTGGTTTCGGATATAAATTGCCACGCCTCCACCTCCCTTACCCACTCGATCATTTCGAATGAGATGAAAGTTGGGCAGAGAGAAGCAGGAAGAAGGCAAGGAGGGTTTGAGGAAAGTCTCGGAAACGAGGATAGCGTGTATGTTGAAGTTATCAAAAGAGGATATAAGGTCGGAATAATGAGCAGGGATGCTTTGAGCGTTTATGTGAACTACATTAAAGTTTTTAGGAAAAGACGAGAAGGTATTATCAAGTGACAAGGAGAGAGGAGAATAAGAACTGTTGAAGTTATTATTATATAGAATGAATTAATTTCTTTCTATTTAATAATAAGTTTATAATAAATTGTATTTATTGTATAGTTAAAATTTTGATTATATAATTTACCATAAGGTGGCCCATTTTTTTGGTAAATATTTTGTAGAAAGCTATTTATTGATCTTTAATGTTTATTATATTGCTAAATAAAACATAATTATCGCGTTATTGGGTTATGTGAGCATTTTCATTAACATGCTAATATTGTGATTTTTAATTTGGAGTTTAATTTAATTTTAATAACAGTAGAGTACAAAAAGATTGATATTTAAAGTATTATTAAAAATATATATATAATGTAGTGATGATTATTATGTAAATACTGTTGGTACTGGCCTTTACAGCAACACGTAGAGTTACGGGCAACGGGCATCTAGAGTTCCATCTCAAGGGTGTCGTATGTATGAGATTGTTATACTCTCATAATATAATGAAAATAAAAATACATGATCTACGCAATATAAGGTCCTTATCTATTCTCCATGGACGCGCCACCGTGACCTACTTGCGCGAAACTCTCGGAGATCTAACAGCCCGGTCAACTTAGTTTGAACTTGTTATGAGATTTTATTTGTGAAAATTGATATTTGTATTCTCGAGATTAATAGACTTTGACAGTGTTTGATCACCATGAACACCCTTACTAATATATGCGAAAGTTAGTTTGTTTGCTTGTATAAACGATATATATTATATAAACGATATGAAATTTTGTATATACGTTATCAGGGGTACGGAATAGTACATATTTACTTAACATCTGCCCCCCTCAAGTGCGGGGGCAAAGCCGCGTGCTGAAACTAGTTGGTATATAAAAATAGATTAAAGAATGTCTGCTATTACTTTATGATATGTAAAATGTATAAATAATTTTCCCTTATTGTAGTTTAATATAACGATCCCATATTTTAAATTATAATTTAGCTCCTTTTTGAATATATATATTAAGTATATACGATTTAAAAGACAATCCTCTTTTTTAAATTGTTATATTGAAATGTTATCAAATAAATTTAATTGATATTACCTTATAACTGTTAAATATCACGAACAGTTGCATAAACCATTATATCAATTGTAAACAGATTTGGTATGCACTTAAAAAATGTGGCGGAAACATCTTATTTAGTAATGTCATCGAACTTCGGTGTTTCTGGTGTAAAATTTCACATGATAATGTAAATTTACACTTTCAAGAGTTCGGTTCACATTTGACAAAATAAACAATTTTAAAATTCGAATTGGATAAAATAATTATTTAAAAAAACATGAAATGTAACTTACTCTATCAATTGTTTGAAATTGCACAGATCATAAATATGTAAACATCACAAATAAACAAACGTTAATGCACACACAAATGGGCACTAAATCGTGTGTCCATCCAAGCACACACGCCACAGCACTGGTGTACCTGAGGTCTAAACTAAACGGTACAGATAAAAATATTTATGACATATCTGTTTTCATTCCCCTGTCAAAATCGCCGACCCCCTGCCTGTGTAAAGATACTACTATTACTTTTTAATAACCCTTATACTATAAGCTTAAGGTTCAAATTTCACTATTTTTTCGATCGGCAATAATTTTTCCTTGTCTAGGTCACGTTGGCATAAAATTATTTCAATACATTTTAGACTCTAATTTAATAGCACAAAGTTGTTATTGGATTGTGCTATAGTTATAAAATGTAGTCATTTACAAGAATCGTTTACCTGAGCGATAAGACTAATCGGTTATGCTTTATTTGTATTTTGTTTCGGTAAAAGAATGTTATAAATTATTTAATACCTATTTCATGACATAAGTAGGTAATAATAAACAAATGTGATTTTTTTTATTTTGTTCTATATTTAAATAACAAGATTTTGTCATTTAAAGAAGAAACGTTGACATTTGGTACTGAGCACAGAAATATTATCAAAATATTATGAACAAATTTGTTTTAAGAATGTCATTTCAAGCAAAAATTACATTTAAAACACGTTACATTTATCTATTCAACTCGAATGAGATATATTGTTGAAGTGTCAACAAATAACTCATGGCGCGGGCGACGGGATCCATTTTTACAGTGGCACTAAAACTTTTACTTCTTTTTTACAAAAAAATGGGCTCGAAATAAAATGTACTCGTCTTTCATATCTTAACAATTTTAGAATAAAAGAATCTGTTTTTGTTGTCTGTAATGAAAGTTAAAGCTTGGGACAGTTACATTTACCTGATTCTTATTATATTGAGTAAAGAAATAAATAATTATCAAAATCGAATCCAACCAGTTTTTACTAAATTAATTAAAAAATATACTTGGTCTAAGAAGTATCCATCTCAAAAAAACTGCAGTTTCCGAAATACTGACTTAAATCTATATTTTATCAAGGAATTGTCTGCAGTTAATCGGAGCTTGTCGATTAGCAATGCTTTCACTCTCGTGCATAGGATGTATGCAAAGCTGTATATGCAAAAAAAAATGCTATTCGCTTGCACACGTAATTGTGTACTTATATCTCTTGCGCAATTAGACTAGTCTCCGTAAAAATTGTCGAAATAGGTCAGGAGGACATCTCAAAGGGACTGCAATTAAGTGACGAAGAAAATGGGACAGACTATGCTCCCATAGCTAATATTACCAGCAACATCTTAAAGGGAATCTTAGTCGAGACATGATTGACTAATCACTTAAGTACGCAATATTGCAAAGTAAGATATTGACTACCTGCCGGGTTGACAACTCGGTGCATTAATGGCGATGTTTTGAAAACCGTGACGATTAAGATCTATTTGATTGCTAGTGAAATTTTAGACCACCAAGATTGATCAATCATTTGGACATAACATCTGTTTTTTATCCTCGGTTTTAGTTGACTTTTGAGACCAAAATTTAACACCTGGGAAATCGAAGTTACGTGTAAGGAGTGTATGAATATGTATGCTTCAGGCCCCTAATTAGATTATGAAAAGGGAATTTTACGAAATTAAGATGTAGAATGTAATTAACTGGATTTAAGTAAGCTCTGACAAGATCATTCAAGTGATTAAACTTTATTACGATAAAAGTTAAGCTATATATCGGTAACATAAAATATATATTCTGATATATGTAGATTCTACTGAGATCAATCAAGGATCAGTATAAAACTCAATCACTTATATTCTGCATAAAAATAATTATCTACCTTATTATGGAACTATACATATGCGTTGAATATTAATGTTATTGTAATACTTAAACTTTAAAACTATTAAGTGACATAGTATTAGGTGCTGGGCTAAAGCTCCACGAAGGGGAGGGTTAGAAACTCATTCCACCACGCTACTCCAAATCGAGTAAGTAAATACACATGCGGTAGATTTTCATGCGACACGTGCAGGTTAACAAGATTTTTTTCGTCAATTGTACTACATGAAAATATATGGGCCCGGTTTGTATCTGAAATCTTCGGTTGGGCTGCTCGTGTTCTAACCACTAACGGCCTTATTCATAAACGTTGCTTAGTTACTGTTTAGCTAAACACTGGTTTGTCTCTTTCTGTCATTATTGATTTGACATACGAAAGAAGAAGACAAACTGTTGTTTAACTAATCACCAGTTAAATAAAGTTTATGAATAAGGCCGTAAGTCATATCGGTTAAAAAACCGGTCAACCGGATTTCGTTATTATGAGAATGTTGGCGTCAAAGAATTCATCAAATACAAGCCCATATTAAAAACGATATAACAATACAAGAACTTCAAAACGCTATCTTATCAAAGATTACGATAAGGACTTCAGGAACGGTTATCATAAATCATACGTGAGTTTGTTATTGAAAGGTATGAGTGTTGAGTTTCCGAGATTCTTGATCTATTGTCTCGTGTTTATGGGGATTATAGAAATGGAAGCTAATGGCGCCGTGACTCAATTGCATAACTTGTTAAGTCTGACTATCGTCGTTTATTTATGTTATTCTTTATTGTACACCACAACGGATTTTTTTACAAAAACGGAGACAGCCTAAATAATAGTAGCATACAATTTTGCCGACCTTATCGCTACATAGCGATCTCTTCCAGGCAACTAACGGTGTAAGGAATAACCCATAGGATATGCGGTAGGTGGTGCAGTAATAATATCATTTTGTTAAGCGTCATGGGAAAGACGAAACAGTCGCCGTGCGATTTTTTAAATGCTATTTTTTTATAGGCCCCCTGGTGGTAAGTTGAAGCCATTGCCTATAGATATTGGCATTGTAAGAAATATTAATCATACCTTACATCGCCATTGCCTCACTAACCTTTGGAACTGATATGTTATGTAGTTAAACTGGCCCACTCACCCTTCAAAGCGGAACACAACAATAGTCAGAACTGTTGTTTTGCAGTAGAATATTTGATGCGTGGGTTGTACTTACCTAGATGAGCTAGCACAAAGCTTTACCACCAAGTTATTTTTGAGTATTGACTTAAAACCCCATTGGGAGCGATTAGCGTAAAATTTCAAGGTCAATCATTTGTACTTATAACAAATGAATGAAAGGCAAGTAATTTTAAAAAAATTCATTTGGACTGCTGAGCTGTATAGTCTTAATCATTTAAAAGTGAATATTCTATGAAATATTTGTAAAAGATTTGAATTTAAGCATTCTAATGTATGAGTTTTTTATATAGTGTTGTATATTAATACAGCACAACAGTTTCTTAGTAAACTAACGATTTAGTAGGAGCAGCCGATAGTCGGCATTATAACGTATATTCAAGAACATGACCCACTGGGAACCGGCTTTTAAACTTGAACTAATGAATGACAAGTGACGTCAGAACTACCCAGTAATAGTAGTTTTATTTACATTTACAAAGACAACTGTGTGAACTCATTTCATTTTAAACTTTTTTTTAAATAACTGGTAGTATTTGATTTAATATTCACGATTTTTGTTACCATTACATACATAGACATACACCCATACATATAACACAATCAATCGTTTACTCGGTGGTAGAGCTTTGTGCAAGCTCGTCTGGGTAGGTACCACCGACTCATCAGATATTCTACCGCAAAACAGCAGAACTTTGTATTGTTGTGTTCCGGTTTGAATGGTGAGTGAGCCAGTGTAATTACAGGCACAAGGGACATAGCATCTTAGTTCCCAAGGTTGGTGGCGCATTGGCAATGTAAGCGATGGTTAACATTTCTTACAATGCCATTATCTATGGGTTGGTGACCATTTACCATCAGGTGGCCTATATGCTCGTCCGGTATAGGTAGCTATACAATAAAAATTAAAAAAAATCGTCAGACGATTCGGGTATTAAAATTGTTTTATATTTAAGTTGTAAATTATTATGTATAGCTTAAGGAATGGTATTTACATAAGCATTGTTTGGCATACCGCAAACACATTAGCAGAGCGTCGCTAAATATTTTGTTTATATTGTGGTCTATATATATAAAAAGACTTGTTTTCTATAAATCAGTGACTATGGCCCCGAGATCACACAACAATTTTGACTGTTAAATTGAAAAATATAGTTTTCAATTCGTAAAATTATTATACCAAAATAAATATATATACCAATTTTTTATTTGCTTTAACATTTGAGCATAAGACTTCGTAATATGCAAACGCGTTGGAATATTTTAAAATTTTTAAGAATAGCATTTCTGTGAGACTTATTGAGCTTAAAAGGTACATAAAATTTAACATCAATGATAAACAATCGTACTCATTGAGAAAAATTTATATACAAACTTATTTATTTGTCTCGTATGAAATGTCACATTCAGTATGACTTCGCATGTTTCTGTATCTCTTAAAGGATAATTTCGTTTACATTGTCATCGGCAACAGATATCATAGAAAGGATATGTAGATTATTTTATGGTTACTTAAATTTATTAAATTTTTTTTTTTTTACATAAATTCAATTTATACAAACGATTTTAATATAAATAGTATTTAATGATATAACTGAAATTAATATATAAAACTTGGTGGTAGGGTTTTGTGCAAGACCGAGCTGACCGATCTGAGTTTCCTACCAATTCATCACATGTTCTAGCGCTAAACAGCAATATTTAGTATTGTCGTGTTCCGGCTTAAAGGGTGAGTAATCACTATAACAACAGGCACAAGATCTTAGTTCCCAACGTTATCAGCTCATTGTCGATGTGAGGAATGTGAAATAATTCTTACAGGGCCAATCTATCTATTGGCCGTGGTCATCACTTACGTGTTGTGGCCCGTTTGCTTACCTAATACATATAAAAAAGAGTATGACGTCAAGCAAAATAATAATACTAATGCAGGTAAAACTGCAGTATTCAATTTTGTATGATAAAAAAATATATATGAGTTTACTATTAAGTGACGTTATACAGACAAACTAGCACTCACACACACATATATGATTGAAAATAACTTCATAATAGTGTGAGTCATCGTCATAGTGTGAGTCATATTTTCGCTATTTGCATGGTTAATCATATATATGACGAATACTTTCTTTAAAACCTAAGAGCATAAAATCTTTATTGATACATAATGTAGCCTATTAGGTAAATAGCGTGAGGAAACCTGCATGTGTATGAAAAAATGGTACTTATGTGTCAAATAAAACACATTGGGGTTATATGGTGGAATAAGCTCCAAGCCCAGTCTTAGTTATACAGGCTATTTATGTCATTAAATTTATCTTGAACAAATTCTTTACTCTCAATCATGTTTTGTGTTTTAATGGAATACTGATTAGCGAAAAGTTATTATTAATATAAAATAAAAATAATAGCTTTAAATTTAATATTCAAATAAACAATACGGTTATTTAAAATTCTTACGATAGTAGTGCTGAACAAATTAAATGAATTTAAATTGTCTTATCCACATTAAGACAACGAATGTACCGAAGAATAGCAGCCAATTGAGAGGGATTTGGGTTCATCTACAGCTGGACTTCATTACTGTAGATAGAGGTTTTTATATTTTTACTTAAATTACATTACAAAGAACGCCAAATATACGATAACAGTAATAGTCTCCAGTTTCCCCTCAGAAAATACATAAAAAAATCAAAGTTGATGGTAATTTAATTATTGGTTTAATTAACTTAAATCATCTTATACCCGGTTTCATATTCAAGAAACGCTTCGTTTTGCTTACGGATAGTATTGTTTTCGAGAAGTAATACATAAGGTATCGTTTGTCAGATTAGATGGCTACAAATAATTGATAGTAGAATAAATGTACGAATATGACAAATGCTAATATCAATAAATAAAAAAAATTGAAATGTGTGCTGGGACACATAGTAGAAGTGAAACTTTATTATTATTATTTTCTTTAAAACAGATTTAAAAAATAATCTATTTATATCTGTAAAGTACCATCTATTAGCTAATTCGGAACTTAAATAATACAGGCCGCCTCTCACCACGCGATATATCGTCTACCCCCTCCACACGGCCGTAACGCTTTTTCGTGACAGAAAAATCCTAATACCCCCCGTCTATATAGAAGTTTCACTTCAAAATGTAAACGTCATCTGAGCGTGAGCTAAGCAAATTGTTTCATGAAGAATCGGTTGAATAGTCAAGATGTGACAGCGTAACAATGAAATAAATAAAATCACTTTCTTATTATTTTATAATATTAGTTACTAAAATAAATGTACAATTTAATGGCCAAACTTATATTATATAACATATTATAACAATACATAAATTCTCCTTATATTATAACGATGTCGTAAACTCAAGCAACCTGTATATATGGGACAAACGCATTTCAATGGATAAGTATGATTAATAGATCGTAGAGGCAGGTCGGGATCGCATTAAACTTCCTTGTTTGGACACAAACATACATGAATACATTTATGTATTAATGGGTCTGGGTGCCTCTGTCTAACATACGCGGCGATGGTTTAGTGAGAGCGAAATAGGAACACTGTTGATTACTGGCTTATCAACTAACAATACGAGAAAATTAATATATTTATAAATCTAGTAAGTCTCAGTTACATTTAACTTGCGTACCAAAATTATGGAATGGTGGTGGTGGACTGGCAGATGGTCACCTGATGGTAAGTATTCACCACCGTTCAAAGACATTGGCGATGTAACAAATACTATATGCTAAGTGCTGCTGTTTTGTGGTAGAATATCTGATGGTGGTTGGTACCTACCAAAAACTCCTCAAAAAGAGGCGAGATTTTAGCCCAGCTGGGATACATTTACTTGTTACTTTACTCTTTCCTAATAAATCAATAATTACTTACGAATGATGCGTCTATTTGTAATTCATTATCATTTTATTTGGTTTTGAACGACTGATTTGTACTTATCTAGCAGATGTGTGTACAACTCAAAAATATCGCTGTAATAATGTATGATGTAAGTGTCAATTACGTTCTTTATTTAAAATTAATTTTCGTATGTGTGCGAATTGATGAAATCCAGCCAGTTTAAGTATTACTTAAAAATTATATTAATTGTACTGTTGATGTGACTGTTGTTAAATGTCAGTATTAAAATAATAGAGAAGTGTGCGCGTTTTATCCATACTGTTTTGTTTTAATAGCGTTATAGTGTGCGTTTTCTTTGATAAGTAGATATTGTTGATGAGGCAGTCTTGTTGGTCTAGTGGCTACATGTAAGGCCGTAGATCCGGTGGTCCAGGGTTCAATTCCCAGGTCGGGCCAATAAAATGCTATTGAAATTTTCTGTCGAAAATTTTCAGTAGCAGCTCGGAGTCTGGAAATTGGAAGTGTGTACAATCCCGTGCCTCGGAAAGCACGTAAAGCCGTTGGTCCTGCGACTATTTTTTTTTTTTTTTTTATTACCCGGGATATCAAATGACTCTACTGATGGTAAGTGGTAGTAGAGTCCAAACGCAACGACGGTTAGTGCAGTCAGGACGAATGACTTGCTCTAGCCGCCCCCGCCTTGCCGGCCCGCAAGATGCCTCTTCACGCCTCGTTTGAAGGAACCCAGGACATAAGAGGAGGGGAACACGTGTGCTGGTATGGAATTCCATGTTTTGGAGGTGCGACAAAGAAAAGAGTTGCCAAATTTCTTTGTGCGCGATGGAATTGATGTCACAGTTAGGCGGTGACATCGAGAGCCAGCACGCGTAGACTTGTAAAGGAATGGGGAAGCAGGAATGAGGGAGAATAATTTCTCTGAGCACTCGCCGTGATACAATCGGTAGAAAGCGCTCAGTGCCGCTATCTCTCGACGCAATTGGAAAGGCTCGAGGGTGTTGGTGACCTTTACGTCGCCAATAATGCGAACCGCACGTCGCTGCAACCGATTCAAGGCCTCCAGTAAGTACTTAGATAAAAAAAAACTAAACTCTTTCCGGTCGTGTCGTATTGCCGTCTCATCGGGTTATGAGAGTTAGGGAATAGAGAGTACACCTGTGTTTACGTAAACACTTGTACACTATAATATGTCCTGCGCAGTTGGCTAATCTCTCTTGAGATTGGCCGCCGTGGCCGAAATCGGTCTGGGGGACTATTATTATATAAGAAAAATGGCAAATTATATTGATGTGTGTGTAATATTCAAATCGTTTTATTTAAACGTGCGTGTAAATTACGTTATCATTATACGGTTTGTATGTGTGTTTGTTAAGGAAGTTCGGACGGTTCTCCGAACACTATATCGATTAGATTATTATCAAATGTAAATGATAAAGAATATTTATAGCTATTATTTTACTTCCTTATCGACAGTTCCTAAGTGTCTTATTGCTGTGCAAAGGGTGCTATCCTCACTTTAGCAGGGGCGGATTTCTTTATAGGCCGAGTAGGCCGGGGCGGCAAATTTTTTTTATTTGTTGTGCCCCCCTTCTTTTAAAAACTCAAAAATGTGTCCAATAAAATGGTAAGAATCAGTATCTGAAATACTGATTGAGATAATGAAAACATTTACGGATTATAGTTTATTTAATTTTTCATGTTTTATAGCACATAGGGGAGGCGGCAATCTTTCGTAGGCCTAGGGCAGCCAACGTATCAATTCCGCCCCTTCACCTTAGTGTAGGATTGGTTTAGTGTTTTATCTATCTTGCAGCTGTTATGTGATATGTAGTACACATAACTAACTCTGCTCTCTGCTCTACTAAATATCTCGCGGGTTAGGAATTCAAAAACATGCAGGTTACCTCACGATGCTTGCCTCCATGGACAAAATAAGCACATAATATGACTTAATGTATAGTATATGTCAGTTATTAAAGTGAAACTTCGTTAAATGACAGTAAAATATCAGGTAAAATTTATTGGCAACGTTTGAGTGGAACAACGTTTCTGACGGAATAGGTTTAACAAAGTTGTATTGTTTTAAACTTATATATACATATAAGCATAGTATGCGATGTCGTGTATGTTCGCGATTTCTACTAACCTTCGTACATCTGAGCGTATTGCGGGAAGCCGGCAGCTCTCAGCCATTTGCAAGCCTCCGCTGCCTCGATCTCTGAAACGATAATGATAAATGAAAAACGGCTCGAAATTTAAATTACTTCAACACATGTTAACTGACTCATTAAGTTTTTAATAAATCATTAGTATGTAATATTAGATGTACATATATATATGTAAATTAAAACGATATAATATAGCGTAAATAGGCTGCCAATCTTTGGGCAATACAAATAATTAATATAAATTAATGTTAACAAAAAAAAAACTCCATTAATCAAACAAAACATAAAAAAATAAAAAATAAATTCAGTAAAATAATTAACATAATTCAAAATCATATACTCCAAAAAAGTCTATTAAAATTCCACGTCAGCTTGCGTTTATGCGAACTATAAAAAAAGGTTTAACAAACAATGATTCAATAACAAAACGCCTTTCTCCTAAATATTAATAAACCCGACCACGTGCCTCGAACCCTTGCGCCCTTGGACAAGAAGCCGTTTATAACTGTACGGGTCAACACACACAGCTCATCGGTAACTGGTTATGCGACGGTCTAGTACAGTGCATAGGGCCAATCAGAACTATTGTGCGTTTGACGGCTACAAATGTCTATATGATACCAAGTAAGCAAGTATATGAGTTACGGATGTGCCTATAAATTTCGTAAGTATTGGATGAGGTTTCGAATTATATTTTCCAGTGTTTTTGCGATTTATTTTCTATTTATTTATTATTTATTGTTCACAGTAAACGTAACTTATGCTAAATTGTTATAAAAAATTATATAAACACGCAAAGATTATCTTACAGCTAGCTATCTTTTCCAGACAATTTGTTTACAGTAATAATGTCCTCCAGACCGATTTTGGCCAGGGTGGCCAATCTCAAATGAGATTAGCCAACTGCGCAGGACATATTATAGTGCACAAATGTGTGCGCAAACATAGGTGCACTTTCTCTTCCCTAGCTCTCACAATCCAATGGGACTGCAATCCGACACGACCGGAAAGAGTATCAGGCACAGGACCAACGGGGTTACGTGCATCTTTATACACGATAGTGTACTTCCAAATTCCAGACTCTGGGAGCCAATTCTACTAACATATTGCCACTTTATCGCAGTCGAATCGAAGCGTGATCGTGGCCGTCGATCCGTTTTCCTATTCATTAATTTAATTATCGACTATTGGCGTAAAAGTTAACAATTACATTTGGTTTTGACGTAACGGTATATGTTAACATCATATCGGTTCGGTTCCGATCTGAATAAATATAGAATAGTCAAAGTTGGATCGGAATCGAATTGGGAACGTATCGTAATCGATATAGCTTACAATTATTAGAATTCGGCCCCTGGACTGCCATTGAGAATTTTTTGACAGAAAATATCAATAAGTTTTTACCGGCCAGATTTGGAATTTATACCTAGGAACTCGACCAACGAGGCAGTCATATTGTGTATATATAATAAAAATATACTTTATGCAAGTAAACTCTCACAAAAAAAAGTCAAAAAGCACTTTTTAAATTTTCACTTCATAACATAGTAAGTAAAGTTTAAAGATATCAATGCCTTGGAATTAAAATTGGAAGTAACTGGATAATATATAAGTACATTTATTTATATATACTACATATGAATATATCTTTGTTTATCATGTATTTTTGTATATATAATTGATTCGATTTCGATAAACTTTATCACGTTGCTGTGACTGTAAGCACACATTTATAAAAGTAATTGAGGCGGCGCAGGCCATACCGGATAATTAATTATAAAAAAATTAAAGAAGCGATGCATTTCGGGCATTAGCTAGTGATTAATAACAATAAGTTATATCTCATTAAAATAGATTATTCTAGATAAAAAATGTGCCTTCGAACTTCGAAGTTATTAGTATACCGCATCCAATATGTCCATAGCTCATTACGTAATCCAATGTTAAGGTCAGAAGAGGTCCGTATTTTAAGTGGTGTTGCGTGTGGGTTATTTTTCACCGGCATTCTGTACAGTAGACCACACAAGGTGTATTTTTCACGCTAATACGACCAATCGTTTAGTTCCATAATTGTCGGAAAGTGCTCATAGATCTTTGACAAGTTGAAACTACCGTCTAATATATTGGAAAGATCTGTTCGAGCTAAACTGGATTACTACTCTTAGTATTCTATCACAGTAATACTGCTAATAACTTTTGTATTGATGTGTTCTGGTTTGAAAGGTGAGACAGAGTTATTACAGGCGAAAGATATATCTTAAAATTTATGTAATATAATTATTTATTTTTGTAAATATATAAAGTTTTTTTATTGCCAAAACAATAACAAATGTATAACTCATATCACATATGTGAAAGTAACTCGTTCACGGCTAAGCCACTAAGCCGATTTTGATCAAATTTGTTCATGAGGAAAAACAAAAAACTAGTATAATAAATAATTATATTTTATATATCTGCTTAGCCATTATTTTATGTTCTTGATATGGTCTCCTATAATTGAAGCACATATATTTTAAAACATTAATCCAATATTTAATGTATTAGTGTGTTTTTGTGTACTAGTCCAGGAATTATAGCACCAAGAATGCGTTCGCTCTGTATAAAATCCCGCTACTTGATTTTTCGATTGGATTATGTTAGGGGTGGGGTACCACCCCTTTTTTTTTTTTTTTTTTTGACGCTGGGAAAACGCATGACGCGTTTCCCCCCCACGGGAACAGTGGGGGGGGGGTATGTGGGACTCGCCGTATGTCCAAGGCACCGAGTGTGCCCCGGTCATCGGAATACCCACTAAAAACCCAGCGGTACCCTTCCCGTCTTAACGGGAGCGCCACGGGATCGCTTGCGCATGCTACCGTGACGCTCCGACGGCCGGCCCGCCTATGCGGGCCTCCATTCACTAGGGAGGAATCCCAGGGTACTGGGAACCCCCCTAGTCCCGGCGGCGCCTATTGTGGCGGGGGGAGAAGGTGCGCAAAGCGCCGCTTTCTTCTCCCCAGTCTTCTGCGGCGGAGCGGGTCCGCAGCGGCATCTTCCTCCCGCTCCCGCTCCGCGGCCTCCTTCTGCGACATCACACTTTCGCAGAAGGAGACCATCTCTGACCAGCACCCCTCGCTTCCGAGCATCGCGTTGATGATGCTCGGTAAGGAGAGGTCTCCGCCAACAACCGCCGCCAGGGAATGCCTCTGGGGCCCCCACGCGGCACACTCCGTCAGGGTGTGATGCGCCGTGTCGAATGGCGCACCACACTCGTGGCAGGAGGGTGACACCTCCCGCCGCGCTATCTCGTGCAGGTACTTACCGAAGCATCCGTGTCCGGTAAGCACCTGCGTCAGCCTGAACGAGAGCGTGCCTCGTTTCCTTCGGACCCAGCGACTCAAGTGGGGACGTACCGCCTCCACTGTCGCCAGGCCCGCCGTGGGGGACCCGAGGTCCTCCTCCCATCGGGCGATCAGGGCTTGCTGGGCTAGAGCCCTGATCCGCCCGACTTCCGCCGACCCTGGACGGTCGCCGCGTTCCCTCGCCTCGGCCCGGAAGCGGTACACCTCCGCGAGCACTTCCGCCTGGAGCTCCCAGGGCGGGTCGCCCGCGAGGAGGGTCGCCGCTGTCCACGACACCGTACGATAACCCCTTATCGCCCTCACCGCTATGACCCTCTGCGGTTTTCGCAGAAGGGCCCGGTTTGAAGCGGTGAGTGCGTCCACCCAAATCGGGGCACCGTACAGTGCCATCGACCTCACTACGCCGGCATAGAGGAGCCGGCATAGCGATCCCGGTCCTCCCACGTTGGGTAGGAGGCGGCCTAAGGCGGCGGCGGCATTGACGAGCTTCGGGCCGAGCTGCACGAAATGCTGCCCGAAGCTCCAACGCCCGTCCAGGATCAGGCCCAGATACTTCATCTGGGCCCGCACCTCGATCACCGTCCCGTGGACGGTGATACTCGCCCCTCGTGGGGGGCCCCTCCGCGGACCGTGGAAGAGGAGGGCCTCCGTTTTGGATATGGAGACCCTCAGGCCCAGCATCTCCATCCGGTCCACGGTCAGGGTCGTTCCGAACTCGGCCAGGCGGGCCGCCTCCCGAAAGTCCCGCCCCGTCGCGGTGATGAGGGTGTCGTCCGCATAGCACAACACCCCCATACCGGGAAGGACGGGGGCTCTCAGGAGCCAGTCGAAGCCGACGTTCCACAGAATTGGGCCGAGAACCGACCCCTGTGGAACGCCGCAGCCAACCCGACGCCGGACCAGCCTGCCGTCGCCCCCCGCCCAGACGACCTCTCGGTCCTGGAGGTATGCCTCCAACAGTCTCCTCAGATAGGTCGGCACCTCATGGTATCGGAGTGCCTCCCTGATCGTCTCGAATGGGAGACTGTTGAAGGCGTTCGCCACATCCAGCGAAACCGCCAGGACCACTCGCCCCTGGGCCACCGCTTCCGTGGTCCGAGTCTTCAGGGCGCTCAGGGCGTCGACCGTCGAACGACCCGCCCTGAACCCGAACTGAGCCTCTGAAAGACCCGGACCGACCTCGTCGAGGTGCTGAACGAGACGGGCTGCGAGAATCTTCTCAAACAACTTGCCCGTCTCGTTCAGCAGCACGATCGGCCTGTACGCCGAGGAGGAACCGGGTGGTCGACCCTCCTTCGGCAACAGCACCAACTTCCCTTGTTTCCAAGGCTTCGGAAACTGCCCGCTGACCCCTAACATACTAACCCCTAACCCCTAACCCCTAACCTAACCCCTAAGTATAAAACCGAGTGTTTGTCATGCCAGGCCGTGACCGTTAGCCGCCATCTTGAAAAACGTATTTTTGCAAATATCTCGAAGAGGCAATGTTTGAAAATCTTGGACTGTATTAAATATATAAATAACTTACAGGTGTGACACAACCTCTAGCTTGACTAGAGCCTTATTTTTGTAATAATATTTAAAATATCCTTCTAATATATTATATTTGCTTGGTAATTTACATAAATGTATAAATAAATATAATAATAGATATACTTTCATTTAATAGTAGAAGTTTTATTAAATATACTAAATACTAATCTTTGTTGTGGTTGTTTTTAAATAACTATTTATTAATATAATCTTCATTCAAAATTATATTTCTATAACATATTTAAATCAGGAATTAATTATTAGAAAAAATCGCGTTAAGAAATTATCTATTAGAAATTGTAGAATTTTCTCTGATTCACTATGGTTTTTTCATGGTGACCCTATCAACAAGACTGACGGGAGATGTATGGTGGACCACCGACAAATGCATTGATAAAATGCTTTTAGTACGAACGGTGTAGTTTGTACGTGTTGAAATTTTGATTAATCTTCCACTTGAATTTATTGAATACTAACTGTTTGTTAGTAATTTGTAATGAAATCTCTGACATTAGTGTTATCTACAAAATGTAACCGAGCTTTAATTTTACTTATTAAAATTTTGGAACTTAAACTTAATCTCTAGTTTCTGAAACTTTTGTGAGAGTCGGATTAACTAATTTGCCTTTAATCTGTGATTAAGAAACTGGACGTTTAACAGATTAATCTGTTGAATATTTTAAGCCAGAGCCGTTTTTACTTTTTTTTGGTGGTATGGCTTTGTGCAAGCTCGTCTGGTAGGAGCCACTCATTCATCAAATGAATCATCAAACAGCAATATTTAATATTGCAATGTTCCGGTGTGAACGGTGAGTGAGAGTGTAACTAGTCACGAGGGACATAACATCTTAGTTCCCAAGGTTGATGACGCATTGGCGATATAAGGGTTGGGTAATATTTCTTATGGCGCCAATGTCAATTGCTGACCTTGCACTATCAGGTGGCCCATTTGTCCATCCGCGTTTGATAAAAAAAGCGGTTGAGCTTAGATTTGACATATTATTAACTAAATTAAAAAATATACCGTAGCCTTAATTTTTTAAGTATAAAACTATAAGACTTGCATTAATTGAAAAAGATCTACATTATGATATGAAAACTCTAAAAAAATGAGGATTAAAATTTTATATTCATCAATCAATTGTTATCAATTGGTATCAATTGTGTTAGTGATGGCTATGGCATAAATTTTAATTAGATTTATCGATATCGATAAATCCGTTGAACAGGATTTCAGGATAAACATTTATGCATAAAACATATTTTTTAAATATTAATTTTATAATTCATTAAAATTATACAAACTATAATAAGATTTAGTATTAATTAATCAATATGAGTTAAATATATAATTGTGGCGATGACAGGATATTTATATATGAATAATGAATGATGTTCTTACGAATTTTGTTGTACAAGTGTGTTCATGAATCATTTTATATATTTAGAAGTAAGTACGTACCGACTCGGTGGTAGAGCTTTGTGCAAGCTCGTCTGGGTAGATACCATACAATCATCAGATATTCTACCGCAAAGCAGCAGTACCTTGTATTTTTGTATTCCGGTTTGAAGAGTGAGTGAGCCAGTGTAATCACAGGCACGAGGGACATAACATCTTAGTTCCCAAGGTTGGTGGCGCATTCGCGATGTAAGCGTATTTATTGCTAAGCACGTTACTTATAAAACTGTATTCGTTTAACGTAGTAATTTTGTTTCTTCAAATTAAAAAACAACGGACATTCGAATCATAAATAAATTAAAACGAATTCAAGAAACATGGTGTTCAATATTATTCATAAATTCTCTATTATCGAGAAAATTTGAATTCCAAAGGTTATCGTTGTTTTCGTAAATAGTAATTTGTATAGCTATTAATACTTCCATCGATTTGTTAATTAGAGTAACATACTAACCTCATTTAAATTGTTGATCGAATCATTTTTTTACAACGCATTGTTAGCAGAACTGGCTGAATACAATACACCTTCAGCTATAAATCCATATTCCGCGTTCAAAATTGAAAAAAATAATAATCGCAAACAAACAACAAAAATAAAACTAAACATAAATGTTTGATTTTCGAATAGGTCATGATAGTAGTAAATATTTTTTCATATTATTCGATTTTTAAAATTAGAACGCTCTTATAATTAGCGAAAATAGGGATGTGAACCTCATTATTAAATAAAATGACGTTATTCATTTTATTTTCATGCAAAAACATACATTTGTTTAGTTGTTTTTAAATCGTACTCACAATGGGTTGGCCTCATTATGATTACTACTAATTGCGTTCGTGACAACACTGTTAGGAAAATATAATATATACAGATAAATAAAAAAATGATGTAACAATTTCAATACCTATTTACAAGCTTTTTGATGAATGTAAAGGTACTCCGAACAAACAAAATTATAACAAAAAATATAGGATAATGCAATATTCATAAGATTTTTTCTTAAATTATTCTAATTTTTTCCACAATATGTTGTTTTATACCAATTTCAAAGTATGTCAAAGGAATACAAAATTTCAAAGAATCACAAAATTTTCTTGTAAAAACATGATACGTTAAGGAAAATATAAAATTTTACCTGTTATCTGATCAGCGCTTAAATTAGGAACACTCATTGCTACACTAACGATCACTTAACACTAAAAATCGATTCGGCACGCGCCCGCGCATCTCATAAACACTGAATCATACCACTTTCATACGAAACTCGATCACAACACTACTAAAGGTTGTTCCCTGCGAATTAACACTTTTTTTTTAAATAATTTCCACAGTTACACAACAAACCGGTCACGAATTACGATCGAAGTTTACAAATTTTATCGACTTTAACCGCCACCTGTTCGTATCAAATTACTTGCATGCAAATTAACTATTTGATTTACGTTGTAACGGTTAAGTGCATTGTCTTTTTATGTAAACTAGTTCAAACCATCGATAACGTAAACAAAACACAACACTTTAAAACAATTCGAATTTTGAAATGTTATTTGAAATGATTGACGAAGGTAACCGCATAATTTCAAAAGTAGATCGAACGTTTTAGATTGCGCGAAAAATAAAAGAAAAAAATTTGAAAAAGGAATTCCACGGTCGTAAGAAACGAACGCGCGTGCACTTGAGGTGTTGGTCTAGAATGAGATTATCAGTGTTTATCATAACAAGTCGGTACTTACGTCCTTTAATCGCTCACGTCACCGATAGCCACACCGCCGAGTTAGGAAAAACTTGTGTTAGATACGGCAATTTACTAAGTTGTAAATAATTACATAGTATGAAACTGAGTCGTTAGTTTTGTTATGTAAAGCGAATTATCTGTTACGTGGTGTGAACACGATAAAACTTGTCAGCTAGTTTGTTTGTCGGTACAGGAAAGTTTCGAAACTTTGTAATGGAAACTATAATATTTCAGATTAATGTTTGAACGAGGTGTCTATTCAACACTTCAAAATTCAGTTGTACTTTGAAATATTCAGTTCAATAATAATAAATAAATATACTTACAGGTAAGGTAAGCCTTAAGTGGAAATTAGGTAATGATATAATTCGGAAATTGAAATGTTATCTAATGGAAATATAATGTCTAAAATAAGCAATAGTTTGTAAGGAGGAAAGAAATATGTAAAAAAGGTCATAAAAGGCGAAACCTATTTTAGAACCGTGTAATATTTAATTACTTACATTCGCAATTTATTATAATTGGTGTAATGATTCTTGTCTACAAATCCGATCCTTATTTGGATATTTAATGCCATGATCTTGTATATGACATTCTGACTGACAACAGTCATTAAAATATAGCCACTATTCATTACCAAATAAGGTTCAAATTACACGCATTTTATGATCGTGTAATACAGTTGCAAAATGAGTACTTTATATGCGTCAAGATTAACAATTTTAAGAAATAAATATACTTATGGTAATAGGACGCTCGCCCGTCGAATAATCCGTATTTGGTTTATTTAATTAACTTAAGTATTTATAACATTTTAAAACGTCGTCCTTAGTTTAATTTTAACTAATTCTTAATAAATCTTAATTTGCATAAATTGAACATCTTAATTTTTTAAATTAAAATAAATTGTCATGTCCATTTTTTTATCATGCATGGTCCTTTCGAAGCGAATGGGTTTAAAAATTAAGGAAAATATTTAAAGTTCGCGTTATCTCGGCTGTCATTCAACATGTTACATCTAATTATACAACATGCGTTGTGTATGTACTGGTATGACCATAGACTATTAAATATAATAAAAATGGCATGAAGAAAAACAAGGAATCGATTGAATTACAAAGTAGACTTGTTATGAAAGCAAGGGTTAATAAAATATAGAAAAGATAAATAATGTAATTTGTATACAACTTAATATTATTCTTTCCATACTTAAATGTAATGTCGAAATTTGTGTGTCATATAAACTTCGTGCCATTTCTAACAAATTCGCTGTTCTATTTTACACATGTAAACACTTGAGAACCTTGTTAAATTCACGTCCCACACACTGGTAGGAGATTTTGAAAGAGTTAGTCGAAAGATAGTGCGACATGGTTCCGAATGTTGTTACATTATGTTGACACACATTTTATTGGAATACGGTTTAAAAAGTCATAAATATTCACATAGCAAAGAAATGTAACTCTTAATTCTATACATATAGAGTTAAATATTCCTTAAAATATTTTCACATTCCGAATCTTCTGTTATCATTAATTGAAATCACAGATATCAAATACAAGTAGTTGGTGGAAAATGCATTATATTTCCAAGAGTTCAGGTTTGACTGTCATTGTTTTGGGAAATGACTCAATATTGTAACTCAACAATAATATATGACTAAATAATATGTCATCCTTATAGACAAGCAGGCGGCGGGTGTACTTAGAACTGTCATTTTTTCAATTATGTAAAAATCTTCAGCTATAAATGTTGATTAGCCAGCACAGGATATAGTATAGAGTCGGGGCATCACGGTAGTATGCTTAAGCGATCCTGTGACGCCCAAAGAGACTGTACCAGGTACTGCTGGTTTCTTAGTGGGTATTCCGATGTACTAGAGTTCCAGGTGCCGGCGACTATCACATAACGTGAAAAGCGTAAATACATTTTTCCAGCGAATGCGAGCTGTGAATAATGTCCCAGGATATATTATACTCACTTCCAACTTCCAGACATCGTGCTGCTACTGAGAATTTTAGACTCAAAAACTTTTTATTAGCTTGACCTGGAGTTCGAATATTCTTCACAAAGTCGTGACCTTGAAAGTTATTAATACATGTTCCTAATGATTATTTTTTGGCACATACATTTTAATCGACGTTTAATTATAGTCGATTGATTAATGATTGGTTAATGTGAATAACACACTCATAACCTATATCAAATTTAAGCTATTTCAAATAGTAATAATATGTAGGGTGACAATGAATCATCATAAATAAAGAATATTTCATTTTATTCCTTCTTCTGTCAAATATATTTCAAGTTTATAGACCATCCTTAATGAAGGTAAGGCACACTTTACAAGATTTCCTGCACAGTCAGTTATTATTAATATTGAACATTTGCCTAAACATCGATAAACTCTTTATTTCCCCACAAATAACCCGACGAAACGACAATACGATACTAAAGAAATAAGCCATGACCAATGTCCTTTCTTGCTTAGGGAGTTATCGATACAAAAAATTTAATGACTATTACGGGATAGCCCGGCATCAGAATCTTGGACCTCATGGACAGCTGCCGTACACGCCAAATTTACGACGATGCATTTTGTGAGATACAAGGTGACTCAAGAAATATAATGGAAAGTCTCAGGTCGATACCAAGCAATTAAGTAACTATTAAAGTATAAATCCCACTATAGTTAGTCCTAGTGTAGTTTTAATAATGTCGATTTTCATACCGATGGTTTTATATTTTTTAATTTAACCGAGAACATAATCTACTTACAACTATATCTCAATAAAATAAAATTGTTATATCTCAGTGTATGATTCTTATATATATGTAAAAGAATAATAGTTCATGAACGCTTTTGGATCATTTAGAAAAAAAAATCCCTTTGTTAATATTCTTAAAAGAAAACACGAACAAAATACTCGTCAGAACAAAACAAAACAACACGACAGGACCACAAACACATTATTATAATACGTCTATTTTATTTATTTCATGAAACCATTACATAAAGTGCACTTACTTTAACTACAATTCGATGACCGTTCCTAATAAAACACGAACGTACGAGTACATACTCTATAAACGCTGCGCTATTACACATAAAAACCCTTTTAACGATCGTAATTACAATAAACAAAGAGATTTAGTCACAAACACATTGCTTTTTGTCCGGTCGATAGTTAAACGGTAAAATTGATTGGTATCGATTCTGCGTACGGTTACAGGGGCGGCCTTTGTAAAAAAAACTCGGGTGAGCTTTATGTTCATAGAAATAAAGGGTATAACAGTATACCAGTCAAATGCCCTTGAGACGACAATTTTTTGCCAGTGTCTGATCAGTTTTGTGAGTGTTCCTTATAAACAGCGCAATGTTTTGACTGCAAATGTTGATTTGTTCTATTATAAAGGTATATTTGTTAAACATTTTTTAGTTCTTCATGTTTGTGCTTATTGCTGGAGTTGCATAGATTGCACAGGTTTGATCATAATATCACTCATAGCGTGATTAAGGGGAAAATAATGCTCCCAAAAATATATGTACCTTTTTTATTTGATTATAGAGTTATATATCTCATATCACTATGACTATCATAAAAGGAATTTTCATTGGTGTTGTAGATGGCGAAGTGTCAATATATATTTTCAAGTTTCACCTTTAAGTTCCAGGTAGGATTTTCTTAGTCTATCAGACGTATAATCAGGATATCATCAATGTGACCTCAGTGACCGTCGCGTTCGTGATCAAGATAAGCTTTCACTCTTTACTTTGTTGTTTCTTACACTGTCTTTAAATGCTTGCGATACATTGTAGTTAGGGTTAAGTACAGTAGCTAGATCTACTCTGAAGGGACTTACATTCCAATTTGCAGTAGTTTATTTTTCATTTAATGTAAATAATGATCATCTTCTATTTAACTTTGTTTGTGTTCATTGTCTTCCTTCTTGTTTTATTTCTGAAGCTTATATCTATTTATAGTTTTTGTTGGGGAGAGGGGGCAGGCATAAGATAAAAAATTAAAAAGAGTCCAAGTTTTCTCCATACCCATCAAAATCAGTTCAGTTGTTAAGTCGTGAAAGACAGAAGGAGTTACTTTTCATTTATAATATTATTATTTAAAATTTTTGTTGTTCTACAAACATTTACTTAATGCGTATGTAATGAAAATGATAGGTATCATGTTACAATGTGGTACAGTATCATTGTAATAAGTTTGCGTGAAATATCGCAAAAGTAATTTCAATAAATAAAAATAAACGAGACTGTCCTAAAATTACACTTAAGATGGTCACACATAACATAAATCATCTTAACGCCGATGCCCGCGGTCGTCGAGCATAATAAAGCTGAAAGCTATATTTCTGAAAACGAAGCATGGTCATACAGTTTAGACCAGATGTTGTTCCAAGTACTTCTGAAATAGAAATTAGGTTACATACTCATTAGCGTTTGTTAACTAAATGTAGCGATAGAAGATTCGTACGTCGCAATTTGTTCAACAGTGATGTTTGTTTTTGGCCTTAAATGTATAAAGAAAATTGGGCACAGGAATACTGGAGTAACTACCAACATAGAGGAGCTGATGCGAGATATTCTGGATTGTTCCATTAGCTATAATACAGTTGTATTATACGATGTGCAATGGTGTATGAATTGCAGACTGACAGTTAACTGCTTGACCTATTCAAAGTAACAACCCGACCTCTTATTGTAGGGCCATTTTAGTAAGATTTACTGCCCGATGTTGACGTATTACTGCACAAAGGTTAAGCAGTATTAAGAGTCTAAGTTTGAAAGTGTATCGCATGTGAATGTTTGAATTATATTAAAGACCTTTTTTGTGTCATCTGAATGTTATTTGTTCGGCTTTTCAATAGTTTTTTTTCGTGTTTTAAACATATAGATAATTAATTCGTCTTCGTTTAATGCACAATAGATATATTTTACGTAACCTTTACGAAGTAGCGATACTTGGTATTGTTTTGTTCTGGCTTAACGGGTGAGTGAGCTAGTTTATTGGTAGACACAAGGGCTATGACATCTTAGTGCCTAATGTTGGTGGACCATTGGCGTTGTAAGTAATGTTTAATAATTCATACATCGCTAAAGTTTATGCTCGGAGGTGACTACTCATCGTCACGTGCTCCATTTGGCCACCTACGTCCCATATATATTATAAAAATAAAACTTTAAATGAATGCCAGCAAAAATTTGTGATAAAAATGCATCACAACAGCCTTAGGAACGTTGTAAAGCTAGTAAATAATTACACAAGGATTTTTTTCTCTTTCTTTCATCAGTAATGAGACGTTCGAAAGACGACAACGAATTATACAACAATTACGATGTAAATGTTAATGTAAGTATATATTACGCGTATCCTTACATAAAAATATATAACTTTTATAATATATATCTCGAAAACGGGGTTCATACAAATTCATGTCCGTGGGACCTAGGGTGCCTCTATAAAGTATGGAGCTACGACATTTTTACGACACGCCATCACTGACCACATACTATGAGAACTTTTATGTGTCGTTAAAAATTTCAACGTTTATTATATAAATGTTTAGTGGTCGCGTTTAGTGTTGTGTACTTGGATTAGATTTTATTTTCAGTTTTATGATATTGCGTGTTAATATTTAACGATTTATTAAATTATTTATTTGTAAAACATATTACTATTATAAAATATACTGTTCTTTATATGTTTCTGGAAATTATTGGAGCAAATAGTCATCCAATAAATGGCCGGTTTCATACTTTCTGCAAGAAGTGCCAAGCATCATTTTTAACGCTGCCAATGCCATGATATCTAATCTTTTATACCTCTTGTGTAATTACACAGCTCACAATTCATCCACTTATTTAAAATATAGCTAAATTGAGTATTGAAGTATTTTCTTTCGTTACAATAATGCTCTACTTATTACTTTTTCTTAATTGAAGAGCTGACGAAAAAAATGTGTCTGTGTAATGTTACACATCTGGACAATGATTGAGTCTATTTTCTTTTTGCCGTGATAATGCTAGGTTTCTATAGATGACGTTGTAGTTGAGGTATTAGCTCATTTCATATTTAACCCCCAAACGACTCACATTCACAATATATACTTACATATAATATTGGTTGATACTTTTGATATCTGCTATGAAATAATATATCTAGATAATAATAATCTGGATTCCATTTAAGCCGTTCGTTGTAATGAAATCAAGATTTATTTTTTTATAATACCCAGGGCTAATGACCTTACTCCATATAATATCTATACTTTTGGGATTTTGGCCGCTGTACGATTTGTTAGAATTACATAGTAATAGTAGTAGTTATATTAGTGGTCTGTAATGCAAAATATTTAAGTCAAATACTAGTTTCTCTCTTTCTGTAATTATTGGTTTTACATAAGAAAGAAGAAGACAACATTCTTTAGCTAATCACCCGGTGATCAATGTTTATAAGTATCGATGTCCAAACAGTATCCCAAGCCAATGTTCTTTCCTATACATTCCAGTCAACTCGTGGTCGTCTCACATCGGACACCCGGGGTGTTTTTATTAGTGTACCGACATCCGTTGAATAAATTCTTGTAATGGATCATTAATGTCTGACGAGACTGGTGAGAGGGTCTTTATTAACAGCGTATCTTGTAATTAGCGTAGACGGGGCTACCACCCGCTCGTCGCTAAGTAGGTGGTCAGTGCTCACGTTGAGATTTAAAATTCGTTACGTCACAGTATATAGTAATTTGTGATTATAATTCATCTCGTGCTTGACATGTGTCAAATTTCACTGAAATTCTGTCACATGTGTATTCCACTAACCCGCATTGGAGCAGCGTGGTGGAATAAGCTCTAAACCTTCTCCTCGAAAGAGGCGCAGAGGCTTAGCCCAGCAGTAGGACATACACAAATTACTGTTACTGTTATATATCACCCTCGTCCCCATCAACCCCAAACCTTGGGAACTAAGATGTTTCGTTCATTGCGTCTGTAGTTACACAATGCTCACTCACGTTTGACCGTTGAATATACTTTAGCAATATTATTATATATCATGTAAAGAAGACATCCAATACGATATTTTATATTAACTTATGATGCTTATCCTAATCTATTGTTATTTTAGTAATTAATATATTGATCAATTATGTTTTACATATTCGAAATCCATTTAATAACCAGTTTAACTGAATTAAAATAAATTTTAAAAAGAGAATTACGCAGTTTTTTTTAATGACAAAACTTAACAAAAAAAAAAACAATTGTTTTCTTTTTAAATGCACATACAATTTGTTAAATGTAAATTTAACACTAACTTAAGCTAAGGAATGACATTTATTACAAGGCGCGCAATGCCGAAGGTAAATGTCAGCGGAAACTACTTTTTTATATATCGGCTGCATTTTATTTGCCGATATATATCATGTCACCGTACATTCCGACAATTTTTTGTTACGATAAAGTTCGCAGGCCACCTGACAGGATGTAAAATTTATCAAAACTATAAAATATAAGTTGAAACGAAGATTTGCACGTCCAAGGTTTTAAGTTATAATTGTTAGTATTATTATTAAGTCATTTCACATTTTTTATATGTAACAGCAAAATGTATATATATATATATATATATATTTTATAACATATGGAGGCGGACGACCATATGGGCCACCTGTTGGTAAGTGGTCACCAAAGTCCATAGACATTGGCATTGTAAGAGATGTTAACCATCGCTTACATCGCCAACGCGCCACCAACCTTGCGAACTAAGATGTTATGTTATAATTTGAATGAATGGCAAAAAAAGAAATAGGTCATCATGTCCCACTGCTGGGCTAGGACCCAGTGTTTTCTTTCATCGCCATCGCCTTTCAGCATATAATTAGTAGTGCCTGACTGGGTTTAAAACCCGCGCGATAGACGCATACAATCATATAAACTCTAAATTATAAAATACTAAACATTTAAAGTTATTTGTCTTGCTAGAACAGTTTCATCAATTCTATGATTATTTAGCTGCTATAGTTCTAAATATACATAGACAGGTAGACAAATGGACTGGGCTTACTAATAGTAGAGTTTCAACGCTTATTTTGCAGGTCTGTGTGTTTTTATTACCGAGCCGATGGTAGTATTTAAATTCAATTATAAATCAGTAAGTGTAATGCTACTGGAGTGAGATTAGTTTCAGAATTTGTATACAACATTGTTCGAGCAAAACTTCATACTTTGAATTGTAAATTTGATCCATGAAGCTAATTATAAACAAAAACTATTAAGTCGCTATAAATTGAACTCAATATTATAACCACGCATTATGCCTCCAATGGTAACAGAGGTTTCTCATCCAGAGATTTGACATGGTGATTTAATATGGAAATGCTGCTAGCATACTTGCCACCTTTCCATGTGGTCATATTTTATCAATCTAATTAAGTATTTACATTTATCCAAACCTACGGCCCGTCATCCAAAGATATATCGTCCAAAATATTATTAAACCGTCGATGGATTATTGGTCCACTTTTTTTACATTTGAATAAAAAAGAGATTTTAGATGAGATATTTATTATTAATGTCTAGCGAATCGGAATTGTTAAGCAACATATGTGAAGCATTTGCGACATTTGCTAAACACGTTCACGTTTTAGGTCTATATGGATTAATATGCAATATTTCTTTAAGGACCGTCAGTATTTATTATTCTATAAGAAGAAGGTTGAATACCGACTTACAGTGATACGCTATTTTGGTGTTTATCCTTAAATGGATTCATTATCATAATATTCAATATTGCATACCACTTCATGACACATCATGATCGTGTTTGCTCTCACAAAAACAAATCTACATAGCTGAAAGTAGAGCGATTTTTCTCCCAATAAACAATCGATTACGATACAAAATTATGCAAATAAATACATTTAAAGTTGCACAAGTGTAGATTTGCGTTTCGTTCGTGTTGTAAGCGAAACAAATTATCATCGTCCCACGTTTACTTCCTACGAGGATATGACTAAATGATGATTAACTGTTTCTTAACCATAGATTTCGATATCGATTTTGATTATTGGTTTATAATAGCATTGTTTGGTCCCCGTGTTAACACGGACGGAGAAACTATGAGTATGCGATGATTCTCGGTTTTCACGTCGAGTCTAATCTTACTTATTATATCAAATACAATCTTTGTTATGATAAAGGTCTTAGTGATTTAAATTTGGTGTCAGTTTCAAGAGATATTTAGTTATTTATTTATATGTATATATTAGGTTCTTACATATGAAATTAGCGTTCCTATATTACCTACATTAAATAAACATAAAATAGCCAGGTTGGTCGTGGATTTCCATATATGACATATGTATTTATATGTATATAGTTGAGTATGTATTTCATTGATTTAATTTTTATTTGATATTTTAAACTAGAGTGAAATGTCAGAAAAATTTGAGAAGTGCTTTTAAGAGCTTACTTGGATGAAGAATGTGGTGTGAAAATTTTTATTGTTTCATAATGCGTCTTTATTGGAATAAAGTTTAATTTGAAATTAAGATAAAACATAGAAAACATTATTTCTTTGATATTGTAATCAAAATATTATATTTTCTATGTGTACCTTAACCTAGAACAAATTATATAAATTGTTTTTCATAGGATAGTTACACGATGGTAAATAAAGGTCATGTGACAGACATAGCGTTGTTTATAGCTAAAAAAGGACAGGACCATTTTATCCAAGAGGAAAATAATGCATTGTTCTTTTAAACTCGGATCCCGTGGCATTCGTATTAGCCCCTGTTGGGACGAACAAATGAACATCATTTGTATGAGAATTCTTTCCCTCAAGACTTGTTTAATGTGAACGTTATTACTTTCAACGAAGTTCACTTGCTGTTGAATTTACTTTGTTTCCTTTGTATAGTAAACGTTCTTTGAACATTTATTAAGTAACTGAAATGTAATAACCATCGAATATTTCGAAGACATTCTAAATTTGAAAAAGTTATTTTATAATATATTTTTTTAATTTTTTGGCAACAATAAGGCAACGAAATTATGCTTTGAGATAAATAATTGTACGAATGAACGTATACCGTACATACGAATGACGAAATAGAAAAGTATGCTTATTTACAGGCTTTTCTGTGTGTGTGTGTGTTTGTACCACTAATGTCTTACTATGTGTTATATGGTGTTTATTTATTTATTTTATATGTGTTATTTGTATAACAGTTTCTGCCTCCGGCTTTACATGCTTGTGAAGGGGAAGGGAAAGGTTCAGGCACTATATGTCCTTGATACACGATGACTTCTAAAATTCTTTTTATGTATTCAATCTGTATATATTTTATATATTATGATATAAATTGTTTTGATAACATATTTTACGAATTATATTCACTATCCAAACACATGTTCTCTTCACATTTTTTTTTATTCTCTCATAAACGCTGTTTGGTAATCGTTTAAACTTAAACAAACAGTTCGTAAGATGAATGACATCATCACGGTTTTAATGATACGGTACAAGGGAAAAACGATAAGCGGCGAGTTTTAATTGAAATCGTTTTTGTCACAATATAATTTTTAGTGCTCTGAAATTTTGTAATAAATTAACATGTTAAAAATTAGTTTCTGAAATGTTGTGTAGAATTAGAGAAAATTAATAATGATAACATTATATACGTCAGTATCTTACTCGGTGGTAGGGCTTTGTGCAAGCTCGTCTCGGTAGGTACCACCCACTCATCAGATATTCTACCACAAAACAGCAGCACTTTGTATTGTCGTGTTCCGGTTTGAAGAGTGAGTGCGCCAGTGTAATTACAGGCACAAGGGACACAACATCTTCGTTCCCAAGGTTGGTGGCGCATTGGCGATGTAAGCGATGGTTAACATTTCTTACAATGCCATTGTCAATGGGCGTTGGTGACTACTTACCATCAGGTAAAAAAAATCACACTTTTGTACAAAGGCCTATTCTTTTAAAAAACACAAATTTTTAATTCATAATAATATTATTAAAAAAAATGTTTGTATTATTATTATTTGTTTGTTTCAAATTAATGTCTAGAATTTTGTATTGTTATCTGCGAAGTACCCTACAGAACAGACTACCTGCCGGTAAATGGTCACCATCGCCAATGGACATTTCGCATAAAGGGAGTTGCTGATGCTTTGTTGGTCTTGAATTACCTTAAGGACTATGTGACAAGGCACATCATCGTATCATTGAACTGATAGATAAATTCTTTGACTCGCTGACACGTCATAGCTTGTACCACACTTTGATACGAAAAACAAATGTTACATTTTTGTTTGAATATTAACGCAATCAAACGTATATACAAATATTACGAAACAAGGCGTTAGGTGAATCTCTCTGTTTGTTTGTTTTAAGCATACCACGTCATTTAGGATACTCTTATCAAAGTACTAGACGGCGCCTGTGTGTTTTTTTTGTATAGACGAGTTTAATTACGTCGCTTATAACATTAGGACACCTTCACACAGTCTTATTGGGTTAAATATGGTTTCGAGTGAATTACTATTGATTATTTCAAACTTAAAAAATGAGGTTATATATGTATATATATACATAATTTTTTTGTACGTATGTAATTGAATTTATGTATGTCACTGGAATTCTAAGCGGCTGATACAGGTTTTAATGTTTTTTTTATTATTATTAACTAGCTAACTGCAATGATTTCGTACGGATAGAATAAGCGTCTAGAACGTTTATATTGAAAGACAAACATACAATTTTTTTATTTATATAATCAACTTAGGCCTATGAAAAACCACTCAGCGAAGTTTCATCACAATCGAATGAATGATTTAAAAAAGTAAATTGGACAAACATATAAGCATTCATCATATATATACTTAAAGTTGGACCATGAAATATAATTGTAAAGCCGCACATTTCGAAGTAGCAATTCTATAATGCCTTTAAGAATATGGCTTTATATTCCAAGTGGTTTTAACTTATTCTTATGGCGAAATGTTTATAGCCTAATGAATTTTGAAACCGGACAAATATTTCGCTAATATCATGGATTTCGCTGCATGAATAATGCTTATTGTTGACGAGCCGGTTGGCGTGGTTGGTAGACACTTGCCTTTGGCGCCGCACTTCGTGGATTCGATTCCTACCCAGGACAGACATTTGTGTGCATGAACATGTCTGTTTGTCCTGAGTCTGGGTATACTTATCTATATAAGTATGTATTTACAAAAGAAAAGTAGTATATGTAGTATATCAGTTGTCTGGTTTTCATAGTACGAGCTCTGCTTAGTTTGGGATCAGATGGCCGCGTGTGAATAATGTCCCAGGTTATTATTATTATTATTGTTGTATATCTGTGACGTTTATTTTTGACGCTGACTGTACCTCGGCAGTTAGGCTACCTGCAACTGTTGACTCAAAAAATTAAATTTTTTATCTCTTTTTCATCTTTGTTTATTCAAAAATGTGGACAAAGGACATTGTTCGCGTGTTATGCAAATTCTAAAGTTCGAGAATTATGTCGAACGTTTTCTGTTATGCAATTTTCGATCTTATCGACTTTGTGTTAGGAATATAATTGCTTGATATTATTATGACTTTTCACGTGTTTCCTTTTTTCACGACTCGGGATGTTATTTTAGTTTTCGTCGGTTTTTAAGTTCGTATTTTTCCCTGTATCTGATGTTAAGATACTATTTTCTTGTCGGTTCTTTGGTAGAATCTGCATTTTAAGCCGTAAGCTTAATATTTAATCATTATTTTGTAAGAATCAATATACTAGTTATATTGCAAGATCTTAAAAACAGATTTGCTAGTTTTAATTCTTATGTGTTATAAAAAACTAAGGAAATACCCACCGTAGTACTGGGTATTTCCTTAGTTACTTAAACAACAAATTATTATATTCTAATTATAAGTAAGTTTATCGAAATACAGTTATTTTTAAATCTCATAATTAGTTTGTTAATAAGGCATGAAGCAGAATGTTTAATTGAGTGACGGACTGAGCAACTATGGCTCTTAGCTTTGCGATCACAAATCTGAATTGTAATGCAATTCTGTTATACCGAATTATGTTGATTTACAATTTTAATGTATTCTTGGAATGTTATAATTATTACGGTCAATGTCGCATATAACATTCTAAGTTTTCTCCTGTGTGTTCTTTTGTTTTAAGTTTGTTCTTACAGAATAGTTCAACTGGGGGACAATTCTACTTACAAATTGTCACTTTATCGCAATCGTATCGAAACGTCATCGTTGACGTTTATACGTTTTCCTATTATTTAATGTAATTGTCGCCTTTAGGGATAAAGGATAATAATTAAGTTTGGTTGATATAACGGTATATGTTAATATCATATCGGTTCGGTATCGCTACATCGCTGGTGGGCAATACAAAATTTGACTAATCACATGATGACAATTTGGACCCACTTGCTTGTCAGCACCCTATTGTTTTGTATGATAAAATATTAAATCGCGTACTATTGTAACTCGATTATAATTCGAACGAGCTATATTTAATGTTATTCTTGCCATACATAACTTTTAAATGCAATTAATTCGAAATAAAGTTCTGTTCCGTAATTATCTCACCACAGAGTAGAAACCTCCTATCCTCATAAGGAGGATTATTAGATCACTCTGCATCAATGCGGATTAGTATTATAAAAAAAAAATATTCCAACACATAAACGTTTCCTTACGGTGTTTTCCTTGATCGCCAAACAAGAGACGGTTTTTTATATATTAATTAAGAAAACAACAATCCCAATTAAAAATAGTAATATTTATAGAATCAATTATGTATCGCAAACATTGTTAAATTATATTGCAGTTATTAAATGTTTAACTATATATAACGTTTGTTAACATTCATTGCCAAAAAATAAAAATCACATATAAATACGAAAATAGCAGACTAAATGATTACTTTAAAAACATATGACGAATAATTTGTCCCGAATCAGAAAAAAACCGTTCGAGTTTCATTCGAGTCTTAGTAAGGGTTATCATATCAATGAACGCGATGTGGACAACGAGTTGCATCTCCATGGGAAATGAAGACAATAGTGTGAAACGCGTTATCGCTTATTATTGTACCCTCGATAATCAACTTGGACATCGTAAGAAAAATATTGTGATAATGCTTTTTTCTGTGTGAAACGACGTTTACCCTTTGGTATATAATATAATTTTTGTGAAAAATTCGTAAGTGTTTATATATTAAAATATAAAAGTGTATGTATATACTAAAATATAAGGCTGAATTATTTGAACACGCCAAAATTTAAGAGATTGATTTATAAAAAAAGATTGCGTTAGAGGATATTTATGAAAAACAGTATAACATTACGCTCTGACCCATTGAGGGAGTAACGTTTAAGCCGCGCGAAGCAAATACTCATAATACTAACTATTCCAATTTAATATACAATATTTTTTGAATAATTCCCGACATTTTTCCGTGAAACAGTTGGTGCTGGCGCGTACGAAATGGTTAATATTTCGTATATTTCCAATTTCAATACATGGTGTTAACCACTTACCAACAGGTGGCCATTTAGTCAACATACCTACAATAAAGAAATACTTCCCCCCCTAAGCAAAATTCACACGAACAAATGTTCAAATCGTTATTTTACAAAATGAGCACCGCGATCTGTAATCTAGTCTTAATATCTGCACTAGCATCTTGTCTGCTTTTCGCCACGTTTGATACGCCGTCATCAATTTTCCGCTACGAATATTTTGACCATAGACCGCACGGAAAACGACGTGTCTAGTGTATTTCTTCCTGGATATTATAAATGTACTTGCTCAGTAGAGCACGTTTAAGTACATACGTAGCTGATATTTATTCTAATTTATTTACACTAGCTACTTTCCTCGACGTCGCACTGGTAGAAATAAATCTAATTTTTTACATTATATAAATTATATTAATGAGTTTTCGTGTGCTTAATTTTTGTTTATAATTCCTCTCGTGCTCGGGGGTGAAGGAAAATATCGTGAGGAAATCGAGATGGCAGATGAGGTGGCAGGATTTCAATGAAATGAGACGCATGCAGTGGCTAACTTCATTGAAATTCTTCGACATGTGTTGGATACACCCATGCATTGTAGCAGCCTGATGGAATGTGCTTCGGACCTTCTCCTCAAAGGGAGAGCAGATCTTAGCCCAGCAGTGAGACATTTACTGTTACTTTATCGTGCTAAGCGATCTCTCAGCTGATAATCAGACATGATGACGCCCTTACCGATTTCGCGTTTATTTTCGATAACTTTTGAGGAATATGTTAACTACGCTGGAGTTAAATCAAATTTCAAAATACAGACTGCAAAGATTTTTTTATCAAAACCCTTTAAATTTTTATTTGCCCGACCATACCCAGGATTGTATCTACAGCAATATACGCTAGCAACTATACGACTTGTGTACTATTTCATTAGCGTGCATTTCCAACAAGTTAAGAGAACGATTTAATCATTTCAATTGAGATCATTTTAACCCAGTGAGACCAAGGCAAACCAGACGGGGTTGGTACCACGCACTCAGCACATTATCGACAGTTGATGGCGCATTGGCGACAAGAGGAATGGTCAATATTAATAAGGTTAAATGTCAATAGTGTAATGGTTTTTCCGAAACATAGAGTGATGTAAATATCACAAGTTCAACCCTGATCCCTAGAACTGTTAGCATCCCCATTCCTATCACAAGCTTTATTAATTGGAGGGGCAAATGGGAATATTAGTAATTTCTTAAATTTAATTGCTATTATTATTCTTTCGTTGAAAATAAATAGTATTAAATTGTCAATATACAAAAACCATTCTATATACGAACATAACTCCGTTATATTTCGATCGTACGTATTTACCAATTACCATATATTATTATATATTATTATATAACGTTATAATCCATCACCCACATCCAGGAACGTATCATTACATCTCATACATTGCATAAAAACATACATAAATTATTCATGTAATTCACATTGTATTCAAATCACACTTTCACCGATCCTTAGTACTTTTGGTATGTCCTGGACTAGTGGGTGTGTTCAACGATATTTAGGTTGGAAACTTCTGATTTCCAGTTTATCTGTCTTTTATATTATGATTTGTTGCTCCAAAAGCTCACTCCTCTGAGGAGGACGGCGGCTGGGATTTCTTCACGCTGCTATATACACTAGCGAGGAGTGCAGAGAGCGAGATCACCTTCGTTCCTTGAGAAGCCTCTTCGCTACCTCTTCCACTTTCATTTGTCGGTTCATGAAACCAATGAACCCTTTGAACAACACATATAGATATATGGGTAATGTAGTTATTTTATTATTATTTTTTATTTATTGTCTTTGCATTTAAATAAATAAATGGATGTATTTATGTTTCTAATAATACTAACACATATCGTGTTAGTATTATTAGACTTATTTATTTCATTTTATTATTGTTATATTTTTATTTACGTCCATTTAACACGCCTACTAAACTTTATTATACGTTTTGAGGTTATGTTTACGTTTTGAATAATTTCATTTTGTAGTGTAATAAAGCATATTAATAAATAATCTCTCGTAGATAGTTATTCGATTTAAAAATATATTAATTTGTGTCTTATTTTCTCGGAAACGATTGTCTTAAACGACATCGATTTTCTTGTTCTAAGTTTACACAAGAAGGTGGTTAGCATTCTTTTAACGATTATAAACGCCATTTTATATGGTGCATAATTATTTGAATTGAAGCCGAGATGGCCCAGTGGCTAAAATGCGTGAATCTTAACCGATGATCGTGGGTTCGAACTTGGGTCCGGGCTGGCACCACTGAATTTTCACGTGCTTAATTTGTGCTTATAATTCATCTCGAGCTTGACAGTGAAGGAAAACATCGCGAGGAAACCTGCATGTGTCAATTTTCACTCAATTTCTGCCACATGTGTATTCCACCAACCTGCATTGGAGCAGCGTGGTGGAATAAGCCCCAAACCTTTTCCTCAAAAAAAAGGAGAAGAGGCCTTAGCTCAGCAGTGGGACATTCACAGATTGTTACTTTACTTTTTAATTTTTTATAATAATGCGATAATCCTGAATAAGTAGCATTTTATAATTGAACATACAAAAAGCGAAACAAAATTATTAACACATTAAAAAACATATCATTTAATAATACATATTGTAGTAACAGACGATTAATAAAAAGTTTGCAGTAACTTATAAGTATTGCGTATAATTGTGCTTTAAACGGGAGTCGAACCTGTTCGGATTCATCTGCAACGCGTTTTTTTGTGACGCACGATCGCAATGTAGCTATCATCCGTCTTATGAGCAGTTTGATATTAGTAAAGATCGGAAAGCGTTTAGAACGTATTACGATTAATAATAATCTTTTCAATTTTCAATTGTTTTTTAATTGGTTACATATGTGGTCACATGATGGTGGTTGGGCTTTGTGCCTATCAGAGTACCACTCATTCATTACATACTCTACCGTAAAATAGAAATAATTAGTATTGTCGTCTTACATTTTAAGGATTAACCGAGTTGGGCCAGTTGTAAGAACGCGTGAATCTTAACCGATGATCGTGGGTTCAAACCCGGGCAAGCACCACTGAATTTCATGTGATTAATTTGTAATTATAATTCATCCCGTGCTTGACGGTGAAGGAAAACATCGTGAGGAAACCTGCATATTGTGTCAAATTTCATTGAAATTCTGTTACATGTGTATTCCACCAACCCGCATTGGAGCAGCGTGGTGGAATAAGCTCCAAACCTTCTTCTCACAAAGAGGAGAAGAGGCCTAAGCCCAGCAGTGGGACATTCTCAGGCTGTTACTTTACATTTTAAGGGCGATTGAGCCACTACAACTACAAGATCAAGGGACACAATGTGTATGTCAGTCTGTCTATGTATTTAGAAAAAGTTGTAGAACAATATAAAAATTTCTCAACTCGCTTACTCTTCCTATTAAAAATATAAATGAATCGGTATTCAGTTACGAAGTGATTGCAACTGATATAAGTTCATATCACGTACGTTTGAACGGCGAATGTTATTTCATAATTAATGACATATCTCAATAATTACTAACGCATCTATCAATGAAACCTGATACAATTATTTTCTGGTAATTCTATCTGAGAATAAAACTTATTTGGAAACTGGTCGTAATTGACTATTAATATCTAGACTGCCTCGTTGGTCTAGTGGCTAGATATAAGGCCGCAGACCCAGGTGGTCCTAGGTTCAATCCGCAGGTCGGGCCAATAAAAAGTTATTGAGTTTTTCTCTCAGAAAATTCTCAGTAGCAGCCAGGAGTCTGGAAGTTGGGTGTGTGTACACTCCCGTGCCTCGGAAAGCAAGTAAAGCTGTTGGTCCTGCGCCTAAAATCTTTCCGGTCGTGTCGGATTTCCGTCCCATCGGATTTTGAGAGCTAGGGAATAGAGTGCACCTGTGTTTGCGCACACACTTGCGCCCTATAATTTCTCCTGCGAAGTTGGAAAACTTCTGGAAATTGGTCTGGAGTTATTATTATTATAATAATATCTAGTTCTTATGTTTTATTTAAGTAGTATTCATACTTCTCAAGAAAAAGAGGCCTTAGCGTAACAGTATCTCAAAAAACAACGGCCGACAAATGTACAAAATACATTCAGTTTACTACAAGTAGGCTGCGTAAAATGAAATTGGAATAATCATCGAAATAAAATTAATAAATAATTCATTGAATTCGACACGAATTTACGTGAATATGGTGATCGCTAACGGTACTACGTTGACATTAAGAACATTACCAAAAATAGTAATCGTTTTACTTTATAATTCGTAAAGTAATTGCAATGAATTGCTTGTTTTCTCCCGCAAATGCTCTGTTGGATAGCTTCGAAAAGATTCATTCTAGTAGCGTCAGCATAAAATACAATCCTAAACATTTTAATGGTCATATTTTTTACAGAAATTACTCGTATTTAAATCATATTCGAGAATTTATAAACCAAAATGTTATTTCATAAGGATTTTAACATATTTATTTATCAAAAAGAGTTATTAATGTGAGAAATAAATCAGTCAAACATCATAATTCTAGTTCGTGTTCAATGATTATTATAATTTGCAATATTTGAATAACTCATACTTACAAATATATCACATCTATAATTCAATGTCAAAAATATTATATTGAAATTAATTTAAGAAATAGTTTTATTTTTATTCCGACTGTACATTTACATTCTTTGCCGAAACGCATTGAATTCAATGCGGACATGATCGCTTTAAAGAGAAGCCGTATTTAAGTAGCGTTGACAAAAAAAAAACAAGCTTTTGGAAGACGAAAAACAAAAGCCTCTAAAGTCAGGACTTCTGAATGGATCACCAAAAAGAAACATACAGGACATCCCGTTGTGTCCTCTTTGTAATTTTAATGGGCATGAAAAATTTAAGAGTTCGTTGAACTTTTTGCTTTGTTATACCTACATTTATGTACCATTGTCATGTATATATGATATATGGACAGCATACAAATAAGTTATTATTGTATTTAATGGTAGGAAGGGTGAGTGGCTATTCTGTGTATAATCTGTGCCTCAATATCATATCCTACCACCAATGAAATGATAGTTCGTATCCTTCATGCGATACTCTGCATTGTTTTAGTTTTACGATCGATAAACTTTAATTTTATTTATAGCTTGAAACATTACTCACCTCCTTTTAATTCAGCGTGCATAAGGCGCTATGCACACATAGGAATGCAAACATACCTTTATTTAGATATAATAGGCTACGTTTAATGTGTGGCACCACAAAAACTAAAAATGCGTTTAAATTATACGCATTATTCCTCTTGATTGTATGTGAATAATAAAAATGGCATGATTTACGAGAGACTTTTTATTCAAAACAATTTTGATAAGTATGTTTGTCTGTATATGTTTTTGCTATTTGACTGAATTTTATTAGACTTGTTTTTTAATAGTTTATAAATTAAAATTAATTAAATATAAACATTGGCATCGGATTTGGAGTTATTCCACTAATTAAAAGACGGATGATAATTAAATCATTTATTTCCCCATTAAATCGTTTGTCCTGTATAATATTATTTTTTGAATTATAAACTGTATTAATATGAAAGCTATATAATAATTAGGATAAAATGCTTTGTTTCGTTTCAGATCAGCTCCTTTTGTAACATTGTACCATTCAGTTTGTATATCAAACGTAAAAAAAATAACATCTTTCGAGTGTGGTTCGATCGGATTGGATTTCCACTCAGCAAGCAACGCGTTCATTGAATAATGTATAATGTAGCTAAGAAAAACGAATTTAAAGCTTGCTATCCAAATTCAAAGTAAAGCGTAAACTAGAATTTATTGTTTTTATAAAATTAGATAAAAAATATGGGTAACAAAGGTAGGGTACCTTTGTACAATCAATACTGCCTATAATTATTAATTAGAGAAAATAAATAAATATGGAGTAAGATAATAAAAAACATAGAGTTTCATTAATACAATAAATATATTTTACTTCTTATAATATATAACCACGAATTGTATAAACGACACGCACACACAAGAAGAGAGCAGAACGCAGAGAGCGGCGACTGAGAGGCGGTATAAGAGAGCGTTATGCCGTTTGACGTCACGGCATACGATTCGGATTCAGTGGTCTTACCCAGCAGCGTGCCAATAGATGTATCACATCAAAAACAAAAATCGAAATGAGTACTCTTATTTCTGAAATTATAACCCATAAATGCTCAGAATTTTTTTGGGACTTATTTTGATCACTTCCACATAATATGCTGTTTATTAATGACCTTCTAATATTAAAGTTATTTATAACATAATTATACTACATTTTAATTGATTAAACACATCATGGTAAGTGGTCATTTCCGTTCACGAACATTGACACTCAGATATATACGACGACACAGTGAATACGACGCCATTTTATTCCTGTAATTATTCTGGCTCACTTAAACTGCGGATGAGTGTACTGTGCGATATGCGCTTTACTGTATTATGTAATCAGTGGAAGCCGTACTTTAATAATGCTAAAGTATGTCTGCATCTTAAGGAATCCGTTTAAGAATCTGCTTTTGACCGAGGGACGTGGAGTATTGTTGTCATTGAATAAATTGACTTATGCCTATCAGTGCGTAGCTTTATATATGTTTTGTGAAGTGGAATTTATATATAGACTAAATATGCCTTGAGAAAACACTCGGTCATTGTATGAAAATTGTATGGCTATTTATATTGGAAATGGTGAATATTTTTGTTTTGATAAATCTAAGAAATATCTCTTTCGAAGTTCGCGGTAAATATTTGCGGAAGTGTTATGGTCCTATATCGAATAGAGATTTGATTTTATAAAGAAATATTGGTTAGAACGACCTATGCCTAACTAACACATTGAATATAAATACGGTATTAATTAATATAAACGTTATTTAGCGAGATCTGTTAAACAATGCTGTCTCTTTCTTTTGTATGTCAAATCAATAATGACAGTAAGAGATAAATGTGTTTAACTGGACAGCCGCTGAGCAATGTTTATAAGTAAGGCCGGTATTATAATTCTAAATTTAAATAACAAAAAAAAAAATCCGGCTTACATTAAAACATAAATTGAGGCTTAATTTTTTACTTTTATTACAATCAGGGGGCATTTTTACAATACCACTAAATACCGTCGAATATTCAAAACGACAGTATAAATCATAGAATTAATGTTGTCACAGATTAATCTATTCAGTACTGTAATACTTAATAAATACTGTGTACTACAAATGTACAAAAATGTAAAAAGCTTGCATATAAATGTGGACCTTAATTTGATTGTCATAAACACGATATTTCCATGAAAGTAATCTAGAATAAATACTGCGCGAACTCATATGTAAAAAACAGAGCACACGTATGTAGGTCTTATGTTAGTGTGTATAAAAGCTATAATCCGATATAACGTTTGTAAGCCAACACGTAACATGATGTGGTAAGGGATTTGAGTGCACTTATATTTATTAGGATAATCCGCTTATGATCTAGTGGGACATTTGTGGAGTCTATAGTTTAACAGCTTATTGTATACAGGGCGGTATTATATGGACAATTTTTTGTAGTTGTACATTTTGGGAGATAATTATAACGACAAAATTTTCAAGTTATTTTATAATTAAAACCTTGATAGTTGTGTTTCTTTTAATGCCATTAAATTATTAGTTTTTAATTAAATGACTAAAACAAAAGCAATTTAATATCATTGAGATACTACATTAATATAAAATTTCTTTCGATAAATCTTAATTAAATATTGTCAAATATTTGAACACTCTGTAGATATAATAGAACGCACGTCACATCTTTCCGTCGTGGGACTTAGAGATTTTGATGGAGATCATTAAAGATCGGTAGCAAGTATATAAAATACTATTTGTCGGCGCGTCTTTTGTATTACTAAAGGTAATAATAAAAAAGTTGAAAATATTTTAATCCGGAATAATAGGACGATCGATTATACGGTCAACTGCCTCCTTAATCGACTTAATAAATAATATATTTAAGCGGACAGTTTTTTTTTTAAATTACTGATATTACTATTTATTTTTGGGGCGGGAAAGTAAGCATACAGCTAAGAGTATGACAATAGCACAAGGGTTATATAAACTTGTGGCCTTTATATCGCTACCAGTACCAATAACCAGTAACAACAGCCTGTGGATGTCCCACTGTTGAGCTAAGACCTCTTATCTTCTTTTTGAGAAGGTTTGGAGCTTATTCCACCGCGCTGCTCCAAACGGGGTTGGTGGAATCCACATCTGACAGAATTTCAATGAAATTTGAATGACACATGTAGGTTTCCTCACGATGTTTTCCTTCACCGTCAAGCACGAGATGAATTATAATCACAAATTAAGCACATGAAATTCAGTGGTGCTTGCCACTGAATTTCATGGTGATCATCGGTTAAGATTCACGCGTTCTTACCACTAGGTCATCTCGGCTTTACTACCAGTAAACCATATCGCTATGCTACCAGTAAACTATTATCGTATTGGCGGTTAATATAATAATAACCTTCTTGTAATAAAAATACTTGAAATAAAAAAAAAAAACAAAATATTAATTAGTTTAATATAGAATTGAATTATTTTATTAATCTTTTAATTTCATATATATTACCTCAAAATATTTTTTCTTTATAATGTATAGGAAGAACATGTCGAATTCGCAATTTAAATCAATTAAAATCTTCCGCTGATATTTAATAATCAGTCCTCTGCCCAGATGTGTCAGGAAGATCTTTAAATGCCGACCATGCAATGATTGTACCTCTATGTATATTTTAGTTCAAGTCATGGTGTGCAATAAAAAAAAAACAAATAATGAGAAAACGTTTACACATAATTACTTATCTTTTACGAGATTTCTACCAGAAACGCTAAATTATTTGAAATTAATTGATAAAAAAGTTATAATTTAAATAAGTATTCTGTACTTGTGGAGCACTATATTATATATATAAAGGTATATGTTAAATACAATGCAAGGCCATATACATGAACTTGGTACAGCACACGAAACTACACTACTAATTCTGTAATAATTTTTTTTATTATTAAATTTTTTTTATTGTATAGGTAGGCGGACGAGCGAATGGGCCACCTGGTGGTAAGTGGTCACCAACGCCCATAGACAGTGGCATTGTAAGAAATGTTAACCATCGCTTACATTGCCGATGCGCCACCAACCTTGGGAACTAAGATGTTATGTCCCTTGTGCCTGTAATTACACTGGCTCACTCACCCTTCAAACCGGAACACAACAATACAAAGTACTGCTGTTTTGCGGTAGAATATCTGATGAGTGGGTGGTACGTCTACCATCGAGTAATTTCAGAACTTTCATGATTTGTTGAAAGCCGATTGACGATGATACGCTATTTTGATGCGAATTACCTTCATCAAAAACACACTTTCCTATCAACATAAGAATTGAATTTAAGCCCTTAAATATGTACAATTAAAAATGAATAGTACTACAAATCATGACTGCGTGGAATGTTGGGATGAATGCTAGCAGTATTTCAACTTTGTAACGCATTTCCGATCTTCTGGGCGGAAAATGAACCTCTCCCTGAAAATGAACTGTCACCAGTAGAGCCAATAGCACGAGGTAATCTTTTATGTGATTAATATTATCAATTTCGCGTGACACTCTTTGACATCTCACGATCGCGTTCTGCGGTGAGTCTCGAGTTTGTTCTTACAGAATAGTTGTATTTAGAGACTATAATTGGCGTGACAAACAACACGGCCTTCTGTATATTTGTTGTTAGTGTTAGCATATTATCACAGGGACTTCGTACGCTCTGGGTAATTCTACTAACAATTCGTCACCGTATCGCAATCGAATCGAAGCGTTATCGTTGCCGTTTAACCGTTTTCCTATTCTACTAACAGAACGATTTCGGTTCGGTCGAAGGTCGAAGGTCCCAATTCTATTCCGAGAATAGATATCTATGAGCAGTGGTGAACACTTTCTATCAGGTCAAAAGACCGTTTTTACATTATCAAAAAAAAAAAATTAGCTGCTTCGAGAGCAAAAAGAGAGTTCATATAGTTACTTGAATATTAGATTCATTCATGTCATAATACAATATTATATACGCTCTGAAATAAATACACAGAAAACTATAAATCTTCAAATGATTAAGTATACTCACAATTATCGAAAATAAATAATAATGATCGTAAATATTAAATGCTCCTTGCATACCTGTAACAAAAAAAAGAAATTCGATAAGTCAACAATATCTAAAGAAATCCGAAAAAAATTAGACCATAAATCATTGGAATAAAGTTGAATATTGTGTGTAATAAATAACAATTTATCTCTCCGTAAATCCATCACTATAGAAAACGCTATAAAACCGATATTATTCCGTTAACAAAAGTATCTCAGTTAATCTGTCTATACAATTACAGCCCTATCCAATTACGAGAATATTTTTTAATTTTTTTATGCCATTGTTCGGAAATGGGATTTAAGTAACCCTTTATTTATGGAGTTACGAAATTATTGTACTTCTGTGCACTTAATTATTTTTACTCTTAACATTTTATTTCGTAATTTTTAAAACTTTGTTCGCGAATGTACCTTTGTTCTTCAGTTACAAAAGATCTAAATAAACTCTTACTCGGTGCTAGAGTTTTTTGCCATCTGGATAAGTTAGGTACTCATATATTCAGCCACCAAACTGCAATATTCAGTATTGTCATGATCCAGTTTGAAGGATGAGTGAGCCTGCTACTTCAGGCAAAACACAATAGTTCTCAAAGTAATTGGCGCATTCACATTGTACGGAAAGGTTTATATTTCTTACAGTAACCATGTCTACCCGTTTTATATGTTTATCGTGATGATCCACATGTGATAAATTTGTATATTTGAAGATATAATGAGCCGGAATACCAGCGATATATCAAATATAAAAATCGTTTATACCGTATCCAAACAACATTAGTACCACGTCCAAAGAAATAGTAAAAAAATAAAGCCTAGTCGACAAGGACGTAATAGCATATTGTTGTCGACTTGTGAAACGGATGTTCTATTGTCTGTTTGTCTATTCAATATTAATAACGATCGTACACAAATCGACCCCTTATTTATTTTTCATCCATACAATATGATAGGACTTTTTTTACATTCACCTATGAAATCTGTTTGTTTATCAAAGAAAAAGGTTTTCAAGTAAAAAATGAGATGATAATTTTGTTATCGCATTTTGTGTTATCTATCATAATGTTACAAAAAACTAATTTAAATTAATTGTAGGTTAAATTATGAATATCATGGTGTTGTAGAGATTAGCTAAATGCACAGGTGTATGCGCCAACAAAGATGCACTCTCTATTCACTCGCTTTCATAATCCGATAGGACGGCAATCTAATACGAACGGAAAGAGTGCAGGCGCATAACCAACGTGGTTACCAAGGCTCGGGAGAATACACACTTACAACTTCCAGACCCCGGCTGTTACTGAAAATCTTCGACAGAATAACCTATTAACTTTTTACTCTGGTTTTTTATGTCGGAAACTACGACGATTAGCGAGACAATTGATTAAACGTACGAACGTACGGCCGCTATTACCGACCAGCTTGATTCTTTGGATTCGCGTAGAGATGTTGGGTCACTCTGCGTACTCTATTGCATATATCACGGGGAGTGTTCTGAAGAGTTGTTTGGTTTAGTCCCGGCTGCTGAATTTCACCACCGGACATCACGCCAGAATTCAAAATTCCATCCTCACCGCCTCAATGTCTGGAAATCCACAACAGCGCGTTTCCTAAGGCATTTCCTGCCTCGCACAATCACTCTGTGGAACCAGCTTTCGCCGGCGACTTTTCTGAACCGATATGACATAAAAACCAAGAAGAGAGCGTACTCTTTCCTCAAAGGCCGGCAACGCAACTGCAAGTCCTCAGATGTTGCAGATGTCCATGGGCGGTGGTAGTCACTTTCCATCAGGTAAGCCTCCTGCTCGTTTGCCCCCTCTTACATAAAAAAAACGTATCCCACGTGGGTCTCACCGTGGAATACCCACTAAAAAACCAGCGGTATCCTCGTTCTCTGTTCGAAGATGTTAGCTGCCTAATAAAGACTCAGAATCAGAATATTATTTATTGCATAAACATTCTAACAGGTTGCCACAACAGGCGTTCAATATGTTATAATTATATTATTTTAAATTTAATATTATAAAACTAATAAGTTCTTAAATACAAAAAATATATACATAGTAGGTAATCACTTATAATAATTAAGTTTTTTTTTATTGTATTGGAAGGCGGACGAGTGTGTGGGCCACCTGATGGTAAGTGGTCACCAAGGCCCATAGACAATGGCATTGTAAGAAATATTAACCATCGTTTACATCGCCAATGCGCCACCAACCTTGGGAACTAAGATGTTATGTTCCTTGCCTGTAATTACACTGGCTCACTCACCCTTCAAACCGGAACACAACAATAGCAAGTACTGCTGTTTTACGGTAGAATATCTGATGAGTGGGTGGTACCTACCCAGACGAGTTTGCGCAAAGCTCTACCATCGATTAATAATAAAGTCATTATAAAGATTAAACACCCGGCGGTCCGTTCATAACCTTTGAGAGCTAAACGCATGCAAACCGTAGGTAAGACAACTTTATACACAGATAGCCTTGACATGTTCACTAGAGCATAGTAATATAGTTTACAGCGTGAAAATCCTTTGAACATCAAAGCCGCATTACGTCACAGCCAAGCAACCAATGCATAATTAATTGACCAATTTGTGCTCAAAGCTCATGCGGTACACCACAATACTGCGATCACTAGTGGGGGGCTTTGATCAAACGTTGGATCAATTACGGGAACTTCATTTGCTTCGTAGTGGTTAGTATCGAAATCAAAATTGAAATAAGCTTTATTTTATGAGCATTTTAATTAGTTGCTTTACTGTTTAGTAAAACTTCAGCTACCACTAATTTGGTATGTTCTATACAGATAACTTTATGGTAGAGTGGTTAATTTTGTTTTGAATAATTATTTATTTTGGTTACAATTAAATTAATCATAATAATAAGATTTGAATTGAGTAGTAGAAATTTGTCTTAATATTGGTTCCAATTAATTTTAAGAATCCTTTCTGTGCCGAGTTGGCTCAGTGATTGAAATACGTGTACGTGAATAGAATAATTGCGTCTTTGCTTAATATAATATATTTATAATTCATCTTGTGATCGGTAGTGAAAGAAAAAATCGCGAGGTAACCTGTTACTTTTAGTTTAATTTTTTTATTTTCAAGATCTTTAATTTTATTTATATATATATATATATATATACAGCTTAGGCTTAACGGCGATCGGATGAAGGCCTAGGAAAGCTTATTATGACGAATAATATCGAGAGCAAAATATCCAGAGGCCGCGTACCAACTAAACGGTCAGAACGGATGTCGAGTGATTTCTGTACTCTCGCTAGGATGGCCGCCGACCAAATAATCCAGATGAACCTGCACCACAAGGATCACGAACTTTCAAATCAATGATAACAGAAAAGGAAAAATATATTTAATTAATACTCAGCTATGTAACGCTATTAATTTGTGAAACCAAAATAGATTTAGTCAAACGAATATTAATGTGATAATAACCTAAATTGATGTGATGTATATCGAAATGGAACCGTATCTAACTAAATAAATTAAACATTATAGTTTAGCTATTAAGCGGAACCGAGTGATAAATTCTATGGTATTGTTTCACGGCCGCTCCCATACATCACTATAACAATGATGGTGAATGGCTTAATCACCATCACCAATGAAGCGCTCAGTTACATAAATAATACTGAATTCGTATTTCATTTTACACGTCAAGTGATGTTAAGCTTAGGTTTATGTTTCACTAAACAGTAAAAGCTAAGCTTTAAGTTTTTTTATTTATTTAATACATTACAAATGAAATATTAGAATAATTTAATTATAATGTTTAGTTTCCTTCAAATAAAATTGTTATATATTTAAATTTCGAAATAGTAGGTTATCTATCAAACGTTCTTAATTTTTAAATGGTCGAAAAACACGACACACACAATCTATGGTTAAGGTCCAATGCAATTGGTTGTAATGCAATTGGTATGGAGCCAACGTGGTTTTTTAAAATTTGAAATGCAAGGCATGCTGGCAATTTAGCCACCTGATGTTAAGAAGTCACCGCCGCCCAAAGACTTTGGCAGTGTAAGAAATATTAACCATCCCATACATAGTCAATGTGCTACCAAACTTGAGAGCTAAGGTGTTATATCCCTATAGTTACACTGGCTCACTCACCGTTCACACCGGAACATACTAAATATTGCTGCTTAACGAAAAAATTATGAGTGAGTGGTACTTACCGAGACGGGATTGCACAAAACGGTACCACCAAGTAAAATAAATAATTTATCTAACTCATCATCAAACATTCTCATCAAAATCGGTTCATGAACAAATATCGATACAGACGAATTGAAAACCTATTCCTTTTTTGAATTTAGTAAAAGATCGCAAATAAATAATTTTCTGACAATGGTCTTGCGATCGTTTTGTGCGTGATTTTGCTCACTTCATATTGGGTCAATCGAGCCTTTAAACGTTTTCCGACAAATTATTGCGCGAAGATTACAAAATCGGTGTATTGTAATTGTAGTATTGGGATTCTGCGAGCTTAAATTACATTTCTCGTCTTATTTTTGGGAGTAATGTACACTGTATTGTTATTATTTATCAGTAATATTGTTTTATATTAACGCAAAAAGCACATACCCACACAGATACACAAAACACACACATAAATATTTGTATGTAAATTTGTTTTGTTTTTAATATGTGTAATCATTATAGATCCAAATTGATTAATATTTATTATCTTATTGATAATGATCGACATAATCTTATGTTAACATATAATATGTAAACGTAATTGTGTATCTTATTTATATAATCTTAGTAGGTGGACTGGAAGATGGGTCACCTGTTGGTGAGTGGCCATTAGAGGAATGGCACTGCAAGATCTAATAACCCATACCGTCAACGCCAATATGCCGCCTACTTCAGGAACTGAGGTGTTATGTCCCTTACGTCTGTTACACTAGCTCACTCACCTTTCATACCGGAATACCTGGTATTGCTGTTTGGCGATACAATATGTGATGAGTGGGTTGTACCTCTATGACGGTCATACAGGTCGTTACAGGTAATACATAAAAACATATTTATTTATTCAAAGTAGACCCTTTTGCTATTTAAAATAATAAATATTAAAAACTAAATTTTAAATTAATACGACCTCAATTTTTTTTTATTTTTGAATTTCGAACTTGTATGTACTTATGGCTTTATTCCGTTGTTTCCTTTGTACAAAATCGTGGCTGGTTTATTTTATTATCGTTAATTCGGATTGGATATCGGTGTGGGTGTGACTGTTCCGAAAATTCTCAAGTTCAACCACCTTGTAAGGAAATTGCTGCAGGATGTGACTTATCTTGTTTTAATGAAATTTTATTGCAATATGAACCTTATTTCTGCTACTGTGGGCTTAAATTGTAATGTACGAAATGTTATTTCGATATTTTTATTTGTAAAAGGTAATAAGTAGTAATCATAGGATGGGTTTCATCCATAATCTATATTAAAATGTCAAGATCTTGAAACTTTGTTTAATTTCGTGTTTATAGAGTAACTAGTTTTCGTCTGCTACTTCGTCCGCGTGTAAATATAATATAAAAAGGTAAATAAAGTAGCCTTTGTCCTCCCTTGGCGTAAGCAAGCAAATTTAGTCCGAAAATAATTCCATAAAAATCGGTACAATGATTTGGCCAGTTATGTTCGCATTTATAATATTATTGTAGATTTTATTTTTAAGTATGTATTGTAAAAAATCGCAATTGGTTTGCTCGAGTTGAAATTCCTTCTTTTTTTTAAATCGTCAGATCTTTTGCCTCTCCCACGTCCGTGGTACAATATACCACAAATCTTCACGAACGTCTTAATATCAATTGTACAAAGTTTCAACTGCATCAGATGAACGATGCGTAAACGCATACAATACGAACAAAAATAAGCTTTTGTTTTCATATACGTCGTATTATCGTATCGTAGACTGCCTCGTTGGTCTAGTGGCTAGATATAAGGCCGCAGACCCTGGTGGTCCTGGGTTCAATTCCCAGGTCGGGCCAATAAAATGTAATTGGGTTTTTTCTGTCAGAAAATTCTCAGTAGCAGCCCGGAGTCTGGAAGTTGGAAGTGTGTTCACTCCCGTGCCTCGGAAAGCACGTTAAGCCGTTGGTGCTGCGCCTGAACTCTTTCCGGTCGCGTCGAATGCCGTCCCATCGGATTATGAAAGCTAAGGAAAAGAGAGTGTACCTGTGCACACACTTTTGCACTACAATATCTCCCGCGCAGTTGGCTAATCTCTCTTGGGATTGGCCGCCGTGGCCGAAAACGGTCTGGAGGACATTATTATCGTATTGAAATATGTTTAGTGTAGTAAGTCTAGTGGTTAGGACACGGGCCTTTACTCGATACCCGGGTACTTACTATTGATTTTCATGTGTTTAATTCACTTCACGCTCAAGGGTTTAAGAAAACATCGCAAGGTTTTCTGCACGTTTCGAATGTGTCACCAGATCTTAAAAAGATCCTTCTGTTTTGGAAAAGCGTTGTGGAGTAAACTCAAAATCTCAAGAGTTATGAAACCCGTAGCTTTTTATGTATTCTCGTGTCGTTACCACTGAGACACCTCTTTTTAATTATATATTGATTCTTTTTATGATTTCCATTACAAAATCCCTAACCTTAAATTTATCAACCTCACGCACACTGTACTTTCGTAACATTTCTTTGTTTCAATTTTATCTCGAACAGTAAAAGCTGATATTATCTCGCACGCAAACGCCTCCGTGTGTAATATTATACGGTGATAAATTCTCCAAGTAAGAGACTGTGACTTGTTATTGAACGTGGATTATTATAGAGATAGCAAGTATGTAATTTGATAGAAGAATATTCTTATAGTATTATCTTTAATCAATTACGTATATATGATTACGAGCGCTTTACCTCAGCTTCAATTATATTAAATATCAATTTCAATTCTTCGAAAATATAGTATTTTCATACAAACTTTCATCCCCGTTAACCATAGAGGTTACATTTTCAAAAATCTTTCATTAGTACTAACATACTGTGTAAAAGAAATCTGAATGCCAATTTTCATGGTGCTAACTGCAGTAGGTTGGGCCCCATTGGGCCCCATTGTTCTGTCAGTCAGTCAGTGGGTTATTCTGTTATATACATAGATTATTATTTAAGGTAAATACTATAATACCCAATTGTTATATATATGTATATATATAAATGATAAGTTTTATTGTTATCACTTTATCAATGTCCAGTGATCCTATTATGAAGCGAAGAGTTTATTCCATCACGTTGTTGATGATTTGTTAGATACATTTGTGGCAGATTTTCATCCGACATATGTAGGTTTTCTACAATGTTTTCTTTCACCCCCATCCACAAGATGAATTACACACACAGATTAAGTAATCTTCGGTTCAAACTTTCGGTTCAGAACAACCACGAAGTATCAGCTATTACGGATAGGTTTATCACTTAATAAAATGCTTTTATATTGCATTATCGAAGCGAATTAATATATACATAACTCAAATCATAAATAAGTCATACATTTCATATAACCAGTAGAATAATAAAGTAAGCCGATAAAAAGTTCACATCACCAAACATTGCGGTGTTAAACGGTAAGAATTGAGAGTTGAAAGTTGTCACCGAGCCATCTTAACAAGAACTGGACGCATCGCTTGAACTTATTTGGAGCGCTTCTCACGTTACCGTCCATTGTAGTTTAAGTTATAAAAAACAGCGGAATGGAAAAAATAAATTAATAGTTTAAAAAAAACTCGAAAAACACACTTTTATAAATTCTGGGCTGAAGTGTAAACTATGTGCTTTTAATTATAATATTTGACTATAAAAGCGTGGGGCGCTGGAACAGGAAAGACTTTTTGTATAATTTTCATCGTAATGTTCCATCATGAAGTTCCAGTTCATATCTTCCGGCTCCATCATCAGATCAGTTCGACAGTACCATATTATTGTATTGTCACCAGAACTAGATACAGCTGCCAATTTTCATTACGCTACGATCCTTGAAATATGGTTAAATTAGTTACCTTAGATTACATTACATAGTTAGTTACATAGAGGTCGACCTAATAAAAGCGTGTTAAAAAATGTATATTGGTGTATGAAAAAAAAATTTGAGTTAGTGTTAGTTTTCGCCCGCGATTTCGTACGCGTTTGGGGGGGGGAGGTCACAAAAAGTAGCCTTTCTCCTTCTTCTAGTTTCAAGTATGCTTCATTCATAGCAAATTTAATCAAAATCAGTTCAAAGGTTTAGCCGTGAAATCGTAACAGATAGACAATTACTTTCTCTTTTATAATATTAGTATATACTTAATTAATGAATAAGAGTAACTGGCACAATTTACGAGAATTTTGTCAATTATTCATTCACTTTTTCTCTTTTTGAACAATTCTTAGTCAAAGAGTCTGTTTTTCAAATCGACAATATTTAAGCGTCCATCCTTTTAAGCGTCAAGCTTGAGTTAGGAGAAGAAGAATAGCCCGTCTTGGGTTAATGTCATCCCCTTCCAAGAGTTCAGGAACGAACCTGCGGCTATCTCAACTCTATGTGGATCATACACAGTTAAACCATTGAAGCGCAGTTATATTTCCAAATCACAAGAATTTCATTCAAAAAAAAAATCATAAATAAAATATTTCTAATTACTTATTTTCATAAACGCCCTTTACCTTTCCTTATACCAAACCGGAAGATGTCAATTATAGATGCACCCAACACTTAATAATAATTGTATAAAACGCGTATTGAATAACGAAGATATTTAATTAAGCTAACTACATTTCTCATGGAACTGGTTCCGTACTTTAAAACATTTAATGGTATAATAACTGATACGAGCTTTTACTTCCTCGACGGTCTCGGATACATTAATATGTGAAAATTTTTGTTTCTTTATTATCTCCTTAATTAAAAGTTTTAAATTCCTATTAAAATATATACCGTTTTAAGATTTGGTAATGATATATTACATAACATAGTCTTAATATATCTTGAATTTTCGGAGTTGAACACTTTCTGGGAGATGTTTTTTCTTATATAATAAAATGATATAGATATTTTTATGTTCATTATTATTTTTCTTGAATGTTTTTAATACATATATAAATAAGGAATATTTCATACTTTATATAGATTATAGAACGACAGGTGGATTTAGTATTGTTTATTTATAAAAAGTTTTATGTTAGACAGACAATAACTAAGTAATTAAATTATATTATAATTATAATGAGTACATGCATTTTTTATTATTTTTGAAGTCGGAACATTTATGTAATGTAAGCATGAAAGTTAGTAATATTATGAGTTTTGAAAGTTACAGTTTTATCCGTACCTACTATGGATATAATTCTAGCAATATAAGTTTTAAATGAACAAAACTATAGTTTCAAATATATTCTCGTACTTTATTTAGTTTCTGTATTTTTTATAAGCTTTGTACATTTTTTTATTTTTCGTAGAAATATTTATGATAACCATGCTCGATAGCGAGAGATGCTGGTTGGAAATGGTCTCCTTCTGCGAGAGTGTCATGTCGCAGAAGGAGGCTGCGGAGCGGCAGCGCGAGGAAAATGCCTCCGCTGATTCAATCCGTCAAAGAAGACCGGGGAGGAGGCGTAGATGCTATGCGCACCTTCTCCCCTCGCCTTAATAGCCGCCGGGGTTAAGGGGGCTCCCTGTATCCGGGAACCCCCTTAGAAATGGAGGCCCGCATAGGCGGGCCGACCGTCGGGGCGTCACGGTAGCTTGCGCAAGCGATCCCGTGGCGCCCCCCGACCAGACGGAGAGGATACCGCTGGTTTTTTAGTGGATATTCCGGCGCTTTCAGTGCCGGTGAACCCCACATACCCCCCACTTCATGTGGGGGAAACGCGTCAAGGCGTTTTTACAGCGATTAAAAAAAAAAGTGTACTATCGTTCACTTCGTTGCTATATATTATTATAATATAAAAAGAAAATATTCATTGTATTGCCTAAACTATGTTAAGCCGAGATGGCAGTGATTAGAACGCGTGAATCTTAACCTATGATCGGGGGTTCAAACCCGGGCAAGCACTGAATTTGTGTTTATAATTAATCTCGTGCTTGACGGTGAAGGAACACATCGTCTTGCAACAATATGCACGTGTCTAATTTCACTGAAATTACTGGCACATGTGTTTTCCGCCGACCTGTATTGGAGGAGCATAGTGGAATAAGATCTAAGGTTTCCCCACAAAAAGAAGAGGAGGCCTTAGCCTATGATTTTATTTATTTTACCCCAATTTTATTTATTGGTAATGACACATGGACATAGTTTACATTAAGATAAGTTATATACTATTCGTTATTATATAAGTTTAATACAATTGGCACCAAACTTACATAATTATGTAGTTGCATCTGATGAAACAGATGTCGGTAACGGTTCACTAAATTAGTATTTTATATTTATAAGTTACATAAAGACAAGTTTGTTAATGTTTCCTAAAAGCGAAAGTGTTTTTTCTTGATTAAGTTATTTCCGATTCAAATTGAGTCATTTTAGTTATTATACCTGTGCACACACAGTTTTCGTATGTAATTAATGGTTAATTTTGACGGAGGGATAAGACTGATGACCATTTACAGTTGCTTGGTAAATTATCAATATCATCATTACACAGATCTATCATTTATAAAAGAGTTGATAAAATTAATAGGGTAGTGAAGCTCCTCGAGTAACAGTCACAAAGGAAATCACATTCTTTACATGCAATGTACATTCACTGATACTTTTTTAACTTACAACATATACGTAAACAAATGACTGATTAAATAAAAAATAAAATAATCTGACTGACTACTGACTTTATTGCTATGTATAATTTTAATCTTGCAAAATTCTTATTTTGCAAGATTAAATAAAGGATTCATAATTGCATGGCAGAGCCTACTTGAATAAATAATACTTTGATTTTCACTTCAAGTCTCAACTTGTAAACTATTATTTCGTCGTTCTTTATTCAAATATGAGAAACGTTATATTTTTTTTATTTTCGTGGAAAATTTCAATTACGTTTTCAGCATAAAAATGAGACCAGACCAAAGGGAAGGATTAAGAAGTTTATTGAATAAATCCATCACAGAATTAAACGAGGCTTACTCCATTAATTCCGAACGCTGTCGTATTTGCATATTAAATACCAATTTCATATTTTAGAATTAACTTAGAGTAGAAATATTCAAAATGTTTTATTTTTAAATATTTGATAGGCTGTTTGCTGGATTTTGAATGTTGGAAATTGAATTGGATTAGGAATGGAGGCCAAAGGGTCGCTTGGGCCAACCGTCAGGGCCTCATGTGACGCATTCTCGTCTTCAGCGCCAGCGAGTCTCTCGTAACCCCAACCTCAAGTGGAAGAAACGCGTAAATGCGTTTTTCCAGCTAGAAAAAGACTTGTTGCTGGATCCGCCATCTTATTTCTTATTTTCTTCTTTATGTATTAATACAGACGTAAAACATAATGTTATTAAGGGTTATTATATATTTTGGTTTATGATTTTAGGTCGAATTTTATATTCTAACATGAGATCTTGTTTTTGTGAGAAATAATAAATAATTATTTATTAAAAAATATCTACATATATATTTTTTAATAATTAATCTCTCATTCTATAATTCTAATACATGTATTGTTTTAAAATTTAACAATTATAATTATGTTACGTCTTTGTATTAACAGCCGTGGATCTAACTTAATTAATATTTGGTAACAAGCAAACGAATAAAAATATGTTCTCAAATAATACTTGTCTTATTTGAAAACAGAAGCAACATATTGACACGATTAATATTGTGTAACAGAAAGGTCAGTATCATATAAAACCGAATTTAACTTGCCACTTGACCTCTTATCAAAACGCCCGATAGTAAAAATATCAATCAAAACCTACCGAAAAATCAACTTTATTCCAAAGCAATAGAGAACTTAAAACCAACTTATAGTATTTTTGTACAATTATCGATAAATATAATGCTATACGATAATGGGACTTATTGTATTGTGTTAAGGTTGCATATTTATACTCTCGTTGTTGAATAGTTAACCTAATTTAAGGGCTTTGAAGAGCCGTTCTTTGATGTAAATGATAGTGAACTACTACCGGTGATCTGATCATCCATAACAAGCTTCCGCTATGATACCCAGTATACGTGAGTAATTGATACTATAAATATCCACAACCACAATTCGATATATAGAGAACTAGCTGAAAGCACGGTTCGCGTGCTGTTCGGTTTGTGACATAAATCCTTGTTCAGCTATATTTTTTGATAACGAATGTAAATAATTTTAATTATTGACATAATTTTATTCTTTACACTTGGTTTTACAGCTTTGTGCAAGCTCGTCTGGGTACGTACCACCCACTCATCAGATATTCTACCGCAAAACAGCAGTACTTGGTATTGTTGTGTTATTGTGTACTTGGTATTGTGTGTGGAATTATACAGATAATTACAGGCACAAGGGACATAACATCTTAGTTCCCAAGGTTGGTGGCGCATTGTCGATGTTAACATCTCTTACAATGATAATGTCTATGGGCGTCGGTGACCACTTCAGGTGGCCCATATGCTCATCCGCCTAACTATGATATAAAATATATATATAGTTGGTATGCGAATTGAAAGATGGACCACTTTATGGTAAGTAGTTACATCAGCTCATAAGAAGTCATATTCTCTTATGTCAATACCCTTCAAATTGAAGCAAAATCACATTAAAGTGTACCCAGACTTCTTCCGCTACGATTTCGGCTACGGTGACCATTCTCAACTGCCCAGCCGCAGGATATTATTGTGCACAAATACAAGTTCATCATCCTATTCTCTTACTCGCATAACACGATGGGTTTTTATTTATGCAACATTCCAACGGCTTAATAGCCTTCCGAGGCCCAGGTGCTAAGGTAACTTACTGCCAATTTCCAGACTTAGGGCTGTTGTGAAACTGACCTCCCGAAATCATGGATATTGAATCCGTAACTTTATAAGCTAGCATAATCCACAGACCGTTGGTATTAAAATATTCGCTATGTCTTTAACCTACGTCTAACGTAAAATTAATCAATTTTAATTTACGAAATATACCTTTCTTTTTTTTTACCCATAGTAGGTTTGCGTTTGACCGTTGTCTTGCCTGATATTAAGCATAGACACGGTCTATATACCTTACTTTCGAAATAACTTTTACTATCCTGTACCATAAAATTAATAGCATTCTTGCCACCATACCATGCGGTCGTGATTTGTACAGTAGCCATTTCTTTATTTACATTTATGACTACCTCGTTGGTCTAGTGGCTAGATATAAGGCCGCAGACTCGGTGGTCCTGGGTTCAATTCCCATGTCGGGTCAATAAATAGTTATTGGGTTTTTCTGTCAGAAAATTCTCAGTAGCAGCCCGGAGTCTGGAAGTTTTAAGTGTGTACACTCCCGTGTCTCGGAAAGCACGTTAAGCCGTTGGTCCTGCGCCTGAACTCTTTCCGGTCGTGTCGGATTGCCGTCCCATCGGATTATGAGAGCTAAGGAAAAGAGAGTGCACCTGTGTTTGCGCACACACTTGTGCACTATAATATCTCCTGCGCAGTTGGCTAATCTCTTGAGATTGGCCGCCGTGGCTGAAATCGGTTTGCAGGACCTTATATTTATTATTTACATTTATATATAACATTAATATAAATTACATTTTATTAAAATAAATCATAGTATGGTCTAATATTTTTATATCAAAATATATTTTTTAGTAAATATAAGCACATTGAAAATGTTATTTTTCAACGTTAACGATTCCACCCTTAACGATTTACGACTGACTCAGCGTTAAGCGCTAGGTAAATGAGATGATGGATGAGGTCATTACCCCCCTAATAAGTTTTTGATCACATTTATAAAGGTTAATCAGGTTGAAGAGAGAAAATCATAATATGTATTAGGAGAAGAGTTCAAGATCATATACCAACCTGATAACTGCTGAGTTTTCATGTGAATAATTTTGTTTATAATTTATTTTCTCTTTTATAAGATGCATGTGTCAAATTTCACTGCAATTCCGTCACATGTGTATTCCACCAACCCGCATTGGCGCAGCTTGGTGGAATAAGCTCCAAGCCTTCTCCTCAAACAGAGGAGAAGAGGCCTTAGCCCAGCGTGGGATATTCACAGGCTGTTACTGTACTGTTTTATCTCTAAGGTCAAATTTAGTTATGAATGTGTCGAATGAACTTTTGTGTATCTCATGGCTATCTACCAATCCACAGTAGAACAGTATGGTGGAATAAGTTCTTAGCTTTAGTTAAGCAGTTGATACATTAATTTTATTAAATACAAATCTCTCGTCATTTTTTAATAACAAAAAAAAATTGTTGAAATCGCTATCTAATTCTTTTGTTTTATAATTTGTCATAATAATATTATTTATTTTGATTTTGTCACAGCTTAGGTTACTTATTGAGGTTAAATGGGATTTATTTGTCGTTTATATTTACAGCTACTTGTATAAACTGAAAACAGCGCTGTCTATTGTCAATAATCAATATTCCAAGCAAATCTCAGTTAACGTCGAAGCCATCGAATAAAAAATTTCACACTAAGCACACTGTTCCGTTTCACACGATCGTAGCGTGCAGTTACAGCCTGTAAATATATATGTCGGAGGAAGCTACGAGTCGAGTTGATTGATGTTTGCAATATTATTTGTTTACATTGTAATTACTTGTAGAATTCTTGATTTAATTTAATTTGATTTGTTACATTTTTGTAAAAGTTAAAATCCTTAATGACGTAATAAAAGTTATGAATATTGTATTTAACGTATATTGTATTATTGGTCACGTGACGACCAATCAGGGCAAGGCACGTGCCTGGAGCGTGGTCGAGGCGCCATCTTGACTTTGGAGAGGTAGACAGTTTGTGTGATACATTCGGAGAAAAGTAATGGATCGAGTTGGATCGTTGAAGTGGATTCGTCTGTTAAGGTCGGATCGGTGCCCTGAACTCGCTGCTCGGTGTTGTTACTCGTTAAAGCTTTAACTAATTAATTAATTTGTTTTATTCTTTAAAATACTGTGAAACCGTTATAGTTGTGTTTTGTGCTTGTACTTTACCCTGATGACGCCCACTAAGCTCGCAAACACTAATGACGATGTCAATGATTACGATGCATTTCTCCGACATATATATCGCAATGTTTTTTTCCAAATCGTAAGTTGAAGTTTTGCATTTGTCGCATTAAAGGCAGACTCACCCGGTACTATATTAATAAAATTATCTCTATGTGCTTAGTATAAAGATCTTTTTACAACTATTTTATATAATACTAGTTTTATTTCTCTTTTATTGTATTTTTTCGTTAAATGTTGCTTGGAAGTGTAATCCGGTAAGGTCACTTGACGTTCTATCACGCAACTTTCTGATATATTGCTTTATCCTGGTATACGAACAAATGAACAAGTTTTAGCTTAAATGTTTGAACACACCTATTACAATTTCTCATAAACTGACATTAAATCTGACATTGTGACATGACATAATAAATTATACGTACGTTTTTGTATAATTAGATTTTCTATCCCTTTATGACTAAGCAGTGATATGATTTATTTAAGACATTTGTTATATTATGATAAACAACGCACAATTATGACATAAGACATTGTGGCTCTAGACACAACTATAATATTGCATCAACGATCTGCCAAACAATAAAATAGGTGTCATAATTGTATGCATAAAATTAGCATTATTTTCACGTACACTATACACATTTAATACGTAATACATATTCAAATATGTGCCTTATTTATATTAATATAGGGATTTGTATTCTTCGACTATATTTTGAATAATTTACACGTGGTTCGTTGTAATTTTCTTCATAGATTCATAGGTTCAAACAATGGTCCGTAGGCGTCAAAGGGCCACGATCTATTGCGTACATCGGTTCCTTTGAAATGTCTATATAAAACAAATATTGTATTATGAATTGAAATACAAAAGTATCAAGACTTAATTAATCTGAATTGCAGTATAAATCATTTCGAAATAAATTACTTCAATTAATATATAATCTGTTTTGCAAGTGTCAAATTCACACTAAGGAACTCCAAGGAATCACATATAAAAAAACATTTATTGGTAGTAGCTTTACCTATTAGGTTGTGAGGAAAGACATGGTGATGTAACCTGCTTGCGTTATTACCACATGTGTCCATCAATCCAGGACGGTTCAACGTGATGAAATAGACTCCAAACTTTCTCCTTTAAAGGAGAGCAGCTTTAGCTGTCGCACTTTTACTTTACTTACTACTGTGTATTGAAAAATAACACACTAAAGACATAGATCATTAAGGGACTCGCCTTAATATACGATTCATTGCAAGATAAATTTCGATGATTGGCAAATATTGGAAATGAAAATCGACATTTATAAAAACCATGATATTGGTTTTTATAAAAGACAATTCGTTTTCTTGATTGTTTCATTTGCTCTTCTGCCCGCTTTTTCACAATAAGGAAATTGCCATGTATATAAAAATTTAATAATAACATGCAAAATATTTTTTTATAAAGCAATATGTTAAAGCGTAAAATATAACTAAATATTTGTGTTAGTTCATGTCACAAAAATCTGGTTTTCATACAGAAATAAAACGCGGCTGAAATTCCTTTGAGATTTAACAAAAAAACTGACAGTGATTTGAGAACTTCAACGTGACAAATTTGCTGTAAATATTTAAACGAAAAAAAAAAAAAACAATCTTCTATACATATAATAAATCTGTAACTGGTCGATGTCTGTACATGGAAGATAAATGAGTAAAACTTTTATCGGGGGTCTTTATAAACACAATAGAACCCAAAACAATGATTAATAAATTTTTTGTCTGTTTGTCTGTTTGTCTGTTTGTCTGTTTGTCTGTTTGTCTGTGCGTTTGTGCACGCTAATCTTAAAAACGGCTTAACGGATTTGAGTGCGGTTTTCACTAATGTATTGTGGCTAACTTCACTTAACATTTAGTGTTTGTTTTATTTCAATCGGTTCATAAATAATAAAGTTATGTCAATTTAAAGATACGCGTAGAACATTTATTAAAAAATGGTTATGGTCAAACTGAAAAGAGATTAAATATTACATGTAATATACACTTTTGCTTATGATTTATCCTATAATTTTTAATCTCTTTATTTATTTATTAAAAGTTTAGTATCACTACTAAAAATCAATAAATTATTATCTGTAGGAAAAGTACGCGCACCTGTTAGTTGTCAAAATCAAAATGTTTTGTTAACAATTTCGTGTTTTCAGTAGCATCGTGTGTTGTTTTTGCATAAAAACTAATATTGCATATATATTGTGTGTATCTTTATGATCTTATCTTATATCTTTCATAACAGTACGCTTTAAGACTGCGTGTGAGCAAGTCAGTTAACTCAGTGACAATAATTAATACGTAAATAGTATATAGGTGTATAAACAAAGCCTAAAAAACAACTATAACAATAATACATGGTTTTAGAAGTGCTTGCTTTAAACATAAACGTGGTATATCACTTCTTAAAACTTTAAATAGGTAAAAAATTTTCGTAAATTCGTGTTTCCTGTCAAAAGTTTTAAAACGGCAGATAAAAATTCAAACATTTTACCTACCGAAGGTTTTTCTAAACAACGAAATAAATAACAATTTAACGCGGAAAAAATGGCAACCATATTTTGAACTATATTTATTAGCCTCTGGATATATATAAGAAGTGAAAAAAGAAAAAAATAGCAATTTTGTTCAACATTAAAATAACAGAAATTACTTTAGAAGACCTCATTAATAAATGTAACAAGTATTTCGAACCGAGGAAAAATTTAACTATGGCCTGACATGTATTTTTTATGAGAAAACAAAGCAAACACGAAAATATAACCAACTTTATTACGAGTCTAGAAAATTACAGTTTAAAATGCGATTTCGTTGAATTAATAGTCATTGGTCAGTGATAAATTTACAGCGAATATGTGTTAGAGTAGCTCGCCAAACATCAAAGATTATTACAACGGTCTGATCTGTCACTAAAGAAAGCTATAGAGATAGCTAAAATAGTAGTGATCGAACAACAAAATACGGAGCACATAAATAAAAGCACTGAGACGTCGTCATCACCGTCATCATCTAATGAATATCAAGTGATGAAGGGGGAGTAAAAGGGTTAAACAACACACAGTACAGAATAGAGAAGACAACTAATTAAGAAGAGAACAAAATTGTGAAACGTGGTTATATTTGCCTCATCCCAATATAAACCAAATAAAAGTATTTTGTAATCTCTCAGCTTAATTCAATTGGTCTTTGGCTACATCAAGCTTGCGATAGCATAATCATGAATAGGAAGAAGTAGATCTGTGCGAGCATATAATATATAATTAAGTGTACTCAGATATTGATATTATATGTTTAAAAAAAAATCACTGCAAAAATAACATAAATAAGTTAAAAATAATAATGTATTAAATGTATTAATTTATATAAAATGAATGTACCAACCCATCTTAATATTCAATATTTAAGTTTGTTATAAATTTTGTACTGTAGTCATATTCTTGCTTGCCTTTTAATTGTATTTGGTTAAAAAATATATAAATAATATATATATCATTTATTTATTGCATTTTATTGGCCTTACTCAATGTAATAATGCTTAAGCTATGTGATTTCATTTATATTTTGTTTTTGTTAAATTTGTGTTTTCATTAAGTAATTAATTATATTTGATTATAAAAAAATATATATCTTACTACACCTTTACTGATTATGATGGTTTAGCTGTTTGATTTTATATATGTTTTGATTATTTTAATGATTGTGTAATTATTGTTGGTGGAAACTTAGCTAATGTATGTATATATTTATATATATATATGCTATAAGTGTCATCTCATTTTTAACACTTAACCTACCAGAGCGGTCAAATAACTGCTTTTGAAACTTTAATTAAAATTGTTATATAGCTGCTTTTGTTTGTATATTATATATGTATTTTTTCTACATAAAATGGCCGCTTAAGCAGCTTATTCAGATGTGTGTCAAGTTCAATGGAAAACATTTGTTTTAATTCCCTTTTTTGTTTAATTAAATTAGTAGCCTTGGTTAAGTCTGATTTTATTTAGTCTCTGACAGAAGAAACTTTTCCTTTATACTTTATATTGTACACATAAAATAACATAAATCTATAACAAAAACGAATTAATTAATAAATTATCCATACATATAAATAAAATTGAAGTTTCTGTCTGTTATTTCAAAATAACTGCCTGTTTTAAAGGTTATATGGCTATTTACGATTTACCAAAACCAAAGCAATCATTTTTTTAATTTTTTTACTGTCTGCATGTCTGTATCTTTTAATCGTCTAAAAATTGAAAAAACCGAATTATTATAAGAACTATTTCAAGATTCCGTTTAGCCTTTATTTCATCAAAATTAGTTGAGTCTATCAAAAGTTATAAAAATACGTATTTTTGTTGATATCTATACACATAATATACTATAATATTACTCTTCCTAACTGATTCATTAACGCAGAGCCTAAACTGCGGGGGTTAGAAACTTGAAATTTTGGCAGTTGATACATTTTATTACACCCACTAAGGTAGGATTTTTGGAAATTCTACCCCTAAAGAGTTGAATGATTGTTTAGAAACCAGTCATTTTTAAAGTTAGAAGCATGAAATTTAATGAACAAGCTTAAAAATAAATAAAAATGTATTTCAGCGTTTTTGAAAATCTAAATCTGAGAGGGTAAAAAAGGGGTTGAAAGTTTGTATGGGGATTCCGTCACTTTTGGTGTAAGAAGAATGATATTTAGTATTAAAGCTATGCATACGTATTTCGTCGTTTTTAGAAATTTAACTCCAAACGGGAGAAACGGGGTAAAAGCATTAGTATAAAAATTTTAAAAAATAGGAATATACTATTTGAGTTTTTTGATTGAATTAATAAACATGAATTTCATAGTTTTTAGAAACTTTTATTTTTGTTTGGAAGAGTTGGGTGCAAATAATGAAATTCAAAATACGCAATATCTTATATCAATATCTCTTAGGGAGAAATATACGAACTTCACTATGTTGGTGGTGTTTGGATAAAAAAAACATATTCCATTATTGCCATATGTACCACTTAATTGGTATTCCCTAAGCTTATATTATTGTAAAGTTTCATTAAAATCCATTCAGTAGTTTATGCGTGAAAGAGTAACAAACGTCCATACATCCATACAAACTTTCGAGTTTATTATATGGGGTTTTCCAATAGGGACGCTTGAACTTTGACAGCTGATTGCGGCCATGTTGTTTGAGTGACAGCTGTCAAATGCAGTGTGTTATATTCATTCCGTCCTCCCAAACCACCATGGCAGGTTACAGTGTCGAGCAGCACGTGCAAATCATAAAATTGTTTTATGAAAATGGGTCTTCAGTTCGAGCAACGTTCCGCGCACTTCGCCCGTTTTACGGTCGCGATGATCGTCCTGCCGAGTCGACTATCCGTCGATTGGTGGACAAATTCGAGTCAACCGGGTCAGTTAACAATCAGCCGGTTCCCGTGCGTCAACGTAACGCGAGATCTGCCGAGAATATCGCCGCTGTGCGCGACAGTGTCCTCGAAAACCCGCGGCAGTCAATTCCGCGTCGCGCACAGGAACTCGGCCTTTCGCAGACGACAACTTGGCGAATTTTGCGTTGTGACTTGAGCCTGCACCCGTACAAGATCCAGCTGACCCAAGAGCTCAAGGTTAATGACCATAGACAGCGCCGTGTGTTCGCTGACTGGGCATTAGAGCAGTTGGAAGTTGACGCCGATTTTGGCAAAAAAATCATCTTCAGCGACGAGGCGCATTTTTGGATGAATGGCTATGTCAACAAGCAAAATTGCCGTATTTGGGACGAGACCAATCCACACGAGGTTCACCACGTGGCAATGCACCCGCAGAAAGTGACTGTTTGGTGCGGATTTTGGGCCGGAGGCGTGATTGGTCCGTATTTTTTCGAAAACGATAATGGTGTGGCCGTCACCGTCAATGGTGAGCGATACCGGTCGATGATAACCAACTTCTTTTGGCCTGAAATCGAGAATATGGATCTGGACAACATGTGGTTTCAACAGGACGGCGCTACGTGCCACACAGCACACGCTACGATGGAAGTTCTGCACGATCAAGCGCCCTTAATGGAAAACCCTATATTAGTAAGAAGTAGGATTATTATATGCCCTATACTGAACACACATACACTATACTGGATGGGCGAATAAATCGATTGGTAAATGTTTATTATTTTATCTTATTGATTAAAAAATGTACGAGATAAAATCCTTATTTTACCCGTACGAAGTCGGGACGGGCAGCTAATTACTCGCTGATAACGTATCTTTCTGTAGGTAAAAAAGGTTTTTAAAAACAGTACAGCAGTTTTTTAGTTTATTCGCTACAAACAAACATACAAAAAATCTATTTTTACTTATTTATAATATTAGTATAGATAAAAACCACGCGCGAGCGAAGCTGCGGGCAACAGCTAGTCTTATATATGTTTTTACAACCCCATGGAGTGTGTTCCATTTTTTGGAAAATTTCTTGAATCATGTTTAAGCACACGGATTAAGGCAAAATAATGACGGCTTATTAATATAGGTTTCCTCAGGAATTTTTCTTTCCCGCCAGCATAAATATAAAAACTCATTAGTGCTTGTTCGTATGTGAATTTGTCATCTTTAGAAATACTAACGTTCCATCATAATATTGGTCATTATATACGAAAATGTTTTTAAATTTCTATGCATGTATATTTATAATTTAACACAAACGCACATATATTAGTAACTATATGATAATATTTACGTACGCATTCATGTTATATCCGGTTTAATTAACTTTTGTTTTGTACAGCGCAAAAGAGGATTGCATATTAATGAGTTTTAAAACAAAAGCTTTCTATATTAATCAATTGCGCGGACTTTTAAACTGATTCAATTTGTATACGCTAAAAGCATTCAACATGTCGATAAAAAATATTTTAACAATATGCTCTGTAACTTTTTAAGGTTTATATTAATAACCAGCTAATGACGAACATGCGTAGCAATGACTCTTTCTCTTTTTCCTTTCTGTATAGACGTGTTGTCAGTGTTTGTTATATCTTTCTATCAGTATACTAGCTGTGGCCCGCGGCTTCATGCGCGTGTAATAAATAAAAATATAATAAATTATTTTATTACTATAATAACACACACGCACACACACATACACACTTACACATATGGCTACTGGTAAAGAAATACGTAATTAACGATTTGAAATTAATTTTCATAAGATACCGTAGGGCTTACCGATCTTATATAGGGCCTAACATTTGCGCCATCACATGTTCTTTGTGTATTGTGTACCAATTTTCATCAAGATTGGTCAAGCCGTTCTTGAGTTATAAGAAGACATACGGACAGATAAACAGACAAAAATGAAAAAAATAGTATAATGTGAATCACTGCATCATAAAACGATTATTTATCACAAAATTAGGTAAAAAAAAATGTACAGACAGAACCAATACATATATATAATAGTATAGATATAGATAGATTAGGTAGTTCTAATGTGCCTACATGTTTTCATTAGCAGGCATTCTCACAATCAAAATTTTTATATTGCACTCTTATTATTTAGTCTAAATCTCATTTTGTGTCAAATGTCACCAATATTCAACACCCATCACCTCACTTTGATATTGTATGAGTAACGACACGCAAGTATCAAAACTAACTATCCCAAATTTTACTGTTTAACTGTGATTAGGAACGCATTTGACATAAAAAGGGCTCTTTTATTTTTATACGTATAAGATTGTATTATTAAATAAAGTACTCAAAATATTATACTACATGTTTACAGTTTTTTTCAGCCCCGAATGATTTTAACCAATTTCGTTAGTACATCATACACTCAACTCAATTGCCAAGAAGATTAAAGGTAAACAAACCTTAGATTTACATAATATTATTTCATGCTATTTGCTTTTCTCTATTAATCACTAAAACAGTTCTTGATTAATGTATGTTTATGAATACCGTCAAGTGTGGCAACATTACCATATTCTTTTACTTTTTTGCAATTTTGAAGTAAATTGCAAAATAGTAAAAAAACATGGTAATGGAGCTCGTTGTTTAAATGTTTATTGATGATTTTTTTACAAATAAGTGTTTATCTTTTATTTGAACAATTGAATTCTACTAAATCTCACATATAAACGCTATAATAACCAAAAGTATGAGCGGGGTAAAATTGACACAATTTTGTCATCTTTACCTAGCCTACAGTTTGCATAGATTGTGTGCCCCAGAGAGCACGCGACATAAATAGAAACATGTGAATGTCAGCAGGGTTGTCAGAAGAATAATAAAACATAAAAAAAAAAACTTTTTGGAGGCATCTTAAATATATCTGAAGGGTAATCAAGCAAATTAGTTACCTACGTACATATGTAGTTCTTAACATCAAAACATTTCATCAAAAAAAATCGATATACATGGTTATTGGTAATTTGACGTATTCCCGTTAGGAGGTGATAAGGGTGACTATTTGCGATAATTTTAACCCCTATATGCGTTATGCAAAAGTGAACCATTTTTGAGTTATCATGTTTTTAGCTTTTTTCAAAAATAAATCAAACATTTATTTAAATAAAATCGCCTCATCACCTCCTAACGGGAATACGTCGAATTACCAATAACCCTGTATATTGTATTTAAAGTTACTGTTTTGGATGATTGAAATCCAGAATACTACTTGGGCAAAATTTGACAGCCCTAGTCACAGGTAAAGTTGTCATTCGTGCTTGTGAGGTAACTTTACCTAAGCTCAAGCAACATTATCTTTTCTAATAACTCAAGAAATGAGAGTTTAATAGGATTGTATCATTTCGATACACCTCAATAACAATATATCAAATACTATTTAATATAAGTCACTTATCTACACTTTGATTTTCTGTAAGAAATACCGATTTCTATGCGACGACGCTGCGAACACAATTGACCATAGTGGATGAAAAAGTACAATATTTTGACAATGAACAAAGCTGCCAGCTTGAAACACTTTTTGGCATACTACAATTTATTATAAAATCTACCAATGTGACTAAAGTTGTGCCTACTTCCACCTATAAAAAAATAATCTTAGCTTAGGTAAATATGCTCACGGAAGGTAAAGATGCCACGTTTGACGGTACTATAACATTATTCTACTGAACTATTTACATCTAATAACTTCTTTTAATTAATCTCACACATGATTTCATTCACGATCAAAGAAATCGGCTAAAAATATTTTTTCCATTACAATTTATTTATTCAAAATACTCCCTTCAATTACTAAAATCATATGTTGTTACATTGGCCTCGGCTGCGCCATTCAATTCTTTTGGATCAAATCATTCTCTGATAATTGAATTATTCTATGGCTTCAACTTCCAGCGAAACTCATATCGTTTTAAGGAGTTTGTCTATGTATCTATGAAATTATTTATGGTATAACATATAACGAGTATGTACAATTAAAGATTCCTTTTGTTGCTATAAATTTAATAAAATCTCGAAAATATTACACACAAAAAAATTTATACATTTGTTTTTAAATATATCTATATTAATATATAAAGCTGTTTGTTTGATCCGGCTAATCTCAGTAACTGGTTCGAATTTAAAAATTGTTTTTGTGTTGAATAGTCCTTTTATCGTGGAAGGCTCTTTTATTTATTATATTTTTATTAATTATGCGCGGATGAAACCTCGGGGCACAGCTAGTATTTAATATTTGCATAGAATATGATTGAGGCCATATTTTACATAAGACCAATATGGCACTAACACTGGAGTAATGTAAATTAAATTAAATTTTATAATTAATGGTTGCATTTCAAGCACATTTATATTACAAGTAAAGCTGTGAACAGACATAGAGTCGGATGCAGGAAGTTTCGCCGTGCAGAGGTTATGAGCGCATGTTTGCATGCACATGTGTCCATCCGGTTCCTGACACGATCTCATGCGTAATGCATGTCACAGCCACGTCATGTTTGTTTAAACGTCGTGAGTTCCTCGGTCAGTTCCTGAGCTATAAACTATTAATGACGTAACAATCATATCGGATTGAGCAATTTTGATACATTTGATGTTTTTCGATTTTTCTATTCCAAGTATTTTTGGCATCTATCATTTAATTATTAAAAAAAATATCATCAAAATATTTATGTATATTATTGAAAAGTAGTTTAGTATACGAAATCGATATTTCAAAGAGTTGCCCGAGAAATGATAGGCTTAGGTACATACCTACTTAAAAAATGTTTAGAATTGTATTAATCTTTTTATTATTCCCAAAACTGATACCTAATTTGAATATCATATTAGAAACATATTATATAAATTATAGATTAATGTGTGTTTAATAAAGGAATACAAGCTAGAGAGTATTAAGTATGATCGAAATTTAACATCTTTACCAATTGCTTCTCGTGGTTTCAACCTCGTTTAACATTACTGCTCTACTTTAGTAGTTTGCAGTCTGATGTAAATACCTAACTCAATATTTCGGCTATTTATTCATTTTACGAATTATTTTTCAAATTGGACTGTCAGATCCTTGAGGTAGTTTTGCTAGCAAATCGTCACTTTATCGCAATCGAATCGAAGCGTTATCGTTGCCGTTTAACCGTTTTCTTATCTTGCACAACGATACAGTTGCGGTTCAATCTAAGTTGAATCGGAAACGAATCTTAAATGTTATAAAGTAAAAGATTTGGCTCCCAATTAGGATTCAACTGAGGTTTATTTTTGCGAGGAATAAAATCGGACACATATCGTAACCGTTATAATTTAGTAGAATTGTGCTCTTGAGTGCTTTCAAATAATTAAAACTCTGCAGCTTTAAAATATTAGCATATTTTAATCGTTCCAAATACTTGATATTTTCATTCACCATTAAGGGTTCCATATATAAACATTACCTGTAACAAAATCATAAAAATATTATTTCAATTGACTTAATGTGATAACAAAGGATATAATACTATAACTCATAATTGGCAACATGTTTAATACATAATAAAGGTTTTATTCTTCTCACAATGCTACCGCAAATAAGTCTCTTAATACTCGGTGTTGCTAATCGTAAAATGTTATAAGTCGATGAGGTGCTACGCTATTTTGGTTTTTGTAGCCTTTTAATAGATTTACTCGGTGGTAGAGCTTTGTGCAAGCTCGTCTGGGTAGGTACCCCCCACTCATCAAATATTCTACCGCAAAACAGCAGTACTTTATGTTGTTGTGTTCCGGTTTGAAGGGTGAGTGAGCCAGTGTAATTACAGGCACAAGGGACATAACATCTTAGTTCCCAAGGTTGGTGGCGCAGTGGTGATGTTTTTTTTTTTTTTTAAGAAATGTACAAACCGCTGTCTATGGGCGTTGGTGACCACTTACCATCAGGTGGCCCACATGCTCGTCCACTAATCTATACCATAAAATATATATACATATATATAAAAAATCGAATATTTATTGAAAATTTCAGGTAAGTTTATTATTAGTTATGTGAAATTGCATTTTTTGTTCTACTCTTTTTTCCAAAAGTTTGATAACACTAAGCACGTTACAACACGACAAACAAAGATAGGAAAAATGTACTGAATTATTAAGTCTTTACCTATTTATATATAGATTGTCTTTGTGTGTGTGTAAGGGATGGTTAATATTTTTTACAGTGCCAATGTGCGTGTAAGAATCCAGTTATTATAAGATGGCCTATTTGGCTGACCGCCTACCTATTATATAAAAAATATATAGATAATCTTTAGATTTGTATTGTAGTCAATCTCGGATAATAAAACTTATTGGGATTCAAAAATCGACTGAGACGTTGTTTTTCAAGATTTTTCGTTAAATATTTCCAAAGCATCATTTCGTTAGCAAGTTTGTCAGCTATAAATTAATTAAATAAATATTAAATGAATCGAACACAAGAAAGGCAAACGTATATCCGATAGCAATGATTATAAATTTCATAAACTCATTCATAAACATTTTTTCACGACATCAATTCCAAATTTAAAAACCGTAACAAAAACCATTATAACGGTTTTATTAAAAAATAAAATAACGATACCGACATGATGTGCTTTTCAAAATGTCGGTATATGTATTTATGAATGTTTTAACTTATGACCTTTTTATAGATGTTAGTTTTATAAACGGGTTTTGAATAGCAATGAACACGTGTCGAATAACGAAATGTATTATTGATATGTCAACCGTATCGATTATATTTTGAATTATAACACTCTTAAGGAAATTACACTATAAACACATACTACAACAACAGTACATAAATGTCCCATTGTTTTTTTTTTTATATGTTTATAGTCAAAAATATATTATGTCAACAGTTTAATCTAGCTATTTACATAGGTAGACTGGCGAAATGGTCTGTTGGTAAGTCACAACTGTCCATAGACATCAATTCATCATTCAAATTACTTTATTCAATATTGAAGTATAACACTTTCTTATTGATTGTCAAACTGGAAATTACCACCGGTTCGGAAAAGAAACACCCAGCTCTGAGAAGAACCGGCGAAAGAAACTCAGCGGGTAGATGTTTTATCATATTTTTTTTAATGTACCATATGTTGATTATACACAACAAAAAAAAACAATAGAAATAGCCATGCGGCGATCCTCTCATTCCCAAGGTATGTTATCCATAAATTCATTAATTGTATAATAAAAACACAAGCGTTCCTTTACGATCGGCAGTGTAAGAAGTATTAACGTTCTCGTCATCGTCAATGCACCACCAATTTTTTTACTATTTAAACAAAGATACCGAACATTAAATATTTTATATTACGACTAATGTGACAAATGATTTTGATCTTACATAATACACTGCAACAGAGCAATTACTGTGTTATAATCTAAAAAAAATGATAACCAAAAAAAGGGTCCCGCAGTGTATTCCCAAGTACTAAGGCTGGGTGCGCACGAGCGACAATTACCGTCCATTGTTCGTGACCACCGTTCGTTGAAGCGGGCCGTGTGTAATTACACGCTTTACTGCCTGTTACGTTTTGCTTAAGACAAGACCTTACGCAAATTATTGCCTTGGAACGCTAGAACGAGCATTTTCATAGAATCCCCTGTGGTCTGACGAGTTTAACGCGTTAAATTTAATTCGAACGGTATAAAGTTAACGTAAACGCGTCATAAAATAACTTTGTTCTTTATAAGATTTTTTTTTCTAAGAACTAGGGACTTACTTCATGTACACTTTCGTAGATTATTATGTTGAAAACTTGTGAGATATATAATGAATTCACCTTCTAATGTAGTCAAGTCATATATGGTTATAATGACGATATTATGAACATGCTCAAATTAAAAATTCCAACAATTCCAGCAATCCAACACGACCGGAAAAAGTTCAGGCGCAGCACCAACGGCTTTACGTGCTTTCCGAGGCACAGGAGTGTACACACTTCCAATTTCCAGACTCCGGGCTGCTACTATTAGTCGACCTGGGAATTGAACCCAGGACCGCCGGGTCAGCGGCCTTATATCTAGCCACTAGACCAACGAGGCAGTCAAGGTACAAATAATACTATAATAATATGAAGACTGCCGGAGGCGAAGAGTAAGGAGAAAGACCCAATCAAACCAATCAGCAAAAAAAATTGATATATTTGTTATATGTTTTATCCTAAGTCATTCGGACTAAGCAACGAATCCCATGTTTCAACTTCATATAGTTATTCTGCAAAGACACAATTCTAAAATACAAAGGTGATCTGTTATAGTTAACGGGTGGATTGTTTCACCCACTGCCTTGCTTGCTAGGAATATATAAATATACTATATACCGCATATCCATACCTAAAAAACTTAGAATGAAATTTCCGTATCAATCGCATTAGTAGTTATTGCGTGAATCGGTTACAAATCAAGCAAAATTTACCTCTTTATAGTAGCATCGTGATTTCATTCTGACGAGTATATTATAATTTATTTTTTCTTTCGAGTTTTCGACGTATATTTGTAATACACACTACATTGATGTGTTGATGAACAGCTTTGCATGTAATTTTTATATGTATATTATAAAAATGAGAAAATAATTTACACAAACAATAACTCAGCCAGTTTACTGAGATCAAAAAACAACAATCTAAAGTTTGCACTAGAATTTTTTTTATTAAAATTAAATTTCGTATTATATGATGAGAAACTTTATATTAAATTCGTTGTTAAAATAATATCTTACTTCTGTTTGTTTACACTTAAAACAAATACCTTTAAAATAAATCGGATAACCATTTTGAAATTCGAAGCTATTCCAAATTGAGTTTTACACCTCGTATTGCCTCTCCTGATGACAGGAGGGCTGTTTTACATTTCACGAAGAGGATCAAATCAATTAAAAGGTGAAACGCTGCAAGCATTCTTGACACCGTTCCACGCGGTCATGATTTGTACAATAGCTTTTTAATTTTTATTTGTATAAATTTAACAATTTAATGTATTAATAAAAAATATATTATTACTGACAAATAAATAAATAAATTATATATAATTGTCTAATAAGAAAGCTAATACATCCTTACATAAAATTATACTGTCATTTTGCTTTAAAGTTGCGCAAAGTACAACTTTGCTGTTACAAAGGAAAACCGTAGCCGCAACTCATTTTATATTCATGTGTACCCACCCTTATGGCCAGTGAAGCGTTTTACTCGTGATCAAAGTGAATGAACCACCGATATCAGTAACGATTTACAACGACCTTGCTGTGAGTTTACTTAAATAGAACCGTTACTGGGATAACGATGCTGTATAAATCATAACAAAATAATATTAATATCTCAAACAGTAATTAACAAGATGTCGTTGCTTTGTCTATAGCTCTTTGATATAAATTTCTTTAACACCGTTTTAACGATCACTATTAATGTTGGCACATTTTTTTCTTGTTAATTTTTAACTTCAATTATGGAGAGAGAAGGTTTGTATTATTATTTTTTTATGTATAGTCCAAAAATCATTACATTTGAACGAGACAATTTCAAACTGCTACGTAGATTACCTACTGTTAAGCTAAAAGGTCGATTAATTTTAAGTCAATCCTAAAAACAAAGAACTGTCCAAAAAACGCTACAACCTATATATGGAGGGATAAAAAATCAATTAAGAAAGACGATTGTTCGTAATCCATGCCTAAGTAATACCGCAGCTGTATTATACAGGATGTTATCCATTGTACACGCGCAGACTATGCAAATAGATAGGTTTAGGGCATGGTCTAAGTATAATGCGAATAAAATAAAATACAATAAGAATTACATTCCCTTAAGTATAAACTTTTGACGTTTTTCCGGGAATTATTAATATATATTTTTTAATCTACGTTAAGTGTTCCGTCCAAGTTGTATTGTCAGTAAAATTGATGGTGCTAACTATTTATAATACTATATATAATAAACATAGGTTGAAAATAAGCCAAACAAGTTAACGAAAAGGATGATATAGATTTTATTTAGAAGTAGCTTATGCCCGATTTATGTTGTAAAACAATTAATTTGACTCGACTAAGATGCCATCGATTATCCATTGATAGTACTATGCAATAAATATTCACGATATTACAAACGTCTAATTGTCAGGTGATCAAATTCCATCAATAAGCTGTCAGGGTATCCAAAATTTCACTTTTATACAAATTTATCTGTCAAAATTCTCACGCGAGTTAAAAAGCGGGCCCGCTATATTCGCTTACATATTATCACTTACACCTCACGCATAATGATATTTTGATTGATTCATAATTCATATCGATGTTACGTGAAGATCAATTACTATGAATATGAAAACGTATTCAAACTTGGATGTATCATGTCTTTTTTATTCACGAAATTAATAATTCAAATCTTCGGTTCTCACGATATTATGCTAATAAATTCGTATGGGGATATATAATTAAATATACTGTCTGTTCGTTGTTTTCTACGTTATTCATTATAATAATAATTCTGTAGAATTACTAATATCGAATATATGAAATAACCCGATAAAAAGAGTAACTACTGATATTTTGTTTTCTTAAAGGTAGAATCTTAAGGCTGGGCTAAGGCGTCTTTGGTGGAATACACATGTGACAGAATTTCAGTGAAATTTGACACATGCAGGTTTCCTCACGATGTTTTCCTTCGCCGTAAAGCACGAGATGAATAATAATCACAATTTGTGTTTATTTATTTTTATGAATGAATTATTAGATATTTTTATTATAGAATAAATATACATTGGCATTGTAAGACAATACTAAGTACAGCTGTTTTGCGGTAGAATATCTAATGAGTGGCACAAAGCCCATACCCATACCCATGTAGTAAAAGTATACTTAAATAAATATATATGTAATTTGATTTATTCTTTTTGTATAATATTAAATAAGATGGCGAAAGTAATGTGTTATAATTTGCATCTTTATTTAATGATATATTTTATAATCTATGTTGAAATTATAATGAAATTTGATTTATTACGGAATCTATAAGTTTGTCTGTTTACCTAATCTAAAAAACCAATATAGCTTATTGAAATGAACTTTTTACACATGTGTTTCGATTTTATTGGGATTTTAAATTATTCATTTTAATTATATATTTGAAAATAAGGCGGAATATTATACGAACGAAGCCGGAAATATTTAGAAATTAGGAAATAATAAATAACAAACTAAATTGATTGAGCAATTTATTATTGTCTATCTTAAATATACGCATATAGAAAATTATTGGGGAAGTGTGTTTGTATATAAATAGTTTAGTTTTTTTGAATAAAATAATTATGCACACATATAAATTTTGTTAATTATTTTTAATTTTCCTTGCGTCACGTCAAAAACCACTGTTTAACATAGCACAGCTATGAGTTATATTCTTTACTATATCAGATGTATGATGATATTATATCAGATGTATATACAGCCTGTGAATGTTTGAAGAGAAAATTTGATGAAGAAGAAATGAGAAAAAGGTTAGTCGAATACACACAGAATTTCAGTGAAATTAAACATATGCGGGTATCTTCGCGTTGACTTTCTTCACCGTCAAGCACGGGATGAATTATAAACACAAATTAAGCACATGAAAATCGATCATCGGTAAAGATTTACGCGTAACAACAGCTGGGCCATCTCGGCTATAAGTGATGCAAGGATAGATAAAATTATTTCAAAAGATAATTTTGAATTGCCAATGCTCAATTCTTCGTGACCCATATCGTGGTCCTTAATAAATTGAAAAAGATATCGATAGAATCCCGTATACAAAGTCGTGGTCAACGCATATAATAGCTTATATAACAGGCAAGCTTCGACAGAGACAAATTAATCAAATAGAATTTAAATTATATGAAAGTGACGGGTGTATTGATTAATGTGATATCGCTTAATTTTGTTTGAATTGCCTTGTATTCGAAATAACGACGATAAAAAATGTTTTGCCTAAATATAAACGGCATATAATTTATCAGTAATAATTCAACATTTTGTTTGTATTAATATATTTTTGTCACGCTAACATTTTGAATCATAGAGTTTGAAAAAGGAAAGTATTGTTTGATGTAGTTTGTATTAAGTATGCCTATTGTTCTTTATTTTATTTATGTATGTTTCTCTTATCTGGAGTGGAGACCACGCCTTGGCAAACGTAGCGTAGGTTCCTGCTAGGTCATACTAGGTGGAGTGATGATATACGCAAAGTGGCTGGCAGCGAATGGAGATTGAGAGCTGAAGATCGAGCTCATTGGCGTGCCATTGGAGAGACCTATGTTCCAGTGGACGAAAAAGAGTCGGAGATGATGATTATGATGATTGTTTCTTAAATCGAATTTATGAATTAAATATCTGTTGCGTGATGTTCTAAGATACAATATAAAAGAACGGGACGGGAACGGGATTAATCGACATACAAACTCCTCTAAGCAGCAACATCCATGAAAAGAAACGTAAGAAATATTAACCTTTTCCGGTGCCACCAACCTTCGGAACTAAAATGTTATAGCCCTTGTGCCTGTAGTTACACTGGCTCACTCACTTCAAACCGGATCACCACTAAGTATTGCCTTATAAAAAACATTTTGTAAGTTTTGAAGCCGTATGAGAAGTCTTTAATGGTACGTTACTTTTAAATTAAAAGACTATCGGTTACTTATATATAATAATGATTCGTTAAATATAGGAACCCGACATAAAAGTTTTTATTGATCATTAAATTTATTAATATAATGTTTAAAATGTTTCTTATTAAAATTCTTACTGTTAAGTGCAAACAGCTGTCCACTGATCAACATGCAGAATGCGTCCGATAGATCTTTTTATAGACACTGCTTCTTCGTAAGACGGGCTAATTGAAATTTTATTAGCCTGTGGTCGATCGTATGTGATAACGAACACTGAATGATCGTTGCAAGTCGAGGAATAGTTGAAAATTAATTACTTTTTCTTTATTTATGTGAGTTACGTTAAAATAGATGTACATTCTTCTACCGTACAATTAATAAATTGGAGCTCCAACCAAAATAATTTGAATGCATGAAATATCACACTATAAACGGTAAATTTTCAATCTAAATATAAAAATGAAATGTACAGAAAAAATAATTAAAAACAATAAATATTATCTCTACAATATTAAAAGTTGCAAAGGACGTGAAATATTCACTCAGCTTGATGTTGAGGATGAAACGTTAACACTGGTTTTCATTGTACATCTGGCTGCAAATATCAGAATTAACAATGCCATTGTTACAATAAACGACAATAATATAAACATTACACCATCTAAATAAATACACACAAATAATACTTTGAAATAGTATTAAAGTTAGCTTTTATAATTGGTTTTTGTTTTATTTAATATAAGATGGAATTACTTAAATTTGTGTTAGAGTACATAGTGTCGAATTGCGAAAATAATTTTAAGGAATTGCAAATAAAACAAACAAAAATCATGCAAACGCAAATGAAAAACAGGGCGTAATTCAATAATACGAGAAATTCCGAACTCCGAAGATTTAAGAGAAGATATTTCTTCTTTACACTTAACTTACATTGTATTTTCTCATAAATACATACAAAGAAGTAAAAGTGGAAAGATTAAAAGGAAAATGCCTTTTCCTTTCAATAAAATTAAATTAAATCGAAACGAATAGGAAAAAGGGGCAATCAGTAATTGAAGGAAATAGCTACAGTCGAGCTTCGCGTTTATTAAGCTCGTCTGCAAATAAGCTTCGTTCTTTCCATTACCTACTAAGGTTATAATTTAAATACATAATGAAAGAAAATATAAGTGGTCACTATGATGATGTATAAAGTCGTATTTAAGTAGATTTCGTGATGATTCATGATTTCGATCGTATTGTGTATACTGAAATAATTTTGCTGAATCATATACAAGTATATTGTCTTCACTTACACATGGACAATAACAATAAGCGAGAGCGAGACGAAGATATTTATTATCATTGAAAAACTTGCAAAAACAATTATCTTAAATGCAAATACAAATAAACCGAACTAAGCAAAAAATACCTCATGTCAAAACCATATAAGGTGAATCTGAGCAAATATTATTCCAGACTTGAGTTGAGATAGACTTTAATGTAAATATTTGTTCTTAACAACTTGTCTGAGAACAAAAAGTGATGCAAAACAAAATGTGATGACCTTTTTACGTTTCATTATATATATATATATAATGAAACGTAAAAAGTACTGCGTACTTATAAGCAGAAATTAATATTTTATATTGAATAAGCTTATACGTTAATTCGATAATAAGGAAATTTAAACATGACTATATAATAGTAACACGATAATTGGTTTTTCAGAAAAAAAAGTCTTAACTCAATAATTTATGGAAATGCCCGCTAATTCTATACCAAGTTTATTTTAATGTGTTGGTATTTTTATATATAATGTGATGTATAAGAATTATATTATGATGTATGTATGCATATTATGTATTTTGTATATCTCGGAAACGGCTATGATTATGATTTGGCTATTATATATAAATGATTTTGAAGGTCGGTAGCCTAGATATTTTAATATTAATAAACTATAAGTGTATTAAAGAAAAAAAAGCATTTAAGCAATTATACATATATATTTAAGAAGAGAGTGGTGTTATCTACTTATCATTTGCCATGGTGGTCCAGTGGTACGAACACGTGAATCTTAACCGAAGAACGGGTCAGATCCGTGTAAGTACCTCTGAATATCTATGTGCCTAATTTATGATTAGATTACTCGTATTCGAATGTTAAGAAAGATATCGGAAGGATATGATGAAGAAGCTCGAATATGTCAAATGAAAGTCAGCTACAAGTGTATTGTACCAACTCGCTGGAGCATGGTGCACTAAACTCCAAACCTTCCCCTTAATAGGAAAACCTTAGCTCAGCAGGTTATATCAGGTCACTTGAGTTTACGTGCTGTTACTTTACTATAATATATAATTATTGTGCTTGTTAGTAGAGCTTTGTGCAAGCTCGTCTGGGTAAGTACCACCCACTCATCAGATATTTTACCGCAAAACAGCAGCACTTGCTATTCTTGTGTTCCGGCTTGAAGGGTGAGTGAGCCAGTTCAATTACAGGCACAAGGGACATAACATCTTAGTTCCCAAGGTTGGTGGCGCATTGGCGATGTAAGCGATGGTTAACATTTCTTACACTGCCAGTGTCTAAGGGCGTTGGTGACCACTTACCATCAGGTGGCCCATATACTCGTCCACCTATACAACAAAAGAAAATATAGCCCAGCACTGGGACGTTTACATGCTTTTGCTTTACTATAATATACAATTAATACATCGTAGCTTTAAGGTGTTTCACGTTGAGACTAAAAAAAATCAACAGCAGCCATAATACCAAACGATATATCCAATAATAAACTCGTAGTACCCTCATAACTTTTTATAAAACATTTAACCTTGGCAAATGCAAGTTTCCAAGTCGTTTAGACATTGAAGACAGATTTTTTTATACTTTTCTCAGCATGTATAAACCCAATAACAGCTTCCAGTAATTGGAAATAAAAACGAGCTGGAACGAGTATTTTAAATCAGCCGGTTAGAACAAAGCATCCTCCATCGATTAATGAAAAAGAAAACATTGATGCGGGCAACGATTTAAGGACGAATATTTATATCAAGCGATAAAGCTATAAAATCAAAGCTATATTCCGTGGAATGCCAGCCGATCGCAGGCCTATATACGTCGCGTTTCAATTTACTGCTTTTTAACATTCCAATCACGAGTCAATGAACCATAAAATTCTATATCGACACGATTAATGAAAATACGAACATACGAATAACAAATATATAACATCATTCGGATATTTGATCTATAATCAAAATGTATTTGTAATCGGCCATGTATGTATTTGGAATGTTTTTAAAAAGGTTTTTAGTAATATTTTTGTCGGTACAGAGTGATTAGCAATTTATATATATTTTTATATATATATAAATAAAAAATAAATTTCAAAAATTGCTCAATGCGTCAAATTTATATAGTAAATATATATAGGCAAAAGTAGCATTCTGTTATTGTCTCAATATTGGGTTAAGGTCTTCCTCAAAGGTGAGGAGAAAGTGCTAGTTGGTGGATACCCCCATGAATAGTACGTGTTCACCCTTGTACTGTATGTTTTTAATGTAAATTTGCATACATATTTGCTTTAATAATTATGTTGTTACAAGGCTAAATACAAAATTAAATACGACTTCATAAAACATTGTATATATTTGCGTCAGAAAAAAATGTATGTAACCTAATCTTACAAACAATGTACTCAAATTCAATCTTGAACTTTAAGCTCAAAGAAATATGTACTTGAAATTCAAAACTCCACAAATAATATATCATAGTATAGCTTTCACATAAGACACCAGCCTATACGAGAAGCATATAAATCGTAAAGATTTCAAACCACTTTTACTTTTAAATAGCAAAGGAGCCGCATTCAATTCAGCTATACATACTCGATTGCTTTGGAGAGGTCATAAATTTTGTTATTAGTAATCGATAATTCGCTCTCGACGCACAGAGTTATGCGACCGGTTCTGTTTTATAAATACGTTTTTTGCTTTTTATGCATTAGGATTTGCGAATGCATTTAGCGAATAGAATTTGTTATTATGTTTGAAGCGTCAAATGTATGTTATGTTTTCTTGTTGTGACCTCTTTGTTTTCAACCTCTAATTTCGAAAACAAAGAGGTCTGACCAAAAAAACATAACACAAAGTCAATCCAATAAAATGTTTTTGTTTCTTCTACTTGAGCTCTGAAAGTACATAAAGCTTTTGGTGCTGTGCTTACGGTCGTATGGGATATGTCGTTCTATCAGGTTATATGCACTTGAGTTAGGCACAGACTTGGGCACTATATGTTCTGTGCAAAAGGCTAGTCGCCTATTTTCTTATTATGTAAATACAATTGTATAGAATGGAATACAACGTATCTTTATGACTGTCTATTTATAAAGTTAATGCCCAGCATACGTAGCAATGCCTCTTAAAATTGTTTTAAAAACAATAATCCGAGACGACTCACACGTCATCTATTTTTTTTTTTATGGTATAGGCCACCTGATCGTAATTGGTCACCAAAGCAATAGACAGTACCTCTTTAAAAAAAAAAACATCGCCAATGCGCCACCAATCTTAGGAACTAAGATGTTAATCGCCTTTTGCCTGTAATTACACTGGCTCACTCACCCTTCAAACCGGAACACAACAAAACCAAGTACTGCTGTTTTGCGGTAGAAAATCTGATGAGTGGGTGGTGCCTACCCAGACGAGCTTGCACTAAGCTCTACCACCGAGTAAAACATACTTTGATAATAGTACAGCGCTAAAAATCTTCACGCAAATATCGATAACATTTTTAAAGAATTTTGACTAAATTTAAAATTACGCTCTAATAACAATCAAATTAAATATTATTTGTTATAATTAATACTTATTTAATATTTAATCACCATGAACAGTAGCAGCTATAATAACTTTGAAGATATGATGAACAAAACTTAATCGTGACTACAGTTTGAAATTCTATGCAATAATTATTTCACAATTTTATCTCTGGTCGATTATTTTATTTATAGTGCACTAGAAATGCCCACTGTGCTCCGAGGGATATGAATAGTGATGTGTGAATACGTGATAGTTTATCGATTATTGTTTTTTTTTTTTACCGTATAGACTGACGATCCACCATTGGGCCACCTGATGGTAAGTGGTCACCAATGCCCATAGACAATGGCATTGTAAGAAATGTTAACCATCGCTTACATCGCCAATGCGCCACCAATCTTGGGAACTCAGATGTTATGTTCCACACTGGCTCACTCACCCTTCAAACTGGAACACAACATTAACAAGTACTGCTGTTTTGCGGTAGAGTATTTGATGAGTGGGTGGTACCTACCCAGACGAGGTTGCACAAAGCTCTACCACCGAGTTTATTGAAATAGATAGATAATGACTTGACTTGTGATAAGAATTATTTTAACATGTATATATATATAAAATAAACAAGAATACTGTACAAATCGTGATCGGTTGGAACTGTAGTAATCACAGTAGAATTGATTAAACAATTTAATTCATTAATTAATCCTTAATACTTGAGATGAGCTTAAGTACAACTTCAGTCCTGTCACAAGAATCACAAGTGAAGATAATAATGGAGAATGTATATATTTTAATGATTTTCAAATAAATTTCATTTAGTAATACAACTATTTGTATCAATACATGTACATGTAAAATATTGGCTGAGTTCAACTCATTCTCACCCAATACAGATAACATAATTCAAATCAAATTATTTTTGTAAGTATATAGAAATGTGTACCCAAATACAACCTTCAAGTAGAAGTTTAAACCCTCCTAAAACGATCATTTTTATCATTTTTATAACTTATATTATATTTTATTATTTACACTAATCATGATTATGTGCTCCAATGGCGGCCATTCTTAACGTATTAAACCAATATTATAATAAAAAAATATTTTCTTTAAAATATGAAGCAACATTTATTTTATAATGTAAATAGATCAAATTTAATCATTAAATAATTTATTTTAATATCGAGAGAAATTCCGCTAAGTACAATGATCATCAGCGTCTATTACAATTAAAATTATCGATAACCCGATCTCCCCATCACTATCCTTGCATGCGGGCATCGCATAAGTTTTGATATCATCTATTTTTATCTATGAACTACGGCAGCACATTACAAATGAAATGAGCCCTTTGTTGTGAAATTACAGTGTTTCTCCTGTTGTTGTATCGTGGCCATTGTGTTCAAGACTAGACCACTCTTTGTCAATTTCGAAAAACCTTTGTCGTTTAAAGCATTTGAATGTACAAATATTAAATATTATGAATTGAAATGTTGGTTGCAGTATTATATTTTACAGCCGAGCTGGCTCAGTGGTCAGCACGCGTGAATCTTAACCAATTATCGCGGGCTTAATCCCAAGTAAGTGCCACTAAATTTTCATATAGTTTGGGATTTTTTATTCATTTCGCGCTCTGTGGTGAAAACGTCGAGAAGAAACCTGCATGTGTGTAATTCTGCCACATGTTTATTCTTCGTCCTACATTGGAGCAGCGTGTTGGAATAAGTTCCAAACCTTTTTTTATTATATTTTATCAGTAAAACTTGGAAGGCAACCTTTGTGTATGTAATATATTTATTTAAAATCCGTTCCTAGTGAGCGTCTACGTCGAGGAAGGAGTAACTGTGACAAACAAGTCGATCGGGCGGATAGTGTAGGAGATCCCATGATGAATGATATTTTGATTATAATATATATATAGATAATATTTGTCATGGCAATCAAAATAGTTTAGAAATTAGTAAGCTGCAGGCCCTATTATAACATAAACATAACATAACACAAACTGTCTGCTTGAAAAATAAATATGTCAACAATGTCAATATTGATGGTGCCGAAATCAGTGATGGATCAAACGGTGTCGAATTCAATTCATCTCAAACAAATATGGCGCCGTCTATTTTTATAAAATAAAACCACACTTTATTCAAGTACTTACAAAAGTATTAGCATTTGTTAAATCGTCATGTTACAGGAATTAATAGAATATTCGAACCGGTTTGGAATGTAGATTCTACAGAGAATTACCGGTAACAAACTTAATCAAAATATAAGATATAAAAATATTAAATAAACTTTATTTCAAATAAGTAGCATCCATAGTGGACTAGTGAAAACAATTAAAAGCTTATAGTCTATGTTAGTAAATATATTTTTAATATTTGGTCACAAGTTCGTTGCCAGTTATACATAATATACGAACAATATGACGCACAATTGGAGAATCATACCTTAATTGTTTGGTATGAAGCAAGAACCTCTAGGAAAGACATAGGTTCATTCACAGGTTCCTTTTTATGCCATACACGCGAACAAAGCCTCGGGCGAAAACTAGTCACCTATATATCCTTGTATATATAAGTAAATAAAAGCGTCCACTTAAAAAAATTAACATAAAATTCACTATTAATAGGCAAAATTAAAATCGATTACTATTAAATTATTAAGTATATTAAATTGGCTACATAACTGTAAAAAAATATTCCATGATAATCATGTTCAAAGGGAATGTTTTTTCCTTATTGTTATAACTTATTCCTTGAATCAAACATTTTTTTTAATGAAAGCATAGTTAGTTTTTTTCGTTATTTAATTGTCATTATGCAATTGTAGTTACATTTTTTCGCTCGTTTTTGATATTAATTACCTATCCGTTCTCAAGAACGCCCTCCATACGCACACACACATAAATTGATATATACAACCATCTAAAGTGTACTTAACTTTACTTAATTACTTAAATTTAATGGTATTAGTTTTTTTTGGCATTAATTGATATTTTTTGATAAATTAGAAATGTAAGTTAATTTAAATATTGATCTTACCAATTAACTCACGATTGACTTTAAGATTATGTAAATAATTGATTATTTATTTAAGACTTTTTGATTATGTGCCTTTGCATATATTTTCCAAAAAAAAAAAAAAAACAAATGTAAATGTTACCATATAAAGTCACTTTCAACGCTAATGCATTTTTAATTACCGAGAACTTTTGAAATAAATTGTTCCATAGAATTGCAGACAACAAATTATCCCAATGAACAACAATTAAGTTAAATTAGTGTTGTTATAACCCACATATAAATAGCTCCCTAATAAGTATATCCTCTATTACAATTGATAGTAAAACTATGTGCGTGGACGCATCGAGGTCAATGAACTTTAGTTTTAATTGTATACTCAATTGAGTTTTTATGACGCTTATAAATTTCGCTTTCTGTTTTATAGGTCCTTACAACACTTAGTTTTTTGTACTTAGTGCTAATATTATTTTATACAAGTACTAATTAGGAAACATTCACGAGATTGAAAATATTCCACCACATGCATATGCACATAACTGCAGTGGTGTAATCGACCCTAAGTCTTCTTTTTGGCTGTCAGGCTTGGCACTGTTAAGGGTTGTTCATTTTGCTTACACTATTTATATAAAATTACTTTTAATTTCTCATTCATTGAATCTGGAATACAACAGTAAAAAGTATTTCTATTAAAAGGTATAACAACAGTGAATCGGTGGTACCCACCGATGAATAATACACTATCAGCAAAAATATATCAATAAACAACGAAGCCAAAGCAATAAAAACTAAATAGAAATTAAGATGATAGATTATAAAAAACAGCATTTTTTCGCAGAAACATCATTAAAAATAAATCGATTAACCGGCTCGCATTTAAATTGCGTCATTTAAATACGTGCCTAGTCATTCGATGTAAAATTAACATCAAACACATACAAATTATAGCTCAATAGAGATGTCAACGATTTATATCGATAAACCAATCTGTCGCCGTGTTTACATAAACATAACGGTAATGTCGAGTAATTTTGAATACAGAACTCTCGAGGTATTCAATAAACTAGTCTTATTCAAGCGTCTGTCGCGGACAGTGATTAGTTTTAATGTACTGTTATAGTGCAATATATTAGAATTGATTTTATATATATTTGTATGTAGTTATTTCTAAAATAATGATGTTAAATTCTTAGAAAGTAACATTAATTTGCTACTAACATAGTTATTAAGGATATTGTTACTAACATTATATGGACACCCTGTCTGATTTAAATGAATAAATAAAAATAAAAAAATAATTTAAAATAATTGAAGGCGTAATTTGTATAGACAACAATTTTTTTTTTTAAATTTGTGTTATAAGTTTTTTTATGTTATGTATTTTCATTGCATAGAAAGTCTCAAAACAATATCTTATTGTTTTTAATGAAACCTAAATATAAACTTGTGTTATAAACATTTTATGTTTGCACAAGTTTTATACAACAGATTCGTTATTGAATATTTCATTAAAGTAGGTTTAACATAGCTATATATAATATTACAACACGTTTCAGGCTAAAAAATAACTATTTAATTTCTGTATAAAATAAACTAAAGCTATCTCTTGATATTTTATTTATTTACTTATTTTTATTTTATAGCTAGGCGGCTACCTGATGATAAGTGATCACCAACGCTCATAGACATTGGCATTGTGAGAGATGTTAACCGTCGCCAATGCCCCACCAATCTTGGGAACTAAGATGTTATGTTTGTGCCTGTAATTACACTGATAAGTGGGTTCATCCTCTTTTAAACGAAGATGTATTCGTATTTAATTAAACATCACATATTATAAAATACGGGACTGAAAAGATGAAGCCAATGACGTATCTACAAAACATAAGTTAGGTGTTGTATATAGAGTAACCGCCTTATTCATAAACTTTATTTAACTGGTGATTAGTTAAACAATATTTTGTCTTCTTCTTTCGTATGTCAAATCAATAATGACAGAAAGAGACAAATCAGTGTTTAGCTAAACAGTAACTAAGCAACGTTTATGTATAAGGCCGTAAATACATAGACCATAGACGACCGGTATCGTCGTTGGGCAAAAATTTAATCCGATTTTTACAATTTTTGACCGACTAAAAAAATGTATGATATGTACGAGTATGTATTTTTTTAAATTGAGATAGTTATACCTTCAACTTCTCAGTAAATACTAAAAATTACCAACTAAAACAGATACTCTTACGAAGTGATACATCTTTAAAGGTGTAAACAATATTACATTGCATATTATAGTCCACGATTTTCTCAAGAACTACTGATCCCATTTAGATAATTGAATACATGATTTTTGAATAGAAAGATATTGTGTGTCATCCTAATGCATTAGACTATGATCAGAGGAAATGCTTATTACATTAACTAACAAAGACATCGCGGGAAATTACAACCATTCGCTTAAAAAATATAATCAAAGTGTAATGCGAAAATAATATCCCTTCGGTCATTACAATTATTAGCCATAAAATCAACACGACGTCTCTCTATTTCGTGCTATAACGTACTTAATTCCGTTGCGGAAGAGTTAACGTTCCCACAATTGTCCGTGTGAAATCGCGTGTCGCCTCAATCACTTTTATGTCGGTCAACTACTGTCAATTGTACCATTCCTCGATCCAATCAGAGACGAGCGAATTTACATTTTACCGAGAATGGAAGGCGATACAACAAGGTAAAGTCCTTTTGAGTGATGTTTTAAGGTCAAATCGCATTTCGAATAGTTTATGTTCCTGGGTAAATTGTTATTTTAATGACGTCAGCGATTATCGACAACTGTTTGCTTTGGTTCAACATATTATTTGAATTATATATTTTTTTTCAATATAAATCTTATTCGTGCAATTATATAGTTCTGTTATTAATGTTCGAAATCTCGAGTTTGTGAAAGCGTATTATACATTAAATTTATTATCTAATTCAATTGTAACAATCGATTACATTGATAGAGAGTGAAAATCGAACGGCCTACAGCAAAATCGATTCGCAATCAATTCGTCACTGTCCGCTACCGTTGCTTATCGATAACAGGCGTTCGCATCACTAATTCGATATGTACGACCGATTGATTGTTTTTGATTACGATAGGCGTCCCGATGTCTATGATGTCTTTCATTTAGTCTCCGATGTATAATTAGCTTTTATTTTGTTTTATATATTACTAGAAAACTAATAATTGTATAAAATTATTATTACAATAATATTAGTAAAAAATTAAATATATATAAGCCTGTGAATGTACCATTCCTAGACTAATGCCGAGATGGTTTTTGAAACCTTCTTGAAAAGAAATGCCTTATCTAAACAATCTAATTTATAATTTTTATATAAAATGAATGAAACTGAAACATGAGTTCCTTCCACGAGCCTCGTGTCCATAAGGTAAATGTGTTGTTAACGATCAAATACATAAGTGAACATAAATAAAATCATCTTCTACTAAATATGACACTGTCTGCGGTCAGGGATCGCTCAGTATTTATACTTGTAGGAAGTTAAATCGAGAAGCAGTAGTATATAATTTGACTTTTAACTTTCATCAAATTTTTTTTCATATTTTTAGTGTAGCTTGTCTTTGTATGATAAAAACCAGTAATTTTGTTACATAACTGTCTAGACGTTTAAAGTTTAAGCCTTATATTTTATTAATTAATTGTGGTAATATAAATTGTCATTACATGGACATTGTACATGCAAAAAATAATTGGAATATAATGAATATGATATTTTTTTATTTTACTTTTTAACACAAGCTTTTTTTGACAAGCCTGATGGCGTGGTCGGTAAGATACTTGCCTTTCACGCCGCAGGTCGTGGGTTCGATTCCCGCCCAGGACGGACATTTGTGTGCATGAACATATCTGTTTGTCTTGAGTCTGGGTGTAATTATCTATATAAGTATCTATTTACAAAAGAAAAGTAGTATATGTAGTATATCAGTTGTCTGATTTCCATAGCACAAGTTCTGCTTAGTTTGGGATCAGATGGCCGTGTGTGAATAATGTCCCAGGATATTATTATTATTATTATTATATTGTCTTAATTTGAGAATCTCGGTATAAACCGGTATATTAATGTTCACGGACCAAAGTCAAGTGAATATCATCTAAGTTCTAATTTACAATTTTAAGTAATCTGATTGTTTGGCAATGTAATGTGATCTTTGTCTGACTGCATAAATTTTCGTACTATCCTGCATGTATTCAATATTGCAGCTTTCTGTAGTTGAATAAACGTATGTGAAGGTAAGTCAAGAGCTTTAAGTGACTGGTGAAGTTGTTGTGGGATAACGCCTGTAGTAGAAAGAACTATCGGTACTATAGGGTTTTCCATTAAGGGCGCTTGATCGTGCAGAACTTCCATCGTAGCGTGTGCTGTGTGGCACGTAGCGCCGTCCTGTTGAAACCACATGTTGTCCAGATCCATATTCTCGATTTCAGGCCAAAAGAAGTTGGTTATCATCGACCGGTATCGCTCACCATTGACGGTGACGGCCACACCATTATCGTTTTCGAAAAAATACGGACCAATCACGCCTCCGGCCCAAAATCCGCACCAAACAGTCACTTTCTGCGGGTGCATTGCCACTTGGTGAACCTCGTGTGGATTGGTCTCGTCCCAAATACGGCAATTTTGCTTGTTGACATAGCCATTCATCCAAAAATGCGCCTCGTCGCTGAAGATGATTTTTTTGCCAAAATCGGCGTCAACTTCCAACTGCTCTAATGCCCAGTCAGCGAACACACGGCGCTGTCTATGGTCATTAACCTTGAGCTCTTGGGTCAGCTGGCTGCCGCGGGTTTTCGAGGACACTGTCGCGCACAGCGGCGATATTCTCGGCAGATCTCGCGTTACGTTGACGCACGGGAACCGGCTGATTGTTAACTGACCCGGTTGACTCGAATTTGTCCACCAATCGACGGATAGTCGACTCGGCAGGACGATCATCGCGACCGTAAAACGGGCGAAGTGCGCGGAACGTTGCTCGAACTGAAGACCCATTTTCATAAAACAATTTTATGATTTGCACGTGCTGCTCGACACTGTAACCTGCCATGGTGGTTTGGGAGGACGGAATGAATATAACACACTGCATTTGACAGCTGTCACTCAAACAACATGGCCGCAATCAGCTGTCAAAGTTCAAGCGTCCCTATTGGAAAACCCTATATAATAACTTTTTGTAGGTGCCAATTTTTGGTTATTTCATCTTTTAGTTCTGTGTATTTTGCTAATTTTTCGGAAATAGTGTTTTGTAAATTATGAGTATTTGGTATAGCAATATCTATGATGTAGCCAGTTTTATTTAATTTGTCTATTACAGTGATATCCGGTCTATTGTAAGGAATTGTTCTATCGGTTAAGATAGCTCTGTCAAAATATAGTCTGAAGGTTTGGTTTTCTAAAACCGCTTGAGGATTATATTTATAATAAGCTGTACGATTCTGGGGATCTATAAGTTTAAATTTTAAAGCTAGTTTTTGATGTATTATATAGGCGACCTGGTCATGTCTATGCTTGTAGTCAGTTTGAGCTATTGTTTTACATGCTCCAGTAATATGTTGTATGGTTTCAGAAAAGCTATTGCATCGCCTACACATATCTGTCGGTAAGGTGGAATTTTTTATTATATACTTTTGATAGTTGCGTGTCTCAATAACCTGATCTTGTATTGCTATAATAAAGCCTTCTGTCTCAGGGAAGAGCACACCACGACTAAGCCATTCGTTCGACGCTAGTTTGTCGACGTTGGGTAGGCTCAAATCCTGATAGTGTCTTCCGTGTAGTGACTTTCGGGCCCATTCGCTTATTTTAGTTTGTCTGTCAGTCAAAGTTTCATTTGTCTGTATGTTAGTGTCTTTTAAGTTTAATGGTGTAAATTTGTTGTCGTTTTCTACTATGGCTTTATGTAAAGTTGATGATGTAGCTTTGTCATGAAAGAATTCTCGGAGTGTGGCTATTTGCTTGTTATGAAGATTGACAATATCTATAAGGCCTCTTCCTCCTTCCTTTCTAGGAAGTGTTGTGCGTTGAATACATGAGCGGGGATGATGTTTTCTATGCTTTGTCATAGTAGTGTTTATTGTACGTTGTAGTTTCTTTAAATCAGATTTTGTCCACTTAATAATACCAAAAGAGTATGTCAATGTGGCTATAGCATAACTGTTGATGGCTTTTATTAAATTTCTTGAATTTAAATTAGATTTTAATACAGAGTTTATTCTATGCCTAAATTCTTGCGTAACTTTAATTTTTGTCTCCTTTTGTAATATTTGCTTTGATTGATCATAGCCTAAGTATTTGTAAGTTTCATTTTCATCTAGTGGATCGATTTGTGTGCCATATTCTGTTAAATAACTGTATCTCTCAAATTGACCTGCTTTTACTGAACTAATTTTACATTTGTTTATACCAATTGTTTACTCGGTGGTAGAGCTTTGTGCAAGCTCGTCTGGGTAGGTACCACCCACTCATCAGATATTCTACCGTAAAACAGCAGTACTTTGTGTTGTTGTGTTCCGGTTTGAAGGGTGAGTGAGCCAGTGTAATTACAGGCACAAGGGACATAACATCTTAGTTCCCAAGGTTGGTGGCGCAGTGGTGATGTTGTTTTTTTTTTTAAGAAATATACAAACCACTGTCTATGGGCGTTGGTGACCACTTACCATCAGGTGGCCCACATGCTCGCCCACTAAACTATACCATAAAAAAAAAAAAAAATCCATACAGATGTCCTGTGAAAACCGTTCAATAGTTTTTGTTATATTTTCTAAATCTTTTTGAGTAGAAGTGTAAAGTTTTATGTCATCCATATAAAATAAGTGATTAAGTGTAATATTTTGTCTGTCTGTGGGTATGTGTAACTGGTATCCTTCGTGCATTGTATTTAATACATTGGAAAGTGGATTGAGAGCAAGGCAAAACCACAGAGGGCTTAGAGCATCACCTTGGAATATGCCTCGTTGAATTTTGATAGGTGTAGTATCGACTAGCCCTTTCGGGGTATTAATTCTGAGTCTAGTGTTCCAATTGAGCATTGTATTTTGTAAAAATAATATTATTTGTGGATGTATTTTGTAAATATTTAGTACATCTACTAGCCAGGAATGTGGTACTGAGTCAAACGCTTTTTTATAATCTATGTACATGGTATGTAAATCTTTTTTCTTAATTTGGACTTGTTTTAATACTACTGAATCAATTGTCAATTGTTCTTTACAGCCTTGACTAAATTTTCGGCAGCCTTTTTGTTGTTCAGTGATAATTTTATTCTTTTCGATATGGTTATATATTTCATGGGTCAAACAAGAAGATATGATTTTATATATTGTCTGTAAGCAGGTTATAGGTCTATACTTTGATGGATTGGTATAATCTGATCTATCTTTTGGTATCATATAAGTTGTTCCGGCTGTTATATAATTTGGCATAGATTCTGGGTTTTTAATAAAACTGTTAATGATATTGTATAAGTATGGATGGATGAATGTAAATTTCTTATACCAATAGTTATGGATATTATCAGAACCTGGCGTTTTCCAGTTATGCAATTTTCTAATAACATCGTTAAAAGTCTCTAATGAAATGAATTCAAATACCATTTGTTGTGTCTCCTTATACCTCAATTGTTCGCTATTAATACATTCATTATTATTGTTATGTCTTACTGGGTTTTCCCAAATGTTTGCCCAGTAGCTCCGTAATACTTCCGGGTCGACAGAATTTTGCGAATTAGTTGATTTTGTAGATGCCTGATTAGTACTGATATTCTTTAGATCACGGTAAAATTGTTTTTCATTATTTATAAATTTATTATTTTGTGTTTTACGAAGTGTGCATTTGTTATATCTGGCTAGACGACTACTGGTTACTGTAAGTTTTTGTTTAAGGGTATCTAAAAATTGCAACAGGGTAGTATTAATGTTTTCGTGTGTGGAGTGAATTTTATATTGTTCAAGGATAGCTTCGACATGTTTTGTTAAGTTTCTGTTTCTATTACCGTTCATGTATTGTGTTAATCGTCCTATTTTACTCCTTAAGTCTTTTACTTTTCTTTCGAGTCTTATTTGCCACTTTGGTTTTCTTTCCTGATTCTGGCAGCTGTGTTCTACATGTGGAATTAGTATTTTAGCTCCATTTACTTTTGCTGCCGTCCATGCAGCACAGTAGATAATTGTTTGAAGTGATTTAAATTCTGTTTCTTTATTTATGTACTCGGGTAGTATTTTTTGATTTAAATAATTTACTATTACCGCTAATTTCTTTGATGACTTTTGTTTTGGTATAAAAGACCGATTAGTAGAATTTGTGTCAGTATAGTACTCTATTATTTGTTTAAATATTTTCTCTATATCGTCATTTATTGTTTGTGGCTGTTGTAAAGGTGTCAGCGTATCCGCATGAGGTGTTGTAGTATGATTATTATTTAAATTGGTATTAATTAACACGGAATTATTTTCTGTTAAATTATTATTGACCGTTGTATCTATTGTATTATTTGTTAATTGTAAATCATTAGCTACATCTTGTTTTATTTGTTCAAGATGCTCATTATTAATATATTTATTATTAATAATAGCTCTTCGTTGATCTGCTATTCTTTGTTCGGATAAATGCGAAAGAGCTGGGAATATCTCGATAAAATTCGTATGCAATTGCTTCCTATATGCTGTTAAATTCGTTTCCATTAATGTGACTCGATAGTATATATTAATAATGGCTTCATTGTGTTCCTTACTCCAGTGCATACAAGTATGCACTGGTGTTTGTGTTAAGAGTGTGTTATTTTGAGTGGATTGAAATTGTTTTTTAAATGTCTGTAAATCGGATCTTACTTCATCATATATACGTTCAATAGTATCCTGTGGCAACAATTTGTTACGTATAATTGCACGTCGTTGATCACCAACGTTGTCGGCTTACTTGCATGTGAGGATATTTTTCGAGAAATTTTGTATGTAATGGTGTTAAATAGGCTGCAACATCTGTTTCCATGGTGGTGAGATAGAGATAAGTGCGCAGTATGAACTCATTCATGTCTTGCGTCCATTTTTTGCGCTTAGTTATTATTATTATTATTATAGGAACTTCAATAAACTACCCAATCAATCGCCTACCTACTTATAATTATATTTTATAATTATGAGTTATTATATTATAATAATTAACAATATTAATTAATACGTTATTTCCCTAAAAAATAAGGGGGGTATATTTTTTGTTTCACAGCAGTTGGGAACACTGGCCCCTGCGGCTTATAGTGATATACTATTTTGACGCGTGTATTCTTGATATTTTACGTTTATTATGGTTAAAGTCGCATATCACTTTCTGACATTTCACGACCGCTTTCTGCGATGAGTTTCGAGTTTGTTCTTACAGAATTGCCCTACATTAGAAGTTTTATGATTTCAAGCCTTGTATGAATGTCTTTTATTACTTTAAATCGCGAGAAATGGCGTCGAATCCAGGACGTAAACAAAATTAAATTTTAATAGTTCATGTGTAGGGCTTTGTGCAAGCCTGTCTGGATACCACCCACTAATAATGTATTCTACAGCAATATTTAATACTGTTGTTCCGGTTTGAAGGGTGACTGGGCCAGTGTAACTACATGCACAAGTGACATAACATCTTAGTTCCCAATATCGCGATCGATAGCGCATTGATGATATAATGGGTTGATTAATATTTTATACATTGCTAATGTCTAATAGCCATTATATTTGACAATCTCCCTTACACATTTATTTACAACTCTAACCTACAGTTACTCTGTTAGTTGTAATAGTATTAGTAGAAGTCTCTTAATTTCCAAGTTTGGTGGACACATTGGCGATGTACCGATTTGTTATAATCCTGCAAACTTTCACCCTCTTCAAATTGTTCGAGTTAGAACGAACGTGTATTTGAAAATACAGTAGAGCTCTTCGTTTTTATTATCTTAACAAATGTGTGTGACCGTGAACGAATAGACCTTTATTTCATATCGTTAGGTATGTTTTCTTAACAAATAAATAATAACCTCTCTTATATAGTTATATATATGCGTATATAAAATTCATAATTAAATTCGCGTCGAAATTATATTCGTCCAGGAATGATAAAAAATTGCTTGTCGGTTCAACATGAAAGAAGGCGTAAAATAGTATACAATGATCGTTTTAGCATAGCTTACGCGGTGATAAGCCAGCCTTTAATTTAATTAATAATAGATAATATAGATATTAAGATAACGGAATGAATTCACATCACAAAAGGCAATCGTATAAATAATATTGACACATTCGATGGTAGAGAGATATGGATCGTTCGGAAGCTGATTTTATCTCAATATTTCGCTATTACCATAAGCAGTGATAGCTTGGAGATATTATCGTGACAGCGTTTTATGAAGTGCTAGGTTAAAGAAAAAAAACTGCTTATAACATATGATTTTAAGCCTTAATCGCATTAAAATAAGGCTCATAATAATCAATTGTTAAATAGAAAGTTTATCTTATAATAAATATTGTAAGTGATAAATAAAATTATGTAATTCTATAGAGAGTAGACATTATAACAATGCATATGTATGTAGGTAATACATTACCTATAATTTATAAATGTACAAGAAATATAATTTTATAGTTAACGGATATTTGTATACACACACACAAACACAAACTTACAATTATGTGTGTTTGTCTTCTATGAAGAAGAGTTGATAAAATACCTCAAGCCAGCCTTCATTACCTTATTAATTAAGATATACATTCTGACTAGTTTATAATCTTATTAAATATTTTCTTATAATAGCTGTGATCCGTAATAAGCAGCAACGAATTTCAGACCTTCATTACCCTTAAATCGATAATAGAACAAAACGAGTTAATAATTATTTAATAGCCATTAATTAATAACAGTTAATTAGTTGCTGAAATGACCCATCAACGTTTTAACTGAATATTGTAAATTTATATCCGAGTAAGGTTTTTTTTGTTTACATTTTATATCGAGCTCGATGATGGACGAAAATATAGTGAGTAAGTTATTAAAAACAAACATATTTACTTATTATATATGAAACCTTCTACTGAAAAAATGAGAGGAGGCCTTAGCTCAGCAGAGGGACATTCACAGTTTGTTACGTATATATGAAAAATCTTATAAATAGGAATATCCACATGTTCTAGTTTGACATACGCCTTTGGCCGAAATCGACACATATAGGCTTCCTAACGACACTACGTCTGTTATCAAAATTATTAGTAAAATTACTAAATATCATTTGGCACATGTGTTAGAAATTCATCTGACACATGCAATTATTCTACAAAGTTTTCCTTTAACGAGCATGACATAAATATAAATTAAGCACATGAAAACTATGAGTCGGTTTGTATCCGCAATCGTGGAATAACATTCCAACTCATGATAAAGCTATTAAATAAACAGATAAATAATTCACTCCTAAAGACAAAGATAAAAATGTAAAGTTATAAGTGTTAATATGAAAGTCCAAGCAATAACATGTTGTAGATAACGATCAAAGTTGGTCTTAGCATGTGGAGATAAAATACGTTGATAAGAACATTGTCGGAACGAGATAGCATATGACAGTTATCACATATTGTCACTGTTGTTTTTGTATTCAAATCATATCACTATCTCTTTCTTTTTAATAAATTGAGTGGAATGCTGTCAGAATTTATATATCTTTAAAAAATCAGTGAAAGTTATGTTACAAAAATATTATGTAAATATATTTTACATTCATTTATATTATATTCAACAATATTTCTACAGACTGTATAGTCTGTAAAAGTATTTAATTGAAAACAATCGATAGCGACAAACACATCACTAATCGAATACATGTGAAATTTATGCCGCATTCGATTTTATATTATCATAAAATAATTTTTCAAAACTTTCCCAAAAGCAAAAAATATTCAATGCGTTTATACAGAAATATCGACATCGATAAATACACACAACTATTAACAAAATATTTGTACGTCCATAATGCACATCGCTGCGAAGCGGCAACCTTGTTACACTTTCCGCCTCGGCTTATATAAGCGAGGCTGCATTCATTAAGCAAGGAATCAACAAGCTAAAAGTTTTAATTAACAAAACTTTGACGTGTTCCAATATGCATAAATTTCTGAAGGATTTCAAAAGCAGTTTATAGAATAGGTCGTATGAAACAAAGAGGTTATTAAAAAGAATTTTTTAATGTCATACATTTATAAATAACGTCATTTTGACAAAAATAATAATGAAATAAATTAAAACAAAAATCGAAAGCGTTGTTTTTTTTTTATAGAACTTTTAAACTAGAAACTTGTTATTTTTTATAGGATAGGTAGAGCATATGGGCCACCTGATGGTAAGTGGGGAATCTTGGGAACTAAGATGTTATGTCCTTTGTGCCTGTAATTACATTGGCTCACTCACACTTCAAACCGGAACACAACAATACAATTGCTGTTTTGCGGTAGAATATCTGATGAGTGGGAGGTACCTACCCAGACGAGTTTGCACAAAGCTCTACCACCAAGTGTAGCTAATAAATAGCGATATTCATATTTTTTTAATCAAAATCTGGTTTTGACCGGTATCGAGATAAAAGTACCGCTCCTCAAACCATCAATCAAATCAAATCAAAATATACTTCATTCAAGCAGGCACAAGTCAGTGGACATGATTACATTCAGTGTAAAATTACCATCGGTTTGGAATGTAGAATCAGTGCAGATGAAACGGCAGGAAACTTAGTAGTTACTTTCTTTTCCACCAATTAAAAAGTTATTGTAATTATAAACAATTGAATTAATATATAGCCTACCTGATACTAAGATAGCCAGTTTCTATGTGATTTTTTAATAGTTATTAGTTAGAAAAAACCCTCAATAAAATTAATAAAAGAAATTAAAAATTAAAAGTTAATTTAAAAAAAAGTCTAGTGACATTGTTTTAGAATTGTTGATAATTTATTAATGTTTACATACCCTAATATGTTCTTAATACAGGTGTATTGCAATACCTTGCAATACATTTACATTATTCCCTACCAAGTCATAGTATTTTTTTTTTATTTGATGCAAATTGTCAAATGAATCATAGCATACAGACAAAGTATGATGAAAACAACATTTAATCATTAATACATTTTATTTATATTAAGAATATAAATAATTCCTTATAGCTAAGTAATAAGATAAGAACTCCTGCTACAAATATTGTTTTTTTTTTGAAAAGATTACTTTCACTTTAATTAATATTTAATAAATAAATCAAATGTTTTAAGAAAACTTAAATTCTAGTATAGAATCGTTCTTCGCATAAACGTTTAATAAAATATGTATTTTATATCATTTATTACAATAATCCCTAAGTGTGCCACTCATAGATAGATAAAAGATTTAAAGATAAAAGATAAAGCCTCTATCTACAAATGCGTCAACAATAAACTATCCACAGTTCCGCATTTAAGCTCAATCTCGGCAGCTACGATAAGCCATCTCAGTTTATCGACATTTTCTGTCACAACACTAGTGTCGTGTTAAGGTGCAATGCGGATGTTTTGTTCGCAGATGCAGTGAAATATCATAGGGCAATAGTATTGAGGTGAAATTTATTGGAAACTAGGACGTATATTTTTATACTAGCACTTCTCCCGCGACTTCGTCCGCGAAAATTGTGGTAGCTCGGCTAATTTGCATCATATAAATGTAATTTATTTCACCCGCGTAGTTCCCGTTTCTGTGATAATACGGGGATGAAATAATATTCATCGATAATGTAGCTTCCATTAGTGAAAGAATTTTTGAAATCGGTCCAGTAGTTTTTGAATTTATACGTTACAAACGCACAAAAATACAAATCTTGTCTCTTTATAATATTCGTATGGATATATATAAAGGATTATGCTTAAGACCGATTTTGGTTATGGTTGCCACCTTAGTATTATATATAGGAGTATATAAATATATGCGCAAACATATGTTAGTATCTCCGTACAGTAGACTAATCGCCCTTAAGAAACGTTGGCGTGGACAAAATTAGTCAGGCGGATATGATGAATAATATTTGATGAAAACTACTAACAATGTAAATACAAAACATTTATACATATATTAATAAAACTGGAGAATTTGTATAATTAACAGCGCTTCTCTCAGAAACTCAAAATTTCGATATGAAAAATCGTTTCGCTTTAATTAGCGCTTTTTTTTATGAACATTACTAGTTACTATATTATACTATGTAGCACTATATAGTGTGTAGGAGTAATTGTTATAAACAAACCTAAGATTTACATAATCTATGTGATTTTTTAATAGTTATTAGTTTCGATGTATTATGTATTAACAAACAGTTCTTGATTAACTTTATTTGCAATACAACACTATGCCACTTAACTAGTTATAACCACTTTAATTTAACTTTCAAAGTTCCGATAACTTCTACTTTACCGGTAGAATATCTGATAAATGGGTAGTACTTACCCACAGTAAGAACTATTCAAGTATTACTGCAAAAATATACAAAGAAATCGTCAGTCTTAGTTGTTTATATAATAAAAGGTTTTTACTCTGTAAATAAATATTTCTCGGATCCTTCAGTGACGTCATTTTTAATTAAAATGTCCCATTTACATAATGTTTAAGATCTTTCATTCAAAGTCCCTTTGAAATATAAAGCATCTGTTGAGTTTTATCTCATTTTTAGAACAAGATATCTCATGAATTGCTCCTTAAAATGTCTTTGTTAGATCACCGATCGATTCATCACGGCTTACCGTCAGGGTCTGCGGCCTTGAAAGTGAGCTACTTGATTTGGAAGTCAAAGGTTCGAATACGTATTCGTTCTATATCGTGCTTGGATAAATAAATCATCATGACCAAAACATTTACAACGTGTTCATATACCTCATAATGTTACTTATCTCGTGAGTTTTATTTCATACAAGTGTTCGCCCGCGGCTTTGCCTGCATATTTGGGAATGGGGGGGATATTTGAATTTGAATTTCAATCTTACTTCATACCAAATTTTATCAAAATCTGTTCAGGGTTCTATCCATGAAAACGTAACAGACAGACAGAGTCAAATAAATAAATAAATAAATATCCTGGGACATTATACACACAAGGCCATCTGATCCCAAACTAAGCAGAGCTTGTACTATGGAAATCAGACAACTCATATACTACATAAATACTACTTTTATTTTGTAAATACATACTGATATATACCCAGACTCAGGACAAACAGATATGTTCATGCACACTAATGTCTGTCCTGGGTGGAAATCGAACCCACGACCTGCGGCGTGAAAGGCAAGTGTCTTACCAACCACGCCAATCGGCTCGTCGTCAGAGTTAATTTCACATTTATGATTTAATATCTAATATATTAAACTCCACATGTCGTGAATTCTTCTCACATTTCATCTTCGAGTTCTTTATCATCACAGATATAAAAATTTATATTACTTAAGAAAAAAAAACACGTATCACATCAGAGGCGAGTTGAACTTATTTTAAGTTCTAATGACTTTTCGCGTTTCTCTCGTCTGTGAAAAAAGTTTTTACGTTTCGACATCTCGGAAAATGTATGACACGTCCTTTGTAATGCTGAATTTTTTATAGAACTCGGTACACATAATGTTTTACTAATTGGGAAGGCGAATTTATTATGTCGAGTGATTTGGAAGAGGAAAATTATTACATTGACGTAAAATAATATTCAGTATTTATAAGGTTTTCCTGAGTGGATCCAGCCATGGCGGCCATTTTGAAGGAAGTCATCTATGCAGATATCATTCTAATCATAAGATCCTGACTTTTGGTTTCAATAAATGCTGTCGTTACCTTTAGCATCATGTGACTTTAAATCATAACGTACGTCACAATACATTGAAATTCGACAATTTGTAGTTACTCGTTGAAAATAATTACTTACTTGTTAATATTTAAATGCCACAATGATGATATGAAGATAAGACAATATGAAAAATTAAAATCATCCGTATTATGTATTTGCAATCTATTTATATGTTTAGAAACCCTGCGACGGAGCATATAAGAGCCCAGTCGAGATAGATCGAATACTTCAATTATATATTAATCATCATCTATATCGTCAATGCGCCATCAATATTGGGAACTAAGATGTTATGTCCCTTGTGTCTGTACTACAGACTACCGATTGAGTCACGATCGCCCTTCAAACAGGAACACAACAATACTAAGTTAATTATGTAACTGTTTGTATATTTAAAATGTCTAGTAAATGAAAATAATTTACTTCGAAAATTCCACATTTCTCACATATTAAAATTTTATAAGTTAAAAAAGAATGCAGTTGCAAAAAAATGTGGCGTAAAAACCTAAAGCCTCGTTCACACGAACATGTAGCATTAACCGCTCTGATCTGTAATAAACAAGCACCTAATTGCCCGCTAACTTCCGCGCAGATACTATCGGTAAATAAAGTTCAGTGCACACCAGCGCGTGAAATTGTGATTGAGAAACTTTTTAGTGTTGCGACGTTACTTGAGAAAAGTTCGAAGTGGTATCGATAAAATATAAAAAAGAAAAAGTGGAATGTTATTATTCAATAAAATTTTGGTTAGGCACGAACGATCAATTTAAAAGCGAAATATTTGCCTATGAAAGAGTACAGGTGCAGACGTGTAAAATCAATAATTTTCCTCTAGCCAATAGACCATATAGGTAGTCACAATATAACATTTATAGTGCGTAGAAAAAATGACAATGCGACCTAAATTACAATTTTAAATCAATAAATGGCATTATAGCCGTAGCTTTGTATAATATGATCCGAAAAACCTACTTAAGAATTTTAATTAAACCAATATTTTTAAGAAATTTCAAAAGTTCATTTATCAAAAATTAATTGGGATTTCAAGTGTGTACAAATCCCAAGAGTAAGATGAAAGATGGCCAAAGAGAGTCAGTCTGACTTATTACCCTTTACACATAATACAGCCTTTTGGAGGGTAATTAATTTAACAAAGGCTCATTAGTTACCGTAATAAGGCAATGTACATACAATTTGCTGGCCACTTTAGAAAATTATCAATGAATTAAAAAATGCTGACATTAATTTTATTATGCTTTCGTAATGCCCGTGTCAAGATCTTTATCAGATTAATTTGAGATCACTTTGAAGGTCCACATTTATGAATGTATATTATACCTACATATACAAGTTAAAAAATAGTTTTTCAATAAAAAAACATTTGTGCATGTTAGACGCGTCTAAAACATAGTTTATGTCACTAAGTAGAAAGAAAATAAATATAGTTTGAACAGAGACAGCCATTGTATTTGTGTAAGCACTTCATCAATGCTAATCCACGTGCCTTAAAAGCCTGGCTCTAAGCTTAGGCATACATACAAACACTAGATCTTAACATCGTACATTGAAAAACTTTAAAAGCGTATCTTGTACCGTTTTATTTGATCTAAGCAACCGGTGGTCGCAGAACATCGACATTTCTATGATATAGTGTTGTCACTTAATTCATCGATATAACTATCACTATTTTGTGTATGATATAAATGAATAATTTTTATTGTAATCAAATTTTGAATAAAAAACAGTTTAAATTGATTGGAATATACACAATGTAATTAAAGTATTATATGCTTCACGCTACCGCTTAATTGCGCTTTTATTTTTTGCGAAATAATCAACGTGTATGCGTATAAACGGATTGTTAATTACGTTAATAAGCAATTCGCCATGGACTGAAAACACATTCACGTGCGATTACACACAAGCAATAACATTTTAATTTTAGTCCTTACTGCTATTGATATAAGAGTCATGTACTAAGCGAAGGCGTACAACAATGTTTTATTATAAATAAATATACCGTTAGAAGGCTTCTGTATATTAATGAATGTTTTAAGAATGATTAAAACTCAATGACTCTGCAAGTCAAAGTTTCGCAATTCATCCTGATCAATGTCCGTGTGTGGAAATGTTTGAATGAAACAACGTACTAGTTTACTAATACAAATAAACACTAAAACTAAATATTAAAATAAACTCGATAACATTTCGTTATTCGAAACGACGTGTGAATAATGGCAAAATTAATTATCGACAATGATAAGATAGCAAACACATAAATCAAATCGTATATAATATAGATGGAAGATTAATTTTGACAAGAGTAAAAGTAAATTTGTCGATCGCTCGAAGATTCTTGACTCGACCTCAGCTGTCAGTCGAGAGCGTTTGAATAAAAAAAAAAACTGCGTAACGAACATTGATTATTGGAAAGTAAATGGAGCATGAGATATTAATAATTTTTATGTGTGAATACGGACAGCCTTCATCACTCTTTTTTTATCATTTATCTCGCGAATCTTAGTATTGTTGTTCGGCGCCGATGGAACGTTATGGGTCTGATAACTGTTTGATGAAATTCTGACTTCTAATATTGATAACGTAAAGTCGATATTGACGTGAGAGAAATACCGATAAAATTAATTGCCTGCTTTAAAGAATAGGCGGAGATTAAATCATAAGGTTGAGGAAAACCTCATCTTGAAAAGCAATTAGTGGATTTTAATGTGGTTTTCATTACTCTTGAGAAATATAAAGGTTAAATGAGCCAAAGAGATTTCTAATGAAAGCTGTTATTTACATCATTTTCATACCATACTTTAGATTAATTTATAAATAAAAATTATTGTATAAATATACAATAATATATGTAAAAACACACCTGCATTTGCCATGCCTTTGCCTATGCCTTTTTTAAAATACCAAATTTTATACTATGATCTCCTACTATTATATAAAAATATAGTCTTAAATAATTATAAATAAAAAACAAGATTATTTCAAATGAATATATTAATAACTATATTTTGAAAGTTATAATTATTATCATTTGATAAATATAATTATCGACATAATGAAGTAAATGATATGTAACGTCACTACAATTCGTAATCGTACGGTTGCAAAAACCACAAGATCTACGCGTCATGCAGTCTAGAGGTTGGCCGTGGTTGCAAAACAAGTAAAAAATTTAACAGCTCCATTTCCATTTAAATTAAGCCAATTTAAACCTTAATCCTTTAATTTAAATATCAATCCACATGATCAACAAGACCTGATTTGTAAGTGGAGACAGCTTTACGTGTTTACGGAAAATAATCTTGTAGTTCTTATGTTGATGGAATAGAGTATAAAATTGAATGCAATTTCTTCGTATATAAAAAGGCTTGGTGTATCGACATGTTTAAGTTAACATGTCACGGCTTTCAATGGAATGTTGTTTGATAAATAAAAACATTAGACGTTAAAAGTTATCGCCCCGTCGCATTGAAGATCTTGGCGATTTCTTATTACATCAGATTGATCATTGAGGTCCAAGTTTCTTTACAAATTAACAAATTGCTTACACGCAGTTTTATTACTTATGACACATAATTATAAGGCTTTAAATTTCATAAATAAAATAATATAATAGTTAACTTCAATACAATGTCAAAAAACATAGTATTTAATATTTTATGATTTTATTTCAAAACCACAATATAAATTCTAACGGTAATAACAAATACGATAGTTTTTATAAGAAAAAGCGAAATTATTTAAATTGTTTTATGTTTATGTAATTTTAGGTCCGCAGATGAGTTATATACTAAATATGGTCATCATCGGCCATTAGCACTGCTAATGTAAATAATACGAGTATATACCAGTTTTTACACCGACAATGCCTCGTTAAGAATGACATCTAAGATGCTACGTCCTCGTGTCTGTTTGGCTCACTCACCATTAAAACCAGAACACAGCGGTACCAAGTGTTTGATGTGTTTGATGAAGAATACTTTGTAAGTTCTACTGAAAGGCAGACACATAATGTTCTAACATCGTTATAAAAAACCAAATTGATCTTTCATTCAATAAACATAACCTTACATAACACAGAGTATATAAATAGATTTGAATAAATGAACTCATCTAAATTTCTGTCTAAAATTAAACTTAATTGTGAAATTGAAGTAATCTAAACTCTAAAACTTAATGTTTAGCTAAATTCAATTTGCGTTTAAGCTTACACTGATTTCTTGTGACTTTGTATTCACTTAAAACTACTTACTTTCATTAACGATAAGTGCACTTATAGCTTTAATTATATTAATACTTAATAACATGTCTAACTATATTCCAATGGTAACAAAACATCCCTTAAAATTACGTATTCCATGCTTATAGCTATGCCGTAATATTATGGCACAACAATCGATTCTTGATTAATCTATCGATACTACTATATGAATCTATTGGGTCTGTCTGCACATTCTTTTTTTCACCTAATTTTGTGATAAATAATAGTTTTATGATGCAGTGATTCACATTGTACTATTTTTTTCATTTTTGTCTGTCTGTTTGTCTGTCTGTATGTCTTCTTATAACTCAAGAACGGCTTGACCAATCCTGATGAAAATTGGTACACACAAAGAACATGTGATGGCGCAATTGTAAGGCCGTATATAAGATCGCTATCTTATGAAAATTAATTTCAAATCGTTAATAACGTATTTCTTTACCAATAGCCATATTTGTGTATGAGTGTGTGTATGCGCGTGTGTGTTATTATATTAATAAAATAATTTATTATATTTTTATTAATTATACGAGGTTGAAGCCGCGGGGCACAGCTAGTGTGTTTTATAAATCTAGTGATCGGTAAACATCAAATTCGGCCACTTGAGAATGCTTAAAACCTACTTAGAGAGGTCTCTGTTTAGCCTTAGGACATAACTTTCAAAGGAATAGCCACAAAAAAAAAAAAACGTTTCAATTTAAATTTTCGCACACTCATGGTTTGATACAAATTTGTTGTGGTATATTTAAAAAGATTGTGCGTTTATTTCACAGTTTTGTCATAAATGTGGATTACGATAATGCATTTTCACATTTATTGTAATTTTCATATTAGGTAATAATCCAAAGAAAATATTACAACCAAAAAAAATCAAAATTACTATATATCAATTACAATTGCAAATATATGATAATAAGATATGTCCTACTGTCAGTTTGAGAGTTTGCCAAACACTCCTCATATTGCTTAACCAATATATATTGGCGTTGGTGACCATTGAGCGTTCGTTCCTTTGCTTACCTTACCACACAAACAAGCAATACTTTAGCGCGTCATCTCGAATATATTATATTACCTGAAACAAGAATTTACATATTAAATACATTATATATAGGTATCATACTTACGAAGTCAGACAGAGAGAATCAGACAATTGATTGCATATATTACTATTTATTTTATAAATACATATTTATATAGACAATTACACCCAGACTCGGGCCAAACAGACATGTTCATGCACACAAATGTCTGTCCTGGGTGGGAATCGAACACAAGACCTGCGGCACGAAATCTACCAACCACGCCAACCGGCTCGTCAAATGTGTAATAATTTATATAGGTTTAAAGACATTTATTCTCAATAAGACATATTACAGTCACTTATTTGAGAACATGTAAAATTTAATTCGCCATTCCATCTTAACTGCTATGTTTTAAGTAGTTGGGAAGTGTTAATATTTTTTTATAAGTGGGTATGTTTTAGGTTAATTTCAAATACGGCCCTACGAAATTTATAAAAATTAAAATTTGCTTACAATAATAAAAAAAAAAAAAAAAAAATAATGAATTTAAAAAAAACAAATAAAATATAAAATAAACAATAGGCTGATCAACTAAAGCTAAATTAAATAATAATAATAAAAAGTTTCCACCAATAGTTCATGTATACATATTTATATCTTTAGATTAGGAATTAAAAAGTTTTTTACCCACCTAACTCATAGTATTGTTAAAAGGTATTCATAATATAATTAGATAGTTTTCTTCTGAATGAGGTAAGTGAGTTTACATTTTTTATATCTGACGGTATCTTATTATAGTTATCATTTTTTTGCCGTGATTTGTTTTAGTTTTGGGTAAAACTAGAAGACTCGCGTGACGGCTACGAATGGTGCGGCTAGTTATTTCTTTTAATTTTGTAAAGGATATGTCAGTATGTATAACTTTGTTTAAGGTTTTTTTAATATAAATACATGTATTATAAATATTAATTGTTTGATCGTCATAATTTTTGTTTCTTTATAAAGTTTATTTGTAGGTGTTAAGAAAGGATACTAAAAAAACTGCGGGATTGTTTTGTTTTTAGCTTTAAATATTATATAACATGTTTTAGAAATATTAATTGTTAATAAATTATATCGAAACCATGAACATAAATTGTTTAAATCCTGTTGGGCTTGTGTTATAATGTCATGTATGGAGTGTCCAAAATAAAATAAACAGGTATCGTCTGCGTAGAGAGTTAGATGTCCTAGTAGTCCTAATCCTTGTATGTTATTAATATAGATTAAGAATAGTAAAGGGCCCAAAATGGACCCTTGCGGTACTCCACAAGTTACAGGTACTTTGATAATTATTACCCATTTTTACAATTTGAAATCTGTTATGTAAATAAGCTTTAAACGTTTTTAAGGCGTTTCCGGTAACATTTAAAGTTTCTAATTTTTTTAGTAGCAAGTTATGACTTACGGTGTCGAACGCCTTTTTTAAATCTATAAATACGTTTAAAGATTAAACATAGTTCTAGGTACGCCTAGAACTATGTTTTCATTGTCCATATTTCGTTTTATTTTGGTAACTAAGTCCATGGTCGCTGCGAGTGTATTACTTTTTGACCTAAACACATATTGCTGTTTTGAAATAAATTTTATAGAGTCCAAATAGCTTTCTAACCTATTATGAAGTACTTTTTCAAGTATTTTTGATAGCACAATAATTTATATTATTTATATTATCTGGAAGATCAAGTATCGCTTCGGAATGTTTAATTTAAAAAGTAGATTAATGCATCACACTTAATATTTATTCGGATGAAAACATTTATTTACATTAAGGCCTTAAAAAAATACAAATAAAAATTAAAAATAATTATTGTACAAATCGTGACCGCGTGGAATGGTGGCAAGAATGCTAGCAGCATTTCCCCTTATTATAATAATCTGTATATTCACAGTAACATCGATAATATTGATTTTCGTTATATATATAACGATAATATAAGTAAGGCAAGTAAGTTGCCTAATGTTAAAAAAAAAATCAAGACGTATGCGAAGTTTGGCCGAGGAAATAGTTCAACTATCAATTTAAGTTATCACATCTTATGAAATTGTATCAAATCCCGTCCAATTATCGTAACGGTATCGTTAATAATGTTGTAATTGCGATAATTATATGCTTATTCTTAATCGTGTGTAATGAATTCATTCCAGATTTATTAAGATTTAATCGTGTTTATTTCATTAAGGTTAGCTTATCGATTAAATTTACACACGGCTTCAATTTGTTCCTAATACTATGCTTATGCTAGAAAAGTTATTTAAGCAAAACCGTTAAGCTTATATTTACAATGTCTATTTCAGAAATAAGGGCCTTACTTTTAAGCTTTGCCTAATAGCTTTACAATTAAACATAGATTCTGCTCACTCTGTCATTATTGTTTTGTCATTTAAAAGAAGAAGACGCAGCCTTGTTTAACTAATGACCCTTTAAAAATGTTTATAAGTAAGGCTGTTACTGTTTGAATTATCTGTAAAAGCAAATCGTGTATTTTATTTTATTAAAGCACTGCCAACTATAGAATCTGCTCTATATCCCTTGTGTTTTTAGTTACTGACTAACCATTTAAATTGGAACAATAACACCGAGTATTGTTTTTGGTCAGTAGAATTAATGAAACATTCATATACACACGTAGATGAAAAAAGTCAGCTTGAGTTGAAAACTTAAAAATATTTAAAATGGCTCAGTTCACTTTTAATTAACAGTAAATGCTTGTTATTAAAAATGATTTTAGTGTACTCTTACTTCATTACTTAAATAGTACTTATGACAAGATGTAACTGGTAATATCAGCGAATGTTCGTAAATATCAATACTACTATATAAATCCATTGGTTCTGTCTGTACAATTGTTTTTTGAAAATAATTTTGTGATAAATAATCATTTTAGGATGCAGTGATTCACATTATACTATTTTTTAATTTTTGTCTCTCTGTCTGTATGTCTTCTTATAACTCAAGAACGGCTTGACCAATCTTGATGAAAATTGGTACGCACAAAGAACATGTGATGGCGCAAATGTTAGACCATATGTAAGATCGGTAAACTCTACGGTATCTTATGAAAATTAATTTAAAATCGTTAATTACGTATTTCTTTACCAGTAGCCATATGCGTGTGTGTGTGTGTGCGCGTGTGTGTGCGCGTGTGTGTTATTATAGTAATAAAATAATTTATTATATTTTTATTAATTATACGCGATTGAAGCCCGATGCACAGCTAGTATATATATAAGCTCTGTCGTATAACTCTACAAGGCCATAACTCGCACACTTACCGCATTTTTTCTTATTATATAAGTTCATTAGTAATGTAAAAATATGGTCATGATAATAATGAGGTAACATAATTATAAAAATATAAAGACAATTTATTAACATAGTATGATACTAGTAATATACAGCAGACGAGAATAGGGAAAGTAAAACAAAATGCACACACATATATATAAACATATATGATCTTTGGTATGCCAACTTATATGGTAATCGATCGAAAGGTGTCGATGTCATTAATCTCAATACACCACCATTTTTATTTACTGTGTACATCTGTGTTATAATATTTAATGAACAATTATTTTATATACACTTATAAATTTATTTCGTTTATCTCGGAAATGGTATATTATAACGATTTCACTACAATTTTGTATATTGCTTTGTCAGTTAATCGAAAATTTTCACAAAAAATAACTTTCTTTTTAGTATAAGCAAATCTCGGTCGCCCAGGTGCTGTATATAATATTATATTGATAAACCATTTATTTCATATATTGAATATATCTCCGTAGCTCATTAGTTCGATACCATTTATAATTGAATCGCGAGTTCTAAAATCATAAATTGTTTTATACCAAGACACTATAATATTATCGTTTCACATAAATAGCTACAATCACAGGTACAAAGCCACTAGGGCATCGTGCCGTGGGTAATTATTTCTGAACGCCCCCGGCGCCTCGTGTCCGACTGATGTACCTGACAGTTCACAGCACTGCACTACTATAAACACCGCTTAACTACATATTAAGGGACATTTACAACGATAATAATATTACTGAATAAGAATTTCAGAAGTAATTAAGTTCAATGACCTTTATATCAAAATTTTAAATGTGACATATATATCAAACGCTGTTCTGTCTGACGTGCCCTAAGGACATAGACTTGGACGATCACGCACGAGCAACCAATAGCTCTAGAGTATGCAAAACAACACATCCTTTATAGATCAGAAGTCAAATAAAAATTACAGAACAACTGAAAGTTGAAATAAAGTGCTAACCATACGACATAATTTTTTTAATAATAAAAAAAAAAAAACAAAAATCATGAGATACGAGATCATCAGTTGTACAGCTTAACAAGTCACAGGCCTTTTTTATAGTATAGGTAGGCGGATATGGGCCACCTGATGGTAAGTGGTAACCAACGCCCATAGACATTGGCAGTGTAAGAGATGTTAACTATCGCTTACATCGCCAATGTGCCACCAACTTTGGGAACTAAGATGTTATGTCCCTTATGCCCGTTATTACACTGGCTCACTCACCCTTCAAACCGGAACACAACGATACCAAGTACTGCTGTTTTGCGGTAGATTATCTGATGAGTGGGATGGTACCTACCCAGACGAGCTTGCACAAAGCTCTACCACCAAGTAAACGCTAACGATGAAGCGTGAGAATTAGCACAGGTGAGGAAGCCTGTACCCAGTAGACGATGATGATGATGATGTTGATATTAAATATAAATAACATAATTATTCTGACACTATTATATAAACTAATATCAAAATCAAACGACTGAACCTGATATTATCTCCCATACATCTGCTTACGTAATAAAATGACAAAATATTAAATAATAAGTGTATTTTAATTTCAAATATTTTAGACTCTTATTTCAATGAACCGCTGAAATAATTATTGGTTTTTCATTTATTATTTTATACAAGAAAAAAAAAAACAGGACACCCGATGGTCAACCGCTCATAAACATTGGCACTGTTAGAAACCTTCTTATGGGAACCATGGGAACTAAGTTGTTATATTAAACCTCGAATCACTCTGGCTTTCTCACATATTGGGCCGGAACAGATACATACAATCTTTTCCGTTTGACGCTTCTATAAACTAAGTATGATACCAAAAAGGTTCAATTATAAAGATCTGCACAGGCTACCAAGATAAAATCAAATTGTTTTTTTTATTAAATAGTAAGGCGGACAGATAGATAGGGGATTTGGTGCCACAATTGTCACAATCGCCTATAGACATTGGCGCTGTAAGAATTATTTACCAAGCCTTAGATCGTCAATGTGCCACTAATCATGAGAACTAAGATGTTATGTCTCTTATACCCGGAACACACCAATACTGAGTACTACAGTTTTTTGAAAAAGCCGAGATGGCCCAGTGGTAAGAACGCGTGAATCTTAACCGATGATCGTGGGTTCAAACCCCGGCAAGCACCACTGAATTTCATGTGCTTAATTTGTGATTATAATTCATCTCGTGCTTGACGGTGAAGGGAAACATCGTGAGGAAACCTGCATGTGTCAAATTTCACTGAAATTCTGTCACATGTGTATTCCACCAATCCGCATTGGAGCAGCGCGGTGGAATAAGCTCCAAAACCTTCTTCTCAAAAGAGAAGAAGAGGCCTTAGGCCAGCAGTGGGACATTCACAGGCTGTTACTTTACTTTACAGTTTTTTGGTTGAATATGTGATACCTCTACCGCAAAGTGAAAATATTTGCAAACTTCTCGAAGTATAGCAAATTAATCATTAACGTACTACGACTTTTAAAATAATTGAAAATTGGGTTATGTTAGTCGTAAATTATTTCCGTCTGTCCGTTTCTGTACGCATTATTAAATAGAATATTATAGGACTGGTCTAATTTATTATACCTCGAGCCTTAATTACTAAATTACTACTTATGTTGAGGCGTGAGATACTTTAAGAATACTGATATGATTATGCATTTTTAAATATTTCTGCATTTACAAAGATGAATCACATAAAGTATGCAGTAGATAAAATTAATATTTAAAAAAAAGGAACATGCATTTTAATAAGTAATTAAATTGATATTATGTAATAAATAACTTGGTGGTAGAGCTTTGTGCGAGCTCGCTTGGGTAGGTACCATCCACTAATCAGATATTCTACTGCAAAACAGCAGTACTTGATATTGTTGTGTTCCGTTTTGAAGGGTGAGTCAGCCAGTTTAATTACAGGCACAAGGGACATAGCATCTTAGTTCTCAAAGTTGGTGGTGCATTAGCGATGTAAGCGATGGTTAACATTTCTTACACTGCCAATGTCTAAGGGTTTTGGTGACCACTTATCAAAAGCTTGTCCGCCGACAAAAATTAAAAAAATACCAAATTCTTTTGACGATGGCAAGCTTACAATAATATCTTCTTAAAAGTTTTTAAACGCATTCATGGACAAAGGTCGTTTCATAACATTGGATGCACTGAATTTCAAAATACCCTATCCAATGGTTTCCATTAACGTGTGATATACACTAACCAGGTGTCACCTCCGGTTCACTGAGGTGAATTATGCACAACACTGAATTTCCTGCCAATTTCTATTCCATGGAGCTATTTCAAGCACAACACAGGAATAATGTATTATCTGTATAAATCGCGCTAGCAATATTTTTGAAATTTATTTGTAAGTTTGGTTTTTATTTATTTTTTTATACTAAATATTAATAAATAATGTTAAATTTTTCACCTCGTATGATATCGGCAGAATATCTAGCGCAATCATGTTACCAACGCCAGAAAAAAGAAAAAAAAAAATTTTGCCCTGTTTTTAAACAATCCTATATGCAATATTTTAGTTGTAAAAATGCTGATATTTCAAACTTAAATTAATAATCTTACTTATCAATTATAATATTTATTTAAAAATAAGCTTTTCCTAAAAAATATTTTTTAAAAAATTTAAACTCAGCACTTACTGTAGTTCCGCTGCTCTTTTGTCATGTCGTCAATTATTATATTTTTATTTTTTATTGTGTTTAATATAATTATTATAACAATAACTTTTGTTGGATTTTCCGAATGAGTAAATGTAAAATTACAAATTTGATCGTAATTATATTGCAATTATAAAACGACTGGCGTGTCCTCTGTACTATACGAGAATCATTCCCATATGTGCCAACAAAATCTATACAAAGTCACAACTCATTTGGATGAACAATGCGTATACGCATAGAATACGAAAAACAAGCATTAATGTGTTTTAAATATAATACTGTGAGAATGACGTAGTTGAGGATTTGCCACGTGGCTTTGTCCCCATCAAAAAATATTTCGTACATGGAATAATAAATAAATCTATAACTTTAAAACGGTCAAGAAATGAGTGTATTCATTCCTCCAAGGCCGGCAACGCATCTGCAAGCCCTCGGGTGTTGCAGATGTCCATGGGCGGTGGTAATCCCTCCATCAGGTGAGCCTCCTGCTCATTTTCCCTCTCTTACCTAAAATACCTAACTACATGAACGGAATCAAAACAGCCATTTTTATCCTACCCCAGGAGTATGTCGACAAAATCCTGACAATAGTTAATTACACACCAACTAACTTGTGTGCTTAAAACAGTACACAAACTTTAGATGACTTACTTATAAACGTTGTTGCGTTCTCAACAGTTTGTTTAGTTAAATACTATTATTTTCTCTTTCTAACATCATTAATATGAAATTTGCAAGAATGTGAAACAGCATTGATTAACTATTCGAGTCCTAATCAATGTTTATAAAAGGCATTGCGGCGTAGCTTTTGAGAGAATCAACCGATTTTAATGAAATAAAGATTATAGTAATTTATACCCGTTTTTAAGATTATTCAGGACAAACAGACATCCGGGCAAAATTTTTTTTGTTTCTGGTTAATTGTAAATTGTCATTTTAACATTAAATGTAACAGTTATCCTGAAATCATAGACTACATCTCAATTTTATTTGTTTGTATAGAGATTCGAATTTCACTTTTATTGTTTGAAGCAGGAGGCTAATTCTACTAACATAATTGTCACATTATCGAATCGAAGCATAATGTTGACGTTTAGCTGTTTCCCTATTGTACTAAAACAGCGATCAAGTTGCGATTCGATTTGACTTTGATGGAACGTCAAAAGTTAACAATTAAGTTTGACTTTAACATGGTTTTTCCCTTTTTATATGGTAAAATCATACTGTTTCGGTTTAATGAGGAATCGAATCGAGAACGTTGATAAACGTTTTAAATTAGTGGAATTGGCCTCCAGTCTAAGCAATCTATAATATTAACATTACTCGATCATAAATTCACCTCCGGGTTTACACGTCGTCAAACTTAAACGTCAACACGTGAATATATATTGTTTCCAACTTCACCTTTCACTTTCGATATGGCTTTGTGTTGCTCAATTGCAATTATCTTATCTTAATCATCAATCTAGATGAAACTGTTGTACTAAATACCCTTACCACGGATTCACGATCACTATCGAGATAGTTTCGAGATGAACGAATGTAATACTAGGTGGTAGGGCTTTGTGCAAGTCTGGGTATCACCTACTTGTCATATATTATACCGCGTAACAGCAACGCTTTGTATTGTTGTGTTCCGGTTTGAAGGGTGAGTGAGCCACTTGTATTACAGGCACAAAGGACATAACATCTTAGTTAACAAGGTTGGTAGCGGCGATGTAAGGAATGGTTTCTTAGATCGCCAATGCGCCAGTTACACAGGTTATCCATTTGCCCATCCGCATACGTATAAATAAAAAAAAAGATTTAAAAAAGGAACTTGTTCTTTTCGCAGATTTCTGTCACTTCCTCAAATATGAAGGCGATGTTTAATATGTCTGTATAATCTCATAATAAAGTACATATATAAAGGTTTATTTTAAGAACAGTACGTAAAATCATGCAAATTATTTAAATTAGGAATGAGGAAATTTTAATAACGATTGTATTTAGATCTGAGATATATATATTTTTTAATTTAACGACAAATATGTCGATTTTATATAGGATTAATATATTTAACACGATCTATTATTGTTTATACCAAATTTCCCATTTGTATGTAAACACAAGGTTACAAACTTCTGATTCACATTTTAAAAAAATATATTGAAAAATCCTAATATAATAAATGCAAAACTGAGTTTGTTGGTTACGCTTTCAGGCCTAAACCACTAAGCCGATTTAAAAAAAAAAAACACCAATGGAAAGCTACATTATCAGCGAGTAATTTAGGCTACATTTTGTCCCCGTATTCCCACGGGAACTACGAGCAAAGGGTTAGAATTGATATATTATATAAATTTTTTTACATCTTAATCGTAAGAAACTGATCTCATTATAGCTCAGTGATAATGTATCAAATCTTGAACTATTGTTATATATAGATAACATCTCCGCTATAGCGACTTGTTTAAACACGAATTTTGTTTAGAATATTTTCTTGTCATAGACAACCATTGTTTCATGGTCTTTATCTCGTTTTGTAGTAGAGCCCACTTTATGCATATTTTTTATGCGGTCACTAACGCCCATATACATTGGCGATGTAAGAAATTATAACCAGTCCTTACATAGAAAATATAATGTGTATTTGAGTAAATTGGTTAATCAAGCTAACATAGTGTATATAATGTATATATTTTTAAATATTTATTTATTATTATTATATATAAAAATCTTAGATATTCAATTAAATCCCCCTCACAAAGTAAACACGTAAAAGCAAGATGATCTCACTATAAAAATAATTTCAAATCATTTACATTAAGGAAATAAAAAAAAATATTAAAAAATAAATTTAAAAAACCCGATCGTAAAATATTGGTTTTTGTTTGATTCGACTTTGCTATCATTAGTAATTCGTGCAAATGCTTAATTTATACTTTGTTTACATTCAGCGCAATATAGCTCGAAAATAAAAATAAAAAGGTTACATTAGTGTAACTATAAATCAATATAAAACCTCATTTCTGCACCCAAGGCTCATACAATCGAATCGATAAAAATACCCAACGGATATAAAAAAATATATATGTCAATGAAAATACGTCTCGAATAATTATCGTTGAATTTGACAATGTGACAAATCTGACCTTGTCAATACCGTCAAAATACCTGAAAAAAAAATTAAGCTAAAGTTACAAATCAGATTATGTCGCAATAATGAGACCTTCAAACAAATCTAGGCTGACATAAAGCGTGGAATACACCGTCGTAAATCTCGCGCGTTTTTTATTAAGATATCGATCAATGTAACATAAAGCATTTACGAAACACACTTTAACTTTTATCTTTGAATTGATTTTGTATTAATAGATAAGGATGGAAAAGTTATTTGTTAAATTATAAATCGTTATGCAATACAATAACGATATAATTCCTACGCGAATTCACGAATTAAAATCAAATGTGTTATGGAAGTGACTGAACAAGTAGAGCTATTCTCTTAGAGTAAACTCGAAATGAATGAAGAATACAGTGAAATCAAATTAAGTGACAATGACTATAATAATAATTATAACATTACATTACACGAACAAACTCGGTCAGAATTGAACCTGCGACTTTTACATCGCTAAGCGGTCCGTTAACCATTGCACTATTGGCACTTCTGCCATTTAAGCTGAACACAAAGCTTTATAAACAAAATTAATATAGAAAATTAAGATAAATATTAAAAATTAATTATTGAAAATTTATATAAATATAGCTAAGTTGATAAACATTTTAAACCTGAAATTATCAGCATTGACGTTGAAAGGCTTTTAAGAGTGTTTGATAATAATTAAATGTGCCGGGCAACTACCAAATATATTAATTAATGATTTAATGATAGTTTGAAATTACTTTTATGTTATGAATTAAGTATTAAGTAACAAACCGCTTATGATATTATTAGATTAGTTAAATAAACTTGGGATTATGGAAATTTGTAACGGTCGTGTTCTTAATTAAATGTTACGAAATTTGATTTTAGGTTATGATGATAAATTTGAGGATGCGTTCCGGATTATTTATATTATTAGAAACATATTTTATCGTTTTAAAATAACGGTTAAGTGACGTACTTTTAAAACTAGAGTTTTTAATTTTTATTCACGGCACAATTGCAGATGGTATCTCAAAGTTTTTGGCTATTTAAAATCGTAAAAATTGTAGCATTGATGTTTCACGTAATATACGTTTTAATAATTTTAAGAACTATTTTTATTATACCTAAGCTGAATCGCTTTATACACATACTGCACTATAATTCGTTTGCTTTTAACAGTAAAAAAAGTATTCATCTGCCACTCGTATATCATTCAATCAATCGCTAGTTCATTTCAATGGTCATTAAAACAAAACAAATGTATTTTTCTTTAACGATTTCTTCGAAAAAAGTCCACTAAACTGTCCGTATTCACGACCTCTTTACAACTTTTATTGCTATACTGTTGGCCCGCACACATCGCTGTCTGCGAATATACGACACTCGCTATTGTATCGTGATTGATTGACAGACAAATAGACTGATGTGAACGATTGGTTTCCAATAAACGCAGAGCAAGAGGTCTGGTTTATTGACATAGATGCGAGAGATAAAAGAATTTATTTATTTACTAAAGAATTAACAATGACGGTAGAGACCAGTATAAATACTACACATGACGGAATTGTAATGCTCTGTTATTTTTATTATTTAATTATGTTGACAGATAATAAATTTTTTAAAAGATTTATCGTCGTAAAAACTTCGATTGAATCAGTTACAGATAATATATTGACATCACATAGTAAAAACATATTTCGTACTTTTATATATTTTAACGTTAATACACATTATGTATTAAATATTTATTTTAAAATGTAATAAAGTTAAGCTCTTGTGTTGTCCTGCTTATTTATGTGGGTCAAAACTTTTACAATACTAAAAATTTATTTAACTCTATTTTGTTAATTATTTTACGTTACTGGTTAAAGTGACAGTCACCGCTCATTTTGAGACGGCTTAAATCTTACTCCACCACGCTGCTCTAATCCGGGTTGCTGGATACCCGTGGCTGATTTTCATCCACCACATGCACACGAGTTTCTCACCTCACGATGTTTACCTCAGCATGCTGCTGCCCGCGTTTAAAATCAGAATTATCGGTTAAGATTCTCGTTTTCTAACCACTAGGCCTCCAGGGCTCCTCCTTAGTGTCTATCATCAAATAATATTATTGTGTTGTGTTCAAAATTTCAATGCACAAAAAATATATAGGTATATTTAACGATCGATAAATAATATTTGCATTATGTGTTTTGCGGGCAGTAAATAATAAATAGATAAAATATAACATTCAACCTATCGATTTTAACGTGAAAAGAATAAATAGACATTCTACCGCAAAACAGCAGTACTTTGTATTGTTGTGTTCCGGTTTGAAGGGTGAGTGAGCCAGTGTAATTACAGGCACAAGGGACATAACATCTTAGTTCCCAAGGTCGGCGGCGCATTGGCGATGTAAGCGATGGTTAACATTTCTTACAATGTCATTGTCTATGGGCGTTGGTGACCACTTTCCATCAGGTGGCCCACATGCTCGTCCGCCTACCTATACAATAAAAAAAAAAAAAAAAAATAAGGGCGTAAGTCAGTCAATAAGGGTCAACTTTTACATCTTTTTTTAGAAACGAAGGGTGATCCTGGTAACCTAGAACTTGCACGTGCATCGTTAATGGATAAACTAGTTCTTTTTTATTATTAAGAACGAGGTAATCTTGCTAATTGACGACCTGATGGTAAGTCAACATCGCCCATTCATATTGGAATTGTAAAAATGTTTACCATAATTTACATCGTCAGTCAGTTTGAAATTCTGTCACATGTGTATTCCACCAATCCGCATTGGAGCAGCGTGGTGGAATAAGCTCCAAAACCTTCTTCTTAAAATAGGAGAAGAGGCCTTAGCCCAGCAGTGGGACATTCACAGGCTGTTACTTAACTTTTTTTACTTTACATCGTCAGTGCCGCACCAACCTTGGGAACTAAGTAACAGTCTGTGAATGTCCCATTGCTGGGCTAAGGCCTTTTCTCCTCTTTTGAGGAGAAGGGAACTAAGATGTAAAAGAACATATTTACAAATTATTAACTATCCATGTTAAATGTCTTTTTATTACTGAAAATAATATCAAAATCTGTTTCATAGTTTAGAAGAAGATAATAATAATAATAAGGTCCTCCAGACTGATTTCGGCTACGGCAGCCAATCTCAAGAGAGATTAGCCAACTGCGCAGGAGATATTATAGTGCACAAGTGTGTGCGCAAACACAGGTGCACTCTCTTTTCCTTAGCTCTCATAATCCGATGGGACGGCAATCCGACACGACCGGAAAGAGTTCAGGCGCAGGACCAATGGCTTAACGTGCTTTCCGAGGCACGGGAGTGTACACACTTCCAACTTCCAGACTCCGGGCTGCTACTGAGAATTTTCTGACAAAAAAACCCAATAACTATTTATTGGCCCGACCTGGGAATTGAACCCAGGACCACCGGGTCTGCGGCCTTATAGGCCGGGTCTAGCCACTAGACCAACGAGGCAGTCAAGAAGAAGATAGCGGAGATACAGAAAGGAGGAATTCAGTGACTTAGTTTTAAACCATTAGATATAAGATAATTTGTCATTTTTTATAATGCTACATCCTAACTTATATTATAAATGCGAAAGTGTGTTTGTTTATTTGTTACGCATTCTCGCCTAAACCACTAACCCTATTTTAAAAGCTAAATTATCAGCGAGTGGCATAAGCTACATTTTGTCCCCGTATTCCCACGGGAATGGGAACTACGCGGTTGAAACCGTGGGCAAAACGCTAGTAAGCTATAAAGTTCTAAAATGATAAGAGTTAACAGTGACATACAAACGAATAAGCCACTGATTTATTTTATAGAAAACTATTAAATTAACTTGCATACCATTGCTTCATGACAGAAGTGGATGCTTATTTCACACGCCATGGATAAAAAAACGTGTTAGAATAAATTTTATAACATTATATCCGAAATAGAAACTTATTTTGAAGATATATATATATATATATGTACTTTCAAGTATATAATATATGTAAATATTATCCATTTGTAATTAAATTATTTCAAAGCTTGTCGTGATAAATCATTTTAGACAAAACGTATTCCATCCAAAACGTTTATAGGTGATAGAAACTGAATTACTATTCGTTGATTTTAATTCAGAATCCAGCCTCTACCATCCAATAGTATTCAGATAAATAGGTTTTTTTTTTTTTGTTAACTGTATTACGAGTATTGTATATATTATATTTTTTAATATACAAGTATTAACCTGTGAATGTCCCACTGCTGGGCTAAGCCTTCTTCTCCTTTTTTGAGGAGAAGGTTTGGAGCTTATTCCACACCGGAATACACATGTGGCAGAATTTCAGTGAAATACGACACATGCAGGTTTTCTCACGAAGTTTTCCTTCACCGCCACGCACCCACTGGGCCATCTCGGCCTTTTTTTGTTTAATCTAAATAAAAGAGTAATTACTGAGTTTTTCGCAAGAATTTCTCGGTTTAGTCTCCTTATCGAATTACTTTTGTTTAATATAGAATTCTGAGAAATATTAAAAATAAGTATCCAGTAAAATTTGATAGAATTAGACGGATAGCAGAGTAAATCTATCTTTTAAATAGAACCCAGATCCATCACGAATGCCCATTGAACAATCATTAAAAGTGATATTTCAAACGCATCCGATTTCATAAAAAAAGACATTTATGTGCCCAACAAATGCGACGTGATTAAATCTGATACCGCAAATACGTGCCATTTATTTTAAATACATGCTAATGAACTTTTATGAAAGGATACATTTCACAGTTGTTTTTTAAATTAAAAACATGCAGACAAAACAAAATAACATTTAAATGGGTGCAATTTACATTTATAGCTACATTTGATATGGTTCATCAATATGATATAAAACTCAACATTCCATTCTCAGATTTGAATAATCGGTTATTATTATAGATCGAATTCATTTAAAAAAATCATTCGATATTTAAAAATTAACCGTAAATCAAATCGTTAGTTTTATAACATGTATTGCTTTTGCATAAATCGTGGAAATCGAGCAAAACTTTCAATGTTCGATTTTTAAATATATGGTATCAAAGCAAATAAAAATGATAAATAGAAATACTTTCGTATGGAATTGATAATTATAATTTGATTAATAATAATGCTATAATGTTTGAAGATTACATTGAACTCAATGATAATAATGAAGAAGTATTAACATCTGATACTAAAGGTAATAGATAAAGAGGTTTGTTTTGTTTTGATCGAACTTAGGTAAATAATAAAAAAAAATATTTTTATTATAATTTCTTTTTTATTTATTACTAGCTGACCGACCCGACTTCGTACGTAAAAAATAAGATTTTATCCCGTGCATATTTTAATCAATAAGATATAAACATTCGCCCATACAGTACAGTGTATGTGTGTTTGGTTAGGGGATATAATAATAATGCATAAAATAAAGTACAGCATGATCTACATATTTTTTCATTTATTGGAACAAAGTTCTTTTACTACTGCAAAGTAGAGTGACCTGGCAGAAATTGTCATGTAACAAAAAAACTTTGTCCTCCAAGCGACCTTTCCCCTCTTTCTTTCTTACTGATTCTTTCTATTCTAGCGGTTGTATGTGTATGTATGTGTAAGTGAGCAAATTTTCAGATTTGATAATAAGGAGTGTGTGCGGCCAATGAGATAACCTCAATTCTATACAAATGTAAATATAATTTGAACTCTTTTTTTTTAACTTATAATTCGCTATTTTATATTTAATTTTGAATAAATTACTATTTTACTAAAGTATTAAATAAAATTTATCAATTTTAATTCTTACTTTACATTTTTGCATTGAAATATAATAAAAATAAGATGGGCAACAATTTCCTCCTTTTTTTCGCTGGAAAAATTCATTTACGCGTTTCCCCCACATGAAGTGAGGGGTATGTGAGGCTCACCGGCGCTGAAGGTGCCAGAATACCCACTAAAAAACCAGCGGTATCCTCTCCGTCTAGTCGGGGGGCGCCACGGTATCGCTTGCGCATGCTACCGTGACGCCCCGGAGTTCCCAGATACAGGGAACCCCCTTAACCCCAGTGGCTGTTAAGGTGGGCATAGCGCCTACGCCTTCTCCCCGGTCTTCTTCGACGGATAGAATCAGCTTCCTCGAGCTACCGCTCCGCGGCCTCCTTTTGCGACATGACACTCGCAGAAGGAGACCATTTCCAACATGGCGTTAATCACGCTCGGCAGCGAGAGAGCTCCACCAACTATCGTCGCCAGGGTATGCCTCTGAGGCCCCACTCAGCACACTTAAAAGAATAATTTCCTCCTGACCGATTTCGACCGCGATGGCCAATCTCAAGAAAGATTTGCCAACTACGCAGGACGTATTATAGTGCAAAAGTGCGTGCATAAACACAGGTGCACTCTCATTATCCGATAGGACGGTAAACCGACGCGAACGGTAAAAGTTCAGGTAAGAAGCAGGACCAACGGCTTTACGTGCCTTTCGTGGCACGGGAGTGTGACAAATATACAGAAATATAATCATTAAAAATCTACATTTTAAAACACGTCTTAAGTTAAAAAAAATATCGCAAAGAACTTCGTTCCTCCCGGGGATCCCCCGATCGCACATTTTTTATTATATTTTTAGGTTCTGTCTTCGTTTTCTATGTGCTCATGCTCCTCGTACAATGGTCCCACACTATGATTTAGATCTTTTTGAAAAAGTTGGCCCGTTATTTTATTTTTTTATTATAATAGGTCTAAAGCATGTACATAAGTACACACACATTTTTGTTATTTAACTTACCTATCACAATATTTCCCTTAAGAATAATATAGTAGAAATTCTCTTAATATTAAAAATTAATAATAATTACAGCACTGCAAATTTATAATAAATTTAGTTGAGAATTGCACGGAAATGATAAAATGATAATCGTAAGGGTCACTACTGCGATCGATGTGCAAACAATAATAATGGCAGATTTTTTTCCGAAAACTGTGTAAGAAATGTGATACAGCTTATTGCAAGAGAGACAGGAGAACGCTGCCATCCTTACTCCATGCTGCTTACATGGTGAGAAGTGACACCAAAAGACCCCTGACGGGGATAACTGATTATGTGTTAATTGATCCAGTTATCGACCGAGGTTGAAAATGATTGAATTACTAATATCTCTATTAAAAAATAGGGGTTGATGGTAGAAGGGTGAAAATTTAGGGTGGTATGTATTTTTAATGGCACATAATAAAAAAATAAAAATAAAAGAATTTGTACAAAAAAAAAATGGTGGTGTGAGCCACTCTTAACACTTAGGGGTATAAAAATTAGTTATAAACCTATTCTCAGACCTACAGAATATACATATAAAATTTCATCAAAATCGGTCAAGCCGCTTCGGAGGAGTATAAACACTAAAACTGTGACACGAGATTTTTATATATATAGAAGAAGATGTAGGTTAATCATTTTTAAATAACACAAAACTGTTGAATATACGCTTTCAAATTTTTCTTACATATGTTTAGATTATTTGCACTATTAACATGCATTTGTAGCTTAGCTCAGTCAAATAAAACAATATTTTTACCATACTCCGTTTTGTTCTGTAAATTTATCTTTAAAATCATATTAATAAGTGTGCACTATAAAAGTGATTTCTTTTATTTTGTAGCTACTTATTTTTGGACAAAGATTAGTGTTGAAATTCTATATGAAATGGCTAGGAGGCTATCGTTTCATTCTCAAAGTGTTATCTTCTAATCAAAATAAGCTTTTATAATATCCTTTAACAGACAAACGTTTCCAAGCATTTTTTTATATATTGCAATTCGTATTCGTTATTCTATTTATACATATATTATAACAAGTACTATTGTAACTCGACCACAAAAAAAAAATACATTGAATGAAACCTTCTAAAATATAAATCATGTAAATTCGAGTTAATACGAGTTTTTTTCAATGTCAATCTGATACGAAAGGTCGTTTAAAAATTCTCGTCGTTTTATGGAACAAGCAAATTGAGACAGGTTTCGCTTTCATCAAGAATGAATCATGTGGCGTGATTCCGCATTTTTCTTTTCAATTATTTAGGTAAATATTCTACTTTAAAACGAAAAATATTAATACATTTTTTGTCTGATTAAGTTTTATTTCGATGGACTCCATTTTAGCTTATTATGCATTGAAAATGTCTTCATAAAGTATGTCAATTTTGTTTTGAATTTCATTATATTTTTATTATTTAACGATGGCACTACAATAGCGTTATACGCAAAAGTCCTCGGAATAATATCAAATAAATATTTACATTTATTATAGGTTTATATTAAAATTGATTAAAATTACACAAAGTGAGAGTTTTTGATAATTAACATAATATATAATTTTTCGTTTAACTTCCCTTTATTTATATCAATTTATGTTGCGACATCTGGACTATTTTAGCCACGTCATATAAATTTTCATAATCTTCTATAATCGGTACATTGATGTGAATTAACGCTAAGCCCATCACTAGCACATGTCCGGTTTTTTATTTCCTATTGTGAATCATGAGAGAGAACTTTCCACAATTTAGCGAGAAATCAACTTCCTCATAAACATTGTGTTATTAGTAAATAAATTACAACGAACGTGATTTTTACATGTTTGAACAACACCTTTCTAATTTTTCTATATGCAAATTGCGTTTAGGCACATAAAATGCAGAAGCGGTAAACTCATTTAGTTAGAATTTACAAATAAATTACATATACGTAAAAAAATGTAAATTTTTAATAATATAGATGTAGATATAATGCAGATATATGGAAAGCTGTGCTTGTATGATGTTATCTTTAGTTTTGGGATTTAGTATGAATTCAGTAATAATATGTACATAAAGAAATTAAGGGAAAGTAAAAAGTTGAATTAGGTGTTAGTGACGACGTTATCGCGAAAGCAGCTCTTCCGGACCACATACGAGCTGAGAACCAACTTATTATGAGTAGCACAATAATTCAAACATAGAAATAAATTTTCCATTGAATAACATTTCAATTGAACCATTCTATATTTATGTACATACGTAATAGAGTTTATAAATTATGATCGGTATATTATACGCCCGAACATAATTCTATAAAATAGAAAATTAAAATTACTGGAATTTAGTGTACTTTTTTTCCATTTAACTTCAGTTGTTATTTTAAGTTATATTGCTGAATATGTAAAATATTCGATAAATGATAATATTATCTGAAACGGTGTCCTATTAAATTGAAACGAATTTAAAGTAACAGAGACCGAGACAAAAGATTATCGAAACGCCATAAAGTATGAACAAGATAAGGCGTCGCACGGAAGCCATGGATACATTTCTCAGATAGTTTCGTTGGTAGGTTGTGAAATAGGAAGAGGTGACGGTAACACTAGCACTGACACTGATACCCGTGAGTCACTTGCTTGGCGCAAGGTAGGAGCTGATATGAGAATAATTAATGATATACTTAAGACAAATGATGAAATAATTAGATTAATCAACATAGATGAACGATGATTAAATGAGAACGTATAGCGACAAGAAGACATTTAACAGACGTGAAGCAAATCAAAGTTAACATTCGGCTCATTAAAGCTGCTTCAAGCGTAGAATAAAAATGAAACAATTTGATCGAAAAAACAATAAATATTTGAAGAAATTCCGAATAAGCTTCCTTCATTGACAATAACGATTTCAAACCCAGTGAAACACCATTGAGTTTTCAAAGTGCTTAATTTGTATTTATAATTCATCACATGCTCCTAGGTAACTTTTAAATTTTGCATCATCGACCAACCCGCATTGAAGCAGTGTCCTGGCATAAGTTCTCCAAGCCTTCTCCCCAAAGACAGAGGAGGATTTAACCCATAGGTATCCATTAACAGGGCTTACTTTACTACAAATAATTAGTTTATATCTCCATCTTTTTATTCTATGCAGAATGACGGCAGTACTGTATCATGTTTCAAATTTATCAAAACCTTAAAGTTTTTCAAAGGACATAAGAAATCTATTTGTCGGCCTCTCAGCACTAAAGCTTTCTATTTACGACTGCTATCGCAATGGTCTTATTTATGCGCTTGCCTTTACAATGGCGATATTCACAATAGAAATTCTATTTATTTTATAATTCGATTTATTTTTCAAAGTCATAACTCGCTTTATTGTGTGACTGCAGCCGATTTAAGTTATGCAATGTCATAAGTCTCTCTTGAGTTTATCTGTTATGAAAAATATTAAAAGATTAAGATAACGGCGCAGAGTAAATAGAAAATAGTGCATTCAATTTCGGTCCTTTTAGTTATTGATGCGAGATAGCGATGGAATTCGTTGCTACGAAATATGAATAATCCGTTTCACGACGTCGGTAAATTGTTACAAATAAAGTTACCGACTTGTTCGCCCGCTGATAATATTAAAATACCGTTAATGGTTGTCGTTTGCTTTTCATTGTAAAATATTAATCGTGATTATAGATAAATAAGTAATGTAAATCGTGAATATGAAGAGAATATTTTACGGGTAGGTATTAAAATATGTCATCGTAGTCGGTACGAAATTATTCCACCGCTAAAATTGTGTTTTTATTGCTGTCTCAGTTTTAAGGGTAAGCTAGGCAATTACAGTTGCAGGAATTGTTTTCATTTCTTATACTGCCAATTTCTATCAACGACACTCATTTAAGTAACCCATTTGCTTGCCTTGTGTCTCTTTATATTAGACTAGTTTCCGCTCGCGGCTTTATTCACGCAGCAGGTTAGGTAGTCGGTACTCCTGATTTGAAATTTCATTTTAAATTTAGAATAACTTTTTCTGTTATATTATGTCGAAGTCAATAATAATAACTGATTACTATTATATTTCTATGTAAAACATGCAAGATACTATCATTGTCAATTGCTATAAGATACGTAATAGGAATCATTGGAGCGCCCGTTTATTATGAGTGTTTTTTTAGTTCTTTAACGCAATGTTGTATTTATCACTAGACAATACCACAATAGAGGATTTTCTGTTTCTATTAAATATGTTTTAAAATGTATGTGCAAATGTAAATCTTCTTCCTTATTGATAAATGAAAATCAATGTTCGTATGTTTGTCATGCGTTCCTTAACCATTTATCCGATTGTGATGAAACTTTGGCGAGATTTTTGAGTACGCACGCAAAGGATTGTGATCCAAAAAAGGTTTTTTTTGTATGTTATTCCTACAATATAACCGTTATATATACACCGTTATTTTATCTAGTGTAAAATATATATTACATCGCTTGAAGCTCACTTTATGTGATAAAATTGAAAGCTAATTTGTAAAATCACATTCATGTCAAAGTAAAGAATAACGAATGATCCATATTAACATCAATTTCTATTTAACAATTATTTTGACATAAAGCAAATGCTATTGGCTTTAACTTCAAGGCCATTACCATTCCGATACGTAATATAAACCAATGTTATTTCTCGTTTATCGTCGATCGTCGTTTGGCGTGAAACTGATTTTGTAACGATCTCCCAGGCTGTTTCGTATTTTATACGCGGTTCAAGGGCACCGTGTCAGGGGCACATTTCTCATTCAATACGTCTGGCCCGTGATTTGTAGAATTATTTGTTTATAGAAATTTTATATTCGAAATACAATTTAACGTATACGGTACATTCGCTTCTGGAAACTGTACGGTTACGGTCAAATAATATAATTTATTATCTAATACTTGCTTAGATTTGTTTTATTAGAAGTTAGAACATAATTTTTTTTATTGAAAATATTTTATATTGAAAGTTGAGGTGCTTTTTGGTGTCACAAAAAAACAGTAATCAACTAAAATCTACATATTAAAAACACGGTTTTAGTCGAAAAAATATCGCAACGGGGGTCCGTCCGACCACACATTTTTTTTATAAGTATAATAGCATCTTCTAAACTATTTACGAGTAAAAATATAAACAAAATAAAAGCTAGTTAACAAAATACTTCATTTTTATTACGACTATTTTGTTTCGCATTCGAAACTAAAGAGATTTAAATTTAAATAAAGCTGCATTTTATCATTTAATCTGACGTTTATAGTATTTATAAAAAAATTGCATTAATATGGCAACATTCACAATTTTTGTTTATAATGTGACAAATTTTAAATGTCGGACTGATAAAACTCCACCTGCGTTTTTGTCGTGCAATAATAATTGTTATCATAAAACCGTAAGGACAGTTAGCTTATAATGTTCGATTTACATTAAAAGCATAAAATTTATGTTATAATCTTTCCGGTGAGGTTAGTGTGTTAATAATTTAATTCAATCTTTCCCGTTCTATGTGAATAAATATGTGATGTCATCTGGACTCTCTGCAGTATTAGCTATGACATGACGTTAAGCATTATTAATATTATAGTCAATTAAACACAGTCAAATTTCTATTGCCTATAAAGACGGCTCCGTTACCTTTCGAAAAAAAAACCACCACACTTCGCCAGGAAGATCATTATTACTGAGAACAATATAAAAGTGGCCCTCAGTCCCCGGCAGACCTGTGATAGTCAGAGGGTGCGAAGAATCTCCGGGTCAGCCAAGACGATTGCTACGTGGAACGTCAAGAGTATGTACCGCACCTACAGATTACTGACATCTACTAACTCGTAAGATACGTAGATGTTACTCAAAATTTTACATTTAGTATTCAGTGAGCATGTATTAGTTTTTTTTACTTATAAAAGCGTTAACGTTAACTACGATTTATATGGAATGAAAGATGTCAACATCTAGTCACAATAATTAGAATTCCATACAAATTGCATGTCACCTCAGTGCTATCGAATGAGTTAAAAAAACTGGCGCTCAGACAATAGTCATATCAATGCAAATAATTTGACATTTGACTCGATATACAAGCAACATAATATTATGGAATTACGTACTTTGTAACAATAGTACAATTTATTTTCGTGTTTCTAATCTATATGCTAATATTTTATACTGATGTAGAATTATCTGCATATACTCTCTTATAAGTTACTAGTTATATTAACTAGAGACTATGGAAGAAGGCAAAAGTAACCTATACCTTGAAGTTCAAGCTGTGTTTCATACAAATTTCATCAATATCGGTTCAGTAATTTAGACGTGAAGTCGTAATAGACAGACAGACAAACAAGCAGAGTTTCCTTTGCATTTATAAAATTAGTAAACTCGCATAGATGCAATCTCCGAATACAATGAAATGTAAAGAAAATCTTTTGTACGATAATTTTCTGATTAATTTCGGTCACAGCTGGATGCACAAGAGAGCTTAATGCAGAATTATATTGCACAGAATATATATACAAAAATACAGGTGAGTATGTAAATTAAGTGCAAAAATCACACTAATACACACAAAGGACCAAAATATCGTTAATAATACACACACTTGTATATATATCTTACAATTTTTATATTAAATGTTTTGGTAGATATTTATTTGATTTATGTAATGATAATATTAAGCAAATCTACCGGTTCGTACGTCTGACCTCAACCTTAGCAAACGTTAATTTCATTAAAATTTCTTTCCAGTTATTTGCAGACTTATATTTCTTTAGATATATATTGTTTGTTTAATTATGATTAATTTAATTTATACAGTATATTAGCATGTTTAACGGGAAATACTTATAGCTCTATTAAGTTTTTGCATTATTTATTCTTACTCGAATATTGTAAACGACAAATCCACCACCCATAGACATTGGCATTGTAAGAAATGTTAACCATCTATTACGCCGCCAATGCGCCACCAACCTTACAAACTAAGATGTTATGTCCCTTGTGCCTGTTTTTACACTCAATACTACCCCTTCAAGCCGGAATATAAAAATACCAAGTACTGCTGTTTTGCGGTAGAATATCTGATGAGTGGGTGGTACCTACCCAGACGAGATTACATAAAGCCCCACCACCAGTGTAGTGTTTGTCCCTAGCCAGCCACAGAACAATCAATCGACGTTACGGTTAGGGATTTATATAGGCTAATGTCTAGGCTTTTTATCCTAGTTTTAAGCATGCAAAACAAGGCTCGGTCATATTACCATGTATCCTATTGCTTAAGCTTTCCTTGGAACTATATGTATATATTGTTATCCGAAATCAAACGGTTAAGGTTAATTTATAAACGTCGTAACTCGAGAGTCCGAAGTATCGATGATATAACGCTTTTAGATATCTAAACTAGGTATGTAAGTGTCGCCAGACGATAATCTTCGAATCTCTTAAATTTTGTCCCAAACGTTTCATCAAAACTAAGTTTTATATAAATATAACACATTTTCTATAAGCAAATAAATTGTACGTACTAAAAATTTATTATTACAAATTATTTTTTATGAGTGTGATGTACCCGATCATACTTATTCATACAAACATATTTTAAGATATCATAGATTGTGAAAGTGTTAAGCATGAGCGAATATATGAGTACGATATTTTAAATCTTGACGTTGCATTAAAAAACCTAGTGATTCTTCGAAAACAATAAGTATATTGAACAAACACCACCCACTCAATATACGTTATACCAAATGTTTGAAACAATCTATTTTAATCTTTAATACCTTATCATAAAATCCAATTTCCACTATTCGTTCTCTTTCCATATTTATTATTATTTTATCAATATTCAACCTTACCACCTTACAATAAGGTTTACCAATGGGTTAATGAATAGTTTGCGTGCAAATCAATGATTCAATTTTCCATTACAGAGAACGAGTGTACTGACAGAAATGAAATAACGATTCCTCTCCACGATTCGATAGTTCATTAAGATAGTCATTAAAGGTTTATGAGATACTAGCTGAGTTGTCTGGCTTTGTCTGGACAATAAAAATTGTATTAAACTATAATAGTCGGAGATAAATTAGTTTTAAGAAATCGATATATTTTTCGACAGCAATGCGTGCACAGCACTATTCACTCAGATATATATTGAACGTTACTCAGTTTATAAACTGATATTACATAGTTCTAATGTGTTCTTCTTATAAGTATTTTTTGAGAACATTCAATATTACTATTTAATTTGTGGAAAACAGTAACAACTGAGTATCTTGTTGGCATCGTTTCTTCTTGGCATCTGCATCTCAAACTGATGGCTGACATTTAATTACAGCATAGTTCTTTCAAGATGGCAGACCAAAATTTTGATTGTAAAACCCATCAATCGATCAAGGCCATAAGCGCCTTAACCAATCATGTATGTCAAAGAACCAAGCCACACGTAAAAACATCAATTGGTATCTAACATTATTTATTTTAAGAAGCAATATTCAGCGACGACTCTATATAAATAGCATAAGTGCAAGTGGATGTTGATGACCTAGAAATAGTCGTAAACTTTACTGACAATCAGTTTTCCTTGTACGAGATACGATGTAAAAAAAATTACAAGGAAAACCTACAGGTAAAAATATGTATGCATAGTGTACGATTCGATATTATGCGATATTATTCGATGATATGCGTTGATCAAATCGATACAAGGAATAAGAACGTAAATAGCTGCATTAACTTTTGCTTCTAAATTATTAATAATATGAGTTTGATATATCTCTCTCACTTTCTTTGATAGTTATATAAATATATTTTTTGATATATCAGTAAACTCGTTCGTTCGTTGACATAAACGATGTTTTAAAAAAACATATAGTCATATTATAGTCGTAAACATAAATAAAGTTATAACTCGCGATTTTTACGCATTTTCTGTCTCGCACAACCACTCTGTGGAGCAAGCTTCGCTGGCGACTTTTCCGTACCGATATGACATCGAAACCTCCTAGTAAACTCTTTTCTTCGTACTTTGTACTCTTCGTACGCTTTCCTATAAGGCCGGCAAAGCACGTCGCAGATGTTACAGGTGTCTATGGGCGGTGATAGTCACTTTCCATCAGGTGAGCCTTAAGCTCGTTTGCTCCCTTTTACATAAAAAAAGTGTGTCTCTGTACCCTCGACAGAAGTGATAATATTTATTATTAATTATAATATATTAAATATAATTTAAATTAGTACTTGAGAGTTGCTAAATTATTATAAGTACTATCTGCATACGCTAGATGGCGTTAGGTTGGTAACTCTCACGTAAAGCAGTCCGCCTCGGAAATAGTGGCACCGTAACGCGTTACGTTACGAAGCGTTTTACCCTCCCATAAGAAGTTATCACTTCAAAAGTAACTCATCGCAGAATACGATCGTGAAATGTCAATGTGATAATTATATGACATCGACTGTAATACGTAGATAATATATAAAGTATACACGTATCAAAATCGCGTATCACATAAAGTCGTTTTCAACATGTCACAACTGTCATGTACAGAAATGCTGATTATATTAATTTACGTATATTATTTAAAACAATTATTTCAGGTCGAAATCTTTACTGTATCATTGTGAAATTATAACGAAAGATTAATTTATGATATTGTGTAAAGCTTGTCTAACTATGTAGCAAATGATTAAGAAAATTTTAAATTACATTATGAATTAGTTTCTATATTGTTGCATAACATTTAACATCACAGCTTAAACAGGTATTAAAAGTGTAGCGACATCTATCTCGCCACATACGAAAACTAAAAACTGACGTACCCTACATCGCGATATTAAAGTTATCCGAGCGATTGAACATATATACAAGAACCCGACAACAACCGTCGGGCAGTAGCCTACCAGACAAACACCCGTCTGGTCGGAGGATCCTCCCTTTTCAATGCTCAACACCAAAAAAGTACTAATTAAATATCATAAACGACAATTTTATCGCATGCTTAAAATTTCTCACATAAATATCACATGAAAAAAACAAAACTTCAACGCTCACCGTTGTTTCGATATAAATGCCAGATACATTTACGCATGTAAATAAATCCTTACAGGCCTTATTAAGAAATGCAGCTGTCGTCATCAATAACAGAATCAATATGTTTTGGTCGAACACACAGTACGAGGATTAAAAGCCGTACCAAATAATGATAGATCGTTGATGGTGAAAAAGTACCATACAAATTACGAATGTAATATTTTTCCTGAACAATCTTCGACAAAATGTTTCGTGCTTATGCGATTTTGAGCCTTAGTACAATCACATTAAAGATTTGAATTCATTAAATATAATAAAGCATGATTTAATTGTCGAAATGTACGCACCGGTAATCGAATTACCATATCGACTTCATTTGCATTGCTTAATAACTTAATTTTGCTTGTTTTATGCCTCTTAAAGAAAGCCCGCACACGGCGTATGATACGGTCCTTTCATATACATCGGACAATTTGATACACCTCCTGGAACTTAATGCTTGGAGATGTCAATTAAATTTTCTAAATTATCCTTACATTATAATGGAATAATTAAATAATAATTATTGAATTAAATAATATTATATCACTATGATAGTCATAAAATATTCAAATGTCGTTATTTACTCAGATTAGTTTTATTCGGATAATTACAAAAGAGAAGTACAAATTTTTTATATATTATTAACAAGTTTTGAAAAACTCAATTTAAAAAGTTGTGTTTTTCTTACACTTATATCTTGAAATAATACTTTTTATGCTTTACTAGCTCTGTATAGTTTTATTGCTTCAACTTAGGTCGTATCGGTGTGTTATAAAGCCTATAACTTTCCTCAATAAATTAATGGACTATATAATTCAATATCAGTTTTTAAATAGGACAAGCAGGAACTGCCATTAGTGTGTTCAAACAAACAAACTCTTCACTTCGTATATTTTATTATATATCAGTATAGATTTTATCTTTTAAAACGCTCTTGGTCCATTCAATGTGAAACAGTGTCACGCTGTAATTTTTCACCCGTCGCATCCCTTTGTTTTCCATTTTATGAACGACACAGTTGTTGTTTATGTACAATTATTTAAAATTCGCAAAGAGAAAGTGGAATGAAGGATTTATCAACTCTCAAGCTATCATTTACCCGACCTCGTGGACCGGGTAATTTCGTTTCGATGTCTCCTATCAAAATTATTTTAGCGTATATTTTTGATTTACACGTATAATCATGTCAAATATGGGTGGCGTCTTTTTTGTGATGCGAAATCCCTTTTCGATTTGTTAAATTTTTAGAACATTTTTGAGTGCTTTTTTCTTCGCTGTGCTAGTTTTGGTTTAAAGCATTTTTTGGTGAAGGAAAATATTGTTACAGATTTAAATAGATTACTTTAAGCGACATACATTGGTAGAAAGACGTACCTGCAAATAGTCCTAAATTTGTAGACACACTCTTCATTAATCACTCTACCGCCAATCTTCAATAGTATGTATTGGTGATTGACTCATTTACCCTTCAAATGGGTTGAGGAGTATGTCAGTGTAACAAATACAGGGGATATAACTAGTGGGGACATAACGCTATATCCATAGCGTTGGAGTTTCTTGGAATTGACTTGGCGTTTTAAGAAGTGGGTTATACTATTTAAAGGGCCCATGGGAGAAAATGACTTTATATAGAGTTGTTAATTAAAAACATTATTTAGAGTTCTAAAATAGTTCTGATTTGATTTTGAATTAATCATTTTTATTTTATAATTTTTACTAGATTAGCTTAAGCGTAGCTTGATAGCTAATTCATAGCATTTTCTATTACAATACGACTATTATTAATATCACGATAGAGTTCATAATTGTATAACTTGAAGACAATTTGTAAAAGAAACATCAATGAAATTCGCCGGCGTCATAATACCTTGTAATAAGGTTCAAACTACATGGTTAAACATAATTACACTTTCACCGACAAAATTTCATTCAAAGAATGTTTAGTGTTATTTTGCCGTTTTACGTTTTTTCACAAACTCGGTTAAGTTCAATTTTACGCGTTGAATTTTTTAATAACGTTCAATCATACAAAGAATACAACTTTGAATAATTTGTCTTGCTTCGCTAATGTGCTGAATATTAAAGTTTAATTTATAGTTCTTGTAACCTAAGCATTATAATTATAAAATCAATTATTTGTTTTGTATTTTACAAAAAAAAATTTTGTAATTATTTCATAAATTTACTGTACTATTGTGTTTAATATCGTATATATTGTATATTATATTTTTTTTTTACGTAAGAGGGGGCAAACTAATATTAGGCTCACCTGATGGAGAGTGACTAACGCCGCCCATGGACATCTACAATACCCGAGGGCTTGCGGGAGCGTTGCCGGCCTTTAAGGAATGAGTACACTCTTTTCTTAAAGGTTGCTATGTCATATCGGTTCGGAAAATTCGTCGACGAAAGTTGGTTCCACAGAGTGGTTGTGCGAGGCAGGAAATGCCTTAAATTGGCTGTTTGGGATTTCCAGACATCGAGGTGGTGAGGATGGAATTTCGAATTCTGGCGCGATGTCCGGTGGTGAAATTCAGCAGCCGGGACTAATCCAAACAACAAAACGTTTGAATGGTTTAAAATAAATACATATATTAAATTTATTTTTTATAGAAAAACCCTCGAAATTCCTATCGGATCACGAGAGTGAAGAAATAAAGTGAACCTGTGCACACACACTTGTGCAATATAATATGCCGTTGGCCGCCGTGATCAAATACAGTCAGAAGAACATCATCCTAATCGTAATACGTGTTATAGTTGTATTCTTACATGATTTTATTCAACTGCACATATTTGCATATGTGGGTCAAATTTTGAATCTTAAGCCGAAAATCGACTGAATTTAAAATTTGCGCGTACTTTGTCGTGTCAGTACAGTGAAAAAACATTATATACCATGATATACCAACGTTGTGACTTAATCATATAAAAATGATAGCGAATCTGCAGATTGGTAAACGCAGGGTAGGACGCCCTCCAGTCTGGTGGAAACCCTGCAAGTGGCGTAACCGGACTGGATGCGGAAGGCGGATAACCTTAGGAGAAATCCACGACAGAATATATTCGATATTCATATATATGATTGGTCGAACTAATTGAATCTGGTCAAACCAGTGGAAACACTAATAGATTGTGGTTTTGATTGTAATTGATTAGAACCACATTCGGCAGTAAGATTCTTTTGCAGTACTATGGCTTATAATGTACACACACTCGGACTGAGTGCATTAATTTTATTTTTTATTGATGTTTTTTTATTTTGTGTCGTTGCTTAAATCGGAAAAAGAATACTCCAATGTGACATCAATTTATATTATATAACTCTCAAAAATGAATTGTTTGAAAATGTCCCACTGCTGGGCTAAGGACTTCTGTTAAGGAAGAGGCTTGGAGAATATTCCACCACGACGCTCCAATGCGGGTTGGATATACGTGTGGCAGATTTTCATACGAAACGTGCACATGAAAATTTAGTGGAGCATGGGTTTGAATCCACAATCATTAGTTAAGACCCATGTCTTTTAACCGCTGGGATATCTCAGATTAATTAAATTGCGTTATATTCACCAACATTTAAAAGTAAATTAGAAACGCAATAACTAAACTCCATATCAGTATATTTCAAAAATGTTTAACGATACTCATTATATTTACGCAACTATTACGCGACATTAAAAAAATATACCTATCATGAACAGTCATTAAATAAATAGCTAACCATTTTATTTTCGTCGCATTTTATTTGTATACAAGAAAGCTAACGTCTTTATTCCCGTAATACCCTACTATTAGAATAAATGGTTTAATCATAACGTCTTAGAAGTCAGGAGCGAAGTAAACTAAATAAATAGCCCTGAACGCTATTATTAGCTCGCCAGTAGTCGTGATGGATAGTACTTCAACACCAAACTATTGATGTGCAATTTAGATCGAAAACCGGTTTGTGGCAGCGCAGACATAAGACAAGACACCTGTAATTGTTGTTCTTTCTTTTATGTTGTTGATTATCCTAATATTGATGTTGCTCGTAGAGTATTTAATCGAATATGCAGCTACGCTCTTGCAAATTGATTGTCACTCGTGAGATATGTTAAAGCCTTTATTATATAATTTATCCGTTATTTCTTGTTTATGTCGTTTTAAAATTACATACTCACATTTTGCAACTTTTTAATAACTCAAACAAATTATTACTTGTTTATACCCACCTGTTCATCATATAACCTCCAAAGAGCAGTACTTAGTTTTGTGTTCCGGTTTGAAGGGTGATTGAGACAGTGTAAGTACAGGCACAAAGGAAATAACATCTTAGTTCCCAAGGTTGGTGGCGCATTGGCGATAGCGATCGAATAAATACTAGCAGATTTGCCCATCGGCGTACCTATTTTTTTAAATAAAATATATAGGTGAACACATTCATATTTTCTAATGGTGCGATGTGAAGTGTGAAAAAAATTGAAATATCTTGTGTATCTTATTATAGATTAAAATGCGAAACAAGAAAACAAACTGAACCTTGTAGATATTTATGTAACTCAGATTTTGACAATAAAGAAAGAATAATAAGAATAATAGCTATGGCCTTTTAAAGGAATTACTTATGTTCTTATTTACCTTAATATTTAAGCATACAGCTTGTTTTAGGAGTGGGAATGACAATAGACCTAGGGGGCGAACCAGTACCGTAATTATGACTTTTAAATTGCACTATTGCAAAATGACTGAGAGTTGAGACTTAACTAATAGAAATAATTAACTTTTGTTTTGGTTTTTACTATTTTTCGTAAATGTATTCCGTTAAATATATAAATATTCATTAATAACTAATGTCTTATATCTACGCTCACCAATACTATTGCATAAATCAATCATATGGTCACACGGTGCGTGTTGCAATACTACGATTATATTATAAAATAAATTAAAATAACTCACTGTTAACACAATACTATAATTAGAAATATATATACATATTATTATAAACGAAATTCTTATCCGCTTGAAGACATTATATTTTTTTAGGTGGATAAATTTTTAGGGTTATTATTATCGATATACGAGTCAAAATTTGTAAAATTCATATAATAACCATGTACTTCTATGTAGAACGAAAAATAAACAAAGACATGTTTAGGCATTCCGACTTACATATGTTTTTTTATTTTTATTATTATGTGTAAAGATTAGTAGCAAATTAACACATATGTTACATATGATTTCATTATAACCCGAAACGTGTACCAAAGATTGTGTAAAATAGATCAACATTTAAAAGTAAATGGATAATGAAAAACGCAATAACTCATATTTCTAATCAACATTTGTTCAAATGTTTGTGGTCTAAAACACATACAAAGCAAAAATCGCTCACGACGCCTATTTAAAAACCACAGTCCCACCATATTTGGCTTAATGATATAACGTTCAAATCCTTACTCATTAACAGAGCGGAGACAATTTTTATGCCAAGGTGACAATATTGGCTAATCATGCCAATGTACGGCCATATTGCCAAGATTGGTTCCAATGAAAGTAATGTTGATTAATTCAGAAGTCGTGCCAATATTTATATGAACCTGTTTCTCTAAATGCCAAAATATTATGTGTTAAGTAACTTGTAGAAATTCCGTTATTTATTATAACTTTTTTTTAAAACTATTATCTGATAATAAATTATAAATTAGGAACTGGTTATTCTCGATTAACATTATTTTATTGATGATATAATAGCGCAATTTTATCAATAAACATGTTAATTAATAATGTTATTTTACGATCGATTTTAATATAATTATATTGGATAACTTTTGATGTCGATTAATGTCTTACTGACATCTTTATATTTATACTAGCGCTTTGACAGATTTCCATACCTCCCTTCAAAAATGTACTATTTTCATACTTTTCATACATTTCAACTTTCATTCTCTTTAGTGCTGTCTTAGAAGTTTAATCTTTCTGCTACGCTACTGTGTAAAATGATCTCGTATGTATATAGTAAGTATGTAGCACTAGGGAAATGCTAGTAGTTTGGGCTCTGCGATATATCAGTCAATCAGTCAGTTATTCTTTTTACAACTTTATATATATATATATATATATGTTTATTTATTTATTACTAGCGTTTTGCCTGCGGTTTAACCCGCGTAGTTCCCGTTCCCGTGGGAATACGGGGTCAAAATGTAGCCTATGTAGCTGATAATAATGAAGAATCCCATTGGTGATTTTTTTTTTTTAAATCGATTTTGTGGTTTATGCATGAAACAAACAAACTGACATTAACATTTATAATATTAGGTAGGATTTATACGTATTATATACATAACATCCCATTAGGGTGATGGCTATGAGAACAATGTACAACAACACTATAAACATGATTAAAATAACTTCGAAATTATTTTTATTTGTATCGTAATAAGTTATTTATATGCAGTTAAAACAAATAAACAGATACAGATCTCAGAGGATTGGATTAATTATCTAAATTATCTGTGTGTTATTCATATTCCCTACCGTGTCTTTGCCCACAGTTTACAATGAACACATTCAATAAAAAAAATCTTTTTATTACAACTGTGTACTCAATTATAGACTAAATCAAGATGTAACGTATAAAACTAAATACAAAATATTATATTTTTTTCAGCTTATTGCCGTCCACTGCTGGACGTAAGCGTCCCCTATAGAACGCCAACCATCCCGATCTTGGGCAGCCCGCATCCATCCCGTACCTGCCACCTTTCCCAAATCGTCGGTCCTTGCTGCAGGGTGTAGGAACACTACGTATACCTATATTATGATTTTTTAAACTGTACTTACATAAATTGTGCGTATTTATATATAGTAATGCATTAAATTAACTCCGTTCCGCTTTAAGCAAACCTTATATGTTATATCTCGAGCGAAATAATATAGTTGTCATACTTGTAATAACTGTCTTCTAAAGAAACATGTCGGAACATATAAGTCGAGCGTCAAACGTCCGCGTCAATCTCATTAAAGGGCTAAACTACTAATATGGCGGACAACAGGACAATGAAACATTTTGTTGTCGTTTATGTAGCTTATTTCATAATCTCGGATGCCCGAGGCGCCTTAATTGGGAACTTCGAATGAACTTTCTAAATTGTTTATGGAAATTTAGATGCTCGTGAGTGTTAATTATATTTGTGTCGGCTTTTAAAACAACGTGACATTTTTTAATGATCACATAGTTATGCGGACAATATCGAAATTAACTTTAGCTAATAAGGTAATGTAGATTTTAAAGTAGTTACTTAAATATAATGTATTGTGTTTTATTTTGGTATCATTACGCAAAATCGTTTTAATAAAACATCGAATTTAATTTTTTGATAAAATTCTTAATTTTTTTTTTCTTATTTGAATTCACTTATCTCAAATAATATTATTAATTTTTTTATTAATTTAGTTGTATATTAATTCAACATTTTACAAATTTACCTAAATATTTTTATAAAAGAATGAATAGATTTTTCCTAATTACATAATTTTCACTAATATATTAAGCAAATTCTGTGTTTGCAACTTTTGTAAAACATAAAAGAATCACCAAGAAACATAACAATGCATTAATTCTAGTTAACAACAAAAGTTGATAACTTAAACTTTCTCACAAACACGTGTAAACGTTTCAATTTCCCTTTATTGAAGACGCAGCTCAAATAGCTAATTCAACTTAACATTAAATAGAGGATAAAAGCTATAAAAACGTCATGCAAATGTGACATGCATCGACGGTTGTGAAATCCCTATTTGTCATTCAGTACCCACCGATAGTTCGAGTCGTTTCACAGTTCTCATTAGTAAAGTCCTTAAACAGCACACATTCGTACGCGATTCAAACGGCGGTATAAATATTTATAAAGTTCCCTTCGGACTGTCAATTAGATTTCGAATTGCCTAATACCTTGTTGATTTTAGAAGCCTTTAAATAGTGTGTAGATGTTATATGATCTCATATATTATGGTAGTGATGATAAACATGTCCTACTGACCGGTTTTGGCCACTCTTAATGGAGGCAAGCCAACTGCAGGGGATATATTGTACATAAATCAGCTTAGAGAGGTTTTTGCATTTGTAGTAGTGTAATACACATATTGACTGAAATCGGTATAAGCCAGTTTGCACTAGCTAACATGTGCCTTGCACTTTCGGCATCCGATGGGACTGAAGTTCGACACTACCTGAATGATCGCATGACCAACGGACATATTATGTGCTTTTTGAGGCACGAGTGTAAAATGCTGCCAAATCAAAAAGCTGACACTAAGAATTTCTTTTCAGAAAATCCAGAAAATCCAAATAAGACTTTTGTCGCTATTCGCTTTTTGTCTGACATTTTAATCTGCAGCCTTAATTACATTAATTACACGAAGGCAACAGATAAAAGGAAAAAATGTCTGCTTATGTTCTCTAACTGTATATTTACGTCTATGTACATTTGATTTTTAAATACGAGAATAGTGAATAGATTTTTTACCATATTGTTTACGTAATTTATATAGATGTATTTGTTTTATTAAGTGACAATTAGAAACTCAGCGACTCAGTTATTATGTAGAAATTCAGTTGAGTATAAAAAGTAACAGCCTGTGTATATCTCACTGCTGGGCTACGATCTCTTCTTTCGTTTGAGGAGAAGATTTGGAACTTATTCCACCACGCTTTTCCAATGCGAATTGAGACAGACGTGACAGAAATTCAGTGAAGTTAGACGCATGCAACCTACATGATTGTTTCCTTCACCACCGAGAACGAGATGATATATAAGCACAAATTATAAAATAAAATTCAGTAGTGTTTGTCTGGATTTGAACCTTCATCATCGGTTAAGGTTCACGCGTTTTAACCACTGAGTCATCTTGACTCTACTAAAAGCTTACTATTACTAGGTTTGGCGTTGGGAGGAACAGGGTGTAAAGTTCCTCATCCACCATTGAAAAGGGAGGATCCTCCGACCAGACGGGTATTTGTCTGGTGGGCTACTGTCCGACGGTTGTTGTCGGGTTCTTGTATATATGTTCAATCGCTCGGATAACTTTAATATCGCGATGTAGGATACGTCAGTTTTTAGTTTTCGTATGTGGCGAGATAGATGTCGCTACATGGGTATTGTGCAATATTTTGAAATATTAACTTTAATATACTATCCTTTGAAATATATTAAATGTCGGCATTTCAAAGCGAACAAATATGGCGAGGGTTTCACTTATACCTAAAGAATCTCATAAAACTTTGAATCGATGCCAAAAATCAATATATTTCTATGAGTTGAATCTAAATCAGTGTGAACAATAGCTCGTTCTGGCTTCCGTCATTTCATTATGTAAGTGACAAACGCAAAGCGATTTAAGGATCAAAGTGTTAAGGCGAATCGACTCAATTAAAGCATTGAAGGATAACGGTACACACGTCAGGAGAAATAGAGAATGCTCGCAGAAATATTATTTGTAAAAATAGTGCTATTATTAATTATAAATATACTCTTAATTGTTGTACATATTTTGATTTCTAGGATGGATAGGCTAGTGTTTACGCCCGTAAACACTAGCCTATCCATCCTAGAACAAGGGATGTAATATCTTATATAAGCCACGTGGTTGCACACATTTGACGAAGTTAGAATCGACAGTACTAATCGATACGTGTATGGACAACGGTCACTTACCAAATATGTGATCCGTTGCCTTTTATCATTCTAATGTTAAATCAAAAATACAAAAAAAGATAATATGAATAAATAATCATTAGGAACAACAAACTGTAAATATTCGTTTTAAGCATTTAATACAAAATATAATAAAATGAAGTAAGTATTTATAATGTTTTAAGGTAAACCTTTAATAGTTCCATTCACGAGCTCATCACTATTCCGATTACATAAAAAATAGTATTGTTCGGTAAAATATATACAAAATTTAATAAAGAAAATATTAAAATAATTTTTATTTAGGTCTTCAACTCACTCACTCACTCATTTTCGATTCACTTTGATCACTTTTTCATACACTTTTAACGTATGGAAAAGTGTAAGGAAATTTATGATGGAAATTAAAGTAAGTTGATTTTTTTCAAGGAAATCCTCGCTACCGCTCTTGTCTTGTACCACCCTTACTTAACCAGTACACCACATTGCGGGCTCCCGCAGTTATAATAATGGACACGCGGTAATAACTTCCTGTATGACGACAGTTTACCCAGCCTTGTACGTTAAGAGCCCCCTCTGTCCACCACGGGTACCTACAGTTTGAGATATTTTTATAAATAGCTAATTGAATACACTTTGTTTGCCCAATATTGGCCAATAGTAACAACCAATTAAGAAATATTATACAGTTAGGTGACTCCATGGTCCATAAAGGTAAAGTAATTAATTCATGATTGGCGCGACTTGTGATTTGTGATGTGTTCAATGTGTTATTTGGATTTAAAGAGTAATTGAGTGAGTAATTTACATCCATTTATATGATTTGGTGTTCTATTTTGAATAGACCAATTCGAGGTTTTTATAAAATCAGTTTTCACTTCTGAATGCTAAATGTACATAGAAAAGGAAATCACTTTGAATAATGACTTCTAGTTACAGCCTGTGACTGTCCCACTGCTGGGGTAAGGCCTCTTCTCCTCTTTTGAGGAGAAGATATGGAGCTTATTCCATCACGCTGCTCCAATGCAGGCTTATGGAATACACATGTGACAGAATTTCAGTGAAATTTGACACATGCAGGTTTCCTCGCGATGTTTTCCTTCACCGTCAAGCACGAGATGAATTATAATCACAAATTAAGCACATTCAATTCAGTGGTGCTTGCCCGGGCTTGAACCCACGATCATCGGTTAAGATTCACGCGTTCTTACCATTGGCCATCTCGGCTAATCCAATCAGGGCTTATACATTTAAAAAAAAACAACATTGATTATGTTTATGTAAAAATATAAGTATATATAACTTCCATCATACTCTTTGTTCTTTGTCCAATATATAATGTACCGAAATTATTTTATGTTATGATTCGAATTGCTTGAACTGAGTCAGACAGCGTTTAAATACAGTCTGTCACCTAGTGCCTTACTTCGTTATGGAATCCATTTGTACGGCGTTTTATCCAGATTAAGTATAATTAGAGCCTACTGATTTTTTCAAGGTAACTAATTTTCGGCAACTCGCTGTGACAGCGCTTTCTATTCCAATGGATGTTAGCTTTACAGTAATAAAAAAATTGTATTAATTATTAAAAATGTTTCAAAGGTTGGTTTTTTTGCTCGATGTCGATAATATTACAAAGAAAGATACGAAAATAATTTAAAATAATATGTATTTTAAAACACAAAAGAAAATTCTGTCTGGTACGATTCTTATTTGAAAATATTATTCTACTGTGAGATCGTAACTTTTATTATAAAATGTCAAGTTTTAAAAAAACGAAAGCAATTCTTTGAAACATATTCTATAAGTACGAACAAAGTACCTATTCTTTTGTAACAAATTCAAATCTTACCGTTGAACTATTGTTTGATGTTACACGAATATCAAATATACTAGATTAATATATCATTAACAATTACACAATTTTATTTAACAAGTTCATAATTGACTGACAGATTAGATATAATATTGACAGTTTATGTATGGACCTTTAGCATTTGTTCAATATTAAAAATGAAGTAAAAAACCAAAATAATATTTATTTATATGTGAAAATAAGTAGAGTAGTAAGATTATACAGATGAATCAAAAAAACAGCCGTAACAGTGCCTGAGTTACATAATCGATACAGTAAAGATATCGTTCAGTAGATATCATTGTGACTCTTTTTACATAACTTACACAAAGTGCTTTTACATATTAAAATATCAGTAATTTCTTTGAATCTGATGGAATTAATTTAAATTTTATATACACTGCTGAAATAAATTTGTGTAAAAACGAGTGGCTGCCGCATATCTCTACGTCACATTACTCTGTACATGTCTGACTCAATTCCAGGGAATTACGACTAAGATTGAATTACAGTGGGTCGTCGTGGTCTGAAAATTCAGCGCGTACGCGTAAATTATAACCAGGCATGAACCTTTGAGGTGACGCTTATTAAACCCTTTTTAGCTTATCTAGAAAAATCACGATTATCAAAATATATACTTAAAAGTTAGTACTGTAAGAGCTTACAAGTTATTCGATATTTAAAAAACATGTCTGGTCTTTTGTCTTTTTCAAATTTGGAACACATTATTGGATTCCATTCTATTGTTATAAGTCCATGTTTTAAATTATTCGAACTTTCAAACGTATCGAGGACGTGATGCGAATTCAATTTTCGAACAATACGCTCCTGGGATTGACGCTTTAGTTTTTAACAAGGCTGTTCGAAATTCAAAAACAAAGGAGCGATTGGCCTACAATTACTATAACAGATTTAAATATAAACGAATCAAGCGTCCTCCAATACAAACGTGCATTAACATTATATTGGCTAGTAAAAATATGTTTCTTATAATATATTTTAAACAGAAAGAGTAGCTAAGAAGTATAAAGTAATTTTCAAAAAAAATGAATATTGTATTCGTTATCATGCAACCGTTATTTTAATCGAATAGCGAAGCTTTGAGTCGTTGCACTGCGATTGGCAGAAAAGTCAGTGTTCCAAGAGAAAAATTAGATTTTATAATTAGCCATAACTCACTATCGGCTTAAAGCAACACAATAAAGAAATGAAGAAAATAATTTGGTCGTGTATTTTTCACATTTTTTGTATTTTATCTTATAATAATTAGCTAATAAATGTATGTAACAAAAACATATTTCAATTAATATTACAAAGTTCTAAACTAGGAGTATAAATAAGAAAACTACGCAACTGTACAGGGTTATTTGTAACACACCAGCAACCTCGCAGGACTAGATAGCTAGCATCATAAGCAACAACTTTTGTTCTACGACTTTTGATAATTTGTTAGATTTTATTTTCATACAAAAATAAGTATTAATTTAATTTCCCGCTTGAACGTTTATAAATCTACGCGCAACGTAAAGATCAACGCGTCGTGTCGTCCTTTCGTTTATGAATGAAATATAGACCTACAAATGTCACGACAGTCCGACAAAAACTTCATTTTCATGTATTGAGTTATGTCCGAAGTCGTAGAACAAAAGTTGTTGCTTATGATATTAGCTATTTAGTCCTGCGAGGTTGTTGGTGTGTTACAAATTATCCTGTATACCTACCTCTAGTAAATTAATAATAATCTATAATATAGTGATACCTTTGATCGTTCGAAAATTTCTATACCTTTGTCCAGTATCCTCTTTGTAGACTTACAGGATATTAAGTTAGGGCGTCATCATAGTACACTGAGGATAGGTACTTAATTGAGTTAACGGTACATAAAGGCTGGTGTGTTCATGGCTTTATTCAATTATAATATAGGCTTAGCTCCAATATAATATGGCGTGTGTAGCAAGAAATATGCATGATAATGCTTCCATTAATCATCTAATAGTGATTAATATTAATTGATTATTATATAATTTGTGTGGAGATATTTTGTAATTTTGTATGTATATACAAATTTTGTGATTCTGATTGAACGACAAAAGTAGCTGGCTTTTATGTAGGCAAATGGGCTTTATATGTAGGTTAAGAGCCTGCAATTTTTTGAATCACTTTATGGAACCCACTATAATCTAGGCTCATATTCAGAAAGCAAGCGATAGTAAATTTTTCATGACCACTGACCACAACAAGTAATCATTATTAAGATATAATAAAATAAATAAATAAATAAAAAAGATGCTTATTATCAAAAAATAAAAATATACATTTGTTAATATTTTATTTTAAATGTTATACCTACATTTATTACTTAGCATAATCGATATAAGTTTTTTACTTGGAACACAATATATTAACAGGCGTACGATTAACCGAATTCAGCCGTTTACGAGATTGAAGCAAACTTTTTATATATACGAATTCTTACAGTACAGCTCTACGGCGGCGCTGTTCTATAATAACTCACTTCGTATTTCAATTGAAAACCGACTTATTTGATACGTATACTTTTAATGTTATAATTATCACTTTTTGACATTCGATGAACGTATTTATGACGTTTCGACGTGACTGAGTTCTCACATGACATTTAATAAAATGCAAATAAAACTCTAGGTACAGTTAGCATCATAATTAAATATCATCTAAATTGTGGAACTTATATATCTTGAATTTATAGTTTTACATTTATAAAATACTAATACGTGCATAATTGAATAAAATAACTATTAATTTAAAATATACCGCATGTTGCAAATTAGTTTTTTTTTTTTTTTGCAAATTCCTTCACCCCTCTAAAGTCGTTAACAAAAGCAGCTGATTCTATTTTTAAAATGCACATTGCAAAAACAGCTGTTGATCGTAACGTTATAACGATCTATATTTGTTGTTGTGTAAATAAAATATAACGATACGACTACTGAGTACGTTTTAAAAATAATACAATTAGACGGCATTGACTTTTTATTAACTTGACTTTTAAAAAAATTAGCTTCTTTTCTTGATGACTTTAATATTTGAAATCTATTCCATATAATAATCATACGAATATAGTTGTTTATAATATGTGTATTATGATCATAAAATTAAAAGACATTTTGTATTTATCAGTTAGTAATTTAGTGGTAGGAACATTCAAATCGAATGATTCTTTATTCGAGTAAGCTCATAAGGGTACTTTAACTTTTTTACATGAAATAAGTATAAATTACAATTTACCATTATTCCCTGTATGTGGACTGGGGGCCCAATTCTACTAATCTATAGCGATCGCGATACGCTCTCGATCCATTTCCATTATATATTCGGATCGGCACCGAACCGATATATCAAAACAAAATTTAATTGTTATCTTTTATACTTATAGTCGATAATTAAATGAAAACATAGGAAAATGGATAAACGGCAACGATTACGCTTCGAATCGATTGCGATAAAGTGACAATTTGTTAGTAGAATTGGTCCCCTGAGCTTATGGTAGTAGCTTTTGAATTACGCAACACTTTGCTAAGGCTCTCTTGTTGAGATGGCTTGGAGCTTCAACCACCCTAGTCCAATCCAGATTGGACTGACCTAAGTGTGTTTTGCACTTCCTCAAGACATATCTACAGATAGTCATAACAATGCTTTCTAATCGGTCATATCCATATTCTTCCAGTAATTTGTGGTTACTTACTACTGGGGAGGGTAACTTACATTTTGACAGGATAAGTGATTTGTTTAAACAGATTCAGAATATGAAACCAAAAATCTCACTGTATGTGAATCCAAATATGTTGAACCATTTTGGATTGTATCTAATAATTATTATACTTAACAATATACTTTTAAATGAAGTATAATTTTATGCTAATATTAGAGACGCTTGCAAAATTTTACCAGCTGCATTCTTATCTATATCGTAGAATTAAATCTTATTACATATCTATTAATATTTAAGTTATTTTCGACTCTACTTTTTGAACTATAAGAGTCAATTTCCCTTGAAGATATTATTCTTACAGCATACACCCAATCAATACATGTCTTTTGTAAATGAAACTACCTGAATCAACAATTCTAAAGAAAAAAATTCTATTCATTCGATTGATATAAGAAAAACAAACGAAAAAGCCATATCACAAAGGTCTTAATTGGAAAGCAGATGGTACCTTTTAGCCACGTGCCGCTGGCGCCTTTTATATCCATACAGTAAACATAAGAAACACGACCGATTTATACAAAATTGAATCTTAACTAAAACCCCATAAGACTCATTTTTGCGAAATGTTATATCGAGATACTCGTAAAGTATTAGAGAGACCAAATGAAAAAAAGATAGGCTTGTTTAAGTGCGGTAAGAATTTTGAAGGTAACTCCTTTGAGACGAGATGTAGGTTAATCGACTATTGACATTGAATACCTCCGCAGACAGATGTTCGATGAGATAATAAATAGTGTAACTTACCCGCGAAGGTGTGATACTCACCTAAAACAAAAAACAGTTGATTATTATTGTCATTCAATACAAAGTCACAATATAATATTTTTATTAAGTACAGGTTATGTTTTAGGATTCCTTATTCAAAATTTGAATTAAAACCTCGTGATGGTTTATCATGATAAGGAATTGTAATAGTGAATACTACAAATTGAATTTAGAATACTAAAGATTTTCAATATTCAAGTTCGGCCTCCCCTATTGGAGATCGTTCATTCTTGGCCCAGATAATTGGAATTTCATGCTCCGGGGAAATGCGTTCATTTCATGATTCATTGAGTTATGTAGTTGTATCAATTTAATTAAATACTTTATGTAAACAATTTGTAATGATCGCAGGTTGAAGTTCAGGCAAGCTTTTCTTTATTACAATACTATGATACAAAATACCCGCCGCGTATCTCTATCAGTTTATTTAAACGTGGTAAACTCAAAAACTACCGACCAGATTTTCATACAGTTGTCACCAATGCACGATGGAAGAGCTTTGTGCAAGCTCGCCTGGGTAGGTATCACCCGCTCATCAGATATTCTACCGTAAAACAGCAGTGCTTGGTATTGTTGCGTTCTGGTTTGAAGACTGAGTGAGCCAGTGTAATTACAGGCCCAAAGGACATAACATTTTAGTTCTCTCTGTTGGCGGCGCATTGGCGATGTAAGCGATGGTTAATATTTCTTACAATACCATTATCTATGGGCGTTGGTGACCATCTTCTATCAGGTGGCCCATATACTCGTCCACCTACCTATACATATAAATGTTTAAGTGTACAATGTATTAAGGTTTAGCGTAAATTGGCTGAAATATGACGATGTTTGTTGAAAATGTTAGAAAATATGCCGATTGAAAGCTTTAGTAGCGTGCACCAAAAGTATTACGATATAAATGTTTTATGTGCCCTTTTACCAATGCGAAGCCGGGACGGTTAGTTGATTTATTTTTATAATTCATCTCAAGCTTGTCGGTTAAGAAAAATATCTTGAGGCACCCCGCAATCCACCCTGAATGCGAGGGAAGAAATACGAAACTTTTTTCTTAAAAGTATAACCTTGGTTTAGCAATCAACTATTGTTATAATTAAAACAATGAATGAAATAATGCTATTTCTAGTAACATTTTAATTTGTATTTACTTAAAAATTTAAGTCTATTCTGCGTAGATACGAATTATGTCTAAGAATTTAAATCACAATTGAATTTCATGATGGTAAAGTGGGTTAAATACATGTGTGCACCAAGTCACAGATAATACGATTAAAAATAAATTTAACGTTTGATGACGTATATATAATAAAAGTAGATCCGGAACACGCTATTAAGCAATTACACGTTAATATATTTAAGCTAAGACTCAAATTTATGCCTAGACCTAAAGGCACCGGCTTAGAGGCTCTGCACGCCGAGGCGCCCCACTCAGCCGAAAACAATATAACTTTACTCTAACCGTTTCGGAATAACCTTAAATATTCAAGGGGTCTTTAAATACTGGCCTGATTAAGCTGATAACAAAAAAAAAAGTAGAAAACAGTATATAATATGCCATTACATTTTATGTCATATTCATATAACCTAACCTATCCATATTTGACGAGATATGTATGTTATACTAATTATTTCATTGCCATCGAAAGAAATAACATATTTTGATCATGTGACAAAAATAAAAAGCTTATAAATATCAAAGTAACACATCGAAAACAACTTATTTTCAAAATAGTTGTCTTATACGTTACCGTTTCAGCTTCCTGCGTTATACTATCAACTAGCATGTCAGGTTAAACTAAAACCTTTTTAATAGCATCGAAAGTTACACCGTAAAGCCTAACACTAGTATGACCGTATTAAGTGGTCCGTAACGTTAATTATTTAGTTTCCATTGAAAGTAATACTTTCAAACAAGTTAAATGTTTGTTGTATTCGTTTCCTGCATGTCTAAACTTGTTACCATATATTGAACATTCAATTACTTTCAACTCGTTTTTAATTGATAACCATTTATAATGATTATTAAAATGTCGTTACGGTGCCATTAATAATATATATATAATGTAAAAAGTCTTATTTAAATTTTAATGATTTAAAAAAAAAATATTCCAGTAAATGAAAATTAGCTTAATGTTTAAGATTACTTGGAAATCGCAACGATTTTATAAAACTGGATTGTAACTGGCTAAATATTTTTAAAATATTATATAATAATGAGTAATTAAAAATATATATTAATAGCAATTTTTTACTCGGTGGTAGAGCTTTGTGCGAGCTCGTCTACAGATATTCTACCGCAAAACAGCAGTACTTTGTATTGTTGTTTCGGTTTGAAGGGTGAGCCAGTGTGATTACAGGCACAAGGGACTTAACATCTTAGTTCCTAAGGTTGGTGACGCATTGGCGATGTAAGCGATGATTAACATTTCTTGCAATGCCATTGTCTATCGGCGTTGGTGACCACTTACCATCAGGTGGCCCAAATACTCGTCCGCCTACCTATACAATAAAAAAAAGAATTTAACAATTAGCTCACGGTTGTGATTAATATATGGCACACGTTTAAATAGCTAAATGAACAATGCGCTGTTAATAATAGTACTATAAATCGATAGTAATTTTAATTCTGACCTTAGACAGGTTCTATTGTACTTAATTTTTGTTGTTCTTCTGACACTCAACGCAGTTAATAAACTAGTAGTCAATATTGTTATTACGAGCATACCTCGCTGGTTTAGTTTCTAGCTTAAAAGGCAGAAGATATCGAAATGCTTAGTCCAGTATTAGATAAAGTAAAGATATGTAATCATTGTTTAAGATTCAAGAGTCCCAGTGGTTAGAACTCTTGAATCTTGAAGCAACTCTGAATTTTCATGTATCTGAATTGTGTTTATTTCATGATCGGCGAAGGAGAACATCGCCAGGAAACCTTCAAATGCTACCACCTTCTTCCCAAGGGGAAGGGAGAACATTATCCTGCTGTTACTTTAATAATTGTAAAAATTTAATTCTCAGAAGCGGTCCGAAGTTTATAAATATGTACTGCGTAAAGCCGTTGGTCCGGCGCCCGAACTTTTGCCGTACTTATGCCGTATTTATTCTGCTGAGGAGGGATGAAAAGCATGTTACTATAAGGATGATGAGTATGAATGTTGAGTATGTAAGGAGTAAGTACTGAAATGACGAGTGACAGACAAAAGTGGAAGGAAAATATATGTTGTGCCGACCCCATGTAGTCTGATAAGGGCATAAGTCTAACAACTACATATATCCGATTATATATACATTATAATCTCTTCAGATGTTTTAAAAAACTAATTGTAGTCTTATTAATGATTTTCCAAGCTCGTATTACCTCAACACATAGCATGTTCATATCCGTTTAGGAAATGCTGGAGTGAAACCGATATATATTAAACGAACCATGCACGAAAGGGATGACTATACGAATTAGTCCGTAAGCTCAAGGATATTTGAGATGAAAGGGGTTTGTAATCTAGTTTGAAATGGGAAGTTAATGTATGGAAAATAGGTACGTTTGACATTTCAAACAAGTCTCTTGGTTTATTTTTAAATATTATCTAACGTTGAATTTATTTATGTTTTGTATCAGTAATTTAAATATATGTTATGACTGCAATGGTAGACCAGTAGATATACTGCGAAAACACTTAGCAAAATCACTTTATATTCAATTCTTGATGATTAAGATTGATTAGAAATGGTTTGCCTTCTAATTTGTCACGACGACCAGTCTCAACGGTAACCGTGTATGAGACTACAGTGCACTCGTGTGTACACAGACACAGTGCAAATATATTTTACCGCCAAATAGTAATTAGTATCGTTGTGTTACGATTGGAAGGGAATGTAACTACAGGCACAAGACATAACATCTTAGTTTCTAAGGTTGGTGGCGCATTGATCATTGAAGGAATGGTTAGTAGTTCCTACGGCGGCAATGTCTATGAACATAGATGACCAGTTACCATCAGATGGTCCACCTTATTAAGCTCAATTTCCGTTCCTTACAGTTGCCTTACCGTTCCCTCAGTCCCATAATCCGATGGGACAGCAAATCCGACAGGAAAGAGAGCAGGTTTCAGGGAACAGAAATCGCATTTGTTTTTCTTAACAGAAGAATTCAATAGCTTTTTCTATGTGACGTCGATAGATTCGAATTTCGGTATATTTATACTAAAATACTAATTACCATACCATACTAAAATTACCGCTAGTTAGAAAATATGCCTTAATACAATCGGCCCGTCCCAATGTTGATTTATTCGATATCGTTGATATAATACGACGTGTAATAAATAATGTAAATAACCTGTCGTAATAATAAATAAGTGAAAGGACTGACAAAGTACATTTTTATAGATTAATAAATCACATATATTGTCTTTGTCTATTTACATGTAGATGAATGAAAAACAAGACATAAAAATTATTACCATAAAAAAAAAAAAATTAAAATTGGAAGCAGATTGTAAAATAAGTAAATGATTCCTAACGCCCATAGACAGACTGCAACTAAGAAATATGAATATATTATGTTGTAACCTTAAATGCCTTTGTGTTTAAAGCTTGCTTACTATTTGAAGTGTTCAATTTTAACGGATTATCTGATAAATGTGGGAACTACCCGCTATGCTACACTAACTTCGAATGGTAGTTCGAGGATAATAAAACGTCTGATTTTAAATATCAGAGGCGAGTCTGAAAACTGTCAAGGAATGACAATACAGAAGAAAAATGTCAAATAATATACATATGTGTGTACTTATATTCGCACTCATACAAAAGCTTATTGTTCAATCAATTATAGCGAGACAGTTGAAGACAATAGATGAAATAGAAAGGAAACAGAAGAACGTCGTATTTCTCTAGTAAACGCAGTTTCCTTTCAAATTAAATTGTGAGTGAATTGTTTTATTTATTAAAAAGAAATTTGTCATTTTTGTTGACTCAATGGTTCAGTGGATGGTACGTCTGTAGATTATGAGCTCAAAGTTACGAACTGCAATTATTCCAACGAAATTCTCATGAGCAGGACAAGATTCGAGAGAACGTGAAGCCGTTTCTCCTGAGTCTGCTCTATCTCCGGTAGGATATCCGATATAAGAATACGTCTCTGATCAAAATATTGATGTGGTATACCTGTAGTTGGCATATCATTGTGAATAATAGCCTTGATCGAAATATAAAGGCGTTTTTATTTATAGTATTTTTTCGGTATTTCAGGGTCTTACATAACCGTTAGTAGGTAAGCAGTTTCTAAACCGACGGTATTGATAAAACTTTTATTTATTTAAATTATTATAATCTTATCATTTATTAAAAAGACATATATTAATATCAAATTAAATTTAATAGATATTGTTTTATGGTCCTGTTGGGTTTTTAGAAACATAATAAGGCCGATAATATATTATAATGACGTTAATAAATATTGTCATAAATATTTATACAATTTGTATACGTATAATTATTGAAAATAATTTTTAATATATGTAATTAATTGTCTGTGACGAAGCTCGGACTCCCGCTGTGATAGATGTTAGGTTGGTTGTCCATTGCATAAGCAACGATATGAAATGCTATAAAATTAAAAGACATATCCCTTTTTAAACGAATCACTAATGTTCCTATTATTTTCCCTCCAGTTAAGCGTAAAGTTTGTGTTAGGAGAGACGAAAATATTCCATGGGATCGGGAGCGATCGACATTTTTATTCATCACGAGTTCGGCGGTAAAGAAAGTAATGAAGAAACCTGCATCGGATATTTGTCACATATGTATTCCCATATCCATATCCGTATTGGAGAAGCTTGGTGATATTCGTTCTGAGGCTTTTGTTCAAGAGGAGTTATTAGCCCAAAACATCCAATTTTATTTAATGATTATTATTATATTAGAAATGTATTATATATATATATATATATATAATACATTTCTTATAATATTTACAAATATTATTATTTATACAGCGTTTTCTAATTGAACATACAGGTAGATCATTGTTATCTCAGGAAATAAAAGTCAAGAGACACTCCTTGACTCCAGCTATTTCCTCTGAAATTATTATCATTTCCATATCATACTGTAAATCTTGTATTATTTCATGATCAATATATTATCGTGTATATAACAGATTATTTACAACCATTACAAACACATTAAGATTTAGAATTAATAAAATGTTTGATTTACGTTTAACGACGAAGTTCGACAGCTGTAGTTTATATTTCACAGGAGATATTTAAAAGTTTAGTAAATAATATAAAACATATTATATGTCAACTACATAATATTATGGTTTTGGGATAACCAAACTAAAATTTCAACATCTTATATTAGTTCAATATATTTATCTATGTAATGTTTAAAAATAAAAGTTAAAATTAATCTCATTAAATATATGACCAGATTGAGATGTGACGTCACAAGAAATCTAAAATGGCGGACGGTATCATATTGTAAAATCAATTAATTATATTATATGATTAATATTATTTCAGTACAAGTGCTAAGTGGTGAAAGTTTAATTATCTTAATATCTCCAAGCGTTAATTTAAGCTTAAATTACATTCAAAGTGTTTGGTTTAATTACATTTTAGCGTAAAACTTATAAAGCTTTGTATTGTCAATCAAAATCATAACAACATTTTTAAAAACTTACAGTTACACGAAACTATATCTCATTAAAAACGGGTGTGAAGAACCTAATAAAAAATAAATAAACAGAACAAACATTTCGAAGACATTTACTTAAATTAAACAAAGCATTAAGAAAAAATACCAATCACGAGACGAGAAAGCAGAACTGAACTTATCACACTCAAGAACATATTAGAAAATTAAAATAAGAATTTAATATTTAATACTACCACTCCCAGCTTAAAATATGGGTCATCATAAAAGGGTTTACATCGTAATATATAATATTATAACCCAACTTTACATTACGCAGTATAGCTCGCAATTTGCATAATCTTTTCTGACATTTTCAACAATAAATATTTCAGTTAATTTACACAAAACATTAAGTAATTATACACTTAAACCTTCCTTATGAATCACTCCGTTCATTAGTGAATATCGTATGAAAATCTGTTCTGTAGTTTTTGAGTTTAACACGTACAAACAGACATACGCGGCAGAGGTTGTTTTTATAATATTTAATGATATTCTCATAACGTTCTAGGCAGAACAGTGGATATGTATGTATGTGAAAACGCTAGGTCCGTTGCGGCATAACCAATTCCTTCCAAGGACGACCGTTGCAAGGGTTTTAATGAATACAAATCCAACACAATCCAAATCAATCCAATCGCTATTATCTTCCAAATATAATAATTTTGATTAAATAAAAACCACGTGATTTTATGTGATAATGTCGTATATCATTAAAAAATCTCTTCTTAATTAATCATCAGATAAAAATATACCCTTTACAAAAATCTTCACTTGTTATAAAGAAACTGAACTAATCGTTCGAACGGCCTCCAGTAGAAAATAAACATTTCTAAATCCGTAACATTACCACACATGGGGACATACATTATTTCTGTAAAAGGAATCGAAGTCTGATTGTTTACAATACTTCACTAAATTATCAAACAAAACCGAGCGTTTCGATATTGAAATCCGTTTGTATGTTGTTCGTTTGGATTTGTTGAAATAATATTTACATTGATGCAATTTTTTAAAAGTTTTGATTTTTTCTTATGAAAATGTTACTTTTTATTCAACGCCGTTAGGTATTGAACTTTTGTGATTTAATAAGTACCTGTCACATAGCTCATTTATAAGACACATATCAATTTTATTGTGAAAGTTTAATGCCATCGTTTCAAACGTATCTTATCAGATGATATGCAAACGCTTTGATACATTTATTTACAAACAAACTTGTCTTTGAGCGTTTTATTTTTGATCTTTATTGGCTATTAGCTCATCTGAGATTGGTTGAAGACAATTAATCTCTCTGTAAGGGCATCCGTGTCTTAGTTTAATATTGCTTCCATTTTACGATGTTCAGTAAATTTCAATATAATGAATCTTTATGAATAAATTTAATTTAAAAAAAAGAATGTTTTACTTAATGGTAAGGCTTTGTACATACTCATCTAGATTGATACCACCAAATTATCATTTAATCTGCTGCCGAGCAGTAAATCATTATTCTGTATAGTAATCATTTATATTGCTAATCACAATTGCCGTAGAAGAAAAATAATATCTCGATGTCCATGGTTTACGGCGCATTGTCGGTATATATGTATCCTATACGCGCGGTAGTGGCAGCTTGCTATCGGATGGCCTATTTCCCACACATTTACTAAATAAAATGGTGTAAGAAGCCTAATCTGTATATAAGCGAAATACTCATCACGAAATCTAATTGACTTGCTTGTCACAGTTACTCCTTCCCCGGCGTAGACGCTCACTATGAACGGATTTTACGCAAATCATAACCAACATACATTTTTCGACTTATCTACCCGTGCGAAGCCGGGACAAATAGCTTGTATCTTATAAAGGTGCTAAGTTTAAAATACATATTACTCAAAAGAAATATAATAAATATATTAAATTTTCTCAAATTCATGACTTAGTATCTTACTTCGTATTAGGCGTATTTTGCAATAACTAAATGGGGCATCTAAAATATCAACATACTAAATTATTGGCGGTAATTGATTAATTATAATTTATTGACTTAAGATAACATCTAAGTCCGCACGTGAAAACGAAAGTTGAAAATATTTCGAAACGAAACGTAGATATAAATCAAATAATAAACGTTAGTAAAGCTATTGCTAAGTAATTCCAATCAATATCTAACGTGCCGAAACTTTGTTCATAGAATAACAAATTAAATAAATCATTTATCACAATATCTTATGTTTTTAATCAGGAAATATGTACTTTAGTATATCGACCCCTATATAGTGGGCTTGTGTGGGGTTACGGAAAGTTAATGCTTCGGCAATATATTTGCCAATTTCGTGAAATGCATCATAAATAAACAACAATGTTTCGAATACATAAGTGATGATCATAATTCCACAACTCAAAGGAACTACTTACTCTAAATTCATTCTATTCTTAAAACATGTCACTGTTCCAAGAGCTGGTATAAAGGGTGATTATCATTAGTAAACGTTGACCCAATTAAACTGCACATTTGTTGCTTACTCAGAAACTGAAATTTAATAGTCTCCTTTATATGGTGGAATTCTTAACGAGAATTTTATTCTGGAACAAATTCTGATAAGTTCCTTTCTCGCTGGTTTCCCTTACGTACATCGTACAAGCCATTTTGGTATAATTATTCTTAGTAAAGAATTTTATAGATGACAATCAATCATCCATCAGTAGATTTAAGTATAGACATAAAAGACAAAGCAAAAGAATAACAGACTGTTGGGTAAAACAAAAAAAAAATCCAGCTATAGTATATTTGAAGTATATACACTACATATGGCAAACTATTTGTTACTTGTCCAGATTCGAACCCACGACTATCGCATAAGATTCACGTGTGATCCACTAAGCCTTCTCATACCTAATATAGAATTTGTTATTTTGTACATCACAAATAAACGGTAGACGGTAATAAGTCTAATATAAAAGAATAGTTATTTTAACAGTCATTCTTAATATTACAATTTTGTTCTTAGTCATTCGTAGTTCGCGTGCACAACAACAACCAAACATGCATGCATGCATACGCGCAAAGTCGGAGACAATACATGAACATTCAAATGAGAAGTTAAAAATAAACTCAAATACGTACAAATACATTGACGTTATCGCTTTACAAGTCTATCCTGTTAATTTAACGCGGAGCTATCACCTGTTCAGAATATCGATTCTTATATGAACAAGCTTTTCACTTACGCTTTAATGTGCCCAGCATATTAATATTACTTTAAACAACAAGTTGATTAGTCAAACAAAGTTCGTATCGATTGTCTAAACACTTCAAACAATACATATATATATATTGTTTTATATATTATCATAATTTCAAGAAGATATGTAGTTTGTAAGATGATAAATTTAATTATAACAATAACAATTAATTTATCAAAGTAAGCTCTGTGGCGTGAATGATGTTCAGAACTGTATTCTGTAAAGTACAAATTCGATACGCGATGTTCGATTCGATCGTGAGGCGTTTACATCGACTTACACTATCTTGATGTTTGTATACTTAAATTATATTAATAGAAGTATAATATGGGAAGATCTATAAGATGGGTCACCATTGCCCATAGTGATCGGAACTTTAGGAATCGTCAGCAAAGACACCATGAATGATCCACCAAATATTGATCTGCTAGTTACGTTCTTCCTGCTTATAAATATACTGACTTACTGACTCTTCGAAGTTTTCACACATTCTGATTACCAATATGAAGTTACGATCGAGTTCGACGTCGAGTTACGAATTTGCTTTTACAGAATATATCCAATGTAAGATCTTCAAAGGCAAGAAACACGTAGTTCAGAATTTGATTATTCCTACGAGAAGCAAATATTTATTTAGGACGGAGTTCCAATGCTTTACAATAAACCAAAATATTATATAACAAATTCGTGAATACTAAAGGTAGGCCGAGATTTTGTAAATAGAATATTTTAATCAAACTATATAGAATGGTTGATGACGCAATAGAATTAACACAAATATGCAAAATAAGACATAATTCCAAAAGGCTTCCTCTTTCAGGCAAACGTAAGTTAAAATGACAGTATTTTTTTTATAGGTAGACGGACGGTTATATTGGCTACCTGGTGGTTAGTTGGTGAAATATTAAACATTCCTTAAATCACCAATTTGTCATCAACCTAGAAATATAAGATGTTAGGGTCCTTGTACCTGTAGTTACACTGGTCCACTAACCCTTTAAACCGAAACGCAACAATACAACGTATTGCTGCTTAGCGGTAGAATATCCGATGAGTAGGCTTAGTACAAGCCCGTCGGGGTAGGTTCCCGAATGGCTTACCACCGAGTAAAAGTAGATGGTGCAAATAATAAAAAAATAAACAAAAATATTGTTAGTAAGAAAATAAGAATCAGTAAATACACAAACAATATATCTATCTTAATTATAATAGTTACGTAAGTGAAAGCACATACATATTTGTTATTACAGAATAAAAAAAAAGTATATATGGACTCTTATAATGTATGTTGTGACCGAAATAAAAGGCCATTAATAATATTCGTTAATTGCTACCGAGCACGCTTCGCTCGGTGTAAATTCAATTAAAATTATGATTATTTTTTAAAGTGGCGTATTTTCTTTTCAACGACATAATAAACATGGCCAAATGTTACTACAATTTATTCAATCATTCGAGCGTGATTGAGTGCTGTTTGCAGCTGAAACTTGGACCTTTGATACTAGAGATAACAAGGACTTTGCAAACCCTCTGTCTTATTCGCTCTACTAGTAACAGGAGGGCTGGATCATTTTTCGCTCATTGAATTTGTATTGCAATTCAACGGCGAAATGCTGCTAACATTTCATCTATGCCACGCAGTCATGATTTTTGTGTATTTATATTTTGATTTATATAAAGTACTTATAGTTAGTCGAGTAATAAATATGATTACAACTACTACAAACAAAAATATTTTCAACAAAACATAAAAAAAATGTTCTTAAAAATTAAACATTAATTTATTTTATTTAATTTAAAACATATGGTTTATTTTGTATTTGACATAAATAACTATATGAATACAGAAAAAATAGAAGTTTTGAACGGAAGCGGAAACTGTTATTTGGATCTATAAAAAATAAAGACACCAAAATAACTCAAATTTTCTCTCTATTCTGCTAAAATGTATTTTTATAAAAAATATAAAGTTAAGAGCCCAGTTTTCATTTATAATTCGCCTCGGGCTCTGCGGATAAAGAAAACATTGGGGGAAAACCAGCATATGTTGGATGTTGGTGTAGGATGTAATTCAGCCACATGTGAACCAAAATTTTGATTGGAGCTAGAAAAGCATAGTGGATTTAAGTTCAAAACTTCTCATTAAAAGCAAAGGATGCCTTCTTTCAGAAATTGGACGATAATGGACAAAGCACTAGCCAGAACTTTGATAAAACTTATTTTTTGGTTGAATTAATGTTATTCATGAGTGAACTCATATTTTATTTTTTTATTGCAAGTGCGTGTGAATTTAAACATTAAATAATAATAATAAAAATAAATGTTTTGATAAAAAATTGACGCAGACGTTGTGTTGGTTTAATAAAAATATTTCTTTATGATTTAATTTTTAAAAAAAGAACTGGTAAAAATACTATTTCAAAAGTAGGATATTTCTTACTATATTTTGAAAATTAAATTTGCTTTCCATCATCCTATTTATTTGGGGTCGCTACAATTTTGCTTTCAATTTGCAATTCTCGGAAATTATTTATCCTTTCAGCCACACTTTGTAAACAATATCGAAAATATTTTCAATAATAATTTGGAACCAAAAATTAATAAATCAATTAATTTATAAATAAAAAGATTATATTCTAATATAGCACAAATGAAGATTAGCGCGATCAAGCGCAAATCTCAGGCTCTAACAGTCCGATTTTGAAAAGCCTTTTTGATATAGCCTATTAATTGATTAAGTCTTTAGACTATATAACATATCGCTACAACGTATAGTGACAGAGCATTAACGTTTAACGTGGATGAAACCGCAGATCTGCTAGTTAAACGAAATCGTTGGGCCGGTTTATCTATTTTGATTTCTCTTGTTATATTAGTACTAACTTTAAGATCTATTTCACAATAGAAATACCCTTTTGACCTTTTGCAGGCATCGCCTTTTATCACAGTCCTCCCACATCAAAACTGTAATGATTACAATTTAAATTTTAGGTTATCCCTTAAAACAGTTTAGTAATAATTCACTCAAAGACATTTTAGCTCCGACGCTTATACAAGAGACAGTTTAGAATGGCGTTGTTATTAACAGTGATTTACAATTCAATTGAAAGATACAATATTATTTATATAAAACTGCAAATGGTCGTTCGTTTATCTCATAAATTTAATCGAAATTATTTTAATATGTTTTATAGAGTATGTACAGTTGAACCTCGATTATCCGAACCTCGATCATCGGAACCCTCAATTATCCGAACATTGGTGCGAAAGATACATTGTTTGTTGAGACTTGGCCGTTCTTCAATTAAAAATTGACGATTTTATAAAAAAAATATAACAAAAAGTATTAGACTTTTTTCAGGTGTTGAAAATACACGTATATAAATATATATTTCAATATATGTTATAACGTGTATTTTCAATATATATTTCAATAGTATTAATATGCATGTCAAATTTTAATATATATATATATATTAAAATATATGTACTGTTTTTATGTAAAAAAGGTGTTGATCATGATCTCGTCAAAAAACCCACATTTCGATTATACGAACTAGTCTCAGTCCCAATTGGTTCGGATAATCGAGGTTCTACTGTAGTTTTAATAAGGTGTATTATGTATAATTATTGGTCCTTAACACAAAAGGTAGCTCAAAAATTGAGATCATTCCAAAGAGCAACTGAAAGATCAATGTTAGGCCTCAAGCTTAATGACAGAATAAGAGCAAACGAAATCAGAAAAGAAACACAATTAACTGACATTGTAGAAGCAGTATACTAACTACAGATAGACGATGGAGCGAAAGGATCCTGAACTGGTACTAGGGATGGAAAACGAGCTCGCGGAAGACAGATAACACGTTGGGAGGATGATATAATTAAATATGCAGGGATAACATGGCAGCGGATAGCGAGCGACAGACAAAAATGGAAAGACATGGAGGAGGCCTTTGCCCAACATTGGGCGTCCAAACTAACCTGACATATTAAAAAATCATAAAAAAAAACAGCAAATATACAATTAATATTTAAATAATATTTTTAGAATTTCTGACATTATAATATTTATTGACTTGATTAATCTAATTAAAAAAAAAAAAAGAAGAAAGGGACTATTGTTAATATTGTATAGTTTGACCATGAAAGGACAACAGTATGTAAATTTGCAATTGGATTTGGAAATAAAGGCTATTTTATTTCTTATTTTATTTTATTATTATGTATAACATTTTTAGATTTGAATATTGAACAAAAAAACATGTATTTTAAGCTAACCTCAGGAGCAGAGCAGTCAATCTGGCCAGACTTACGCGAGTAATCGTCAAATGAATCATGCATATATAATTGAAAGTCATGGGGAACATTGGTTCATATAATTGGGATCAAATAATACAAATCCTTGCGTATTATTGCATCTGCGTTGCAATTTTAATAGTACCTGAGCGAGAGGATAGCCTTCGAGTAATTATTTAGACGTCTGTTACAACCTTTCAACCTACGTCTGATTCTTACTGTTTATTTTTGCAGAGTCACGAAACCTTTTCGTGATATCAAAATTATCGTATAAATTCATATTGATGTTTACCGATCGATATCAATCATTCTTTGTTCTATTGTAATCGACCTTCAACAAAGAAGGTACTATTAAAAATTCACTACCAATAGCAAAAACTGTTACGCAACCGAGTGTACCGTTACCGTGCTGTGTAAAGCCGATGCCTTGACGATTCGAAATGTAAGAGCGCGTCAGATTATTCGATATATCGCACGTTTTGTCCGTGACTCGATTACGTTATAGCTTCTGATAATTTTGCGGTTTTCATAAGCGAACGTTGCTTTCTTCCGGAAATCATAATTTTTATCATATTGGTTCAAAAATATTGCTAACTTATTACAAAGTTTAGCTAATTCAAATGTTGATATAATGTGATATCATTGCTCATAATATTTTGAGCTTTTAATATTTACATAGCATAAATGAATTAATTAAAATTAATATCATAAAAATGAGTGGAATGACAAGAGTTATAGTAACATTTGACCATTAAATAGCTATTAAGTTTTTCAAGGCGGGCCTATTAAGTAGATTTTCTGTCTTTTATTTTAATTTTTTAACACATTTGATTTTTTTTAAGCGTCTGTTTGAAGAAATTCGAGATGTCTAATAAAATTATCAAGTATTTTTGATATGCTTATTTAATATTAAAAATTAATATAGATTAGTACCATTCACTCGCCAGTTATTCAATAGTCAAATAGCACCTATTTTGCATGGTAAGTGAGGTAATGTAATGTAAGCAAAAGCCTAGGTTACTATTTCTAACACTGACAATGTTTGAGCTGAAGTTGACCAGTATACGGCAAGGTACAATAAGGTGAAGCTTAGTGCGTAACAATTTTTTTAAAAAAAGATCAGTTTAATCTGAAAGGGCACAAATACTGGCCTCTCGGACAAAACGCCGTGATCGCAACAATGCTGACGCGCACAGTTAGACGAGAAAAATGAATGTCAACGCCGTGTGACCTTAGTTCAGTGTAACCGTGACTCAATGCAACAAAGCTTAGCCCAGATGTTCCAATAGCTGAATAGCTAGCTTTGAAAATATCGGACGTGTAGATCTGGGTTTATGTCATTGATTCATACCGATCTATTTGAAAGATATTTTTTGTGTTCGAATTTCAAATTTAAATTTGGCATTTCTTTTGACAATATTGGCAAAATAAATTAAAAAAATTATTTGTGCATATTTTTTTCGGTTATAATGTTACCTTTTTTTAACGAGAATTTTCTTTATTCCGTTATTCAATTATTTCTAATCAAGGTTCAATGAGTAGCGGTACAAAGATTGTATTCACGATCCCGTATCATATCCCATGACATTACGGCTTATAACGAAATAAGTAATTACTGATACAGATTAATTTGTAATTAAACTTTCATAATTATGTGATATAATAAAATAACATTAACTCTATGTTATATCATAAATGTCTAATTCGTAAAACATATTTTGATGTTTGTCAATAGCATCAAATCTAGGGATAGAGGTCTCTTTTATTAATCAAGCTTTCAGCGGGTATGACCTGGAGTAAAAGCTTAAGCTTAAGTTAATAAAAGCGAAATTACTAAAAGTTTATTTGAAATTCAAAATAAAAAAATTCAAGCGGAAAAGCCAGTTTGAAATTCAAACAGCAAGACTGGGCTTAAGCTCCTACAATAATATTATATTTCTTTTTTCAAACACACTTCAATTTTAATAAGCCCCTAAGCTTCTTTAGGGCACGTAAACCCTCAGGAGAAAGGTAGAAGAAAACACATTTCTGTATAAAGCATTCAAATTCATTGAGTAGAATATCAAATAATATTTAAATACTAGAAAAATATATAGTTGAAATAATTTACAAAACACAACCAAATGTTTAGAAACTCTGGCTTAAATATAATATGATCTATACAAATAAATAAAATTGAATTGACTGTCTGTGATTCCAAAATAACTTAAAGAAGCATTGTTTTGCTTCTGTTAATATTGTTAAGTTATAGGGGTTTTTTATATAAAATAATACAGACTTAACGCATGTAATTTCGCGGAGCACAGCACAGACGAATAAAATTCAACTACTTAGAAAAAAAAACTAACGAGTCAATTTATAAATAAATATACATATATAAGACTATTTATGGCATAATAATTATTAGCATTTGAATATAAATAATAAAAAAAACTGATTTAGGTAGCTATATACGTGAGTCATACACACTTAAAATACCTTTTTTTTCTCCAAACAATTCAACAAAATAATACATAAGTTAGGAATGTCACTGTGTGTGGTGATTGACTGCCTTTTAAGGCGAAGCCACTTTTAAACAAATTTAAAAAAGTTTTTAATTTTATTTACTCCCCATTAATATGGTACAAGTTTGTCTAGACTTTTAGATTGTAATCTATATAAATCTATTGGCTCTGTCTGTACATATTTTTTTTCACCTAAAAACAACACCATTTATATAGTAGTATAGATACGCGGGTGAAGTCGCGGGGCACAGCTAGTCTAGTTATATATATATTTGCTGAATCATTGACATTTGCGTGATGCGTGACGGAGGTAGGATAAACCAGCCGAGAGAATAACAAATACTGAATATATCATGTCTATAGTCTGTATTTTAGTTCAGAAATTTCTGAGATATATATGTCTTTCAATATCTATCTCGTCTCAACATTGCTATTCTATACATTTTTTGCAACTTTTTTGTGATTTATGCGCAAGCAAAGAGAGTGAAAGAGATAGCATGTCGTACAATTTTATATAACACCAATAAATCTCTGAACATATTCCGATTAAAACCAAGAAAACAAAATTATCTTTATTATAAAACATATACATATAATAATTGCGTTCGCTATCTTCTTATCTTCTTAGTTATTATAATTATTTAGACTTTTTTTATCTTCGTATTTCACAAGTGAAATGTTGAAAACATATTTACTGCGATACACTTTAATACGTGTATACTTAAAAGACCGTACTTTAAAAGTTTCTTAGCTACTGTTAAGTTAAACACTGATTGCTCTCTTTCTGAGATTATTGATTTGATATTAGAAAGAAGAAGACCCAGCGTTACTTAACTAATCGCCCACCAAACAACGTTTATAAGTAAGGCCGTATATCTTCTAACTTTTTATATACAATGTCATATTACTGACAATTCACGATCTCGTTTTGCAGTAAGTTTTGAGTTAGTTCCTACACAGTGGCGTAGCCTAGGTCACCAGCACACGGTGCGGATTCCACGCACCGTGTGCTTTTGCCGCCCTCTTATTATTGTAATTTATTATTTGGAAAAAATTTGGAGCATGTTAAAAATGATACTTTTATTGTATAACACTAACCTGAAATTTACATTAAATAAACATATTTTTGACATAGGAATAACATTTATGTAAAAAAATATTAAAGAAAACAAAAAAAAAAATGACGAAAAAAATACTGACAACTATTTTTAAATATTTAAATATTTTTTTTCTAACCGCCACCTGTGTAATGCCGTCCCCGGCAAAGTGCCGCCACTGTTCCTACAGACCATTAAATATTGTTATTTATAACATTACATATTATAAATAATGAAAATAGTAACATACAAGCAAATTACATAACGTGGAACGTCGTTTTACCTTTGAATACCCTCGGGACATTGAACCCAGGGTAGGGGAGATCGGGGCTAAAAGAACAGATTTTTAGTTAACCTCAAAATTTGTTACGAAAACTTTATTTTAGAGTTCATAAAATGCGATCAAAATCAACTTACGTATGTTAATTTGATATGAAGGCAGTTACTTGGGTCATTTTTTGTAAGATGTTTTTGTTATTAAATTTTTAATGCCTAAAGTCGGAGAGTAACAACATTCCCCGATTTGGGGCAAGTTGTTAACAAGCCGGGGTAAGTGGTTATCACGTCCGTCAATGCTATTATTGGAGAAATAAAAACACAAAAAATAATTAAATCAAGTGTCTTTCATCATCATCAGGTAAACAATTATATGTTATAACAAGTAACTTTAATTTGTACTAAATATTTTTTTGTCTATTTAGTAATTAACAACTTATCAATTAAATTGCAGCTAATTAGCCTAGAAAATTAGTTCAGTCTTCAATAATATTGCCTTATCTCAGTCTGAAAACATTGCCGTCATAGGGAGAAAATATATATACTTATAATCAATTAACAGAAGATGTATCAGAATCACAGTTCGGGTATAGGTAGGTTAATAACTTTTGATTCGATCGAAATAGGCCCAGGTAAGGCCAAGGTAGGAACTTGTTGACATTTATTTTATTTGGTTATTATTTATTGATTCTTCCATTCTCCATTCTATTCCTAATAATACCTTCCCTTTACTTTTGCCTTCTCCATTTCCTTGCTTTGTTTTACCTCTCCCTTTCCATTTACCTTTTATCTCTTTTTCATTGTTAATGCTCAATTTCCTTTTCTTGCTCTGCGATTCTGCTAAAACTTGTTTTTCTGGAGTATCAGTTAAAACAGCGGAGCGGGCTAGCTTTCCTATTTTCGTGCAAGGATGGAGGAATGTTGCAAGCATTGAATTTCAGTGCACATTCGTATGCTAACTGTTTGACTTCGTCTGGCAGAAGACCGAAGAAAATTGAAGCAAATTTTAATAAATACTCCGCTAATTTTCTTCCTATTCTTTAGTAAAGACCAATCTTACTTTTTATATAATCAACAGCAATATAATCTACTACAGACCTTACCTTTTTGACAAATCTGTACAAAGTCATAAGTCATCTAACTCTTTTAATAGTTTTTATTTTCCTTCCATTTTTGACAACTGCATCTGCTGCTTATTGCATCAACTCCTATGACGCAGAAACTCGTGTTGACTTTCGGGTATAAATACACATTCTACAATTCTATTATTGGTAAAGATGAATTACCAAGATGTTCCGAGGTAAAAACTGGCCCCCGACTAAAGGAAAATATAGCCCCAATCACACGTGTGAGAAAAAAAACAAGATAAAGGATAGGTTACCAAACATACGTAATTTACGCGTAGTGCATTTGAATATTAAATAAATCCTTACGTAAAAACACTAAAACACAAAAGGCTAATTATTGAAATTCGTGAGATAGACCAAAAATTCCAAACACGAAAATATTTACTTGCGCTGTGGCATTTCATTTCACGCAGTGTTTACTTAATATTATTATCACTTTTACTCGCAGAGTTATTTCAAACGGACAACTTACCCCGGTAACTTTTAGCCCCGGTCTCCCCATATTTGGAATTATATTCAGTATATATTATATATATATATATATATATATATATATATATATATATATATATATATTTTATAGCATAGGTTGGCGGACGTGCATATGGGCCACCTGATGTTCCTGTTTGAAGTGAGTGAACCAGTGTAATTACAGGCACAAGGGACATAACATCTTAGTTCCCGAGGTTGGTGGCGCATTGGCGATGTAAGCGATGTTGAACATTTCTTACACTGCCCCCTACGTGACCACTTACCATCAGGTGGCCCAAATGCTCGACCGCCTTTTTTTTAATCCCTTGAAATACTCATTACGCTTTTCCCCCACGGGAACAGTGGGGGTGTATGTGGGGCTTGCAATAGGCCCCGCCTACCTATTCTATAAAAAAAAAAAATTTGAACCGTGTAGCATGTTTTATAACATGACTAAAACAATACATCACAAAAATAATTGATTGGACAGATACTTGCCTTTTTTTAATTTTTGAAAAAAGAACAGAGTTAGAGTTTGCAAAATTAAAATAACTTACATTAACTAGGCTCAAACACCCATAACGAATTCCTCTCAAACCATCAAACTGAGACATATCTTCTCATCTTTATTGCCCGAATACCGAGAATGTCCGTACCTTAAGTGCCGTATTAACATGCATGGCCCGTGCATTCCTACTTTACTTTGTCGGTCGATTTAGAACTATGTGACTAAAGGTATTATTTTGTTAAGCCTTAAAACAGAACAATATTCTAAATTTAAATTTCATTTCACCGTTACGACGTAATACGCAATCTATATCGATAAAATTTGGTATACAACACACTTGAACTTCAAGCATGACCTGACTCCTCATACGTACGTATTATTTTTTTCATTATTATACATAATACTTTTATGTAATGTAGAGTTGTCGAATTAAAAATAATATAAACAATATTCATCGTCTATTTATTTATCGAAACGTCTTATAATATATAAAAAAACTATTGAACATAAAACATTTCGTAAAGTTATATTTCATACGAATGCAACAAGTTGATTGCTAACTAATACTTGCATGTGTATCAACGGGTTTAGATAGTCTTGGCTAGGGCTGTCATCGGCCCGAATTTCCCCGGATTTGTCCTTATTTGGAGAACATCCGGAGAGCGTCCACATGTTCTACACAATTCAATTTACGCAACATGTACACTGTTTGACTGTCAAATACATTATTTGACAAACAGCTCACATTCAACGGCTCCCATTAGAATACTCTCTGTTAGAGATTTAAAAACATTAACAATATCAACATACAGATACAGTTTGAAATTGTAAGTGCAGCAGTTTCAGGAACCACTGTCCTATAGTCTGAATCAAACATTATGAAATATCGATTATACAGATACCTAATTAAAACAAAATGAAATTTATTGATAACATTTTTATTCCTTAATTATTTAAGCAACATAATCTTGGATCGAAGGAATAGTGTCTCGCGACTAATTTAATAACACGAATAATTAAATTATGTAAAATAATTTATGTAAAACTTCCAGCCGGTGGCAATCGTCCAAAAATGCTTGTAAAGCCTATTTGAATAAGGTTTATTTTGATTACAGATAAAAAATGACAAGTGTCAACACTAGTACGTTAACAAAGGCAGCCCTATTCTTGACGAATGTGGGCGCCTTAGCTACCGGTCACACGAGTAAACCACCTTGAACTGCTTTACCGACATTAGACGTACTGTGATTACGTACGTCAGGTTTCTTGTCGCTAAACTTCGTGATTAAATTCTTTGATTGTTTTCAAAAAGTTTTTAATCATTCTTTTCTTTACATTTAATTAAATACTTTATTACTTTAATCTAATTATTCGCCTGTTTCATTCAAACCTTAATGCTTTGTTAAGTAGGCCAATGTTAATAAAACCTAATTATTCTAAATTTGGCATTAAATGTTCTTTGTAATGATTAGACACCTAGTTTAATTTACAGTATCTCTTGCCGGTTCTTCTTAGAATCTTTATTAACCGGTGCTAGCTTTACATTTGATATTATTTTGTAAAATTATTTGTATTATTGTATTCTGTAAGATTCGAAAGTCGAAAGATTTACTTGAACTGTAGAAGGTTGATATTGTCCTCTTAATATTAAAAGGGAATCAGGAAAACCAATGCATTTTCGGCCTTTCAGTATCTTTTCATCTGCCTCTGCAATTGTCTAATTGCAATTTTAAGAAAATACTGTTGATGGAAGTCGGTTCTACAGCTTGCAAATACGAGGCAAAGTATATTTTTGTTTCTTTTGATTTGATTTGTGATGTTTTGGGTGAAACAAATCGATCGATTTAATGGTTTATTCAACTCAGTCACTCTGTCTGTCTCGTCTGTCAGCTAACCAATTAGTTAACTTATACAATCCCATGTGTAGTTCAGCAAACCAGTTAATTACCATTAAAGCTAGGACACACTTGGAACATCTATTTATTTTGAATATATAAGAAGATATGAAATTAAATGAAAAGTTTGAACAAAAAAATTAGTAGTATTACTAAAAGTAAGTAACTATCATACTTATGAATCCCGAAAGGTAAACCCTCTACCAAGGTATCAAGATACATATTCCTGTAATACAAGAGAGATTACTTATGAGAAATGCAATAGCTATAACCATCAAGACCAACGGATTGTCATCAATAAACAAATGCAAGTATGACGCGAGCACCACGCCTCGTCACTGAGCTAAGCAGATGTGGAGTGAATAGAATGACGTCACGGCATATTGTATGCATACGGACCGCGGTATTATGTACCACCAACACATGTTTTTGTAGGAATGGGTCACTCTGTATAGGGTTGCCGCAATGATGGATACAATGGATCTCACTGTGTCAAAAAAAAAATTAAGAAAAAAAGAAGAAATGTCAACCGAACATTGTATACCATGACCGTTATGTATTGTTGTATATTTTTTTAAATCAAAATTAAAATATATTTTATTCCGGCAAGAAACTCAATAGTTATTCTATTAAATCAATCAAAAAATTTACATGTAATATACATGTAATAATCATATATAGTTATATTTATGTATATTGAATCACATCAATAAGTACTAATTCGAAACTCTTCTATCATTTAAATAATCTGCCTGAATAAACCGGCCTGAGCCATGCAGACCCAGCACCATCATAAAGCGTCTACTGGTGGTAGGGCATTGTACAAGCTAGTCTGGGTAAGTACCACCATGCTCGAAGGACCAATGTCTGTGTGACTACAAATATGATTACACATAGAACCAGCGGGTGACAGAACTCAAAGCACCGACGTCATGCAAGCCTCGCGTCCCCGGACTGCCCCGTCCGCTGTCTTACCAAATCATATATATTTACGCTTAGCGTTGTGCATTGAATGCCTTAATTACTTCGTATACTCTTGCTTGTTTGAAATACATTACTATAAAAAACAAACAGTATATCCGACTTGATATCTATCAATTATCTTGTTATGGAGAATAAACAAAAATAAAATTGCCTAATTTTAGTCACTGTAGGCGGCAAATTTGGTTTCAAGATGGGATTGATTCTGAAATTAGCTCTTAGCTTTAAGTCGTTTTTTTACAATATAATTCGAAAATAATACCAGACGAACTAAATGTAGATTCAACTACGAAGAGTTGACATGAAACTTAGTAGATACTTATTAAATCAGACATAACAACTCATATGATTTATATTGCGCAAAAAGCATTTGGACACACAGATTATATTTCAAATTAGTGGTGCCATTAAAAAAAAACTATTTATAATTGACATTCACTTTTTTTTAAATATATATCCCAAAGATCGTAATTCAAACAAATATAAAAATATATTTAATACGAATATACAAATAATTTTGTCATGTCGACCGCTCTAATTTAATTTGTTGCCAATGCAATGAAATTGATACCTAATAGCATAAATATATTATTGCAATGGACGTGACTCAATCAATCGGCAGCCATGTTATCAAACAAAAAGCCGTTACTTCGAAAATCTATGGTATTCAAATTTAAGCTGTATTGACTAAAACATAGAATAAAATTCCGAATTTAAGAAATACATTACCAATTTATTTGCAAGAAATTATTTAATTTATTCTGTAAGTTTTCGATTTTTTATATTGCAACTAATAAGTATTTTTTTCAACAGCGTTATTATGAGATAACATATATAATTACGTTAATTAGCAGATAAAATAATCTTTTTAAAAAAATATAACTTAAATTACGATCAAACAACTAGGTCAAAATAAAGTCACAAAGATAAAAATACCGAGGGCTTGAAAATTATTTCGGTCATTTAACAACAAGGAAAACAGAAGGATTTAAAATATACTGAAAAATCTGAGATTAACAAAATAATAATAAAAAAGATATAATGCCTTAACACAATTTAAAAAAAACAAAACTTCAAATATAATTTTCTATGAAACGTCAAAGAAACGATATTTTAATTAAAATTTTGCATACGTCATAAGTTAGAATCATTGGCGCGAAAGCAAAACAAAAAAAAAACGCTCAAAGGTCGTTCCCGCGCATTTCGATTAAAACGGGTGCAGACTGCAGAACTTTTGTTCCCGATTAGTTAGGTAACATCGTGTTACCGCTCTAATTAAAACGTGTGCTTATTAGCTGTACGGGACGTTTTTATTTGTTTTTTTTTTAATACAACCTTAACATTTTTTTATTTTAGTGATTAAAAATAATAACAAAACCGACCGAGTCACTGACTTCGTTCGTATAGAAATTTAGCTTGAAAACGATTTGTAGTTTCCAACTGTGAGTTCATTTTGCGAATAAAATAAGTAATATATATTATTAGATTTTGTATAAAATTATCAAGAACACAAAATCGTTTGATATTTGAACAATCAAACATAGACACAAAAGCAGCTGCCCAGCATTGGTTTTGGTTAATATTTAATTATATTTTATTAGGTTATAAAATATAATTAAATATAATTTGATCAACTGTCCAGAAAGTGCTTTACAATTTTATCATAATATGTGTACATTATTATTTTTGCACAATCAATTCACCGATAATTTCGATTTCAATATGAAATTTCATTAATATTGAATAAGATTATAATAATAATCAGTATTAAGAAGTAATATTACCACGGAAGTAACTTGTCTCTTTCTTTCTTCATTGGCATCCTGAAAGACTGATAAAGACAATATTAATTAGCAAAGTATCCGTTTATCAGGAAGCTAACAATCAGCTGTCATAGACTTTTAGTTTTATAAAATGATTATTTTTAATAACAAAATAAAAAAGTTATGAATGATCTGAAGATAAACAAGGAATGTCAACCACTAAAATCATTTCCTTGTACCCGCATGCGGTTTGCCTACATGTAAAGGTGCCTTAATACCAGGCATCTCGTAACGGTCGGGGTTGCCCGCTACAATAAACTGAGAATAAACGAAGCAATAAATCAAAGTACAATTCTGAGCGCGATGTTGCCACTTGCAAAACTAAAAACACAACACATACAACAATACATTGGAAGTGAGAGTAATCCATGTTGAATTATTGATTTTCTCATAACAACAAAATGATAAAATATTTTCTTTATTAGTTTTGATCTTGCTTACAACCACAACAGCCACGTGTTACCATATTCCATAAGTAATTTAAATACCGCCTTACTAAATATAAATTAATAATGTTATATAAATATTACTCGGTGGTAGAGCTTTGTGCAAGCTCGTCTGGGTAGGTACCACCCACTCATCAGATATTCTACCGCAAAACAGCAGTACTTGGTATTGTTGTGTTCCGGTTTGAAGGGTGAGTGAGCCAGTGTAATTACAGGCACAATGGACATAACATCTTAGTTCCCAAGGTTGGTTGGCGCATTGGCGATGTAAGCGATGGTTAACATTTCTTACAATGCCATTGTCTATGGGCGTTGGTGACCACTTACCATTAGTTGGCCCACATGCTCATCCGCCTACATATACAATAAAAAAAAAACAGCCATGTACGAGGGCTGGAAATAAAAATATCATCAAAAAATCTTTACCAAAATAATAAAAAAACATCAAAGACAACAACACGTCGCGGCGGTGGAGATATGTTTATTAAAAAAGAAAAAAGATTAAATATATAGCCTTAAGGCATTTCTGGTATTCGTTTATGTTCCGAATGGAAATATAATTGAATAACACCGGTTGCTCTCACAGATGTAACAATAAAATTAAGTTAAGTATTCATTCACTGATAACGTTTTTATAGTGTTCTTTCGTAATGTCAATTTATTGTCGACAAGTCCTTTATTGCATCATTTAATAGCCATTCCGATGCTTCTTTCGACACGTGTAATATATCACTCAATGATAAATGGGACCGCCTTGTCATTTGCAAAATATTATTAACTTTCCATATACAATTGATACCTAATTAAAACATAAAACGACATAAAATAGAAATTTCGTCTGTAACTGTTATTTCTGATTTCAATGGTTTAATTTGTAAAACTAAAGGAATTAATTGATTTTATCCTTCGAGAAAATCATAAATTGTTGAAAATGATACTGACGTCATCACAACGACGTTTCAACAGAAAGCAAAGATTAATCTAAATTTAAGCGTGGCGTTCTATGGGGGCGATTTTTAAGTGATTATTCGGGAGAAGCTTTCAATGAAAGACCAGTATCGCTTAGTTTGTTCATTATTTATTGCGTTTTTTTTGTAATCTAATGTAATTCATAGACTTCATATTAACCAATAAAATATCACGAAATATGCTCTGAATTTTGAATACACATTTCAATAATCACGAGAATCTTCATTAGGAGTTAATCTAGTAAAAAATATATTGATTATAATTTAGTAATGAGATTTTTTTATGCATTAGGTAGGCAGACTCGTAAATGTAACATATTATGTTAAATACTGCCCGCCGGCACTGTAAGTAATATTACTGAAAGCATAACGCGTTGGTGATGAAATGACTGTTAATATTAACAATAGCTTTCATCGCCATTGCGTTTCTCGTGTGGTAGTTACCGCTGCTTCCATTACAGTTGAGACCGAATCACAACACTAAATCTAAGTATTGCTGTTTGGCGATACAATATGTAATTAATAGATGGTACCTACTTAGTCGAGCTTGCAGAAGCTCTACCACCAAGTAAACGTATTAAATTTATTTAATATTCTTTTATTATCGTCTATCTTCCTTACGAGCGTACTTAGACGGAGTAATATTAAAATGTAACGTGTACCTTGACAATTTCTTGAAGTGAACAAAATACATCTCAAAGGAGTATTTTGTTAATATAGCTAAGTATAGTGCCGAGATGGTCCAGTGGTTAGAACATGTGAATCTTAACCAAATGATTCTGGTTCAAATCCGAGGAAACAACACAAATTTGTATTTACCAGCCTTCCCCTCAAAAAAGAGAAGGCTCAGCATTAGGACAATGTAACAGGCTGTTACATATTTTTAAGAAATAGTTCATGGTAACAACATGACATAATGTTTAATATACTTTGTAAGATGTAAGACGCGGTAGAAGACAGTTGTCTTGAAGTAGATTGAACCAACGATTAGGGTAGCGTCCAGTTGCCTACTGCACTATCCACTCAATAACGTTAACATTATCGATCGATTCTGAACTATTATTTTTTGTCAACTTATATCATTATAATTAAATATAAATGTATATAGATAATATCAAAATATTACTTTAAGGTGAGTATGTGATAAATACTAACAAAACCAATATATTGACACAAACTTAAACAATTTATAAGGTCATAAGTTCAAATGAAACCGAGATTACGTGTGGAGATTCATACATCAAACTAGATATGCGCGTGCGCAACCTAAGTGCCATCTTTCGTAATCGAAGTGACAACTTGATGTGCCATAATGTCGGCCATCTTTGTTATGCTGTAAATAATATGTTTCGTAAGAACAACATCGGATTTCATTCTGTTTCTTCAACTTTACGAGTTTTAACATGTTTTTTAACATTGTAGCTTAATACCGAATGTAATTATGTACACATGTCGAATTGTTAAAAACAAATAGTTCAGCTAAGTAATAAAATCGCTCGGTATACGCAAGGGGCCATGTATTTGGGCTAATTACAATCGTTCTATCTCTGTCTTTTGTGTCGTAAAAGAGAGAGAAAACATACTGGCCTAAATCAACACGTGTGAAACCGACTTTTCCATTTTAAATAATGATGATTTGTTCGTAAAACTTTCTTCTGCAATCAAACACAATCATTTTCTCATATTTATTAACTCAAATTGAATTTCTTTTATTGTAAGAGTAATTTGTTCCTTTTTTGGTTGTGTATGTATAATACTCATATAAATAAGTTTAAAACCCTTGAAATCGTTAAATTCGATGTATTTGTGCCCAAGGATGGCGCATTGGGGATGTAAGGAACGGTTAATATAACTTGTAGTGCACATGGACCACCACAAGTGGCCCATGGTCCTTTATATTGATGCCCGTCCGCCTATTTACTTTATACAAAAAAAAATGAATGGAAACGAATATAGCGAACGCTAAATTGTATTTGGCAATAATCATTTTTAAAAAATATAGAAAACACAAATTATTTTAATTTTCATATTTCGAACATTTTATTTGTTTCATTGATAACACTAAAACGTGCAAATAACATACAAATTAAAAAAAAGAAAATTGGTTGACAAACAGAGAAGGAAAAGGTACCTACTGAACTTGTCTCTACTCTTGTCTTTGGCTCTTTAGTCATAACCAAAACATATTTGATTATTTTATTAGCAAAGTTTTATTGTCAATAAAATTGTAAATACATCTTAATAAATCAATACAATAATAAGTCATACAAATTTATTAAGTTATTAGTATAAATTACAATCAAATGACAATGGGGCAAATTTTATCGAAAACGAAAGACAATTGTGAGGTGAGTTCGGGGTCACACACACATACATGGCTTCATGTATTAATTATCTATGGAATGAACGTCTCTATTTGTATGTGTTAACATAACATAGTAAAGCTAATTGATAATCGTATTCAAAATATTACATAGTTGAATTTTACCACAGAAAATTTCGAGATAGAAGCAAAGCTGTGCTATATGCAAGAATTGACTATGGACGTGTGGTTGCCGCGTGGTTGGTGTACGGTTGCTCCGTGGTTGTTGGCAATAGAGCAATCTCATTACAACTGGTGGGTGTCTTAAAAGTAGATTCTGGGAGGTTTGGTGATGAAGACATACGTAATGCACTGAGATAACATAGTCCAACATTTATTTATTTATTTTTAAATGGTGATATAATTAGTAAGCCGAGATGGCCCAGTGGTAAGAACGCGTGAATCTTAACCGATGATCGTGGGTTCAAACCCGCGCAAGCACCACTGAATTTCATGTGCTTAATTTATGATTATAATTCATCTCGTGCTTGACGGTGAAGGAAAACATCGTGAGGAAACCTGCATGTGTCAAATTTCACTGAAATTCTCGGAGCAGCATGGTGGAATAAGCTCCAAAACCTTCTTCTCAAAAGAGGAGAAGTGGCCTTAGACCAGCAGTGGGACATTCACAGGCTGTTACTTTTACTTTATGTAATTATTATGTATTATACAAAGTTTTTTGAGACATATCTATACCTGCAGTGCTATTCTGTACGAACTTACTTCATTCCTCACCCGTGAAATGTTGACAACTGAATGCGTATATTCTTGAAATGTTATAATTATTATGGACATTTCTCGACCATTTTCTATGATGAGTTTCCAGTTTGTTCTTAAAGAATAGTCCTACTGTTACTATTTGTAATAATAAAAATTGAACTTTGCTCGTATTTTCATTTTTAGTCTATCTTTCATAAACAGAAACATATATTTACGTAATAAACGCAGCAAAATGACAAAACATTTTACGTAATTCTACACTGGAAGTCAATATTTTCATGGTCATAACGATTCGATGTCATGAGAGAATCAAACCTAAATAAGGTTAAATTATCTATATGCCAATAACAAGTAAAAAGCTACGTTCAAAAATAGACCTTATGTAAATAGCCTTTTAAAATCACTATTATCTCTTCAATATCAGCTTACAAAATAAAATAAATCGGTTCAGCTTCAGTAAAAAAATAATCTAGACTAATCTTATTATAATTACGAATCCTGACAACAATTTTCTGGATAAAAAATAAACCAGACCGCCTGTCACCACTAGAGGCAAAAAGAAGGTTGAATAATTTAAAACTTTTTTTATATTCAATTTTCAAACCCACAGTTAAGACCACCCACAAGTAACTAATTTGTAACGTAATTATCTTATAATGTATTCTTTTACTTACAATTTAATTTTTTTATATAAATATTTCTTATTTATTAGACCAAAACATTACATATTATAAAACAGTTGGTAGAGCTTTGTGCAAGCTCGTCTGGGTAGATACCACCCACTCATCAGATATTCTACCGCAAAACAGCAGTACTTGGTATTGTTGTGTTCCGGTTTGAAGGGTGAGTGAGCCAGTTTAATTACAGGCATAAGGGGCATTACATCTTAGTTCCTAAGGATGGTGGCGATGTAAGCTAAGGTTAACATTTCTTCCACTGCTAATGGCTAAGGGTGTTGGTGACCACTTACCATCAAGTGACCCATATGCTCGTCCGCCTACTTATCCTATAAAAAAAAACAAAGCCCCTGCCGCGTCTCTCTGTCTGGACGTGATAAACTCAAAAACTACTGAACAGATTCTCATACGGTTTTCACCAATGGACAGAATGATTCATGACGAAGGTATATGTATATAATTCATTAAGGTTATGTGTTATTGTGTAATATATTGCCGACTGGGAGTCAAATTCTTAAAATTATTACTGAGAATGTTTTGACAGAAAAACTCAGCCACTAGATAAACGAGGAAGTTAAGTTCAATATTGCTGTAAGTAAATATTTATTGTCTAAACAGTGACTTCATTATATCATATTTTCCTTGTGTACATTGTGTTCATACATTGTAATAAAAATAAAAACTCTTTGGTCCACTAGCATGGTAAAAAAAAAAACAACAGACTGCCGTTTCATTTAAAAGGGGCTTTTAACGGAACGCAAACAAACGCAATTTTATTACATTTTAGAATACACGCCGACAGCAATAAATTTCAATTTCGTTTTAAAAACTAGTTTAAAAATGAAAAATAATAAAAAGTGTATCGTATAAGAATGTATCCGTCCTCGGTTCTCATTTTTCCAATGACATCATTTATGTTATACCAAAACTGAGACTGATAACTTAAATAGACCGTGAAGTAGGGGCCAATTCTTCCAATTTATAACGGCCACGCTACGTTTCTTATTCGATTCGATTGCGATTAAGTGACAACTTGTTAGTAGAGTTGCCCTTATTTCTTATTTCACGTGTCATTATATTCGCACAATGAATGCTTTAAGATCTCATAATCGGCGTCATTACCGCAGCGCGCGTTATCTCCGGAAACTTTTTTGTAAAAGAAAGAAAAAGACAGACTTGTGTTCCGAAATCATTTGAAAAATACTTTCGTAAAGTTAACGTTACAATGTCACGATCCAATTTCAATTAAATTACAAGCATACTTTTTTTCTCACAGGGCTGAACGTAAAGAAAGTTAAAAAATTCATTATTATTAATTGACATTACTCATTCACAGTTTATCATCAATTTACAATCTTGATTTATTTTAAGCTAACGTTTATCCGGTATAATTAATTGCATTTACTCGAAGAATAGGTGATACCAGCCTTATAGACACAAATTTTATTAATTAAATCAAAACTTTACAGTTGAAATATATCATAATATATTCTAACTATTTATCTCTTACAAAATATTCCAAAACAATCTTTAAAGCAATCCTCAAATTTGTGAAACTGATCAAATTCAAATTAACCAATTGGACTTGATCTGAATGGCAGTTGGTCGAAAGCAGTTGATGACGTAATAGGTGCCAATGAGTATTCAGATTTAGCCGAAAATAAAGACAAGCGTTTAAGCAACTGTACATGAAAAATTTACATTTGAATATCGAACATTTTAATCTTTTAGGCATTTCTATTCGAATTTATAAGTATAGTTATTGTTATTCACATTCGTAAATTCATAATACGCATCGAAATGCATAGATGCATGCAGTTATACTTGAAATACGGGCAAAGCCGGAGGCGTTTACAAGTTCGAGAATAAATTTAAATACAACGCCTAGATGCGATGTTGAGGGTATTATATAGGCTGATATTTTAAACAAGCTAAAAATGACACTTGCAGGAACAAACTGGAAACTCTTCGCAGAACGTTATACGTTAACTACTATAATAATTATATAAGCATTAGTGTTCGTCCGCGGCTTTGTTTGCATGTTAGGTTAGTGGGAGATGTTGGTGTTGGGAGGGTTTGTTCTAAAAAAGTAGCCTCTTAGTGTTAGTTCAATCTTACTTCGTACCAAATTTTAACAAAAACACTTCATTGTTCAAACCGTTAAAGCGTAATGGACAGTTTCACTTCGATTTGATAATATTATTGGTATAAATTTAAAGGATTAACGCATCGAAATAGCGAATCACCGTGTCGGTTTTTAACATTTGAAAAATGCAATACGAAGTGATTTATTACATAACGGTATTGCAGACATTTATACTTTTTTTTCTTCTAAAATATAAATTCACACAGCAATTATTATTTTAAATATTTTTATATTAAGAATATAAAAATAAATTTGAAATCAGCCTGTATATTGTTTATAGCAACTGGGTACTATATGTCACTATCGCACGGAGTAATCTCCTAGCATTGTATGACAAGATAAAATTTTATTGACCGCCAACATTCGCGCGCACATCGATACATAAATTTAATATGTAAAACAATTGTTATCAGCCTGCACCGATACACATACACTATCAGACTAGCTTCTAGCGTGGTTAAATCATTTTTTTTTAAATGCCAAATTAATTATTGCATTCTGCCAAACGATGAAATGTTCTCGTGGAACTTTAAAGAATAAAAAAAAATATTATGGATTAGTGATAAAATTATTTTGAATTTTTAAATAAAAAAAAATATTACCCATTGATGTACAATTACATAAACATTCCAAGATTAAATAGGTATATTGAACAATAATTATAATATCAAATGATTCAAATTAATTTACATTTACAGGGTTATCGATAAACTGACGGATCGTGTTTAAGTGACATATGTATGTAACATGTCATCAGTTTTGGTGTTACCAAAATCGCATCAGTGTCATCGACCCAAATACCGTTGTACCGAACAGTGGGTCTTGTGATTCAACGAGGAAGCGTGTTTTCCGATATAGGTCAAATTTGAGTTTTAGTGATGGGATGATCGATTCGATAAATAACAAACAAAGAGCAAAACAAGAATGCTAATTTCATTAATTATTGTGATTAACTTTTATTGGGGTTTGTGTGGATTTTTAGTTGGTGGTAGGGTGGTAGGGCAAGCTCGTCTGGGTAGGTACCACCCACTCATCAGATATTCTACCGCAAAACAGCAGTACTTGGTAGTGCTGTGTTCCGGTTTGAAGGATGAGTGAGCCAGTATAATTACAGGCACAAGGGCCATAATATCTTAGTTCTCAAGGATGGTAGCGCATTGGTGATGTAAGCGATGGTTAATATCTCTTACATTGTCTATGGGCGTTGGTGACCACTTACCATCAGGTAGCCCATATGCTCGTCAGCATTCTTACGCAATAAAAAAAATTTATCTTATATTGATTTTACTATCAAAAATTGTTTTTGACAGACTTTTCTCTATTATCATAGTTTCATTAAAATCGTTTAAGTAATTTACCCGTGAAGTAACAAAATCGTAGACAGTCTCATTTTTCTTTCTCATTTTTATATTAGTTTGGATAATATGTACTGAAATTTTTGGTATTTGTAGATACAACCTACTATTATGGTAAATATAGTGACATTTATTTATTAATAATATACACATCTACTCTCTATGATTATACTTTACACTTACTTATAATTATATAAGAAAACATACCATGAATAATTAATAACCTCATGTCAAGACGTACCTGCGGACAAAAAACAATATTTAATTTACATTATTTTACATCAAGTATAACAACAATAAACACAATAGTTTATACACGCTAATAATACTATTAAACAGGTTTGGTTCGTTCATTTTAAAAAACAAAGTCGATGACAGAATTAACGAAAACATTATGTAACTATTTACCTAATATACGATGTTGATTAATAAGGCTGTATTTATTTAAATAATCAAATGAAAATATTAAAAAATCGATAACAACGCGCATCCCTAACCGAAACGGATTGCATCACTAAACAACTTAGATTTCGTAGCAGTTGCTTCGCTACCGAAATTTTCTTTGAGCTATTGCTTCAGAAGTATTGTTTTGTTTAAGAATAGTGTTTTAAGACCAATGGCCTGTAATATAATCCGTAACGCTTCTGTATGTCTTAGTGGATTACGTTATTTGTAATTTGTTATGCTTGAAATGGTACCGGAAACTTACTATATGTAGAACAATGTTTTTTTTAAAATACGAACACAATCGTTCGAATTTTAAAATAGTATTTCTTATACTATTTTAAATTATCGATTTCAATTATGTATCGGTGATTTATAAGCAAACGCAGTGATTCACAAAGTTTATAATTTTAAGAAAATATATTTAAAATATACATTTAAATAAGACACGATATTCTGTTTCAGAATGTCGTGTAAACCATTTCTTTATTAGAAGTTACATCCTTTTTGCCTATAACACTGGGTCGCTAATCCTTTGAACTGGAATACAGTAGTAAAAAAAAATAAAAATTCTCATTGGAGAAATGAACCTTCGTGTTGCAAATGGTCATTTTAATAAAAAAAAAAAGTCTTTATATTTATAAAGAAATAACGATAAATACAACTGAGCATTGTGGTTTGATAAAATATCAGTATGTATGGTCTATTTCAAAGAACAAATAAAAAATAAATAAAAAAAAAACAAAGAAAACTTTGTATTCTATTTCGTATAACAAACGGATGTATGATCCATATAGACGCAGTTTATGCTTTCTACGATAAATGTTTCAGTAAGCATCCGGCCTCAGACATGTGCATCGCAGTTACAGCTAGTGACGTCACACATTCCAATGCAATATGGAACTTATTTTGTTTAGCTTATTTTATCTGTGGTTGTCGACTTTTTGATGTTTTAATTTTTTTTAAATGATACTTATTAGGCAAATATTCGATAATCGATAGGTGGATGAGAATTGTGAATAAAATTTTAAGGACGCGTCACGTTTACGCACATTTCGTTACAACCAAAAGAAGAAAAGTGTGACGTAAAGAGAAAGAAGCAGAAAGCTATATTTTTAAGAATTTTCTCCTTTGTGCATTTTTTTACTGTTTTTAATTTTAGTGTCTTTCTAAGAACGCATATACGTTGTCAATCAAAACGTTGATAATTGGTTTTTGAAATTTCCCGCATTTTAGTATATGCTCGAAGATTTAGTACAAATCAATTTTTCTCCTACATCAATTCAATGGCGCCATAAAATTTCAATGTTAACTATTACCTAGTAATTCCATGTTTCTTAGCAATTCAATAGGCTGTTATTGAATCGAACAACTGTGTTAACATGGTTTGACGCCATGTTTTATTGTTTATTCAATGCTTCACAGATTATAAACGTTTACCTTGTACTATCTAACAAAATGGCCACCACTACACAAGGTCAAAAAAACTCACATGTCAATAGTTTTATTTTTTATTTCAAATACCTGAACAAAATTTATTGACCGTAAAATGAATGGAATTAATGAAAATTGTCCTTGGTGCAATTTTGATACTGGATTATTAAGAAAAGTAAATGACGTAAGTTTCATAATATCAATGGGTTCGATTTTTAAAATATAAATAGGCAGTATACTTTAATACGCTTGACTATTTTAGGGAACGAAAATAGAATAAAAATATAATTTTTAAATTTAGAATATGCTTATGAAGTATAAATAACCTAAGTATTAACTATAAAGAAAAATTTGTAATAAGTTTATTGATATGTCATGTCATATTACAAAGTGGCGCGATCACGGCTGTTATACTGCCAATAAGAATTTGATATTTTCTTTTATATTAATAAAACGTTAATTTTATTCGATACTCTAAGAATGTGAAACGTAAGCTGTTCTCTAGTAATGTGAGAACAAATGTAATGAAAGTAGGAAAACATGTGTAATATAATAATTTGTATAATATTTTATCAAATGTCAATGAAAAATGATCAACATAGACCTTCAAACAACAAGATAGTTAAACCTGTTTAAAGTATTTGCCAAACCCTCCGAAAACATAACTTACTTGGTAGTAGGTGTGTACCACCCATTACTGTGTTTCAGTTTGAATGAGCCATTGCATAACATGCATAATGCAAAATATGCTTACCGTTAGTCTGTTTTGTGTTATTATTAGCGAACAACACAAGCAAAGCTCATCACCATCATAATAATTTAAATTTCGAATCGTTTAAATATAGCAATATAACAATTGAAGGTTAACGCCGTTATTACAATCATACTCATTAATTAATAACTATAATTAGAACAACACCGTCGGTTTGCGTGTATACTTTAATTCAACGGCCTTAAATGTCAATTGAATGAAGTATTTAGGTCATTTTGATGGTGTTATGCATGAGTGATGCATGAGAAAGAAATTAACGCAAACACATTATCCGTATATGTAAACGTCATGGCTCTTTCCCGTTCTAATTTATCATTGACTGGTTATTTTTGTATAATACATTTTTAGCATACAAATGAATACTTTACTGTATAAAAAAATGCGTAATGGTTTAGTCCACTGAGAATTTTTTTTTTTTCACGCAGCTCATTCTCGTCCCAAACTACGCAGAGCTTATACTATAGCAACCAGACAACTGATATACTACATAATACACTACTTTTCTCTTGTAAATACATACTTATATATTACACCCACACTCAGGACAAACACTCATACACACAAATGTCTGTCCTGGGTGGGAATCGAACCCACGACCTGCGACGCGAAAGGCAAGTATCTACCAAGCTCGCCAACCGGCTCGTCATTACGACGAAGTATTGTTGACTAATGATATAAGTTAGATTGTTTTTATTTTGTAAGTTTGTCTCCTGTGGCGTCCTTGTCCTTTGCATATACTCAGATCACACAGACTTAAAATCTACCCTATGCTTTTAGTTAAAAAATGTAGGTTAACCATTAATATATATACTGCATAGTCAACACATATAATAAGTTTTATTCAGAAATAGATTTGTTCAACATGTCAAAAACAACTTTAAAAAAAACACTCGAAAGTAAAGATGCAGTTAGTTAAAACACACACACAAACATACACACACACACCCACACGCACACACACAACAATTCTCACTCAATTAGATTCTCAACTTAATTTTTTGCAAATTCCTAAAAGATGTCTTCTAGTTTAAAATATATATATAATATATATATTTAAGAACAAACGGTGTAATCCTATTTTTGTTTTTAGTAATTGTTATATTATATTTTAAGTAAAAAGTTGTGTATCGTAACTGTTGGATTATCTAATAAATAAATAAATAAACCATTGGAGGATGAGGCTGAAGCAATATTGCACCTGTGTTTGTGTACACACTAATGCACTGTTTCGCTCATAGTTTGCCTATATGACTGGCCATAGAAGCCGAAATTTTATTATATTTAATACTATTACAGAGTGCAAGCTCGTTTGGGTAGGTACCACCCACTCATCAGATATTCTACCGCATAAGAGCGGTATAGTTGGTATTGCTGTGTTCCGGTTTGAAGTGTGAACCAGTGTAATTACAGGCACAAGGGACATAACATCTTAGTTCCCATGATTGGTGGCGCATTGGAGATGTAAACGGTGGTTAACATTTCTTACAATGCCAATGTCTGTGGCTTTGGTGACCACTTACCATCAGGTGGCGCATATGCACGTCCGCCTAGCTAAAAAAAAACATATTGAAGAATTAAGTGGAACAAAGGTGTTATGAAACAAATAGCTGGATTTTAAGTAATTTAAAGTCTAGTTTTTTAGTTGATTAGTTATTACAGACAGGCTATTCATCCATTACCTTTATAGTTACCGTAAGAAAACTAATTTTTGTCTTTAGAAACCTACGCACAGTAGCTAATTTTACCTTACTTATTAGAACATACAAAGCACTGGGAGAATCACTATTAAGTTATTGCATATGTGCTTGGGGAGGTGTTGCACAGGTGCATTTAACCAGACTAGAAAGAGCTCAGAGAGCAGTATTAAAGGTACTTTTGGCACTTCCAATTCGCCACCCAACCACATTATTGTATGATACAACTCAAGTATTGAATGTCCGTAAGCTATTCATATACCAAATAACGCGCAGATTCCATAGCAGTGAAGGTTTAATAACACAGATTAATGATAAAAGACTAAATAAATGTCCTGTTCCATTTTTTAGGACAAGATTTGCCCAAAGATCCTATAATTACCTAGCTCCTAGAATATATAACATATTGCATGCCAAGCTTAACATTAGGAAATACACAAACAGACAATTAAAGCAATTCATCTTTAAGTACCTTTTGGATTTAAATGACACAAATGTAAACAGTTTATTTACACCTTTAAAATTGAATTAAATGCAACACACATACACACACACACAAACACACACACACACACACACACACACACACACACACATGCACACACACACGTGCACACACACGTACCAACACTAACATAAGCATGGACGTCTTATTTACTTTATTTTATATTTTGTATTATTTCTTAGATCCCACCTTATACATTTATTTTTATTTTTTGTTCATATAAACGGGAGTGGAGGCCTGGTGTCTTGTAGAACAGTTTATCTATTGCAAGTACCAGTCTTCACATTAATTAGCTGTTATGTAAATGTTACATTTTACTTTGTAAACTTTTTGTGAAGAAAATAAATAAATATATTATTATTATTATTATTATAGTTCTTAAAATTTTATAACGCGAGAGCTGAAGGTATACAGACGGGTACAGTGACTTAAAATGTTCATTAATGTAACAAATTTAAAATGTTTAAAAATGTGTCATAGCCCTGTCAACGTCTAATCTAATCTTCTTCGTGTATTATTGTTAATACATTAACTTCCACGTTCATACGCCTTATGAAAGTCAGAATAGTAATATTAAGCAAAACATTGGACTTATACGCACGAGCTAAGCTAAGCCAAGATATTATAAATTCATAGTAAAACATCAAAGCGCAATGCGATTACAATAAGACAAGTTTAATTTATTTCATAAAATTAAATTTAATATTTTATTTCAAGAGCATAGAGTTTGATTTGCTAACAAAGTATGTTTCATAAATGAATAGGAATCTTTGTTTTCGACATGTAAGTAATCGTATTTATAAGTAAACACATTTAAATTGCAAATGTAAAGGCACTCAGACCTTAGGGACCATTAAAAGGCGCCGATGGTAAAGGTAATAAGGATTTGAAAATCTTGCATTCGAAAACAAATTTATTATTAACTGAATAGTAAAAGCCTGTGACCACTGCGAAATCGAATGCTAGATACAATTGAAAACTTTTGTCTTGACAACTTACGTTTGAGACCAAGTTTCTCTAATTAATTTATGTTGTTTACAACAATTGATACATTGTTGTGTAAATGTTCGTAACTTTGTAAAGAATCCCAACATTTGGTATCACGTTAAATGAATTATTTCCATATGAATGTACCAAGATATCAACTTTTGAATCAAGAAAATTGACTTTCGTAAAATCTACATCAAAATCTTACACAGCTTAAAAATAATAATTCTACCTAATGGTATGTCGGTAGGCTTTTACATGAAAGTTGGATTTTTTTTTTCAATTAAATTAAATTAGCCATTTTTTCTATTAAGCCTTATTACATCAGAAAACCTCAATTTATAATTAAATAAATTTGTGATATCAATATGTCAAGTTACAAATATTAAACATCTATACAAGCTTAGGATACACACAAAACGCCCGCAAAAGTATTACATAATGATTTCGCTTTGAAGGCCACAGAATAAATTATTGATAACAATAAATTTATTTAAATTACGTTAAATACACCTAAAGCAATAAAGTAAATGTTTTTTTATACTAAACCAACGAAACAAGCTGTGCGACATTGCGTTTTCGGCGAACCTTGAATCCGTTGAGAATACTAATATAATAACTCGTATTTATATAGGCATATTAAATATTTACTTAATAATTGTATGTTGTAATTAGTATATATATAATATAATCATAATTTATTTATTATAATTTTTACTCGGTGGTAGAGGTTTGTGCAAGCTCATCTGGGTAGGTACCACCCACTGATCAGATATTCTACCGCAAAACAGCAGAACTTTGTATTGTTGTGTTCCGGCTTAAAGGGTGAGTGAGCCAGTGTAATTACAGATACAAGAGACATAACATCTTAGTTCCCAAGGTTAGTGGCGCATTGGCGGTTTTTTTTTTTAAGAAATATACAATGCCATTGTCTATGGGCGTTGGTGACCACTAACCATCAAGTGGCCCAAACGCATGTATGAGGTCACCTATAAAATAAAAAAAATAACTATAACCATTCGCCGCGACTTTGCTTGCGTCACTTACCAGTTTCTGGTTCTCTTTTCTTACATATTGTTTTTTTTTATCATAGATTAATAGGTAGTTTAAGTTTAATTATGAACTCTAAGATGTAATTTTCCTTCCTGCAAATACACTGGCTTACCCCTCAAAGTGGAGCAAAGCAATATAAATTATTTATGTATTACACAGTTGGGTTGACTCAAAGCTGTATAAATCCTGCTCTTTATATATTTAAGTGCTTTGTAATTTTATAATATAAATATAACATTAAAAGCAGTGATACCTCAATGGCTACAACACGTGAGTCTAGACTCAAGATTGTCGGTACGAACTCGACCAAGCACCACTAACTTTCTTATGAGCTTAGTTTATGCTTAAAAATCATCTAGTGCTGCTGTCAAAGGAAAACATTATTCACCTAAAAAAGTAAAAATGTTATTGCAAACATTTGAACTCAGGGAAATTTACTTCTGAAAATTACGTTGTAATAATGTATATGTAAAGGTATATTAACACAACACACATACAAAATGTTTTGTAGAACATAATTTAGTCTTATAAAACCGTATCAAGTAATTTGACGTATTAATATTTTCGCATCGAGAACTTGAAAGGTCGTTCAAAGATCACGAAGTTCACGAGATAAATCTTGTGATTAGAATATATAATTTAAAATGTCTTTTTTTTTTTTACAGTATATCAGTTCTAAGTTCATTTTGTTATTTCTATTCTTTTATCGCTACGATAATTGTATATTAATATTATAATAATAATTGTACAATTTTATATTACAATGGTAATTAGATTTTGTAATATCTTTATTTTAATACTAATATCTTGTCTGCCTCGTTGGTCTAGTGGCTAGATATAAGGCCGCAGACCCGGTGGTCCTTGGTTGGACACCCAGGTTGGGCCAATATATAGTTATTGGGGTTTTCTGTGAGAAAATTTTCAGTAGCAGCCTGGAAGTTGGAAGTGTGAACACTCCCGTGCCCACACTTCCAACTTCCAGGCAACACGTTAAGCCGTTGGTCCTGCGCCTGAACTCTTTCCGGTCGTGTCGGATTGCGGTCCCATCGGATTATTATTATTATTAATATCTTGTAAAGTTAAGGGCATAATAGTAGTAATAATAGATATAGAATGGCAATAGACATTGGAACTAAAATGTTATGTCCGTTCTGTTGTTTATAGCCCTGGACCACTCAAGTTTTGTGCACCATCACATATTCAACCGCTAAACAGCGATAGTATTGTCGTGTTCAGATTTGAAGGCTGAGTCAATCAGTGTAACTACAGACACAAGGAACATTACATCTTAGTTCTCAAGATTTGTGGCGCATTGACTATGCATGACACTGTTAATATTTCTTCCAGCGTCAATGTATATGAGCGATAGTGACTATTTACCATCAGATAGCTCATCAGCCCGTCCGCCTTTTATAAAAAAAACTCTTCAAACCGGAACGGAAGGTATACATTATTGTTTGGTGGTAGTAGTAGGATGAACTCTACTACTGAGCCTATTTATCTACTTATTTAATTTATCAAGGTTGCGGGAAGCACTCGTTTGGAACGAAGAATAAATTTTAGAGTTCTCAAGTAGACATTACTACGTTACAATTTTACATTACATTAATATATAGCTGGCAAATGTAGTCCTGTGTGGGTATAAATACCAATTTTTATAGCGTCTAGTTGAAAGGTAAAGAAGTTGGTGTACTGCAAGCAGCGAGTTACAACAGAATAGATGATTTCACAACAAAACCTTTTCAATGAAAAAACTAATAGTCAATTTTCATAGTTATTAGAAACCGTGTCGAAGTCTATTAATGAGGTGGGGGGAGATTAGGTGCTAGACATCCTATTTCTTTCTCTACAACGTCTATGTAATCATCATTTTCTGTTGAATAGTTACAGTTGCTCTTTGAGACTTGAAATCTTAACAAAAAAAACACTCACTTTCGCATTCATATAATAAGGCCCTCCAGACCGATTTCGGCCACGGCGGCCAATCTCAAGAGAGATTAGCCAACTGTGCAGGAGATATTATAGTGCACAAGTATGTGCGCAAACACAGGTGCACTCTCTTTTCCTTAGTTCTCATTATCCGATGGGACGGTAATCCGACACGACCGGAAAGAGTTCAGGCGCAGGACCAAAGGCTTAAAGTGCTTTCCGAGGCACGGGAGTGTACACACTTCCAACTTCCAGACTCCGGCTGCTACTGAGAATTTTCTTACAGAAAAACCCAATAACTATTTATTGGCCCGACCTGGGAATTGAACCCAGGACCACCGAGTCTCCGGCCTTATATCTAGCCACTAGACCAACGACGCAGGCGCATTAATAATATTAATAGGGATATAGACAATGATACAAACAAACAACAAACATGTTTTTCTTCTACTGCGTGTGCTTCTTGAACTTCGAATGATAACATAAACAGTAGAAAATGCTAAAGTTTCATTAAAGGAATAATACTCGGCAATTTGTAAGATACAGACAAAAATATTATAATAACAAAAAGCCATCCTTCACCAAGTTTTAAAAAACTCGATGAAAATCTCTTTTTATAATCACAATCACGAAATTTAATACAATTTCCAAATAAATCGAACCAATAATATGTACAACTTATTTTGACAGAATCAATTCCTATAAATAAATACTTCTTTTGTTCTATAATTCATAGCAATAATTTGCAATAAAGAAGCAGCTATTTCATTTGCATTTCAAAATAAAATATTACGAACATTAAATTATTCCCATTACAATAAACTCCCTGGGGTATTTAATATACTGTACAGAAGTGCCGTGAAATCGATTCAAGCGTGTCATTGCTAAGTTTATTAAGCTCTGCCGGTATTGAAACGTCTCATAAGAAGTAGGTATATGATGTAGACTATTTTTCCTTCTTTCATCTAAAACTGACATGAGATAAAATATTCGGAAGAAATGAAATAATAATTGCCTTCGATAGCTTCAAAGGGAAACATGTTACGTAAAATTGATTGATATGAGAAAAAAAAAACGAATACAGATATGAAATTTATTTTGAATTTGGAAGAAACAATAACGCTTTATATTCGGTTATTAAAACCTTTTTCGTAGTGTCAGTATTCAAGAATGTACTTAAATAACTTGAAATAGAATTAGTAACATACTCGTTTATATGCGATGGCCCAATAGGCCGAGATAGCTTCTAGGCTAGCCTCTAGGCTAGAACGAACGAATCTTAACGGAATTGCTAATTCAAACCCAGGCAAGCATCATAATTGATCTGGTGCATCAAATTTGGGCTTATATCGAAAAAAAATATCTGCATATGATGAGGCTTTAGCCTTACTTTACTTTAAACATATTATTATATGACATCCACAATAATTAAAATCTAAATTGCGTTTATATATATCGTCATTACATCGTTACTTATTAAAGAACCTCGTTTTGTTGACTTACTAATGTAGATATTGACTAAAGGCAGAAATATTTTTAATGAAGGTTCGTTATAAGGTAACGTCTAGTTCCATGATTACTTTAATAATGTTTGAAGACTTTTTGCTTTTAACTCGTTACATCGTATAAATGGAATCTTGTTAAAAGTGTTATGTTTTTATGATACCACATGTACATTGGTTTGATAATTACGAAAACATTTAAACAAATATCGTATCTACCACGCACTATTTCGGTCTATTAACGCTCGCTGATTATATAGAATGTTCTTGTACGCATACAATTATATTAACGCTTCGCCCTGCGGACGATACTTTATTGCTCCGTACCTGTTCTTAACGTCACCTTAATTTGAATTAAAGTTTGCTTCCTATAAATGTTTACGGTTATAATAATTTAGCTATTTCGATTGTATACGATAAGTCTATTAATATGAGTATTATTTTTTCTTTTTATTTAATGATGCATGGAATCGAAATTTTAATTCACTTTCAATATGACAGGACTTCTGGCCTTTAATGGGTAAAGAGAACGCCTGGCCTTGATATTTGTGATTTGTAAGCGAGGGCAAGTCCTGTGTGGCCATCTCCGTACCAGTTGTCACATCGGTAGCCAGAATTAATGGATATCGTAGTGCCTTCGAAAGGGCAACATGAACATAGTGAAGGACCCTTTTTTGTACTTGCGACACACGACTTTGATCGAGTTGAATCATATATTTAGTAGAGTTGGAATAACATCGACATTTAAGGTATAGCGGCCTGTTCCTACGTACTGGATACAGGTGTCTCCAAATAAGTTTCATGAATAAATTTAAATTTGGAAAAATAAACTCATGCCTTCCATATTTTCTTATTTGATAAATATAAATAATACTATTTTAAGCTAATCGAATTTAGTAGCATTTTTTATTTAAATTAAACAAATTAACTCATTGACGTATTCATATAGAATAAAATTATAATAACAACAAATTGTAGAATAAACATCTTTGTTATTTTTTTTTCATCAACAAAGATGGCACAATTATTACCTGGCTCAAATATGATTGATAATATTTTCTATTGAGCCTTAAGAAAACCTTTTCTCTTCATAATATTAGTTAACCTTTAATTAAGGATAAATAATAATTATTTCACAGTTACAACTTGATCCCTTTGGCTATTACGCTTAAGTTAATGTTTCCCATTGTTTTACTCTAGTCAAACAATTGCTTAAAGATTTTAATTTAAAAGATTTAATTAAACATTGATTAATTTAGTAAATAATTTTATGTATTTCATAAAAGCTATCTTAATCACCTGAAGGATTATTCTCATAGATAATTTAAAGTTTATAACTAGTGTTCGCCTAACGGTCGAAAATTCGACCATAATCTTTGTTCCATTACTAAAAAATTGAGGAAAATTTATTTGAATTTTCATGCTTCGAATACTTTTGTTTTACTTTTATTTCCAAAATGTTTTATTGATTATTCTAATGCCCTCAATAGTTACAAAACCTAAATTAAACAGTTACTGATCCGTCAAAAAAGTTGACCTAATTTGTGTTTGCATATTAACCTGTATAAACCTGATAACCAGTTCACGGATCGGACAGGGCTTTTGTTACTACCTGTATATTGCATATGTTATCAGTAATAAGACTTTGTGCAAGCCCGTCTGGGAAGGTGTCACCCACTCATTATAGTTTCTACCGCCAAGCAGCAATACTTTGTATTGTTATGTTCCTTTTTGCAGGTTGGGTGAGTGAGCTTGGATAATTACAGGCACAAGGCATCATCTTGGTACCCAGGTTAGTGTTGTATTGGCGATGTAATATGATGTTGGAATATTTTCACAGCTTCAATGTCTATGGTGGTAACCACTTACCAACAGGTGGCTTATTTGCCCGGTGACCTATTTTATAAGAAACATATATCGATTATTAAGCCTTTATTGGTGATACTAAGTCTATGCCCGAACTATTTCTTACTTTTTGGCTTAGTGGTCAGCGTGTTACGTGAGACGTAGACAGATTCTATCTCTTTCTAAACTGTCATACATAATCGCTGTGATTATTTCAAGTATATTACAAATCCAGAGAGATCAATATTATAATCACGAGACGTACTCAAAGTCTTCGCACGCATACAATGAACATATCAACAATCCTCTATCAGATAGCTATTACAGTATAGATATATTTGCTGACACCCACGTTCGACCCCCAGTGGCCGTTTACATCATCGCAAAATATTATTTCTCACGGCCTACATCGAACTTACAATACACTCATTGATTCCTCTCGAACGCGTGGGCTACTGTAGCGCTTGCATCATTGATTGGACTATTAAAAAGTAGATGAATAAGGTGCATGCATGATTGTTGTATTTCATAAAAGCTATCTTAATGACCTGAAGGTAAGTAAGGTAAGTTATTAAGACAATTTAATTACTATTGCATATTTAAAAAATGATTGCTTAATATTCTTAGTGTACTTGTGTGTGAAAATTTGTATGTATGTGTGCGTGCAAATTTGTAAAATATTTAAATTAAAAATGAGATTTACTATTCTATTACATGATCTCCAATCATTCATAGTTACGTAACACTTACTTATAATTTTTTGATTAATTTACTGTCATATATTTTAATACTTATGTTATGTTTCGTATTAATTAATTAATCTATTGTTTTTATTAATTAATCTATTGTTTTTCTTTTACTCAGCGTTTTGATAAAATTATGAATCAGATAATCTTAATTTAAATGCCTCATAAATTGTATTTTTAATTTACGTTCTCCGAGTATTATTCTAAGTATAAAACGTGAACCTCAAATTGTGTCCTAATTATATTTATTATAAAGTTCACTAAATGAAAAAAATATATTTTTTTAAAACATTATGCATATTACAGAACGAATGAATAACAGCCTTTAACTCTTAATCAAGAATAGATGAGTTTATCCGACAAATATTAGAATTAATGTATACATTTGCATAAGCTGACTTAATCCTAGCAATTCTGGCACACAGAGGGTATACTGATCTCTCATACATCTGCAATTATACCAAGTAATACAATTCGAATATAAGCAGTAGGCAAGATAATAATAATAATAATTTCCTGGGACATTATTCTCACACGGCCATATGTTCCCATACTAAACAGAGCTTGTACTATGGAAACCAGACAACTACATAATTATACTAGTATTATTTTGTAAATACATATTTACAGTTACACCCAGACTCAGAACAAACAGACATGTTCATGCACATAAATGTCTGTCCTGGGTGTGAATCGAACCCACGAGCTGCGGTGCGAAAGGCACCAACCACGCCAACCGGCTCGTCAAAACATAATATTTATTTTCTACACTCATACCTGAATATACATCATGATTCTTCAATGTAATATAATTAAGCGGTTATTATTGTCCAAGCTGTTATGACGTCACGATCCTCCCCTCAGCCGGGCAGCGAAATACTTGGCAAGCATAACATAGTTGGCTACGTATTTCATAGTGCTTTTCATACTCCACATTCCAGAAGTCCTTTTGACTAGGGTTGTCACTTTATCGATAAATTATTACGACTTGAATATTTTCTTGATTTATTTGAAATTTTAAAATGTATAGATTTCGTTTTTTCATATTTGCCACTTATTTCATTAATTATTTTATATGATATAAAAAAGTCACTAAGTTGGATTTTTTTTAGCTTCACGTGATAGTTACAAAGGATAAGGAAAGATGTATCTACTATGTGAAAATTTAAATGTGCAATTGCTACTAGTAGAGCGTCAGAAAAATAAATAATATATATTTTAAATATGAAATATTCAAGAGTCAACAATGTCAAAGCTTTATTTACTTTATAAGGAATAGTCACGTATCATAACTCACAACGTTTACGAAGTTAACTCGTTTTGAAAACATAACATTAATGTTTTCATTGTTTAAAACATTCATGACATTGTGCTTCCAGTTGTCCCTACATTGTTTTCCGTTTCTGATGATAACGATGTTGCAAGACATTGCCATACTGAGATCAGCCAATCGTTTATTCTTGGAACCAACAAAGTAAAGAATTTTTATATTACATTTTGGTCATTACTAGATTTGGTATATTGTTCTAAAAGTACTGACACATTGTATATTAAAAACATCACTGCTGTTACGTTATGTTAAATTAAAAAAAAAAAAAACTATCAACAATAACTCCCTAAAAAAATTGTAAATTTTATTAAGATCTATATCATTGTGAATGATGAAACATATAGACAGATTTCAGATAGATCTTGAAATCAGGACAGCTCTTTTTTTCTGTAATGTGTGTTGTCACAATACACATCGTTATCGTATATAATATTTTGTTACCGTGTCATCGATTAACCACTGACATAAAATAAGAAGAGGAAATTATTTGTTCTTAAAAAAATTAGTTCGAACCTACTGAAATTAATATATTTCCTATATAGGCAAATTAGAGATATGCATATTGGTACAGCGCAGGCCAGGGGTAGCGACCGTGAGAAAAACTAAGACAAAGCATTTTTAATTTGATGAAACTAGTAGACCTACTAAAGTAGAGCCTAGACGTATATACCATTAGGGTACCTAAAAGTGAAAAACATAGCTTAATGCGGTCTTGAGGTCGCATACACTCATTAAAAAAAAAAAAAACGATCGAGCAGTCACAAATAAATGCTTGTGTATAATAAATTACAGTAATATAACAAATTCATTAAACGCCAACCGATTATCTAATCCTTTGGTCCAGGGAAGATTTCAAAGCGACTGGATAAACGAAAGATTCCGAGGTAATAATTCTTTCATGTACACAGGAAAACGTAGATTAGCCGGCCTCTTAACTGTATGAATGATTTGCCTAGATTGCTCTTATGTTTCTATAATAATTCTAGACCTCAATGCCAGGTGATTGAAAAACAGGAATTCAAGCTAAGGCTAAGTGAAAATGTTGTAATAATTTATCGGTATTTTTGCAATTACATCTTTATCTGTGACAACATTTATTTCTTATCGTTTTTATTTAAAACTTGATATTCCATATTAAAACTTTTTTTTTTAATTGATTTTTTTCTATTTGATAAAATTTAAATGTTTGTTTTTTATAAACGAAAATGCAAATTTAATAATAGGCATTAGGTAGTAGGACTTCGTGCAAGCCCGTTTGGGTAAGTATATCATATAAGTGTCATCTCATATTCTTCCGTCAAACCGTTGTTGGCACACACACACAGGCACAAAGGACACATCTTGGTTTTAAAGTTGGTGGCGCATTGACGATGTAATTGGTTAATATTTCTTACAGTGCCAATTTCAATAGGCGGTGGTAACCATTTGCCTACATTTATTTTAAAATAAAAAAAATACCATAAGGTATAATAGGAATTGCCTAAAACGATATTGTTCATAATAGGATGAATAATAGGACGGACATTTTCATATTGTTATTAAATAAGTTCATGGAATTAATTATTATGAAACCAAGATTTACCTAATGTTGGCAAATACAAAGTACAACATGATTCATCCAATACGCCGTCGTCACATTATGGTAACGATAATTAATCACATTTAAAAAAATATGTCACTAAGACAAATGTTCTGAATCTCAATATTTTGTTTAATTGAAATGTCGCTTGACCTAAATAATTCATTTGAAAATACTTCAACCATATGAATAATAGTGAAATTGTAGATAGTGTTTTATCTTTGAAAACAAAAATATAAATTAATTGTGTCCTATTTATTAGGGTCATTTAACATTTACAAAAAAATGAAAATATATAATATAACATTATTATTTTTTTATGAAAAATATATAAGTTTTATTTGAAAATGAACTATATAACTGGTTACTACTTAAGGATATAAGGTAAATAATTAACACTTTCTATTAAAGTAGCTAATAGTAGTTACGCAGAATCTACATTCCCATCCATCCATGTTTATTTTTTATGATGATATCGTTAAATGACGACTGCTAAAGAACTTGGAAAAACCTTATTGAATTTGCTATTAACGATCTAAATTGATTTTCTCCTTAATAATTTCAGCCATGGTCGTTCTCAAGGAAGAATGCCACCTTCGCGGTGAAAATACATGTGTAGTAAAGTGTGTGCAAACACAGGTACATTCTCTATTTCCTTCAACACGATCTCAGAGTTTAGTAGCTGGACTAACGATTTCTTACGTCGTTTTAAATTATGATAGTCTCAGTTTTAAACTATTCAGCTTCTTTTGAGAATTTCATAACCGATGGAAGTAATAATCTACTAATGGATACACCGAGCTTAAAGAACCTCGGAATATACACCAACGATGCACCTATCAAAAAAATCAAAATCTTTATTCAATATAGAAGCATTACACTAACTTATTGATAGTCAAATTAGAAACTATCACCGGTTCGGTAAAGAAACATCTTTTCCGAACCGGTGATAGTTTCTGATACCAAGCCCTGAGAAGTACCGGCGAAAGAGACTCAGCGGGTACTCAAACTAGTCAAATATTTCAAGATACCATGTTTCAATACATAAAATAGAAAAGTATTTGAACGGTTCCGCTATTATCAAAGTAATTTTCAAGTATCTTGCACTATAATCGGTAAGTTTGAGCAACTTCGCAGAATGTTGGTACATTGACTATTAAATTAGCATTCACTTAACAATATTACTGGGTATAATGGAATGCGATTTCACCAATTTCCTGACCAAAATCTCCAGTATGACGAAATTAATCCACAACAAAAGAAAAAATCTTAAGGAAATAGATACAACTTGGAAAAATATTTATTATAGTTGTTTTATTAGATTAGAAATACTTTAACTGTATTTAATGTTTGAATTATAGGTAGGATAGTCAAATGGGTGGTACGTGGTCACTACCGCCCTAGATATTGGCAATGTAAATATCAACGATTCCTTGCATCGCCAATGTGCCACCAGCCTTGGAAACGGCTAAGGTAGAATATCTAAGAAGTGGGTTGTCTATCTAGACGGACTGACACAAAGCCCTACCAACTAGTAATTACATACATAAAACCATACAATCAATTATATTATAAAACAATTAATAAAATAATTAACTATTTATTTTATATATTCTAAATAAAACAATTACGTTCGTTTCAAGTTAAATACATTTTTATAACCCGCAACATCACATTCAAAATTTTTTTTTTTACAAATGCCTATATATTTTAAACTATTTACTTCTCCTGATTCGTTGGACACCTTGGAATGGATTATACGTTTATAATACAGTGGATAGCTTAATTAATACCGTTACAGGTTCTCGCGTGCATTAATTAGTTTAACTAATTATAGATAGGCAAATTAGTAGTCCATACAATAATATGTTGATGTTATCTATCAGTGTTTGTAAATTCAGTGTTTATTTATGGTATCGGAATGTCGGTTACAAAACACAGACATAAGACTTCAATTGTGTAATGTTCTTATTATTACAAACCATGCAACACAAATTAACGGACGGAAGCCCGTGGTGTCGCGCGTGTTATGTGAGGTAGTAGGTATCCTATGGCATTCTCTCTATCTCTGACAACATGAATGGAAATTTAATGATCGGTTGAAAAAATACGTAAAAGAGTAAAAACAAAATCAATCACTTTCGCTTTTGTAATATTAGTAAGAATTAAAATTGAAATATTGGTCCTTACATATGAAATTAGCGTTTTGTCGTACTGACCACTTTGATCTGAAATATCTCCTCTTTGGTTAAGAATTCCAAATTCAAATTTATAAATTCATTTAGCTGGTACATTTGAGTTTTGAAAACAGTCATTCATTTGTTTTTTCCTGATTATTTTTTTCTTTGGCGTCGCTTATTACCGCACAATGGAAAACATGAAATATCGGTATATTTACGAGTACGAGTTCTACCGTGGCACCAGTGCTGTAGAAACAGCTCGAAGGATTAATGATGTGTACGGCACTCGTGTCACAAAAGAAATTCCTTTCGACCTTCAGAACCAACCCCGTGGACGGCCGGAGACCAAAATGAAAAATGAAGAATTAAAGGCTATTGTGGAAGCGGATCCATTACAAAGCACTTCAGAGATAGCTGCAGGCTTCAGAGTAAGTGATAAAACTGTATTAATCACTCATATCCCATGCAAGCAAAGTTCTGCTGTACGTTGTCAACGAACGCCTTAAAGCTTTTCTGCAGTGGCAGATTCCAGTAGAGCAAGCAGGATTTGTCATAGGACGAGGGACAAGGGAACAGATTGTTAATGTCAGACAGATCATAGAAAAGTGCCGTGAGTTCAATATTCCAATGTTGATGTGTTTCGTTGATTACTCCAAAGCATTCGATTGTGTTAGTTGGGAATGCCTATGGAAGATTCTAATAGTAATGGGAGTACCTGATCACCTCGTTCTTCTCGTCGCAAACCTATACAAGGATGGCAACATAGCTGTAAAGTCGAATAACGTCTTGTCGAAACCTTTCAAGCCGCAAAAAGGTGTCAGAAAAAGATGTATTCTATCTCCGATTCTCTTCAACATATATGGTGAATATGTTATGAGACGAGCCCTGGAAGGTTGGGAGGGTGGAATATCTGTTGGCGGTAAGAAAATCTGCAACCTAAGAAACGCAAACGACACTACACTATTTGCATCGTCCGAGCAAGAACTGGCTGAACTCTTTTCTAGAGTAGAGAGAGAGCGAATTAGTTGAACTAAGCATCAATAAGCAGAAGACCAAGGTGTTAGTAGTGGACTGATCGGGGACGCTAATTCGCTCTAATGAACTCTGAGACCTAGAATTTGTTGATCAGTTTGTTTACCTTGGCTCGCTTATCAACAACGAGGGTGGCAGCGAGAGGGAGATCATTAGGAGAATCCAAATGTCCAAAGCGGCTATGACTAAACTCACTAGGATATGGAAAGACCGAAATATAATAAATATTTTCCCTACTCCTTCATATCATAGGTATATTATGTCCAGTAAGACTGTCGCGTCTAAAGTCTGCGCCGGCCCAACACATATGATTATGATCGTTTGGAAATAACTGTAAAACGGTAATTCTATTGTCAATTTAACATCGACCGTCAGTTGCGTCTGCGCAAAATAATTCCTTGTTAAAATTCTATCGGCCTAAGACACGAAACGGTACCCTTTGACTATTCATAGATTCCGTGAAATTTAAATAAGCCATTATCTATGTTGTAATACCGTGTAATATTGTAATCTCTGGCGTATTTCCATTCAAGGCATGTTTATTCCAAGCGTCGGACCGTTTGAAGTGTTTATTGGATTAATGAAATTTGATATTTATTATGAAACAATTTTATATTTAGTTCGTATATTCGATTTCCATTTTTTTGAAAATGGAACACATTTCTAACATACAAATATGGTTTTATTTTTCACAAGAATAGAAGCTTAAATATAACATGACGAGCGGAAATAGTTCAGGCGTTCCAATTTTAATTGGAATCACGTATATCACATTCCAATAATATTTTCAATTTCTATTAGTAAAGAACTAACAGACGAAAAAGCAACTTCATGATGGCAAGTAATACCATAGTTAAGATTATATGACCCTTAAATTAAGTTAAATGAACAATTCTCAGTGAATTTCTATGTGAAGTCCTCTCGATTGATATTGACCACGCCGACAAGTCTCATGCTAGACTAGTCAAATGCCCATGACCTATTATAATGCACAAGTATTTGCACAAACATAAGTGTACTCTCTATTCCCCATTCTCATAATCTAATGGGCAGCTACCGACAATTTTTCAACATAGAAACTCAATAACTTTTTATTGGCAAGATCTGGAATTTGAATGTAGGACTTCGGAAGCTGTGTTAGCTAGCGACTGGACCGACGACCACATGGTTGTTCTAATCACACACCGAATTAAAATACAATAATCCTCGCAACACGATCGAAAGAAACCTGTTAACATTATAGATATTCCAGAAAAGGTTTCGTATTAATTTCAGGCCTTATAAGCTGTTCCTTATTAAGTCCGTTAATAAAAACAAGCAACAAATCCGTGATGAATCATTTGATATAACCACAAACAATATACTTGGAAGTGTTGACGCGGAAAAAAAATAATATGATATAAAAAAAATTACACTGAAGGAGAAGTTATGACTGTAGGAGGCGGTTATTTTTATGTAGTAGAGGCATAATTTCTCCTTCATTATTGGAATTTCTACTAATAGAAGGAAAAGCTGCAAGATAAAGTACCATGATCATCTTTGCACCATCAATGGTGCTAACCATGAAGTCTAAGATCCTTTGTGCATGAAATTAAATTTGCGCATTCAAGCGCGGTTTGACGGTAGAGTAATGGATGAGTGGTACCCACCCAGACGAGCATGCACAAAAACCTGGTTACACTGGTAATCATAATTGATAAGCATTTAATTATATACGCACGTGGTTTTAGTAGATCATTATTTTCTATTAGGCAATATTTTAAAAGAATACATTCGATAAATTGTATACATTCTTACGATAAGAATAACAATCAAACTTCAAAGATTGTATTATCATAAACACATACACATCAAAATATTTAAAAATGGAATCTCGGGGATTATCCCAAGAATGGAATAACATCAAGTGAGTCATTCATTCGTAAAATTTAAAAATAAACATAACATTTAAACATAAGGTATATTGAACCCGAAATCAAAAAGGATCAATCAATCAACAACCGAAAGATCTGTAATAATAATTTTTATTATATTACAATAATCTGATCATAATTTAAGTTATAATAATTCTACTGACGAAGTAAGTCTCATTCAATCCTCAATTTTAGATTAAAATCCCGCCAACAATAACTATGTTTGATTATGAAAACTTGGTTAGGAAACTTGCACCAATATGTGAAGCTATTAATCGCGGTGTATAAAGCTTCTATAGAACCTTCTCTTTAAGTCGAGGAGATGTTTGTTCAGGAGAGGGGTATTTACGAGCTGTATGTAAGTACTTTAATAAAATAAATGACAAAGTCCTAGTCAAAGGTGTTCAGTTCAGTAAGCTTATTAATCTTTACTGAGATGGAACTCACTCATACCTAAACATTGCTTAAAGGATGATTAGTTGACCAATGATCTGTCTTTTTCTTTCAAATGTCCAATCAATAATGACAGAAAGAGCGAAACCGCGAAATCAGTGTTTAATTAAACAGCCTCTAAACAACGTTTATAAATAAGGCCACTTATGTTTATATTTGAATTAAGTTTTAATTAAAATATAATTATAGCATAGTTGTTAAAGAAAAGCGTGTACAAGCAATCTAGGCAATTTCGAACGAATTGTTTAGTATTCCACGCGAATGAGATCGAAGACCGTAAATTGTGATAGAAGTGTACGCGGACAAGAAGATGAACACATAAATTTAAACCACTATAGATACGGAACACCCAGCGGCGGGCTTAACGGTAAGCTGACTATAGAATATAGCTCGGCCCCGTGGAGCCCATGATTTTACATACCCCGAATTTTGCAGAACTATAATATTTTTATGGATATAAACAATGGGAGAAATTTTTAGTATTATTATAATTTTGCAAAAGATGAAGCAATCATGTCAAATAATAAGACCTTTTTGCAGCTTCTAGTTTTAACTTGAATATGAAAAAATATTTTTTACTGTTGAGGCCTTTTTGACAAATTTTTGCACTCTCAAGTTCGTTTTAACTCGCCCGTAATTGAGTCTATATCTTATATTATATATTATAAACTATTGTATTATAATACACAATACAAGAGAACATTTGTCGAGTTTTTCTAAATAATCAATGTATTACAAGCGATGATAATTATCAAAAAGACCAACCTGATTCTTATTTTGAAACCAGGTGACAATTGAATTTGCGGATAAATGTCTTATTGTATTCATATTTTGAGACACTCTTTTGACTGACAGTTTTCATTGTTATTCTCATTAACATAATCAGGTATAATAAAGGCGTGTTGTTAATTTGTACACAATAATAATCTTTGTGATTTTTTGCAGCACAATGCCAGATGCGAGTTACCGGTGATTATAATTACGAAGCAAAAACGTTTACAAAAAAATATTATTCAAAATACGATGATACGGCTGTATGGAATAAAAAATTATATCGATTCCATCGTGCGAATAAACTTTAAATCGATTAAATAAGTCAACGTCGAACGAACATGCTTGATTTGTTGACTGTCTATCAATAGAAATTTAATATCGATTTAAATGTGGATTGAAATGGTTAACAAAATAATTATTAATAATTGGATTTTGCATTTAAATGTAATGAACTAAAAAATTAATTCGATTAAGTCTTCAATTATGTCCGCGAAAGTTTTGGAAAGTCGAGAAAGATATTGACCCTAAATTGCATATTTAGTGCATTGAGAATTAACATATGTTTAGAAGCGTTATTAAGCGAACACCTCAAATTAAATAAGTTGAAAGTACGGATAGCAAAACAGCGCAAGTTTTAATTTTTGTATAAACTATTACTATTGTTATTATTATTTCTTTGTATTGATAAAGTTTTTGATTTGAACCAGAGCGATAGGATTGTTCTATTTTTCATCTATAATTGAAAGTTCCCAGCTCGAAAAACTATTAACTAACCATTGGATAAAAAGTATATACGCAATATATAATTAATATATAAACACAATAATAATTATGAAACCTTTATTTAAATATGTGTATTTAAAATAAAACAATTGCTATCTAATGTCATTGCCCAGTGCCAAGTATAAGTAGATACTTTACAGTAGTTGAATTCTCTATTCTATCTTAGAACCAAACGTTTTATAGGGTTTTCCAATAGGGACGCTTGAACTTTGACAGCTGATTGCGGCCATGTTGTTTGAGTGACAGCTGTCAAATGCAAAGTGTTATATTCATTCCGTCCTCCCAAACCACTATGGCAGGTTACAGTGTCGAGCAGCACGTGCAAATCATAAAATTGTTTTATGAAAATGGGTCTTCAGTTCGAGCAACGTTCCGCGCACTTCGCCCGTTTTACGGTCGCGATGATCGTCCTGCCGAGTCGACTATCCGTCGATTGGTGGACAAATTCGAGTCAACCGGGTCAGTTAACAATCAGCCGGTTCCCGTGCGTCAACGTAACGCGAGATCTGCCGAGAATATCGCCGCTGTGCGCGACAGTGTCCTCGAAAACCCGCGGCAGTCAATTCCGCGTCGCGCGCAGGAACTCGGCCTTTCGCAGACGACAACTTGGCGAATTTTGCGTTGTGACTTGAGCCTGCACCCGTACAAGATCCAGCTGACCCAAGAGCTCAAGGTTAATGACCATAGACAGCGCCGTGTGTTCGCTGACTGGGCATTAGAGCAGTTGGAAGTTGACGCCGATTTTGGCAAAAAAATCATCTTCAGCGACGAGGCGCATTTTTGGATGAATGGCTATGTCAACAAGCAAAATTGCCGTATTTGGAACGAGACCAATCCACACGAGGTTCACCAAGTGGCAATGCACCCGCAGAAAGTGACTGTTTGGTGCGGATTTTGGGCCGGAGGCGTGATTGGCCCGTATTTTTTCGAAAACGATAATGGTGTGGCCGTCACCGTCAATGGTGAGCGATACCGGTCGATGATAACCAACTTCTTTTGGCCTGAAATCGAGAATATGGATCTGGACAACATGTGGTTTCAACAGGACGGCGCTACGTGCCACACAGCACACGCTACGATGGAAGTTCTGCGCGATCAAGCGCCCTTAATGGAAAACCCTATACAAACTCAAATATAAGCGCCGGTAAGCAATTGTTTACTTTTTAAAGTAGCATCAACCACACTGTATCTTATAGTATTTTATAAATTGCAAAATGGGTAAACATATTGCTTCGCAGTATTGCGACGATAAAATGCACTTGAAAAATATGCGTTGGAGAAAACTTAAGATATTTTTTTTTAGATAAAACACATAGAAAATTATAAAGTTTTTAAAGGTTACTCGGTGGTAGAGCTTTGTGCGAGCTCGTCTGGGTAGGTACCACCCAATCATCAGATATTCTACCGCAAAACAGCAGTACTTTGTATTGTTGTGTTCCGGTTTGAAGAGTGAGACATCTTAGTTCCAAAGGTTGGTGGCGCATTGACGATGTAAGCGATGGTTATCATTTCTTACAATGCCATTGTCTATGGGCGTTGGTGACCATTTACCATCAGGTGGCCCATATAATCGTCCACCTACCTATACATTAAAAAAAATGGTATACCTACGCAAAATACTGCACTTTACTTTGTGATGCCCGTTTGGTAGATACCACCCACTCATCAAATACTCTACCGTCAAACAACAATACTTAGTGTTGTTGTGTTTTAAGTGTGAGTGAGCCAGTGTCACTATAGGCACATAGTATATCGATGGCGGTAATAACTTACAATCATGTAGCCCAATATGCCAGCCTGCGTAGTTAGGCAGAAGATTTTTTTTAATTTTAAATAGGTATTTTTATATATTTTGAATTTTAAATACCAATTTAAAATAAAAACTAACGCAAGACTTGCTGAATCTGCTTATAAGTTAGCCATTAGAACAACAATTCAGTTAACATAATATCTTAGAATCTTAGTAAGATGTCGCATTTAAAGCGATCATATTTCAAAGAACCTGTTAGACTCAATGGACACTGATCAACAATAATATGACAGCGATCGTCGCTTATTCGACCGATCTCTCCTTATCTTTAACGCAATAGCAAAGCGATGCATTGCATTTATCCAAAATTGAACCTTATTTTAATACTATTACGGTATATCTCAATCTTGTTTAACAGCACCTGTTTATGAATGTGGTCCAAAAATTAAGTAACCCGTTCTATTCAAATTTCAAGGTAGTGTTTAGTTCACTGTAATATACCGCAAGTTGCGGAAGTATTTCGTGTCGAGACATGTTAAGTGACGATTACTTAAATTAGCTATATAAGCGATTTTAATAATAGATTTTCATTACAATGAAAAGGAAAAATGTTCTTTAAGTAAAGTAGAAATAACAGTCAATATACTGCTGGGCTAATGCCTCATTTTCTTTTTGAGGAGAAATTTCGAAGCTTAACCCACTACGCCGCGTCAATATAGATTGGTAAATCCACATGTGGATATTTTTCATCCAACACATTTTGTTCATGTTTTTCTTCATCGCTGAACATAAATTAAGCACATGAAATTTTAGTTCTTAATGCCAGAATGTAATAACAGAAAAAATATATACTATCGAAGGCTACTATTATATTTTTGTCAGGGGATCAGATTCTGATACAATTAATTTGGAAACGATAATTTTACTCGTACCTTGTGTCAAACTTATTATTTAGAAGCAATAATTGCGTAAAAAAAATCGCGCAGATAATAATTTTAGTTACTCAGTTACATTATAACGTATTCTGTTTTAAGAAACAAAATTATGGTAAATTATATTATAATCATATAATAGAAATTATTTACAAAATCACAAGATGCGATTTTAATCGATTCAAATTCTGACCTAAACGTGATGGTTTTCGGATGTATTCGTCGGTGGTCTGATCGTTAAATTAATTTTATTTATATTTTGTGGAGAACTATTCCGGTTCTTATATGATTATTATTGCATTTCCGTAAAATATATCATTTTAACTTTTATGTTGGTTTATTATTATTATTTTAAAATATTTCAATAAAATTATTTATTTTATAAACAAACATAATTTAATGAAGTAGATAGTAATCGGTTTTATATATTTCTGTAATTTGGTATATAACGTGAGTATACTACTGTTACTCATCTATACATAATTGTATCTCATTAATAACCTTAAATTCTCATTCAATTAACAGCCAAGTGAACCCGGTTCTTGCATGCTTTTCTAAAATAAATTAAAAAAACCAACGCATTCCCCCCATATTTACGCTAGACAATTATTTCAAAATAATAAATTTTCTTTTCAGCAAAACGACCGTCTCCTTTCTATTTTACAACAAATTACAAACGACTCCAACAGACTCCAACAACAGAAAACAATGAAATCTCTCAAAAGCGCGCTGCAAATTATCACACTTAGAAGATGCTATACAAAAGCTAAACAATTCCAAAATTCACACTTTCTAACGTCAGTATTCTGTGCAAACATTATCAAATAAAATACCAACTGTGACGCCACTGTGCTGTGAGCCCACTTTCGGTGAGCAAACACTCGCCTCGAAATATGCAAACAATGGCTGTAAATGGTAAAACGTTTTAATGACATTTTAAAAATTAACAGAGCAGTTTCAGTGACGAGTTAACGTTATGATGTTGTTCGAACATTCCATTTGTGTTTGAATCGTTTAAATTTATAAACATTTTTATGTATGACTCCGACAAGTTTATATTTATTTGATAACCATAAAAGCTGCCTGTCAATGTCTCTGCTGGGTTAAGGACTCCTCTCCTTTCTGAGGAGTTTTGGAATTTATTCCAGCATGCTACTCCAATGAGTATGGGATACACCATTTCGCAGATTCTCATTCAACACAGACAAATTTCCTTCACGACAATTAAACACGCTTTAACAACGGTTCAGGTTCTATCTACCACGTGTTCTAACCACTGGGCTGTCAAACTGAAAAAATCAGTTTTCGGTATTTGTTAAATATAATTCGTTTAATTTTAATACGTCTATTAAAAAAGGGTAACTTATAATGAGAATAATATGTTTTATATTCTTGTTATTTTAATAGTTGAATTTCAGGTTAATAGTCATGTAGGTATTTATGTCAAATCAATCATTAGTTACCGAAGGTCCACATCTGCTATAAATATACAGTAAATACCACAATGTAAAGCTTACCTCTCAATATGGAAAGGCCTACAACTATTATTATTTATAACTTCCCATTAACAATATAAAAGAATGACAAAATAAACGTGATAATTGAGTGACACTTACGTCATTTTGTCTTTCATGTGATTCGTCATGGGAGAGTGAACGAGCCTTTTCACTTGACGTGAGAAAATTACTTTTCTTTCTATGTTTACAATTCACACGTATTACGCAAAAACATTCTCGTCCGAACAAAACAAACATTAATTTTTAAAATAGAATTCCATCCAATCATATAATTCCTTTTTTAAACATAATACTAGCTATTAAGATTAATTATCCAAATTCATGTAAGTATTTAGATTCGTTGGTAACAAACCGTGACCTTGTACAACCTTGCTTATTTTCCTTTTATACGAAGGTCGTTTTGATACTACGACATTAACGAGCTGAAAAAAAAATTTATAAAAAGGCCGATGAGACGGTGAAGCTAGTTGTGAAACGGCAAAATGAACACCAACCAGTTTGAAGGAATCCGGTGTGCCGACCTTTGACAAAGTCGTCATTGGTGATGAAAATACGGGTTATCTACGCTGACTCATGTTTAATTTCTAGTAAATAATCGAATTAACTGTATCTCGTCTATAAATATAAAATAATAACAAATTACAATAAAAAGATTCCGTTGATGGTCTTTGTGCGAGCTCGCCTGGGTCACCAAGAGCTGCTCATTAAGTATTTTGTATTGATGTGTGAAGGTTAATGAGGCAATTATTAATATTCGCTGTCGACATAACTAAGTTGCATTATATGCTATTGTTATTAAAATAATAGCAATAATTGTTAATTGCTGTTAATAACTTTTAAGACTAACAACTGGTTTTAGTTTTACCAAACCTGCCATAAATGATTATTTAAGACACCTAAATAATATCATTAATATTGTTAAACTACTTACTTAGCGATATCGCTAAAATTGAACTAATTCGCTAAAATGGAACGATAGCTCTATTTTTCTGTCACATTTATGACTCTATAATTGAGTCCGATAATTATCTTTATATCGAATATTTACAATTTTAATAACTGATATAATTTTAGCACAGAGAAATAAATATAACGTAGCTAATTATGAAATTATTATCATTTTGTAATATATCAGAATAGTTATAGCAATATAACACCAGCAACGTTTATCTCATGAAATTAATCTATTATATGAACAATAGAAACCAGTTCGGCTATATAGCTGATCATTCATAGTTAATATTAGCTTTAGTGTAATGATATTTAATTATACAGCAAACATTAATAACATTTAACACTTATAAACTTAAAATTTGATTAATACAAAATAATCCCTAAAAACGAAAGAAAGACTTTAGATAGATAAGTGCTGTCTAAATTACAAAGTAAAGTCATTTTTTTAAAATATTTACTTAATCTATCTACACATATGATTTTCAATTAAATAAATACATCTATGAATTTTTTGCTAATAAGAATTTTCAAAATATATTATTTTATGGCAACATTAAAGTGAGGTAATTAATGACGTAGCTTATATATTTTTTTCCTTATTATGAATATTTTACAAGCAAAAATATTGCATGATATAATCCGATGCCCTGTGAATTAACAGCCTAATCGTAAGATACACTCTCTACCCTTGCTACCGGCAACAGTAATTACATGCTATTCTAAATGAAGGAACATATTCCTTATCTAATCTTTTCCTCTTGTTAGTAATATTTACAAATATTTATATCTCAACCACATTCAGCGTCATTTCCTTGTGCTGAGCACAAGGTGTAATGACACACACAAATGAAGTAATAGTGCAAAAAGATAGCACGAATATCCATTACTATGTAATGGCCATATAAATGCCCCATTGTTGGGCTAAAGTCTTCTTTAGAGGATACTGTTTCGAACTTATTTCACCTCGCTACTCCAATTCGGATTGGAAGACGCACACGTGGAAGAGTTTCATCCTGATATCCTCGCGATAACTTTCTTACCCAATAAACCTGACATAAATTATCAATTACTTGAAAATTCTGAGGTGCTTGTCCGGGTTTGAACCCACAATCGTCGACTAAGATTCACATGTTCTAACCACTTGACGACCTCAGCTACAGCATATTACCCTTTATTACGATTGGAAATTACATTTCTAATTAGAAATTACAAATACTGTTCGTGTACATTCAACGTGTTGAATTAAACTCTGTTTTATGGAGTCCCCCTTCAATATAATTATAAACACAATAACACGAAACGACAGCTGCTACATACTATTGTACATATTTCCTACATTATATTTAAAACAATTGCTTCGTAAATCAAATATAAGATTGACACTTTAAACGATGTATGCGTGTACTTTATGATCAATTAAAAAATACAATTCTACAAGTCTTCGTAAATTTATGTATTAATACTAAGTCTGTGTTACATTACCGAAATAGAAGTATGCTAAGTCTGGACAAAAGGATTTACCTAAGCCTTTCTTTTTATAGAAAAGAATATTATTCCACATAGGTGTCCTAAAGCTGGGTGGTGGCTACACAGATATGCCGATAGTGTGGTGGATACCCGGATTTGAACTCGTAATCTTCGTTCAAGTTTCATATGTTTTACGTACTGGGCAAGCTCGTACATACGCATATACGTATGTGTATAAATAAACCTAGATCGTTATATAGAAGACGTTGTATCATGGATTTTGGAATAATTTTGAATTTAGTTAATGTTTTTTCATAAAAATTATTTAAAGTAAATTAATTAGAAAAAGCAATCAAATATTTTTACATTTTATAACAAATATAACGGAACAACAATACCTCGGCTAACAAGCATAATTTTACATAAGTAACGTCAACCACGAGCAAATATGAACCCTACGCAAAAGCTTCTCAAAATTAAACATTAATTAATGCGGGTAAAAACACATTAAGATTTATTTTAAAATATTCTGTCAGGTGCAAATTAAATCAATATGTGACGTGTTTGGAAACAAAGTTTTCGTTAGCTTAATGTGTGTTAATAGTTCATCAGCTCAGCGTTGAATCAGATTCGACAGAGTGATGAAATAAACTCCGAAGGAAGAGAATAGACTTTTGTCCACCCGTGGGAAATATACATATGTTATATTATACAAACGTGAGCAATATTCAAGCACAATTTCATTTTTGTAATTTTGTTATAACACAGGTCGTAAATAAGGCAAATTAATATAGACAATTTTAATTAACACAAGAAAGAGCCGAGATGGCCCAGTGGTAAGAACGCGTGAATCTTAGCCGATGATCGTGGGTTCGAACCCGGACAAGCACCACTGAATTTCATGTGCTTAGTTTGTGATTATAATTCATCTCGTGCTTGACGGTGAGAGAAAACATCGTGAGGAAACCTGCGTGTGTCAAATTTCACTGAAATTCTGTCACATGTGTATTAGACCAACCCGCATTGGAGCAGCGTGGTGCAATATGCTCTAAAACCTTCTCCTCAAAAGTGGAAAAGAGGCTTAAGTCCAACCCAGCCTTTCTTTTTTTTACGATAATATACAATCTTGCATGAAAATCAACAAATACTTGTAAATAATTAGCTATTAGCTATGTCATTTTAACATAACATTTAAATTATATTAATTGGCAAAAGTAAAGGTGTAATGTTTCGAATATTATTGTCTAATATTGTTAAATAAATAAATGAAGTCATATAGAAGGCAAAATGACATCACGTGCACACAGAATATTCGTGAATTCCCCCGATAATTTGCTAAATCAATAATTTCAACACCTCATCGAATACGCCAGTCGAAAGCTAGTTGTATCTAAAGTAGCACCCACGTACAACCTTCAATGATTGTGATTAGCATACAAGACTATACCGCCACTTTGTCTGTGAATCTGTTGTTACTTTCTATTTAATGATGATGATCTTCTGACTAATATCCGCCACGGTGCCTAAATCCCAAGAGAGTATATCAAATAGTGCTCAAGTTTGTGCGTAAGCACACGAAGGGATGGCACATCCAAAACACTTTAAAGAGTTCAGGTATAAGACCAGAGGCTTTACATGCTTTCTGCGAGGGAGTGTACTTCAAGATCCAGACTCTCGGCTCCTAATGTTTGCAGCTTATTATTTTCAAAATTATTACATAAATAGAACCGACACACGATACCTAATAACCACTTCACGGGTCGGACACGAATTTTGGTACACGCTGTATAAATCTATTGGCTCTGTCTGTAATTTTTTTTTTCACCTATTCTTGTGAATAATAATCGTTTTATGATGCTCACTGCATTTTCACTTCACATTATACTATTTTTTTCATTTTTGTCTGTCTGTCTGTCTGTGTCTGTCTGTAAGTCTTCTTATAACTTAAGAACGGCTTGACCAATCTTGATGAAAATTGGTACACACAAAGAACATGTGATGGCGCAAATGATAGGTGAATATCATATAAGCTCGGTAAATCATACGGTATCTTATGAAAATTAATTTCAAATTGTTAATTACGTATTTCTTTACCAGTAGTCATGTGTGTGTGTGTGTTTGCGTGCGCGTGTGTTTTATTATAGTAATAAAATTATGTATTATATTTTATTAATTATACGCGAGTGAAGCCTAGTGGCACAGCTAGTTAATTAATAAAGTTCGAATTACAAATTCTTAAAATACGAACTTTCATAGTATATAATTGACTATAACAACTGTATTATTTAATAATGTGCATCAAGTTATTAGAAGGAAAATGGGAAATTTCGTTTTTGATAAATCCACCAGTGGTAGCTTTACGTCGGACTGAAATAATACATATTATTATACGAACATCTAGTATTATTTATTTTTTAATCTATTCCAAGCCTCGTTTATTATAAATAAATTATTATATATGGCTAAATCGTGAACTACCATCGCGGTAACCGTGTCGCCATTGAAATATTCAAACTACGGTCAAAGGGTGTGACCATAACTGTCTAAGGCATTAATAGTTAACTTTTCTCGATATGGTTTAAATGGCTATTGAATATGGTCTTATATGTTTCGAGTTAACGGGGCTTAAATATTATGATGACGTTTAAGGTTAACAGCCGTTGGGCTTAAACTTGTGACTCAGTAATCCAGATAGGGATTTGTGCAATTTTTATTTTATTTAAACACCGATACGACCAGTGTTATATGAGTCAAAATTTGCAAGTTATATATGCACTTGTGTACTCAAGTGTACTAATATGTGTTTACACTTGTTTATGTGAAAGTACTATTGGCGCGTCTTGGGGGTAAGATTCGTACGCTGTGACGTTAAACGGCATGACGCTCTCTTATCATGCTCCCTCCCCGCCACTCTCTACTCCCTTGAGTGTTCTTATATTAAAAAAAAACTTATTTAGAAATCTTATATAGAAATTATATTATTATACTCCAAATTTATTTATTAGTTTACGTTTATGATATATATTTTTTGATAATCGTAAATTTTGACACGGCGAGATTTTTAATGGTTAATAGGCTGCTGAGTGACATACGGGTGACTTGGAAACATAAATGGTCCAAATACGTTACCGCTCTTAATATTATCCAACGTCATCAATTGTTAACGCAAATGAAACAATTCTTTATTCAAGTAGGCACATTTGCAAGCTCGTCGGGGTAGGTACCACCCACTCATCAGATATTCTACCGCAAAACGGCAGTACTTTGTATCGTTGTGTTCCGGTTTGAAGGGTGAGTGAGCCAGTGTAATTACAGGAACAAGGGACATAACATCTTGGTTCCCAGGTTGGTGGCGCATTGGCGATGTAAACGTTGGGTAACATTTCTTACAATGCAAATGTCTATGGGCTTTAGTGACCACTTACCATCAGGTTGGCAAACGCTCGTCCACCTATCTATGCAATAAAAAAAAATCCTCCTTATGAATCCTCATGTTAAAGTATTGAATAAGATGTAAAAGCTACCACCGGTTCAGTCTTTAGATTCTACCAAAACGAAACGGCAGGAAACACATTTGGTAATATACCAATAATGGAATCTAAGACGGTATATCCCTTGTGCCAGTAATTAAACTGGCTCACTCTCACTTCGAACCGGAACACGATATAAAGTATTGTTCTCTGATAGTAGAATAAATGACGAGTGGGTGGTAATACCAGACGCGCTTACACAAGGCTCTCCCATCAAGTTTAATATTACAAAGATGGAAAATGTTATTGTCTCAATTGAAATAGTTCATTTATTATGATTGTGAACATATTATATGAACTTAAAATTAATATTAAATCTGTTAAATTAATATCCTGGGACATTATTCACACAACGCCATCTGATCCCAAGCTAAGCAGAGCTCGTACTATAATAACCAGTAAACTGATATACTATATATTACTTTTCTTTTGTAAATACACACTAATATAGATAATTACACCCAGAAGTAGGACAAACAAACGTGTTCATGCACACAAATGTCTGTCCTGGGTGAGAATCGAACCAACGACCTGCGGCGCGGAAGGCAAGTATCTACCCTCCACACCAATCGGCTCATCAGTCGTCGAAATTTATATAAGCTGCCTACATATTTTATAAAAAAATAAATATTTATATATTATATGATGTTGATGTTTTCTGAAAGTCTTCGGTTAAAAACTGAACAAGATAACATTATCATATCAACTTTCCGGCTCAATACATTTCTCCTAAGCAAAGTCAATATATTTTCATGACGCAAAACATTCTATAACGAAATCTAACAAAGATTACATTGACACGGATAATGAATTTACGTTTGGTAATTTAATACATGAATTTATTTATTTAATACTTTATTGCACAACTTAAATACATACCGAAAAATCTTTAAGATAAGTTATATATATGTATACATACACATAATGTATATTTAATATACTTGCAATCGTATTATACTATTTAGTAAAAAAGAGTAATTTAGATTCATATCAACTGTTATGGGTATTACAAATTTACATAACGATCCAGAACTTTTAGAATACGACTTTCAATTGTACCTCTCAATGTTACCTATTTTGCAGAACAAACCCGAAATTAAGAATGTTAATAGGTATGCCAAATACTCTAGTTTTTGTTGTAGTCAAAAATACCATTAGTTTTTACTTTACAGGCATTTAAACATACGATAAATATCGAGTCCCACTTACAGTCACGTTAACGCATGTTTTTTTTTTTTTCTTTTTATTGTATATGTAGGCGGACGAGCTTATGAGCCACCTGATGGTAAGTGGTCACCAACACCCATAGACAATGGCATTGTAAGAAATGTTAACCATCGCTTACATTGCCAATGCGCCACCAACCTTGGGAACTAAGATGTTATGTCCCTTGTGCCAGTAATTACACTGGCTCACTCACCCTTCAAACTGGAACACAGCAATACAAAGTACTGCTGTTTTGCGGTAGAATATCTGATGAGTGGGTGGTACCAACCCAGACGACTTGCACAAATCTCTACCACCGAGTGAACGTCAATTTACAACGCTCCTAGTGAAACGTAAGACGACACCGTGCTAAGAGCGCGAGCGGACTGAGCGAGTGTTGTGAAATGACGTCACACCGTCTCACGCATCGAGTACGAGTCCGCATCGCACGTTTACTTCTATACATCGGAAATAATAATTGACGTATCGAAGTAATTCTTTCACTTGTATTTTTATTTCTGACAGAGAATATGGAGAGCTAATATTCAAAATTAGGTAACATTCTTAATTAACGATAGAATACAGTCGAAATACAAGAGACAATGATATGGAACATTAACTTTAATTGATTAAGACATTTAAAGGATACACGTATCATAATAGTATATCACTGTAAGTCAGTTTCGACATTTCACTAGTGAGATACAAAGTGAGTTCTTAAATAATAGAACTGCTGGTATTTATAAAACATCAGAAATTATTAGATTTACTCGAGTTCATTGACCGCAATATCATATTTCTGTTATGTCTGTCTAAATTCGAACTAATTTGTAATCACAATTATAGCACGTTCACTGTGACATGACCATATTTAATTAATAATTATCGCGAATGTCGAGCAAGTCACAAACACAGGTGTTGCCAGAAATAATTCGACATAATTCAATTGAATTTAATAATCCAACTAGTTATCTTATCGTTTACAGATATTTACACAATTTTATTCGTAAAAAGAACATAATTATTATTAATGACTAAATTTAAATCGATCTAATTAATAGTGCGAGATCTTTTTTTGAAGTGTTTAAAATTAACGGTAATATTCTATTGCGAGGCCTTCACTTCTGATAAGTCGAATCCTGTATTTGGTTTTAATACGTAAGCAAATAATTTATATTTTAATTTAATTAACACTATTTCCTTATTTAGGGAGAAATTTAAAGATCGAACGTAACATATCTGATACTAAGTTGTACTAAGTTGAATCTATTTTTCCATACATGTGTTTATTAAAAGAAAAAAATATCAATAAGGATCTAGCCACACATAAAATTTAATACCTTATAAACATGAAAATCACGCGTGTCACGTCAGTCGTCAGAAGCTTCTATTAAACTCGCTGCATCTTCTGGTATAAGTTTTATAAATATTGTTTTAGTATTTTTTTAAATGAGCCTTACAAAAAAACAACTGTCGCCTCATTTATTAGTACAGACTTATAGTCTGTGTATCCTTAAACGTCTTGGCACTTTCATTAATACGTGATAAATTAACAAAAGGCAATTCCATGTGGGCGTCAGTGATTCACATTTTATTAGCGTTTTACGTCTACATTAATAAAAACAATTGATGTGTATGTCTTCTTCACCTACATATCTGAATGGAGATAATTTGTATTCATGGATCGTGAGTAAAGTGGGTCGGGTCAGTTCAGCCCGCATTATTCTCTTTAATAAACAATTAGAGAATGATAGTGACTCCAATACTGATGAATTTATAGTAAATCGAGAGCGGAGATTCTCCAGTTATTAGAATAGCTTAATCGGATATCTTGGATTTAAACTGAAGCAAGCAACTGAATTTTCGTCAGAATAATATTTGTTTGTCTCACGAATTTGTTAATTCATATCGAGCTCGAAAATCATGAGGAAACTGTAATTGTGTCGGATGAAAATCTGCCACGGGTGTTTCACCCAACCTGCTCCAATAGCATGGCGGAATAAGCTCCAAAACTACTCCTCAAACAGTGAGATGGCATGCATCCAGCATTCAAATCATTCAACGTTAATTATATTAAAGTTATTTTTAATATTATTTTAAAATAGTGAACAAAATGCAAATGAATTGTAAAACCAATCTCTCCGCGATATGACCAGAGAAAATAAAAACCGCAAGCTGACAACAAGAAATGAAATAAACACGGAAACATATTATATAAATAATCACATAGCTGTACATAAAACAAAAAAAAATAAACAATTGCATTTTCTTAAGTAAGGTGTTTTTGTTAAACTTTTGTAAATCGTGTTTTTAAAATAAAGCATTTATATAACGATTTTGTTTATAAATATTCATAGAATGTTTGTAAAGGCTCTTCCGTTTATAGCCGCGCGTAAACACAGTTTCGATAGAGACGTCAACGGTTTTATCGACTATCAATAAATCTGTTCAAGGTCTATACTGTAAAGTGTAAATATCTCGATAAAAGAAAAAATGACAAGTGAATAATATAATACATTTTTTATATCCTCGTTTAATACTTTTTTAATATTTTTATTAACTAGATCTCAATATGTATAGGTATTGTGCCTTTATCGCGATGCAGTTGAAATCATCTGTCATAGATGTAGAGGCCTATTATATATATGTGACTTTAATGTAATAATCATGACCCATTGAATCAAGGATCATATTAAGTTTTTAACACTGATTGATATTGTGATAATCGAAGGTACCGACGAGCGGTGGCGACCGCTTCCCGTCTGCCTTCATACATTAAAATAGATTTCGCCCGCGGCTTTGCTCGCTTGAGAGGTGTTAAGTATAAAAAGTAGCCATGTCGTTTCTTGGGGCTTTTAGTTTGAAGAAATCAAACTAAATTTCATCAAAATTGGTTCAGTGGTTTAACTATGATAGTGTAACAAACAGACAAACAGACAGAGCTACTTCCGCATAAAGAATGATACCAAAAACCCAAGTCTTACAGAAATCAAGTGAGACATGATTTTATATAATGAAGGTTATTTCCATGTGCATTTAAAATTTAATAAAACACTTAGTATTGCTGGTAATCATGACTGTCTCCTTGGTTTAGTAGATGGATTTTGCGGCTGCAGATTCCTAAGTCCTTGGTTTAAGGTTTCAAAAGGTATTAAAAAAATCCCTGTAGCAACGCGGTAGTCGGAAGTGTTTGTTCTCTCTTACATCAGAAAGTAAAGTTATTGGTTTGGCTCTCTCACTCTTTCTTATTCGGTCTTATTGATGTCACATTGTATTATGAATATAATAAAATGAGGGTATGGAGAGTGCTTAAATGCATGAGAGTGGGCACTATCATATCTCCAGCCGATTTGAACCCATGATCTTCTGAAATGAAGCATCTTAATATCAACCTTAATTACAAAAAAGGGACTCCTACTTTGTTTAAACAATCCTATGAATAAACCGTTCTTATCTAATTAGAAGGGTAAACGAACTTTTTATTTGATAAATTTTTTTTTATTATGCACTTGATAATACATAGTAAATACATATGAATGACATTAGGTCGAAGATATTAATGTTACTAAGTAAACCGTATCTTACCAACAGCCAATAGAAACTATCAATTTATAATTTATATGAATGTCAGTATAAGTTATCAATTAAAACATTTTAAAGGCATACTGTCTGCAGGATAATATAGATGATAAAAATGTGTGGAGTTTTCGTTTAGGTTGTTAATTTAACTACCTTGGCTTAATGGCTTAAATGGTCCTAGGATGGATTTAAAGTGATTGTGTCTTCTGTGAAAATTAATATTCGGAAAACACATAAAGCCGTTGTTTTTGCCTGAACACTTTACGTGTCGGATTGGACGCACCATTGATATAATCTACAATCCGAACAGATATCTATTCACTTTTAAAAAGTCAATTCAATGCTTGTAAAATTAACTTTGAAAATGTATATTTCCAAATTACATTAAAAATTTTTGAAGTGATAACTTCTTATGGAAGGGTAATCCGCCTTGTAACGTAACGCGTTACGGTGCCGTTTTACCGACGCGGACTGCTTTACCTGAGAGTTACCAACCTAACGCCATCTAGCGTATACAGATAGTACTTATAATAGTTTAGCAACTCTCAAGTACTAATTTAAATTATGTTTAATATATTATAATTAATAATAAATATTATCACTTCTGTCGAGCGTTCCGAGACGCACACGTTTTTTTTTTGCTAATTGTTCTATTTATTCATTTCTGAGAATTAAATTTAGAAAAACATCTATTTAAAACTCGACCATTTTATAGGCGTAAATAACTTTTAAACGATTCAAACAGAATAATAATTTAAACCTTAATGTATAATTAATAAACTAAAGAAACAACATTTTGCGAGATACATTTGTAATAATTTAAACAAATATGCTAAAACCTACGCCTTCATCCCACAATATCCGATTAAATCTGTCGCTTTCATTTTAAAAATATACATTTTAATACGAGACCACTGCGTAGTTCGTAAAACTTATTTTATAAAGAAAAATATAGAAGTACTTAACTATTTGACATTTAAAAGCCGACGATTGACGACGTAAAATGTCGTATCTAAAGATCTAAAGACACATTTGTTGTGATTTTAAAACTTTATTCTTGTACATTTAAATCATAAATATGATTTATAATAATTATAGAATAAAAACGAAGCAACACCGAATTCATTACACAATCTAAACTATGAAACACATTACAATCTAAATCAACTTTATTTATTAGTTTTCACTTAAACATATACAGTCGGTAATAATCAAGTTTCAAAAAATTATAGTTATTTATATTTTTAAAAAAAACATGAACGTTTTAATCTTTAACAGTAAGATTATCACATTGCATCAAATCACATGTATACCAGCAGGTGCATCCGTTATCAGTCAAATTCCGGTCCCCAACTTGATTGATAACCGCTCATGTTATGTCAACAACCTGTGATACTGCACCCACGCTTAGCGTCATCTCCGGTTAAGTCGTTTTAGTACTGTATATCATGATCTCATTATTTTGTCATGTTTCATTAATGTGTCGTATAATATCATGGGACAAGTATAAATTAATATATATTAGATATAATATGTAGCTTTTAAAAATACTGATTAAAATCAAAATCTTTATTAATATAGGATCTTGTAACCGCTTTTGAATCATGTTACAGGATTTAGTTGTAATGCTACCACTGATGAAAGTACATTCTACCGAGGTCTTGCAAGAAGCTCAGAAGATTACCATTTTTCTCAAAAGATAGTCAATGATTGGTATATTTATCAATATGAAGAATTTAATTTATATTTTCTGTAAGGAGAAATCAACGAACGAACTTTTTATCACGTATTGTATACTTATTATAAATTAAAATTTTTTTTTTTTTTGAAATATTTATATTTATTAATAGACAAAGTTAAAATTATCGGAACTTTATAGAAACAAATACATCAGAGAGTACGGGTTCAGGTTTACACTACTACAATAATATTATTCTACTGCCAATCCTCTATTTATTTTTGAACTGATTAATTTGAAGAATAAGTGAGCGTAACTGCTCACTTATTCTTCAAATTAATCAGTTCAAAAAAGGCACGTGGGATATGACATGGTGGGCACTGCCCACCGATTGATTATATACATAATGGGTGGATTATATTATGAGCGTAAAAAGTTTAAAAAACGAAGACTCGGTGCAGTCCCTATGGTAGATGGATAAGTTTCTCAAAGACCATTATAGCAAGAACTCCCATTACATTTAAGTTTACTTAAAGTGGTTTTAATAAGTATAACTTTAAATATAGTTTTGATGAGCTCAAGTTAAAACTATGATACTAGAAGCCTTGTACCTAAATACAACTTTAAACTTTCTCATCCCTCAAAGAGTTTTTTATGCTTAAAAGGGTAAACAAGTTACAAGTATAAAGGTATATAAAATTAGTTGAATGACTAGTAACGTAATAAGCTATACTAGTATATGAGCGAATATCTACTCGGTGGTCTGGGTAGGTACCACCCACTCATCAGATATTCTACCGCAAAACAGCAGTACTTTGTATTGTTGTGTTCCGGTTTGAAGGGTGAGTGAGCCAGTGTAATTACAGGCACAAGGGACGTAACATCTTAGTTCCCAAGGTTGGTGGCGCATTGGCAATGTAAGTGATGGTTAACATTTCTTACAATGCCATTGTCTATGGGCGTTGGTGACCACTTACCATCAGGTGGCCCATATGCTCGTCCGCCAACCTATACAATAAAAAAAAAAAAAAAAAAAAAAAAGAATATAATAGACTATGTAATATAAAGGTTTCTGAATTAATCAAGGATTACAGGGTATTTACAGACGGCAACACGGCAACGACGTATTCAATTATACGTGTACTTTGTCGTTCATATACTCGACATATCGAAATAAGTTATTATTACTATATCGGTTGACTGCCTCGTTCGTTTAGTGGCTAGATATAAGGCCGCAAATCCCGAGCGTTCGAACCCCAGATGAGACCGATAAAAAGTCAATGGGTTTTTCTGCAGAAGATTCTCAGTTGAAGCCCGGAGTCTGGAAGTTGGAATTGTGTAATGTCCCGTGCTCATAAAGCACGTAAAATCGTTGGTAATTAAGGAGAAAAAGTTATTATAATGCGTATTGGTAAATAAATAAATTATACTATTATTATATTATATACTGTCTAATTATCTTCCATTGCTATAATTCGTTTCGCTTCAATTCTTTTATGAATAATCAAAATATTATGAAAAATTATTAATTTGAAAACGTCCCTAATAAAAACTTTTCGTAAATTTTAAAATCGTATATGTGACGTTAAATGTAGTAAAGGATAGTTACTCGTGACCGAAAAACGATCGGTTACTGATGTACAATAACGAGTCGTCAAAAATGAGAAACCATATAATAATTACGCATGTCTACATTCAATGCCAACGGACGCTACAGAACTGCGCGTTTCTTGGTGTCTTATGCATAGGCCTTTGTATATCATACGAATTTCGTATAAGGTGGTCCAATACAACGAACACTAAGCCCAACCATAATTATTCGTAACTTCATAAGTAAACGAGCTACCCGTCCCAGCTTCGCACGGGTAGTATAAGGGTCTAGTTGAAACTTTTATATCGTAATACATATAATTCTATCGGTTTACAAGGTACACGGCGCACGCTACTCAATCTGCCAATCGGCAGGATTTTTTCCGACATCTTTCATAATCATCACCACATTTCTGCGTTATACACATAACCCTCACTTATGAATCACTCCGTTCATTGGAGAAAACCGTATAAAAATCTGTTGTCTTTGAGATTTTTACGTTCAGATAGACTGACGCTTTATTCCCAAAAACTCATAATCTAATGGAAAGTGTAACAGAAACGTAAAAAGATCAAGTTTAGCAAATCTACGCGCTTTCCGAGGCATGAGAGTGCAACACTGACAACTTCTTAGCTTCAACTAATTGAAAAGTTCTTGACAAAACCTCAATAACGTATTCGGCCTGACACGAGATTCGATTTTCAAATCACTTGGTGGTAGAGCTTTGTGCAAGTATATCAGATATTCTACCGCAAAACAGCAGTACTTGGTATTGTTATGTGCCAGTGTAATTACAGGCACAAGGGACATAAAATTTTAGTTCCCAATGTTGATGGCGCATTGAAGATGTAAGCGATGGTTAACATTTCTTCCGATACCATTGTCTATGGGCGTAGGTGACCACTTACCATCAGGTGGCCCATACGCACGTCCGCCTACCTATTCAATAAAAAAATAATCGACCTCACATTCCTCAGTCAACGAGACTGACTAAATAGCCATTTCTACACACATATACACTCACGCACACAATATATTGCTTTCGTGATTACGACCTTAAACTCTATTGAAATTAAATTCAAATGCTACAATCGATTCAAATTCGAGACGACCTTCACGAAAAGAATAATTTACATGAATCTTTTCCTTATTGCAATTTATCTGGCAAAAATATTTTATGGTTATTATTTATTATTATACTTTATGCAAACACACATACAATAAAATTCAATTATTAATTAAAATTTTATTACTAAAATCATTAAGTAAAAGTAATTTAATTAGCCCATTATTTTTTTTATTATGATGACCTTTATTATGTCATTAATATTTTTAAGTGCTCAATAATATTATTAAAAAGCTCAGAATAGCTTCTTCCTTGATAATTTCGTATTTTAAAAATCAACTTTCAACCTCTTAAAGATCGATCGTTTAAAATGAGGTGATCAGCAATTTTATCTTCTAGTTCGTATTACTTAACGAACATTCAAAACAAAGAAGTATGTTACTAAAATTTATTTAAATTATATAAAAAAAAAAGAAAAAACTCCAAGACTCGAATCTGTGCCTCGCGGGTATTACGGCCAATGAGCTGCCAATTAAGTAAGTATAACTTAATTCCGTCTGAGTAAATGCATTAAAGTTTGTAGTATTAAGCGATAGTCATCTATGATAATGTCTCAAGAATTATCTACTAATTGAAGAGTAAGTTTACTTCTATAAGTTCTTAAAATTGAATGTGTCATTTCAATAATATTATTATTAATATATACAGACATAAAATACTCGGATCGTAATCAAAGGTTCAAATACGAGCAAGAAATTAAGTCTTTACTTGCAATTTGTGTTTAATCTACATCGGATATAACTCTGGCAAATGTAACCTACACTTTCATTCTCTTAAACAAAAAAAATTAACTTAGCCGGGGATTTATACCAACAACCATTACAGTACTATAATCCATATTTGAGACTATATATAATGTGAATACGTGTAATTAAAATAGTGCATTAGATGATGAATTACGTTCACTGCTAATCGCGAAAGCGATTAGCGCAACCCAAGAACTTTGATATTTGTAATAATTCAAAGGGCATTACGGTTTTAACATTTCTTAATTACAAACGGTTAGTTATTTAGCTGGCTAATGTGGCTTGCGAGTCGTAAATCTAGAAGTAACATATTATGCCCCTCATTTAGAAAGCCTCTGGATGATCTAGTAGCCTCCAGCTGATATGAATTATTTTTGCTTAAGCCTGCTATTAAAGACCCATAATAGCTATCGTAAGCTCACTCCGTACTTATCTTCGTATTATAAATTAAACATAGTTTGTATATTATGTTGCTAATATTTTTTATAAAAATTTGATTCGTTTCGTGTCGTTATTATTTACACAATATATGCAAAGGCTTACAAAAAGATTTGTTTTAATCTTGAAAGAAACTCCTACATTTATATCTATAAACTTCAGAACACCTTCCTACAGATTATTCATTTAGGTATAAGCTGTAAGTAAAGGTCAAAATTCATTTAGTCAAAGGACATTATGAATACTTAAAATTAATGTACAAGCAAATTACCAATTGTAAAGTAGGTGTGTAATGAAGCCAGGGCCGATGTGAGATGCAGGGTTGCCAGTTTGGATAAATAAAATTTAGTTAACTTTAATATATAAAAAATTAATCCTCGACTAGAGAATAAATCGTCCTCCGAAAAATATGAAAAAAATATATCTTATCTGTAATTATTATCTACAAAGTAATCATTTATTTGTCGTCTAATAAAAATACAACTTATGTATTACAATTTAAAATAGATACAGTGATATTTAAAGGATATAATTGGGTCGTTAAATAATAACCTTATTAGACACATGACGTATATCCGGAATATGTAACCGATTCAGGTTTGAAAAATACGATCTCTCTCTTCTATCTCTTTCGTTAGAATATACACAACTATGACATAATATCTATGTTGTCTGAGAACCCGAAGAAATGCAAAATATATATTACTGTATTAGTTACATAAAATAATATTTTACCTCACAATATATTGATATGAATGGACATGAATTTTAAAAATTATTATTATCATAACACGCATGATATGAATTTTTGAATGACATTCAGCCCTAGAGTATTGGCGGTATAGCGACGCGCATGCGCGCTGCGTCACATGTTAATGTACTAAACATCGCTCAACGGTGTTAAGAACAAGAATCGCTTAACCATTCACATGGAATAAAACCGTTTCCATACTAACAAATCGATTTATTGTTTAAAAATCGCTAAACACTTTTTGGAATTACAAACATCGATATCTGCGTCTAATATTTAAATTTAGAATTGCATTTTTTTATATAGATATTTCTTGCAGTTATTTCGTAATTTAATTAAATATACAATTATAATATTTATGTAACTATTTTAGTTTTTATTGTATTAATGCCGCTTTCATTAATTCCTGACTTACCAAAAGGTTGGCTGCTAGAGAATAGATTCAGACATTAAGCCTTTGCCTACACAATTTTGTCGGTTACTAAAGTTTTTAAATATATAAACGAAGACTTTTCGTTTATCGTAAGTGACATCATCGTGTCAAAACTGCCACACACGCGCGACTTGACAGATTCTGGGGGATTATTACGTAATCTGTCACTGATTAGAAACAAGAATTGCGATTACATAATAAGGGTTTGATTATTTGAGTCAGGTATTGATGACGACACAACTCTCGATTGCCATTGTGCGACTAATATTACCTTTCTCGTGTTTTATAATTATTATTCAGGTTTCATTAACGTCAGTATTATTGGTGAATTTAAACTACTAAATATAGAATAGCTTAAGTTTTTCTCTCTTTCAAATGTATTTTGAGTAACAAGGATAAAGTTTTTTTTATAATATAAAGGTTAACTCGTCCGTTTATTTACCCGTAGTTTATTAAAATTCATCTTGTTGTTTGTTTGATATAAGTATTATTAAAAAAAAAACACTAATAGTGCTGACGTTTTTCGATAATTATATGTAATATAGTACATGTTTATTTGTTTTTCAAAGTTTTTCGTATTAAGGTCAGGTCACAGGGTAAGGCCAATGTTTTTGTAATGGTGTGTTGGACATAATACCGGATTTGTGCAATATAGACTTGACAATTACTAGGCATTGCAAGGTCAACGTACACTTTAATAATTGCACAATATATTTTTTCTATGAAGCAGTTAAGAAATAAATATTGATAAAATTAATAGCGATAGAAAATGATGATTTAATATACAGTATAATAGATGTAATTGCAATTGTAAAAAATGTTAGGTGCAAATTATCTTGGCGCAATTTATTCTCTTAAATTATTCCAAAGACTTTTATGTAAACTCTCAAAGTCTATTCACTTCATCGTGAAATAAGAGATTCAAGAAAACTATGAAATAGATACATATATAAATATATACTGGTTGAGATATTATATATTTTTAAGAACATAAACCAATTGTTGTCAAATATATATTTAAGAGAACCATGAACTTTCTATTTAAAGAGTTCTAAGAAATGTAAAACCAAAAAAATTCTGTTACATACATTTATTTGGTTTCATTTGGTCTTCAAAGCATTACCGATTTAACTGTACTCAGTATCATAATAGGAGTATAGTAACATCTGACGTCGTTAAACAAATTGCTCTTGAAATTTATTACTTCAGAGCAAGTAATAAAGTTGCGGGTCAATAATACGAATGCAAATTAAACTTGTACGCATGTGCATAAGCAAAGTCATCATCATTACCATTAGCCAATAGATCGCTCACGTGTATTTATTTTAAGTGTTACATCCGCTGCACTACTTATTTTATTCGATTTATAATAATTCGCTTAATTCATATCAACTATAAAATGAAGTAGTTAGGTAGGTAGGTACCTCCCTAAATGCGTAGCTTTATACTTTGACATTGACAGACAGCGTCGAAATAGTTCCGTCCGAAATTAAAAAACAAACGATCAGATGAGTTTTAAAAAAAAAGAACGTTTTCCAATTATCGTTTAATTGCCAGTGAATTATTTCGAAAGGTCAACGAGGTCAGAGATCGAAGAATTGACAAAAGTAATGTTGGTGTTTTGCTTTAATGTGCTTAAAGCATAATCCGAAGGCGAAATGTCACGTGGGTGTTTGAATAGTGATACAGTATTATCAATGGAATTTGAATGAGCTAGCAACAATGGTGCTGACCCGAAATTGACATTGAGATAAGCGTAAGTAGCTCGAGAGAGTTTCCAAAAAGTTTTAAACTGTCCAATAAATATTTGAACGTATTTTTAATCTATGAAACAGTCTTGAGTCAATTTCGTGGATTAACAATGGCCAAAATTCTCAGACCGGAACGGTTGAGATATTGTAGCGGTTACAAAAAAAAAACTTTACCGTTCTTTCAAACTTTATCTTCTAGGAGAATTCAATTATGTATATATATATATATATATATATAATTACTATTCTTGTTCGTAACATCTAATAAACTTCAAATTGACCACTAGTCACGACCAGACGACCTTCAAATTTTACGTAGTATTTTTGTAAATTTGAGGTCTGATACGTTGTTGAAATTGTAACTTAATCAATATTTGTCATTGCATCATCGTTTAAATAAACCTACTTTGAATTTGGAATGAGTTCTTTATTTCTTAATATGAAAAGTTTTATAACATCTTAAATAACACTTCGCAATTAACGAAATTCTTTGCTTAATGTTTTGAAGAGATTAAATTTTTAAATATAAATTTGATCTTAATTATTACGAAAATATAATAATATCAAGTAGCATTTGTAACTAATATTTATGAAAATCAATGGTTAGCATATATTCCTTGTTTCTGATTGTTAATATATTATAAATTTTCAGTATATCGTATATCAGTGGCAAACATTTTTGACTCTTATTTTGCTCGATGAATTTATCGGGTTTTACTTCAAACTAATTAAAAAATTATAAAAATGTATGTTTTATTTATTAATTAAATATATTAATGTAAGTTTTTAGGTTTCGCACATTTTTTAGAATTTTGCGTAATATCGATATAAAACTTTCGTAACTGGAAATAGTATTCATTTTGAAGTGTGAGTGAGCCAGTGTAACACAGGCAGGCAGTAAACAAGGGACTAATGTTACGGTATAATATTGGTTATAATTTTTGAAACTATCAAAGTTGCAAGCAATAAGCAGTGGTGAACAGTTACCACCACAGTTGTTCATTTGCCCGTCTGCCATGCGATATGCATTTATACTTCCTGTCTGTTACGATTTCACGGATAAACTACTGCACCGATTTTGATAAAATTGAAGAAGAAAGCTCGAACCCTGAGTAGAACTTTTATAAATAATATCTGCAAAATCACGTGGGTGAAGCCGCTGACGAAAACTAGTGTTATGTATAATGTAATTTAATTATATAGTCCAAGAACAATTTGTCTTTCCACTTATGTTACGGAAGATATTATGTTACGGAATTAGGTAGGACGTAATGATGTGTGAGGTAATTATATGAAATGTTTTAGAAAAGTTTTTGAATCTATGTTAAAATTGATAGTCATTTGAGCTCAATTTGCTTGTAAATCTTCGCCAACCTTATCTTACTAATATAAAATCATATATATTTAATGTAATTATATGTTTAAATATTTGTTATTCAACTCGATCACGCTCAAATGGCTTTAAATTTATATTCTAATCAAATTTGGTAATATCATAACCATATAATCAGAACGTAAGGGATTGATAAAAAATATTTCTTATTTTTACGTCCAATTTATCGTTCAACTATTAGTATATTAATAATAAGTACTTATCGAAATTTAAATAAAACACATTCGAAAAAATTTTTTTATTCGAACACATTACCGCTTCAATAATTTCCACCTTGTTTCAATAAACAAAAAAAAATAAGATGAAGAAATCGTTGAGATAAAATATACAATTTATATCGAATACCCATGCAAAGTCGAAAGGTTAGGTTAGTAGTGACTCACAATCTCTTGATCAGATCAAACAAATGTCCAGAAGTCATTTGACAGATTTGATTCGATTATACATTTGTCTTTAATCAAGTTAAATAAGCAGCTTCGAGAATCTCGTTTGCCTTGGACATTATTTCCTATTTACCTACCGTTGAACTAACATCGCATTCTACAAATATAATTTTAAGAGCTACCGATCTTGAACAATTATTTTATTTATCAGTACTTTATTTTTATTAATAATTCTGGCCATTGCACATCAGTTAATATTTATTATCTACTACCGAATTTGTTCACTGATAATCTTAGAATTAAAACAATTGACCTTTATTGTATACGGGTTCACTTCAATGAATTATTTAACGTTTAAAATGTTAAATTATATTCCTTAACAAATTTAATTATACACTTTTTGATAATGTTAATTTTAGTTAAATAAATTCTAAAGACTTAGAAGATGAGATGCTAAAGATATAAAAATAAAAATTACAAATGAATATAGTGAACAAATTAAGGATCCTTATTTATTTATTTATAAATATAAAAGAAACCGGAGTTTTTAAAATCTGATTCATTGTCGTTCATTACAAAAACCAGTAACAACAATATGACGCATGTAGTTAATTGATTCCTGTATCGTTTTAAGTAAATAAAATTATATTACATTTAACGTCTCAAGACAATTATTTATTTAGGAAGTGATACCGCGCGTGGATACAATCTACTTAACAACACATCGATCGATTTTCTATGCATTTCAAGGGATTCTATTATATAATAATGCAATAATAATTTATAGTCTTGATTATTTATAAAGACTAGTAAATTGTCATTTGATAATTTCTAATGAAAAAAAATAGATGTTATAAATTTTTCATAAATAGAACATTACCGTTTTGTAAGGATAAAGCAAATAGTTCGTCGTCTTGCAGCCATCGCAGCTCGCTAATTATAGACATATCAGCTTCGTACGACATCAATGTGTCATGATAACAGCATAACAACAATCCCACCGAACACCAGCTATTTTCTATATAACACAAAACAACACAATCGATATCGGTATCATCACAACACTAGCACGGATCCGCCGAGCGGAACGTCAAAACATTTTTATGCTGCTTGAATTATTCATACGAAAAAATTCTCGCGCCATAACACCGTACAACACTTTTTTTCCGAAAACGCGATACGGATTCACGCGCTCAATCGATCGTGGCTCGTTACGAAACGTCAAATTGTGACAGCTGACGTTTCGATCGTAAACTCGGGGTGAACGAACGAGATGCGCGTAAGCACAACACTCACGTGCACTGCGCGTCGCCGTAGCACACTGACTGAACCGAACCAACAGCAAACCGAGTCTAGCGGGGGGCCGACATGTTACGTCCTTAAAACGATACATCATCGATAACTCCTGTTAAAAAAAATCGATAATTCGACATCACTAATTTCGCTACCTCGTGTAAGGGCTAACGTCCTGATGTTTACGGTTTAAAGCAAGTGTCCATTAAAATTATTTTTATTATTTTGGCAACATATTTGATGGTGAATTTATGGGGTTTTAACGGTGCAATTAGATTTGCTTACGAATCCGACTGCAACTTTTATACATTTGTGATTAATGAGTCTCCGATTAAACATTTTGTTGTCTGTGCTGTTGTGAGAAATCGTTATAAAATATTTATTGATATTTTACCTGGAATGCCTTTTAATTTGCACTTGTATAATTTTTATTAATTATCCGATTAATATTACGAAATATTTGATAGTAGGTATTTCATATAAAGTTTTATGCGAGTTCACGAGAATTGGTCATTATATGTGTAACAGAAATTACTTTTTCATTATTAAAAAAAAAATTGTAACCTCAAATAAAACAATACCAAAAAATATTTAAGAAAATCTTAAACTTTTTTCGTACATAGATTAAAGAGCGACGTTAAATATTATTATTAACAAGACGATCTAGTTGTTAGAACACGTGGATCTCAAACGAACGGGTTCAAATCGGGGCAAGTACCTCTGTTTTTGAAGTGCTTAATTTATGTTTCGCAATTCATCTCGCACTCTTTGGTAAAGAAAACTATCGTGAAAAAACAATACACGTAGACATAGTGTATGTATAAAATATATATATTATGTCGTCTTGTTATCCACAGACCTGTTGCCCGTGCCTGTGTTGTGTCGTATTATTGGTTTATAGTTTGGTCATTTTATGTGTCTGGATATTTACATTTCCAAGCAGCGTCACAATTGAAATTTTTCGATTGCAATTTTTTTTATCTTAGTGGTATTCCGGATACCTATGGTGGATGGTGTTCGGCCAGCCAGTCAATATCCGGTCTCGTATATATAATATTTTTGAGATAAAGAAGCATATATAAAAAATAAATCGATTTGTATCCGACTACAAGCAACAAATTAACATGATGAGCTGAGCTGAGTAACTGAGAGACTGAGTAACTGAGGTATTATAACATTTTTAAAGAAATAAGTAATTTAAAAAATATATTAAGGAACTCCACTCTCATAAATTTGCATCAGATAATACTTTTACTGGAAAACATTTTTGAGCCATATTGAGGTGGAGACGTCATTCGACATATTTACGTTTTTATATCGAATTTATTTTCTTTTACACACCTTACAACCTTCCGTGTAATTAAGGCTGACAAAGAATGCAGTAGCATTAAGTCTAGTATTGTGCAATTTACTTTTGAGCAGTAAAATAAATAAATAATCATATATAAATTAATTAAACATTTTATGTCTCAATCTATTTATACGGGCACACTCATACCCACATCTTATTTAAATATTGTTATCAGTAGTGATAACACATCTTAAACACTGTTGGACCCAAATTGTAAGATGCATCTTGCGTCATGATAGATTAAAAATGTTTCCAGACACAGAAATTTCGTTGTGAAACCTTTGAATCATTCAACTATGCTAAGTAAGTCTTACTCGCTTTTTTGTATTACATGTGTTAGATTGTTTTATGGACTAGTGTGCAAACTGGCACCAGGCTAACCAATGCTCACTCTGCATCACCGAACGGTTTACAGGTGCTTTGTCGGCCTTATATATAAATGAAGCTCCCGTCTTGTTCCCTGTGGGCTTGGAGTTTATTCCACCACGCTGCTTAAATTCGAGCTGGTTGTTAGGTACACATGTGGCAGAATTTCATCCGACACTTGCAAGTTTATTAAGATTAATTCGTTCACCACCACAAGTACAACACGATTATAGAATAAATTATAAGCAAACAAAAACTTAATAGTTTGAACGCGCGTACTTCTGTTAAGTTACACGTATTCTAGCAACTAGGCCACCTCGGCTCTTACAAATTTACAAACATATACTTACAAAATTACAATATAATTTACAAAATATTATGGTATTAACAAAGTTGATGTTGAAAAAAAAAAACTACTTGTAACCTAAATCGGGCGAACACGGATTCGAAGCCGTATCTCGTGTTGACGGTTGTATCCACTGGGCCATCGGAACACATTATACCTTAATAAAATAATGATGATATATATGGCGTAGTAAAGCCAAAACCAATTAGTTTAATAAGCGTTAAAAAATGCCATAAAAAAAAAACTATTATAAGTATGACAAGAGCGTTGAGCATATAAAGTGCTTACTAAGTTTTAACGTGAGTAATATTTTGTATATTTCGTTAATTTTTTTTATATAGTGACAAGTTGCATATTACAAGATTAACTATTGAGCTAATTTTTAAGATAGCTAAATTATTTATTCCTATATTTGTTCATATTATGTGTGCGTACGCATTGTTCAGCCGATTCAGTCAGCACTTTGTTCACATGTTGTTAACTCTTACGTCAAGGTTTTTGGCATAGTAGCATGAATGTCCAAAAAAAGGCATTGCATCACATTACCTGGAAGATAAGGCATGCTAGCCATTAGCCAGTAAGTAATAAAAGTGAAGTCAATTTAAAAATTGGATCATGATATTGAATATACTTCGAAAGAAAAAGCTGTAATTTTATCATCCAATTAACAAAGGAAATCCATGTTTAGGAGTAAATTGGGTTTTCTTAAGTTATTCCGAAACTAAGTCTGCACAGATCAGCTGTTTTGGCTACAATCTGAGTCAACGGTTTCAAATAAATGGAAGAATTGCGCTTACTAATGAGACCTACAAAAAACGCAGCGAAATAATCACATACATACGCGTTAAACATTGATGAACAAAGATTACGTTGTGCATTATACTTTTTTTTTTATTTGCATGAGTTATTTTCGTCATTTAGGTACCGTTAACACATTTGATGAAATAAAATCGTTTATCTGATCGCCTGTGTGGTTTTTGTTTGTACTGATATATAATGTGTCTCAAACTTTACATATACATTTTGTGAGACTTTAATATCATAAAAATATTAGTATAATATATAGGAGGAGTTAAAATTACGGAAATTATTTTCTTTATATAATGAAATATAAGTAATTAAAAAAAATACAAAAGCTATTGAGTACTACTGATCCTTATAATAATAATATCCTGGGACATTATTCACACATTATTTACCTGATCCCAAACTAAGCAGAGATTGTACTGTGGAAACCAGACAACTGATATACTTACATATACTACTTTTCTTTTGTAAATAAATACTTATATAGATAATTACACCCAGACTCAGGACAAACAGACATGTTCATGCACACAAATGTCCTGGGTGGGAATCGAACCCACAACCTGCGGGGTGAAAGGCAAGTATCTTACCAACCACACCAACACAATAAGCAGACGAATTAATAAAACTTATAAAATATTCGTTCGTTAGTACCTTAACATTTACTGGAGACAATTCTGCTAACAAATTGTCACTTTATCGCAATCGAATCGGAGTGTTATCGTTAGGTTTATCCATTTTCCTATTATTTAATTTAATTGTATACTAATGACATAAGTTTACAGTTAAGTTTGGTTTTGACATTACGGTATATGGTAACGTAATATCCGTTTGCTTCAGATCCGAATATATATAGAATAGTCAAAGTTGGTCTGGAATTGAATCGGGAACGTATCGTTTGACTTGACTTTGACGTTATAAATTAGTAGAATTGGGACCCTGCCTTTGACAGGGTTGGTAATTTTTTTAAGCCATCATTTTCTTTCAATTTTTCGGAAAGTCATCTCTTTTGAGATACTTTATTATAAAATTACTTATTAGTTTTATGACTTAGTGTCAACTTTTTTCTTCTTACTCACTTACAAGAAAATGACAATTATAATGAAAAATTATAAGTAAAAAACGATTCAATGGGAAATGCTGCTAGCATTCCTGCTATCATTCCACACGGTCACGATTTATACAGTAGCTTTTTTTAATGTTTCTTTATTTAAGGCTTTAAAGTAAAAGCTGAAAAAAGAGAAAAGAAAATCTAATATAACTCAATCTATGTAAATGAATTAGAAAGTATATAAAGAAATATTATCAAAAAGATAACATAATATGATAATTTATAAAACCAAAATAGCTTGCGGTAACAACGAAGTTATGCATTTTCTAAGACGTATTATATTGTACTAATGTTCGCCCGCGGCTTCGCCTGCATGTCACGTAAGGGATTTTTGTTGAAGGGAAGCAAATGTAAATATATAAGTTTGTAATTTTAATATTGCTGTTTGGACGTCATAGAATTAACTGGAGCTATCAAATCTGTGGCTAGAATGATTTTAGATGTTAGAAATTCTTTGAAATTTTCCGTAACAGATGGCGCTACGATCACTTTTTTTCGAAGCTATAATTGTTTAAAACGTGTATAAGTTGCAATCAACACTGATCTATATATTGTTAACAATTTAAATTACAAACGTTTGTTAATAATATTCAAGATTTAATGACAAAAATGTATAACAAAAATATAAAAAAAGCATAGCAAATATACGACCTTCAAACGATCAAACTTTTAACAATCTGCATAGAGCAAAAAGTTAACCAATGACAGGATAGCGTGAGTTTGTTCATAAAAACGCGAAACATTCCACACAGTGCATGACTGGTCAATTAGAGAAATTACGTCATTGACAGCCATGATTCAATAGTATTCTTGAATGAGTATGGTATCATCGTAAGATAGCAGTTGAAGGTCAAGCGTATGTTTCAGATATTTGAAATAGAATTAATGCTTACCAACAGTTCACCCTGGCTCTGTTATTCTGAATTATTTATAACTAATTATCGCCGCGGCTCTGCCCGCGTATGAGGGAGTTATTACTGTTAAATACCGTATGTTCATATGTGTTTTCTTTACTCCTACCAAAGTGTATTCAAAATTCATAAATGTCATTTTTTCTTTCATTTAGAAATCAAAACGCGTATTAAACGGCTATAGTTATTAATATGATGGAAGCTTAATTATCAGTTCCCATCAACTCATCCACCATCAGTCACAGTCAACGAACAATATTTTATTTACAAAAAAAATTTTTTTATTTAATTTAGTGTAGTTTCCAAATACCGATCACTAATAATATAAAGGCAAAATTGAGGTCTTTTTCATCTGCTTGTTGCGCCTTCACGTATAAACTACTCAAAAAAGTTGCATACACGTTGTTAGTACAGAAGCCGTACGAAATATAACACCTGCAACAACCCCCTCCCCTGAATAACACGTGAGCGGAAATTAGTTGTAAATTAATCAAAAATGCTTCGATAAAGTACGTATATACGAGCATGTGTCATGCATTTTCCTTGTTATGTTAATATATTTAAACTCAATTTTTTATAGCATAGGTAGGCGGTCGAGCGTATGGGCCACCTGATGGTAAGTGGTCACCAACACCCATAGACATTGGCAGTGTAAGAAATATTAACCATCGTTTACATTTCCAATGCGCCACCAACCTTGGGAACTAAGATATTATGTCCCTTGTGCCTGTAATTACACTGGCTCACTCACCAAGTACCAAGTGTCACTTGGTACCAAGTACTGCTGTTTTGCGGTAGAATATCTGATGAGTGGGTGGTACCTACCCAGCTTTCATAGTGTTCTCATATTCTAACTTAATTTTTACTTGTTTCGTTATGTACTAAATAATAATGTTCTTATGCGTTGAAATGAATTATTAAAATAACTCTGGTGACCATTACAATTTACAAGCTACAACGGGTATTGAGCTTTTTCCATTTAAAAAGTTAAATTAAAAATAAATCCGTAGCCGTTCATGAATATAAATAATGATAAAGGTTCAAATACAAAACATTGTTAAGCTTAAAGACACTATTACGAATGAGTCGTTGTGCTCTTCAAATGTTCCGATTCTTATTTCTATATTATTGAGGGTCAAATTCATAACCTCCATTTTACTAAAGTCGGTTAAATATTTATGTCATTACCCCTATTTCCGCGCAATCAACCTATCGTTACGTAAAAAGGTTATCGTGTTTCGACAGGAAATAACAGACGCGGCGCGTGCGCGAAAGTAAACTTAATACGAGACAATAGTGTGTGGTCTAATGCGGAAGAAATGGCGACGAATGTGAGGCTGAATCTGATTTTGTGACGACATCAGGTCATGATCCTTACGTCAGTGATTCAACATCAAATATTTTACTCGGTGGTAGGGCTTTGTGCAAGCTCGTCTCGGTAGGTACCATCCACTCATTAAATATTCTACCGCAAAACAGCAGTACTTTCTATTGTTGTGTACCGGTTTGAAGGGTGAGTTAGCTAGTGTAATTACAGGCACAAAGGACATAACATCTTAGTTCCCAAGATTGGTGGCGCATTGGCGATGTAAGCGATGCTTAACATTTCTTAGAATGCCATTGTCTATAGGCGTTGGTGACCACTTACCATCAGGTGGCCCATATGCTCGTCCACCTACCTATACAATAAAAAAAAAATACAAAGATAGCACGGACTATTTTTTAACATAGGCCAAGCAAATGGGCGAATTGTTGGTAACTGTTTACCAAAGTCCACAGACATCCGCCAATGCGCCACCAACCTTGGGAACTTGCATGTTATATCCCTTGTGCCTGATGATGGTAGCCATATGGGCTTGCACAGAGCTCCAACACCAAGGAAGTATGTCATGAATAGCAAGTTTATGATATATAATAATATCCTGGGTCATTATTCACACAAGGCTGTCTGATTCCAAACTAAGCAGAGCTTGTTCTATGGAATCCAAACAACTGATTATACTACATATACTACTTTTCTTTTGTAAATATATACTTCTATAGATAATTACACTCAGACTCAGGACAAACAGACATGTTCATGCACACAAATGTCTAAATAAGAACATATTAAGTCCGATTTATCTTTAAATAATTTACATATTTAAATAAAATGGAAAACACATACAAGGTGCGCGTGCACATGGCTAACTGTCCAAGATATATAAATCTAATCAAGTACTAACGTAGTTTATAAATGTTTTTTTCCTTATTGCGAAAATATTATAAATTAAGAAGGTTTGCAATAAAGTTGTATTTTATTATAAAATGGCAACAAGTTTTAATTTAATCGTTTAGACATTATCTTATAATAATCATAATATAATATTAGTTATCATATATGCAAAAGTAATTGTATCTGTCTGTTAAGCTTTCAGCGAAACCACTGAACTGATTTTGATAAAATGTGTGAAGGTTGTACACCAAGGACGGACATAGATAACTTTTTTTTACAGGAAGAGGGGAGCTCTTTCTTTATAACGAGGGCAAAACCGCGGGCGAATATCGGTATTCATATAAAACACTTCATATATTTGCAAAAAGTAAATACCGGTTTGAAGAAACAGTTCCTACTACACAAAACTACGAAAGTAATTTGTAAATGAAAACGCTTGAAGCTTGTATTTTAAATTTCGAAGCTGAGGGTAAATCGTTTGTAATACATCGGATAGTGTTACTGTATACGAATAAAAAACGCCACTTCCGAACCGGCTACCCTGTTTTATGACTAATAATATATTTGTCTCCGTCCAACATATTGATAAAAGCTATGTTAGAGCGAGATAAAATTTACAAACATTTTACCATGGAATATATACTTCATAATGGGACACCCAAAATGATATTTATAAAACAACTGACCGTGTTGTACGCTCGGATATCCGATCCTCTCGTATTTTTAATAAAGAAAACAATAGATACGGAAAGTTATAAAAAAAATTGTATTATTATTATAATATTTTTTATTTAAACTTAAATGTTTAGATTAATGTTTTAAAATAAAGCGCAGTTTTAATTAATTATACGCGCTTTTAACGACAAACATTAACGTTAATATAATGTAATTATAATACAAGCTCAGACAATTATAATTCAAAAAAAGAACTAGTATGTCCTTATATAGATGATAAATTAAAGTTTTTATTAAAATGTAAGGTATTCTACACATTCACTTTTCGTTATTGTAGGCCGTCATCGATAATATGTATAACAGTCCTTAGGCTTTGTGCAAGCACGTCTGGGTAGGTAACGCCCACTCATCATATAATATTCTACCGTTAAACAGCAATACTTGGTATTGTTGTGTTTCGGCTTGAAGTGTGAGTGAGCCAGTGTAACTACACGTAGAGACGTAATATGTTAGTTACTAAGTTTAATGTAAAAGTAGATTTATATTTCTTACAGAGCCAATATTTATGACTAGTAGAGACTCACCGTCTCACCGTCACGCCCAGTTATTGCCTCTTATTATAACAATTACATTCATTTATAAAAATACAACAGCAAAAAATATTGAACAAATAAAATCCGCTCAATACATGTCTTGTTCTAACAAGACATAAGGGTCCATTGTATCTAATTACGAGTGAAAGAACACATTCAAGGGGAATTAAAAAATGTACGACCTTCGGGCGAATTCGCAACATGATCCATTAAGAACGGCCTTTATTTCATATAATTCTTAATATTCGCGTGACCTTTGAAAATGGAGACAGTTATTTGTCTAGTTCAGCTTATGATATATTGTTACAGCCTGTTAATATATCAGCGCTGGGCATTTGGCTTCTCTCCTTTTGAAAAGTTTGAAGCTTATTCTACCAGGCTGCTTCAATGCAGGTTGGAGGATTTCGTTCACTTCGAGTTTTTTTCGTTCCTTACCGAGCGAGAGATGAATTATAAACACAAATTAATCATCGAAAATAAAGTGGTACTTGCCCGGGTCTGAACCAGTAATGTCCGGTTAGGATTCACGAGTCATAATTACTGGACAATCTATAAATTTATGCAATATAAGCAGGAGAACGGGACACGGGCTACCTGAAGCTGGTCACCACCGCCCATAGACATTACCACCGTAAGAAATATTCACCATTCCTTACATCGTCAATGCGCCACCAAGTTGATCTCTATATTTATAAAATATAAATAGTTAATTACATAATTCGGCTCTTATTACCTTTCAGCTATCGATAATTAATTACAAGTTATAAATACTTATGATTAAGACCGGAACAGCAAACTGGTATTAACGAAACGGTAAATTTAAATTTATTACGGTAATGCACGACAATTTGCATTAGCCAATTTAAGTAATAACACTTATAATTAACTTAGCCCTAATAAGAACAAATTAGAGCAACGTGCTTAATGAGAAATGTTCGAAATACGTCTAATAAAAGCAACGGCTTTCTAGTAATTTGAAGCGAGTTTTATTGCTAGTTAAATAATGTTCATGTTTTCTTCGATTATAAATTTGTTTATTTTATAATTGGTTATACTAAATTTAAAAAATAATAAAAAATTAAATAAGAAATAAAGAGAGAAAGACTAAATATAAAATTAAATAAATAATACTTTACTTACTTCAAAATTTTGCAATATTTGTATCAATAATCATGCGAAACGGAGTACAAAAATAAAATGCATAAATTGTTGTCTATTTCGAAATATTACATATTTAATTTATTGAAAATAATAGTATATTCTATTAACGAATACAAAAACGTATAAATCGTTTATCAATTGGAAAGGATCATCGTATATTTAGCGGAAATTAATTTAGTTAGTGATTTGAGATTTGTATTATTTAAGGCGACACACGTTAGCAAGAACAACAGCTTTGTTAGTTACGAACGCTATGGTGACTTAAAATATCGAAGAATTAATCAAGATAATAATAATATTTTTCTATTTTTCTCCTTCAAAAGACGTGTTTCATTATATATTTATGTACGACAAAATTAACTAGGTACGGAGACAGAAGCCTATACTTAGTAAAAAATGTGTTACGAGTCTCCCGGCATCCTCTTCATTAAAAATTAATAAATAATTGCTATAGGTACAATACATTAGTTTGGTATAACAAATATTTTGTTCATGTGTGTGAGTGAGTGTGTGTTTGTGTGTGTGGAAATAAGATAGATAATATATTATTGTAACATATATTATTTTTGACACAACTATGTTATATCAGACTTGTGCACAAGCGTGCATAATATTTCCTCACACTCATAATCCTATGCCAATCCGAATAATTATTGAGAGAAAACAGGCCATGAGGCACGGGATCCTAACTGTTCTAATTACCTGACTTCAGAGAGCCACTGACAATTTATTGATAGTAAAACTCAACGACGAATCTTGAGTAGTAAATTAACATCTAAGCTACATTTGACGATTGTTGAATTTATATCGAACAAAATAGAATATTTAAAACAATTTTGTAAGGAATAACCTTTAACAGACGGTCAAAAATCATCTTCTTTTAAGTACAAGAACTCCATTCAACACAGTACTGTCTTAACTTCTAGAAGAATCAATAAAATAATGACAGTTACATCATAATCGATTCATCATTCAATATTGTTGAATATATAATTCAAGTAATCCATCTAACAAAGCTTAATGGTCTAAATAGTATAATTTTTGTATATCTATGCACTTTATTACTCTTTATTATACTAGAAATAAATAATAGATACAAAATATGACAAAAGTGAACTAAATTGCATGCTTAACCGTTGAAAAGATTTCTAAGAACACCCAAAAATGATAAAAAATTATATAGTGAAACCTTCTTACGTCAGAAACGTTTAACTCAAACATTAAATTTATAAATATGGCACTCAAATTTGTCCTTATAAATCACTATATTAGCACACTAAGTTACCTTGTCCCATTAAAAATTATAAGTTACTGATATAAAAAAGAGCCAGAAGACGCAGCGTGGGCATGCCCCCTACAAGGTGGACTGACGACATTATAAAAGTCGCGGGAAGCCGTTGGATACGGGCAGCGCAAGACCGGCCAAAATCGAAATCCTTGGGGGGCCTTTGTCCAGCAGTGGACGTCTTTTGACTGACATGATGATATAAAAAAAAACAAACATTACATAGAAAGAAAAACTAATTCTAAATTTAAAAATAACTTATCTTTCAATTTTATCATAAGTATTTAATATTGGCTACACACTTCGCCTTAATAGCGCAATTTATCAATATCGAAAAAGATTTCTACCTATATATTACTACAAAGCTTTAAACGTATCGAGCTTTCCAATACGTTTAGCGGACCGACTATCAATTAGCCAATAAAATTTATATTGCTGCTAATAAGACTCGCGGCTATCTCTATAATCGATTTAACATAATCAATTACTTACATAAACCGATTCTAGAAGCGAATTATGTATAAAACGAGAATTTCACAAAAAAAATTATAATATCAAAATGTAGGTTATATATATATTATTATTGATTGAGACAACAGACGGATTATTATTTACCGTTAAAATAATCCAATCAAAGCACGCTATTTATCTTTTATTAGTTCGAAAGATAGATATTATTCTTTACTAGGGTTGCCACATCTTGATTTAATTTGATATCTTTCACTAAGTAAAGCTTATCGAATCGCCTTTATTGATCTAAGTTTAATCACAATTGAATGAACATTGAAATTTCATCTCATTTGATTGAATACTAGACTGTGAACCCTACTTGCTTGTCTTGATGCTTTATCTTTTACTTTTTAATGTCTTATTAGTGATGACAAAAAGAGAGGCAATCACCGTGATTAGCTGCTCTACAATGCTTATGGTACGATGTTAAATAATAAGCCAATACATTTTTTTTATTGTAGAGGTGGGCTTATGTGCCACCTGATAGTAAGTGGTCACCAACGCCCATAGACTGGCATTGTCAGAAATGTTAACCATCGCTTACAATCACCAATGCGCCACTAACCTCGGGGACTAAGATTATGTCCCTTGTGCCTGTAATTACACTGGCTCACTCGCCCTTCAAGCCGGAACACAACAATACAAAGTACTGCTGTTTTGCGGTAGAATATCTAATGAGTGGGTGGTACAAACCCAGACAAGCTTGCACAAATGTCTACCACCGAGTGAATAATAATAATCCTTTAATGCATAGTGCATGAATTTTAATGTAATATTGTATCCATCAGAGGCTCATACTTTGAGTTGTGAGATAATATAAACTGCTTATGTTGAGTGGAAAGATTAACAAAACGCTCATCTTTAATTGTGAACGAGGTTGCGTTAACATTTCAGATTAAATTGGTAAAAAAATAGCTGCTCGTCCCGTCCTTGTACGGAGATTTGACTCTGAGTTTTTTGTAATCAATGATCGATTAGTAAGTCCTGAATAGAAAAGTTTACTGGGATGCGGAAAATTAAGGTTTATAAACTTTTTTATGTATTAAGTAAAAAAATCAAAATGTCGGTCAACAGCGCAAACTGCCAGGTTCAACTAAAGCTAAGAACCAAGTTTACGAAAAAAACTTAAATTCCAATTTAATTAAAAACGAAAAAGCGGAGAAGAATTACAAACACACGAACAATGGAATTTTTATATGTAGTGTTATATATTTTAAAATATTGTAGTATATAATAACAGCCTGTGAATGTCCCACTGCTGGGCTACGGTCTCTTCTCCTCTTTTTTTAAGGAGAACGATTGGAGCTTATTCCACCACGCTGCTCCAATGTGGATTGGTGGAATACACATGTGACAGAATTTCAGTGAAATTTGACACATGCATGTTTCCTCACGATGTTTTCCTTCACCGTCAAGCACGAGATGAATTATAATCACAAATTAAGCACATGAAATTCAGTGGGGCTTGCCCGGGTTTGAAACAACGATCATCGGTTAAGATTCACGTGTTTTTACCACTGGGCCATCTCAGCTAAAATATTGCCTTAAAAGTATTTGTACACATAATCCTGTTTCATTTAATTATATAATCGATAATAATAACAATCGCCGCTCGTAAATTGAATTATGATTATTGTAATTGCACTTAAATAATAACCGCCATATTTTATTTGTTTATATATAATCAGAATTCGTGTTAAATCCAATTATAAATTTCCAAAACTGTATTTATCATTCCATAAATGTGTTGACCTGAAAATTCTTATTACGGCTTGCTTAAAAAACTGCGTCGACTTTAAATGGTCAAAATTCCACCATTCGACATGGTCACCCAAGTTATACATTTCATATAATTAATTGTATTCGACAGTAATTGCTAAAAATTGGATAGTTCCATATATAAATTATTATCTGAATTGATTTATATTTAACATAGAAAGATTGCATTGCATATGTTATATCAATTGTATTCAAGCTATTATTTGTTTAAAGGGCTGAACAAACGTGGGCACTTTTGTGTCTTGAGTGTGATATAAGCTACCTTTGGATATTTTATTTAAATAAAATCAATATGAAATCAAGCGAAACATCTATTGTCACGCATATGACGCTTGACGCTCTCTTATACTGTCATGCTCGCTCACTGCGGCTGCTTTCTATTATTATTACAAGGAGAGGAGGTCTTAGCCTAGCTGTGACACATTAAGTGTTGATGAATTGTAATAAAAAATGAAGCACATGAATATCAGTGATACTTGCCCGATTTTGAACCCGCATTCTCCGATTAAGATTCACATGTTCGAACTACTGGACCACCTCGGTACAATTGACATTTCAATTGAATTCACATAACATCTGTGCAACGTCTTAAAAGTGCTGTAGACACAGATGATTTGACACTGATCAAGTTAACCCAGCGTTAATAAAACTTTAAGTTTAAATTTCTTTTAATTATTATACGTCACAATGTCTGTCAATCACATATCGAGTTTTTTTCCTTTATAAGTTTTGCGATACATAGGTATCTACTACCTAGTAATATCATTAATATGCAAACATAAAAAAACACAGCATAATTAAAATATCTACTAGCTGCTACTATAGTTTCTAATTTCAGTGTACTTTTCAATTTTCCATCTTAGCAATGCTATGATTAATTGGATATTAAGAATTTACATTAGTCATTATAATGAAACAAGAAACCAATTGGTATATTCAATGGCTAATAAAGCGCATTTGTATTTCATACGGTTACTTCCTCAAAGTACAACTGTCCTAATCCAAGCCTGTCGAGCTACACGACGCATGCGTAGTAATTACCATACAATGAGTGCGTGCTCGTGCGCATCAATGAGAAACAGGGTGTCTATGATTTCGGGTAATTTACATATTAATAGGATAAGAGTTTGTTTTGTAGATTATTGGTCACATTAAACAGATACTACCGCAAAACAGCAGTACTTTGTATTGTTGTGTTCCGGTTCGAAGGGCGAGTGAGCCAGTGTAATTACAGGCACGAGGGACATAACATCTTAGTTCCCAAGGTTGGTGGCGCATTGGCAATGTAAGCGATGGTTAACATTTCTTACAATGCCTCTGTGTCTCTGGGCGTTGGTGACCCCTTACCATCAGGTGGCCCAAATGCTCGTCCGCCTAACTATACAATAAAAAAAAATAAAAAAATACTAAGTTCCAAAGTTGTCCGAATTGGTACAACCTTTAGTAATTCTTGCTGTTTCCTGTTTTGTCAGTGTAATAACATCTTAATTAATTTTATAGCGGTCGTAATCTATATGGCTATAATATTACAATAAAACGATGTTAATGAATGTTACCTTATTAAATATACAAGTAATTATGTCCTTCTGACGGTTTTTAGGCACCGTGACCATTATTAAGATTCTAGAAAACTGCCCGGGACATATTCTCTCACTCTCTTTAAATGATAGGACGGCAAATCCGACACAATTAAAAAGAGTTCAGGCCAGAGTGCCAGACCAACGGCTTTACGTACTTTCCCAGACAAGGGTTTCAGATTTATCCACAGAAAAATCCAATAAACCAATATTCAAGGCAGTCAATATATTATGTAAATTTAAACATATACCTTATAATAAAATTGATGACGATATTCTCATTCATAATTGTAATATTACATTTCCAATCCTCGTCCTTCAAGATATATGGTCACCCTACAACGAGCATCGGTCCTTAACCCTGCCCTATGTTTATCCAACTGACTGTTCACCTCACTCATTACATTTTCCTGTTTCATCCCTGCACTTTGCAGCAGATGCAAGTCTGTAGTGGCACTTTAATTAAAGGCCCGCATACCATTGGACTAGACGAATAAAATAACACACTTATCACTTTTGCCTTTTTGTAGAAATGCAAAATTTCATAAAGAGTAAGTATTTCATTACTGTGTTTAAAATACTATACTTGCTTTACGATCAATATACATATTTACAACTATAATTATTATACAGAAATTTTAAATACTCTTATTATTGTCAATATATTAATTTCTATTAAGTTTAACGCCGGCTCAGAATGTCCTAGAGTCTACCAAGGGCAGGCGATAATTTCCATAGTTACATTAGAAACTGTATAATATTATTACGTAAATAATTAGTTTTTTTTTTGCGAATAAGCATGAGTTCAAAGTGAATGAACCCATATTTTACTTTGATCCTGCCAAAAAAATATAGCAATATTGTGTCTGCACTATTGCTATAAATTTCACGCAGACTTTCAAACATGTATAATAATGGCAAATAAATAAATAAAATAAACATTAAACCCTGAAGCGAATGGTCGTTTGGTAGTCAACGACGTAATACAGTTTGAAATTTGGCTCGTCGCCATAACGTCAATAATATTTATGATCGAAGTAATTTTGCAAGTTTTGGCCAGAAATTATATATTCCCTAAGCTTTCTGTATTACATAATGTGTAAAATAGAAAGTCAGTGAACCGAGTTATCGGTTGAATAACCAGTATAACTAAAACCTTAAAAATAAACTCAAAATTAATATGCTGTAAATAAATACATAATATAAAAGTCATTTTGAAGGAGTTCCCAGATTATTACGTCCATATAATACTTATGGAGAAAATAAATTTCGAAATCTGAGTTATTATCCACTGCCCAAACGAAGACTTCCTGAGTAGATCATATTTTTAAATACCAAAACATTTTTTATAACATCGACACCATTACAATAATTTTGCCGTTACCTTCACAGATACATTGGACAAGTCAATTCAAAATACTTCTTATTAAGTAAATATTTTAATTATTATAAGCACTTTTGTATCGTCAATTTACATGATAAACTAATAAATCATCGGTCTGGAATCTAGATTTTAGCGAGCGATAAATCTACCAAAAATTCAGTAGTTAGGTACACTTCATTAATCATATGACATTGATTAATATTATAATAACTGAAATTAAATAATAAATAAGAAGTGGTACATTGGTGATATTTATATTATCTAAAATTACAAAAGAACTTTGACAATTTAAAATATTTTGAGTTACATCCAAATCGTCCGAACGGAACTTTAAAAAAAAAAAAACTACCTTAATCCAAAGCCTATTTGTATTTGTCTAACTACGAAATTTAAATGGATAGTATGTTTTCGTTTCGAATTAGAAAATATATTCATCCACGCAATCAATTCATTAAATTAATTACAAAAATATTCTTTCAAAAAAACTTGCTCACGTATTCTGTTGTTACTGCTGACTAGCTTTATTTTATATACCAAAAACTGTAACTTGTACTAACAGCAACAGCAAAAGTTTTCCTGCCTGCATATACACGTATAAACCAATAATAATGGCTATCGTTTAATCGATATGGAAATCGATGTGCAACGCCATGTAGCGGCGAATTAAAAAATATAGTGTTAAAACCTTCTCTATGAAAAACGAAACACGTAAAAACTTTCATGACAATTTACCAAACACTGCAGTAATCTTATAAATCTTACATGGATTAGATTGAAAAACCAATACCAATACCAATACCAATTTTCTAGATAAATATCATAACTATAATAGTTATTTTGTCCTTAACACTTTCTTTTATCCTAAATCTTAAAAATATGTTTTAAGAAGAACTGCCTAAATAACCAATCCACGTTTCTAAGTTCCACGTTCACATAACAGTTTAATATCAAACGCGTCTAAAAGTACTCGTAATACAAACCTATGTCGGAAGTTATCAAAAACCTAAAGGAATTTAAAAGTTTGTTTTCGTTTCAACCCAAAACTATTTTCATAAAACAATTTGTTTATAAAAAGCTTGAACGTAAAGTAAAGCGTTAACTGATATCATTAGTTTTTAATACGCAGTTTACGTTTACGTTACGTTTCCAACCATAAATTTTATTGGAATTATTTCGCAATGAAAATCAAATGATTGACGTTTATTCGATATAAAATTTTATTGGATTCTTTATCTATTTATTTTTTCAGTAACTAATTATTGTTACGTCATCAAAACACGTATTCGTATTTAATAAATCGTTAGAGAAAACTTGACGGTTGGCGTGGTTGGTAGATAATTGCCTTTCACGCCGCATGTCGTGGGTTCGATTCTCACCCAGGACAGACATTTGTATGCATGAACATGTATCTTTGTCCTGAGTCTGGGTGTAATTATCTATATAATTATGTATTTATAAAAATAAAAGTAGTTTATGTAGTATATTAATTGTCTGGTTTCCATAGTACGAGCTCTACTTAGTTTGGGATCAGATGGCCTTGTGTGAATAATGTCCCAGGATATTAAAATAAAAGGTAAATATACAAAATTCACCTTGAATCGACATTCGAGATTAACTAGGGAAAAGTACCGACTGTATCGTTTGATGAATATATATTTTTTTTAAATTCAAACATTTATATTATTATAATAGTTATATAGACGTAATAATAATGTCCTCCAGACCAATTTCGGTCACGGCGGCCAATCACAAGAAAGGTTAGCCAACTGCGCAGGAGATATTATAGTGCACAAGTATCAAGTGTGTGCGCAAAACCAGGTGCACTCTCTCTTCCCTAGCTCCTATAATCCAATGGGACGGCAATCCGACACGACCGGAAAGAGTTCAGGCGCAGGATCAACGGCTTAAAGTGTTTTCCGAGGCACGGGAGTGTACAAGCTTCCAACTTCCAGAGTCCGGGCTGATACTGAAAATTTTCTGACGGAAAACCGCAATAACTATTTATTGGCCCGACTTGGGAATTGAGCCCAGAACCACCGGGTCTGCGGCATTATATCTAGCCACTAGACCAAAGAGGCAGTCATATAATATAGATGTACAAGTTTCGGTAGCAACATGTAGACAGACTAGCCAATTACAACATCATAAACGTAAAAAGAAAGAGCGGAATGAGATCGGCGCAGAGTCAGCAGCTTCACTTGCTTTCTGAAGCACGGGATTGTAAAAATGTCAACTACCAATTCCGGCCTCAGGGCTGCTATTGTAAAATTCTCGACAGGAGAGCCTAATAACTTTTACCGGTCCAATCCCGGATTTTGATTTTAAAAACTCCAGTTTAACAAAGTACAACAAGGCAACTATTTCGCCGTACATTGTAAACATAAAATGAGTCGAGTATAATTAACAATATCATAACTACAATTACCACAGTCTAATATGAATTTACATTGTGTTTACGATTTAATGAAATTATTTCATACTTATTTTGCTTAAATCCTTATATAGATAGTTAACATCATATCTAAGTATAAAGAATAAGACTTCACAGCTAGTTAATTAGCAAGTTATGAATGAAGTCAAAGCACCTTTGGGGCTTCGTACGCCAACTCCAAATAGAGAAGGCAGGACGGTAATAGTTTGGACAAAAACTATTTGGCACCTAAAGTGTCATCACCTTGAGCGATTGTATCAATTGTATACAAATAAATATAATTAAAATTATCAATAAATCGACAAATTCAATAACGTCCGTTATACATATGAGTTAATGCGATTCTACCAGCTTCCGCTCGCGGCGGAGCCGACGCGTGAGGAGAGGGTATATAAATATATAGCCTATGTATTAAGTCAGGGTATAAACTAGTACTACTCTAAATTTCATGCAAATCCATTCAGTACTTTTTGCGTGAAAGAGTAGTAAAGATCCATCCATTCATCCTCACAAACTTTTGCATTATTATTAAAAAAAGATTAAACAAAAAAAACTGACTAAAAAGAACACCAACATCTATATTTCTATACTAATATATAAAGCTGAAGAGTTTGCTTGTTTGATCCGGCTAATCTAAGGAACTATTAGTTTGAATAAAAAAAAAATGTGCTGTATAGTCCTTTTATAGAGGAAGGTTCTAGGCTGATTTTTATTCATTATATTCTTATTAAAAAACGCGGTTGAAACCGCGGGCACAGCTAGTTTATAATATTAATAAAGATAAGTGTTGATTGTCACCGATATTTCAATATTTACTCCTAACGTAGATAGTCCAAAAGATGCTTCGCTTCAATAATTCGTCTTCATTTGTTATTGACAATTAAACGTCCAATTAAATTAAGAATTTTGGAAGCGTTTCAGCTTAGAAGCAGCAGTAAACAATAGTGGATGTTGAGTAAACTCTACAATTTATAGCTTCTATTCTTTACGAGTATTTGAAATCGTAAATTTTACTTTCACAGCCACTACAACGAATTAGAAATCTATACGCCTTTACCGATATCGTAGGGAGAGGTTGTGTTTTTTGATATGCATATAAGTATATGGAAATAAGTAGAAATTAAATATATTTTTCTATCTGCTCGCTATCGTGTCAAATCTGACACATCTCGAAAGAGTTCAAGCGGAAGATCAACGATTTTTCTTGTTTTCCGAGGCATGGAAGTATAAACATTGCCAACTTCCAAACCCAATAACCTTTTATCAGCCTGATCAGGGGTTGAACCCAGGACTTTGTGAGTCAGCCAGCATCTAGATCAAAAAGGCATGTGAGCATTACAAATTTATCAAGAGATTATTTGTTTGTTAGCAATCTGGATGAGTTAAATATTTATATCTTTATCAGTGTTCTGGAAGTTATACTGCTGTCTTTAAAGTCCTTTCGTCTAATCTGCGTTGTGATAATAAGAAAAGCCAAAAGGTCGTAAACTTTACTGCGCGGTTACGTATTCGCGATAGCTGGTTTAATTTCTTCATCTCTGTCATAGTGTTTTGTGACTTTGAGAAATATAATAGTACAAAATCATAAGTGAAATATTGATTATTATTTTAGACTAGCTGACCGTAACGGCTTCCCACGGATAGAAAAGAAGAAAAATATATTTTGGATAGGATTTGCGTAAAATTTGTACTTAGTGAGTCTACGTCGGGGAAGAAGTAGGGGAAGGCCGGGCATAGTGGACAGCCCAGGCAAAGCGGATACCCTCCATTATTTCGAAACGGGGTGCCCATGTGCGCTCCCATCGCGTCACAAGCTGCTCCCCGCGTCCTTTAATTATAAACAAATAGAGAGAGCTCGAGTCAGCGTCCTTTGCGAAAAAAATCATAAAAATTAAAAAGTGAAAAGTGCTTACGACTTTTCAGGATACGTTATTCTGTAATTATTCATGTTTATATAGTACTACTGAATTGGCTTGATTCTATCTTCAAATTGCATGTTTTCTTGCTGAAATATCGCTACTTATTGCGAATTTTTTTCTATATGTGATTTTAGGTAAGATTAGATTCAACAAGAATCCGCTCGGCAAAGTGAACACGGGCAAAGTGGACACCGTTTTCAATTTGCGCAAAAGGTGTACGTTTGGCCTAGAATGTATTTTACAAGCTCTTATTGAGTTTGTACTCTCCGTTTTGTCTGTCTGTCTATCTGTTATGAAATCTTGCTAGTTACATTACAATTAGACTTCAAGAACGTGGTGCACAACCCTAATGGCCTGATGAGTACTTTGTCGGTTTCCGATCGATAAGAAATTTTCCATTCCATATTATTTTTTCATAAAAAACATTATCTTTTTAATTAATAGTTTTCATTCTTATTGTATTATAAATCGTTTACAAATATAAGAGAAAGACAGATCAGGGCAAATGTAGTCAAAACTATATAATGATGCTTGCGATAGTAGACTGTAATGTTATGCTAATCTCTATATGCATTGGAAAAAAGGTAGTTCAACTGTTCAGCTCGGATGTTTTCGTAAAATTTTTAATGACAAACAGGAAGGTGATTTTCACAAACATATTTGCAAGATATGGACGATGTTTTCTATGGATTAACCCCAGAAATTTTTAAAGCATTTATGCAAAAGAAACTATCTCACATATCGACAAAGTTGGAACAAAAATGGAAAAACTGGTGATGTAGCAGCACTCCTGTAAAGGAGGAAAAAATCCTACATTGGTTAAAAGTACCAAATTATTGACAAAGATTTAATTTTTTATTGACATAGCTCGCCAAAGGTTACGGTTCCACTTTGTCTGGCCTTCCCCTAACTGTGACAAATTTCAATTCAATCAGGTGGATAGTTTAGTGAATATCGTGATGAGTGGCATTTCATATATATATAGTTGAGATGGCCAAATGGTTAGCACACATTCAGACTGAGTTTATATGCACTTAATTTATGTTTTGAATTTGTTTGCTCGGCGGTAAATACAAAAATTATGAATATATCTGTGCCATATGAAATTATGTCACACGAGTATTTAAACATTTCTTCTGAATAGCGAAGAAATTCTTTGCAATAAAACTTATTGTCTTATAATTGTATCAATTATAATCTATTATTATAATAAAAAGTATACTAAGGTCCATTTTATCAACAAAAACTAAACTTCAAGTGATCGATTTAGATATTAAGTAACAATTTCGTTTGTAAAAATAAAAATCAACAAAGTTTCATTTGTCAAAATAACCCTCTACACAAGGGACTTAAATCAATAATTCACACGTTGTTACTTCTTGATACAGACCCAGACAGGCTTTTAGTTCATAACTAAAAGGTAATATAGACTCAATAATTAACTGTTACAAGTGTGCGTTATTACTAATATAAATATTCAAAGGATTTTAGTACTTGTCACAATAACTTCTAAGGCTAAAATGCAACGAAATTCGAGAGTAGTTACAATACGTAATTTACGTTGAAACTTAGAAAATGAATGGGAAGCGAAACGTTTCTCAACCAGTCGACTAAAAAAGTTTAAATTGTATTTTAAATTTGTTTCATTCCGCTACTTTTGCAACAGAAATTACGTCCTCAGCGAGATGGATGATTTTATCACAGATGAGACACGATGAGGATAGCAAGACTTATTTTTTTCTTTATTTAAAATAGGCAGGCTGCCTGGCAAATGGGTCACCTGATGGTAGGTGAGACATTAGATTTGTATGAAAACGTTAACCCTAACATCATCAATGCACCACCAATCTCGGGAACTAAGATATTTCTTGAGCCTGTATTTTAGATTAGCCCACTCATCCTCAAACGGGAAAACGATACTGCTGTTTGGGTGGTACCATGAAACGTACAGGCTAAAGAACAGCAGCTCACCGGTGTTGGTGTCAGTTATTCTACCGTCAAGCACGACGAGCGTTTCATGCTCTCCGAGACATGAAATGTAATACTGCAAACCTCCCATTTTCAAGCTAACTTATACGTTCTCGACCTCAACAAACACTTATTTGCCGTCCCGTGTTTTAAATTCAATACCTTTGGATCTGCATCTTTATAAACTAGCTTTATGAAACGCAGGCGCAAGCATTATAGCTTCATAGTTCCAAATACATTTGTTTGCTATAAATATAAAAATAAATAAAGTCACTTTTCGATTTCAAATAACAACCGCATTGAGCTATATAATTTCTAGAATTTCGTCCCAATTGTCACTTGGACACATCAAATTATTGTCAGAATACTACAGCTGATGCTCAAGTGATACATACATAACGTCACATCGAATTTTCTTGATAATACATCAAAGTCATTTTCAAGGAGGTTCCAAATACACAACAACTGTTTTATGTTCATTTAGAGTAGAATTAAATTTCGATGTAAGAATTAATATTTATTACCTAAACGAATACTACTTATTAGATGGATCTTATACGTACATATGTATTTATACACGCATGCATGCATACATAGATAGTTTATATTAAAAAACTGTTTGAATTGCACTTTACTTAAAGTGGGTGATCAAAAATAAAATCAAAATGTTCCAGGATTCAATTTAATGGAAAGCAACCCTCCGGTTCGGAATGTACTCTATTATCAAATACATATATATGGATCATGGAAATCAACGAATATATTTACTTTATCTATTATGGGTTATATTCAAAAGCTACATGTTATATAAGCAACCGATTGAATGGGAGATAAAATAAACGTTGCGTAAAAAGCGATCGCTTTTTTATCGCTTTATTCCCACGCTCTTCAGACAAGCGTATAAATAATGACTTTGTGCAATTACATTGCTCTAAAGCGTAGGTAGCGCTACGAATTCAACTAATGCAGGTATCGATATTTCTGTTATAATAATATCAAAAGAAAAAAGCAATGTTCCAAAGTCCAATCATGGGGATCAATCATTATTTGTGAACGATTTATAAAAGTACACAATGTGTTACTTTTAGAAAAATTATAACAAATTCTTGTAAAATTCTTTATATATATTCTATATTTAAGTATGAAAAAATATTACGTGATACGATTTACGCATACTGGACGCAACGGTCGTTATAAATTTGAAGCTTTAAAAAGCGCTCGTCCGAAAAAGGTCGGTTTATGTATATTTCCTATTTTGCATAGCTTTTGCTTGCTGGACGTTTTGCTCGTGGTTAAAAATAGAGCGTGAATCGAAAAAAAACACTTGGCGTGAAAGACGGACACATGTGCGAATATATTATATACAGGACGTCTGAACGACTGTTCAAAACATTAAATAAAACGCGCGTTGAAAAAACGCTTGTGCGAACGGTGCATAACAGGGTTTAAATCGTTTTTCTTGTTCATACATAATGAATATAAATACATTTTTAAAAGAGCCGTGATCATGGCAAGCGGCACTAAATTTGTGATTATAATTTATTTCGTGTTTGCCGGTAAAAGAAAATATCCTGAAGAAACCTACACGTGTCGAATAAAAATCTTCCGCACTGTAACCGACCTGCATTGGATCAGGATGGTGGAATAAACTTCTATCCTTCTCAAAAGGAGAGAAGCAGCCCAACGAATCCAGGAACTTCTATTTCAATAGCACTTTGATGTCATAAAGCTACGACCGCTAGTATGAAAAAATAACCTTTTAAAAAAAATATTATTCTTAAGATTATTTATTCTTAAATATTCCAGGTTTAAAGTTAGTACTTAATCCAGAAAATCACATTACCGCCTATCGACACTTCTACATTGTTATGAGACCCATAATATTTCCGAAACTTGTCGAGCGTTCCTCGATAAAAACTCAGTATAATAACGCAATCCTTATATAGTAACAAAATATTTTTAAGCCCGTAAACACTGTTCAATATGTATTAAAAACGTACTACACTACCGTCTTAAAATCCTAAAACTAGACTGTACAAATGTTATCACAAATTTTCCGCCAGTATATTAGAAAATGGTTCTGACAAATTGAGACTACACGTCGGAACATGTACGATAGAGCCGAGGCAAAAGTCTAAAGAATATAATTTTAAAAATTCTCATAAAATATTTTTAACTTCATGAGAAATAAAAATCACATTATTATATTTGTCTATATATTCTTTATTATTCATTTTAAATATTATACACATTTAAAAGATTATTTGCTGTTTTTATTAAGTACGTAAAATATATTTTATTATTTTATTTGAATCTGTCACCGGTCCTTGACCGTATTACTGTAAACTTTAGGTATTTACAAAATACCATGTTAAGTCGCATTGGTTTATGTGAAATATCTATTGGCGCTTCTTAGGGTTAAAGTTAACTTGTATACCGGGACAACTGTCGAGAGTGTCTAGTCGAGATAAACTCCAAACCTTCTCCTCAAAAAAAGAAAAGGAGGCCTTAGCCCATCAGTGGGACATTCACAGGCTGTTACGTATACCGGGAGGGCAAACAGCATAACGCTCTCTTACGCCGTCATGTCCCTTCGACGCCGCTATCTACTCCATTATGTGTACGTGACGCGTAAACTATATTTTCTATTTTTTTGTAAATCTTATACTTTACTATACATTGTCATAATAATATAAGGATTTTTTTGTTTATTTTATTAATAAAACTATGTTTAATTTCTTGAATATAATCAAATTGGATATTTCATCCATCAGGCGTCTCGTGAAGATCACATTTTTCTCTAAGACCATTATCTCGATTTACTTTATTTACCACAGCATAAATAATACTTAGCCGAGCTTAAAAAATAATTCATAATCTAAGCAACAAGCTTAGACTCACACAATAACAAAAAGTAGACTTCTTGCCTGAAGGCATTCTCAATGTTTAGACTAAACAGATATTAATAAAGGCGGCAAACAATACAATAGTAACAAAATTATATAATAGAACGCATGAAGTTATAATCAAAACATTCAAAATTAAATCCAGTTTGTTTATTTGATCAAAGCTATAACATGAGCTTCGTATTACAGCTATCAAATTCCCTTTATTTATTAACAAATAATTATTATAGTGGATTATATAATTAAGTATAAATTGTAATAACTGACGTAACACCGAATGTGTATCTATTTTTGTCGCAATTAAAAAAACGATAATATTTTATTTTTTTGTATTACACGCGTTCTCTTTAGTTTTTATTATATATGTAAAAGTTTAAAATATGAATTTAAAATAAGTATTATTATCTTCTCATTAATATCTTGTACCAGGAAATCATAAAATATTCGTAAATACGCGTTAAATCTATTGTGTAGTAACGTTCAAGCGCTTTTAAGCGCTGTATAATTTTTTTACAGTCAATGTTTTGTAATATTTTTGAAGAAACTCTTGATAGCGATTTTTTTGTCTTGCTTAATACGACAATATTCTCAAGGTTGCCATGTTTTTATTTAGATTTCATCATTTGATGTAAACTGTTTACTAATTTAGTCAATCTCACATCAGCCCGGCTAGCTCAGTCGGTAGAGCATGAGACTCTTAATCTCAGGGTCGTGGGTTCGAGCCCCACGTTGGGCGACAATTTTTTTTTCATTTATCTTAACTAATAAGAAAAAGCTTTTAAAAATATAGATTATTAACAACTTACCTGCAATTTTCCGTTCCCTCATTTTCCTCCATAACTGCTCAGCTTTTCTCATCGGCCAGTTTTCTATCTTGGCGCTGAAACTTCTGAAGAACTTGTATTCTTTGAAATGTGACATTCTTCTCTCCATTTTGCTTGGCGTTTGACCCGGAGGCGGAGGCGATGGCGCCTTTGGCGAAGTTGACGGAGAAGCCATTTTAATTTTTCAAAGTTCGAACTACGTTGGTTACAATTTTATTATTTTATTTTTCAACACTATTTTTGGTTTTAGAAGGCTTGCCTTCATTATTTTTAAATTCGGATTTTTGGCTTGGTCCCGAAAACTTTTTTCAACAATAACGGGAAACAGTTTATTTAAATACACTACAATACATATATATCTTTTTAATAAAAATTAACAGTCTATAAATGACTAGAAACATTTATTTACATCATTGAGATCATAAATAAGAGAGTCCGGTAAATAACAAGATACTTCGTTAGAAAAATATTTTTAAAATAAATTTTATGTGACAATAAGTGTTATATTCTTATTTTAGTTTTGGCAACAAATAGTCAAAATTTTGTCACCGATTTTCTTGATTAAATAATCTGAAACAAATAAAAACATTGTATATTTTGTTATGAAATAAAATAATTGAGTGTCGTTACAATATCTGTGACCCGGTTATACATGAAAATAAATTACAATAAAAAAAAAATTAATTACAAAGAAAATTTCATAATTTTATTTAAATTAGATTGTATTGGTTGTTATGTTTATGCGAGCACCAATTTTTACTAAACCTATGTTTACATAACATCTTGTTCCTTAATATAATGTTATTTAAATAAAGTTGTGAAATTTTCTTTGTAATTCTGTTTTTTTTTTAATATTTGGTTCGGACTTATATCGTGACAACAACCCACCAATTTTGTTTGACACTTGTTTATTTATTCCTCAGCCGGCCATTAGACGATCAATCTGGCATCAGTTTAACGTGACCTTCGATCAAGATTGATCGTAAATGAATAGTTTGAAAATTGATACAACTGCAAATTAAATTCATGTCGTTTTCCTTTTGAAAGTACCAGTTATTTTCAATACCGAACCGGTGGCAGTATTAACCTCAACTAGTTGCTTTAACATTAAATAATAATGAATGAATTTGATAACTGAACTGTCAATCTTCTTATGAATCTAGTTTAGTATTCTTAAACTTAAGTCATGACTAATTTTGTGCAGACTCGAATGTGACACCTGAAATAAAATAAAATAAACTTCGATGTATTTATTTTCAGATAGTTAATAGACATTTGTTATTTAGATTATTTGTTAAGAAACATTGCATAAATTTAATAGAGTTGTTAAATGAGGTATTTGGGTATCCTAAAACTGTCTTTGGTCTGCCCGTGATATACAAACGGACAATAATTACTAATTACACGGTCAAGTCGATATTAACCCGATCGAAATTGATACTGTCCAATTGATTGTTTAGATATTCGCTCATACAATCTATTAACACATTGATTCCGCATTACACAATCAATTAAATCGAGTTCAAAGACTGAATCGATACCTAATTAACCGTGACTCCCTAAATCATCATTCAATCGCGAACTCATTCAAGATTGAAAATTAAAAATAAATTTTAAATCAAATGAACAACGATTGGAATTTATTGACAACAAAATGAGAAATTAAATTAAATAATTATAAAAACAACGTTCAAATTTCGAATCCATATTCGATATTCGAATTCCTACCTACAATTCTTTTTATATAGGTATCTGGATAAACGTATTATACCATTAGGTATTAGGTAGCTTGTATTGGGCGGGCGGTGAAGGGGTCCCACCTTGTTCCCTGCTCGAAAGGGGGCAGGGATTCGTGGCTGTAAAGTGGGGTCCTTTGGCCATCGTTGGTTGCTACGTCTCTCCCAATAGGTCCCTCGCCGACTACGAGGTGTACCTAGACAGGCTGGAAAGCTGTGTACGCAGATGTCTACCCTGTCCCTTGATCGTCCTAGGGGATTTCAACGCCCACGCCAGGGCTTGGGGCAACTCCAGAGACGATCCGAGAGGAGAGACGTTACTCGAATGGGCGGCTGTTCTGGACCTCCGACTAGTAAACAGAGGTTCGGAGAGCACGTGCGTGCGGTGGCAGGGAGAGTCCGTCGTCGATCTCACATGGTCGAGTCCTGCTGCCATTCGCATGCTGTCGGGATGGCGCGTCGCGGAAGAGGTGGTCACACTATCCGACCACCGCTACATCGTATTCGATGTAGCTCTCCGTCGTCCCGAACGTTCCAGCCATTATCGAGGAGGCAACTTGCCGCATCGATGGTCCCTTAAGCGGCTAAACCGAGATTTCCTCGAAGCCGCTGCCATCGTCGCGGCCTGGTCAGAAAGCGCCGAAGAGGTCTTGTCCGATCCAGAGGGTGAGTCGGTTCGACTCAGGGATACGATGACGTCAGTCTGCGACGTCTCTATGCCCCGAGCCGGCCGCCCCAAGCACCGGGCGGTGTACTGGTGGTCGACGCATATCGCGCAACTGCGCGAGTCCTGTTTGCGTGCGCGCCGTGAGTACACACGTACCCGAAGAAGAAGGCGAGCAACTCCAGACCAAAAAGCTGAAGCATACGAGGCGTTCCGGGAAGCCAAGTTGGCGCTCCGAGCCGAGATCTCGGACGCTAGCGCTCGTTCCTGGAACGAGCTCCTAGAAGGACTCGATAGGGATCCGTTTGGGCGTCCATACCGTATGGTGCTGGGCAAATTACGCCCGTGGATGCCCCCACTGACGGAGACCTTAGATCCGAATTTACTGAGGAGAGTGATAGATGTACTCTTCCCAGTGATCCGGTCAAGTCCCTCGGTCCCCCTGCCATTACCGGTCTGGTCCGAGGAGCTGGGGGTGACTGAGCAGGAGCTAAACCGCGCGATTGATCGCATGCGGGCTCGTAACACCGCACCCGGACCCGACGGAATTCCGGGACGGGCGTTGGTGTTAGCTTCGGCTTCATTGGGGAGTAGGCTGAGGCGTCTGTTCAACAGTTGCCTCCGTACTGCTACGTTCCCCAAGGTCTGGAAGGAGGCAAATTTGGTTCTCTTAAAGAAGGATGGCAGGGCTGCAGAATCTCTCTCTGCGTACCGTCCCATATGCCTGCTGGACGAGGCTGGCAAGCTTTTCGAGCGAATTGTCGCTTCTCGTCTGTGTGGGCATCTGTCGTGTGTCGGCCCCGACCTGGCCGAGTGCCAGTTCGGCTTCCGGCAGGGCCGTTCGACTGTCGACGCGATATTGCGCGTCCGGTCTCTGTCAGAGCAGGCGGTGGCCCGGGGTGGCGTGGCGTTGGCGATAAGTCTCGATATCGTCAACGCATTCAACACGTTGCCCTGGGACGCTATTAGGGGGGCGCTTGTATATCATCATGTGCCCTCTTACCTGCAGGCGGTCATCGGTAGCTACTTGCGCGACAGATACGTTTCGTATTTGGAGCAAGATGGTACGAGGACCCGGAGAGAGGTGTGCTGTGGGGTCCCGCAGGGGTCAGTTTTGGGGCCTCTGTTGTGGAACCTCGCGTATGACTCTGTCCTGCGCGTCGCTCTCCCTGAAGGTGTCAGCGTCGTCTGTTATGCGGACGACACGTTGGTGCTGGCTTCGGGCGAGAATTTTGAGAGAACCAAAGAGCTCGCCGAGCTCGGAGTGAACATCGTCGTCGATAAGATCTGCGAGTTGGGCCTTCGGATAGCGTCTCATAAGACGGAGGCGCTATGGTTCCATAAACTGCCGAGGAGCAGGGAACCGCCCGACTCACACATCCGCGTTGGTGATTCAAACGTCCAGGTGGCCAGGTACATGAAATACCTGGGCCTCACGCTGGACGGTCGCTGGGGCTTCGAAGAGCACTTCGAGCGCCTAGCCCCCCGGATCGAGAAGGTAGCAGGTGCCATGCACAGACTGCTGCCGAATCTCGGGGGACCGAGGGAGGAAGTTCGCCGCCTCTATGCCGGTGTCGTGCGATCGATGGCCCTCTACGGGGCGCCCGTTTGGTCTCATAGACTGTCGGGCGTTCGCCGTTGTAGGACTAAGATCCAAAGTTTGCAGCGGAGAGTGGCCATCCGCATAGTGCGGGGATATCGCACGATATCCTACGAGGCGGCAACCGTCCTAGCGCGCTTTCTGCCCTTGGACATTCTGGCGGATATGGACGCGAGGGTCTATGAACAGACCCGCATCCTCCGTCAGAACAGCGAAAGTGCGCCCCCTCCGAGTGCGCTCGAGGCGTTGAAGCGGCGGGAACATAGGAGGGCTCTTGCGACGTGGCGCGACCGTCTCTGCGAAGAACGGTACGCGCGCAAACGCGTCGTCGGAGCGATCCTGCCGGCCTTCGAAGCCTGGATGAGACGAAAGCGACGAGTCACCTTCCGACTTACGCAGGTTATGACCGGTCACGGTTGTTTCGGAGAATACCTGTGTAAGATCGGACGCGAATCGACGGCGATGTGCCACCATTGTGGCGCGGACCAGGACACAGCCCAGCATACGTTGGAGGTATGCCCCGCGTGGAGTGCGGAAAGGCAGGTCCTGGTCCACGAAGTCGGACATGACCTCTCCCTGCGAGCAATCGTGTCGGCGATGCTCCGCAGGGAATCGGCGGGGAGGGCCGTAGCCTCCTTCTGTGAGACCGTCATGGTCCAGAAGGAGACGGCGGAGCGGGAACGGGAAAGGGCCGATCCTGCTCGGCAGAGACGACGTCGGCGTCGTCCCGGCCCTCCCACAGCCCCAACGCCCGGGGCTTAAAATATAGGGCGTAACCCTGGTGCCGTGGATGCGTGAGGTGGGGGTCTCACGTGTCCTATTTTAAGCGGCCCTGAGGAGGACGGCAGCCGGGATGGCCTCGCGCTGTCGTACGCACTAGCGAGGAGTGCGGGGGGGCGAGATTATCTTCGCCCCCTGAGGAGAGCTCCGCCGAGCTACGAGCGGAGCACAGCACGGGAGGGGCCGCGGATGCGTATATCAACACGATCCCGCAGCCTCTCCGATCCGTGCCGAGGACGGCCATCGCAGTGGTTTTAGTGGGTAAGAATCCCACATAACCCGGTCCCCCCCCCCCAAGGGAGACGGGTACCTTACAGAAGGTTTCCACTGCGTGAAAAAAAAAAAAAAAAAAGGTATTAGGTAGCTTAGGTACTGCAATAACCAACCTCACGCCAGCTTTGTTAAACTAGTTTACGAACTACGAGTATGTCGGAAATGAAAACACACTAGTATTATTAGACATTATAGTAATCTTTTTTTCTTCATGGATAATAAATTACAAAGTTATGAATTGATTTAGCGGAATAACTCATGTTGCAGAGAATGAGAATTATATTATATAGTAATTCTTGTAATGGTAAATATTAACATATATTAATTCAACATAAGGTTTTATTTCCTTTGAATAAGAACGTCTTATAGCTTAATTAGCTGTGCCCCGCGACTTCACCCACGTATAATTAATAAAAATATAATAAATTGTTTTATTACTATAATAACATACACGCGCGCACACACACACACACATTTACGGCTACTAGTAAAGAAATATGTAATTAAAGATTTGAAATTAATTTTCATAAGATACCGTAGGGTTTACCGACCACTATCATCACATGTTCTTTGTGTGTACCAATTTTCATCAAGATTGGTCAAGCCGTTCTTGAGTTATAAGAAGACATACAGACAGACAGACAGACAAAAATGAAAAAAATAATATAATGTGAATCACTGCATCATAAAACGATTATTTATCACAAAATTAGGTGAAAAATAAATGTACAGACAGAACCAATAGATTTATATAGTAGTATAGATCTGAGTGCGGGCTCGTGAGTATACATATCGCAGATTATACTCGACTCAGGCAGGTCGCCTCTTTATATTTTCCTTCACCGCTGAGCGCGAGTTGAATTATAAATACATATTATACTCATGAAAACTCAGTTTTCCATATTCGAACGCTCAATCTTCAGTTAAAATTTAGATGTTCTCTGAACTTTATTGGTTCAAGGAACAATGCGCGTTTTCGTTTTGGAGATAGAAAGAAGAAACAAAAAATAAATAGAATGAGATAGATAAGAACATTTTAAGGCTTCTTAGTTATAAATTATTAATATTGCACGGTTACCGTTATATAAATACAACGTATACTGGTCTCGTCAATTTTCGTGACGTAACGCCGAGCTTCAGGCCGGTCAACTTATTTCGCGATTATTATAAAGCAATAGTCCTGGACTTAACTCCCGGTCCCTGCATAGAACGAATCGTTATTGTCAACGTTAACAGCGCATAAAGCTAGCAAAATATTCAGACTATACGGCTACTACAACGATCGGCAGTATTGCATTTAATTTTTTTATTCATGTTGAATATATTTTATAAATGAAAATGCAGAATATGGTATAGTTCTTCTGATTTATAAACTACTAGCGTTTTTCCCGCGATTTCACTCGCGTAGTTCCCGTCCCCGTGGGAATATGGGGACTAAATATAGCCTATGTTAATCGCTGATAATGCAGCTTTCCATTGGAGAAAGAATTTTTAAAATCGGCTTAAGGGTTTAGTTGTGAAAGCGTAACAAACTCACATTCGCATTTATGATATTAGTAAGGATAATACAATTCTTTTTTCTTTTATGTTTTTGATCAAAGACAACCGTTGAATATATAACCAGTAAGTAAAACCAATCGTTTTTTTAAATATAGCAACGAACATGAATGTTTCATACTCAAAGATAAAAAATACATAGACAGTATTTTAACAAGTAAAAGTCAGCGTATTTGATGAGTCGGGATTGAGACAAAATGTTTTTGATGCAAAAGTATTAACTTTTCTCCCATTCGTATAGCGCATCGATGCTTTAAGAATGGGCTTATTATTTCAGACAGTAGAACGCGGTACTGGTGACCACCAGATGAAATAACAAATGTTAAATAAATATTTTAGAAATAGACATAAAATTATTAATTTTTATTTTCAAAACTACTTATCAATAATGTGCTTTAATGATAAATAAATAAGTCACATTTCCGTCGTAAAATCTATTTTCTAATGTGCTGTGAATTCCAGGAACGCATTTGATGACGTATTGTTTTACGTGTGCTTGCTTTTACGGCAAGATCGCAGGCCTTTCCTTGCACTGTAAACAATCATTGGATTACGTTTCTATTCAGATTGAACTTACGCAGCTGCTCATGGAAACTGATGATTTTCAAGACATTTCTGAAAGCTCTTAAAATGTTTCAGAAAGAGTAAGATTACGTAAGGAAAACCAAAATAGTCAACTATTATGATGATGTCACGGCGGTCAAAGGACGTATTAAAATCCATGTTTGTAACACGATGTCTGATAATGTAGCAAGTCCCCGAACGGAAAAAAGTTCTGTCGCTATAACTTATTTACTTTCAGACACTGGATCGATATTGAGAACTTTTGAAAACTAAATAACTTACTCGCTCGACCCGGTATTTGAACTTCGGAACATAAAGTCTTATAAGCTACTCGACGTAGAGTTAATAATAATAACTGCAATCTCAATTCTCTTTCTCGTACTGGCCTCTCCATAACACATAATATGATAATCAAAACTGAGATCAAATCCCTCATGTACTTTCAAAGGAACTGGTAGAGTAGAGAGAGTAGAGTTGGTAGAGTATGGGCTAGTACTGAGATTTTTTTTTTAAGTAAATGACTTTATTTGCCTTAGGGACTAGAGCCTGGAACCTCATGAGTTGCAACCGTACTAGCTCATAGCGTCACATATAAAATTGGATTTGTGTAATAATGGATACACGTGTGGCAGTTCTACATCCAACACATATTTCCTCACGATATTGTCCTACACCACTGTTAAAATTCAGTGATGCTTGCCTAGATTTGAAGCTGCGATTTTAGGTTAAAAATCACGTGTTATAACTTGGGCATCGCGGCGCTTACATATAAAACAACCCATAAATATATCGACTTTGTTTATTACACGAACATTAAAAGCTTCAAAAAGAGCCTTTAAAAAAAATCTAATATAAAAGAAGAATGATAATTCATCTTATTTCATAAACATGGATCCATTATAAACTTCGTAAGCTTGTGATGGACTAACCGAGTTATTCGGTTAAGGCTCGCATCCCCAACCACTTAGTTAATTTGCATTTGAGTTCCATCTTATTACCGCTTTAATTATAATATTTCTAAATAATTGTTTCAAATTGTATAATTCGATTAAATTATGACAAAAGCTCTTTATCATTCAGCCTTGTCATTTGTAATTCGTTTTATTTTTATAATTATATAACTAAGCAAGTTATTAGTACTTGAAATATATAAACCGACTTATGACGATATACGATTATGACGCGTGTATTCTTGAAATGTTATAATTATTATGGTCAATGTCGCATATAACTTTCTGATATTACACGACGATTTCTACGGTTAGTTTCGAGTTTGTTCTTACGGAATAGCCTACTGTCTTCAAATGTCAACCTGCTGAGCACATACTTCCTCACTATATTTTTCTTTGAATATGTGAGTAATAATTATAAGATATCTTTAAAAAAACCATTTAAGCGACATTTAAAAATTTACCCGAAAAAAAAACAAATCATTTAAAAGTTGAACCCGTTATTGAGATTCATGTGTTCTCACTCCACCACTCCACTAACACACTCTTATATTTACAATAATGGCTTAATTCGTTTTACTGCTTATAAAACTAAAACGCTAGTCATTCATTCAAATTACATTTTGTCTAGTTGTAAATTAAATAACTTATGCTAAGTAGTTTTTCGTTTTTATAATGCAAACAATTGATTTTTTAATTTAGCTTCTCGTGTTTTGCCTCCACTGGGAGAACTGGATAATGTTCATGCAAACGCTCTTAAAGTATTTTTTTTTTATTCCCATTTAATTATAATTAATATAGATAATAATTTTATAGAATTGCGTAATTTTCGTTCCTGTCGCATTAGTCTACTCGGTGGTAGAGCTTTGTGCTCGTCTGGGTAGGTACCACCCACTCATCAGATATTCTTCCGCAAAACAGCAGTACTTGGTACTGTTGTGTTCCGGTTTGAAGGGCGAGTGAGCTAGTATAATTACAGGCACAAGAGACATAAAATCTTAGTTTCCAAGATTGGTGGCTCGTTAGCGATGTTTTTTTTAAGAAATACACTTAGCCACTGTCTATGGGCGTTGGTGACCACTTACCATCAGCTGGTCCATATGTTCGTACGCCTACTCATACTATAAAAAAAATCGTTCGTGTCGCATATGCCAGCCCATAGTATAATGAGAGTAAAGGGATGGAGAGTGCACTCGTGTTTTCACACATAGTTGTGCTCTATAATATGATAAATGGGACATCTAATGGTAAATGGTCACCGCCACCTTTAGACATTAGTGCTGTAACGTATATTATTATACTTAGTCTATATATACTTATTAAAATAATATATACTCGTATACTATTCATGCCTACATCGGATTGATGTACTTCAATTAAATCGAATTAAAATACACGTGGACTTAGCGATTTCTATATTTTACATCGTATTATATTTTTTTACTGAAGTAAAAAGTGAAGCATTTATTTTATATTTTTTTACTGAAGTACAGAGTTCGATTTTATTGTAAATAAACGCTTTTTTATATAACTTTCAATACTTAACATATAAATAAGTCATAAAAACAAGCAATCGATTTTATTTACACTATAAAATCATCATTCTTCCTTTATTTCTTGCTAAGTACTAATCGATAGAAATTGCAAATGCATACGAAGTCATTTCTATTATTTTTCTTTATATTCCGCATATCTATGGTCACGTGAGATGACAAATACTCATGACTATAAATTTTGGTGTTAAAAGAAATTGTCAATCGACACGTCGCTTCAATCTCTCGTCTATCAATTTTAATTCACCTTTTCCCATATATGGAACTGGCAATGTCAATAAAAACCCATGTCATACACTATCAATCTAAGATATATCCCATGTAATAATAATTAAACTCTTCAAAACGTAACACAGTAAAGTCCTCCAGACCGATTTCGGCCACGGCGGCCAATCTCAAGAGAGATTAGCCAACTGCGCATGAGATATTATAGTGCACAAGTGTGTGCACAAACACAGGTGCACTCTCTTTTCCTTAGCTCTCATAATCCGATGGGACGGTAATCAGACAAGACCGGAAAGAGTTCAGGCGCAGGACCAACTGCTTTCCGAGGCACGGGAGTGTACACACACTTCCAACTTCCAGACTCCGGGCTGCTACTGAGAATTGTCTGACAGAAAAACCCAATAACTATTTATTGGCCCGACCTGGGAATTGAACCCAGGACTACTAGAACAACGAGGCAGTTACACAACACAGTATTATTGTATTAAAAAGTAACAGCATATTTATGTTATTAGAGCAGTTAAATCTATACTACTATATAAATCTATTGGCTCTGTCTGTACATTTATTTTTTCACCTAATTTAGTGGTTAAATAATCGTCTTATGATGCAGTGATTCACATTATACTATTTTTTTCATTTTTTTCTGTCTGTCTGTCTGTATGTCTTCCTATAACACAAAAACGACTTGACCAATGTTGATGAAAATTGGTACACACGAAGATCGGTAAACCCTACGGTATTTTATGAAAATTAATTTCAAAACGTTAATTTCGTATTTTTTACCAGAAGCCATATGTGTGTGTGGGTGTGTGTGCGTGTGTGTGCGCGTGTGTGTTATTATAGTAATAAAATAATTTATTATATTTTTATTAATTATACGCGGGTGAAGCGGAAGCGGAGCACAGCTAGTTGTAACATAAGTTTGTACATGCGACTATTGAATCAACAGAAGCGATTGATAAGGTAACTAATAATAAGAATTTAAAATATCTGATTTAATTCCAAAGAATCCATCAACGTTTGTACATTACTTATGTAGAGAATAAACATAATTGATACTATTGAATAGTTTAGTAAAAGTTAATAAAGTATCAAGTATTTTTTAGTGTGTATAACTATATGAACTTTAAAAAAAGTTAAAGTCGTCTTTCGTTAAAAGTACTATAAAATCCACTTTCTGTTGAGTTTAGTAATCAGTATTTAATAAAAAAAGTATTCATTTGTAGGTAATATAATCTAAAAATTATGCCACATATGTATATTTCTCAGGAAAAAAAACATACCTAAATTTAAAAAGAAATTATGTTCTACGAGAATATTATGAAATACGAGGAAAATTGCCTAATTTACTTTTTTGTGAAAATACTTAATACAGTAACATAATTTATTTTGCTCGAAAAGGGGAATTTTACGACGTCAAAGTACATTAAACTAGATGCATGTTAATATATAATGTAACGTTAATTTAATGAAAATAATTATGTGTTATTTTACTTAATTGAGACTAATTCATAAAAAAATCATGTAAAAAATTAACTCACCTCACTAATACGTCTTTCAAACGATCACTTTATCTATAAACACTACTTACACTAATACAATGAACATTTATAATTTTCAAACACAACACATATATCGGAAACACTGGGGTAAAGTGCATAAAAGTTGTTCTACGATCGCTGAGTTGCAAAATTAAGCGTCTGATCTACACGCGCGAATCTACAGGTCTGACTGACCGCATTGACATAAAATTTCCCGCGTTGAAGGTAAAGCGAGATAGATATATCTTTAAATAACTAGCGAGAAAGAGACGGGTATGTATTCGCAATTGCGCGGAAAAGCTCTGAAAACTCATAGGATGCGAACGGAGCATTGATGTGTATCGGATGCTATAAATATGGGGAATTATGAATGTAGATATCGCCTTGAACGCATTCAGCCTAAGGGCGTATCGATAGTTTGAAAGTTTTATAAGATTAGCACAGATCATAATGATTGATATAATCAATTCTTACGATTTTTATGCGTTGAGGATGTTTTTTCTGAAAGTTTAAAATAATATTTTCGTTTACCTTTAAAAAAATCCAAGTGTTTTTCTTATTATGGATTAGCTTTAAATAAATATAAAGCTAATCTTAAAATTAATAGCAAAGATTAGGCTAAAGGACATTTAACCTTTAATATATTGTAATACTTAATTATAAATAATAATATTAAGTACTATTCTTTATATATAAAAATATATTGTTTGAATTTTTGGTTGGAATCAGTATTTTCATTAGAATTACGCTAACTTCAAGTTGTCACGACAGGCTTGTGAAATAACGATTCAGAAGTGCTTTTATGAGCCTACTCGAACGAACATGTAATTCATTTGTTTTTATTTACTAAGCAAACAAATAATGTAACAATATTTTATAAAAAAGCTTAAACCAAATGTGTATATGTGTTAATCCTAGTCAAATATTTTATTGTGTTTTGTTAACTCTTTTCTTTTAAAGTGTAATAAAAATGATACCGTTTTGTTTCATTCTTACTGTTCCACTTATAATTGAAAAGTTGGAAATTGGGGTGAGGAAGGGTGTATTCTATATGACTGACGCACATGCTTATCATAATAAAGTTATGTTAAAGTTTACTCAAAAACTTTCAAGACTTACTCCACAAGCTTATGTGAACTAATTTACTTTTTTCAAATAGGTATCTTAAAACACCTTTCTATAAAATTTCGTCTATGTAGTTACAATATTATCCAGGAAAAAAATATGACAGCAATATAAAGTGAGATAAAACTGGTTACTCGGTGCTAGAGCTTTGTGCAAGCTCGTCTGGGTAGGTACCACCCACTCATCAGATATTCTACCGCAAAACAGCAGTACTTGATATTATTGTGTTCCGGTTTGAAGGGTGAGTGAGCCAGTGTAATTATAGACACAAGGGACATAACATCTTAGTTCCAAAGGTTGGTGGCGCATTGGCGATGTAAACATTTCTTAGCGAATGTTAACATTTCTTACACTGCCAATGTCTAAGGACGTTGGTGACTACTTACAATCAGGTGGCTCGTCCGCCTACCTATACTGTAAAAAAAAAATACAAGATGAATTAGAAAAGTAATGGTTTTGTCATTTCGTTACGAAACACTAAAAAAAAAGTGACCAATTAATCTTTTTTATCATCAAATTGCAATTTATTGGTCTGAATAATATATACAAAAAAAATCGGCAATAATTTTAATAAAATATTTTTAATAAAAAAATGCATCTATATTTAACTTTTTCATCTAAACTCGTGATTGTTTTGAAGCTTACGGTTAATTAAAAAACGTTGTTAGTTATTGAGAGGCAAAGGTCGTTTACGTTTTGTATGCTACGACGTAGAGTATTGTCGTAGTTCGTCATTTCAAACATCAATAATAGTGTACAGTCGGTCGTTGACTGCCTCGTTGGTCCAGTGGCTACATGTAAGGCCGCGGACACGGTGATCCGGGGTTCAAATCTCAGGTCGGGCCAATAAAATGTTACTGAGATTTTCTGTCGAAAATTCTCAGTAGCAGCCCGGAGTCTGGAAGTTGGAAGTGTGTACACCCCCGTGCCTCGGAAAGCACGTTAAGCCTTTGGTTGTGCGACTGAACTCTTTCCGGTCGTGTCGAATTGCCGTCCCATCGGGTTAAAAGGGTTAGGGAATAGAGAGTGCACTACAATATATCCTGCGCAGTTGGCTAATCTCTCTTGAGATGGCCGCCGTGACGAATGACATTATTATTATACTATAATTTGAAATACATAAACAATATTTGTTCACATCTTCATCTTTCGTGAGATAAAACTGATCCTTAATATACATTTAAGGTTATAAACTATCCCGATGCGTAGCTTATTGATATATGTATAATAAATTTACGAGACACATAAGCAATTTCATTTTTATTTATACTACATATATTTCTGAATGTTATTTTTATGAACGGAGAGATCCTGTCACAATATTTCTGAATTTCATACTAAATGTCACGAAAGACTATCGCGGGTATTTTCATGCTAACTAGGCATTATATAATTTCTTTTACTTTAAGCTTTAATTAAAATGGTCAAGTGTTATCTAAGATATTTATTTTAAACATATATCTCTGTTGAAGTGTCAGTTATTATGATAATAAATATCAATTAATTCCAAAAACATCTCTCACGCAACTTGTTACAATTTTAATAATATTTATATAATATAAAGCTTTTAAATTAAAAAAAAAGTGCTTACTTTGTAACTTTCACAAAATTCAAGACCATCTGCGGAAAAGCAATACCTTTGTTCAAAAATGCATGAAGCGATACATTGTTGCAACAATATCGCCTCTAATTTATCTTTCAGTCGTTCCGTCCTAAGACTATCGATAACATTATATCATAGAATATCGTGTAGAGTTGCGATTCGGGATGTTCATTTAAACTGATAGCTATCAAGTTATTTATACTTTATTTTTACTTTATTGTACACCAATTACAAAAACATGGATACAGCCTTAATAATAGTAGCATACAATTTTGGCGACCTTATCGCTACATAGCGATCTCTTCCAGGCAACCAACGGTGTAAGGAATACCTCATAGGATATGAGGTAGGTGGTGCTGTAATAATAAACAAAATAACATTATAATAATAATCTATACCAAAAAAACACTTAGAAATAAATGTCAATATAAATATAAAATACACATATAATATACGTATATTTACATTATACTATTAATTAATACTATAAATATTAATGATGTTTTTCCTCCTTTCACACTCTACTAAAAGGGAGCAAAGGTTTTTAGTTTTATAATCAAAAATTTTACAAGCGCTATTTAAATTACACCAGCGCCGGTTCGGAATGTAGATACTACTGAAAGGAACCGGTATGATTCTCAGTGGGTACTTACTCTATTTCATCATTACATATAATCATACTTAGATTTTTTTTTTACCAGAAAATGTTGGAGATTAATCCGCACTTAGCTACTCAAGTATTTTATGCTACGCTTGTTACAAGAAGACTCGTACGAGCACGTTTGATTATCATTTCAGCTGGATAATTGGCTTACTTGTTACTTCATTAAGCTTGCTTCGGCTCGCAGAAAGATTCGTAGACATGATTTTTTATTTATAAATGAATGCCAGTAATGCTGCTGGTTTATTTCTATACCTGTATAAATAAAATAATTTACAGAATATACGAGTGATTGGACACTAACTTGATTTACAAAAAAATTAATAATAAGTTGATATTAACAAAAATATTCAATACATTTTTATCTACTATGTGTAAAAACTAATATCAATAGATCGTATACTAGTTTGCAGTGGTGAACTCAATCGGTTGAATGTTCTTAAAACAATTGCAAGATATGACACACTTATACTAACAGGTAAATACAAATAAAAATACTTAAGTATATTGTAAGTATAAGAGATAAATATATATTTTATTTAAATTTTTTATGTTATTCAAAACAAATTAACGCGACGTATTCAAATATGTATATGTATATCATTTCCCATAAAATGAGCTGAAAGTATTTCTAATAATGTGAAATCAAATAGCCAATATGGCCCAGTGGCTAGAACGCGTGAATCTTAACCGATGATCGTGGGTTCAAACCCGGGCAGGCACCACTGAATTTAGGCACCACTGAATTTTCATGTGCTTAATTTGTGTTTATAATTCATCTCGTGCTTGACAGTGAAGGAAAACATCGCAAGGAAACCTGTATGTGTCAAATTTCACTCAAATTCTGCCACATGTGTATTCCACCAGTGGTGGTGGAATAAGCTCCAACCCTTCTACCCAAAACAAGGAGAATAGGCTCAGCAGTGGGACATTCACAGGCTGTTACTTTACTTTGCTTTAAATAGTCGAGATTGCGCAATAGGTAGAAAATGTGAATCTTAATCGACAATTGCGGGTTCAACCTGCCCGGGTTGACTAACACTGAATTTTCATGTACAGTAGAACCTCGATTATCCGAACCCTCAGTTATCCGAACGATGACCAAGTTTATCCGAACGCTCAATTATCCGAGCATTGGTACGAAAGATACATTGTTTTTTGAGACTTGGCCGCTCAAAAATGGGTTACAACCGATCGTCAATTAAAAATTTACGATTTTATAAAAAAAAATATAACAAAAAGTATTCGACTATTTTCAAGTGCTAACAATACACACATATATTTCAACGTTATATGCATGCCAAATTTTAATATATATATATAATTATGTACTGTTTTATATAAAAATATGTTGATTATGATCTCGTCCTAAAAAACCTACGTTTCGATTATCCGAACTTTTGATTATCCGAAATAGTCTCAGTCCCAATTGGTGGTCGAGGTTCTACTGTACTTAAATTGTGTTTATAATTTTATTCATTTCGTACGTATTTTATTCTTTTCACATGTGAATCAACTAACCGGCATTGGAGCAACGTGGCATCTTCAACAGGATCTAAAAAAGGAGAGGAACTTACAGCCCGATAGTGGCACATATACGGACAGTTTCTTTTTTATCGAAAATGGTATTAAGTTATTATAGATTGTTTGGCGTTCGCTTCATGATGACGGGAACCGTAATCTTCTCGAAACATGTTGAGCATACTCGATCAATAATGTATAATCGGATTAGTTCATAATGATGATTTACTCCTTACTGATTTCTAACGTATTATTGGGCATTATATTAATGCGTGAGTGCGCTCAAACAGAAGTGCTCCTTACGCGCACATACACAATCCGAATGGACGGCAAATCTGACAGAAGCGAAAGAGTTCAAGCGTAGGACCGCGCTTTTCGTCTTTTCCGAGATACGGACTTGTAAACACTGCCAATTTTGAAAATCTAAGCTGAAAATACTCAATAACTTTTGTCCGAGTTTTGACCGCTACCTAGCAATATACAATTTTATAAGGTAGGTACTAGACTACCGAGCGAGTAACAATAGTAATTTATTTAAGGATTATTTCGTAGCAACTATTTCTTATTTGTATTTAACACAATACATAGCTTTATTTATTTCTATTTCACAAGTCTGTAATACTAATGTAACTTGAAGCCACAGTTATACAGTTTTGGAATATAAATTATACAGTTTATACAGTTGTGAATGTATAGTGCATAACGTTTTATAAATAAAGTTTTAATAAAGATTACCAAATGCACTGCCGCATATAATGTACATATATATTAAATTTGTTAACAGTTCACATACATTAAATACGGTATGTAATTGTGATAAGTCATAAATTGTTTATTATGTTTGTGTCTATTTAATGTTTTAGAAGTATGTTTATATGTGATGATTAATAAATATTTGATATGGAATTTAATAATAAATATTATATATAACGTGGGAGTAGCAAGCCGTGAATAATGAAACTCAATGTTCTCTTTCATTTTGATTTCAGTTAGAATGTCTAATGATTCTTAACCTTCATTCTTAACGAATGTCATGGGTTTATATTATGTATATTAATTTGTTACAATTAATTGATATATTTATAGTGTTAATGTATCAACTAAATAATTAGTCGGTTTTTTTTTATATATATGCAATCTTGCCAATAGGCAACCTGACATGGGAATTATAATAAATATTAACCATTCCTTATAATAACAATGCGCCACCAATCGAGTATCGACATTACAGTACATCCCTATCGTTCTTAGTTTTCTCATGACGCCTCATAACATGATGTTATCATCACTTTAACCTAAATATCAAAGACGAGTTTGATATAAATATCTTCCTACATGTTCTATTCAGGGCCGATTTTGATGTAAATGTAGCTTTGATTCAACTGCTAATATCGTATTAATAACTATTATAAAGTTTATATATATGTTTGACTGCCTCATTGGTCTAGTGGCTAGATTTAAGGCAAGACCAGGAATGGTTTCAATTCCCAGGTCGGGCCAATAAAGTTATTGGGTTTTTCTGTCAGAAAATTCTCAGCATAAGCCCGGAGTTTGGAAGTTAGAAGTGTGTCACACTCCCGTGCCTCAGAAAGCACGTAAAGCCGTTGGTCATGCATCTGAACTCATTCCGGTCGTGTCGGATTGCCATCCCATCGGAGCTATGAGAGCTTATGAGAGCTAGGGAATAGAGAATTCACCTGTGAAGTTGGCTAATTTCGCTTGAGATTGGCCACCGTGGCCGAAATCGGTCTAGAGGGAAATATTAATATATATATATATATAACGGGACGTCGGGAAGGCCAGGCTTGAATCTAATAGCTGATTCGTGAATTCGTTAGTACGCGAATCCATGGTGGGCGTTATACTTTAGGAAACGTTAAAATAAGTGGACAGCAATATTGACTTTTGTTACAATTTTAAAAATTCTTACTTATTACTTGTAAAATTAGGGATTACAATAATAATTAGCGATTTAGAGCCAAAGGGTTTGCAAGTGTTCACCGCATACAACCGCTGTCAACAAATCCATCATTGACATGACGTTCGCCGTGACAAACACAACTCCATTCGGTGTTAACCGCTCTAATAAACTGAACAGAATAATTTACCAACGATAAAAATTAACAAAATTAATTATAACTCTCAAAATAATCTGATTTTCATTATTTAATAATATCACGTTACATATTTTTAATTTGATAAAAGTAAACTCATAGGTAATAGATAACTAATTGTCCTGTGTCATAATTTTTAAGACAGTAACAGCCTGAATATCCCACTGCTGGATTAAGGCCTCCTCTGCTTTTTCAGGAGAACGTTTGGAGTTTATCTTTCTTACAATGCCTTTGGACGATGGTGACCATTTACTATCAGGTGGCCCATTTTCCCGTCCGCCTTCCTGTTTTGTAAAAGAAAAAAAAAAACGAATATAACAATTATTATTTGTTCCCAAAGACAAAAAAATATTCTTTGTAATTATAAAATTTTGACTAGTTTAAAATAACTTATTAATTATAAAGATTTCGTTGTGACATCAACATATCCGCTATCAAGTTATATACTTTTATACAATAAGAACAGAATAAATAATAAATTGTTATTTTCTGTACACACTATATTAAATTAATTTTACTAACAATAATAATAAAACTATTTTATTTTCACGCATAATAAGGAATATCTAAATAAATTAAAACTAAAATTATATTAATGGGCAAAAGAAGGACTCAGCTTAAGCTACGGGAACACATTTAAATATACAAATACATTTCTGAATACATTATGCGTGAAACTAATTAATCAAACATCACCGTATCCATGTTATGTGAAAAATTACATAATGTGCCTTTGAGAGTCGTGATTATGTGATGTTTCCTTCACAGCTATCTCTCCTTGATAACGGAAAACAGCGGCCCGGTTTGCACACGTATTAGCTATTGTGTGGTTCTTGGGCTGGATAAGGTCTATCAATACAATGTTTGTCCAGCCAGTTAACAAACGACATTTTGAAAGTGAATAAAGAAGCTTACGTTTGTTTTACTTTATATTTTATTAAAAAATACCTTATAAATGAAATGTCGTGAAATCTAAAAATAATAGTTAGTCATTCCTGCCTTAAGCGTGTTTTATTTATGGTACATAATTTAAAAACCATTTTATTATACGTACATTATAATACGTAGTCATGCGAGCGTCACCAACTGAGTAGCAAATATATAACCTAAAAATCTGCATAAATATACTATTAGTGCGGCAGTTTTTCGAGCTCTAAATTTGAAAAAGTATATATCTTCAAAACCTTATCTAAATTAAAAAAAATCGAGTCAAATCGTTCGAGCCATTTCCAGTATATATAAACAAGAATTGCACATTTAATATAATAAGGTAAGTACACTACTCAGATATAATTTAATTAGGAGTGGTGAGAAGAGGAACGTGAGATATTCCCCTTGTAGTTCCTTTATTTTCTCATAACATAAAACATACCATATAAAATAAACTAGAACTAAAACACAAATATGTGTTTGTATAAAAAGGTTTTTGTACATGTTTGAGTGGATACGATTCACTCATCATTTACACTACTACTAACCATCCATCTCCTCTATTACTGCGCTCTGGTTAAATGGGAAAGTGAGCCAATGTTACTGAATTCAAAATCATTCGACGCTTTGACGGCTCAATGATTGATTTTTATTCTCTTTCAATAAGACCTTCAGACGTTTGTTAATGTTAGACTATAAATTGTAAAAAAAAATCATAAGATTTATTTGATATTGATTTATAAAACTATTTGAAATAAAACGATTCGTATATCGTTTTAGTTAAAAATATAATTCACATGATTTCTTCTAATTTTTTTATAAATTAAGAATATAAATTTATACTTGTATACTAACTCACTAATCGTCCCGACTTCGCACGGGCAGATAAGAAGAAAAATGTTCCGTTACCGTTCTTAATGAGCGTCTACGGCGGGGAGAACTAGAAGAGTTCGTGCTGGCTTCTTATATAAAGATTAAAGTATAACTGACTAACTGACTGACATATCAACGCATAACCCAAACTACGGGGGCTAGCGCCATGAAAATTTGCATATAGTCCAACAGTTAGCATTAAGGAAGAAGGAAAATGTAACCCCTAAAGTAGTGATAAAGGGAATAAAAGTTAGTTATAAGAATTGTCATAATCCTTCATTTTTGAAGAAAGAACTATTAAAATTGGTAATTATCAAAAGCCACCAGTAATGAGATACCGTTAAATAAGTATTACAATTAAATAATTAAGTATAATGTGTATGTCTACTATATAAAAAGCTATGAGTATTTAACAACCCTGAGCTATTTTTGTTTCTCATTAACTTTGTGTAAACACAAATCTTACTGCCTCCGGACGTTCAAGCCTTAATAAACAATGGTAAGAAAGTAAACGGACTAACTAACAAATAAGGTTCGCCAAATAATAAACACGTTCCACACGAACCATTTTTTTGTCTTCTTTTGTTGAAACAAAAACACAAGTGCACTCTGTATGTTCGGGTAACATTAGCATTTTTTTTTTTATATTATACGTAGAATAATTGGCTATACTAGTATAGACTGGTATATATAGAACCGACTAACGATACCTAATAAGGTCCTCCAGACCGATTTCGGCCACGGCGGCCAATCTCAAGAGAGATTAGCCAACTGCGCAGGAGATATTATAGTGCACAAGTGTGTGCGCAAACACAGGTGCACTCTCTTTTCCTTAGCTCTCATAATCCGATGGGACGGCAATCCGACACGACCGGAAAGAGTTTAGGAGCAGTACCAACGGCTTAACGTGCTTTCCGAGGCACGGGAGTGTACACACTTCCAACTTCCAAACTCCGGGCTGCTACTGAGAATTTTCGGACAAAAAAACCCAATAACTATTTATTGGCCCGACCTGGGAATTGAACCCAGGACCACCGGGTCTGCGACCTTATATTTAGCCACTAGACCAACGAGGTAGTCAATACCTAATAACCAGTTCACGGGTCGGACAGGGTTTTTGTTACATCTTGTATATTTAATTGAAACTGTTATAAATGAAATAATAACAAATCTTCTTAATTTTTTTTATGTACTATATCATGTAGTATTATTACATATTTTAAGTTCCATTGGTTTCGCTACACACTGTTTCGCAAGTTTCTTAAAACCGCAACCACAATTTCCTAAGTGGTTCGCTATATTTCGGTTATTTACAGAAACAAAACATTCATACCAAATACTTTTTATTAAAATAATATAAATTGTAAATACAATTTCATGTTACAAAGTTTATTACTGTGACGATGAATGGATTTAAAAATCACTTCTTCGAAATTAAGATTGTTATCTAACGAGATCTATTTAAATTTACCAATCATAAATATCGAAGGTTTACCTGACGTGTTGACTTACCAAACAGTATAACTGCTATGTACTAGCAGACATACCTTATGTATTTACAACAATTTGCTACGACGCCTGCTACGAAATGCTACGATTATTCGCTTGATCGCTTAAAATGATAAAGCGTTTAGTTTATATCTAGGCCTTTAAACTATGAGCCCGCACTCTCCGATCCATGTTGAGCGACCGTCGCATTGGTTTTAGTGGGTAAGGGTCATATTATTCCACTGGGATCTGATGATTTCAACTGCGAAAAAAAAAGTTGTGAGTCAGTGGAAGAGACGGTGTGACCCGTGCGCTAGAAAGTGATGTGACGATGTCAAGACCGCCTTCGGTCACGATCATTCCCTGCGATGAATAGGTAATCACAATGCTGATAGCGCTCAAGTGTGTATACTCAGTTACACTATTCCGACTCTCTTGGGACCCAGAAGGTGACCAACGGATTTACTTGCTGCCAAAGCACAAGTTTCACTGCCAACTTACTATATTCGGGCGTCTGCTGAGATTTTTTTGAAATACTCAATAAGTACACCAAACTTGAGGTTTCAACATAGTGGCTAAATGGTCTCTGATATTCGGGCTTATAAACTATCGAGTTTATGAGCACCAAAAATCGCGCTGAAAAATATAAAGATAAACTTTAAACTATATAATGTGAAACAATTTAATTATAAGTATATATATGACATGACGCTTAATATATTTTTTTATCCTATATCAGAGAGCAAAGTGCTTTGAGGAGCCTGAAGGGCAAATGGTGTGTTTTAATAACAACTCCGCTTTTTATATGTTTGGATATACGCGTGTAGCGAAGCGAGTAATGGGTACACGAACAATCTTATTATTGTTAAAAAACTCAAAGGAATAGCGAGGAAACTGGGGAGGAATGGTCGTTCTTGTTTAAAAATATAATTATTTTTATTTATTTATAATTATATAATGTTGAATCTAATTTCTCAGTTAGTAACAAAGGTAAAGCTATAATTCATGCCTAACTCTGCGGTGATGAAAAACATTGCAAAATAAATTTTGACACATGCATCGGCAGGTAATTTATTTTAAGCATTTTTGTTAAAATGAAAATCTAGTCAGTATATAATTTACGAACTGTTTTTAGGTTTTATTTTAATTACAATCTTATTTGTTATACTAATTTGCTTTGGTCAAAATTTACAAGCTGAATTAAAACTACTGCCTCTTATCATACCGAGTTGAAACCTAAAATTTTGTAAAATGACAATGCATATTTATGATAAACAATCGAATTCTTACTTGACCAAGAATTAATTCGACGAAGGAACTCCCTAACCGTTAACGACATAGAGATGAAATTTTGTATATAAGAAAGGTTTGATTTTTTTTTTGATTATATTTTATTTTTATGTTATTTATTTATAAATTACTCTAAGTAAAACTGTGAGTTGATGTTCGTTATTTCATTAGCTGCTGGTGGTTCATTTCACCCTGATATCCCCCTTAGTTTCTCCTGCTTCGTAATCAAGGAAACTGGACACACATCTCACGTCAGTTTACGTAACAATGTTAAGATGAATGTTATTTTCTTTTTTAAACAATCTCACTTCGAATAATAAATGTTTCAAATAAATGTTAAGGATATTTTTTGGTATTTATATACATTTAAATAGACAATATATTTATTTGGCAGAAAAATATAGTTTTATTTTGCCAATTATATTATTATTATTTTTTTCCTTTTTCCCACATCTTTTTGTTGTTTATATATATTAAATGCAAATTACACATACTTTGCTTAGTTAACCTGCAAGTGATGGTATGCAATTATAAGCAATCAAATACATTGTGTTTATTATGTAATTTTAAGTTTTTAATTAATTAAAGTTGTATTAACTAATATCGAATTGCATTATTATTAATAGTAACTTTATGAAATGACCGTTGTTTTATTGGAAAAAACAAGTAATTCTATTTGCTTTTGATATGAATGTAATAATATAATTTGAATATTTTTGTAGTTCTAATAAAACATAACGTATTCATTGAATAATTTTGTTGACGATTCCTCGACACTTGCAAAGCCACATGAGGGCTATCAGTTTTGAAAAAGGAATGAAATAAAATTTAATTCTTTGAAAAATGTTTTCAGTTTGATTTATTAAGACATTTTAAAATACCAGTAGAACCTACCCTTACCGCGAGTCAAGAACAATAACATTGTTTTAATTTAATAACGGTCACATGTCCCAACAGGACTAGAGAACGAAAAATAAAAAAATATATATTACTCTCTGCCACCCCTGGGGAGATCCGCCTACGAAGCGTTCCTTTATATAAGCTGCATTGGTTTCTTTCGCGTTCACAAGCTCAACATCAACCGATACGTTACCATCTCTTGACTGAAACCTCTGTATGTTATCGTTCTAATATGATAATATAGTGATTTATATACATGTAAGTATTATACATGATATATTATATTGATTTATTTTACTGTATAATTGAAAAGTTCATTGTATAATTGAAAATCTTAACCGAATGTTGTAGATTCAAACTTCGGGGAACAAAACTAGGTTACCATTTATATTTGTAATTCATCTCATGCTTGATGGTGAAGGAATATGTCTTGAGCAAACCGGCACGTGTCGGATAAACTCCTGCCGCATGTGAATCCACCTTCTCCAGTTCTCTTCAAGGGGAGGCTTTTACCCAGCCGTGGGCAAAAGATACTGTTACCAACGCTGGTGTTAACCCTAATATATATTATTTAAGCTTTTATAAAACTGATCAATGATTATTAAAATTGTCTGTCAAGATGAAAAATACCTCTTTATCTAGCTTTGAAAGTCCAGTCTAACCAAGTCAAGCAAATGAATTAATTGTATTGGTCGCTTCGTTAATATATTTTTTTTTCAGATTCTAACATGCGAATGAAATTACTTTTACTATTATTACTTTTGTTCATATCAAACGATTTCGTATTCGGTAAAAATGGAAACAAAAGTACATCAATTAAAGCTGCAAACGATAAACAGGAAACCAATAAAAAAGAAAATAAAATTCGCCTCAGAAGATCGTTAGATGATGACATTGAAGGCTTATTTATAGCTGGAAAAGATTTCCCGCAATACGACCATAATTTGCAAGAACGAGGAAAAATAGTAAAGTTACGACCGATTGTCGAGAAAGAACCACCATTTTGGGGTACGAGAGGTAGAAGAGATAGTTCCTCAGACGAAACAGTCACCGATCTGCAGTCACCAATGTACAATCACCATAAAGGAAAAATAAAAAATTTGCAAAAACTACTTTTGGCTTTCGATGGCAAGCATAGAAGGGATGAGGCTGATTCACCATTTTGGGGTAATCGTGGTAGACGCAATTCTGATGAATCTGATGAAAATGATATAGATCTTTTTTGGGCTAATAGAGGCAGAAGGCAAGATGAGGAACCTTTTTGGGGCACGAGGGGGCGAAGAGAGGAAGATTCCCCTTTCTGGGGTAACCGTGGAAGACGTGATGATGATGAACCTTTCTGGGGTAATCGAGGTAGAAGACAAGAACCCGAACCATTTTGGGGTACAAGAGGAAGAAGGGAAACTCTCGAGCCATTTTGGGGCAGCCGTGGTAAGAAAAAAATGAAGAACCAATACGTTAATAAAGATGCTATTGAGCCGTTTTGGGGCAACCGAGCAAAATTGAAGGAAAAATTTAAAAACTCTATAATTGAATCCTTAGAACATGTCCAAGACGATATTAGCAATTTATCAAAATTGAAACGAAACGAAGTTTCATCCCCATTCTGGATGAACAGAGGAAGAGATAGTAAGCTTAAATACTTATTTAACGGAGGTAAACTAATTAAAATGACCAGCAACGAAGGACAGTCTAAGATACACGAACCGAACACAGTGCACGATGACAGAATTTTCGCTGAAGAACCTCGTTATATTTTAGTAGAACGTAATAGTCGTTCTTCAGTGGAAGATGATCCATTTTATATATCCAGAGGCAAAAAATATAGTGCTATTGATATTGTAAAAGACGCTCGAAACAGACGTGGAGCTCTAGAAGAAATAGTAAAATCTGTCCGAAATGATCCTTACTATATAGCGAGAGGTAAAAAAGATTCGGACTCTTCTAAAATCGGAAATTCATCTTCGTTACAAGATCAATTACTAAAAACAAAGGATCTCGTTTGTTCTACTGTCGATCTGACTTCAATGAAAAATGAAGATAATAAAGTAAAAAGAGAGGCAAGTGATAATGAGAGAGCTAGAAGAACTGTGTTAAAGAATTTAGCTCTACAGTTGCAAATGGATCCTTATTTTGTAAGCAGAGGGAAGAAAAGCGAATCGTATAGCAGATCGGATTTAGAGCAATTTATAAATAATATCAAAGTTTTATGTAATTAATTTAATAAATATACATGTATTTAACAAAGAGATTACGGCAACGTTATGATTATAAGTGATAAAGTGTCGATTCAATTATGAAATGTAAAAAAAAATGTTTACCTTAAATGACGACTAGGCTGCAATAATTTATAAGGAACTACGAGTACATTAAATATTGTTTTATTTAAATTATGTTTACCACCATTTAGTTAGTAAAATAAAAATTGTAGTAACTCTTGCTTGTTATCCAACTCAGCTAGTTTTTTTATATGCATATGGCTCAATTTAAATTACTATTTTCTTCTTTTTTTATTGCAAAAGTGAGCGGGCGAGCTTATAGGCCCAGTAATGGTAAGTGGTCACCAACGCCCATAGATATTGGCATTGTAAGAGATGTTAACCATCGCTTACTATCATCGCCAATGCGCCGCCAACCTTGGGAACTAAGATGTTATGTCCCTCACCCTTCAAACCAGAACACAACAATACCAAGTACTGCTGTTTTGCGGTAGAATCTGATGAGTAGGTGGTACCTAGCCAGAAAAGCTTGCACCAACCTCTACCACCAGATTTTTTCATTTAAATTAAAAGGAAAAATTTATTGCGTTTCGTTACATACATATATACATAATTATACCCGGACTTATTTATACACACACACATATAACAAAAAGTTGCCGAATACCGTTCAAAAAAATACGAAACGTTTTATAAGCATACTTACGGTCTAACTTATAAACGTTGTTTAGTTTTACATTGATTTATCTCTTTCTATTATCATTGATTTGACTGTTGAAAGAAGGAGACAGCATTATTTAACTAATCACCTCCTAAATAATATTAATTGATACGATAGCTTTAAGATTAACAGCTGCTAATCTTAAAGCTTATAAAATAAGGATTACATAGAATAAATTAAAAACAAATGTTGTAAGTGCGATTTGCATTTATTTATCTGCAGTATCGTTTTTACCTACATCAGCCACATAATAAAATAGTTACAAATCTTGCTCTCATTTCGACAATGGGTAGGTAACAAAAGAATTTCATTTGAGCAATAATTTTAATTTCTGTATAAGCTTCGCGTTATCCAATTTACGATAAAGGTACATTTACTTCATTAAAACTATTAAGATATCTACTAATAACGATTATGTTCAATATTGTGATTTTACACAAGCATGTTTTATTATTATAAGTTCTCCTCGGTAACACGTTACAAGTGAAATATTTTTATGAACATATATTTATTTCATTTATTAGGTACACATTGATCTATTTAAGATCGACAATTATTTAAATAGCGAAACAATTACGGACATTCAACACATTCTATTGATATGATTAAATAGGTACGCGTAAATTTTTCTAAAACATATTCTTGTGATATATCGTCGATTACGTCCGTTAAAGTACATCAGTGATCGATTATCGTAATTATAACACTCTAAATAATACTGCAAGATGTTATAAATTTTATATTGACACGCATAATTTTTCATCTCTGATAAAATTTGACATTTCATGTCGTACTTAATCATTAATAATCTCAACACAGAATTCTATATGCCATAAAGGCGCAAAACAATCAAAATACCTTAAATTTAAAAATTTATTCATATTAACATTTTTTTAAAAAGAAGCTGGAACATTCATTAATTAACAAAAACTTGTGATAAAATTAGGCTCTCCAACGATTAATTACTATCGAATAATTTATCAAGCAGTGTACAAAATTGTCACATGTATATTCTGGAACATTCGTTTGTTCTTTTCCGAAACTTGTCGGATTTTTCTGTAACCCTGTAGGCCGATATATTCGTTCATACTCGCCAAAGAAGTAGATGATTTGTCGAATCCTCCCTTCCTGCGTCCTCTGTCATGGATGAACTTCTGAAGTCTTCGTAACCATCTCCGCCGGAGATGATTAAAGTCTCCTTATTATTCTGAGTGGTTTCCGTCTGTTTCTGCATTTTCTCCGCGTTTGTGGAGCGTCGACTCAAAGCTTTCGACTTCAAGCTTTGGGTCGGCTTCGTCACAGGCTTCTGTGCCGCTGGATTTTCGACTATTGTCAGAAATCGTACGTGACCTGTGTGGCCATATGTAATACCTAAAACCGGTTAAATAATAAAAGAAAAATTAATCAACACAATTACACACTACATTACTAAACGATAAATAAGCAGACTAGATAGAAAGCAAGACAGTTATTAATCTGATAAGATTCTCAGCGTGGTACAATGAGTTTCCTTTTGCTCGGTTTTAATTTATAACCAGTCATAATAATTAAAGATGAGGAAGGCCAAATATATGGATAGACCGTAACAAGTGTGAATAAAGCTATGACTGCATAGAGTAAGAGATGAAAGGAAGAGGATGATTATGATAATGAATTAAAGATAAGCTACTCATAATAATGAAAGTATGTGGGCTGTCAAGAGTGGAGTGGGGAGGTGCTCACCGGAGAGCGGCGGCACGGCGAAGGCGCCGGTGCGGCGGTTGGGCGCGTTGTGCAGCGGCGCCGTGAGCAGCACGCCGGCGCTCGTGCCCACCCACAGCGTGTCGCGGTGCGCCAGCAGCGCCGTGACGCGCAGGCACGCCGCCTTGTGCTGCCGGATGATGTCGTCGCAGCCTGCGCACGCACGCCCGTTACTCCTCGCTCACCGCGCCTCCCGTCCACCACGCGCGTCACGTACCGTGCAGCATCTTGGTGACGTGCGGTGTGATGTTGATCTCCGCGAGCTGCTCCCGGCTGCTCGCGTTGTAGCAGCGCAGCTGGGCCGCGTTGTGCAGAGACAGCCAGATCGAGCCCCCGGCCACCGCCATGTGGCTTATCGGCTTCGTTTCTGAACTTATTTGGAATGTTTCGTCCACCTGTAGATAAATCGAAACTGTCATTGATTTCTAGCTTAAAATTCCTAAAATTATACTTTAATGTTCAGTATACTTCTTTGTCGAGTGAATATGTTTTGATATAAGTAAAATTAGTAAACAAAATGAGAATATGTTATCTCTGATATCATTCTATTATATTTTAATAAGTTCTATTACAAAAACTTTCCAACCGTGCCATTCCAAACGAATAAAATTTATGATATAAATGGACAATTTACCAGCACCAAAAGTATGAAACTGGCTTAAAATTCAGATCCAAGGTCCGATTCACGCATACGTATGTACTATCTCACAGATAATAATTAAAAGAGCAACTGGCACGGTACCTGCAAGGTGTGCGGGTTTATAATTTTGATGGAGGAGTGCGTGGCGCACCACAGCCGGCTCTCCGACAGCAGCATGCTGCTCACGGGGGTGTTGCCAGTGCCCACGGGGATGGTGCAGCGCTCCGACCACGACCCATCTGTCACCACGACTTACATAAGCTTGGGAACGCCAATATATACACTAGTTGTTTTACATAAATTGGGTAAGTTTTAGAAATATATTTATTAGCTAATCATCGCTTGCGTAAATGAACAAACATGAAAAATACAAAAATACTTACCTACTTCCATGCATGCATGTAATCCGAAGAAATCGTTAAATTAAAACTAGCTTTACCTATAAATTTTGTTAATTGTCGGCCTTACTTTCATACGTTGCTTAGCGACTGTTTAGGTAAATAGTCATTTCGCTCTTTCTGTCATTATTGATTTGACATTCGAAAGAAGAAGACGCAACATTGTTTAACCATTCCGCTGAACAACTTTTATAAGTAATCCTGTGGGAGATTAGTTAATACTGTCTTCATCTTTCGTTCATGTCAAAACCATTATGACAGAAAGATAGACCAATGTTTAAAAAAGCACTGATATAAAAACAGAATCTACAATTTGTTAAATTGGTAATGACGGTTTTTACTTAGTTAGGGATGTTCTAAGTTTAACGTATGTATCTGTGTTTAATACAAGAATTAAAATATAACTAGGTACTTATAATTAAGTTGAAATGCCAACAAAACATTTGATTTTTTTTTACTTTTTAGGGGGTTAGTTTTTAGTTTGGGGTTTATTTAAATATTTAATTCAATTTTAGTTAATGTGCTAAAATTTTGGTTTCATACTAAAAATATTTTTACAATTTCTTTTACTACAATTTTTGAATATATTTTATGTCTTTTGAAGACATAAAATATGTCAAAAAATTCAACCATTAAATAAACACTGAACTTCATGATATTTACCGATATCTCTGCAATAGACAACCAGGTCACCGTTCCCAAGCGCAACAAATACTTTTCCCTCCACGAAACTGAAATTGAAAACAAAATATTGCTACATAAACCAAAAATATTGTACTTTTTTATAGCGTAGTATTTTTTAGTAGTATATGGGCCTCTTGATGGAAAGTGGTCACCAACGACCACAGACACTGGAATTGTAAGAAATGTTAACTATCGCTTACATCGCCAATGTGCCACGAACCGTGGGAACTAAGATGTTATGTCCCTTGTGCCTGTAATTACACTGGCTCATTTACCCTTCAAACCGCAACACAACAATACAAAGTACTGCTGTTTTGCGGTAGAATATCTGATGAGTGGGTGGTTCCTACCCAGACGAGCTCGCACAAAGCTCTACCACCGAGTATATTAGCTAGCGCTTTACCCACGGCTCCTATCATCATTCAGAATTGCTTACTCATAACTCTTTCTTCAAATCAACTCAGAGTTCCATTTTCAAAAAAGCGTCGTTAGTATTGTGTAAAAGGAACCCGTATGCAATTTTTCATAGTGCTAGCCCCAGTATTTTGGGCTTGTCAGTCAGTCAGTCTGCTATTTTTTTTATATATTTTATATCCAAAAATATGTACACATATATAGAAGATCATAATAATACTCACACAATGGAATGCACTCCAGAATTGTGTTGTAGTTTCACTTTGTTCTTCTTGATTCGTATATTGTCTAAGCAGTTATAGACGTGTATACAGCCGTCCTCAGTACCGAGCCACATCGTCGGCTGGTTGGCTGTAGTGGCGCTGTCCTCGGATGACTGTCTACTGGCTGGTGATGACAAAGTACCTGTATAACGAAGAATTATTCTTAGTAAGCATAGAGAGATAAAGGATAATAAGCCATCATAACATAAATATTCCACCACTGATTATAGATTTTAACAAAAATATAATAAATTTCATGTTCTCTTTTAACTCGTTCACGTATGAAGCAATGAACGAGTAAAGTACAAATGAGGTGTAACCTCTATTAAAACATATTAGTAATTTATTTACCTTTATTCAGGACAATATTTAATTACAAAAAATTAAATGTGAAAATGTTGCATTTATGTATTTCTGATCAGCTTAAAGATTAAATAACATAGGAAAAGAATTTAAAAACATATATTTTTAATAATACATAAAAAAAATCATACCAGCCATCGCACGTCCAGGAACTATGTAGCAATGAAAGGGTATAAAGTTGATTATACGGAAAGGAAAAACATGCACTGAACCCAAACTATCACAAAACATTAGTGTTGGTTTGAATAAATTACAATGGAAAATACCTAATGGGGGTTTAACATAAGATATGAAACAAGTTAGGAGTAACATTGTGCTGATAATGATTTAAATTTGGAAGACTGTTTACTTGGTTAATTATCATTTAATTTCCTGTTACATAAAGATTCACAAATGCATATGAGAACGTACTTGAATGAATTGTATGAAGTAAATGAGATAAGTTTCTTATTAAAGCAGTAAGAATATTACATTGAATTTTTTACACAAGTAATGGACATAAAAAATCATAATCTTTCATATTTTTTATGGTCATGTATATTTTTTATTATATTCAAAGAATAGCGAAGGTAAAACGTTTATTCGAATTTTATAAACAGAAATTATAGGATATATCGCACACCTAGATCTAAAGAGGTATTAACTCAAAAAAGCACTTTTTTCAAAAAACACGAAAAACTGTTTTCTCTGTCCCCATGCACTGCAGGAGCGTTTTGTTTTTATGGTTTGCTTTATTTATATACAAGAATAATTATCTTGTAGTAATTTAGTGTTTTATACACGTTTTAAGGCTAAAAATCGGATTTTTTTGAATTATTTCCCTTTTGTTTATCAATGTATATATATTTGTTATACTAATTTGAGTTGAGCCTCTGTTGCTGAATTAAGTTTTTAGTTGACTCTCTTTTGAAGAGGCATTATACATTTAGAAAGCAATGACTTTTTGAATTATTTATAATAAGACCAATTGACACAGTGTGCTATGACCAACAGTAAGAGTATATTATTTGTTGATAAAAAATTTAAAAAAACTACTGCAGTTAATCAATATTATTTATTAGTACTATTATTATTAGTAGCATTAACTTATGTCAGTCTCATGAACCTAAATGGATCATAACTCTTAAACAAAACATAAAATATATTGCAAACTAGAAAAAACAGTTTTAAATGCCCATCTGAATCATTACAATCATATTTGTCTTACACTTACAGAATTATAATTATAATTCTATTTTAATGCTTATTCTTGTAGAATAAAAAACACTCTTATGAATAAAAAGTTATCATCTTTAAACTTAGTTAAAATATATACTAATAATGGCACATAGAAATAGTCGTTAATAAAATACACCTTATTTATATTAATAGCCCTTACTTATATTTTGTACTAGGTACTGAAGAACTTTATTAATTCGCTGTAATGAGATCTAATGAGTTAAGAATATTCTGATAACAATAATGCACTTAATTTTTATTACCGCCAAGAATATTCTTATAATAGAGATCATAATAAGGTTTTGGAATAACATTCTTATCAATCAAATCTTGAATGTCTTTTTTTTTTGCATCCGATAATGCAATTTTTTCATTGTAGGCTTGTGTTAATCCAATTGAAAATGTCGTCTGATTTATGGCTACCCCAGTTCCTCTTGTGCGGAGGGGCCTCTTTTTCACACACACTTTTCTATAAGCTTCTTCAGCAAATGATGTTTTATAGAAAAATGTATCAGGGTGTTCTTTTTCAACTCTGAGTACCTTAATGTCATGCCACTTAATTTGATTTTTTTCTTCATCTACATTAAAATTCGTGCCCCATGATTCCTGTAATGCTTTAACATCATAAAATTGATTGTAGGTCATTTCAATAACTTTGTAAGGTTTTCCAGTCTTTTTTGCAGTGGTAATTAACGTTTTATATTGTTCTGGTATGTAAATTGGACCTGACTGCAAAAATCTTTTGATTTGTCTTTCAATCACACTATGTGTGTTATCTCCTTCGTTCTGTGAATGACCGCGTATTAAAAACTTGTGAGTTATAGACTTAACTGAGAATTTGTTGACGGCGTAGGCATAGGCAGATAAAAGAAACTTATTTTTTTGTTGACCGCCACAATTATCCGAATAGAAAATGACGTCAATTTCTTTGTTGAGATTTTGGTCTATCTTTAATTTAATGTAGTTAAGTACGCAGCTGCTAATTTCAATAGCTCCTCTCTTTCCCTCTGTTTCATCCCAAAAGTAGCATATGACATCTTTTGCCCTTAAATCGCTGATAGTAAAATTAAGACAGTTGATTCTGGATTTATAGAAGAACAAGGATATTTGTCCTTTAGGAATCTGCAATACAGCCTGTAAGTCGTAAACTGCTACGATTGTGCTACCATCTGTCCTATTCTTGTCATTTTCTTTTTCAGTCCTTGCAAAATCTTTTTCTTTTAGATGCTCTTCATATTCCTGGATTAACTTGCACTTTTCTTCTTCGTTTGAATTCTTGTACCTTTCGCACAAATCGCATTGATCTTTCTTCGGTACAAAGAAAGAAATGTTAAATTCGGTATTAAATATCCTGTTGAATGTAGAAGACGTGGCAACCGGTAGTCCATTCTCTTCACGAATTTTTTTATAGTCTCGGTAGATATCTGCTAATGATTTATCACTTGCTATGAATTCTCTTGTTGTTTGGGCTCTCAAATAGTGCGATTCAATTCGGGGAATAGAATTTATAAAATCTTTAACGCTCTGTCTAATTTGTGGGTCAATAGTTGGATGATGATTGTGTTTTCCTCTAAAATCGGCTTGAATAATACCTGATTTTGTTTTCTTCGAAAGTGCTGTTTTTATCGCTTTATTGCTCAAATCAAGAGTGGATTTGAAAAATGGCTTGCATACTCTTATTTTGGATCCTTTAATTTCAAAGTAAAAGGCATTGTTGAGGGCTCTAAAATTTTGTGTACTTGAGTATCGATATTTAGGCTTTATTTGTTGCGAGTGGCGTACTATGAATTCTCTTTGCCTTTCAAGATCGCTGAGTGCCCAATATGCGTCAAAGACCTGTTGTCTTGACATCTCGTCCACTTTATCTTTGCATTTTAGGCGACATTTGTCTCCGCAGGGTGGTCCAACCTTTCTTTCTAGTATTAGTTTCTTAGATTTCGACAGGGACTGGTAGGCTTTGCCAGAATTTCTCAGTTGTTTCGCGATTTTCGACTTCCACGTTGATGGTTTGCGTACTCTCTTTTTACCCTTTTTTTCGATCTCAATACCAGTTTTAGGAACCATAACATTTTCCGGGCTTACTTGCTTACTATCATCGGTATCCGACGAACTCGAGTTGCTGTTGCTGGTGCTGGACGAAGTCACCGATGATGATGAAGGTACAACCTTAGATGGGAGCTCATTTTTGTTTAACAATTGAAAATTAGGATCTTCATCGGAGTCATCAATATCACTTTCATCGCTCCGGATCGGTGAAATATAGTAGTTCGGGGTAACAGAATTTTGTTGTTTAGACGTGCTAGGGAGAGATGTATTAACCAGTGTCAAGACAGCATGAGTTTCTTTGGATGAAACTTTATCACTTGTTGACATCTTCAAGTTATCTTCCACGGTTGCATGTTGAGTAAAAGTGATAGGAGGAGCAATATTTTCTTTATTCTGTTTTTTTACCATATTTACTAAAAATCGCCCGCGTTGCATTGTTTTCCTAAAATATAAAATGTTTATTTTATTAACTTACAGAGTCATGCGCCCCAAATAGATTTGAAAAGCCCATAAAAAACATTTTTGATCTTTTTAGCTATGTTGTAAAAATATATTTGTCAGAAACCATCTAAAGGGACCCAACTTGAAAAATTGGCAGTAAAAAAGGAACAAACTTTGTTAATGCTAAGATGAATATTAAATTGTACTAAGACCTAAAAACTCCAATCGTCAATAACGAAATAAGTTTAATTTTGATAAGATTTTATAGAAAAAAGAGAGCATAAAATATGATTCAACAAAACAGACACAACTAAAAAATCAAAAATGTTTCAACAATAGGGTAACAACTCAAAATAAAAATAAAAACTTTACTCACCTTGCCAGCAATACAGGTTTAACTCAAAATGTTGTATCCATTTAATCAGCACTAACCATCTAAAAGGTCACAATTTAAAATAATACTGCTTCAAATTTCAACTAAACTGGTACAACTCAAAATAACTCCAAACTTTTTACGGAGGACACGTGCACTCCACTTCTAATTCTGATTGCAACTAGCGTTGTTCCGGTTTAGGCGCGGGAGGAGCTGGCTCGCTCGTTCAACAAAAGGGACTCTAGGCGCCATCTAGTGTTGAGTTTTGCACTTATTTTTAAATCTGTTTATTGGTCAGATAGGTATCCGTATAGGAAATTAAATGGTGAGCATAACTCAATCACACAGATTTTTGACTTAACTCTCTTTAGATCTAGGTGTGCGATATATATTTTGTATAAAATGACTAACTCATTTAAAGAAATTAATAAATTATGATTGCTTTAGAATAATTGAGTTATACTGAAAATAACCTAAAGATCTACATATTTCGTTTATTGAAAAGTGCAATAAAAAAGGGGATGAATGTTAAGAAAAACATTAATGACTATTAAATATAAAACTAATCTTCTAAAGCAAAGATAACCTTACCAGACGTTATGCCCATTGCTTGTTTATCAACCGCTGGATTGGAGCTGGACTTCATCACGGGGTGTACTGGTATATTCTGTCCGGTGTGAGGAGTACTGAGACTCTTGCTATGGTTCGGAGTAAGAGTCCGGTGGTTCCCGAGGGTCAAGTTTTGGAGACGGAGGCTAGCTGATTCCTGGCTCCTCTCGGACTGAGCGTCCTGGTTTTCGCTGGTCGATGAACCGTCGTCTTCATCATCGCTTGATGATGAACTAATTGGTGAAAATAAATCTTTTTTATAATTATTATTAAGAGATACTTAAAGAACAATATGGTTATTTTAAATTATATCTTTGCACCGCTGGCAATTAAAACGATTGGTTATAAAATTATTATAATTCAAGAGTGTTCTCCAAATAAGTGATATTCTGATTACTATATTTACCTGTCTAGTCGTATATTTTTGCAGCTCTCATCTGGATCCGAAATGCTAATGCCAGGCTTAGTGGATCCTGAACTGTTTAAGGAACTTGTACTTCTGCAAATAAGATATGTGATTTTGAGAAAGAACACAAATTTTATAAACAAAATCTGCTAATAATGTATTTCTTGGCATAATTAAAATCCATTAATCTAATAATCTTACAGGTCCTTTTCAATTTTAAACGTGTTTGATAGTATTTTTTTTATTTTAGCTACCTCAAGTACTATAATACATTTGAGGTTGTACCGAAATATGACTTTTTTATGTATCTAATATATATAGGCAGACAAATGGCTTGATGGACGTGTTCAACACAGCCGATAAACATTGATACTAGAAAAAATGTTAATCATCTCTTACATCGGCAAGGCGCCTTCAACCTCGGAAACTAAGTACATACGAGTATGTCCTTTGTGCCTACTGTTTACATTTGCTAGGCGAAACACAACAATGTATTTCATCTATTGATCTACTGATCTAGTCAAGTTGTTAGATACAAGGACCAAGGTCCTCGGTTCGAATCTCAGGTCGGACAAATAAAAAGTTATCGAGTTCATCTGTCGAAAATTCTCAGTAGCAGCCCGGAGTCTGGAAGTCGGAAGCGTGTACATTCCCGTGCATCGGAAAGTACGCTAGCCATTTTCCTGCGTCTGAACTCTTTCCGGTCGCGTCGGATCGCCGGCTCATCGGCTTACGAGAGAGAGGGAATGGAGAGTACGACGACGCCTACACTCGTGCACGTAATACGGCGTGCGCAGTCGGCTAGTCTCCCGGGTGTGCTCACGGTATGTCGAGCGTGTGCTGCTTGGCGAGCGCGGGCGCGGGCGGCACGCAGGCGACGCACAGGATGCGCGCGTTGCACACACCGTTGCACGACGTCACCTGCGGCTTGGGCGACAGCGTCAGCACGCACACCTGCCCCACGTAGCCGTCGCTGTTGCACACCTGCGCCGGGGGCGCGACTTTCGTATTTACTCTTTATTTGTGGTTTTACATCGCCATTATTTATTTCAGATGTACGGTAATATTCCTAAGTTAATATTTGGTAGCTTGAAGTTTTTATATTTAATTGTTTTATTTAAAGTCTACTACGATAGATAGTAAAAGACACTTCTTAACGTCACAATTCAGAGCCACGTTAGGCAATGTCCCGTTCGTTCGTTCGACCTATTCGTATAAACACATATTTGAAAAACATGTGCTGCTCATATTTTCATATTTCATTTTAATAATACGTTTTTTTTTTTGTAACATAGGGAGGCGATCGTGCATATTGGCCGCCTGATGGTAAGTGGTCACCAACGCCCATAGACAATGGCATTGTAAGAGATGTCAACCATCGCTTACATCGCCAATACGCCACCAATCTTGGGAACTAAGATGTTATGTCCCTGGTGCCTGTTATTACACTGGTTCACTCACCCTTCAAACCGAAACACAACAATAGCAAGCAATGCTGTTTTGGGGTAGAATATCTGATGAGTCGGTGATACCTACCCAAGCGAGCTTGCACAAAGCCCTTCCACCGAGTAACGTTACCATTAAATAAACAAATTGGTCAATCTCTGCAACTTTTTTAAATTCTTTAGGAAGTCACGAAAAAGTATAAAACATTTTAACAATTTTGGTTGAAACTTAGGAATTCGAAATATAAACCAACATGTTAAGCAACACAAAAGTTACCGATTACATTACTCTTTAAGTGAAACTGGTTAGAAACTTACCCATACGTCAGGTGACTGCCCTTTCGGTGGGAGAGTGGGGGCCGCACACGTAAACTGCAGCCCAGCTCTAGTTTTACGTATCGGAACTGGGGAAAGGAATTCAGGGGCTGGTCTTTCTTGACCATATACACCTGAAATTAATATTTCAAATTGCAAAATATACTGCTTAATGACATTACTGCCCAAAAAAAATAGTTTTTTTTTTTTATACTTACATAGCTTCTGTTTGGTATCATTTATCAATTCCTCCCAATTACTCCTCTTCTCAGTTTTAGAAAAGATGATAGTGAGGTTCTCTGGTCCGCTCCTAGAATAAAATATGCAACATCACAAGTGAGTAATTATATAAAATAATTGGCCTAAAATTATCTTTATAGATTGTTTAATTAACTTTTGAAATAAGACAGAAAACCAATTAAAAAAGAAAGAGTTAATTTATATTTAGCTTAGAAAATAAAATTATATTAATGTGTTATTAAGTTAAATGATAATTATCATATTATAAAATCATTTAACGTTATTTAATTGAGTAATATAAATTACATATCAACCAGTTAATTTAAATGTCTCTAAAGTACGTTAATATTACTTATTTTGTAACACATTACCTCGAGTTACATCATGATTATAAGGCATATGATCATGATGTAACTCGATTTACTTATTTTTTCAAAATAAGGAAGAATTTATAGGAGTTTTTCCGTTGGCATTTATATGTTATAATTATTTTCACTAACACTTAAAGGTATAAATACTTATGCGAGTTCATCCATTCTTCCTACAAAAATATCGCTTAACAATCAATAGCTTGTAAGTTGGTTTGTCCTTTAGTTAGGCAGCAATGCAAAGCATTCTCAATAACCTGAATCACCCTCAAGGAAGAGGACAAAAAGAGGTTGAAGAAGAAAAAAAAAATATAATACTTACGACGTACTGACACTCATCTCCATGTAACAAAGCTGCGTGTCACTGTTCTGCCTTTCAGACAGCTGTCGGTTGACGGTATGCAGCATATCCCTGACGAGCTCCTCCAGCTGGGAGTGCTGCGTGTGCAGCGCTGCCACATGCTCCGATATTTGTGTTAATGTATTAACATCTTCTGTAAGTGTTTCTACTTCATGCATTATTCGTCTTATGTTTTCGTCTTTTGCTAAAATTATATTAAATATGTAATTACTAGTCCGTTTAGGTTTGGCTTCGTGTGAGTACGCCTGGGTATACTCATGTATTATTCTGCAGAACAGGTCGGTATCGCTGTGTTTCAATTTGTACGTTGATTGTACCAGCGTAACAGGCAATTAGGATGGACATTTTTTGCAGTTGGTGTCGCAATAGTAAATATTTTTAGTGGCAATGTCTAACGACGGTGACCAAATACCAACCTCTGTCTCTAAACTGATATGTCATCTCGTCCGAAATCTTATATCTTACGAAATTTAGAGCTATACATATATCTCAATTAATCACAAACACAATATATAAACCATATTGTAGTTAATTTAAATTTGACTAAGAAGTGTTCAATTAAATATTTCATAATTGTAGTAGTGTGGCATTTGCGATAAATAACATAACATAACGTAACATAAACTTTAATGTTGAGCCAGAGCATCTTCTCTTGTTAATAAATAGATTTAAAACGCTGAAGCTTAGAGCTCATGAATACAAATCAAAATAAGAACAACTAAAACATACCGCGATCCAAATAAAGTCGTATCGTTGCCATAAAAATATCATAAAGTAAAATTTATTTCACTTATATGTGTAATATATATCTTACCTTTAACGATTTCAACATCAGCCAACGATATCCTCATTAGAAGTTTATACTTATTCCCTTCCATCTGACTAGCTATACTACTTTGATATGTTCTGTAATAAATTTAATAATACGTTGTAACTTTTTTATACTAGCCTTGTTACAGGAAAATGAACAAAGAAACTCGAACGTTTTTTTTTTTTTTTTGTTTACAACCATTTTTTTAACGAGTGTAAGAACTAGATTTTTTTACAAAACATTGCTCATGTTATTATCAATCTACTAAATCTTGTAGTGGGATGATATATGGGGTACATCAAAACGCTTTAAACTTACATAGTATTACGAGTATTTTTACAGAGCTATTAGAAAGACTAGAATCAGGTCGGTTGTTGATTCATACAAAACATCATCACACCTACTTAATAAATGTGACTTCAGATATTTATTACACGTTATTGTAAATTGCCCTAACGGGGACTTAATGTTTCTGTATTATTTGTCATTCCAAAAGGTATGCAAAATTAGTCAGTAGGACATAAATCTAAGTATTAATAAACACAAAATTCATAAGTTTATTTCAATCTTTTAATTTAAAAATAATATATAAATATTTTTATTCAATAAAATAGTAACGGCACAAAGATAATTTTACTATTCATCACATTTCTATGGTAATTACTATGGTATAAACAAAAATATATTTTATCAATCTTACATGCATTGTTTCAAATTTTAAAATATTACACAAAATTGTATAATACATAATATGTACTGCAAAAACGAACGAACGGATTTATCTAGTAAACTATAAAACTTACGGAATGGGTTTCTTTATGGTGCCAGTCCTTCTTTTAACGCTAGTTATAAGAAGCGTATCGTTGAATAGAAACAGCGCTCTGTCCTTAATTGTTCCTTGCGCTGACGGCATCGTGACCATTTCATGTCTTATAAACGTCCTATCAGCTGTCACCAAGTTTGATAGACCTTCAATCATTTGCTCGAGTTCTCTGAGAGTTTGCTGCTGTTGTTCCAACTCTAAGCTTTCTCTCTCTGTACAGTTTATCAGCTCTAAGAGGTCGTGGATCTCTTTTTGAGCTTCGAGGAGCAATTTGTGGTCAGGATGTGATTGATCTGTAAATTAAATGCTCAAATATTTCTGGAATTGATTTTGGATTTCTTCTATACCTATATTAGACAATATGCTTTTATGACAAGTTTATAAGAATCATGTTAGGTAATTTCGTATAAAATAGTTTTGTATAATGTGACGACCACATTAACTCGCAGAGATTCGTTCCACGTTGTCTTAAAAAAAATGTGTGTGTACAATATGCCCATATCGTCCACACACTTAAAAGAATTTCGCATTTTAAAAATTTCGTGATAATTCAAAACAAAAGATCAAAACATGAAAATCACCGTAAACGCGAGATCAAGCTAAGTGTAGCCAACCGCACGAACTTTATCTCAATAAAAGCCTAAATTAATGTGATGTGCTGCAATTTACCGACAGCCGTGTGACGGGCAGTCTAGTTCTTCTAGCTAGAATTTCGCAATATGACAAATTGCTTGTCCAGATGTGTTACAACGCAAATATTCGCCTTGTCGCGACAAATTAACCGCAGCATCATAGTAAATAATTTCATAGATATTGTAATCATCTGAGGCAGAATGATTCCCATACCGTATAGTTTGGAATGAAAACATTAGTCTTTTCATCAATTTTGACCTAGATTAATGATACAATTGAACTCAACTTTTGTTTATCATGTGGTAAAAGAGCTAAATGTGATTCTTATTTAAAATGTTATGTACCTGTGTGTTTAATCAGCCTTTGTATTAAGAGCTTGTAACTCGGGAACTTCTGAACTGGTTTTATAAGAAGATTATCCAGCGATAACTTTCCTTTATGGTCCCTTGCCATCGCGTCCAGGAATTTCGCAAAGGCTGGCCTCGAAGCTGCTGCATTCTTTATAGTTTCTTTCGCTTTCTTTAAATTGTTGATGAAGGACATATAAGTGTCCATTACGGTGGGTTTGGTAAACTAAAAAGATAATGAATAAATCTATTAATTTAAAGACTTTAATTAAATTAACCTTCAAGCACTGAAATAAATTAGATTGAGGTAGACGTATAATTTGTTTAATAAAAGAATAATAATAATAATAATAATGTCCTCCAGACCGATTTCGGCCACGGCGGCCAATCTCAAAAGAGAAAGCCAACTGCGCAGGACATATTATAGTGCACAAGTGTGGGCGCCTACACATGTCCACTCTCTATTCTCTAACTCTCAAGTTGAGAGTGTACACACACCCAACTTCCAGACTCCGTGCTACTAAATTTTCGAATGAAAAACTCAATAACTTTTTAATCGCCCGATCTGGAATTTGATCCCAGGATCTCCGGGTCTGCGGTCTTACATCTAGCCACTAGACCAATGAGGCAGTCAAAAGGATAAAAGGTCATAAAAATATATAAAAATTCTAGGAAGGATGCTTATAAATCACACACTTTAAGCTTTTATGAAATCCATTAAAGCAATAAATTCACACAGAGCTAGAAATTGAACAACAATAACACGCGCACTAAAATAATTGAAAACTTTTAATTTTATTAGGACCAATGTTACTCCGTCGATTTTTTAGTCTACTGACACTAAGCGATAAGTAGAAATAACTTACCACATCTAAGAAAACGTCGCCAACTTTTTGCTGCAGATCCCATTGTTCCAGCCTTCGCCTTAACTGCTCGAGGAACACTTGGTGCACGTTCAGTATCGCCGGTACTTGGTAAAATATCTCGTCCACCACAAACGCATCGAGGAGACCAGCATTCTCTGGACTCTTAAGTGGTTGTAGGTATTTCTGTTGATTGCAATTATTAAAATATTTTAAAATCATTATACGAATCGTTTTTGTTCTCATATTAAGTAAGTAAAAAAGTGATTATTATATTAAATAGTGTATTAAATAACGACCTAATAATTAACTAAAAAATAATACTCTTTGATTTTTGAAGTTTTTTTTTAGATATTTTAAATTCTTCGTCAGTTTTTTTGTAACAAATCAGATATTTCACGAATTCTTATAGGTATTTATGGTGATAGTGGAAAAATATTTCACTATTTATTTTTATTTTTATAGTATAGGTTAGTGGACGAGCATATGGGCCACCTGATGGTATGTGGTCACCAACGCCCATAGATTATGTTATTGTAAGAAATGTTAACCATCGCTTACATCGCCAATACACCACCAGTTCTGGGAGCTAAGATGTTATGTCCCTTGTGCCTTTAATTACACTGGCTCACTCACCATTCAAACCGGAACACAACAATACCAAGTACTGCTGATTTGCGGTAGAATATCTGAGAGTATATGAGTGGGCGGTACCTACCCAGACCAGCTTGCACAAAGCTCTACCACCTAGAGCAACTTACTAATAATGTAACATAAATGTCAATGTCATTATACTATTATTTAAGCAATTAATTTAGCAATTTAGCGCTGCTTAGTTTATTTTTTTATTTTTTATTGTATAGGTAGGCGGACGAGCATATGGGACACCTGATGGTAAGTAGTCACCAACGCCCATAGACAATGGCATTGTAAGAAATGTTAACCATCGCTTACATTGCCAATGCGCCACCAACCTTGGGAACTAAGATGTTATGTCCCTTGTGCCTGTAATTACACTGGCTCACTCACCCTTCAAACCGGAACACAACATTACAAAGTACTGCTGTTTTGCGGTAGAATATCTGAGAGTATATGAGTGGGCGGTACCTACCCAGACCAGCTTGCACAAAGCTCTACCACCTAGAGCTACTTACTAATAATGTAACATAAATGTCAATGTCATTATACTATTATCTAAGCAATTAATTTAGCAATCTAGCGCTGCTTAGTGCTACATCTAACGTAATACAATCAACAGCTGAGCCACTAAGTGCCGCTGTGGAGCGGAAAATTTGCCACTGTGGTAAGGGGTGTCGTTCTAACGCGCCTAATAAAACGCAAATAAAAATAGTAAGTTGTTCTCTTAATTACATAAATTTTCATTAAAAATTGATTTATAAGGTATTAGTTTAACTTCAAATATTATTTAGTGTGTGGAAGATACATCTTAGATATTGCTATTAGAACATTGACAGTATAATTTGAAGGCACACGGTACAGTACTAACGGCTAACTAGCCATAGTGACCATATTACCCATTTTTCTTCTGATATTAAATATATACAGAACACTCATTCTAATAAGGAAGTGTAAGATTGATTTGAAATTGAGAGTATTCAACAATTTAACGAAATAGTAAAATATAATTTACATCACAACTTGTTAATATGTACAAGAAATAAATTAGGTGGCGAAATCATATTTAAAATTAAAATCAATCGTTCAATTCACATTTTAATCATCCCACGAAACAGTATCAAAGAAAGACATCAATGGAATACGGAAAATCCGTACAATCATGCCAAAAATTTGCCAGCCCTGATATTTCGATGAGCACGTAAATATCATGAATTTGTCACCCGCCACTTAATTTAGAACGGATGAACGGACAGAGTTATTATTATAATTTTATGATGCCCTTATAATTCAGAAAAGTGACATCTAAAATACGTACGAGATCCAACCAAGCGATAATATTTCGTATACACTTCAAATAAAGTTCATAATTGTGTGTAATTTGTTTTACTTTGTGAGGGATGGTGATTAAAGTTTTTGGAGAATACATTTTACGATATAAATTTAACGTAAATTTAATATAATCTTCGATATCAAGGTTATAGGCAACTGCGCAGGAGATGAAACAAGTGTGTAGTGCAATGCAACAAAGAAGCACTTTCTAATTCCTCACTATAATAGTCAATCAATGCAGCTAAGACAATCTGACAAAACGGAAATTTCTTTCATCACAGGGCCGATAGCTTTATATGCATTTTGAGGTATGGGCGTTTAATACTGACTAAGACATCTTCCTTATTGCGTCAACAGCCCGCACGGAAACCCTTAAAAACTTAGTAGATCCGTGATTATCAACACACGGCTTATTGTACCCTTGTAATCTAGCCACAAAACGAATGCACACTTTTTTTAAACTCTCCATCGATATTCTTCAACGGCAATTTATAATAGATATATTCTGTACGTGTAATAACAAGACTCTCTCAATCATCTATAGCTAGGATGGGGATTGCAATTAAATTGCTGCTTGAATAATACTGCTAGAAATATTGCCATTACTCGAGTTTTGAAATAATAATCAGCTAACATATATTACTGAACATTAATAACGTATTGTCTATGCATCACTTCGCTTATATTAGCCGATACATAAATAATTCAGTGATATTGATATTGATACTGTCCGATGTCAGTCAAGTTATTCTCAATATATATATAGTCAGCTTCGCAGAAGCATATTACAGTACTAAAATAAATGAACACTCATAGGTAAACTCTCAATTCCCTTATTCTTATCCGATGGGACAATACAGCAAGAGTGAGTTGAGGTGAAAAACTAATGGCTTTACTACGGACTGTAAACACGGCTAACTTTACAGGAAAACTAATTCTCCACTGGTTTAACCAGGGTGTCAGGTTTTGCAGTCATTTACCTTGACTAAAATCTCCAACGCCTCCACATAAGACTTTTCAGTCTCATACAGTTCGACCACCACGTGAGTCCGTGTGTCCTGAAAGAAAAAAAAATGTATTAAAAAAACAAATTTCATCAATTTTAAATGTACTTAAAAATAAAATACATCATTTGTACATAAAAATTATCCATCGTTGTTTGACATCGAAATACAAATACTCGTATATGTTAATTATAAAAAAGTAAATGCTTTATTGCAGTTTATTTTTAATCAGGTAACAAAAGAAGGTTACGCAACAACTTTCAACGTCCAACTTGTACTGTAACAAACAATCGCCGTTCTGTAAGCTGTCTAACTTAGTATCATTCGAACTTAACTTCGTAATAATTGATGAGATATTGATCGAACGGCTATTGAGTAGATAATAGCCACTCGGTTATTCAAATGGTAATAAATTACTATCGACTGACGTAATTGGGCAAAATCTGGTGACATTATCAATATTATAATTAGTATTGCTTTGTTGGTTGAGAATATTCATCAATACAACGCTGTCCACTCTGAAATAATTTGACAGTTACGGCCTCGTTTAGCGGGTGTGTAGTTAAAAACCGATTTCGTTCTTTCTGTCTTTATTGATTTGACACACGGTCGTATACACAGGTCTTGCAACAGAGTCCAATTTCAGTGGTGAGAGAAGTATTGTGTCATTTAATCATTGTTATATCGTTTTGTTGAGTTTTGCGGATTTTTTGTTATTTTTGTTTTGTTATTTAACTGTTTTGTTTTGATTTGAAAAAGTGTTCGGGATAATTATTACTCGAATTGTCATACCTCTGGCGGCCGTAAATTGAACTTAACAGCGTCATTATGTCAACGTACCCCATATTGAAGTTGCAAGACCTGTGTATACGACCGTGATTTGACATTCGAAAGAAGAAGGCACAGCATTGTTTAAGTAATACCCCTGAACAGCGTTTATAAATAGTGTTTATTTGGTGAAATTTCTAGAAAGAATAATTTCAATAGTTTTGACACGGAAGCATAAATACCTAATGTGATATGATTTGTTAGGTACGATTGAAACTGATCACATAATTTTATTCCATAACCTGTCATATTTATTTCTTTATAACAGTATTATTAATATTTCTTTGTATTCTTGACACCTATAAGCCTTGTCAGCTTGTTTGGGTATATATTTTGACTAGCCTGTTGGTGTGGTTGATAAGATACTTGCCTTTCACGCCGCAGGTCGTGGTTTCGATTCCCACCCAGGACAGACATTTGTGTGCATGAACATGTCTGTTTGTCCTGAGTCTGGGTGTAATTATATAAGTATTTATTTACAAAAGTAGCCTATATATGTTGAATAATGAACACACATTCACATAAAAATTCAGTGACAACCCGGGAAAGCGTCACTGAATTTTTATGTGAATGTGTGTTCATTATTCATCTCATGTACAGTGGTAAAGGAAAACATTGTCAGAAAACCTGCATGTGGCGGATAAAACTGCCACGTGTATCCACCTACCATTGGAGCAACGTCGTGAAGTAAGCTCCAAGCATTCTCCTCAAAACGGAAAAGAGGCTTTAGCCCAGCTGTGGGACATTTACCGGCTATTAAAGCTTCCTGGACGCGGACTCCGCTTACGACGAAGGTTATAGATTTATGGTGATATCATATTGTTTCACTATACTCATACTTATATAAATGTACATAATTATGGCCTTCTACACAAGCAGGTTTTCCAACGATATTGTAACCGCTTTGAAAACACAAAATCCATGTGTTTCTGCCACTTTGCTCAAATGTTTAAGTCAAACTTACTTAAACATTTACGTTAGCACATAAATCTTATATCTAATACTAAAGACTAAATTTTATGAATCGTGTTTTAATATGATATCCAAAATAACGGCAAAATATTAATTAATAGTTTTAAAACATATATTAGATAAAATACAATCGTTTTTTTAATAAGATTATTATAACAGTTTTTATGACACAAATATAGTGAAGTTCACGTTACAATTATTACATAACTATTAACTTAAACATAACATTAAAATTGTTGTTAAAGTCACTTCATACGAAACCTTATTCAGTAGTTGTTGTTGGATACAATATTTTATGAGTTATCGATCGCACGTCGAGGTCGAAGTAGATAAGGGCCTTTAGAATCTTAAATCATGATTTTATATATGATAATGTTGTGGGAAGTAGGTCAGGATGAAACGTGTGATTTAGGCTTAGTAGTAATAGGTTAGAAATAGGTTTACATACATTGATGCGATTCTTTTTTTATAGGATAGTTAGGCGGACGAGCATATGGGCCACCTGATGGTAAGTGGTCACGAACACCCTCAGACATTGGTAATGTAAAAAATGTTAACCATGGCTTAGATCGCCAATGCGCCACCAACCTTGGGAACTAATATATTATGTCCCTTGTGCCTGTAATTGCTTTGGCTCATTCATCTTTCAAACCGAAAAACAACAATACTGAGTGTTGTTGACGGTAAAATATTTAATGAGCCGGTACCAAAAAGTGCTTGCACGAAACCCTACCAAATAAATATATTACTACAGGATTTACTTGGTGGTAGAGCTTTGTGCAAGCTCGTCTAGGTAGGTACCACCAACTCATCAAATATTCTACTGCAAAAGTTCCTAAATTTCCTAAGGTTGGTGGCGCATTAGCAATGTAAGGAATGGTTATTATTTCTAACAGTGCCAATGTTTATCGGAGGTGACTGCTTAACATCAAGTGGCAAATTTGGACATCCGTCTATTTCATAAAAAAATAACTTTTTATGGCGGGTAAATGAGCCACCTGATTACGCTTATAATGATTGGCACTTTGGCATTATAATTTCAAGTATTATAAGCCACTCTTTACACAGCCAGTGCACGGTTAACCAAATATCCTAAGACGTACTACTCGAACTGCCTGTAGTTACGCTGGCTTATTCAAACTGAATGATGAGGAACGCTTTCAATATAGAGTATTGATGTTTCACATTAGATTGATTAATGATAGAGGATCCAACACAAAGCGCTACCACTGATTTGGGTGTCTTTCTCATATTCCGTAATCCGTATGAGTTGTGGTGAGTACGAATTGCAAGATATAGATCCCTGCCCGAGGGCCTAGTTCTCGGTACAATGAGAAGGTTCTTGTAATTAAAATGTTAGTCAGCCCATAGAAGCCGAAGTTTATTAAAAGATTTGCTATCATTTTAACGATAATAATACGAAAGAGATAGATATATGCTATATTGTGAGATTAGCTTAGTGATTGTGAAGAACGGAAATCACTCCGGTGTCTTTGCACGCGGAACTCGGAAGACGATAATAGAAAGCGATAAATATAAGGCGTTTTTAATCTGACATCTCACGTTTTGCCGCATTAGCGTATCGAGTTTGAAAACGAATGGCTGGAATTTCTTGAGGTGATACGTACATATTAAAAATGTTTTTATTTGAAATGAAAAAAATGACTTCTGTTTTCTAAATTAACGCTTCGAATAAAAACGTTACTTTGTCTAAAACCAATTGAAATAAAACCGTAATTCGGTAAACACGTAAAACCTGAATCCAAGAATCAAAGAAAATGATCTCATAAACATTAAATATGTACCCGAATGTAGATAAAAAATATATATACACAAATTGAGAAACTCTTCCTTTTTCGAAATCGATGAAAAAGAAGATATCTGCTTCTCACAAGTATAGCATATTTGATAAATTTGTCCCTGTTAACATTCGATCTCGAATTTCGACCCTCTAATCTCATGATAACAAAACTTATTTATACGACTATACTAACTGTTTCTAGTTACTATGCAGTATTACATAAGTATAAGCCATAGTTATTTAACAAGATAAAATTAGCCCGTATCCTCACGGGTATAACTGTAAATAAAATAATAAGTTTAAATACTAAAACCCGACGAAGGAAATCCACTCTAGAAAGTACGGAACAGGAAAATGTTCGATTATTATTATCTACCAATTATTTATTAGATATACAATTTATATATTTTAATTTAATACATATATATATATAGTTCATTTCAAGGTATTATGTAAGATATTATACTTGGTGGTAGAGCTTTGTGCAAGCTCGTTTGGGTAGGTACCACCCACTCATCAGATAATCTACCGCAAAACAGGAGTACATTGTATTGTTGTGTTCCGGTTTGAAGGGTGAGTGAGCTAGTGTAATTACAGGCACAAGGGACATACCATCTTAGTTCCCAAGGTTGGTGGCGCATTGGCAATGTAAGCGATGGTTACCATTTCTTACAATGTCAATGTCTATGGGCGTTGGTGACCACTTACCATCAGGTGGCCTATATGCTCGTCCGCCTACCTATACAATAAAAGAAAAAGCTAGAGTTCGGCACATTGAATATTTCCTGTGACGTCATATAGCCTATAACCAATCAGATGCTTTTAACGATATCTCATTTGGCAAATTCTGATGGTTTTGAAGATATACGAAAACAAATGAATATACATAATAATATGTATCTGTATAGCCTGAAATCATATAAAGTATATAGTTCGAGATTAGGTAAATTATTTGAGAAAAAACTACAGTCTATTAAGCCCATAATTCATAAAATTCCCGTTTTAAGATCCAGGAAAATTATTTCAAAATATATTTTTGTACACATCTTGTTAGTACTGAAGTGTTGAATACAACTCGATGATTGCTTTAGACTCGTGAAGCCGCATTTATTTTGGATTTTCCTCATTGCGTAAATCGTATCGGTCACTATGATTCCATCGCGTCTGTGCTTTTTCTTGGCATACTTTACACCAGCTTTCATATTATAATGGCATAATTTAAATTTGAAAAGCCGAGGTGGATGTTTAGAATGCGTGAGTCTTAGCTGATAATCGTGGGTTCATGCCCGGGCAAGTACCACTGAATTATCATGTGCTTAATTTGAATTTGTGTATTTTTTTATAATTCATCTCGTGCTTGGCGGTGAAGGAAAACATCGTTAGGAAACCCACTTGTGTCTAATTTCACTGAAATTTTGCCACACGTGTATTCCACCAAAGTACATTGGAGCAGCGTGGTGGAATAAGCTCCTAACTTTCTCTCAAAAATGAGAAGACGCCCTAACCCCCAGACATTCACAGGCTGTTATTAGCTTAATTTAAATTGGTGTATAGTGTACGAAATGGTCCAATGTCGATGGTATAGTAGATAGAAAATGTGGATTTTCAGACTATTGCAGGTTCAATTATTTCATTTGTGTTTATAAATTTATTCGTATAAAAAAACATCGTGAACCTTTGTTTGTATAAACTTCTGCCGTTCATATCAACCAATCCAATTTTATAATGCAAACCAATCAATTTTATAATCTGTTATATGTAATAATTGTACCTTGAAATACAAGTTGTGGCCGTCTTGAAGAGTCGCACACTTTATGTTAAGTCTTAATGCGTTTTTATTATTACCTGTGTAAGTGTAGTGACTGCTGATGGTCCTTAATTAATAAATAAAATAAATATATCCCCATTTGAGTATCATAATATGCTCTAACCTGACTTCTTATAAGACTCAGTGCAACAGTGGAACATATACAACGTATAAGGTCCTCCAGGCCGATTTCGGCCACGGCGGCTAATCTCAAGAGATTAACCAACTGCGCAGGAGATATTATAGTGCACAAGAGTGTGCGCAAACACAGGTGCACTCTCTTTTCCTTAGCTCTCATAATCCGATGGGACGGCAATCCGACACGACCGGAAAGAGTTTAGGCGCAGGAGCAACGGCTTAACGTGCTTTTCGAAGCACGGGAGTGTACACACTTCCAACTTCCAGACTCCGGGCTGCTACTGAGAATTTTCTGACAGAAAAACCCAATAACTATTTATTGACCCGACCTGGGAATTGAACCCAGGACCACCGAGTCCGCGGCAGTCGTATACGTATATACGTTACTTTACTTAATCTAAAACAAGACAGTTTATTTCTTTGAACGACACGACGACGAAACATTATTTAAAATAAACAATTCCAATATTAATAAAAAAAAATTAAACAGAGGTATAAATATTATTAGCAATGCCCTGTAATTAGTTACTGATATTCATATTTACCTCTCCAATTAAGTGTAACGTGTGGGGACAATAAATTAGCCCAAAGGGGTCAGGATCCAAGATGCTACTTTTTGCATTGCAACGGCCCATAAATTGCACTATTGACGTTTTGTATATGTGTCATTTTTATTTCGGTATATAAACTATTATGTACTGTGAATGTATTTAGTTTTTTGGTTTTTTCTCCACTGCTCAATAGATCGTCAAGTTTAATATACAGAAATCGATAAAGGTTTTTTATAACACTAAAACAAATCCACAGGCTAAAGTTTGATAATAAAGATTTTTTTTATCAGAATCGTAATTCCTAACACACGTCACAAATGTTACTATCGGTGTTTTGGGTATCCCGACTTGCACAGTGTATTTTTATTGTTTTATTTAATAATAGCTAGGTTTTTTTAAAACTATTTTTACGATACTAATTTTCGCCCGCGGATTCGCTCGCGACGTATGAACGCATGGATTATGTTAGCTATAAAAAGTAGCCTATATCCTTCTTTGGTTTGGTTCAGTAGTTTAACAGAGTTACTTTAGCCTTTATAACATATATATGTATATATATCATTTCTATTCAACGTTTCAGCAATTTAATTTTACAATACAATATGCAGAAATATGGTAAAGTCAATTTATTTGTTAATATTAAATATTTAAATGAAATAATAGTCTTGACATATCTTTATCACGTGTTAACAAGCAAATATCGAACACTCTGTTCCCTTTGTTACGTCAATCTTACTTCGAATCTGGTGAAAGCCAAATAATAAAATCGTAACATTGACCAAATAGGTACGGTTGCAACATTGTCGCATATCAAATGTTTCGTAAAAACAACCTTAACATTTTGATTTAAAGGTCTTAATCGCGTGTATTGGCTTAGCTTAGAACTAGTAATGGCGTCACTTAGTAGCATTTCCAGGTTTATTATGGCATAGCACATGAGCTTAGGAATAATTGAACTGCCTAAGCTAGGGTTGCAAATTCATTATTTAATTTTTGTAAGATATTTAATTTAGACCATGATAACTATTGTTTGTTTTTTTGCTAATTTAAAATTTAATAAAAGCTCAATGCGTTTATATTACAATTTCATATTTTAAAGTAAGTTATTACGAAAATGTAATTTTAATAATTTTAATGATAATTCGTTACAATATAATAGATAAAGCGATATAATATATTACGTCTCTTTCTATGACAGTACATATGGGTCAGAAATAACTGAGACAAAACACAAAAAATACCCACTTATAAATATACTTTTAGACACAAACATACATGACAAAAAGTATGATACGAAGTCTGAATCATTCGGTTCACTGATAAGTAAAGATTACTAAGAATATCTGATAGATACGGTTTCGCAAAGTTTCCTTCATCAAAAAACTCGATTTGAACCTGAGACTTTGTTAACACGTTGTCCATTGGACTATCCATTTAAAACTATGTCATTAAGATTAAACATTATAAAAAAAAGCAAAAACGCCACCCTATTATCCCGTACATCTTATCTCGTTTTTGTTATCTTGTTTCTAAGTTCATTTGTAGGAGAACATCATTAGGGCTAATGAGGTCGGGGTTCACACTGATGGCCACCTTACACTAAAATGACATCCTTCGTTAACACCATTTTACATTTGATACCAAGATCGATTACATACCACAATAATGAGAGAGTAAATTCATTTAAAAGTAACCTGGTCATATTATTTAGTCACCTGCCCTGTCCTGACTATACAGGTAAAATAATGATATTATCGAGGTGTCCATGAGATTATAAACAATATCTAAGCGATCTTTTCGCCCGCCCAGGAGGCCAATTCCACTAATATAAAACGTTTATTAACGTTCTCGATTCGATTCCGATCCAGCTTCGACTATTCCTCATAAAACTGAATCAGTATGATGTTACCGTATACAAAAGCCAAAAAATCATGTCAAAGTCAAACTTAATTGTCATCAAGGAAAAATCGAATCGAAACTGGATCGTTGTATTAGTAGAATAGGAAAAAAGCTAAACGTCAACGATTATAATTTGATTCGATTCCGAAAATGTCATAATTATGTTAGTAGACTTGGCCTCCAGTGCTTAGGCATTGTCCATGCGTTTTCTTTCATGATTTTATTTAAATATCTCCTAACAGTTCTAAAATTACGGATTATATTGAAAAGTGTTAGTTACGCAATATTTATCTTCATACGTTTAAATTTTTATGTTATTTATTTTAATAAGGATTTAACGTTATTTAAAAATAGTTTTTTTTCTTTTAGTAATAATAATGGTTAAAATGAGTTATAATTTTCACCATATTTTCATGAGGAACAATTCAGCTATACTTTATTTTCATGCAACTTGGACTGTTCAGGCAACGCTCGCCTTAAAGGCTAACAAACAAGATGCACGATTTTTCCCTAGTTAGTTAACGAATATCATCATGACTAGCTTATTTTATATATATACATAATATACGGCTAATGTCAAGCTAGAATATACTTTCTAAGAGGTACCGTGGTCCCGGAGATTACTCCGCATATACCTAAAATCACAAACTCCATCTTTATAACATTATGCAATATCAAGTCCAGGGGTAACACACAGGGGATTATCAAAAGCTACTCAGTAAACGAAGGAACGTAGCTTACTAAACTGAATGATAATAGCCAATAATCAATCGTTATTAACTTATCTCACTTTATCACATCTGTTTATCCTATTCAAACTATTGTGAAAGGGATCTTTGAGTACACAAAAGTATTATTTTCATGACATCAGTTAAAACGTAACATAATTGAAAACAAAAATATGATTAAAAAATATATAAATAAAAAATATGGAATAAAAAGTGGCACGTACATATTGAAATCATAACTAAATGCGCCAACTTCTAAAATAACTGGCCCAGGGTAGTGCAGTAATTTTTTTTTAAAAGATAATGCGTCAAATTTGTTGACATGATTTTTTGACTCAATCAAATCAAACTTATTTTTTTTAATTAAACAGGATAGTTCAATGTTTTCTTTGTAACTATGATTAATAGTATGGCTATTTAAGGTTACGGTATTAAAAAAAAGCAGCAAAATTGAGAAATTTGAGACCACAATAACATTTAACCTTTTCAAAAATATGTCTATTTCTACTTAACAAGGTGACAAAGACTTTTTTTTCAGAACTGGTATAACTAGACCTTTCACCCGGTGCCCGCTCGGCTTTGAATAATGGGATATGACCTGTATATGACCGTATTCATTAACGATGCTTGTAGTATTTTTATTTACAATCAAATTCAAATTTCTACCAAAATTATTATTGTGGTCAGATCTCACGTTCTCTATTTCTCGATCTTTCTCTCTCTGGCCGTAATAATAATTGTTTGATTTGATTTTATAGCAAATCAAGTTACGATTTGTGTAGTCAGTAAAATAATAATAATTAATAATATGTAGACAAATTGATTTCAACTGTATTACTGATCACTGGAATTGATTTATAGCAAAATAACTTTTATCATCGTGCGTTTTATTATGGAATTTTAATACTAAGAATGATTATCATATAATACACATTTAATTTTGTATATAATATAAAACTCAAAATTTAATTGTAAAATTTAAGATTGATTTTGCTCTTACAAGCTCAAATGATTGAATTTAAAATCTTTTTGCCCACACAAACTCATAAGATATTCGAACATTAATAGAATAATTATATGTTTGGTAACCCTACTTAATACGATTGTTTAGTCTAATTTCATATTATTACATATTGTTTTTAATAAAACTAATTATCAACTTATTAAAACTACAAACTTAGGATCAACATTAATCTCTATACAGACCATCATAACCTCGACTAACAAATATTTCATGGTCGACTTTAATTTGTCTCAATTTCTTTATTAACTCGGTGGATTATAAAACCTTCATATAATCTTCGAAGTTTTTTTATATAGTAAAAAAGTACATAATGTGTAGTTATGTACAAATAAGTGTCATTATATTATAAGTAATATTTTCCTGGCTGATATCAGTTTCGGCCACTATTCACAACTGTGCAGAAGTTTTATTAGTACTCAAGCAAAGATAGAAGTAATCTCAAGCTCAATCTCACTCTCATAATGTAATACGAACGGTAGTCTGACATGAAAGGACAGGTTCAGCTGGTGTCGGACCAACCGCTGTATACGCCTTTACTCAGATAAATAATGTGAACTTACAGCTCCACACTTATAAATATATATAACTGTTCTCCGCTGAATCAAACTACTTCTTATGAATATGAAGAAATACTTGGTAGGCCATCTGGGTAGGTACCATCCACTCATCAAATATTCTACCGCTAAATAACTATACTTAGTATTGTTGCGTTCGGGTTTGAAGGATGAGTAGGCCAGTGTTGCCAGTAAAAGGGTCATAACATATTCGTTCCCAACGTTGGTAGCGCATTGGCGATGTAAGAAATTGTTAATATATCTCACATCGCACAGTGGTGACCACTTAACATCAGGCAAACACGCCCGTCCTCCAACCTTAAAAAAAATTGTAATCTATTGTCTGTTATACATTAGCAATCACATATCTCATATAAAAACACAATGATGATAAAGCATTGTCGTTTCACGGGATCAACTTGAGTAAGAGTTTTTTACCCAGATAGTGTTGCCGAGACTTTATTTCCTGTATGGTAGGTACTACTTGTTATGACTAGTTTATTATTTATTTTGTAGTTCAAAACGGATATCATATCCGATACCTATGGCCAAAAAAAAAAAAAACAAACAATTGTATAGTCAGCAAAACTACATATTACCTTTTGCGGTTATTGACTTTGAACTGTTGTTATATACAAATATATTATATAAAACATTCATAGTAACAATATGAAATGGAACTGAAATATTTAAATGAATTTCTACTTTCGTCGAAGCAAGGTCATTTTAATCTCATTTTGAGAACCCTACAATGCCTCTGAATAAACAAAGTTTCGGTTCCTGCGGTCGAGAAGTGGGACAAGTATACTTTTATTATAATTTGTGAGGGAACTCAAATAGCAACACAATACTGACAACATAATAACGGAAATAACACTTTCATTTTTATGTGTACACAATGTACACATAAAAATGTAGATGTATGGTAATTTAGAATTTAATATTTTATTCTAAGAAGACGGGCGTTTGCGTGGCGATGGGACATTTATTGTGTGTATATCTCTCAGTAAAGTACGTTTTGCTTACAAATACATTTAAATAATATACAGAACTATTACGATTTTCTGACTTGGAGAACGATATTTTTCAACTAAATTGTCATATTTAATAACTTGTTACGTTTGAAATAATTGACGAAAATTTCACCGAATAAATAATGTATTTATTTTCGCGCTTATTATTAAATTATTATTATTATGTTTATTAGCAAACTGTTTGCACAATTAAGTTTGTGCAATTAAAGTAAAATTTTGCATTGATGTGAACGTAATTTTCTGGATCGTCTTAAGGTTTATTGAGAGAAACATACATACATTACACATTATAAAAACGGTACAACAAAGTAAAGTAAATAAATATAAAAACAATTATTATTTTTGAAAAGGATTTTTCCTTTTAATTTAGAAACAATTGCTAAATGCTGTTTCAATCAAATTACATCCTTAAACCAACAAAACTAAATCTGCATATATGCATATATAATATCTTAATAAGATATATTTAACTACAAATAAAATTTGTAAGAAGCACTGGAAACTTAATTCTGTAATTAAATTACCGGATAGCATCTAGGTCACCGTTGTATTCTACAAATTCGCATTAGAATAAGAAAGAATGGACCTAATTAAAACCCCATTCAGACAGCACGTACACGAGCTTACATAACTATCTCAGACTTTTGTTTGAATTTAAATTGCAATTTAATTAAAGAATAACCTTTCCTTTTAAAAAAAAATAACTACAATATAATCATTTTATAAGACTATCATAGGATATGATACTTACAAAGGAGAATATATTAGTCCCCTAACTGATAAATGAATCAAATGTGTTGTCTTCCTCTTTCGATGGTCAATATTCTGATGATAGAAAGAAGCCGTTGTATAATCACCACGACACAAAGTTTATACATAACTAGCTGCCCGTCCCAACTTCGTAAGGGTCAAATAAGGATTTTATTCCGTGCATTTTTTAATCAATAAGGTTTAAATATTCACCAATCAATCTATTCGCCCTTACAGTACAGTGTATGTTCAGTACAGTGCATATAATAAAGAACCACTAAAGAAAATCGTAAGGAATCGTTGATATCTTCTAAAGTATGTATTCAAATTAGTGTAATAGACATTTTTTCTGAATTTTAATTTTTATTAAATTGCCAAGGTAATTAAATTATTTATCGGAATAAGAATTAACAATAAATTGAAAAAAATATAGCTACACAAAGACAAAAACTATTAAAGATACTAAAAATAATGTACTACATGTTTATATTACTCATCTTTAACTACAAAAAAGATCGGGAGACTTATGTTTCTAAATATTATAATTAAGTCACAATAACTACTTTTTGTTAAAATAAGTTAACAAAAAACACGGGCAGAAACGAACGACGATTGTATTCTTATCATGATATAAATCCCTATGCCATTAAATAGCTTCAGTTTGATTATACACATGTAAATTCTTCTTTAAATGGTTCGAATTTGACCTTTCGTTTAGAAGGTTTATATAAGAAAACGAACACACTATCCATTAATCAAATACATAAATACAAAACATGCATACTAATTAGGAAAATGCTTACGGGTTCAGTAAACACACAAGTAACCTTTAAAACAGAATCACATAAATACAATACACGAAACAAATACAAACTACAATTACTGAAATCCAGAACAAAAAGTTATGGCTCAAAAACCATATTGTTTAACGGGGCACTACTATACAATAGCTTACCTAAAAAAACTATTGATGAAAAATCTTTTGAAAATTTTAAGACCGAACTGAAAAAACACTGTCAAAAATTTAATTGAGAAAGATATATATATATATATATATATATATATATATATATATATATATGTATACTCACTTTTGTTTTCATATAAAGACTCCGATAATCATAACTATAATATAGATATGAGAAAATAATGTAATTAGTTTCTCGTGTAAGTGAACTTTTGTTCTTAATGAGAAATAAACTTCTTACACCAAAAGGTAGGACTGTTACCAGTCCTGCAAAAAGTAAGAAAAATGCAGCGATGTAAGCGCACCGTGGATATTGGGAGCGAACAGTACTACGCATAATCTATTATTTATCTACCAAAACGTGTCTGAATATGTAGATTTTTATTGATTATATTTCTGTATTTTTGTCAGACTCCCTTACTCATTATGAGAGTTACGGAATATAGAGTGCACCTGTGTTTGCGCACACACATGCGCACTATAATGTAGTTGGCACATCTATCTTAAGATTGGCCGCCGTAGCCGAAATCATTATTATTATTATTTTTGTCACAACAATAAGCGTTCTCCTCCTTTATTTAACTCACTCTTTAATTTGTATATTTTATTTTATTCAAAACGGATATCATATCCGATACCTATGGCCAAAAAAAAAAAAAAACAAACAATTGTATAGTCAGCAAAACTACATATTACCTTTTGCGGTTATTGACTTTGAACTGTTGTTATATACAAATATATTATATAAAACATTCATAGTAACAATATGAAATGGAACTGAAATATTTAAATGAATTTCTACTTTCGTCGAAGCAAGGTCATTTTAATCTCATTTTGAGAACCCTACAATGCCTCTGAATAAACAAAGTTTCGGTTCCTGCGGTCGAGAAGTGGGACAAGTATACTTTTATTATAATTTGTGAGGGAACTCAAATAGCAACACAATACTGACAACATAATAACGGAAATAACACTTTCATTTTTATGTGTACACAATGTACACATAAAAATGTAGATGTATGGTAATTTAGAATTTAATATTTTATTCTAAGAAGACGGGCGTTTGCGTGGCGATGGGACATTTATTGTGTGTATATCTCTCAGTAAAGTACGTTTTGCTTACAAATACATTTAAATAATATACAGAACTATTACGATTTTCTGACTTGGAGAACGATATTTCTCAACTAAATTGTCATATTTAATAACTTGTTACGTTTGAAATAATTGACGAAAATTTCACCGAATAAATAATGTATTTATTTTCGCGCTTATTATTAAATTATTATTATTATGTTTATTAGCAAACTGTTTGCACAATTAAGTTTGTGCAATTAAAGTAAAATTTTGCATTGATGTGAACGTAATTTTCTGGATCGTCTTAAGGTTTATTGAGAGAAACATACATACATTACACATTATAAAAACGGTACAACAAAGTAAAGTAAATAAATATAAAAACAATTATTATTTTTGAAAAGGATTTTTCCTTTTAATTTAGAAACAATTGCTAAATGCTGTTTCAATCAAATTACATCCTTAAACCAACAAAACTAAATCTGCATATATGCATATATAATATCTTAATAAGATATATTTAACTACAAATAAAATTTGTAAGAAGCACTGGAAACTTAATTCTGTAATTAAATTACCGGATAGCATCTAGGTCACCGTTGTATTCTACAAATTCGCATTAGAATAAGAAAGAATGGACCTAATTAAAACCCCATTCAGACAGCACGTACACGAGCTTACATAACTATCTCAGACTTTTGTTTGAATTTAAATTGCAATTTAATTAAAGAATAACCTTTCCTTTTAAAAAAAAATAACTACAATATAATCATTTTATAAGACTATCATAGGATATGATACTTACAAAGGAGAATATATTAGTCCCCTAACTGATAAATGAATCAAATGTGTTGTCTTCCTCTTTCGATGGTCAATATTCTGATGATAGAAAGAAGCCGTTGTATAATCACCACGACACAAAGTTTATACATAACTAGCTGCCCGTCCCAACTTCGTACGGGTCAAATAAGGATTTTATTCCGTGCATTTTTTAATCAATAAGGTTTAAATATTCACCAATCAATCTATTCGCCCTTACAGTACAGTGTATGTTCAGTACAGTGCATATAATAAAGAACCACTAAAGAAAATCGTAAGGAATCGTTGATATCTTCTAAAGTATGTATTCAAATTAGTGTAATAGACATTTTTTCTGAATTTTAATTTTTATTAAATTGCCAAGGTAATTAAATTATTTATCGGAATAAGAATTAACAATAAATTGAAAAAAATATAGCTACACAAAGACAAAAACTATTAAAGATACTAAAAATAATGTACTACATGTTTATATTACTCATCTTTAACTACAAAAAAGATCGGGAGACTTATGTTTCTAAATATTATAATTAAGTCACAATAACTACTTTTTGTTAAAATAAGTTAACAAAAAACACGGGCAGAAACGAACGACGATTGTATTCTTATCATGATATAAATCCCTATGCCATTAAATAGCTTCAGTTTGATTATACACATGTAAATTCTTCTTTAAATGGTTCGAATTTGACCTTTCGTTTAGAAGGTTTATATAAGAAAACGAACACACTATCCATTAATCAAATACATAAATACAAAACATGCATACTAATTAGGAAAATGCTTACGGGTTCAGTAAACACACAAGTAACCTTTAAAACAGAATCACATAAATACAATACACGAAACAAATACAAACTACAATTACCGAAATCCAGAACAAAAAGTTATGGCTCAAAAACCATATTGTTTAACGGGGCACTACTATACAATAGCTTACCTAAAAAAACTATTGATGAAAAATCTTTTGAAAATTTTAAGACCGAACTGAAAAAACACTGTCAAAAATTTAATTGAGAAAGATATATATATATATATATATATATATATATATATATATATGTATACTCACTTTTGTTTTCATATAAAGACTCCGATAATCATAACTATAATATAGATATGAGAAAATAATGTAATTAGTTTCTCGTGTAAGTGAACTTTTGTTCTTAATGAGAAATAAACTTCTTACACCAAAAGGTAGGACTGTTACCAGTCCTGCAAAAAGTAAGAAAAATGCAGCGATGTAAGCGCACCGTGGATATTGGGAGCGAACAGTACTACGCATAATCTATTATTTATCTACCAAAACGTGTCTGAATATGTAGATTTTTATTGATTATATTTCTGTATTTTTGTCAGACTCCCTTACTCATTATGAGAGTTACGGAATATAGAGTGCACCTGTGTTTGCGCACACACATGCGCACTATAATGTAGTTGGCACATCTATCTTAAGATTGGCCGCCGTAGCCGAAATCATTATTATTATTATTTTTGTCACAACAATAAGCGTTCTCCTCCTTTATTTAACTCACTCTTTAATTTGTATATTTTATGTTATTTTTTCAATGCGAAAATGTTTAGTAAGGTAATTTAAATCAATAAATTTCATTTAAAATTTGAGGTAAATAGTAATCTCTTCAAAATTAAATATAAAACAGCGTATTATAAGTTAAAAAAAGATTTCAAATGATATTTACATCTGTAAAAAATTATATCGTTGGACGTACACAATGCTTATTGTCAAATCTAAAAAATTCGCACGCGCACACTCACTCACACATACAACTATATAAAATAGGAAGAACGGTAAGAAAGAAAGAGAGGAAAGGTCACCTGGAGAGGGAGTTGCGCTTATTTTGTTACATGACGATTTCTGCCAGTTAACGATACTGTAAGCGGCGTAAAAAAACTTCGTTCCAATAATTGAAAAAGATATGCAGGGTATGCTTATACATATATTATCATATTATATGCCCTGTACTGAACACACATACACTGATTGTATTGTCGAATAGATCGATTGGTGACAACAGTTTTTGAGTTTTGAATAAACTCAACATATTACAAACAAACATACCAAATATCTAATTTTACCTCTTTGTAATATTAGTGAAGATATAGAATACGCGTGCGTAAAGCCGCGGGCAACAGTTGGTATACAAAATATAGTTTATGCATTACATATTATTTACTGATGGAAGAGCTCTATGCAAGCTCGCCTGGGTGCAACCACCGACTCATCAGATATTCTACAGCAAGAGCAGTACTTGGTATAAATATTGTGTTCCGGTTTGAAGGGTGAGAGAGCCAGTGTAATTACAGGCCTAAGGAACATAACATCTTAGTTCATAAGGATTTTTTTTAATTTTTATAATAATTATTGTTTTCTTTTAAAAGCATCATATCAGATCATTAACAAAATGTGAACGATAATAACTGATGTACTGTAGTATAAAACTGCGGTGCAGTTATTTACGCCCGCCAAATAAGCGACATTTCTCTATTTTTTAAAACATTTGAGATGTATAAAATAAAATAAAAGAAAGAAAAATACACGATATAAGTAAAATGAACAGATTACAAAATTGAAATATTTAAAACAAAATTTGGTTGGTGGCGCATTGGCGATATAAGCGTTGGTTAACATTTATTACAACGCCTATGTCTATGGGCGTTGGTGACCACTTACCATCAGGTGGCTCATTTGCTCGTCTGCATAACTACACTATAAAAAAAATTACAAACCAACAAACAAATTTTACCTGTGTATATTATTAGTATAGACAAAGATTACGCGCGTACTAAGCGGCGGGCAATAGCTAGTTTATCAAACATCATGAATTCGGTTATAAGGGCAACGGTTACTAAGGCAACTGTTACTGATGTTTGGTATGGGCTCTCCTACGTATAAAGAGAATGATAAAATATGTGATAAATCCGTTTTGCATGAGAGTTGAAAAAAATCCGTTCTTAGTGAGCGTCTACGTATGAGGAGGAGTATCTGTGTCAAATTTCAAGTCAATCTGGCGCATAGTTTAGGAGATCTCGTGATTAGTGAGGAATATATATTGTTAGGTGTTCAACTTTTAATACTAAATTCGTGGGTAGATTTATTGTCAGCGCCCTATAAAAGCAGTGCGAGTAACGTACGCCAAGCATTATTCTTCTGCAATTCGGTCGTAAGCGATAGCTCTGTCTGTTTATTATTGATTCCTTTGTTCTATTTTTGTGTGTAAATTGTACATATCAATATAAGTTTACTTTATTGTTGTATAGTGGTTTTGATTAATCTTTTTAAGAAACCTATTTCCATTGACATTTCTAAGAATATATATATGCCGCGTATCTTATACGTAGACAAAAATTCAAGAATAAATTATTATTCAGTAACTAAGTCGAACTTACCACCAGTAAGGCAGTGTCAGGTATAAATTTCAATCGAATGTCGAGAGAAAATTCTCGAAGCAATTATTCAGTCATTAACATTAGGCAGAAAGTATATAATAGAACACCAAGTTTCCACTGCTGGACAAAGCCTCCTCATCATATCAAATCATAGAAAAGGTCCGAAACTTATTCTACTATGCTTGTGTAATATCGATTAGTTATAAATATGTGGTCAAATTCCATTTGGCACACAGATTTCCTCGCGATGTACCGCTGATCACGAGACGACTTATAGTAATATGACAACTCGGGGTGTAAATAATTACTTTATTTAAAATATTGTCTTACAGTGTATTATTTATTATAAAAATTATAATGAACGCGTGAATCTTAACCGATGATCATGGGTTCAAACGCGGACGAGTGCCTCTGAATTTTCATGTGCTTAATTTGTATTTATGATTCATACAAATTAAGAGTTAAAATCAAGATTAACATCTTGTGCTTGACGGTGAAGGAAAACATAGGGAGGAAACCAGCAAGTGTCTAATTTCATTGAAATTCTGCCTCATTTGTATTCCACCAACCTGCATTGGAGCAGCGTGGTGGAATAAACTTCAAACCTTCTCTTCAAAAAAGGCGAGGAGGTCTTAGCCCAGCAGTGGGATATTCACAGGCCGTTACTGATGAATAAAAATTGCGTGACAGTTGAAACATACATATGTATATAAAAATTAAAGTATTTTTTGTTATACAGTTGACAGTTGATGATTGTATTTTTTGTTTAGAAAGTTGACAAAAAAACTTTAGCGAAGAGCGTCTCTACCCCTAGGTTCAACGCGACAAAGACTCCTTTTACTAATTGCGACACTAAGGGTCTACATATCTAGATTTCTCTTTTTTATAACAATAACCGTCTGTATGTGTTTGTTTCAAAAAGGCTTTAAATTTTTTTTGCTTGGATTCCTTAGGTGTTCAGCCAATAAAGGTACAGCCAAAACTGTAGAGTATAAAGACTGAAAATTTCAACATAGTTTTATTTTATAATTTACTGTAAAAGGATTTATGTTTAAGGAAATTTTAAGTTTAAGAGATATATATCCGGTATTGAATTATTTTAATCTCAAGCAGATAAACCACTTAATAATACATATAAGATATAAAGGAATGCAACTGAACGTCATAAAAATGTAATAAATTCGATACTTTTCGATGGCAAAATAGCAAAATTAAACTAAAACCCTCCGATGTATAAATTATATTATTATGACGTAACACAACGTCACTGAAAGCTTATGATTTCGCGTTAATGATACAGCGATCAACGCTATGTGATTTATTGTTTTAAATGAACGCTTATATTCATTCGTTCCCACTTCGACGAGGTGAGAAAAGTGCTTTTTCGAATCGTCCATAAATTTTAGAACTGAAAATAATATTTTTTAACATTGATAGAGAAAATCGGACGGGCAAATTGTACCACATGATTGTAAGTGGTGCCTTAGGCTATAAATGTTTCTATTACAAAAGTAACTTAGCTACTATTTAAATAACCATTGTACCTAATATAAATTTTGCGTTGTTACAAATAACACGAGCTTAGCTTATTATATCGAAACAGCAATAATGCTGTTTGGTGATAAACCGCTAAATACCCACCGTATGGGTAGGTGGGTATTTCTATTAACAAAAGAAACTAAAATCATAATTTTGTAGCTCTTGTCCCCTTTATTTAGAGTCAACCCAGTGTGCTGTTCTCTATCTCCATTTACATACTAGGTTTCTCGCTTTGAGCGCGTAGACTCAAAAACTAAATATTTTGCGGTTTTATCGGAAACAAATGAAACAGTCAAAAATAATCATTGTAGTATGCCAATATATAACGAGTACAGTTTAAACTCTATATAATGAAATTGAAGGGACCGGTTATTTTAATGCGTTATAAAGAGTTTTCGTTAAACGGAGAGTAAAAAAAAACAATATAGTTTTACGAATAAGTACGTATTAATTTTGAATTAAGTGAAAAAAAAAATCGTCAATACACAAAGTCTTTCTTTTACTCGCCATGTTTCCAGTTCGATAATTTGAAAGCAACTAAGAATAACGTCAAGATAACCCATAGCAATAGGACGACAGTAGGAAGAACAGTGGTAAACACGTGCTCAGCAATTACAACAAAAAAATGGTCACATTTCTAAGAATTTCATGGGACGTACGAAATATTTACGACTGTATCAGTATTGTATTTAAAAGTCAATGAAATTAATGTTTATTGAGGTCTAAATAACGATGTATTGTTTCGCTATTGAGAGTGGTTGCAACGTTATAAAGATTGTTTCAATACAAGAGTAACAATGTAAACCAAACAAACCTTAGCGATTTCTACATTTTAAAGAGTTTTTCGTTGATTAGAAGTTCGCTATATAAAGTTTACACTATATTTACCAAAGTGTCATAATCAATGACATTAACCGTAGTGTAAGCATTTGTGTTAATGATAATAGATCCCGCGGGTACAACGGAGAACTTTTATGTCGTATATAAAATATTCCGAGCAGTCGAGCACATGTTTTGTTAAACCTTTTTACACGGAACCTCATTTGAAATGCCGTTTACCGGTGTTTGTTTTGTAAATGGCAAACATTTTACTCAAAGATGTTTCAGTGAAGAATATTTTTTAAGTGAAAAGGTTTTTTTTTATAATTCACAGTTGTTATTTTTAAGTTTTAAATAAATTAAAATTAATAATTTTGAAATCACCATGGCCGAGTTAGAATACTTGAACATTATTTTTGTAGAATGTCTACCAAAATACGCATGTTTTCATTAATTTCTGAAAGGATTTTCAAGCGGTTCACAGGTACATAGCTTGGCTAATTTAGGCTTTGTTTAATTGAATTTAACTAGGTATATACTATTGCAAATTCTATCAATATTATAGCTAAATGTATTTTAAATAACTAAATATAGTCCAGGAAGGATAGCACCAAAAATGGAGTCACTCAGAATATCTAGTAACTGATCTTATTAAGCAAGTCTATATTTCCTGAAATACGAAACATCAATAGCTTAAGTAATATTTATACATACTTGAGCTGCTGAAAGCGCTATAGGAATCATGTTGGCATTATCAGCGCTTCTCGAACCTCTAACGCTTCTCTTAGATATCTCATCATCAGATTCAGAACTGTGTAATGAAGAGCCAGCGGATACAGAATATGGATCACTTAGTTTCAACTTCAAACAGTCACGGCGCATAGTTGTCACAAGTTATCATTATTAAAACATTTCTTAACACTTAATTTTTGGTTGAATCTTTGGTTTAATCTTTGGGAATGTTTAATTATCTCCTCTTTTTACATGTTTAGCTACAATTTGAATAAGTATTATAATAAATTAATCACTTCAATACGATAAATTATTACGTCCATGGTACAAATATTTTAATGTTTCACAATTAAGGCATTAATCACAGGCGAGTGTGATTCCCCTAGCTCTGGCATAATTGAAATAAACTTGAAATATTTTTGACGTACTTAATGTCTAAGCTTAACTAACCAGCATTGCTTAGTTAGTCCATCAATCAATAAGGCAAATTGGTATCTAATTACTTTGTCAAACCATTATCTATTCTATTCCAAGGTACTATGGTCTAAAATGGTAAATTTTTATTCATGGTATTAACTCGTGTGCATTATTCGACTCGCCTGACATGATCACCTCTAGACTATAAGGTTTCCAAATTTTTGGCAAAGATATTAAATGTTAAGCTAAGCTAAGTACTAAATTAAATTATTCGCGTATTATTGTGTTTTCGAATTACAATCTTCGCTAAAAATACATTGACTATGAAAGTACTTAATTAGAATTTAAGTTAATAAATAAAAATCAAAATTATTCAAATAAAATATAATTATTAATTACACATGTAGATTATCAATATTATATTATTATTGAGTTGATTTTAATAATTATCCTTCTTGCTTTTATTAAAACTATTTACTAATCATAATCTATGGTCCTCCTGCTTCATCGTAACCTAACACTCTGCTTGGGCGATCCAGTTTCGGACGTCTTTTATTAGCAAGGCTATGTGATAACTTTATACATCATTTTAAAGGACACGTTTGTTGAAGGTAAAAATAATTAAAACCGAATCTATTCATTCATTAGTAATAAGGCTTGGAACAGGTCTGAATAGTACCACCCACCTACCCACCAGTTATTAAGTATTGACCTATAAGATATGACTTATATATGCCAGTGAATGAAAAAAAATATGTACATTGAAATTCTGTTTTTAAATATTTTTTGACAGTTAAATTCCTATAAAAAATTGAAATTTTTAATTTTAAAAGAGTTCAATAGACATTCAATATCGTTACATATAGAGAAATTCAATACATAATTTTAAGAAGCACAAAAACTAATTTTATTTTAGCGTTCCGGAAAAACGCTTGGTAACGTACACGCGTTTGTGCGCTCCTATTCGTGTGCGCGGACACGACAGACACGAAATATGTCATATAAGCCTCCGTTTCATATTAAATTAATTTCAAATATAAATCATAACTCCAGTTTCATCACAATAACAGTAAGACATATATTTGTCGTTTGTATATTTGGTAAGGTGATTGTGGTGCATGATCTTGAAACACCATGTATATGAATAGAAAGTCCTTGCATGTTTTACGGTTCAACCAACTACATTATAGATACGGTTTCATAATCATCGATAAAGAATTCGATGTTTATGTCAGGAACTGTTCCATCTTCCCGCTTATTGACATTGGAGTGAAATTATTCTATTTTTATGAAAACTACTCTTTGGAACAGGTTTCAAATAATTTATTGTCGTATTTTCATTTTGCGTACTTTTATAAGATTATTTTGTTGTTATTTTTAAATTATTTACGTGTTGAAGGATTAAATCGATCGCTTTGGGATGTTTTACTTGTTTATTTTTTTATGTAGTTCTTATTTAATATTTTGTGACACATATTGCTTTAAGTATATTTTGGTATACAATGAGTTATGAGCGAAGTATATAAATTCATAACGATATCAAAAATAATACATACTATCACACCTGCACGACTAAGGAAACTAGAAGAGTATGTAACGAATATGTAAATATAATGCGACACCTTTGATAATATAATTTCAATATAAGAAATAAAAGGTAATAGTTTAATCGCAAAGGTATGATCGTTGCTTTAGAAAAGATTTCGCGTTGCGGTCAGTTTGTCGTACACATTAGCTAAGCACATCTGTAAGATTTAACTGCTATCATCATAACGTACAACATCAAAAAATATTTGATGCTAAAATTTGTTTAAGATAATACTATCTAATAAATACCCTGCTTATCCAAGCTGCCTCAAACATGACGTTTCGTTCTGATGAACAGTTGACATTTAATAAATGACTTTATAAGAAATATAAACCATTTTGATGCGATTATTTGGGTACAACAGAAGAAAATTTCAAGATCAAATTCAAATGGTTTCTATACGTTTCTGGCGCGTGTAATGAAATGCACGTACATTTTTTATTATTGACGTTTCTAGTCTGAGATAATAAATCCTGTACACTGGCGCACTTATTATTAAGACCGACAAAAAAACTTGTAAATAACGAAATATTTTTCTTTAAAATTGTTTGTCTTTGTCTATTTTAATGAAACCTGAAATAGCATGAACTTTCTATCCCGAAAAAACATGTGACTTCATAGTCAAAAAAGGTAATTCCAAATTCAAATTTGTTAAAAATCTCTATCACATGACGATTGTATGTAGTACTATAGCGAATCAGAAACACAATACAAGAATTCGCAGGCGCGAAATAATACAATTATTTTTACAATGTTTCCTTTTCTCAAACTAAATGTGTTTTATGTCTGCCACTGAGGAATTTCCATTCTCATCGATTTCAACCTTCAATGATCATGTATAATCGTAAACAATTTCACGATCAATCCATCAATGTTTAGATTTCAATTAATTGATTCAAATGTTTTACTAAACGATGTCCGTTGATGCCAAGAATTTGACTTGAATTACTTTTATACAATATATAAATTATATTATAACGTATCATTTTTACTGACAGATTTTCTAACATTATGCGCAATTTAATATTTTTAATAACTATTACAAAATTACTTAATCTGCATAATTTCTAATCGCTCATTGGTCGCCTCTGATACGTCATCGGTGTCATCTACCAATGAGCGTTGAAATAATCTAAAGGTTACAAAACATTTTTTAATATAGTTGTTTTTTCTCATATAAATAATAAGACCTATACATATGTCTATAATATAAACTTGTATTTGGCAGCATTTTTAAACGAATTTAAGTATTTATATGAGTGAAAGCATCTAAAAACCCCGGTGTTAAATTTTGGTGACTGCAATCTGCCGCATTCAATCAGAAATTTTAGAAATATTATTATTATTATCATATTTAACAAAAATATTCGGCGAGTTAATATGCAGCAATTTGTGTTTATTGTATTAGTTCTTAATTTATTTATTTGATAAACCAATAATTATTATTTATAAGATTAAAAAAACGAAACCTATAATCAATACAAAACTTAGTCGTAATAATTATTGTCAGTGAAATTACAAATTGAAATTAGTAATATGAAAAAGTCTAATATTTATCGTAGGAGGTTACCGTCCGCCATTTTACTGATGACGTCATACTTAAAACCAGTCATAAAACGAAGATTTGAGAATATAACAACTCAATTGTGATAATCATTTGAGGTATTAGGTTACTCACGGCAAGTCCTCAAACCGGATTTTGACCACGACGGACAATCTTAAGGACTAGCCAACAGCGAAGGAGCTATACAGCACAAGTGTGGGTGTATTTTCCTTCACTCTCGTAATCCGTTCGGACGACAATCCTACATGATCGGAGAGATCAGACGAAGAACCATTAAGAGTTTTAAGTGGTTTATGAAGCACGGAAGAATAACTTATCAACTTCTCAGCTCTGAGCAGCTACTGTGATTTGATTGACAGAAAACTCGATTATTTTTATTGGTTCAATCCAGACTTAAATGTCAAATTGAATTCACGTCGTCGAGTTCAGTAATTTGTCAATACTTTTACTCAGTACTAATTTTACTGGCTCTTTTTAATCCCACGCTCAAGAAAGAGACATCATTATATTCTCGGTCAAATTAGTTTAGTTAAGAGACTAGATTTGAAAGAATCGACACTTCGATAAAGTCCTATTTGTAATAAAAAATATGCGTTCAAATTGTAATAGACTTCGGAAAAACAATTTCCTTGTGATTTTTGTCTCTTTTTTATATCACTATAATTTATTTGAGAACTTATTTATAAGAAATTTCCATCCGACTGTCTTAATAAACGTGTTCTTTAACAATTTCAGTCAAACACGTATTCCAATTATAAATTTAACGAACCAAGAATTCAGAGTATTAATCAAAAATCGAATGGAACGGAATCCATACAAAATAATGTTTTGCCGTATGATACTTTGGTCATCTGGATTATCTCAAGTTCAAATAAGGATTTCTGATATTTGAAGACGGAATCATTATTATTACTTACATATTTTTTGCATAAGCTATATGATAATGAAACAAATTGATACTTTTAATTGATTGATTAATTTTGGATGAAAATACATTGGCCAAGGTTTCATAATTTATTTTTATAAAAAAATAGTTTATATTTTTATTTTAGCAAAGGTAGTGGTTTAAGGTAATATAATTTTATTAATTTGTTTTTTTAATAAATAAACTTTTTATTTTTCATAAACGTAAATGATTTATGGCTTATATTTAAAAATGAGAAGTGAATAAATTAAATATTATGATAAATTATTTTAACAGATCTCAAATAAGAGATTATATTAAGAACGCAATGCAATTTCCACACCAGTTATTTTATCTTTCGCTTTACTACATATACAGAGATTTAATAGTCTACGTAAATAATTCAATAAAGAACTCAAAATATTAAAAAATAAATAAAATCTGACAAACGAATATGAAGCTATCATATATAATTAACAGAATGAAAAGTATGTTTCCACCTGTAAAAAGTCGAATTAATCGCATTAAAGGCGTAAATTATTTGACGTGCTTTATAATTATAGACCATAGTACTTTGGAATAAGGCATAGTAACATATATGATAACGATCGGACACTATTGACATTGGACGTTGAAATCGATCAACCACAAAAATAATTTTCATGTAGTGAACTGTTCTTATATTATATGATAATTTTTTTAAATTATATATTTTGATTTTGATTTCCTTGAAACTAAATCACCGGGGAAGTTGGTAAACAGATTGGGCTGTAACTGAACTGTATTCCCAGCGCACGCAATCGGACGCCATGCCGATATATATCGTAAAATCCTTATGAAATACCTATTTTCGCGACGCAGATCAATAATCGTACACCTACACAAAATAACATAAACACAATATTGTAATATGACGTAATATTTATCTTACAATATACATTTAATTATATATTATTTTTCAACCGATGTGATATATTTTTTTCAGTGAAAAGCGCGGGGTGACTTCGAGAGCGTCGCGACGGCCACGCACAGTGGCGCCACGCGCGGCACTGACGCAAAACCTGATATACAGGAACGTTCCGCGTTAATAACTATATCCACCCGTCTTTATTACAATGGAATAAGGTCTAAAATTAACGATTTGTAACAGGTATATGTATTTATAGGGCTGTCCCTTTTGTTCAGAACACGTTTGTTCCGCTCGTTCTAGTGGATTCTGTTTCATTAGGGAGCTACAAAATCGTTATATTAACTGTCATTACATCGGGTTCTGAAGATTTATTAAGTTTATGGTTATTATTTGTTACTGTAGCGAATACCAGGTGGTAAAACCAATCACCATGTAATCGTGAATGTTTTCCAGTATCGAAAAGTAATTTTGAATTGTAAACTTCAATTTTAATATTTCACCTTATGCCTCATTGAAATTACGTGACATGAGATGAGTTAACAAGATTTTTTATTTTTATTTATATCAATTCCATTATTCTAATCGTGGAACGAATATGAACTATCCAATGATCCACCTTATGGTAAATGATCATGATTGTTCACAATCTGTACCATTTTGAGAGGTCTACGTCGTTTTTATATTGTCAATACTTTGACAACCAAGGCATCTTAGATGTTGTCTCTTGTGCCAGTAATTACACCAGTTGCACTTAAATACAGCAATACACATACTTCTATATGAAAGTTCTGTAAGTACTACTTATTATCTTTTTACTGGTTATGAAGGTTCTTCTGTGTAAGCAGTAATCACATATTCTAATTAGAAGGTTTAGTGAGCCAGTGTAATTAAAGGTATCAGTGACATAAGATCGTAGCTCTGATTGGTGGCTCATTGATGACGTAAAGGATTAATATATCTTGCGTTGCCAATGACTTTTTACTGTGAACACTAAAAATCGAGTAAATAATTTGCCCGTAGTTCCTATTTAAAAAAAAAATGCATACTGTGCTATCACTGTTTGCCATCTCAATATACTGAACAAAACGTTAATTACACGAAACATAACATAAATACGAACACAATATCATACGAATATATTGCATAGATAATTTAAATAAACATTTTAATATTTTTAATAAGTAAAAATAAATATTTGTGTATTTGCGACTGGCATTCCCTTGTGCTCACGTCCATATGAATAAACAGTCGCTTCATCAAATTCTGATTGATTTTCGATTCGTACTTTTAAAGTAGACGACACACTGTTACATGAAAAAATGTACACTGTAACATGAATGAATGTACTTGATGGTAGAGCTTTGTGCAAGCTCGTCTGGGTAGGTACCACCCACTCATCAGATATTCTACCGCAAAACACATGGTACTTGGTATTGTTGTGTTCCGGTTTGAAGGATGAGTGAGCCAGTGTAATTACAGGCACAAGAGACATATCATCTTAGTTCCCAAAGTTGGTGGCGCATTGGCATTGTTTAAAGAAATGTACAATGCCACTGTCTATGGGCGTTGGTGACCATTTACCTTTAGGTGGCCCACATGCTCGTCCGCCTACCATAAAATACTATAAAAAATAAAAAATAAATCCTTTTAACACATATAAACCTGGAGACCTTACTATATTAGGGCATGATTGTAATTGGAGTCGAGGTAACCCAGTGGCCAGAAGACGTGAATTTTAAGGTTAAGATTACAGGTTCTAGTCCTAACGATAATTCATACCTTTCGGCGGTGAAGAAACATATGAGGAAACCTTATATGTTGGATGATATTAATTTCACGCCTCCTAAACGAAAAGAGATGATTTTGTCCATAAGTGGGATATTTACTAGCATTTTTTTTTAATTGCTTAGATACACAATCGAATGCGCTACCCGATAGCCACCAGTAACCTCTGCCAATGCTAACGTTACGCTATTAAATATTCCAAAACGCTGCCAACCGAAAGACGCGATTTGTTCTGCCCCTATAGCTTCAAATAAAACTAGAGTTCGTTTTTCAACATATTAAAGCACCCTTAAAAACGAAAAATGCATACAATAACATCGAAAGGTAGAGTCTGAACTATGGTATTTAGTTTCTCGGAATTTTACGTTTGTTTGAAACAATCGTTTTATTGTGATATTCAAGAAATATTGAACACGAAGGCTTTGCGTGACCTCGTTCTTCTGACGGGTCCCGTTAGCATTGACAGTGTTGAATATTTATAGATATTCAATATTTATAATAATGCAATAATAATCTATAATAATTTTCAGATTTGTTTTTTTTTTTTTAATGTAAGGTAATCTGTTCAAAATTGAATGGTATACGTATTGCCTAATTATGAAGTCGTATGTTCGCCCGCTGTTTCCGTGCGACCCCCTGCAGCTACATTTCTACTATATTCCTAAAACTCGATAAAAAAATGTGAAGATTAGATCTAAGTATGGAACTTTGCATTGCGACTGAGTTCCAACCACGAATTAATAGTTTTCGAAAAAAAAGTGAGAATTCACTCACAGCACACAATTAATTGGTTGTGCTGTGAGTGGATGTCAAAAAAGTGATTCCATCTAACTTTTAACAAGTAACAGTCGCTGAGCTTTTTAAAATATTATCTGCCTACAATGATAGGTGAAGTCTAGCCAACATTTTGGTTCTTCACTATCGAAAGCAAATAAATTTTCGTGGACCCCCACTTACGAATTGTGAACCTCCATTTTTTTGTCACGCCAACGTACACCCCGTCGAGTCTCCCGTGGACCCCTGGGGGTCCACCTGGACCACTTTGGGAACTAAGGCTCTAAATGATGAGACTTTTTTATAATGCCTGACTGTAAAAACTACTAAATCAATACACATAAAATTTACTATATGCAAAGTGTTTTGTAGGTTTTAGTATATATAATACTATTATAATATAAGTATTCACGCTTTAAATTTAAACTTCTGTAGTGACAAACGTGATTTTCATGTTTTTTTCTTTCTTAATAAAATATTTAAATAATAACAATAACAAGTACAGCAGCAATGAGAGATCACTTGATAAGGGGATATGGTATAGAACGATTCAATACGAGCCTCCTCGGATACCTTGGTTTGTAAATATTGGACTGCCTCGTTGGTCCAGTGGCTACATGTAAGGCCGCGAACACGGTGGTCCTGGGTTCAAATCCCAGGTCGGGCCAATAAAATGTTATTGAGATTTTCTGTCAAAAATTCTGAGTAGCAGCCCCGGAGTCTGGAAGTTGGAAGTGCCTCGGAAAGCACGTTAAGCCGTTGGTCCTGCGCCTGAACTCTTTCCGGTCGTGTCGGATTGCCGTTCCATGAGTGCACCTGTGTTTGCGCACACACTTGTGCACTATAATATGTCCTGCGCAGTTGGCTAATCTGTCTTGAGATTGGCCGCCGTGACCGAAATCGGTCTGGAGGACCATTGTAAATATAATAGTAGCATTAACAGAAGTAAGTTAGTTATAGCATTTAGATCTGGACACGTGGCATACTAGGCAAGTTTAAACATCTAATGAGAAAAAAGTGACACTCCCAATTGTGAAGTATGTGGTGTATTAGAAGATGTTTCACACTTGTTATTGGGATGTGTTCGTAGCCACAGTTTGAGAGAAACACAATATGAAGTAAATTTAAATTTTATGAAAATTCGTGTTTTTAATTCTATTCATAGTAAGCCATCGAGTATTTCGGCAATTAAATTATATGAATTTGTTAGTAATTCTCTCAAGCTGAATTAGTCTTAGTTTTTGAAATATTTTTGATTTAATTTAGTGTGTAACGATGGGGCCGACATATTGGCGGTCTAAAAGGCCCCTTAAATAACTAGATTAAAAAAAAGAAAAGTACAATAATATTTTGCGAAAAGCCTTAGTAAATTATATTTTTAGTGTCATATAAGCCCAAAAACTTTACTTTTAAAACACCCACTGTAGATTTATCATAAGAAGTTTTCGTAACGCAATACGATTTTGTTAGAATATATCTTCAAAATAGTTTTTATTTTTTTTATTTTAGTATATACAAGACATGTTCAAGTTCCAGCCTCCGGGGAGACTACAGAGAATTTCTCGATGACAATTTCTAATTCTATGTGTATATTAAAATGTCTATTTTAATATTTTTTTACGGGACCGACCCAGTTTATTACTCACGACCTCGGTTGTGACCTGGTGGGCACAAAATACTTATATACGCCATTGCGCTTGCCTTTATCCCGTTTACAAGGTCAATGTGATGGAGAAAAGATGAAATTTTGCGCTATTTTCATACCAACACCGATTTACACAAAATCTCAATAAGAATATCAACTCTATCGGCCTTACTTATAAACGATGTTTAGCGGGTGAGTAGTTAAGCAATGCTGTGTCTTCTTCTTTCGAATGTCAAATCAATAATAACAGAAAGAGAGTACAGTAGGCTGTTGTATTTATGTTCTTAAAGTTTTACTCCGGTAGTAATGCTCTATGTCAAAAAATATTTACCATCAGGTTGTATATTATCATCTGCCGTCTTATATAAACTATATAAAAAAAAACCATTTAAAAATAGAACTTGATCTGCATTCGATAATAACATTATACTTACTAACTTGATTCTTGGAAACAAACTGTTGAACAAACTAATTTCCGAAGAGGTTCCGAAGTTTTCCTTCTCGGAAAGATGTTTGAAGATTGCATCCGATACAAGAACTTTGCCGCGATTTATCTTCCATTATTTTAATTTATAGCCATCAATGGAAATCCGTTTCAATAGAACTCTTAAGTAATATATTTCAATGAAACAGCGAGTTTCACTTTCTCTCCTTGAAAGTTATATTCATTCAAATTATTTAAATATTGCTGTAGTCTTATTTCATTAATTACATTATCCAAAGAATTAAAGTCTTTAATGAAAGTCCACAGTACCACAACGATTTTGTCAACGAAAGATACATTTAAAAATGGAACGTCGAAATAAATATAATGTTCAAAGGAGTGAAAATTTACAATAAGTTACCCGACGAAATTATAAACAGTGAAAGTTCAACTATATTCAAGAATTGCCTTATCAAATATATACAAAGTAACTATTATTTAATGTGGTCTCAGCGCTATGCGTTGCTTTGTTAGTTTTTATAATTATTTTTTCTAAAACTACCTTCATCTTTTTTAATTTTTAACTTCTTATTTAGTGTATCCGAGACACTATTTTTTTAAACTATATTAACATATAAAATTGGAATTTTCTCATTTTAAGTGAATATTTTTTTTTGTATTCTTTATGAGAAATAAATGTCTTTAAACCGAAATACAAATTAAGGAATTATTTAAACAGTTCACTGTCTACGCTAATAGTTGAATAGTTCGATGTAGGTAAAAATGACGTTTAAAGTGTTCCGGACAGCGTAAAGTTATATCGAAATAGATACCAAACGTTTAAATCAATTCTGCCGATGAAAGCGTAGTTTTCATATACAGTGAACAATAGCAATGACTTTAAAACAGAGTGAATTTGAGTTTCAAATCACACAATTATCTACCCGATATAAAACTGTTATTAAATCAAAATATACTTTGTTCAAAGACAAGCACATTTGAATCGTTGTAATGCCCTTTTAATTTAAAATTTCTTCCCATGTGATTTAAACTTATTAATTATAATTAGCAAAGGATTTATATATTATAAAAGTGAACATATTTTTTAAACAGAAGCATAAGCTATTTATTGATCCATCATTTTTTCACCATCGTGTCTCAATTATAAAGTTTCGGAGGTTATTCCACCATGATGATTCAAGGGTTGATGGATATTTTCGAATACGAGATGAATTATAAGCACAAAATAAGCACACGAACCCGCCAAGTTCGATTGAGATCCAGGTGTTCTCACTGAGGCTCACTGAGTTAAAAAAAAAATCTGCATTTCTAGTTTATTACGCAAGCTAGACCAAATATACAAATTACACGTAATAAAAAAAACTCATATTGCAAAGAGCTAATTTCGTTTAACATAAACAAAATCTGTCAACGAGTTTGTTATTAATATAGATTACACAAGATATTTCAAAGCTGTTAAACATAATATATGCTTGTACATAATACATGTATATATGAAGTCGACGTATTAAGTCACGGCACGTAGGTCAAAAACAGCGTAAGCAGCTACTAAAGATCTGCGCATACTGGCACACAAATTGACAAATCACTCAATGGTACTTGCAACGTAATTCGTACGTAATATTGTATGGATTTCATTGATAATTGATGTATCCTCTTGTTTTTATTTATGTACTTCTTAATACTTTTTTTCATAACATATATATGTTAGATGACATAAAGGTAACAGAGAACAACAAATTATACATAAAATCTCTCACAGACAATCCTTGGTGAAAGAAGATTTGTAAGAGAACAGGTAAGTGCATTTAAATATAAATGAGGAGATTCTACATATTACATTTTTTCGTAATGGTGTTATTTATAGATGTAATAATACAAGCACCTAACACATACGGGTTTTATAAATTCACATTCGAATAATTTTATTTTTATAAATTTAACGGCCGTAGGTATAATGTGCCAAGAGAACAATCATCATAAATCATTTTAGATAACTTGCCAATAAATGCCCTACTTGCTACCCCTCCATGAAGTTAACAACATCATTCTAGTTTCATAGTTAAGGTAAATAACTATCATATGTATTTCAATTTTGTTTTAATACTAACAATTCAGATTGGATATTTAGGGCACTATGCGCACCTTCTCCCCCCGCCGTAATAGCCGCCGCTTGGGGGGTTCCCCGTATCTGGGAACCCCCCTAGAAATGGAGGCCCGCAAAAGCGGGCCGATCGTCGGGGCGTCTCGGTAGCACGCGCAAGCGATCCCGTGGCGTCCCCCGACCAGACGGAGAGGAAACCGCTGGTTTTTTAGTGGGTATTCCGGCGCTTTCAGTGCCGGTGAGTCCCACATACCTCCCCCTCCCACTTCAGGTAGGGGAAGCGGGTAAAATCGTTTTTCCAGCGAAAAAGAAAATATTGGACCTTCAGACTCGGATTAATGGTCTAACAACCAAATACGTCTTTGGTCGCACTAGCTACGCTTAGGCGACTGGTAACACGGGCATATCGCATATATTTACATACATAGTTTCACTAGCGAAGCCGGGTGCCATTGGATAGGCAGTCGATTTGTCCAGCCTTGTAGTCTCTCGAGCTGACCGGATGTAAATTCATAGACCCGGCTTGTCATCACCACGACTTTTTCCAAGACTCGTCTCACTTTAGGAAAGTTTAAATTTATATATAGGGAAGCCGGTTTTGACATATGTTTGAACTTCCACAGTCGTGCGTGGATAAATATTTTCGTATCGGCTCTATTTGGTTTTTGTTACGCTTTTTATCATAATTATTTTAGATTCTGAAAATTATACACATATAACAATTTGCCTACTACCGCATTGGTTGAACTTGGCAAATGGTATTTTATTAATATATTTTTCCCTTCATCAATATGTACAAGCCCTAACAAGTCGTCTGCATCACGGTAACTTAATTTTAACGTGCTCATAGCCGTGTTAAATTTACTTAATATAATCCATTTTTATAACAAAATATCCGAAGTTCCGTGTATAGTATTTGCGAGGAGATTGAAGAAATTGATATATTCGATTTTAACCGATATCGATAACCATAATGACGGTGGTAAAAAAAACGATTATGTAATAAAATTTATTCGATTAAATTATTTATAGGATAGGTAGGCGGACCAGCATATGGACCATCTGATGGTAAGTGGTCACCAACGCCCTTAGACATTAGCGGTGTAAGAATGTTTATCATCGTTTACATCACCAATGCGCTACCAACCTCGGGAACTAAGATGTTATGTCCCTTGTATATGCCTATAATTACACTGGCTAACTCACCCTTCAAAGCGAAACAATACAAAGTGCTGCTGTTTTGCGGTAGAATATCGAATGAGTGGGTGGTACCTACCCAGACAAGCTTGCACAAAGCTCTACCACCAAGTAAACCAAGCTTGCTACAAAGCTATAAGTGTAGATACTTTCAATAACGAATTTGAGTAATATACGTTTTAGAATTACGATTTGAAATATTTACGATTATACATTGTGTCAATGATATTTCATTTTAATCTATCTAATTGTCAGTTGCGATAGTTTTGTCCGATTTAGATAATCGATTATTCGATTATAACTGGAATAAGGCAATTCTAGTCTATACGATTAAATAATGATTGTTGCGTAGTTTCTTATATAATGTAAACATATAATAAATTGTAGGCGTTTTAGATTTAAAAATATGTATATTTAAATACATAATCCTTATTTACGTGTGTTTGTCACCTAACTCCTCCTAAACGTGTGGACATATTCATGTGGATCAATTCCTGGATGGTTTGAAAATGCAACTGGATCCGGTCGATGGCGCTGCTGTCGGTATGTCATCAAATTTGATTTGAAGTAACTATGGAATTGCAAAATTAAAAAAATGTAAATGTTAATTTTGAAGTATCATATATAATGTGGCGTTGTGTTTCGTGGCGCTATTTAGTCGAATTAATACAAAACACAAATTATATAAACATAGAAAAATAAATTTATACAGTTGTGTGTCGGTCATTCGAAATGTCGGTCTCAATTTCGTGCCTATTTATCTTTTCAATGTTTGATTATTATTTCAATAAATAATATTATTTATGAATAACGAGATACATGGTTGAAACAGGGGGCATACAGAGTGGCATATTCGTTTTAAAGAATAAACTCTTTAAATAAAGAAATAAAAACTGGGGGCCAATTTTACTACGAAATAGTCACTTTATCGTAATCGAATCGAAGCGTAATCGTTGCCGTTTATCCGTTTTCCTATTCTTTAATTTAATTATCGACTATTGGCATTAAAGTTAACAGTTAATTTTGGTTTTGATGACGGTATATTTTAACACCTTAACTGTATCATCACTTTCCATCAGGTGTGATAACAGTCAAGCGCTAGCTTATATATATAAAAAAAAAAAAACATAATATAATTTATTCGATTTGTTTCCGATTTGAATAAATATAGAATAATCCAAGTTGGGTTGGAATTGAATCGGGAACGTATCGTTTTAGTTATAGATTAGTAGAATTAGTGAATCTTAACTGAAAATTGCGTATTCAAATCCTGGGCAAGGCAATTTCTAATAATATTCACTCAACATAAATCCTCGTGCGCCGCATGGATGGGAAACATAGTTAAAACTGCCTGTGTTGTATCCACAACACGTTTATCCACCATCCTGTATTGACGCAACATGGTGGAATAACGTCCAGACCGTCTCCTCAAGGTCTTAGTAGGGTGACTATTACAGGATGAATATCAATCTATATATAATAAAGAATACAAGTAATATATTTATCTCTTTCTAATTATAGCGATGAAATTTCTACGTCAAACATATCGAGTCATTTCAGTGAGGAATGTGTTAAATTGCACATTACAAACTCGTTCTATGATCTAAGATTGTTTACTGTGACGTCACAACTCTATTTCTGTTGCATAGTTTATTTTATACCTCCAGTTTACAAATTTCAATTCCTATTAATAGTAAGTTTACGTAGTCATTTGTTTTTGTACATCCGCAATATATGTTGTATATATTTATTGAGGATTAAATATAATAAATTATATGTTTATGATTTCAAATAAAATTCGAGCCCATAAAAACATAATTTTCCCCCTATTTTTTCCCACTTGTGGGCGGTATTTTTTCTATAAATTAAAATGAAACCAAACGGTATAGTATACCATCTCAACAAAATAAATAATTTTCCAAATCGGTTCATAAAATAATGCCAATGAAAGTTCTCGGAGGCTCACATATTTGCTCATATAAGATTGTATAATTTTTACTTTCAATTCCTTAATATAAATGGATAAGTTTACACAAAGAATTGTAGACGTATGTACTTTGTAAGAAAGCAAAAAAGTCATTATAAAATCGTACGACGCTTATTAAACCCACGCATTTGAAAATAAAAAAAATTGTCTTAAACGTCTTTCAATGTTACACTAAAAGGCTTCTTACGACAATAGCACTAAAAACTATTTTTGTTTGTATGTATTTAGCATACCACCCTGTAATTTACTGTCTCATTGAGATTGTGAAACTTCAGAGATTTTCTTAAGCTCTATCAGCTGTTGATGTTATTACAGTAATAGATGCTTTATGTTTTTAACGCATGCTACTAATGGAGATGAGATACGTGTTCAGGATTTCGTAGTTAAATAACTGTTGCAATTGTAACAGGAAATCCAACTTTGATTATTCTTTATTTGTTCGGATCGTCATGTCAAAACCAAACTTTATTGTTACATTTTATGAAAATTAACTTTAACAGGAAAACTGATAAACGGCAACGAACATGTTTCGATTCGATTGCGATAAAGTAGCAATTTGTTAGTAGAATTGACCCCAGGTGTATGTGATCTTAAATCTTGCCTTAAGTATAGGAAAGGTGTTCTTGGCCTAAAAAATGTTGACAAACATTCAAACGTCCCGAGTCTATACAATGTGTGATTAGTTCGCGTTTACTCGTGATAGTTAATTGTAACGAACCATATAACTAAGGTGTTTAGTTCGGAGAACTCTCACAATTATTTCTGTTAAAGTAAGATCGAACTCGAAGCGACGACGTAAGTGGTCACCACTGCGTTGTATGAAATAATTAAAAACCGTACATCGCCAATACGCCACCAACCTTGGGAACTAAGATGTCATATACCTTGTACCTGAAGTTACATTGGCTCACTCACCCATCAAACCAGAAAACAACACGATAGAAAATATTTCTGTTGGAGGTAGAATATCTGATGTGGGTGGTACACACCCGGAGGGGCTTGCACAAAGCACTCAGCAAGTGAAATGGCATAATTAAAATTAATGTTACGTGACAGTCCTGTGAGTACGAAAGATCTTGCATTGCCTCGGCGCTTCGAACTATAGTTATTTATCATATACCTACACGAAGTGACGGGCACGAAGTAAAGGCATCTATCATGAGGCGCCATTTCATTCTGTAGCCACTTGAGTTCAGTTGTTGCCAACCAAACAAATGTTGCCACAGGTTAAACAAATTGCAGTCATCAGTATTATTATAAGTGCTAAATAACAACGGAATTTGTTTTTTAATTATAATTTTTCTATATTCTTAAACATAACCAGTTCTAGAACATGTTTTTCAGTAAAATAAGTCACTTCGAATAATAATGTCATTTTTCTTAATATTATAAATATGTTTATTACATTTAATAAATATATTTTTTTGGAAATTTTCTCTTTTGTCAAGTCATCCTTGTATTATACGACTCAAATAAATTAAAATCGTTATAATTCTTTTCTACCCGGATATTCAGAACACATATGATTATAAATATGATTTTCTATTTTGAAAAGTTCAAAAAATTTATTATGTTAAAAAGAATATTAATCAATTAAGAAAGTAAATAAAAAATAACTGACGATTTAATATGATACATTAATGAAATTTTAAACACAAATTTTGTGACCGCGAGATAATAAATTTGTTTCGTTATATATAAATTTAAAATAAATTTATTTAATTAAAAAATCACCACAATTCTTTGTAAGTCTCATTCTGTTATTTAATTGCTTTTCTCATCTAAACGTACTTAAGTTCCAAGTCAAGGGCGAGCAAGTAATATAAGATGAAATAAAACGAGACACTAGGTATGATATTAACGACCTGAAACAGATGTTTGTAGATTCAGGTCAAAGGTATTATATGATCTATGAACGGAGTATGGATATTAAATCTATAGGCACATACATATATAAGTATATTAAGACTACGTGGTCTTGTGAACACGAAATTGTTTTTAAAAAGATTTATCTCATCGTAAAAATTATATCGAACAACAGGAATACGAAATTCTTTAAGAGAAACAAGTAACTTTTTTATATCCTAGATTCCCATTGGTATGTTATTAATATATTGAAAAGGCAAGTTGATAACAACTACGACTTAATTGTTAGTACTTTTTTCGTACATTTTAATAAAACTTAACGTTAGAGTAACCTCGTTAGTCAAAGTCAAATTCTATGTTGAATAGAATCGTTACACTTACATATTGATTGTCATAAATCTACCACCAGTTCGGAAATCAACCTGAAACCTGAGAAGAACCAACCAAAATGTTGATTTGAAGTGCTAATGCTGCTGACCCGCCAAGATTATTTGGGGCTTCGCAAAGTATTGACAATATAACCACTTGTTTATATTTCTTAAAGTACCAATTTCTGTGGGTATGGTGATCAAAAGCACAAGAGGCTCTTGCTAAAAAAAAAAGTATAGTAACGTTTGCGTAATTAGTGAGCTGATAAACGTTAGTACATCTTAGGATAAATCGTCACCCGTCTCTTTCTCTCTAATATTGAAAACTGAAAACAATTTTAGGTCTGAACTGAAAATATTTTCTCAGGTCTGGGTGGTTTCCGACTGAGAGTTTTGTTGTTTAATTTGACTTTTTCATGTCCTTATGGAAAGTGACTACCACCGCCCATGGACACCCGCAACATCCGAGTGCTTGCAGGTGCATTGCCGGCCTTTAAGGAAAGAGTACGCTCTTTTCTTGAAGGTTACTATGTCATATCGGTTCGGAACTGACTATCAGTAAGTGAGTGTAATGCTTCTTAATTATACATTTAATATTTTTTGCATGTTTCTGCTCCCATAGTAAATTATAAAAAAAAGTACAAATATTTGTTTCTATCACCGAGAAAATGTTATGATAACCTTTTCATTGACGTTTTTATGAGGCTTTTTTATCTCACTAGTTGTAAAACTTGTGAAATAGGTCAGTCTCAAAATAATGTTAAACTTATAGGGCCGTTACACAAAACTGTAAGAACTAGAATATTCTATGATACTGTAAAAGTAAATAAAAATAATAACACGTGTAATACTTAGTCACAATAATGATTTAATCATAATAACGATTTTCTGGACGAATTATTAATCATTAGAAGCATCAACGACGGAAAAGGAGACATGAAAGGCATAACTCGTTCTATAAACATTTTACTTTTTTTCCACTACTACTGAACTGGACTGGTGGACTAATGTGACACCTAAAGTTCAAATTGTCACCACTGCCTAACCAACGGCACTGTAAGGAAATTTAACCATCCTTAACAATGCCAATGCGCCACCGGCCTAGGGATCTAAGATGTTATGTGACTGTAGTTACACTGGCTCAGTCACCTTTCAAACTGGAAAACAACAATACTATTACTGTGTGCCGCTACTGATGAGCAGGTGGTACATACCCAGACGGGCCACCAAGTAAAGCTATCAATTGTATTTTAAAATTATTTTACGACGTTTATCTCTTTTTTGTTCTGCTCTAATCTCAATCAATGACTAAAGATTATATTAATAAATCAAATAAATATTATTTCCTCCTAATCGATTTCAGTCAGAGCGGCCATTCTAAACGTAGAAAAGCAACCTTTTTATCCTTTTTAACCTTTTTATGACAGGCAAAGGCAATTTTTTATGACAGAAAACTGAACCATTTTTCATCGACGAATCTTATCCCAATTTATGAACCATGGAATTGTAGTCGTATAAGCTAAATAGTACACCAACAAGACACTTATTAATTTAAGAAAAAAATCAAAGCCTTAATTAAAGTTAATTTCCCATACAAATAATAGTTGCGACATTCGTGCTAAGTGGGCTTAATAATCCAAGGTCAGATTCAAACCTACGACTTCCAGCTCTAGATGGCTATATCGTCTAGCTATTTATATTACATTAAGCTTCTAATTCGAGACGTGCAGATTCGCATGAAGCTTTCATTCACCGAACACGAGATGAATTATAAACGCAAATCAGACAAATGAAATCAAAGTGGTATATTGTGGAATCGCGTTCCATCATTGGAAAATACACCTGGAATATTAATATGACATTGTCCCGTAATATTTATTTATTTTTTATTAATTTCCGTTTATAGCTTCGTTAGTGGGGTGGGGGGTAAGTATTAGGTAACCTTGTTACTTTTCTGTACCCATGACCCATATATGATGATCGGCTGAGAAGTTCGAAACGTGAACGAGTTATAAACAAATAAATAAACTCACTTTCCCATTTATAAGTAATAAAAAACAAGTTAACGATAAAACACTTGTAATATATATAACGAAGTAGCTGAGAGATTTCCTTATCATTTGTCATATGGATGAATGAGATCACCAAAGATCCGAGTCATCAGTCATCGAACCGAGTTTATCTTTGCATTATGTCGACGCAGACACGGATTAACCTCTAAAAGGTTTCTAAACGCTATAATATTTATCATACGTTATTTATGTCTGTCTGTAATATGCCAAAGCCTAATTCTTTTCTATTAATCTATGTTTAAAAAAAAATATTCGAACCTACAAAAATAAATAACATGAAAGACGTTTAAATTTGGAACGTTTCAATCAAATATATTTCGCAAGACGTCCATTCCCTTTTAGATACGCTACATCAAGTTGTCGTCTACGTGATGCATTCTCACAAAACAATTTTAGGACTACACTAATCTTATTTTAAGTCACACTTGATTTTGTGCAACGTTTCTATGTCTAACGTTCGAACGACGCTTTAATAACAAAAGATATTACAAAAGTTACTTATGTCACGTTTATCAACTTGCATGCGTTATTTGATGTGTTGTGTGTATTAAATGTTATAATTACTGAAATCAACGTCGCATATAACCTTCTGGCATTTCACGATCGTGTTATGCGATGGGTTTCGAATTAGTTCTTACAGAATAGCTCTAAATTATCTAATGACACAATTTGGTAATATTTGATAAATACGTTAATATTATACGAGTTTTTATCGGTTGGAATTTTTAGCCTTTAAGGAGTTTCTATGAAAGAACCGCGTTCAGAAAAACATAAGCATACATAATGAGTATTCGGAAAAATATTTCTATTTTACTTTGATTACAATTTTGATATTTTTTAATTGTCAAAACGATATTGTTTCCTATTCATATATTATAGCCTTAGTTTTTTTTTTTTTTATTCATGAAATCGTATATGACTATAAACGTCATCTCGCAATTAACTTTTCTCCAACTTCTGGACTTAAGTAATTCGGAATTTTTCGTATTGGTAACTAAAAACAAAACAAAAAATAATTTGAATTTTCTAAACGCAGAAAACTCGAAAACTCTAACACATATATAATAAAATAGATAAACATTATGAATGTGTTTAATTCGCTTATTTTATTTATTAATATACAAATGATCTAATGGAAATGTTATTTTTGCCGCCAAAAAAAACGTCATCGAAATAATTGCGTGCGTTGTACAACTAAAAATAATTAGATACAGTACGCTACAAAAACTAACATGAAATATAGTACACAAGCAAAACATTTTTGTGTTAATAACGTTTCAAGAACACGTTACATTCATAATCGTTGCATTTTTGTCGACATGATCATGCAGAAATTTGATTCAACAATGTATGTAAATGAAGAAATATAAAGTCAAAGTCAAAAATGTTTATTCAATATAGAAGGGTTACGCTTACTTATTGATTGTCGTAAATCTACCACCATGAAACGGTGGTTACTCTTATACGTTTTATTTTTAACAGAATTTGTGTTAATTCCATATTTAAATTGACAACTATTCTCTTTTGTATTTAATATACAAATAACACAATATTTATATTAATTATTTATTCTAATGAATGAATTTAAAGCAAAGGACGTAAAAATACTCTTAAATATAAATAGAAAAGTTAAACATTTTCGTTTAGATGTTGAATAATTTGCAACAAAAATATTGAATTTTAAGTCTTTTCGTCTTATCGTCTACAAAAGTTTCTTTGAAATTTAATTTTATAAACTATAAAATGGTTGAATTTAATATTCAAATAACACTAAAAATAGCGTTCGAAATATTCTTTCGACACTTTCGTCCGCTATCAATAAAATAAAAATATTCATTCCTTCATTTTATATAATTAAATTCCGTAGCGTATTGTATCTCATATGTAATATATACGTTACGTATTATATAACGATAATTCTTTGGCATTGGCATTAGGCTAAAAATAGCGCACATGTGCGCTGAACAGCGGTCATAAATACAATTTTTTTTTATCATATAAATCTCGATATTGTGGTTTTCTTTTCTTATCGTGTAAATTCTTTGAAAAAGACGTTCCACGATATTATTATTATTAAATATTATATATTTCAAATGCGAAACGTGATATTGAAATCTATTCTAGTATATGGAAATATATTTTATATAAAACTATGTAACTGAACATTTTGGGAGTGTCAAGAGTAAAATTTTTAAATCGAGTTTTGTGTGACTGCTTATTTTGTATATATATTATGTCGGCTGTCCCGACTTTGTACGTGTAATTCATATAAAATTATCAGTCTTTAAGTAGAAAATTCAAAAAATCCTTTCTTAGTGGATGTTTATGTCAAAATATACTTTCTTCAAATAGGCTCTCAATTCAAATCGTCATTTTATAAAAAAAAAATTAAACTTTTTCTTTCGTAACATATTTGTTTATAACTGAATTAAATATGTCATATGTATGTTGAAATGCTTATACTGTTGTATATTGTATTGTAAAATACTTTTTATTAATGTGTGCTCTTTTGCTCTTAATGTATTGTTTAAAGAACGAGATGGCCCAGTGGTAAGAACGCGTGAATCTTAATAGACGATCGTGGGTTCAAACCCGGACAAGCACCACTGAATTTTCATGTGCTTAATTTGTGTTTATAATTCATCTCGTGCTTGACGGTGAAGGAAAACATCGTGAGGAAACCTGCATGTGTCAAATTTCTCAAACTCTATCACATGTGTATGTGTATGCTCCAAACCTTCTCCTCAAAAAGAAGAGAAGAGGCCTTAGCCCAGCAATGGGACATTCACGGGCTGTTACTTACTTACTTATTGTTTATTAATATAAAGCTACTACCAGTTTGGAATGTAAATACTATCGAGAAGAACCGGCAAGAAACTCATTAGTTACTTATTTCAACAATCATATTTATATATCCTGTATCAAAATCAACGAATACTAACTGCAAGTTCTATAATTCATTTAAGCCCGTACAGCATAATAAGCCTTATTTATTTTAAATCTAGTTATTGGTAAATTGAAAATGGTCTGCGTAATTTTATTATAGACTGACTAGTCTATAATAAAATTACGCAGACTTGCCCCAAGAAGGATATATTAACTTTGTGAAGTCGACTATACTCTCATATATATTCCAATTAGCGATACTTCAAATATGTGTTCTTATTGAAGTTTTAGATTGGTAATAAATTTAGGCACTACATTCGATTTACAGGGTCCATTATTTAAATATAATTAAATGATTTAAATTGATTCGATATTTCTAAGAATAAAAATCATTCATACACCGTCAATACGCCTATTTAAACTAAGATTTTATCTCTCTTTCTCTCTCTATGTATTACTTTGGCTCGGTGAAATTTAAAGCGAAACAAAACATCATTGATCTTCAACGGTAGATTAAACGAAGAGTGCATAAAATATATTTATAAAACTATACAACATCATAGGACAATTATATTTAGTCATTATACAATCTCAATGACGTACTTGGATGTACTACGTAATATATAGAGCGTTTTTGCTGTTTTTATCATTTGAATAACATTTAACAGGTGTTTGGCATGTTCTGCGTATGTTTTTTTTTTTAAGTTGAATGGCAAACGTAAATATGCGTGGCGTATACATTTGGCAATGTTTACAAATAACGAATAATTAGGTTTTTCTGTCGTATAATAATTATTATAATAAAAGGTGAATGATGTATGAATAAATTAATTATTTATACATGATAAGAAAGAGGCCGTTAAAACTAAAAAAAAGTGACCACATTATATATTGTTACTTCTAAGTAGCAGATCGTCGATAAGAATCAGATAAGAGAGTTCACTTTGCACAAACAAACAACCAAACTGTACAAATATATATTGAAACAAATATCAATCTAATTAGTCTAATTATTACAGTATGAACGGAAATCGATTGCGATCTGCGTTCAAGATAGAATTCGTGTATTCACTTACACACTTATCTACGAAATAAACTCGTAAAGATAAAGAAGTAATAAAATTCAAGCAACTAGGTCTTAATACCTTGAAGCTATGCGACACGAGGGCCCGACAACAATACGCGTAGGTCGGGCTACTGCTTTACATGAAATGCATTTTTAAATGCTGTCAAAAACTGAATATATTTCGGTTTTTAGGTCCTCAACTAAAAATAAATAAAATTAACATGCCTTTTTTAATTACTATACACAAATAAAATTGTATAAATATAGCGAGAAAAAAAAATGTATCTAAAAAAACATCAAAAGAACCCCTATAATGGCATATACCGGCAAAGCATTTGCAGCCCCTATTGCAGTCCATGTACGATGGTAGTAACTTTTAGGTTCACCTACAAAGGTTTGCCACACATGATATAAAAAAGATTTCATACTCCTGCATCAACGACTTATACTCCTAGTCAATTTCGCATTATCACTTTATGACATTTCACTATCACGTTATAGCCGAAGTTTCGATATCGTTCTTCGTTCGTTCAATAATCTGTCATGAATTATGAATCAGATACTGTACAAATCATAACAGCACATAATGGTTCTAAGAACGTAAGAAATTATGGTTAACAAAAACGATGTTTAAAGTTTAAAGAGCTATAAAGAGAGCTGTAGTAAGTTAAAAAGCGATTTCTACCAGAAAATATTTTTTTCATTTTGATTCTTATATCTATCTTTGACATGAATATGTTATTTTTTATAGTATAAGTAGGCGGGCGAGGATGTGGGTCAGACAGTGGCATTGTACATTTATTGAAAAAAAATACATCGCCAATGCGCCACCAACCTTGGGACCTAAGATGTTATATCCCTTGTGCCTGTATTTCCACTGGCTCACTCACCGTTCGAACCGGAACACAATGTATGTACTTTTAACTGGTTTTATTTTTAAAGGTAATTAATTGATCATGATGAAAATAGATTGTACTGACACTTTGATTTTGATCAAATTTAAAGATAACGTCTTAAAGATAAATCAATACAAGATATTTAAAGTCCCGAGCATCAATCAGCTCGGATATTATGAAACATTGGTCAATTGACTTTGGACAACGACCAGATTTCAACAAGAGAAGATTCGTTAAAATCCTTACTGGAGTTTTTGAGATATACATAAACTATATTCAAAGAACGCATACGACTCACAACATGAAACTGATATTCGTCAGGTTTCATTTTAAAATGTTGATCACATATTCTACTTTTGAAGTTTTACTTTTATCGCTTCTGTAGAAGTCTCTTTTATAAAATCTATTTTTATATAATCAAATCTCATAGATCTGAAAAAAAAACGAATATATTGTGAATATTACATCAGTCGGTTGTCGTTGGGTAGTTTTAGAACTATTTGACTGTTTTAGAAGTACATTGCTAAATTTCTTACAAAAGCTTAAGGAAAATATATTAAAGGTAATTATATGTAGGTACTGCAAAATTATTGGAACTGTAAACTGTATTATTATGTAACGAAGAAACTTTTAAACAATTTCAATAAAAAATATGACGTAATATTGCCCAAATCTCTTTAAAAATAACGCTAGTAATGATAATCAAAACCGGCTGTCACATTATTTAAAAATAGAACAATATGGCTTGTTCAAATCCAGGCATACACCATAGAGTATTGATGTGCTTAATTTAATAATTATTCTCATTCTCAAGCCGCGTTATGAACGTAGCTCCAAAATCTTCACTCTAAGTATTATGAGTACATGAAGAAACCGTTATACTTCATGCCATTCAGTCTAGACATCGAATCCAAGACTTGGCAGAAAAACTGCCAACCACACGGCCAAATGCGTCTCATTAAAAATAACATAGTGTGAAACGAAACAATACGAGTATATTTTCATATCCGCTGATTTTGAACGACAGCAGACATTAGACGAGACAGGCACAGATAATATAATATTAACAGATAATAACAATTCGGGCAAGTTCTTTCTTTACTTCAGGCTTAAATAACTATACTTCAGGCTTAAACAACTATACTATTAAAAGCTATTATAATTATAAATTCAGTACTTATTTATTTGTTGATATGTTATCGTCTACGCGATCAGAGTGAGCTCTATAATGCATGTCTTTACAAAAGCTTCATTCATGAAGATGTCGATATGTAACAGTTCAAAATATTTATGAAAGAATCTACAGATTCATTTCCAACTAAATTTGTGTTTGACAATATTATAAATAGCATTGTAAGATGAGGAGAGATTTAGCAACAGATTGTAATTATTTATCGTCTCACTATTAATGAGTGTAAGGTGTTTGTAATTATATTTGAAAGTGTTTCGTTATCTCTTATCTCAACATTCAATGATAAATATCTCCAAACAGGAATCAATAACAAGATCATTGCACTAAACACTTATTAGCATAATGCTATTTATTCATTTTTATTAATAGGTAGATGGACTGACAAATGGGAACCGAATGGTAAGTGATTATCACCGCTTATAGATCTCCTTCTTCTCTGTCGTTACACTCTTGGTAGAGTGGTCGTGGTCGTCATGACAGGGGTGGTGGCAAGCTTCACAATTCGTCGCCATTCCTCTCGTACCTTTGCTTGCCTCGTGCATTCGTGGAGTGGGCCATTTATTGCAGCTTTGACTTGGTCGGTCCAGCGCATTGGTGTTCTACCGGGCACCCTCGTGCCTTCAATTTTGCCCTGAACCACGATTCGCTCCACAGACGTGCCTTCTCGACGTGTAATATGTCCAAAGAAAGTGAGAATACGACCTTGAACGATGGAAGAAAGACGTTGTTTTATGTCCAGTTCTTCGAGGATTGAGGCGTTGGTTCGAAACTGTGTCCAAGCTATGCAAAGCATTCGTCTCCAACACCACATTTCTAAAGCGTCTATCTTCCGCTTATATATATTGACGCATAAATCCACAATGCACCACCATCTTTGGGTGCGAAGAAGTTATGTCCCTTGTGCCTGTAGTTTCACTAATTCACTCACTTTCAAGCCGGAACACAGCAATACTTAAATAATAAGCAGTGATTTATATATAACACACCCGTACAGACTTGCAAAAAGCCTTACCACCAAGTAAATATTTTTTGTCTTGTCTACCGTCTACACTGATCCTAAGGCACGTCCCACATCATATAAATAAATCAACAGGTGTCTAATCTTGGACTAAATTAATAAACGTCAATAAACCCCTACAGCTAGCGACATCTGTCTGTCCGTGGACGCATTAAGAGGAAATATACTTCGCGCCTGCGATTACGATCGTTTAGAAGAGAAATGATACATGCAGTTCACTGATATTGATGCCAACGTTTATATTAAATATTAACTATTCGTTTTAAATTCGATATAATTTAAGTACAATGGTTATGATTATTTATCGGTATAATACTAAAAGTCACGTGTTTATCAACAAAGAGAAAATCACAATAAAATTAGTATATAATTGAAGAAAGTGAATCAACTACCTTTTGATGTGAAACATCTATAGCAGCGGGTTAAACTGATTGTTGGCGTGGCGAATGGCGATGCATTCCGTGGCGACGTGACGAATCGCCACGCTATACGCTATACGACGTGACTTGCGTACAGTGAAGCGAAATAATTAATATTAAACATTTAATATAATTATAATAATTATTAATTTAATATAAAATTATTAATAATTAATAATTATTGTATATTCATTTAATTCAGGCAACACACTGAGTAAAAAAATAAAATGTTCGCAACTTTAAATATCTTTTTGTATATAATGAAAATAAACGTTAAATGAATAAACAAACCATTATTTGCAAAATTTCTTAAAAACAATGTTTATTTATAATTAATCAATATGATATAATAAAGCCTATATTAATTAGGCTACAATATTCTTTTTTTTTTATTTATTGTTATTGACATGTGTACGTTATACGCACTACAGAAAAAGTAGGCACCTGTAAATTTCTCTCCACTGGGCTAAGATATATTTTCTCTTTGAGGTGAAGGACTAATGTTAAAAATACAAATTTAGCATATGACAATTCAATGGTTGTCTGGGTTTAAGCCCGCAATTATCTATTAAGATTTAACCACTGAGCCATATCTGCTCGTTAACACATGAATCGCAAATTTGACTTGTCTATAAAATATATAGCATCGGTGACCTAGTTGGTTCAAACATCAATAAAACGTTATTGGTTTTTTTTGTCGAGATACTCTCAGTAGCAGCCCAGATTCAAGCAGATGGCAGTTTACACTCGTGTCCATAATCGGTCAGGATGACGTCACCGACGTTACATACTCTCGCATTCAGTATTTCTAGATTTCGCCCGCATTTTAGGGGAGAGATCGGATATTAGGTAAAAAAATTGCCTATTACTTCGGGATGAAGCCTGCTTCATACCAAATTTTATCAAAATCGATTCCGTGGTTTATCCTTGAAGGCGTAACAGATGGACAAAGTTACCATTTTTAAATAATCTTATATTAAATGAGCAATTATTGTATATGATTGTATTTCCTGTTTATCGGAAACAGCTCTAACGAGTCAAATTTTGTATTTTTATAAGATTTCGCTTTTTAAGTTTGTCTGTGTCTTTACTGAACAAACTTTCCCCTCCCGCCCCGGTACTACAACTTTTTTTTATTAATGTATTAGTCGAAACAGTGTAATCTATCTAAAAGAATGGCTATCTTTTTAATACAAAAATAAAAGTTGCTATATATTAATATTAAGGATGTTTCAAATGAAGAACATCTAATTAATTAAATTAGTTATCCTTTTTAATATAATAAATGCGAAATGACTTTATTTGTATCTTTGTTTGTTACGGTTACACTAATTAACTACTCAACCATACCTCATGAAAGTTTCGATGCACGTTATCAGGGAAACTAACACCAGCCTAACTCAATTTTACTGTAATATTAAACATTGTCGCCATTTCACTTTTATCGAGACAATTTTGTATTCAACTTCGATAAAAAAATCATATCACTATATGAAACCACAGTACTCGTATCACACACACAGGTAATACTAACGCAGTACAGTGCAAGCGTTTATTTATAATATAATTTACAAACAAAATACTTCTTGTATCTGGCATCTAACCCACGACCTATAAATACATCGTATAAGCGATCATCTATCATACATCTAGATAAATTCAATTGCTACTCCGAAACAATGTCGTATCCGTCATTATTATTATTTATTTATATATTATTTTAAGTATTTTTTTTTTTGTTTATAAAACGATCTCGGTTATTGTTTTTGCATTGAGTTCGTAAGAGGTGATGTCTATTTAAGGCTAGGCTATAAATGTTGTTTAACTAAAATATTTTTACTAATTATAATTACAATTCATACATTCTATGATAATTAAATTTAAAACTTATGTTAAGCATTATGTACTCGTTTATAAACAAAATCAGAATGTAGATTATAAAGAAGGATCTATAATAAGGCATAATTAATTATCTGTATTAAGTCATTAGAAATCAAATATGGCGGATAAAACAAAACTGATTTATTATTCCATATATATATATCTTAAAGAATGTATAAATTCTATATTTTCAAAGATAAATTATGTACATTAATAAAGAAGGCAGAGAAAGGCAGATCAAGAGATGGGCAGACGACAATATCTTGGGAGGGGAAAATGTGGATGGAGGTTTTCTATGTTGATAGACAGCTTAAACATAACTAAATTGTTGCTGATAACGACAAAGATAAAAGTATAATTTAGTTAAGTCAAGTAAACAATTGGTCTCAAGAATAAAGGCAAGTTTTAATGTCAATTTATGTATATAGTAACATATAGGCCATAAATAAATATTTATATATATTCATTTGTAAACAAAAGCAAAGTCGTTCTCAATACCTAATGTTGAATAAACCCACGGTAGCTTCTGTGATATCTGGCGACGAGCCAATCGCTTCCGCTATGAAAAAATCATTTCTAAACTATCGAGAAGATCACCAGTATTAAAAATAGACGACAAATTATCACATTTATCTCAATTGTATTAGGAAATATATGTATAATAAAAAATATAAGTGCAGATATATTTTCAAAAAAATGACAAAATGTTGTAGGTACATACAGACGAATATACACAATGTACACAAATACGGTACATACATAAGAGTAGAGCTTAGGTTTTAGAACGTGGATATTAATCGAAAATGCCGCCAATACTTACATCGCTGAGCCTTCATGGTTTTAATTTGTGTTTCTAATGCATGTGCTCGTTGATAAAAATATGCGCCATATGTGAATCGACCATTGAAGCAGCGTGGTGGAAGGCGTTCAGCTGTAAAAGTCGCCAAGTCCGTTTCAATACCAACCCCAAATAAATAGGATAAGGGCAATCAAATGACGATGACATACATGACATGACAATTTTTATGCGTCAATTTGCACTGTTTGTTTACCAAATAAAATTGTTTTTTATTATAATAGTTTGAATTGTTAGTCGTAGTATTTTTTTTATTCTTGTTTAGTACATTGCGTATATTACAGAAGAAGTTAGAACCTGTTAATATTTACAAATTGAAGTTTTCTCATGTCCGATTAAAAATACCCGTGATATATTACGCTAACGTTGATACGCTATTTTGATACGTGTGTCCTTTAAATGTTATAGTTATTGTACTCAATGTCGCGTGTCACCCTTTGACATTTCACCAACGTGTTCTGCGATGAGTTTCGAGTTAGTTGTTATATTATGTTGTAATTTCTTCATATACATGTTTGTTAGTTAAATGAAAAATCAAATAACTTTGTTTCTGTTATGAATGTCCGAATTCCATATCTACTTTACCAATCCACTCTGTTACAATACTCTGTTCTTGGTTACATTATAAACGCGAATTTGGGCTTGTTTGTATGTTTATTTGTTACGATTTCATGTCTTACACTACTCAACCGATCATCATGAAATTTTGCTTATACATTGTCAGATGTACATAAAAGGATATAGGGTACCTGTCTAATCCCCCATCACGTGGCCGAAGTCGCGAGCGGAAACTACTACGAAAAAAGAAACATTAGTCTCGTTTGAAGGATATGTGTGGAGCATTTGAAAATCAGGATCAAATGTGCGACTATTAAAACCCTAAGGGATCCGTACAAATTTAAGTCGTTGAAAACAAATACATAACTTTATTACGTCATTGACAATATCTTTGCTCACACTTAATTCTTCCCTTTGCAAATGCAGAAACGAGACTTCATTTTACCTTCCCATAACCCGAAAACCATAATATATATCGCTAATCATATATATTGTTTGTTGCTAATATAACAACACAAATTTATAAAGATAATGATATCGGCCAAGGCAGCCAATCTTAATGACCTCTCTGATAAAACATAGCCAATAAAGTCAGGACATTGGGACGTACAGCCAAAGCTATATACTAAACCAACAAGGTAATTCAATAATATTTAATCATATAATTTTATACAATAGTAATTTAAAAAAAAAACGGGTAGTTTACACATATACATAACAAATCACGAAATGAGATGTTTAGTTTTCAATTCAAACTTCTATGTATATAGGTCATGTGACCTATATACTCTTTAAATAAATTTTTTAAGCTACACAGTTTGATCTCAATTATTTTTACTTTCGCCAATATTTTTATAACGCGGTATGAATCGTAAACGTCATACGTGCGAATGTTTATCTGCGAGTTTGATTTAAAATATGATTTTTTTTCTCTCCGCGTACTCTTATCGTTTGTCTTCGACATGCGTATAAAAAGACGGATCTATTTTCATAAAAAAAAATCTAATTATATCTTAAAACTGTATTTTTTTAAATAATTTTTAAATTATGTATAACAATGTTAAAATTAGTTCGATTAAATAACAAAATGAAATTCGAATTTTAAATATTCATAACATTTACCTACTTAAAACTAAAAAGCTGTAAAGGATACCTGGCTTACGATTGTTGCTTAAAATAAAATTTGTTGTATGGACTTTTGCTGTCTGAAAATAAATGATTATTTCTTTATTTAAAAAAAAAAAACAAATAAAGACATAATAGAGTAATATATTATCTCGTATGTAAACACTCTTGAACTGACAACAGTCGCGATGCGAACGCAACCTCCACTAATATCCTTACAACATGGCCACCTCGTCGACATTTGCATACAAAAACGTACAAAAGTTTTAAGGTTATTTTCGGGGCCACTTAAAAACTAATTTACATTAAGGTTGTAACGACCCTTTTTTCGTTTTTATGTCGGCAATTCGAAAGCGTTACATTACTGTTTTAAAATCAAATTAAGATTACAGGAACACATGATAATGGTTACGGTACGGAACCAATTCTTTTCGCATTTCTAAACCTTCTACGAGTATACATGCAGTATGTGGGTAAGACATACGCATGCACACACACGGATTCACAATATATTAATGGTTTTAGGGTGCTGATGAGGATGCTGCGTTTTCGGAATTCCCCTTAAGTAGTTCATATTGATGACGTACACTGCATCATGATAAAACAAGCAGGTAAAGTTAATGAAATTATTTGAGAAAAAGTGTGAAATAAAATTCCATTTGTAGGGAACTGGCCGCATTTAAATACGTGTGACGACCCGTTATGGAAAATATGCACAGTTCACGTGAAATAGTAAAATGTAATTACTTACATAATTTGAAGTTCTTTCGTAATCAATTGAGTATTTTTAAGCCTTACGGCGTGGTTTTATTTATTTATCTATACTAATTTATAAAGCTGAAGAGTTTGTTTGTTTGATACGGCAAATCTCAGGAACTACTTTTGGTTTGAATTTAAAAATTATTTTTGTGTTGTATAGTATAGTATAGTCATTTTATCGAGGAAGGTGCTAGGCTGATTTTTATTCATTATTTTTTAAATAATTATACGCGGGTGAAACCGCTTGCACAGCTAGTAATATATAAAATGTCGTAGGGCATTAATGATCTTACTGTGTTTCAAACGTTTTAATGAATACCATCATTGGTATTTTAAGACACAAACTTTTCCAATATAATACATCGGCTCTTTATATGAAGAACAAATCCGACTGAAAAATATACACAAACAAGATAAGGTACAACATTTTTTTATTGTGTACTACTAAGTAACAATATATTATTATTATTTCCATCAACAGATTTAACCTCAGCTACTTATAGTTGCTGAATTTCATTACAGAGTACTATATAATTCGCATCAACAGCAGTTCTCATAGTAAGGATTCGCGATTCAATTCAATGCGCTATAAGCTGTTTCGCTCTCGCTTTGCAGTAAAAATATATACATATTTCAAATTGTTTTATAACCACAATTATTTTTTTATGCTTTAATCGCATGAAACTCAACCATCGAAGTAAATCTACGTGTGGTGTGCACTGAACTATCTCGCTTAGATTATTACGTAATATTTGAGTGTAAATTATATTTTTTTCATGTGTAATATTTATTATCTCCTTTTCGAGTTTGCACTTACCTATTCTCTTACAAAGCTCTTTTCAACAGGTTGTCTGTGAGAGATCGCTATAAGCGATAAGACCGCCTTTGCGCACCATTTTTTTTGATAGACTATTTCTTTACTCGTGTGTTATTTATATGTTGTTGTGCAATAAAGTTTTAATGTTCGAAATTAAATATATTTTGATTCGATTTTGTTTCTTTCTTTAATAAACATTGTTACTAGAAATTTTGCTGTATTTACTATAGGTACACTATGTATAAGATTAAAATAAAATGTAAAGACTTGCCTTTCGCACCGCAGGACAGACATTTGTGTGCATGACCATATCTGTTTGTCCTGAGTCTGGGTGTAATTATATATATATATATATAAGTATGTATTTACAAAAGAAAAGTATTATATGTAGTATATCAGTTGTCTGGTTTCCATAGCACAAGCTCTGCTTAGTTTGGGATCAGATGGCCGTGTGTGAATAATGTCCCAGGATATTAACTATAATGTATCTTATTAAATAAATAGATAAGCCGTAATAAAATAAATTTATTTTAAAAATAATTACTAAATAAATTACTACCGATGGATTTCAATAGTTGTTATATTGGAGTCGATTTCAACAATTAATTTTATTTATCTAAGAAGGACATTCATGAACAACACTCAAACATTCAAACACATGCACATTATTAATACAGAAACACGTCCATGATATGTTACGTCATCTAAATCCGTCAGATGCATCAAAATATCTAGCTATTTAAATGTTTCTCGGTCACGATGACATGTTTAATTATTTTAATGGCACCAATTCTGAAAATAAAAATGGCGAGACCGGTGTTATAGTGCTCGTACAAGTTATCGATTTTTATCGTAACGAAAATAAACGTGATTCAAGGCAACCTCTCGACCTGACAGAGATTTTATTTATACAAAGTAACAACATATGAAGATTTTGATTTGGTTACATTTTTTTTATATTGAAGAAATTTTCCGTAACTATATGTATAACTAGCGAAATTTGAAAGCGGCTTCGCCAGAGTGGACTTCGGTTTGTTACGAAAATACTTCAAAATCAGCCATATTAACGTATTATAAATATAAAGTATCTAAATTACTAGGTAGCAGCGGCAATCTAAATTAAAAAAGTTTTAGTAATTATCAAATAGCCATAATAAGTCATTGACAGACTTCAAAATATAATTACACTGTAAACATTAAATACAAAACAATAAATAGAAGAGTAATAATTGCACAATAAGTACAATTGTTGTGAACACCTGAATGTATACGTATATATATATACATTAATAACACTATAAAAATGTTCAAATATTTTTATTATCTAACAAATCATCTTAACAAAAATGTTGTACATGTGTTCATGTTAGATTTATTCAATCAATGTGACGTCTAATAGACAGTTACAACAAGAAAAACCACCAATGAATCATGCATGTAATTAACGTTGTTCAGCACCACATGTGCATGTCCACAAATAAAACGGCATGTGATTAATAACGAACCGGTAACAAATCGTAGTTGAAACACGAAACTAAACAAAGAGAATGCATGTCAAACAAATGCAATTGCGGTCTGGGAAACATCGACGCATTATTGTTAGGTTACCTGCCTGAAATACGAGTGTCCTTAAACTAAATAGAATTATGGATTTAAAAAAATATTTTTCTTACTTTTTTTACCTAATTTATATTTATATAATATTTACATCAAAATCAAAATTTACTGTGTGTTGAAATCTTTCAAACACTGATTGATAATTATCGTTTTACAAAAACTACTGGTTTGGAAAGTAATTTTTTTTTTAATTTATCGGTAGGCGGACGTGCATATTTGCCACCTGATGGTAAGTGGTCACCAACGCCCAAAGACATTGTATTGTAGAGATGTTAACCATCGCTTACATCGCCAATGTTGGTTTACGCCACCAACCTTGAGAACTAAGACGTTATGTCCCTTGTGCCTGTAATTACACTGGCTAAATCACCCTTCAAATCGGAACACAACAATACAAAGTACTGCTGATTTGCGGTAGAATATCTGATGAGTGGGTGGTACCTACCCAGACGAGCTTGGACAAAGCTCTACCACCGAGTAAATCGGGAGTTAGTCATAAATACATCTCTAAGTCGTCTATAATAATACTATGTATATAGCATGAGGTGACCTTCATCCAGATAAACAGGAAATGCTATATCGAAAGCGATTTAACAGGCTTTCAATAGAACGAATGAACTAAGATAAATTTGACTCATGTAACTTTTACTAATTCAATTTCATTTTTTTAAATTAATAATGTCTATCAAATGTTGATCAACTGAAACCAAACCACCTGAATTATATTTGCAAATATAATATTATATATTAATAATATCCCCTTATTTACGATATGTATGTACCAATCATATTTACAGTATGATGTAACCCAGAAACGAACGCAAACAGTACATCGCCACTGACCTATTTCGCGGTGACTCACTGTAAGGGTTGGATTTAATATAAACTCGCGATTATGAGTTTATTTTGAGTGATCTAGACTTTAATATTCGTTACTTTGGATAAATATTTTGTTTAAATAAAAAAAAAACTAAGTTTAATGACCCATTGTACTTGACCGATAATAGACATCAGTTCATTGTATTTTTAGGAATAAAACGTTATATTTTAAGCCTTTTTTATAACTTTAAAATCAAATATTACGGCCACGTTGAAAAGTTTTCCATAAAACAAAAATGATAAACGAAATGGAAACAAAACTTGGAACGGTATTATTATGGGCATGAATTTTAGTACTTATATAAAAATATGAACGGACAAAGAAGGCTTAGATCGGAACCATACACCAATGGAAAAGTACGACAGGCTCCATCGTAAGTATTCTTGGAATAGACTGTTCTTCTTAGTATTGTTCCTGTGGGAAGGTACGCAGTTGTTGCATAGAAAGAATATAAAGAACGTCGTTCATGTATGAATTTATATTAAACATATTTAATACAATTATTAAGATCGATCAAGCTTAGTGGAACAATTTGTTTATTTCAAAAGTTATTCTAAGAAACGTGTACTTATGTCCTTAACACAAACGCCTTTTTCCTTTTTATTTACAAACGCATCATTTTTTTTTTTAAATAGTTTCCTCCCGCTTCTTCGCCGGCCTATGAAGTGATAAGTTAGTTAACTTGTAATTTTTTGTACTGATTACAATATAAGACACTAAACGTGAAATCACAATAATAACAGAAATGAAAACTCACGTATAATATTTCTCAGAATTCTAAATATAAAATTATTATATTTGGTATATATTGATCAATAGTTATGATCAACACCATAAAATACTATTTAAGAATTCGAAATGAGTATATAGTTGTATTTATTGCAATGTGCAATAATTTATAGTCCACTCCTAAAAATAGCAATTATCGATAATAATATAATCTGATAATTTATAATTAATTTCGGTGATCGTTAAAAAGTTTCACAATCATGTAAATTTCGTTCGTACCCACGATTTTACATTTTTAATATCTTTACGTAATAAAATAAATTGACCTTCAACACTTAAATACCAATCTTTTACTTAAAAACTTTCAAGATTTAAGAGAAAGTGACATTAAAAATTCATTCAATTAATCAATATTACCAGTTCATTCTGTAAATGCGACAATTAAAAACAAGATCATAATTGCGAAAGTGTTGCCATAATTAATTTCATGTACGATCTTATTGGATAGTATGTTTTTTGTATGAGCTGTGATAATAGTAATATATCTATAAATGACTTCCAAGAAACAACAAGGATCCCACATAAGCCGCCCCACCCCTCCAAAGACCCAATTATCTTTCTACAAGTAATAATAATGTCCTCCTGACCGATTTCGGCTACGGCGACCAATCTCAAGAGATTAGCCAACTGCGCAGGAGATATTATAGTGCACAAGTGTGTGCGCAAACACAGGTGCACGCTCTTTTCCTTAGCTCTCATAATCCGATGGGACGGCAATCCGACACGACCGGAAAGAGTTCAGGCGCAGGACCTACGGCTTAACGTGCAATCCGAGGCACGAGAGTGTACACACTTCCAACTTCCAGACTGGGCTGCTACTGAGAATTTTCTGACAGAAAAACTCAATAACTATTTAGTGGCCCGACCTGGGAATTGAACCCAGGACCACCGAGTCTGCGGCCTTATATCTAGCCACTAGACCAACGAGTCAGTTTCTACAAGTATCAACAGGGTAAAAATGGAAGTTTATAAGCCAGCACAGCTTATAAGAGACAATGTTTCCAAACTTTGAATCAAATCAATACAAAAGTTATTAAGTGTTCCTTTCAAAAATAACTTATAAAAAAAACCAGAGTGCATGCCTTGGAATGAACGAAAAGCACATTCTTCCTGTGCCTGAGCTCTCTTCCGTTTTATCGGATCGCCTATTTTATATTAGCAAACCTATATTTGCACATTAACTGTAATATTCCCCTATTATATATCCGGCTAGCATCCGTTGATATTGGTAACCTTAACTGAAATCTATCAGGATGTAATCGTCAAGTTCTATGGGTGTCGAGAAGAATTCAGAAAACATATATTTCAACCTAATTAGTGTGCAAAAAAGAATAAGCAATTGTCACTTAAAGACACATTAAATTAATATGACATATCCTCCGAATTGTGTAAATTCTCTCCGAACGCTAAGTTCACTGTCGACGTTCTATTTATACCCACAATCACCCTTAAAATTTTAATGTTTTTGGAACAGCTGTTGCGTGAATCATACGACATTGGCCTGAGAAATGCTGGGAAACACGAGTAATGTATTTAAACATCCGACCATGAATTTGATCTCGGATTAAGTGGAACCGTAACCGAAATTGTTTATATTATTATAAATGACCAGTAAAAATTTCTAGAAAATAATTTAGACGTACATCGGAAATAAAAAATATTCGTACGCTTTTTCAAAGATAAACATGATAAGTAAATGAATTCAGTTTCTTAACGATTTTGCTGCGAATATTATGAGCGAAGGTGACTTTCGTCTATCATTGCAACGATTGAAGTTGCGGAAAGTACTGTATATTATTTATTTAATGATCTCATAATAATATTATAAATCATAATTCAGTCGACGTAAAATATACATTACAATATATAATTATATTGGTATCTTTAGCAAAATATAATCTACTGTTATTAGCTTATAATTAAAATCAATCTAGAAATAACATAATACAAATAAAAAAAAACTTACGTTATGCTGATGCAGGGTCAAGATCACGTTGTCGAAGGTCGAAGAATTAGACAGCGCCTCAGAACTGCCACGGAGAAGTTCAGCCAATAAATCCGTGCCTGGTTTAACGCCTGCAAGTTTTGAAGGTGAGGATGTAGCCCTAACATGTGTAGGCCCTTTCGTTCTTGTACCGGTAGGTACTGCACCAGCGCTAATTTTTCGACATGGTACGGTTGCATCTGAGAAACTTCTGCGACCTACTTCAACAGATCGACTTGAAGGAGCCTCTAAATTCTTTCCAAAAGGTCCTCTTGTATATTGATGTCGTTTTACTTCTACGTCTGAAGTATCTGAAGGACTGAAAGGAGAAGGCGAAGCCGTTCTGTCACGAGAACAAGAATCGCTTTCTGCTTCGGACGGGGAGTCTCCACGAGATGTAACCCCATATTTTCGTCTTACTCGAAAAGTATCCTCATCTCTTTCATCGGAGCTTTGCTGAGAAAACCGAGCACGCCTAGCCCTTAATTCTTCTGATTTGGGCCACATTGGCGTTGATCCTTCACATGGACTCGGTGGTCCATTTGTACAAGAATCATCGGATTTTTCGCCGAGTAAAGAAGATGTTCTTGCCTCTGCTGATAAACGCATGTCTGAAAGAGAAACGTCACTACTTTCACGTTTACACCCGTTTACAGAAGACGGAGGATCTTCTTCACCACCGTCATCACTTGCAGTTGTAATATAGATACCTTTTCTTCTTTTAGTTTTATCTAGAGGCCTACGTCTCTCTCGTGCACCGATAGGCGCCGCTGTGCATGGATTTTGTACAGCTGCTAACAAATGTGCAACTTGTTCACTGGTTATTGTTTCATCTTCTTTGTCTCGATCCAAAGAACCATCCGATGCACCATCTGAGCGCTGGGCTTCGTCTGATGGCAATTCCTTTGACCACTGTTTCACTATACACTCATATACAGGTACAGGTATCGGTACCGAATTGTCAACTTCACTAGCAGATTCTTTACGATGAGGAATATTAACACATTCACAGTCGACGTTCGCACAAATATTACCTGGAGGAGCAGGAAGAGGTGGGAACGCAAAAGGTTGGGTGGGTTCAAGGGGTGACGTGCCTTCACTATGCGCCTGCGCACTATCAGCTTGCGAGCCGTCACTTTCTTCACGTAATTCATGCAAAACACGTGGGGCCATTAACGCCGGTAGGCTACCACCGGCTTCGGCCGGTCCCTCCTCCCGCACTGGAGGTACGCGACGCGGTAGCGGATGCGTTAAAGATCGCGCACCAAGTTGTTTATGAAGCGCATCTGGCGGTGCAGAACGTGGAGCTGGCGATGAATGCACAATCAAACCTTCATCCGAACCGACTGCAGAATCTACAGACGCGACTGACCCACCCTCCGTCACATTTTCCTCAGTGACACTTGTAGTCTCATCACGACCGGAAACAGATTCATTTTCTTCTTTTCGCTTGGTACGTTTTCCAAAATCGAAAATAGATGGTGGTTTGCCCCGGTAATACTTATCCTGCGCGAAGTCACCTTGCGAAAATGACGCACTACGATATGGTATAGTCTTTTGCGCATAAGATCCGACGATTGAACGTGGCTCTACGCGAACTAACGTAATTTTGTCAGTATCAAAGTCATCATAACGATCAACGGATACGCCACGAGATGGGCTGTGGCGGTGGCGTGACCGTGGTGGTGGTACCGGTGGCAACACAGGCGCTGTATGAGGTGGCGGAGGTGGCGGCGGTGGCGGTGGCGGTGGGGTAGGAGCAGTGTGTGAGCGCGGCAACAGGCGCTCGGTGAGGTCCCGCAAGCGCTGGTGGCGCGAGGGCCGCTCGTCGCGCGCGCCGCGGCCCAGGCGGCGCTGGAAGCGCTCCAGCGTGCGGCGGTCCGGCTTGGCGCGTCCGAGGCACGCCGCCACCGCCTCCTCGGAACAGCAGCGGCACGGGCAGGCTCGCGGTGGCGGGGCGCGGCGAACGGTGTAACGCACCGCGCCCAGCGTCACGTACGGCGACCTGCGCACACGGCGATATTTTTAGCGTAACGTGTAACCCGCCGAGCGGTTGGGCGGCGAGTGCGACGGATTTAGAGCGGGCCAGCTTCCCCCGCAACTCGCCGCTGAATTCCGGGAGGATTCCCCGCGACCCACTCCGACGAAGAGTTATATCGGAGCAGATGATTCGTATCTGCGCTTTTCTTTGAAGAGCCATTATGGACGTTAGACAGAAAGACATAGATATAAGCGAACTTGAAATTATGAAGTAGAATATAGCAGATCTATTCAGAAATTAATACCCAAGAACTGAAATTCCAAGATATTTGCGGGAAGACAGCAGGTGGCAGACAGACAGACGGAAGACGCCTCGTGTATAAATAGGCGGACGTTGGCAATTCGGTGATACGCGACCTCGTAACAATGTTTACATGTCGTATCTTTTTGCAGAGGACTAATTTATGTTATTATATTTATTGAATTCCTTGAAATACAATTGAAGACGAGAGGAAAGACAAATTATACTTAATGAGTGAGCAAATAGAGGAGACATGAATACACCTCCATACTGCCTACACGTAAAACATATTTATTGATGTATTTATACTTAATGCACTGAGTCAGACATGCTGTTATTTAGCTGACTTTCCGACGTCTTATATGTCTACGAGCGAATAAAAATGTTTCACTTTATTTATTTTCTGTTTACTCACGCGTCTCACAAAGTTTTCAGTCTCATTAAATTACATAAACAATTATAAATATTTACCGCAATATCGATTCTACTGGAAAAATCGTTATTTAAAAATAATAAGTATACGCAAGCTAAGGTCACACTTGCCATTTAAAGTGTGACTATGCGTTAATTAAAAAAAAAAGAGAAAATCGGTAAATACAGGGGACCTGGAGAAGTCGCGTCGTCTTCGGACGCCATCTTGGGGGGAACGCGGGCGCGCGGTCGCCATTGATCACGTGACACCGCGCATAATGCGCGCACCTACACGGTCATCTGAAACAACAATAATATAAGTTATAGCGGAAAATTACATTAAAACTTTTATAGTGGAAATGTTACTTAAAAATTTTGTTTTGGATAATTTAAATCGCTATGAGTCATTTAACAATTATTATTACTGACAAAATGCTTATTTTAATAGAATGAATTGTCCTAAATGATATTATTACTGGCCTCAATAAAATGATCGTGAAACAATTCGTACGATTGAAAAAAAAAGCTTTTATTTAATATACATTTATTAATTTTTTAATGAGCATTTCAAAGGTAAGATAAAATTTCTTTGAATATACCGACAAGTAACAACCAGTAGAAGATCAGAAAAATATTTATTTTAAATCCAAACAGAACAAAGTCGAAAACCCATTTATTTACAACCGCATTATAAAATCCAGAAATTAAACCGGAAATACATTACAATCATAATTTAAAATCATAATTTTGTTACAACCAAGAATCACATATCACAAAGATTGCGAATCCTTTGATGTCCCACAACAATGCCGCCCGTGGGTCATAAAACGGGACAATAAAACAAACAATTTTTCTTTCATTCAATAATTGTTACTTACACTCAAAAGGATTTGGTCTCTATATTATGGAGTCTAATATATTTTTCACTTATCGCATTTCGTATTCAGAAAACATATAAAATTTATTAAAGAAACAAATTATTTATTAAATCTTGGAAGGTAGACGAGCAAATGCGACATTTAATGTTAAATGGTCACCAATAATAACTCCAACAAACCAACACCGCCAATTGTATTGTATTTTAAAAACGCTACCCCAAACGTAATTGTTATACGTTAAACGCATTTCAGTATTGATTTTCATCCATTTTCGAAATATTTCCGAATATTCCGTATATATTCGAATCCATCATCTTATCCACAGTTATCTGACCCATGCATCGACCCACCCATTTTCGTGGAATTAATATATCGTCAATGTGCCACCAACCTTGGGAACAAAGATGTTATGTCCCTTGTGCCAGTTGTTACACTGGCTCAATCATCCTTTAAGCCGGAACGAAACAATACTATTTATAGATATGTAAAATATGTGATGAAAGATACCTATACCTACCGTTACCTATAATACCGTTACCTTATAGGTAACCTATCGTTTGGGCTTGTACAAAGCCCAAAGGTTTATAACAAGTACTACTATGGTTAGTTCAAGATTATATTTGAAATTAAGTGTTAATATTATTCATACTAAGTCGCACTTCAAAAATTTAGTTTCTGACGTTTCCTTTTTTGTAATAATAATATTGTACATTTTTTCTATTAAATTATACATAATAGTGTGGTTTTAGCCTTATTATCACATTACTTTGTCTGTAGTAAATCATTCAATGTTAAGCAATTAATAAATAAAACAATTTTAAACAAATTCAAATGTATAATTTTGTAATAATAAAAAAAAATAGTATATTTTATTAAAATAGGCTCTTACGAGCAATTGTATAACGGTTATGTTACATTTTTGTCGAAGTATAAACTAAACGTGAAAGCCCCACAATTAATTAAGAGTCATTTTAATTCGCTTTATTATTTAAATAAAAATCTAAGATTAAATTACTATGAAAACTAGTTCTTTTTTATAGTATTTTCATGTAATCGTATTGATTGCAAAACCTTTATTATTTTTATATACAATGTACATAATTAAATATAACATTACAGAAAAAATGTTCTGATGTTGATTTGAATGAGTGAAAAAAAAAGTTCTTTGAGCGACACCTACAGGATGTCATGAAAACTTGGTGCATTTTCCGTAACGTAAAGTTTGGGCGGGCGGGAAAGGTTACGCCGTTGTACGCTAGATGTCGTTTCATAGAATTCAGAAAAACTCAAATACAAGTATACGAATAAAGCGTTATTGCTTAGTTGTATAAAGAAAAAATTACAGCAATAATGTACGAAACGCGTTTTTACCGCTATTATAACGATTCTTTTGAATTAAGAATACGATTGAATAATCTATTTATATACAATTGATAATAGATATCAGGGCAGGGCAGGGTTCAGCGCAGTCAGTAAATGTCCCACTGCTTTTTTTAGACCTTTTGATGAGAAGATGATCTTATTTCACCAAGAAGCTCCAAGTTTACTCGGTGGTAGAGCTTTGTGCAAGCTCGTCTGGGTCAGTACCCACTAATCAGATATTCTACCGTAAAATAGCAGTACTTTGTGTTGTTGTGTTCCGGTTTGAAGGGTGAGTGAGCCAGTGTAATTACAGGCACAAGGGACATAACATCTTAGTTCCCAAGGTTGGTGACGCAGTGGGGCCGTTGTTTTTTTTTAAGAAATATACAAACCACTGTCTATGTGCGTTGGTGACCACTTCCCATCAGGTGGCCCACATGCTCGTCCACTAACCTATACTATAATAAAAAAAAGCTCCATTACAGATTTTATGGTTAAATTTTCATCCAACAGAATGTATACTTCACGATCTTTTTCTAAACCGATCATGGAATAATAAGCACTAATTAAGCTCACGATCATTCAGTGGCGCTTATTCGTTAAAGATTAACGTTCTAATCAATGCATCATCTTGATTGTAAATTGTATATAAAATTTACTGTAACCCCGGTAAAGAAAGCACGTAAAGCCGTTGGTCCTGCGCCTGAACTCTTTCGGTCGTGTCGGATTACCATCCCATCGATTTATGAGAGTTAGGGAATAGAGAGTACACAAGTGCTTGAGCACACACTTGTGCACTATAATATGTCCTGTACAGTTGGCTAATATCTCTTGAGATTGGCCGCCGTGGACGAAATCGGTCTGGATGACTATTATTATGAAAAATTATTTAGACATACAGTCATTTGCCTGGTGTAAATTTTGCTCGTTTTTTTATAGTATATGTTGGCAGACGAGGTTATGGGCCACCTGACGGTAAGAGTACATTGATTGATATATAGATTATACATTTCTTCAAAAAAAACATCGCCAATGCGCCTCCAACCTTGGGAACTAAGATGCTTTGTCCCTTGTGTCTGTAATTACACTGGCTCACTCACCCTTCAACCGGAACACAACAATACAAAGTACTGCTGTTTTGCGGTAGAATATCTGATGAGTGGGTGGTACCTACCCAGACGAGCTTGCACAAAGCTATACCACCAAGTATGTGGATTAATTCCTCGCAACAGACGAGTGATTGAGGCTCGCGTGTTATAGATGAACGAAAACTCCCTTAGATGGCGCTTACGTCACAGGTTGAGATCCGATTAACACGACCCGGGTTTTGAAATCATCACGAAGTCTCGCCTCATGATCCTTAGTAGTATAAGCTACCAAACAACAACTCAGCCCTGGCAAAAAAAAAGCCTTTTTATCAGCTTCAAGATATATAAGCATATCAGATTTGAGAATTAATAATAATCTTGCTTAAAATGCATTTTCAATGTAATAATATGTATTCAAAATATATTGTCTTACGACCTTATGTGCTTTATACAGATTAAGAGTGATTTATTCGATCTTTTAATTCGACATGAACATTTTGTGTTTAAACTTTTTAAATTTCGAATAATATATTATTTTAAGACATAAAACTTTTTATGACTATTAATTTGATGTTAAGCAAAAACGTTAAAAGCTCAAATCAATCATTACATTTAATAAAATAAATAAACGTTTAAAAACATCGTGTTTTCCTTGTAAAAATAAAAATTAAATTATTTATTTTTTAGTTCTTATTTCAAGTTGTAATTTCTGAATTTCTAATAAAACTTTCGAACTTTTTTATACACTTTTTTATTTGAAACGAATATTCTTGTTATGTCTAAAAGGTGAAATTAAAAACTACATGATGTTAAACTCTTTACGACTATTAAAAGAACTATTTTTTTTATATAATTCGTAATATTCCGTCTTAACGTAATATTTCTAGTATTGTAATGTCTTGGTACATAAATCGTAAAGTAACATAGCGTTATAATATACGAGTAATAATATCGATCCATCCATTAAGCTTTTAAGTAGGTACGTGTTAGCTGGTACGTTTTAACAAACAAAAACCATACAATAATGTGTTTACGTTATTTGTTCAATTTATGATGATATATGTACTGTAATATTTTAAAACATAATGAATCATCGTGGTCATGATTTTTTTTTTAAATGATAATTTCACTTAACACTTAAGCGACCACGAAGCATTACAAGCAAATGGACAAACACGTTTAATACCAACGAAGCCACATTTCTATATATCGAAAATTCACTCGTCGATATAAAATAACTCAAACGAAATATAGTTGATTTACTGATATAACACTAAAAAGCAAATATTGAAAATTTATCACTTTCTTAATAGCACACCATCATGATAATTTATCGCATACTTAAACCTTGATGGAATCAATTACGTTTTAATTTTACATGAGTGTTGCTTAAACGAACCAAGGGCGAGATGACCGTTTCGATAATATTTTGTCACCAACTTCCTTACATTACGATATTGTAAATGTCACAGCTTTGTGCACTGCCGGGAAGGGTGCTGGGTATTCCTATTAATGTTTTGATGACAATATAAATTTTAATTCAAGATACTTTGCTTAATTAAAGTTTTAAGATCACTTTTTAATGTAATCATAAAATGATCCCATTCTCCAATGATTAATTGGAATGTCTTTTTTTTAGGTTAGGTTCGCCTTTGTATAATAATTCAGAAATTAGTACAGATATTTTTTGTGGTGTTCTAACTTCGCTTACAAATGCGACAATTTACAAATCCCATTATTATTAATTTCAATTCATATTTATATATATTCGTTTTTTAATTGGAAACATTATATAAGATCAAATATAGAACGTCCTTGCGATGCGGTCGAAACTGCCGCAGACCACAGATTATGTAAACATATTTCACAAAACAGTAAATAATGATAATGTTTTGTTAGGATTAAGCAAAAATATTGACGTTTAATTATAAGCTAAATTTAAGATATTTGTTTAATGATTTAAGTCTTTTGTAAATATTTGAAAGGTTTAATGACCGTCAAATCAACAATTTTTTTTTTGGGTTATTATGACGTTTTATTTCAATACCTAATATTACATTCATTCTATATTTATTATAAAAGTAATTATATTAACTATCATATACAAAACACATACGGTTTACATCATAAATCAATTTAATAAACTAAAAGAAAATGTATACGCGATAATTACGTTATAGAAAACTTATGTATAACAATATTAACACTTATAACCAGGATAAATACTCACGAGTTACTTTGCATTTATTTGTGCAAACCTGTTTGCGCAGTTAAGCGCAGTACAGCGGTAAACTGAACGCTAAAACGAATAAAAAAGCACCTTCAGTTTTGTGCGTTTTTTGCTAAATAATATGGAACAATACATTTTAACATGTACCCCCATGTAACTAAGTTTCGTACTTGCGCAGTAACTTAACTGCATAAGCTGGGTTGAGCAATGAAGTCGTCACGCGTTAACTATTAGTTTAACAATAGCAAATACGTTTACACGGATTAAGCTTTTTCATTGACATGGCACTTCACATGGAAAGGTAACACCCACTCAACAGTTTTCTATCGAAATGATTTATGAAGCTGCGTGGCAGTATGCAGGGGCATTGTGGCAATTTAATTACATGCACAAGGATGGCAATTTATCACTTTAGAGAGCAAAATTTGTCAAATAAAACGTAAGTTCCCTCATTTAAAACCTTTAAAAATAATATTTGAAATAAAATAGATCATTAGAGAGTAATTATAGGAATGAAAACAGAACATATATACTAATAAAAATACATAAGAGTATATATACAAGTCTATGAATGATCATTTGAATTCTTATCTTAACATAACTTTATAATAAATTAACAAGAGTGAATACCCCTATTTTTCAAAGCTTGTTCACAGAAATAATATGTGACTAAACGACTTTAGAACATAATATGTACAAAACATTATGCACTATATGTCAAAAGTGTATATTTAGCAGTTTTTTCAATGTCTCACAAAATAAGATAATTTTGTAGATTTACATATGTCAGAATTAATAATATATTTGTCGGTATTAATTAATACTTTTGTATTCTAGTTCAGCTAAAGCACCGTTCCGTTGTGTGTCCTGCCCTCTTTCTCTTTCTCGAGTTCTGGTTAAGTTATTTAATATAACGTTACAATAGGGTACCTAATATTTTTTTTATGTTTTGTTTGGTAAAATACTTAAATAAACAGTTTTTTTAATAGATAAATGGTAATGAGGGTTCAGTATTCACATTCTTTCAATTTAAGTATGAATAGAATGACACGAAGTTTAACAAACAGTGTTTAAAATGTCGTAAGGTACCTGATCCTATCTAGATCAGCGCAGCAGCATTCATGGTTTCTATGACTATAGCCTTGAATTTTTGAAGCATATCCCATAATAATAGGTTAAAACTCACCTGCCAAGGAGAACATCTGCGCCGGCCTTATAAACTTTAGTACGTTACGTTACGTTACTACGTACTTTATTTTTTATATTTAAAATAAGAAAAAAAATCTTAAAAATAAAATCCGAGAGATTTGAATTAATTTTAAAATCCTTACTTCCTTATTAAACTCCAAGTTTTCAATTCCTCGAAAAAGTCCTCGAATATGATCATCTGTCCAATGTGCTGTCCATCTTGGGTGTCAAAATGAATGTATGATTATATTTCAGACTTGCATAAATCCAGCAATATGTAGTAACCCTAGCGAAATGGACTATTTATGCTAAGAATCGAGTTGTACTTGTAACATTAGAACAGTTGTCAGCTGCGATATGTTAGTCTAGATTTCTAGAAAATAAACTTATCGTATCATAAATGTGATTATGTATACAAGTTATGGGTATTACTTAGCATACATTATTTAAGGATACGAAAATCGAAGTCTGATGGAAGAAGATGACTGGTGATCCGATAACCAAAAAGACGTACAAGTTTAAGACAGTCTGTTATACAGTGGGTACACTTTTATAACATTTTAGTAATCTTCGTTAGTAAAACTAATGTTATTAAGTGTATATTTATCATAAACATTTTGGTCATAATATATTAATAATGCCGCTATTATTAATCAAATCAACGATGTTCGCTCGAGTTTCGATAGTTCCAAGCTACTTTTAGCTGTTACCCGCGACTTCGTCCGCGAGGAATTTAATAAAAAAGTTATTGTTTAGTTCGCAGAGTTTACGATAACATATTAATTCTGTATTCCGCGTAAAGAAATACGTATGCTTATTTTAATGAAATTCTTCAATTTTATGAATCGATATTTTTTTTAAATAAAAGTAACCTAAGTTACTCCTTATCACATCAGCTATCTGCCAGTGAAAGTCCCTTCAAAATCGGTCCAGCCGTTTCAGAGATTAACCGGAACAAACAGACAGGCAGAAAAGTTTTGTAAAAAATGTTATTTTGGTATATGTACCGTGTATACATCCATATGAATTAAGTAAAAAGCGGTTATTTTAATATTACAAACAGACACTCAAATTTTATTTATTTGTATAGATTTCTAAATTGACTCACAATAATTTAGCGTGAAAACAGTGAACGATTTATTTTAAACTGTTCTAAAATTATACAAATATGTTTTTTTTTAAATCATCGTTATACATATGTTTGGAAATAGGGGTGACTCAGATACAAGCATCTTGTTAATACGCTGCAGTGTATTTTGATACTTGAAGGCACATTGATATGATAGTATTTTTAATACTGATTTCACTCAGTTTTTATATTTCAATCTTAAATTAATGAGCACAAAGTTCAAAATTAAATGTAGCGTTTGTAGCGTTTGAATGAAACTATTCTTATTCAGTATTCAGTAACAGCCTATGAATGTCCCACAGCTGGGCTAAGGCCTCTTCTCCTCTATTTGAGGAGAAGGTTTGGAGCTTATTCCACCACGCTGCTCCAATGCGAGTTGGTGGATACATACACATATGACAGAATTTCAATGAAATTTGACACATGCAGGTTTCCTCACGATGTGTTCCTTCTTATATAAAAGAGTTTAATTTCTGCTTTTTGCATTGATTTGCGCAAGCGCTTTAGTTATTTCAGTATGGAAATTAGAAAACATACGGTCATTTAAGATGCTCTGCCCAAAATAACGTCTTTAAAACACCCACTACAAAGTGACAAAACATATAAAAAAGAGCAGCCGTAGGCGGAAACATCCATCATCACTTAGTCCCGGTAATAATTTCCACCAAAAGTACTTTGAAAATTAACATAGTTATAAAGCCAATATTTGCCTATCCAGCCGAGACCGTGTGGCTGGTCGTGACGTTTTAAAATAGGAATAACGTGTCAAAAAGGTGCATAACCTAATAAAAAACGAGTATGTGAAAATTAGAATTGGCAGAACGCCACAAATAAAAATGACCTATGTCACATTCTGTACTGAAGTACATCCATGTAACACGATCATTTTAATACTTTTTTCTGATCATATCGCTTTATCAGAAGAAGATTTATTTAATTTGGAAAATAAGATCTGAGTCTCTTCTCGGTTCTTCTATTAGAATCTAAATTCTGAATCGGTGGTAGCTTTAAGGCTATTTATAACATGGCCATTAAAAAGTGCTTGGTTAAAGAATATTTTCATTTTGATATTCTTCTGCCAAACAGAAATACATTTCTGTTAACGTGCTGCAGCGAAATATCGGGGAGTTCTAATAAAGTGGATAGTATAAATCTTCTCCACGAATCAATACATATTTTTTTTTTTTTTTTTTATTTAATTGGTTGGCGGACGAGCATATGGGCCACCTGATGGTAAGTGGTCACCAACACCCATAGACAATGGCATTGTAAGAAATGTTAACCATCACTTACATTGCCAATGCGCCACCGACCTTGGGAACTAAGATGTTATGTCCCTTGTGCCTGTAATTACACTGGCTCACTCACCCTTCAAACCGGAACACAACAATACAAAGTACTGCTGTTTTGCGGTAGAATATCTGATGAGTGAGTGGTACCTACCCAGACGAGCTTGCACAAAGCTCTACCAGAATATACATATATAATATCAGATATATGTACATATGTATGTATGTACCAACATTCATGGTAATCGGGCTAACGATGTCGAAGTCATAAAGAGAGATCGATATCCATTTTCATTATAAAAAATCGATTAGGTTTTAGTTCGTAATTGAACTATGTTTACAGTTTAATTGATAAAGTGCATTAATTAATTTGGCTTTACACCCTATATTATGAAATTTAAAAAGTTAGATAAATTGTGAGATTTAGAAATTGTAAAATAACTCATAATATATTGTTTTATCCAATATAATGCTTACAAACTTTTAAATATTAATAGATCTTTTATAATACGATAATAGTATCGCTTTTGTATGATATCGCCAATGAGTCACTGACATATTATTGCCAAGAAAAAATCACCAGGCGGTTGGTTGCTAGCACCAAATTAAACATTTTCTCTTTCACTCATACTTTGTCGTACATTCAAAGATATAATTATATATGTATATAATGAATAGGCACGGCGGACAAAGTCCACATTATTATATTGCAACGCTATTAATGAAAAAAATCATGATTCAATTTTGAAATAAAAGAGTTCGAAACAAATATCTATGTCTTGTACTCAAATACTCCAATAATAACAAAAACAATGAATCATTTATCTTAAAAAGTTTATCGATCGTTGGTTTAGGATGAAGTGTTGAGATGTTAAGAAAATAACATTCAACGAGATTGCAGTTTCATAATAAACTTTTATGATCTTTAAGCCTTGGATAAAACCAAAGCCCGGCTTCTTTGCTCATTGTATAATATTTGAAGATTGAAGTTATAGAAAAACTAGCTAATCGTCCTGACTTCGCACGGGTAGATAAAAAAAATAATATTTTGAATAGGATTTACGTAAAATCCGTTCTTAGTCTTAATCCAATCTTCCAATGAGACGACAATCCGCTAAGACCGAAGAGAAATTAAGCGTAGGACAAACAACTGTAAGTTCTTTTCAAGGCCAGCGAAACTTCTTAACTGTTTCTTAAAAAAAAAACGACCCAACCCGGGATATTAGGTCGTGTAAACTAACAACTAAATCAAACAATCAATTAGATTTTCAATACTGAAGTATATATGAGCACATTTCATATCATTATGCGATACAAGACAAACACACACCATCAATAACACTAACGACTACACACACAGAGAGATATCGTTCTATGTATAATATAACTCTTGATGAAGTTCATCTGACACATGCAGGTTGTCTCACGATGTTTTCCTTTACCACCAAGCATGAGATGAATTATAATCATAATTTAAGCTCATGTAAACTCGGTGATCCTTGCCCGGGTTCGAACTTCTTAATCTTTGGATCTCATCGTCAGCCATAATTAAAACTATCTGTACGAACAGCGAAACATTAAAACGATACAGTTTTACGACTAACAAGTTTATGACTCAAACAATGAAGTTTTTTTTTATTTTATTATTTTTTACTTTTTATTTAGTACCCAATTGTCATTTTGTTAAAATGTCCCAAATAAAAGTGTTCTTTTCTTTTCTTTCTTTTTCTTTTCTTATTTTACTATTGTAAGTTTTTAGGACAGACAGACAGACACTTCAATTTTATTTATATTCATGTATAGATAAGATATTATTTGTCTCATACAGGGTCTTTAAACCACGAAACATGTACACGAACCTCTTACGTAGCTATTTATGGTAATCATATTAAAATATTATTCTCTTCACTCTTCCTCAAAAGATTATAATATTTAATGCCCATTACTTTTTCTCCTTATCTTTTTAATTAAGTGGTACTGGAATATACTATTTATTAGCCCAATTTGGTATAATATGCTACAATTAAGCGGACAGCTTTTACTTATACGGTATAGAATAATTATTGATAAAAATTTATAAATATCAATGTACTTCATTTGTAGCGATTACATATACATAAAAGAAATGTCATTGTTTCAATTATGATACTTGAAAATTAACATTTCATAAAATAAACAACGATTATTTGCATACGAAAAAAATAATAAATAACTCGGGTGAAGCTAAAAAAGCAACAGGTTTGACAAAATAAAAGATTTCTAATTTTATGGACTGACATTCTGGAAACTTCTATAGACGTTTTTTTAGGGCATTTCCAGCGTTTGATCTTTAATTTAATTTCCGGTTACCTTATGTGTTAATATCGCATTCAAAAACATTCAGCCGCTTAAAGCTGATTAAGTTACAAACATCAACTTTCGTATTCACAATATTACGATTAATAATTCAAGAATTTATATACTTGAATTATCATAAACCCTTTATAACGTAAATAAAAATTCTTATTTTAAGAATCTGGTTAATTATTTATGCGAAATTAATTAGAAAGGACATTTGTCGGTCCGATGTTAATTTATTAACAATTTAATGAATTAATTTTCGGTCAACCTTTTTAATGCTAATACTTAAGGCAGTAAGTGTTAGAAAAGCCATAGAATTTCGCTTATTAGATGTATTATAATTTTAATGAGCGTCTATTTCTTTATCGATTTAAGATCATTTTAAACTTGGATTTAGCCTATTAAATAAAAAAAATTCAATAAATTTAATTTTAATTAATTAATTTATTATTATATTTTATTTAATGTGAATTCAATGTTAATTTAATTTTAATATGGATTGATCAATTATCTGAAATAAAATATTATTATTATTCTTATTAAACTGATAGACACAAATTTAATACTTTATATTTAAATTTAATGCACTCAATTTATTCTTATAAAAATGAAGCTTTACTTTCGAAAATTTAAAGCTTGTAACACTATAATCATGACATCCGTAAAATAACAAAATTACGTTCATAGAATTAAAATGCACACAGAAAATGTCACAGAAAATCTATTAAACAACTATAGCAAAGTAATCTTACAATTATGTAGATACCCATAAAAAGCATAAAATATTCCGAAATTTGTAACATTGGATCGATTGAGCCAAAGATTCGAGATGGCTCAGTGGTTAGAACGCTAGAATCTTCACCGATGATTGTGGATTTGACCCAGAAAAGCACCACTAAATTTTCATGAGCTTAATTTGTGTTTATAATTCATCTCGTTACAAACTTCTTCTAAAAATAAGAGGCTTAAGGCCAACAGTGCTAGTGCAGTTACAGGCTGTTACTTTGTATTCCTAGCTTGTATGTTACCGTACGTATGCAAAAAACACACTGCACGCGAACATTAAACGGCAGTCAGGCACGATTGAAACATGCAAGCGTAAACACATTATCCTCAATTCATCATTAAAAGTTTTGAACTTTTAAAACCCACGTACGTATTAAAAGCAGATAATAATGTGCTGTCGCGAGAGATTTTATTATTGCAAATGAATAACATTAAATCTTCGGATCTGTCATCTGTCACTTGCATTTCGATTATAATCGATCGTCAATTGTATGGGAGGAGCTTTTTAAAGTTCAAGTTTTAAATCATGTAACCGTTGCCGTGCAATTTTAAGGTCGTATTTATTCATTCAAATATTTTTTATGCCTTCTAAACTGTTGGACCTGAAGGCATAATAACATGATTTATATTATGATTATTATATCGCTTGTCTAGTGGCTAATAAGGCAACGGGATGCTGAGAAATTGAACCCAACAATTTGGAACAGCCGTATTGTCTGCACGTATGTTTGTTTCTTTTAATTTGTGTTTAGTATTTTGATGTGCCTCCATGTTTTTGTTTCAGGTTTTTTTTTACTATTGATAGGCGGACGACCTTATGGGCCACCTGATGGTAAGTGGTAACCAACGCCCATAGACATTGGCATTGTAAGACATGTTAACTATCGCTTACGTCTCCAATGCGCCACCAACCTTGGGAACAAAGATGTTATGTCCCTTGTGCCTGTAATTACACTGGCTCACTCACCCTTCAAACCGGAACACAACAATACCAAGTACTGCTGTTTTGCGGTAGAATATCTGATGAGTGGGTGGTACCTAACCTGGGTCTGCACTTTTGTCAAAGTTTTCAGTCAAAACATCAAAGTTTGAGTATTACAATTTTTGTTTGTGACTTCTTTTTTACTCTACAGTGGAGGACAAAGAAAACTTATATACCTGTGATGACAACCATATTCAATTAAATACGATGGGATTGTTCTTTTTTTAATCAGCTTTTAATGTCATAATAAATACAATTATAAGTACGAATCCGTTTGACAGATCTATCTATTTAAAACTATTGCAATAGACCAAGAAATTCTTGCGATTTATCATATAATATTTGCCGTAATAAATAATTTTCATCTTTTCTTTTAATACTTTACGAAGAAAACGTCCGATATTTCGTGGAATCCTATTATAAGTAAACAAAATATTAACGTGGAAAAATTTCTATACAGTTATTTAGAAACGTTCAATGATTAATGTGTTTATTCAATTATCAACAATTTGTGTCCATCAGTCATGCGCACACGCATCACATTGATTAACCTACATTTTATGAATCGGGCTCACTAATTCGAACAAATTGAAAACAGTTACTAGAGGAAGTTTGAATTTGGAAACACTCGATGACTGATCGCCGTTATCAACGAGAGAAAATGCGACATAGTTTATACTCAAAAATGCTCCTAAGTATCACGACCACTAGCCCTGTAAGCCAGCTTGAATAAACATTAACAAAACCTATTTATAAGACTATTAATGTATATAGTCAACATATAAATGACCTTAATGTATTAAAACGTAGAATTATCATAATTATCTTAATTGATATATGCTTCAAATTAATTAAAAAGATAACATTGATTAGTAATAACAGTTAAAAAATTGGGTAATTTGTGAATTGAACCGATTATCGTTTTTTGATTCCCTTACGGGTAATTTTAATTATAGAAATAAATAACACGTTGCTATCTGTATTACTGTTATGGAACTCGTCAAAATAAGTCAAACTCGAGGAGTTCACTACGAGTAGTATTGAAGAGTAACACGTATCTGGCAGCTCTCATCCTTAAAGCTCGTTTGAATCAAATTATTATCTTATTATCCGAACATATGTATGTAGTAGGTTACAATCAACTTCCGAGATTCATTTTTATACTGATCTTGATAGTAACATATATGACATAGATTAACTTATGTTTTAGGTAGGCAGACGGTTGAAGGACACCTGATGGTAAGTGGCACCTTAAATGCTAGCACTCTTAGAGATATTGACCACCTACGGCTAACTGCATAATCTAATATATAGATTATCACTTTTGTGTATAATTACACGAGCTCACTCACCATTCAACTCGGGTTACTATTTTCGATAAAATAAGTGGTGAGTGGGTGGTACCTAACTTAGGTCTGCACTTTTGTTCTCTACAAATGGTAAATTATATGTATATAATAAGAATCAAATCTGGTTTTCTAATCGGATCAATGACTTCATAAGAATTATGTAAAGTCATAGGAAAAATCAATAATGACGTCAATTGTAACTTAAATTGCAATTACACTTATAAAAGATAATTGATAGTTACACTATTTGCATAATGTTGTAACTGTTAATTGAATGCGGTAAAAATAATATTAAAAAACGTATGCATTCCGAATTTGACCTTAAAATTATAGCGATAGGATTGATTTTAATAAATACGAGGTCATTTTATCTTCGCAATAATTAAAAGCCAGTAGTACCGATTTGGTGGTACTTACACAATCTCTAAATTAACTAATTTGAGTGGACGTAAAATATCGCTATCTCTTTTACACGTGTGCGGTTGAAAAGGATATCGAATCTTAATAATCTGTCTAATTTATTTAATTTGGGAATTGAGAACAATTAATACCATTCCAGGTCAATTTTACTGGACAATAAGATGTACATAAAATTAATGCGTATCTTAAAAATATATTAATAATTATTAAGGCATATTAATTTGAACAAAGTTATCTTTTAATATTTGTAAAAATAAAAGTATATAATACTTGATAAAAGATCTTGTAAAAGAGGATACAAAAGTTCTTGTAAAAGCTTCCTTAAATAAAGTATCTTTTGATTTGATTTGAATGTAAAACTATAGTCTAATGATTAATAAATCATATTACGTTTTTTTTAACATCAAATAAGATTGATTAATTGGTAAAACTAAAAGTATTTTAATTGCTAATTTGATTATAGTGATGAATAATAATTACTAAATCTTTATGTGGTCCATGACACTTGGCGATATGGTTTTGTGCAACCCCGTCTGATTGGGTACCGCTCACTCATCACATACTCAACAACCAAACAGCAATAATTTTAATTGTTGCGTTCCGGTTTGATTGCTAAATGAGCTGAATGAGATTTACTCGGTGGTAGAGCTTTGTGAAAGCTCGTCTGGGTAGGTACCACCCACTCATCAAATATTCTACCGCAAAACAGCAGTACTTTGTATTGCTGTGTTCTGGTTTGAAGGGTGAGTGAGCCAGTGTAATTACAGGCATAAGAGACATAACATCTTAGTTCCTCAGGTTGGTGGCGCATTGGCGATGTAAGCGATGGTTAATATTTCTTACAATGCCATTGTCTATGGGCGTTGGTGACCACTTACCATCAAGTGGCCCATATGCTCGTCCGCCTACCTATACAATAATAAAAAAGACTGTATAACCACAGGCTCAAGGGACATAACACCTTAGTTCCCGTTGGCAATGTTGGTTAATATAATTTCTAAGGTAATTGTCTATGGACGGTATTAAACTTTCACCATCAGATGACCCATGTTACATCTTCCAGTCTGTTTGTCTATGAAAAAAATATACAGAACCAATCGACAACACCTCATCGCTCTTAACAGTTTTAGATTACGCATAAATTCATCGCAGCAAAACGTTTTCCGGTAGTCATAATGTCAACTAAAATGTTTTTAAGAGATTTATGGACACTATCTTTCACCGCTAGGAGTAATGTAATTAATATCTTTACTCAGCTTACATAGCAAAAGTTGTATTAACTATCGAATAAACCTTATATCTATGTACATAGAAGCTATAATCGCTAAATGATTTGTAATAATCGTGTAACTTTTGCGACATTGTTATATTTGCATTCATCAAAACATATTATATTTTTTATGTGTCTTATTTCGTACATGTAAGGTTTGTTTTTGATTGACGGGTTTTGATGGGAGTTTTTTTGTATGTTTGTATCGAAGCGTCAAAACAGCGCACTATATGGCCGAGAGTTAAACGAACTTACACTTGACCTTTGCTAACGTTTAAAGTTCATACCTACTTGAATAATGAATAGTGTACTGTTATTATAAAAGCAATAATACAGTAGCTGCTATTAAGTTTAAAATTGCAAAAAAACTCTAGAAGTATGCAACATTGTTGTGCGTTGTAAAAAACCTCTAAGCTTCACATGTGTAAAAAACTGCTAGTCTTTCTAAATCCATACATGAGAAAGAGATGGCGATACTTTTATTTCTGTCAAAATAGTTGGAGATCCTGTATCATAGAATAAGCAACTTTTTTTTTTTAATTCTATGTTTGTGCGCAGACACAAATATACTCTCTATTCCCTAACTCTCATAATCCGATGGGACATCAATCCGACACGACCGGAAAGAGTTCAGGCGTAGGACGAACGGCTTAATGTATTTCCGAGGCACGGGAGTGAAGACACTTCCAACTACCATACTCCAGGCTGCTACTGAGTATCTTCTACAAAAAAACCTAATAAAAAGTTATTTGCCCGATCTGGGGTGTCAATCCAGGACGCCGGTTTCTCAAGCCTTATAACAACTATACCAGCAAGGCAAAAATATATAGTGAACATAAACGATTGTGTTTCTACATGACAGTAAAGTACATAAATAAATTAAGTAAGAGAAACATTAGGGTAATACGTGGGAAGTCAGAAGACATGCCTCTAAGCCTTTTATGGCTTTGTTTTATGTTCTTTTATGTAGCTATAAATTATGTATATAAAGCTTAGGAGTTTTTGATTGTTTCTTTTAACGCGCTAATCTCAAGTTTTATCAGTCTGATTTGAAAAAAAAGTGAATAATACTAGGACATTAGGCGAAAACCCCACGGATTCGAAAAAAACTTTAACATAAACATTTAATAATTTTCAATTTCATTATCAATTCAAAAAAATTATATAATATTCGAAATTTCATTTCGAAAACATTGATTTCGAAAGCCAATAAGTAAATACTAGTTTCCATTATGTCAACTTTTTTTCTGTTTAATAAAGGAAGACAATCGGGTAAATGAGAACATGACGGCCACGGCCACGGCCAGACACGGAAACTGATATGTTTATAAGAGATACAGTTCTTATACGATATATTATATAGTGAACAGCAATACAAAGTATTGCGCTAAAACAATCGCTTACTACAAGCTTAATAATGTAGTATCTTCAAACATCTTACGAAGGCTTTGGCTATTCCGATAATATTTAGAAGCTTTGTTGTGATGACGTATACCATCACCACACAAGGTTAACAAACACAGAGTATATATTCGAAATATCAATCATATTCTTACAAGTGGATACCTTGTTTATATAATAACTAATAAAATTACAAAAAAAAAATGGCTTCTGAATCAATCATTATCGCGTGAAATGAATAAGAAGAGGATCAAGAATCATGAACATTATATCCCCGGTGAAAAATAAATAGCCCACGTCACGAGTGGAGACAATAACACGCGATTTATACGTTTTACAGAGTTTTTGCACTATTAAACCACCACAAAAAGGACACCTCAATTAATGGCGTGTACACAATGTCTAAACTTAGCTTATTTGACAAAACTAAAAATAAAGTTATATCTTTCCGTGGAGTTAAAAAGGACTGAAAGCTTAGACATTATAAAGACCTGTCTAGTCTAAAAATAATGATCATAAAATAATTCAATGACACTAAGAAATGCTCGTGCTAAATATAGTATCTCAAGCCTTATGGGATCAAAGGATCTTCAACACAAAGCATCCACCGAACTGGTTTCGATTCAATCGTAACATTACTTTCGAATGATTAATCGAATAACTTTAATGCCATCAACGATTATGTACAGTGTAATATCGATAAACCTGTATGTGTTCTATTGTGGAATTGTTACAAATAAAAAAAAAAAAATTCAAACTTTTGATACTTTTATTTGAAAATAGAATAGGGTTTAGTTTTTTAAACTGCAGCGCTTGCTTCTTTGTTTAATTCTTGTTTGGATATGATTTATGACAGTTTTATAGTCAAATTTATTTTAGCGCAATGGGAGTAATACGGTTATGTTTTGATGCAACTGGTCTGTAACTTTTTGTGAAACGTTTCTGATGCAGTATTTTATCATATTATATTAGATTATTTGATACGACAATCAATAGCATAATAATTTAATATGTTTTTGATTGTCAGCAATTTAAATTACCATCTTTGCCTACTAATAAAATAATCCATCCATATGAAAGACGTCGTTTCATTTTGTTCTCAATAACAGTGGCTAATAATAATCGAATGAAAATGTTTTTCTCTAACTGCCACGATTCATTACTTTAATTGTAATATAATAACAAATCAATTTATTTTGAAAATTTTAAAAATAACGTGACCTATTTTTCTTGATAAACGTAAGGGATTTTTCTCTATCCGACAATTCAATCATGAAATTAAAAAAACACAGCTATTATATACACAGATTTAATATAAAATCTTATGTCATATTTGCACGCTCCCTTACTCATAACATTTCCAATGCAATGGCAAACGTGACCTGGGTTATGATGTGCCCTATGCTTATTATATTGAACTTTAATATAGATACAAAAATTGATATTACATTCTAACCGTTCTGAAATAAAACAATTATAAACACAAGTACACAAAAATCGACTGTGACGATGTCTGGAAATAAAAACATAGAGTATGTTCTTTATAAAAATTACACTAAGTTCAGAAACTCGTCTGATGAGATTTTGTGAATATTAAAAAAATATATCCAAACCAATCGGTGTGTTTTGGTTTTTATCGTAATACACAACAAATATATTAATTGAATTATTTTCTATTTAATTGCCGCGAAATGTTTAATCCGCCACCAAATCATTATAATTATGTAGCCGTTCGAAATATAAAAATATTTATATATGTGTGCACAGATAAAAAACGAACGAACATAACATGCGCCAGAACAGTGATGATGATGAACTAATATGTATTACGTACCAAAATATTTATGTATCGAATTAACAATGAAATAGTATTTAATAATAATATTGCAACGATTTTTGTTATGCATAGTAACTGACATCATTTATTTGTAAAGAAAGCATTACATTTATTTCTGTAGTCATTCAAATTACTAGAAATATATATTTTCATTATACTATTTATAGTGACTTCGATACTGTTTATAGTGAATTCTTATATTTTTTATTAATTTAGTAGTTATATATTAAGGCTTTTGTTATAAAGTATTAATAAAGAAGTTATAAATTACACGGTTTATAAAAAAAACAGACATTTATTGATGAATTTGTATAATTTATACAATGTTTTATACATTTGACGTACGTTATTTATGGTTTTCACTTATAAGTGTTTTGCCATTTTAATAGTGGTGACATTTTTTTTATTACCTCTTTAAAATATTGTTGACGTTGGCAAATTGTGGATTGAGATTAAGTCGAGACAAGTAATCAATTAAAATTAGTTTTATTACGAATTAAATGTTATTGTTAAATAGAACCTGGATTTTAAGTGTCTTAAATGTAGGTGATGAACGTGAAAATTTATTTTTATTTATTATTAACTAGTTTCCGCTCGCGGCTTGGTTGGGGGGGGGTTATTACGTATGTTCTTTCCTGAGCCCTTGACAACGTGTATGCATAATGCCATGACGATAGGTTGAGTGGTAAATACATAAAAGTGTAACTAACAAACCAATAAACAGACAAACACAATTTCACATTTATAATAAATATTAGTATCGTTATATACTATAGAAATTAGAATTATATCGTTTTTCTACTACAGAAATTAGAATAAGTATATTTTTAAACTAAATTAGCACTTTTAACACCCGCCCACTTGTAACAAGCGATAACTTGAATATTCAAAATCTATAATAATTAAGATATAGCAGAATAGTGTGTTATTTATTCAAAAATATGATACACTTCGTAACGGACTCCGATAACGGACTTTTATCAAAGAGAAGTAAATACGCTAAATTAAAACATCTGGTACAAAACGATGTCTAGGAAACCATAAAAATTTAAATAAAACCGTCATAAAATAACTATAAATAAATAATTTATTTTTATCTAATTTACAACATGATAATAAAAACTTTTTTGTTTTTCGAACTCGTTATAATCGATTCCAAATTAGAAAAAAATTGAAATAATTCCATTTATGAAGTTCAAATTTTTAAGTTTTAGATCATCAGAGTCAGTTTCTGGCTTAATGTCTAATATTTAAATTATGTATGAAAGTCCGTATTGCTCGAGTTTTTTTGTTTCGCATAACTTGAGAAATGATGATCATATCGATTACCACCCTATTTTAAGATTAATCATTTGTAATTCTGTACTCTGATTTGAAAGGTGAGCGAGCCAGTGTAAGCTTTTAGAAGATTTACTACGCCCACTCATCAGATATTCTACCGCAAAACAGCAGTACTTGGTATTGTTGCATTCTGTCTTGAAGGGTGAGTAACTAACATCTTAGTTCCCAAGTTTGCGATGTAAGTGATGGTAACCTCTTACCTATATATATACTCGTCCCTCTAAGTATTCTATAAAAAAAAAGTTAAAATGTAACATAAAATTTTTAGTGCTATCAGACCCAATCGAACTAAGCCAAGTTATTTTGTTAACTTTTATCAGACTACAAATTTTAGTAAGTCACATCTTGCTACCCAACCGATTGAGCTAAAATTCTAGACACCCTTTCGGGACAAAATAGTACAAGATTTTTTTTATTAACTTATTTTGTTGACAATAACTTAAACAGTCATATCCTCTGTATTTCTAACGGCATGCGTAAAGCAAAGCGTGTAAACGTACACGTCATTTAGATGTTGACAAAAAACTTTAATTATTATGTGCCTTTATATAAGATTGATGGCTACAGTAAGTACCTGTTTTAGTGTTGGGAATTATTAATTGACTAGCGTTTTGCCCTCGGTTTCACCCGCGTAGTTCCCGTTCCCTTGGGAATACGGGGACAAAAATACCCTATGTTACTCGCTGATGATGTAGCTTTCTACTCGTGAAAGAATTTTCAAAATCGGCTTAGTGTTTAAGGCGTGAAAGCGTAACAAACAACCAAACTCACTTTCGCATTTATAATATTAGTTAGGGTAAGTATTGATGGCTAAAGTAAGTGCCTGTTTTAGTGTTGTGAATTAATCGATATGTCGAGTCACGTTTAAGTTTTGTTGCTACGTTTCTAACAATTTATATCATTCAATGATTCGAATCGCTCGTATAAGGTCGATTTCTATACATTCATCTTTATTGATATAAAACCGTTATATTATAACTGATAGTAATATAATATTGTTTTTTATAGCATAGGTTGGCGAACGTGCATATTGGACCACCTGATGGTAAGTGGTCACCAACGCCCATAAACATTGGCAGCGTAAGAAATATTAACCATGAACTAGAACTAAGATGTTATGTCCCTTGTGCCTGTAATTACACTGACTCAATCACCCTTCAAACCGGAACACAACAGTACCATGTACTGCTGTTTTGCGGTAGAATATCTGATAAGTGAGTTGTACCTACCCAGACGAGCTTGCATAAAGCTCTACCACCAAGTAAATTCCAAGTATGGAAATTCAAGTACAAGTATGGAATTCCAAGGGTTGACTATAATTTTATTAACTATCAATAAAGTCCCTTTACACAATAGTTGCTTAGTACTCGTTGTTTACAGACAGGTAAAAGTAAAATAGTTGTCTGTGCATGTCCCACTGCTGGGATAAGGCCTCTTCTTCCTTTAGGGAGAAGGCTTGGATCTTATACGATCACACTGCTCCAATACAGATTAGTGGATACACTTGTGGCAGAACTTTATTGAAATTAGAGACATGCAGGTTTCCTTTACCAGCAAGCACGAGAAGAATTATAAAAAAATAAGCACATGAAAATCCCAGTGGTTCCCAGTGGTTGTTTTGAACCCGCGATCAGCGGTTAAGATTCACCACTAAGGCTTAGTGGTGAATCTCGGCTCTTAGGCTCGTGTCACAGAATACCGTTTGTCAAATGACTTTAATGAATAAATTACACATATATTTTTCTACGAACACTCGTAATATATGTATGTCGTATGATACGCGTGATCAACTTACCTATTGTTATGGATATCATAATATATAACAGAGATCTGCCAAGGTTGAAGGTAAACACGACGCTTATAATTGATGTAAAAATTCTTTAAAGACTACAAAGAACGATTCTTATCAGACGACTTTTTTCAAAGAATTCGTGAATTTTCGTATGCGTTAATTTATATACAGGATATATAATATAAATGTAATTATATATATTTGACTATGTATTTCGTTTGTGAAAAAGAGTAACTACAGAGTTTCTTGTTGTAACCGGTGGTAGACTTACATTTAATTTATGAACTAGATATTAGGCTGCAGACCCGGTGATCCTGGGTTCAATTTGGGAGGCAAATTTTCTGTCAGAAAATTCTCAGTAGCAGCCCGGAGTCAGGAAGGTGGAATTGTGTACACTCCCTTGCCTCGGAAAGTACGTTAAGCCGTTGGTCCTGTGCCTGAACTCTTTCCGGTCGTGTCGGATTGCCGTCCCATTTGTGTTTGCGCACACACTTGTGCACTATAATATCTCGTGCGCAGTTGGCTAATCTCTCTTGAGATTGGCCGCCGTGGCCGAAACCGGTCTGGAGGACCTTATCAACGTAAACCTAGCGAAGACACTTAAATAAAGATCATTTTATTTTAATTAAAAATACTTATGATATTTTGCTTCTAGAGTATTCTATAATATTAGACGAATCTTCTCACTTCAATGTTAGATGGTGTGTTTATGACAGCAGGTTCGGAGTAGCCCGTTGGAGAGAAAGTAAAGAAGATTCTGCATGATCTGTCACCAATCGAACAGAAGCGTGGCATCACTGGCACCCAATTGGTACCGTTAAAATTCAGAAACTTTTCAATTTTATACGTTACGTACACAAACGTCAAACTTAATCGAAAATCGAAATTTCTCTTTAAAAAACTGTTGAGTAATTTTTTATTGAGTTTTTTCCAGAAGTTCTATAAACGTAACCATCGCCCGAAATCTTGGAAGATATTTGCTTGTAATACGTAGAAGATATTTTTATACCGCCCCGTAATGTCTGTAGCTCACTAAAATTGCAAGTACGGGCGCCATCTACCATTATAATTACATAATGCTGTTACAATCTACTATACCGTAATGATTGCGCCGACAACGCTTAACTATATCTTTTTAAATCATACCACTTACGTTTAGTTTGCTTTGGATACTATAATTTCTAGAAAGTTATATTAGCTAAGTTACTTCGAATTACTGTTTACATTATGTTTTTATTTATTAAAATAGCTAATCGTCTCAGCTTCGCAGGGGTAGATAATTATTATTTGTATTTTAGATAGAATTTGCGTAGAATTATTTAAGAAATAATTCTGAGCGTCTACGTCGAAGTAAGTGACAACGTCGTAATTGTAACAAATCTATACTACTATATAAATCTATTGGTTCTGTCTGTACATTTTTTTTTTCACCTAATTTTGTGATAAATAATCGTTTTATGATGCAGTGATTCACATTATACTATTTTTTTCATTCTTGTCTGTCTGTCTGTCTGTCTGTCTGTATGTCTTCTTATAACTCAAGAACGGCTTGACCAATCTTGATGAAAATTGGTACACACAAAGAACATGTGATGACGCAAATGATAGGCCATATATCAGATCGGTAAACCCTACGGTATCTTATGAAAATTAATTTCAAATCGTTAATTACGTATCTCTTTACCAGTAGCCATATATTTGTGTGCGTGTGTATGTATGTATGTGTGTGTGTGTGTGTGTGTGTGTGTGTGTATTTTATTAATTATACGCGGGTAGAGCCGCGGGGCACAGCTAGTTTCAAATAAATCGGGCGGACAGTTAAGGAGATTTCGTGACTATATTTCGCTTATATATAATACACATAATATAACATAATACATAGATAGATACAAAACAGATTATTTTAGCAAACATAAATTGTGCCTATTATATTTGAAAAAAAAACGGTCTAGAGACTATTTACAATCATATCGTTTACAACAACTTATTTTGCAAACATATCGTTCTATAAGAGATCATTTGACAAACACTCAATACGCAAATGTTTTGCTTAACAAATGTGTTGAATGTAAAATGTATCATTTATAAAAATGTTACCTAACCTTACCCACTCATATATTGGTTTTCATTATTGAATCGACTCTTAGTCAAATGCTAATTTATAAAAAATAAAAAAATAAATACTAATTATTTATCAACTGTCCTCCAGACCGATTTCGGCCACGGCGGCCAATCTCAAGAGAGATTAGCCAACTGCACAGGACATATTATAGTGCACAAGTGTGTGCGCAAACACAGGTGCACTCTCTTTTCCTAAGCTCTCATAATCCGATGGGACGGCAATCCGACACGACCGGAAAGAGTTCAGGCGCAGGACCAACGACTTAACGTGCTTTTCGAGGCACGGGAGTGTACACACTTCCACCTTCCAGACTCCGGGCTGCTACTGAGAATTTTCTGACAGAAAAACCCAATAACTATTTATTGGCCCGACCTGGGAATTGAAACCAGGACCACCGGGTCTGCGGCCTTATATCTAACCACTAGACCAACGAGGCAGTCAACTGTAGAATCTTGTATAAAGATGCAAATATATTCATAATTTTTACAAAGGTTGTTTTTTAAATGTAATTTTTAAATTCCCAAAATTCATTATTCTATTTTTAATTATGTGTGACTGCAGCTTAATATTTCATTTAAAAAAAATAACATGACAGTCATAATTATCTGAGCATCTATAATCAAAGAATAAAAACGTAAGTGATTTATAAACAACTCAATCTGCTATATATGTTTAATTATACGTGTATATAACATAAGAAAATATATGATTTCTACGAAGTCGGGACATCACATCGTGTCCGATAGGAATGCGTTCAAGAACGCTGCCAAGACCCTGTAGTGTCGTGTAGATATCCACGAATCACGTAATTAATTGTGCACTCGTGCTGTCGTTATCATTTTATGTTATAATTCCATGAAATATCTAGAAAGTTTATTGCAATTATTCCAATAAATAAAAACTATTAATTTTTATTTTTAAACTGTTTGATTTAGCTTCAGGAACAAACAGTTCCTTAGTTTCTTTAGATAATTTAGCTCATTTCAAACTACTTCCACTTATCATACGAAGTTACAATTTAATATCTTTATTCAGCTGCGATGACAATTTATTTTTATGATAAGCATAAATTGATTATACACTCAGGATTGTTTTCAGACAAAGGAACTCCTTAACGATCTATAGAATAGGTACGAAATTTGTAATATTGTTTTATAACGTTTTTAAACATTAATTTATTTAGTTCTCCTCATATTTTAGTGTTTTGTCGTGTTTAGAGTGTATAGTTTAAAATATTTGCCGTATATAGGCGACTTTTTGTTACATTGTTACCAATACAAATTATTCGTTATAGTACCGCAGTGAAACTTATACAGAGTAAATGAGAATAAAGACTACGGAGATGGACATCAAGCGCGACCTTATCGCTAACACACCTATCTTCTTTTAGGTATCTATATATAAGGTCATCCAGACCGATTTCGGCCACGGCGACCAATCTCAAGAGAGATTAGCCAACTGCGCAGAAGATACTATAGTGCACAAGTGTGTGCGCAAACACAGCTGCACTCTCTTTTCCTTAGCTCTCATAATCCGATGGGACGGCAATCCGACATGACCGGAAAGAGTTAAGGCGCAGGACCAACGGCTTAACGTGCTTTCCGAGGCACGGGAGTGTACACACTGCGGCCTTATATCTAGCCACTAGACCAACGAGATAGTTTAGGTAACTAATATGATTTTGAATAGAGGATATCTAGTAGTCACTTATCTGCGGAGTGAAAAACAAAACTGTGAGAAACTCGAAACTGTCACCCTCTTCAAAACAGGTAGATTATTAATACAAGTAATGTAAGAATATGAAGAATATGAATATTCTAGCGAAAACGAATTCTCACTTGTCAATCAAAGACAAATCCGAATTCGAATACAATCTAAAATGAAGCTACTAATCCACAGGAGAGCATACTTAATCGTTACTTCGCTTTATGTCAAGAACTATCCCTAAATGCTAACGCACACGTTGACACATATCTTATCGTGTCCACTGAATATCATGTGTATCGAGTCCGTGTGATGTGAGTTATATGAACTGAGAATTTAAAACATGGATGACATAATGTGTTATCTTTTATACATAATGATAAGAGTTACTGGTATTAATCTATTGTCATCAAGTTTAATCCAATTACAGACCTAAATTTCAAAACACACCAAAAAAATTGTCTTAATATCGCGGACATAACAAAATTACTGTCTTTTTTTTAATACGATTTTTAAATTCAAAGGAATAATGATATTGATTTTATATTGAAATAAAATTATTAATGTTTCTAATAATAGTTTTAGGAAGATATAACCTTAAATCATAAGGACATAAAATTCGTATAAAATAAAAAAAGACAAGATAAAAGAAAGATTCTAAGAATTTGGATTTTTCATAAACGAACGTTAAATATTTGTTCAAAATTGAGATTGTATTTGGAGGAAAAAAATATCACGAGGAAAATATTTATACAGAATAATATTTTCAGATACATTATATCTGCTATTTTAAACTAGATGTATTGAACGAAGTTTATTCTCTCTAGTCTTTTTAATCAAGTTTGAGCTGATATCTTATTCAATGCACACTGTCAGGCCATTAACTTATAAAAGTATTAATAATTTGGGTTTAAAGATCTTTATTTTCCATATAAGACACAAAGTCACTTACACAGAAACAATAAAATTACAGTAAAAGTATTAGTAATTTCGTTTAATAAAAATCAAACAGCAAATATAATCATTACAGAGATTTCGATCTTGATAATTGCTTACACAATGAATGTTTGCCTTTCACATTCATTTGTGCCTTGATTAGTCTTTTGTGAAAAAAAAGTTATTGTTACGAGCGTAAACACTCTTTAATATACTGTTATTGAATGGATACGCTGATTCAGCAGTTTTCGCATAATTACACGATGAATAACTGTTTATTAATGAATATATAATTTAATTGTAAGCTTTGAATTATAAAGAGATGTACGAATAGTAAGATTTTATGATGGATTTCGAAAGTTTATAGCGCAAGTTTTTATACGGGAGATGAACGAAAGGTTTCTCGTATTCTTACAGTTTAGTTTGGAGTAATATTTTGGGCCAATACACTTTGATACTAAAATTTTCAGTTGTAGGACTTTGTGCAAACCCGTTTGGGTATTTATTTATTTATTTATTTATATACTCTTTATTGCACACCAAAATAGACAAAAATAATAGGAGTAAAACAAAAACAAAGAAAAGAAAAATGTACAATAGGCGGCCTTATCGCTAAAACAGCGATCTCTTCCAGGCAACCTTTGGTAGAGGAGAGAGATAGGATGGTAGGGGTGTACATAAAAAAAAAAATAGATACAATATATATATGTATATATACGATACATAAATAAATATTCCATAAATATATAATTATATAATAATATAATAATACATACACATTATAAATATATACATTTACATACTATAGATACTTACATAATAAATAAAATATTTAATTGCAGTATTTCTTCATGAAGCAAGATAGTGCTCTTTTATCATTTTTTTAAAAGAAGTAATAGTTGGTGCACGTCTTGCTTCCGGTGGAAGAGAGTTCCAAAGACGAATTGAATGGACTGTAAATGAGTCACTATAAAAAGATGTTGTATGGGGTGGTATTTTTAAAACCAAATTCTCTTCAGAACGAAGGTTATGGCTATGTGAAGAACTGAGAAATTGAAAACGTTCTTTTAGATATGAAGGAGAAGACGGATTGAACAGAATACAGTACAGAAGTTGAAGGATGTGAGTATTCCTGCGAAGCCGGATTGGGAGCCACTTGAGCTTTTTACGAAATTCAGAAACGTGATCATATTTACGAAGACCAAATATGAATCGGATGCAAAGATTTTGGAGACGCTCAAGTTTATTAAGTTGCTCCTCTTTTAGATCAAGATAACATGCGTCAGCATAATCGAGAATTGGTAGTAGGAGTGACTGTGCTAACATAATTTTGGTAGGGATGGGTAGAAAGTTGCGTAACCTTCGAAGGGAGCCAAAGGCTGCAAAAATTTTTTTACTAACCTCACTTATCTGTGGTTCCCAAGACAGGTGCTGGTCAAAGGCAATTCCCAAATTCCTAGCTGTAACACTGAACGGTATGTTAACACCGTTAAAGTGTACAACCGGGAGATCCGAAAAAGATATACGAGAAATTAATTTTGAACTACCAATAATCAGCACCTGTGTTTTATTTGGGTTTACTCGTAATCCAAATGCAGTAGACCACTTAGAAATATTTAATAAATCATTATTAACTAAATGTATAGTTTCAGGAAGGTTCGCAATTTTACTTTGTGAGTGTATAGAGAGAAGATATATGAGAAGTGATGGTACTTATAAAGACAGAAAACAAGAGGGGAGACAACACGCCACCTTGTGGAACGCCAGCAGTTATAGGAGCCCATTCTGAGAAAGAATCTTCAACTCTTATCCGTTGCCGGCGCCCATACAAGTAAGAATGAAACCAGTCAATTACTTTAGGAGATATGTTAAGAGAACACAAAATAGCAAGAAGAATATCAAAGTCTACAGTGTTGAAAGCATTACTAAAATCTAATAATGTCAACACAGTAACCTGTTGATTATCCATTCCTAATCTAATGTCATCAGTTATTTTGATCAGAGCCGTAGTCGTACTATGACCAGGACGAAAGCCAGATTGTAAAGGATTCAATAGGACATTTTTTGAAAGGTATTGGTTTAATTGATTGTGAATAAGGCGCTCAAGTACTTTAGACAGGAAAGGGAGAATGGATATAGGACGATAATCAGTGTAAGATGAAGGATTTGTTTTTTTGGGGAGGGGGATGACTTGTGCGTCTTTCCAGGATTCAGGGGATTCACAAAGGATAATGGATTGGTTTAAAATATGTGTGACTACAGGAATTATGATATCTAGGATTGGGAGGATCATCTTACGACTAATGCAATCCGAACCAATAGCATCAGAATTTATTGCTAAAATGTTCTTCTTAACATCACTATCAGTAAATTGACTAAAGAAAAAAGGAGAATTTTCAGGAGTTGATTTAGCAGAAATTTCTTTTAAAGTATTAGACTTCACAGCAGTGTCGAAAGTTTGAGAGGACGAAAAATGATTATTTAATTCATTTAAATTAATATTGTGAGTATTTATGTTTTTAGATGATTTTCCAATTCCTAAGGACTTGAGAAATTTCCAGACTCTAGCTGACTCCTCTTTCGAGATTGCGAACCTTCAGATACTTGTCGCGATTTGTGTCAGTCGGATTACACCTATACTTAGCCTTGGCAATATTCTTTCTTACTTGGAGCTTCTTTATTTCTGGGGTGAGCCAAGGTGCAGGAAGGTGTTTTAGCCGGACAGGACGAATTGGTGCATGTAAATCATACAGTTGAGTTAATAGGGAATTAAAAACTGTAACTTGCTCATTGACTGTATCAGCATTTAAAATAACACTCCAATCAATGTTGGCAGCATCCTCCCGCAGACTATTCAAATCCATTCCACCAAAATTACGCTGCAGAAGAATTCTCGATTTTGCTTTGGGTGGTTTGATTTTATAGGAGAGATAAAGAAGATCATGATATGAAAAAGCAAGGGCGGAGCACTGCCCATGCTTTTCAACATGATCAACGGAAGAGACCAAAATTAAGTCGAGAAGAGAAGGGATAGAGTTAGGGAAGGAATGAGTAGCAGATAGGGGTAGGATTTGTAAATCTGCACTATTCAGTACAGATTTCAACAGACTAGAGCGATGGTCATTTTTTAAGAGACATGTATTAAAATCTCCCTTAAGAATGGTATGGGCATACAACGGCTTAAATCGCTCTAGAAGGATTTCAAATGATGAAAAGTAATCGACCGTGAGGTTAGGACTATAGTAAACACCTAATAACATCTTAATATGACCAAAGATAACCTCAATAAAAAGGTGTTCAGCCCCTTCAACGGACAGAGGTGTCGATTGACTTATAATTGAAAATGGAATGTGAGAACGGAGATAGATCGCCACTCCACCACCTGCCCGACCTACACGGTCGTTACGGATCAAATGAAATCCAGGAAGAGAGTAGGAAGTAGAAGGTAAGCAGGGTTTAAGCCAGGACTCAGATACGAGGATAGCATGTATTTTATTGCAATCGAATGATGATAACATATCAGGATAATGTGCAGGAATACTCTGAGCATTAATATGGATAACATTAAAATACTTCAGACAGTCTGAGAATAAAGAATTTATAGTTTCACCGAGCGAAGGGATACTATGAAAGCTATCATTACTGCTCAATCCATCAGAAGAAAAAGAAAGAAAAGTTTCGTCCAAATCGTCATTGTTTCTAGACATTTTTAAATTAAATATTCAGCAAATAAAATAAGTAAAAATATAAAGATAAATATATAAAATATATATGTAAAATAATAATAATATATATTAATTCTATAATTACAAAATAAAAATAGGTAAATGAATAATTATACGTTAATTAATTTCATATGAACACTCACCCGCCAGTTGCCTAGGAATAATCACTTAAACACAAACATAACAAAATAGAAACAATAATAACATTAAAACTAACATTAACAAAAAAAAATCAGATATTTATCAGGCAGCCATAACAACAATTTTTACTAAAAAGGAATATTATTATATTATATCTATATTTATCTATTATCTATCTATATCGAATATGAAAATGAAGTAGAGACGATCTTTATAAATGTCTAGTATAGAACTAAAAATCTAACCATCCAAAGCAAGAAAACTATGGCGCCTGATTGACAAACGTCAGAATGACGTTAACTTTTAACTAAATAGATTCGTAAATAGTTTTACAAAACACAAAAATTAAATCGAAAGCAGGTAGACAGAGAAATAATTTTAAATTATAGAAAAACAAACAATAATAAGAAGAAAGATAAATATAAAATAACTATTTCTTAACCACGCGCTTTGACATCTGCAATACAACTTTATCGCTAGTGTTTGCGATGGGAATTTTTTGGACTGGGGACTTACAAGTTGAAATCGAGTCAAGATCAGATAAACATTCGGCACGATGTCTAGATCCATCTGGGGCGATAATGTGTATCAAACCATCTCGTGTCCAACACTTGTTGATGCCGAACCGCTTCCTGGCCTCCAAAAACACATTGTGTCGGCTTTTCGTCAGGAACTCTGACACTGTGACACCGGTGCCCTTCAACTTCGTTTTGGCGAACCAGACCTTATCCCTAATAGCAGTCTCGGTAAATTTGACCACTATAGGTCTGGGCTTGCTGTCCAAAGGTCTTCCCAAGCGATGACAAGATTTGATACTGCTGGTAGAAAAATTTGGCAAGTCCAAGTGCTCCGCAACAAGGCTGGTAACGCGAGCAGTGGCATCCTCGGATCTCTCTTCGCTAACACCATGGAAAAGAAGCACTTTTCGACGTCTCTGCATTTCAGTCCGATCCATTTCCCTGGCGAGAAACTCAATTTGTCGCTGTAGTCCACTTAGTGCAGTGAGAACAAAAGACTTAAAAGAATTGAACTCCGATGAAAGAGAAGGCACAGTCGCAGGTGTTGTTGTCCTCTGTAAGTCTTGCTGGAATTCATTCATACGGCTGTTGAATAAGTCGGTCATTGCAGCCAGAGACTCCTTGATAGATTCCATTGTTGTTGTGTAGTTTTAAAGTGACAAATAGTTCAAGTGATAAGTAATTTTAAAGAGGATTCACTATCTGGTGGGTAGAGTAGGTCACATACACATAATATATTATAAATTAACTTGTTTTAAATAAATATTTATACTATAAAAATAAAAAATCTTTAAGAGCTTTTAAAAGTGGTGTTGCTTGTTTTTTTACTCCTACCCGTTTTGGGTACCACACTCTCATCAGATATTCTAACGCTAAACAGCGATTAGTATTTTTTTGCGGTCTGTTTTAAAGTGTGAGTGCTAGTGTAACTACAGACACAAGTGACGTTTTATTTCCCAAGGTTAGTGGAGCATTGGCGTTGTAAGGAATGATTAATAAATTATTAATTATTATATTAATATTAATATTATATAAATTAAAAATTAATTATTAATTTTTCTTACATCGCCAATGACGAGTTGTGGTGACCACTTAGGTACAAATTACCAGAGTTTATAACAAAGGCTCATTCATGTTGCACCTTTAACCGACAAGTTAAGAAATTATTTTCATCCTCCCTAAGATTTGCTGGTTGACATTCTTACCATTAATGACGTCTTTTTTACAATATACTTAATTAAATAAATAAAATATGCGAAGCGCTCTGTGGCTTGGAATTATGATATTGTGGCTTGGGCAAGCAGAAGCGTATTCAACGCTACATTATGCTTAAAGATATTTACATACCTTGGTTTGCTACCAAAAAAATACAAGAAAATGATATACATTTTTCATAGTTCAATCATTTACATAATTAAAAACATGATCACATATGCATTTATGCAAAATAATGCGCAAAACAAACAAACTTTATCTCGGGAATGCGGTTAAGCAAATTACACGTCACTGAATGGATATCCCAAACAATGGAGTCTGCTTGATAAGGTGTAAATATTGATCCTGCCATCAACACGAGATCAAGGACGTCGCCTTGTACGTATAATCTCCTCAAGTGTAAGTAAATACGCATTTCGCAACAAAACAATTCATAAATCGAACATTCTAGAACATTTAAAATATTTAAATCCTCGTTTTAATGGCTCCATGGAATGAAGCTTTTGCTTTAACTGGAATTTCTATTCAACAGGAAAATATCTGCATATCTGCCACCATTCCACGATGGCATGTTTGTTAATTATTTTTAAATAGTGATCTGTTTCTGTCAGAATTATTATGTTTGAAATCAAACGGATAAATAGGCCACCTGGTAGTGGAAAAACACTGCTAACCTGATCATTGACGTTATCATTAGTATATATTTATAGGAACAGATTATTATGCTTTATAAATTGTCATACCAACCACAAGATCTAAACTGATCTTCAAATCATGTTTCTCTCTACATATAAAAAAGTAACTATAAAAAATACGTACTTTTTTAAATAATTACATGTAACTTAATATTGTTTTGTCTATTAAATATTTATTTTAACTTTCCCCTTTGACGAAACGATTACACGTTACCTAAAGGTATATTAAAAGTATCATATAATCTCTATTATTACTTTATAATAAAACAGTCAAGTAAAAACTTTAAAAAATTTAAAAAGCGTTTCATCAAAATGTAATTTTTCGCCTTACAAGGAATTATAAGTATGGCAAAAATTCCAATAATGATGGTCGTTGATAATGATACAGTCCACTTGGCTGCAGCGTTTAAATTACAACGTTTATATAAAATTTATGATGCGACGAAATTATTTATGATCAATTACTGTTATTACACGAACTCCCCAAATTTTCCATTTTACTTTCTCATTTTATTTGTATCCCAATACAAATAATACTCTGCATATCAAAACGCACTGTCGCTTCTGAAATTGAAACCGATGTTCTATTTTTTTTGAACGGTTATAGGTTTAATATATATTTACACTTATCAGATCCCTAGTTCAAGGAATATACTATAAAAATTCTGACTACATCAAAAGTTTTTAGCGATAAAAATATCCTCATTCATTCGGTATTGTTCGATACTTACTTAAATATGAAAATGATTTCGTAAAGAAATATTTAAATAAATCAAAGCTTTTTTCAAAGCTTCCCAGATTTATAACCCTTATTAATACCATGTTTGTATTAACTAAATATAATAAAATAATACGCTGTTAGAATTGGACAATTAAGGTAGTGGTGAGGCAGTTTACACATAAAAGTAAAAAATTGCAAATTAGACAATGTGATTCCGTTTATCAAATATGAACCCACTCGCAAAACCTAATACTAATTATATTTGTCAAGGCAATAATTTCGTCCACCCACCATTCATTATTCATAATCAATATTATTTGTCATTGAAATTATCAATTAGACAAGAACACGAACAAACAGTTGAGCGAATCATAAAAGGCGTGACAAATAAATTTGTGCAAACAAAGAAAAAAATATACGCTTGTGAAATCCTGCAAATTCCATAAAAGTTTAACATAACGCTACAAAAATGACGCGCAAATATTTACGCAGTGTGAATTTTTTTACCAGACAGTGTAGGCGTTTAGCGCCACACTAATCATACTGATCATATTTTAAAATCAATACAAAATGCAAAACCGTTATAACAAGATTTTCCTTAGTTGACCTCTTAAAATGTTAGATTAGAGGACATCAAACACTTAAATTATGATGTTATGTGAACACATAGCAAGCACCTTGAGCTCTTCAGTTTAGGAGGCTTAAATTTCGCTTCTCAAAATGTAAATAGGTGGACGAGCATATGGGCCACCTGATGGAAAGTGGTCACCAACGTCCATGGACATTGGTATTGTAAAAAATGTTAACCATCTCTAACATCGTCAATGCACCACCAACCTTGCGAACTAAGATGAAATAATTGGATCATCATGCATCTTGGAAGAAAGACCTGGTCGAATATTTACAATATTGTTATTCATAACAAGAACCAGACGATGAAAAAACTTAAGAATTGCGTTACAAATTTGTTGGTGCTAATTGTGTATAAAATATTTATCATGATATTCGTATAAACAAATATTATTTCTAAGTACCAAACCCGTTTTTAAAAGACAGTCGCGTGTCACAGAACTCCAAATATTTCAAAGAAGTGTCCCCTTTTTTGCCTATTCATCAATATGCAAGATTATTATCTTAAATGATTGTAATAGCTTATAATTTATGCAGTACATTCGGAAAAAAAGCCAAACTTGATCGGACGTGTTAGCTTACACGAGTTTAATGAGTTTTTTTGTTGATCTGCATACGTTCAGTGTACACCTCGTCCTAAAAAGAGATAGATAATGAGACGCAGATCTATGAAAGTTATAGAGCCGACTGAAACTAATAAGGTTTAATTATCTAAATTAAATTACATCACTATAACTGCGATTCCGATGAGAAAACTCAAATTAATTAAAAAATATATTTTTTATGCCAATAGGCTCTGATAAACAATTTTGAATCATCGTTTCAAGATTAATTAATATAATTACTTATTACCGGTTCGGAATGTAGATAATTCTGAAATAACGTCAACTATTGTAATTAAAACACATTTCTTATCATCGTCATCATCTTTTCAGCCGGAAAACGTCCACTGCTGGACAAAGGCCTCTTTTAATTTTTTCATTTCATATAACATACATTAATTAACGTTTTTATTAAATAACAACTCAGTAGTATATCTAACAATGTGACAATTATAATTTTCATATTTATTGATCCGTAGGACTAATGTTGTAATCATCGCTAGCACAAATGAAACTTTTTATTTGGAAGTTTAATTTTGTATTTTATTCACTTCGTCATCATTTCGTTTCGATGCAGTGTTTTTTCTTTTGGACATCCTCGCTAGTGGTTCCCACAACTACGTTCCCACTGCAACTCTTTGAGGCTGTAAGCGCGAATTACTTAATAATATTAACACAAAAAAATATATAAAAAATTTGCAATAAAAATTACATAGTTAATAAACTATTCTTTGTATTGATCTGAGTTTAAATACACCAGATATCATATTTAACTCATGGAAACTAAATCTTAACTTTTCAAGACAAGTCTTTCGTTCGTTCGTTTCGTGAACGTCGTTGAACAAAGCCATACACATACATTTAACAACAAATAATATTTAGCATATTTTTAAATTATGTATGTTATATACCATAGGTAGGACTGTTGGAAATGTTTACGTTGCTTAATTGCAAGAGAGCGGATGCCGCACAGCACGAAATGAATATAAACACGAATAACTCACCTTTAATAGGCGCTAAAACTATTTCGAATTCGCGACTATTGTTTATGCCCAAACATTCTATCCAATAGACCGTCAATTAACCGTAACAGACCATAAATGTCCTTTTGCTTGGCAAAGATCTTTCTTGAAACTTCTTACCGGAGAAGTGCCCATTCAGTGTCTATTGGATTTTTTTATAGCGTCAGCGGACGAGCATATGACCACCCGATGGTAAGTGGTCAACAACGCCAGTAGACATTGCGATTGTAAGAGATGTTAACCATCGCTTACATCGCCAATCACCACCAACCTTGGGAACTAAGATGTTATATCCTTGTGTCTATAATTACACTGACTCACTCAACCTTCAAACCGGAACACATCAATACCAAGTACTGCTGTTTTGCGGTAGAATACCTGCTGAGTGGGTGGTACCTACCTAGACGAGCTTGCACAAAGCTCTACCATCAAGATTATTATATTTATAACTTGATAAATTAATTTTAAGCTTCACATTAATTTTTTTATTAAAATTTGTCAACCAAAAAATACATTATGAACACAGATGTGACGTTTCACAAAGTCTTGCGCAAACGTGCCTCGACACACTTATACATTATTTTTATCCCAAAACCCGTGGATATACAGTTTTTACTCGAAGAATTTTCATCTCAGCTTATAAAATATATTCAATTCTGTAATACTTTAAAGGAACAACTATATTTCCAAACAGATTTTTATTTAAACAGAACGAGAGACGAACACATGAGCCACAGAATATGCAATTCTTAGCACAAAAAACATGTAAACGGTGTATTTTAACGCACCATCAACCTTTTTTAATCTAAAATGTTATATCCCTTATTGTACTAGCTAGCTTACCCTTTAATCATAATAATAAATCTTTATTGAAATATTTCTTAAACATACATTCAATGATTGCTGGCATTTCAAAGATGGCACCCTACTAAGAAGACCCGTACCTTAGGCAGTGCCATCCCATACAGTGATAACATTGTACATTATATTACTATGTGTATATAGTTTTAGAATGCCTCGTTGGTCTAGTGGCTAGATATTAGGCTGCAGACCCGGTGGTCCTGGGTTCAATTCCCAGGTCGGGCCAATAAATAGTTATTGGGTTTTTCTGTCAGAAAATTCTCAGTAGCAGCCCGGAGTCTGGAAGGTGGAAGTGTGTACACTCCCGTGCCTCAGAAAGCACGTTACGCTGTTGCTCCTGCGCCTGAACTTTTTCCAGTCGTGTCGGATTGCCGTCCCATCGGATTATGAGAGCTAAGGAAAAGAGAGTGCACCTGTGCTTGCGCACACACTTGTGCACTATAATATCTCCTGCGCAGTTGGCTAATGTCCCTTGAGATTGGCCGCCGTGGCCGAAATCGGTCTGGAGGACCTTATTATTATTACTACTTTTAGAATATCAACTCGTTAGAATTCATAGAATGTCCGTTTTGCAAGACTTTAGGTTATGAAATAATAATAAAATAAAAAAGCAAATAAATTATATATTACAGTACAAAGGCGGATCTATCCCAAAAAGGGATAACATGCGTTAGTTTTTTAAGCTTTTTGTATACGTGTATTTCAACTAGTAAAGCATACATTACGTTTTTTCATACATTGATTTTTTAAGAATACTTTTAATTTATGTTTTAAACAGTATTTGTTTAATAGGCTTCTGGGAGAAATTGCTTTTTAGCAACATAACGATCTATTTTATTTTTATTTTATAATATCGGTAGGCGGACAAGCAAATGGGGATGGTAAGTGTACTTAACCACTTCTTGACATTTCTTTTAAAAAAAAGATATCGCCAATGCCCCAACAATTTATATCATTCAATGATTCGAATCGCTCGTATAAGGTCGATTTCTATACATTCATCTTTATTGATATAAAACCGTTATATTATAACTGATAGTAATATTATATTGTTTTTTATAGCATAGGTTGGCGAACGTGCATATGGACCACCTGATGGTAAGTGGTCACCAACGCCCATAAACATTGGCAGTATAAGAAATATTAACCATCAATGGCAATGTGCCAATGCGCCACCAACCTTGTGAACTAAGATGTTATGTCCCTTGTGCCTGTAATTACACTGGCTCACTCACCCTTCAAACCGGAACACAACAATACCAAGTACCAAGTGTTTTGCGGTAGAATATCTGATGAGTGGGTGGTACCTACCCAGACGAGCTTGCACAAAGCTCTACCACCAAGTGAAGTGATCTATTTATACAGCTTTAAAGTTTGACAAAATAAACTATCTAAGTCTCATTTTTAGTTGTAATCGCTTGATTTATATTCTGTATAACTTTGGCACAAGCTTATCGTTAGATGAGGAAAGGATGAATTATCGTTTAAGGTCAATATAAGCATTGTATAAAATCGTCATTAATCAGATTATATCAATAAAAAAACCGGTTTGAAGAATTATATCCTTAATGTTTTCCAAAGTCATCTTAATGGTCATGGTTCAGGTCATGTTTCTTTTTTTACAATTTCTCACTATTTAACAACGAAGAAAACACACGCAATCGTGTGTGGTCGAAATCATTTGTTTTAAGTTTTTTTTTTATAATATAAGTTTTTTACTATAATTGATCATTTCATCCCTTCACACTAACCCTAAGCCACTGTTAATGACCACACCATAGATTAAAGATGTTTAATCCTTCATGCCAGTAAATACTGTAATCGCCCCCTGAATATAGCAGTACAGTCTTGCTTGGCGGTACAATATTCAATAAATGATGAGTAGGTGGTACTGGGTGGCAGTGGTATTAACCCAGACAACAGTGCACCGTTTACATTTTAAACGGTACTTTTATAATAATATGTACGTTGGTCGGCCTACCTATACTATAATATATATATATATATATATATATATATATATATATATCTTAATAATATAAAAAAACGTCTTTCAAAATTTAAACGTATGCTTCAAATAATAACTTAACTATATCCAAAATCCAATGAAATGAAGACAAAAATTGCTTTTCTAACAAAAAAGTTTTACGCGAACATAAAAACATACACACAAATTGAGAACCTTCTACTATATTGAAGTCGGTTCGAAAATGAACATTTCCAATAATCACATATGAATACTACATGAACGGATAAAAATTTAGATAAATATAATTATGAATTTATTCATATTCATTTCTAAAAAACACCGAACTCTATATTGAAAAGCATACATCAATATATTTAAATCAGGTTGTCGGTACAAGATATCGGCGGTAATTATTTTGACATGCTCGACCGCTTCTTGACATCGCGTGATGTGAGCAATTGTCAACTTAGAATATAGTACAATGGAAGTGAAGCCGTTATTAAGCATATCCACCAATCATAGCATTGCATTACATTGTTAAGGGTAAAACAACCAATGAAGAAACGGGAGGATATATAAACCAATCATTAGTGAAAGGCAGCGCACTGTTTATCAATAGATAACTTACGAAGACTTCTATGTTTGACAGGTTCAATTATACATCTACTGTAAAATATTGTAACTAACAATTAATAATTTATAATAACATGTCTCATTTCCGTTAGGTTTCTGTTCTGTCGGTGGTCAACGGTAGCCGTCACGTGGAATGCCTGATTATAAGTCTAGCGTTTAAATGGTAGCGATGGTCATTTATTTCTGCTCTGCTCGCCGAGAATATAATCAATCATTTTTTGTTAAAAAATAATGAACGAGAAAGTGCTATTTTTATTAATTAACGTGTACTGCGCAAACATTCTTCATTCCTCATTCAATTACTAACTAATTTATTAACTCAGACATCGGTATGGATGTCTAAAGATAACTAAAGAACAAGCAAAGATATAATTATAAAAGTTCATATATATACGTATCCAGGCATACAGCTACATCTACTGACGGACTCATTTATATATTTAAAAATGATACATTTGGGGAGACTATTTTTAAAATAAAATAGGCACTTCTTTAGATTTAAGGTTATCTTACGCGTAGAAGTTGAATAAAGAATTAAGCACACAAATTATACATACATAATTGTAGTGTGAATACAATATTTTTTATTAGTATCCCATAATTTTTTGTCATTTTTCTTTATGCAGACTCATCGCAAGGACACTTCATAGACGATATCAGTGAAAATCAGTATGCTGACCGCTTTCTTTCGATTTATTTCGTTCAATAAATTGTTCACCCACACATAAGAGTTAAATAAATAAAACAAAACAAAATTAACACAGTATCCGCACACGCGCATATGTTTTGATAGTGATGGTATGTCTATGAAAATCAAAAAACAATTAATTATAATAGTGCCGTTTAACTGTTTTTACACCCACGAGATAGCATGTAACGAATGTTTTTAGATGCGTTAAGTAGATAAGTTACATGATACATAATATGTGCATGATAGCTTATGTTTATTCGACAGTTAATATAATTACATAACAGTACAGTAACAGCCTGTGAATGTCCCACTGCCGGGCTAAGGCCTCCTCTCGTTTTTGAGGAGGTTTTGGAGCTTATTCCACCACGCTGCTCCAATGCGGGTTGGTGGAATTCACATGTGGTAGAATTTCAGTGAAATTAGACACATTCAGGTCTCCTCACGATGTTTTTCTTCACCGTTTAACACGGGATGAATTATAAATACAAATTAAGCACATAAACATTCGTTGGTGCTTGCCCGGGTTTGAATCCACGATCATCGGCTAAGATTCACGCGTTCTAATCAATGGGCCATCTCGGCTTTTTTATCATTACATATCAATTAAATGTTTTGTGTGTATATATAAATACGTATACGCTTACAGTATATGTTGACGGCCGATTTGGAATTAGTCATGATGACAAATAAATAACGACACGGTTACCTTAACAAGCCTCTTTTGTTATGAAGTGTGAAATCGCTTTCCTTGGAAAGAACGGTATTTTCATTAAACTCTTACATCTTAAAACATCGTATTTTATTTACACAATCGAGTTAAATCAATTATATATATATACGATCTCTATCAATATTATTTTTCTAATTTTAAGGGAAGTATACAAGCCAATTGGCCTTCAGATATTACGTCGTCATCTTCACTCATACACTAGTAGTACTAGAAGTGGTATTTTAAATCACTGCATCAATCATAGCCTTAAAACCGGAAGGATTTACGGTTAGCGGTAGAAAAAAATACTATTATCATGTATCTCATGTACCCAAGAATTTATAAGACCAGACCACCAGACCGATTTAGTACTATTTACAAACCAAACCCCAGTAATTAAAACTGAGTTTGCAATGGACTAATTTGTGTTGACGAGATCGTCCTCCCAAAAGAAAACATAGTGAGGAACCTTCATGTGTCGGAAGAAATTCTGACACCACATTTGAAGCAGCGTGGTGGAATCAACTTCAAACCTTCTCGAAAGGAGAAGAGGCCTTTAACCGGCACCAGCATCAATAATGGATGCTGTTGAAACAAAAATGTTACATGACACTCAACACAATTTCTTAAAAAGATTACTTTGTATGAAGCTTAATAAAAACAAAAATAAATCATGAAGACGAAAATAATAACTGAATCCAATAAATTATTCTCTCATACGTATAAACTGATAAAAAAATTTACGAGCAGACGATCAAACATAAATAAAATTCACTTCATATAAACGAAATCTGAAACACTTCGGTTCACTTAAAATCAACAGCTATTAAGATGATCGTCCAGTGTTAGCTCTAAGATATATCAAATTTTATAGCAAGCTATTCCAATGGGGAAAGAGCGCAAAATTATAAGTGTCTCATATTTTTTTTACTCAGTATAAAAGTTTTGTTAGTTTCCTCGAAACGTATTAAGCTTATTTAGTTCTTAAGCTTTCTGCACATTAAAAAAAACTGATATTAATATCTGCTATACCAGCAATAATAATAATCAGTCTTACGCATAAGATTTGTTTAATGCGCGATTACTCAAGTCAAATGTCAAATACAGTTCTACAACAGGATCCCAGAAAGCGGTCAAAATGCCTCAGTTGCTAAATAAAAAAAAAATGTAAAGGAACGCTTGTGTGCATACAGTTAATGAATTTATGGATGATGCACACCTTGGGAATGAGACGATCGCCACTTGGTTATTTTTAATTTTTTTTTGTAAACGAAACATGATAGAAAAAAAATCCGCTGTGTTTCTTTCACCGGTTCTTCTCAGGGCTGCGTGTTTCTTTTCCGAACCTGCGGTAGTTTCCAGATTGATTATCAATAAGTAAATGTAATGCTTCAATGTTGAATAAATTATTTTGATTTGATTTGATTTGAAAATCAATGATGGTAGAAAGAGCGAAATCAGCGTTTAACTAAACGCCACTAAGTTTATAAGTAAGGTCGTATGTTGTCCCTTTCTGTCATAACTGATTTGACAGTCGAAAAAAGACAGCATTATTTAATTAAATACCCCCTAAGCAATACTTATAAAGTCGTATATATTATATTTAGTCGTCCTTATTTTAAAATTATATATGTGGGCAAATAATTCACTTGCCCTTTTTTAAAAATATTTTTAAGAAATTGACATCCAATAAGATTAAGCTCAATATATTTTCGCTTCAAGTACCGATATAGTAAGTTAATATATTTTCGCATAATGATATCATAAAGATCGTATTTCACTTACGAAATCCAATACAAAATTTACGCCAGCACGGATCTGTTATATGATTTAAACGGCGTCTTTATTCGTTCAAATAAAATAAAAACTTTCTTTATAATCATGTACTCCATGTTTAAATTTTAATAAGGCCGCATTATGGGAAGAAAATATCACGCTAGTCAGAATCAAAGTAAAAATCTTTATTAATGGTAGGTATTCGTCGTTTTCGTTCGCTTGGTCTTCTATGGTTGAGGCACTGTGTGAGCTCCATGTACCCGGCTACCGGCCTTACGTCAACGTTCTTTGGGTTTTTGAATGTGGAACGCCTATTCGTGTCTTGATGGTAAGACCCTTATGCTGTCATGTCGCCTTTCCGCCGCTCTCCACTTCCTATTTGATGTACTTTATACTTTGTTACTATATAATAATAATAATAAATTTCATCTTTTAAGATAACTCTATAATTGTATTGTTTTCATTCATATTTCTTTAATTTCAAATTATTTCGAACGAACGAATTTTCTCACGGCTGAAAAGAAACGGCGATTCAATCTCAGGGGAATTACTTTTTTTATCGTTTGAATTTTAATTATAACGCTATTTATACAAGTTGTTAACTGTGTTGAATGGGAACCGCAGCAGTCCATAGGATCAAGAATCAGGATCCAACTACAATTATCACAACACCGGATGCTCCATATACAGTTGAGCTATTGATACTTAAGATTTTTTGTTACGGTATGCAAATGACAGATATTCAAATAAACTGTATGTAGTTTATTTAAATTGTATATAATTATAGTAATTGTTGAACGGTATGTGCAGTAATTATATGCCTCTATGGGATGTGAGACCAGTGTGAATGAGTGAGAGAGAAAATATCTCCGTCACTCACTGCGAAAAAAATATTTACTTTCTGAGATTTATTTCATAAGAGTTAAAGAAACAAAAGTTAAATTAATACAACAACACTATTTAAATTAAAGTCATAAATACACTAACGTAGATACATAAATCGATAAAATCGTACTAAATTATTATAATTATTATGCGCACGCGCAAACATACAGTAGCGCTCTCTATCCTACTCTAAGCACGTGCACAAACAGAAAATTCAATGAACCCTGTGTCGTCTCAAAAAGGCTAGATCTCTTTTTTATCTTAGAGTATAGCAGATAATGTGTCTGTGTATGTCAAAATATAAACATAGACAAAATATAGTATAGAACGAGATAGATAAAAATATATTATTGAATTCATTACAACTTAGAACAGTCGGCCCAGTGGTTAGAATACGTGAGTTTTAATGTAACAGATTATAAATTTATTTTAATTCTCAGCGTTGCGTGCCAGCAGCACAGATAATATTAAAATATTTTATTATTAACTGTCAAAAATCATTGACGAGAATCATACCTTAAATTTCGAATGTGATGGAACATTACGTTTTTTGAACAATTTTTTTTTTTTTCTCCTAAAGTATCATGTAACTCTGTTTATATGTATGATAACCATCATGAACCTAAATGGTTCAACTGATTTCAATAAAGTGGATGCGTGATTGAACGTTTTTTATCTGATAATGACGCAGCTAGAGAGGGTAAAGAATTTAATCTATTTATATGTATCTATGTATCATAGAGCCTAAACATCTCAACCGATTTTAATACAAAAGGAATCATGGGTTTTTTTATTTTACGCTCCTGTACTAAAGAGGTTTTTATTTATAAGGCATAAAATAAATATGCATAATATAATGTTACTAGTGGCATAAATACAAAATTTTGTGTGTTAATATGTTTATTGTTCAAGCATACTTATAAAATCGTATTTTCATACAATCACAAATTAAATTACTGAGTCAAATTGAAATTACGAACACAGGTCTATTCTATAGTATAAGCATTCGCTAAGAAAATATTTTTGAAAATTTTACATTGGTGGAAAATTGGATGTATGTTTATAAGATAGTAAGTATCTTACGGCGTCGGGACGGGCAGTTATAGTAAATAAAAGAAAATAAGTCGATTATATCTTGAATAATTTCTAATAATATACTTTATTGCGGAATGAGTATATAAACATAATGACAATTCATTAGAATAGATTGTGTGGATATTGGAATTAGGATAACTTTTTTTTTTTTTGTATTTTTATCTAAATGACGAAAATTACATGGCGACACAGGTGCGGGCAATAGCGCTCGATAGCTCTTACCTATCGGGTAGCTAAGACACGAGGTCATGACCTCAGTAATCCACGTTTTTACCACCAACAATGTCGTTAAACACAATCAATAAATTTTTTCTTAAGTAATTTTTTTGCTTAGTATTTTAAAAATTATTACATAAATAGAACCGACACACGATACCTAATAACCACTTCACGGGTCGGACACGAATTTTGTTACACGCTGTATATGTATAAAATTTAATTATTTAGCTAAAAGTAGATTAAGAATCCTATTGTATTTGCATATTAATTAACGGAAGATTGTATGGTACATATCAATAATGTAATATCCAATTTAACTCAATCTTTGCAAATAAATAAATAGATTTAGGTATATACAGTTTATTGTAATCATGACCGTGTGGAATGGTGCAATGCTAGCAGTATTAATCCGTCGAAAAAACTAAGTCGTTTTGGAAGCATTTATACTATAACCTAATTTTTTTCTCGCAATAAATATCTTAACTTAATTGCTTACGGATATGAACAAAATTAACGATGATTTTAATTAAAATAATTTATCACCCATATAAAACGTATGACCTTCCTTTATTTAATCTATAAACGTTTATTTATTGATAAAACTGATATTAAATCGTATGTTTTGTTTATGATAATTTGAACGAAAATAAAATTACTTTTTGTGTTAAATATTACTGTGAATATTGTATTTTAAAGCTACAATATCTTGAATTTGTTGATGAGATACTGTAAACATGGAAGTTGTCAAAACTATAGTCAAACCAACAGTTATTGTGTGGTCTTCGCAACACTTGATGTAAATTTTTTATTTTTTTATTTTGAAGGTAGGCGGACGAGCACATGGGACACCTGATGGTAAGTGGTCACCAACAGCCAATGACAATAGACAATGGCATTGTAAGAAATGCTAACCATCGCTTACATCGCCAATGCGCCACCAACCTTGGGAACTAAGATGTTATGTCCCTCGTGCCTGTAATTACACTGGCTCACTCACCCATCAAACCGGAACACAACAATACAAAGTACTGCTGTTTGCGGTAGAATATCTGATGAGTGGATGGTACCTACCCAGGCGAGCTTGCACAAAGCTCTACCGCCGAGTAAATTATTCAAATAAAAAAAAATATTGAGTTATTCTGTGGAAGATTCTGAGTAGCAGCACGGAGTCTGGAAATTGGAAGTGTGGTCTAAACACTTTCTAGTCATGTCGGATTGCTGTCTCATATGATTATGTGAATGAGGGAACAGATTGCTTCTGATCTTGGCGCTTGCGCACACACTTGTGTACTAAAATATGCCGTGCGCAGTCTCCCTTGAGAATAGCTACAGTGACCGAATTCGGTCAAGAGAAGGACATATAGTCTGAGACAATAACAGATATCTAAATAATTTTCCTCGTTATAAGCTAACCTTTTTATAAGATGATTAAAATAAAAGGATAGTTCTAGAAAGTCAAATGTATGTTCAAGTTGCTGGAGGAACTGTGAGTATTGCATTTTCGCAAAAGTATTATCTTACTTCGAAAGTATAACATTAAAATTTAAAGAAATCAAATACACTTATATAATTGAAAATAATATTATTTGAACACTTGAATGACAGCTCAGTTTTTATTGTGTCGACCAGCAGTCGGCTGTCTGCAGATTGGTCCGTAAAATAATTCTGTCTGCAAATTTTACAGAACATCGAGTTGTAAGTGCATAATTATTTCATGTAGCGCTCGTTGAATACGAGTTAAGGAAAGATTTTCTATGAAATAAAAAGGCAGACTGGCAAATAGGCCATCTAATGGTAAGTGGTCACCACCACCTATTGATATTGGTGATGTTAGAAAGATTAACCAATGCATTCATTCAAGAATTGTATAAGGAATGGGTGTCCCACAAGGATAAATTTTTGGTACTTTAATATTTTCGGTATATGTAAGTCACCTTTTTTAGAAACTATATTTAAACTGTTTTCATTCTACAAAAACACCTTGTCTGGTATTTTGTATAATTTTAGAGTTTTTTAAACTTTTCGACAAGAACTAAAATATATATTTAATATATTTAAATTGTTATGAGTAATTTAGAAAGGAAGTAACTATTTAGCTGATGTTGTCATTCAGTTATCACTTTATTAAGATAAATGATAACAATTAAACTTGTTTTTGAATAACAAATTATCTGAAATATTATTTAAGTATGCACGAGCGTGTGTATGTGTGTATGTATGCATGTTTGCGTATTCGACCGACGACGAAGTGTGTTTTTATTAAATTCTATACTCAAAATTAAAACATAATATGATTATAAAAACATTGTCTCTTAAAGCGAGATCACTTGAAGTGTGAAAAGTGAAATGAACAAACAAACATACTTACACTCATCTTAATATTAAGGATATGATTAGCACAGGAAGTGAGACAACATTATTGAAAGTGCAAAGTCCGAAGCACAATCATATTTATTCTTTAAATTGGCGCATCGAACGTGCCAACATATATTAACACATCTTATTTATATATATATTAACAAACGAATGTAACTTGTCCATTCAGATAAAGTTAAAGAAATGTCGTCTTTCTATAAAAAACTTTGAAAGCATATCAGCGATAGTCTTCTTACTTAGCCAGTGTTCGGAGTTTTTATTGGACGCAAATGGGTGGTCCATTATAGTCATCTTCAAATCCTCCAACCGCCATTATAAGAAACGAAACCATTTCTCACAACCATCGAATCTAAGTTCGATGTTCCTCGTGTCCGTAATTACACTAGCTCACTCACCCATTAAAACCGGGACACGGCAATAAGTAACATTGATGTTTAGCGTTAACTATTAAGTGGGTGGTAACTACCAATTTGGATTTGTCGGTACTATCAGAAATTTCGGAGAAATAAAATTATATTCAAAAGATTTGTTTGTTTCCGGTCATGTAATAGATTAGTGTGAAGTATTGTTGTGCAGACACAAATATAGCACACATGTGTATCTGTCTATATGTATGTGTGTCATCTGTATGTTATAATAAGCAATGAGTATTAAGCAAGGTATTAGTTAGTTAAATTAGGTAGTATATATATTATTAAAATGTTATCTTGTTCCCGAGATACAGATTATCAGAGATTTGCTGTTACTTTCGCATTTAACTAATAGTATATGAATAAATCTAAATAAGGAACCGTTTCATATGTAACGGTTTATATTAGATCGTTAATTGCCTTCGAGCAGTGATCACCCAATGAGAACACGTGGCTCTCAACTGAAGGTCAAAGAGAACCACAATCGACTTTTTACATGCATATGTACAAGTACACAACAAGTACACCTTGCTGACGACAACGTTAAAAAAAACATCGTATATCTTACTGGTGGTAGGGCTTTGTGCAAGCTCTGGGTAGGTACCACCCACTCATCAGGTATTCTACCGCAACACAACAGTACTTGGTCTGGTGGAATACAACCAAGTTTGAAGGGTGAGTGAGCCAGTGTAATTATAGGCACAAGGGACATAACATCATAGTTCTCGTGGTTGGTGGCACATTGGCAATGTAAGCGATGGTTAACATTTCTTACAATGCCAATGTCTATGGGCGTTGGTGACCACTTACCATTAGGTGGCCTATATGCTCGGCCGTTGACCTATACCATAAAAAAAGTTCCAATAGACACTGAATGGGCTCTTCTCCAGTAAGATGTTTTACGGAATGATCTTTGCCAAGCAAAAGGACATTTATGGTCTGTTACGGTTAATTGACGGTCTATCGGATAGAATGTTTGGGCATAAACAATAGTCGCGAATTCGAAATAGTTTTAGCGCCTATTAAAGGTGAGTTATTCGTGTTTATATTCATCTCGTGCTGTGCGGCATCCGCTCTCTTGCAATTAAGCAACGTAAACATTTCGAAGTCTTATTTTTAATATAAGTTATCAATCCTTATAACATTTATAAAAATTATAAACATAGGCAACCTCGATTCTTTAAAAAAAAAATCGATTGAATTTTGAACTTCATATAATTAAAGCCGATGCTACTTTGTAACGTCTTGATCTACTTAATATAAAATAGTCCTCGCGAGGTTCTCGTACGCACTTAATGTCTATACTATAAAATAATTTATGCAAAATCGAACCATAACAATTAAAATGACCATAAAATTATATTTTCATAACTGGCTGCTTCGAAATTTCATTTAGAAAGTTGATTTTAATTGTTTTTTTTTTTTAATCGCGACAAATATGTGATTGATAATAACCATAAATATTATTATCGAACAAATCTATTTTAATTATTATTTATAGCTCATTATAATAATAATAAGTTATTTTAATTTATATTTTATATCAGTGAAACGTACATTTGTAAATGGAAAAACGGGAAACGATAATGACCAACCCCGTTCATATAACAGGATTAGTCTAATTTTGAACACATGTGTTAGTAATAGATAATTGTTTTAAAAAAGAACAATTCCTTGTAAACCTTATAAGGCTTACTAGTATTTTTTCAATATTATTTTTTTCATTATAATATAATGTTAATTTTATAATTATCGTCAGTGTTTCCACACGTATTAAATGGTTTAGGTTTCGTAAGCCAGTTGAAGAGACGTATAATTATTGCGTGTATGTCGCTGTGCACCAATCTCGCAAACGTGACTTATCCACGCATCTTTTAAAACGAGAACCACAATGCAAGTCTAACTGTATATTTTTTTTTGTGTTTTTTGTTCGTTACGTCATTATTTTGACCTTGTATAATACAGATATGCAATAATTAAAGGCTTGAAAGCAGGATAGTATCTTTTTTAAATTTTTTATGACAGTTTTTAATGGCGAGAGCAAGACCATGATCTTCGATAAACACAATTTTTATATGAAGTTACTTTAAAATGAACGCTATCGAATATATTTATATAATGTCAATTAAAGTGATGAAAAATATACAATTACAATTTAATGAAGATATGGGAAATATGTTTGATGATAAAATTTTAATTTTTTCTTTAAGCTTATCTCCGTGACAAAGAAAGTACGACTCCAAAAAAAATCTTACTAAAAAAAAGGTTTAATGTTTCGTAAAACTTGTAGAACATTTTCATCCATCGCTTATTTTATCTTGAATATAAAGGAGTTGAATATAATATTCAAAACTGCAACAATGAAGAAAGTGCTACAATCATAAATCCACTTACCAGTTTTTGAATCAAGATAACCACGACAATGAACTTGACTGAACCAATTGGTATCTGATACCACAAGACCAATACCGGTACCAATTTCACCCGTACCAAACTTTAATAACACAGGGCTTGAATGCAAAAGTTGCGATGCAAAAAAATAACTGCCACTTTAATATCTTCCACAGACAATATCACTTTGTCATATTCGAATAACACGGGATGGGTTCTTTATAATCGATTGTTCACTAAAACTTGCGTGGTCGGGCTATGTATTGTAGAAAAAAAAGAATGTATCGATCTCGCCGGCTAAAGATTCAACGCCGCGGTGCGCGGACGCGGGACGTTCTAAAACTGAACGAACCGGTCTGAAGTACACGCGTGCGCGAGCGTGTCCATGCTCGATCAGCCAAAATGCAGCTAACTTCACACTGCAATATGTTTATATGAAAACGCTTAATAAATTTCTGATGGACCAATCTCGATTCACGATATGTATGATTGTCATCAACATCGTGACTCCGGTCGTTCGTCAGTTACAACTTTTTCGTGAAAAATATTCGAGATTACATCGCCAGAAAAAATTACCGTTGTTCGGCAGCATTTAACATCGAATACTTATCATTCAATATTAAAAATGCATTGAAAATAAAAAATGAAGATCATTGTTCATCAAACAGGGCATTTCCTGGCGTTATGACGATATGCCGTTACTCGAAACAAAATATTTATACAATTTTATGAAGTAAGTACGGAGTGGGATCCCTTCAAACTTAAACAACCCAGATACTAGGTCTAAATCGGGAGCGAGGAAGCAAAATAAACGGCGACCATCAATTTATTGCAGTTTATAAAAACATCGACGCCGTTCGTAACCTACATTTATCGATGTAATGAAATTTTCAAAAATAAACCGCACTTCAACATAGGCTATCAGTTGATGTTTTTGCCTTACGTATAATTTTAAAAATTAAAATAAATTAAGTCTCAAATTTATCCAATATTAACAAAAATTATGAAAGTGTTAGTTTCAATGATAATGATAAAAAAATGTCGATATATTTTAGTGTTTTGTTTAAAATGCTTTTGTTAAAATATAACTTTTAGTTTTCAGCCGCGTGTTCGTGATGGAGCGTGGTCTAGTATTAGGATAAAATGTCATCAAAATCGGTTCAGGGCCGTAAAAGCGTAACAGACACAGATACAGGGTTACTTTCGCAATTATTATATCAGTATAGATAACACATATTATTTTTAATTTAGTTTTAAATTACGGTATTTAATTACTCTATTTCCTGAAGTAACAAAAAGTTAAAAAAATAGGCATTATTTTATAATTTCAAAATCATTCCTGTTATAAAAATACACATTTGTCATGATTGGAATACGAAAATTATTCCAACAATAAATACGTCAAATTGCTGACAATAAAATTTGATTAGCTTAATCATGTAAATAGCTGTGATTTTACTTAATTAAATCGTTGAATTCTCAAACGATTTCTTTAGAACACTAAAGAAACATTTAACTTATTACTACAAATGTAACTATTATTTTACATCAGATAACGCTGCAAGGTGAGTGAATTGTTATCATTCGTTTATCATACATTGACATTGTAATAATTCGCTATCGCTGAACGAAACGTAACATTGATATCGTCAATCAATCGATTATCTACATCGTTATCGAAGTTATCGGTCATTTACTGGAGAAATTTGAGCAAAACGAACGAGGATTTTATTTTCTTTTTGCAAAAAAAAATTGGAATTTTCAAAGTACCTGTAATATCGTGATAAAAGATATAGATAACAAATAATTTCATAATGAATAGTAATTAAAAAAAAAAACATAATTGGGCGAATAAGATTGAATACGTACGTACGTTATGACCAAAGCGCATACACAAACCATAATAAATGCGCTTCACAGCTTTATTATTATTTGGCCTACAAATGTTTTAGAGTCCTCACTAAGTTTTATTGTAACTTTTTATACTAAATCATTTTAACAGGAAAACATTCCAGAGATAATTAAACGTGAATGAAACCATACCTACTGGAACCCTAAAATTTCTTAATTCTTATACGAATCCGATAGCGATCAATCAGATTAAATAATTGGACACGCTATCTCTCTCGTACGGCATCAAGCGTGCATTTGAAGAAATCTAATTACAACTATACAGGTTGTGAGTTGTGACTCACACGTCGTACTCAAAGTTTATAACAGCAAAAGCGAAGACCGTGTTGATTACAGCATATAACTAACTGAAAGTAGTATCGTAAGTAAAGTAGTATATATAACATTCAATTTTTCTAGTAAATGTCACGGCTTTTATTATATTTCCGATCTTTTATACTCATAAAAGATGTATCTTATGTTTTTATATGTCCTCAGACGCGGGTGAAGCTTTGATAGAAACTAATTATATTATATAGTCATTAGTTATATAGTTATTCATTACAAAAGATAACATCCAACGTCATTAAATAAATTCAAAATATTTTAGTATGTATTTTTACGAAATTTCAATTCTAATAAGTCTATTTTAAACTAAAAATGAGAGAAGGCAAAGGCGTATTAATTTGAGTGCTACAAATAATCAAAGGACTCATCCCGTTGTTTTATGAGCGCTAAAAATACACAACAACCAAATATTAAGTAGCCTCATGTTCATCTTTCAAAATAAAATAAAATATAACATTGAAATCATCAATTTCAAGGTAATTTTATAATATTTATAATATCTAATCTAATCCGTGATATAATAATAAAATGTATACAAAGAATCGATGAATAGATTATAATATAATTTCTTTTTGATCGACAGAAAAAGAAATCTACCAAATAATTACCAATAATTTTTTTTAATCATAACATTTCATTTAAATAAAAAGTTGTACTCGATACTGAAATGAACCTTATCCATTTTTTAATCATTACATAGAATATGTTTAATCCATTACATACAGGGGTACAATTCTACTAATCTATAACTATTTATTCGAATTGAAACCAAACCGATATGATGTTATCATATATCGCTATGTCAAAAGACTTGACTACCTCGTTGGTCTAGTGGCTAGATATAAAGCCGCAGACCCGGTGGTCCTGGGTTCAATTCCCAGGTCGGGCCAATAAATAGTTATTGGGTTTTTCTGTCAGAAAATTCTCAGTAGCAGCCCGGAGTCTGGAAGTTTGAAGTGTGTACACTCCCGTGCCTCGGAAAGCATGTTAAGCCGGCCTCTTTCCGATCGTGTCGGATTGCCGTCCCATCGGATTAGCTAAGGAAAAAAGAGTGCACCTGTGTTTGCGCACACACTTGTGTACTATAATATCTCCTGCGCAGTTGGCTCATCTTTCTTGAGATTGGCCGCCGTGGCCGAAATCGATCAGGAGGAGGAGGACATTATGTCTAAAGAAAACTTAATTGTTAAATTTTATGCCCATAGTCGGTAATTAACAAAGAATAGGAAAACGAATCAACGACAATGATCACGCTTGCGATAAAGTGACAATTTATTAGTAGAATTCGCTCCCAGGTCGTAAGATATGCCTACATGAAGGTACTTTTTATCAACAATGAAGTTCTCAGAATTAAACGAGCATGGTCATTGTTATTGAACAATCTTGTTTGTTTTGTTTATTGTTCGTCTTACATTGTTTGAGGTGCTTTGTTTTGACCTCCGATCAATTATTCTGTATTAGTTTAATAGTGTTTAACTAATTCGTATCCGTTTTACGATTGAACTATTAGTAGTATGTTTGTTCTTTTTTTTTTTTATTGTATAGGTAGGGCGACGAGCCTATGGGCCACCTGATGATAAGTGGTCACCAACGCCCATAGACTATGTCATTGTAAGAAATATTAACCATCGCTTACATCGCCAATGCGCCACCAACCTTGGGAACTAAGATGTTACGTCCCTTGTGCCTGTAATTACACTGGCTCACTCACCCTTTAAACCCAACAATACAAAGTATTGCTGTTTTGCGGTAGAATATCTGATGAGTGGGTGGTACCTACCCAGACGAGCTTGCACAAAGTTCTACCACTCTTTATGTATAAGCAATATTAAAACCCATTAATATTGCGTATATAAAATTTTTGAGCCCCACGATCATCGGTTGAGATTCACGCGTTCTAATCACTGGGCCATCTCGGCTATTTTTTACTTTAAGTTATAGAAAAGCTGATTCTGCTTATAGTTAAAATTAAGCCGTGTTTATGTACTATAAGCAGGCGTTAATCCACAAACCGAACAATTTTGCATTACATGTATTTTATTAGATTAAGTGTTGCTATAAGTAAAAATACATTACCAAAAGTAGTTTTTTAGTTAGAAGTAAATAGTATAATAATTATGTTATTATTAATTTAAATATAAATTACATTACTTCTGCGAGTTCTCACATGCTTTACAATATTTTGTATGTATGTATAGTACATAATAATATTATAATTAATGAGAAGCATTTGTTAATAGGTATATAGGGAATCCAGCCCGAAAAAAAAAAATTATAATATCTAGCACTATGTCAAGGTTATTGACATACAACAGGAAATTTCTCTGGCTTACCATTTATCCAATAATCTTAGCATTCATTTTCTAAATTTAATCATGTACTTATAAGAGAGCTATTCAATGCAAATCAATTTACCGACCATGAATAATTAATTTGAAAGCTAACAAGGTTCCTTCGCAGAATTACTTAAATTCCTTTATGTTTTGTAACTACATGTTTTATTAAAATAGCGATCCTAGTTAATTTTATTTAGTATAAAATAGTAACCTACTTAGAATAAGTCTGTGATTAAATATTTTTTTTATATTTATGTACTAAATTTTTTTTTTTTTTTTAAATACCCTATAAGCTACCTACTCTTTATACTATGCAATTTTATAAACGGTCTGTCGGGAAGCATGTCAATTTAATCAAAATTTGCTTTAATTAACGTACTTCACTGTGGTTATGAGATGACGACCATTTCGATAGGTATAATATGATTTGCTCATGTTTCAAAACAATAAGGATTAAAGTTCAGGAGCAATATGAATCACTCTGGTCCAGTAAATTAAGATCGTGTGTCGCCAGCTTTCTTTGTTTTTATGACAATTTAGACATTACTGATTTAATTAGTTTTCATATTATTGCAAAAAAGATAAGCTTAAAAAAATTACTATTTTTTGCAAATGCCAATGCCTATACATTTCAAAGCCTTCCTCTGGGTAGGGATATGATATACGAGTCTATCTATCACCAAACAGCAGTTAGTTTATTGTGTTCCGGTTTGAAGGGTTAGTGAGCCACTGTATCTACAGGCACACGGGGCATAATCTACTTCCGAAGGTTGGAGGCATATTGGTGCACTAGTTTAAATTTAAATACGTAATAAACATTAGTTACACCTCTTTCATGACATGGCAATGTCGTCAAATATAATGCAAAACATTTGCGCATGTGTACTGTCACGGAATATTTTCTGCGTTTGTTTTGTTCGGGTATAACATATCTATATTTTTTAATACAATTTCCTCTAACGAAGCAAAAGATAATATTATACACAAAAATATCACATAATAGAAATTAAAAATATATATTTCCTTTTGTAATTATTTCCTCTTTTTTAGTTGCGGGCTACAATGTCACATCTGCATTCTGCACTTTATATAATCTATGTTTGGATATGTCACTCGGAACTAAAATCACGGTCGTATACATAGGTCTTGCAACTGAGTCCAATTTCAGTGGTGAGAGATAGGTGCGAGTGTGTTGCAACTGCTAATTCGCATTACCATCCGCTTGAGGTACTACGTCGCTGCTATCGAAGCTGATATTTTTTTCTCCCAAGTATTGTGTTATTTAATTATTGTTATATCATGTTGTTGAGTTTTACGGATTTTTTGTTATTTTTGTTTTGTTATTTAACTGCTTTGTTTGTATTTGAAAAAGTGTTCGGGATAATTATTACGCGTTATGTCAACGTACCCCATATTGAAGTTGCAAGACCTGTGTATACGACCGTGACTAAAATATTTTCTGTCTTTAAATATAATATATAGATAATTTTCGGTATTTGTATGTGGTATGAGATCCCTTGGGTTTTATTTATATTGGCGTTTGACTGCATTTTTATTATTTATTTACCAGTTATTAATTAGCTACATATTTCGTTTTTATCTGTGGGCGATGCTTGTCTATTGCCAGGCTATGTCAACTGAGTGATGTGTCAGAAATCAAAATTGTCAACAAGAACAACGTATTTGTATAATTCAAACATTTGATTATATTTTAAAGGTATTTTCTATATGTTAGATAAACCACATAAAATAAATTATTCGTTGCTTTAAATTTTAACAAACAGTGTTGGTTGTTATGTCTCTTTAATGTAGAAATAGCAGCCGAAAGTAACTGTGAAATTGCTTATTGACTAGGTGTGGCATAAATTCCCCAACGAATTTCTAACATACTTATGTTATTGTTTACAGGTTTTACGACAGCCAAGAATATAACAGTTTGAAATAAATAAAAGTGTATTCAGGAAACAATATAATTATATTATTAATCTTTAAGAATGCCAGTATTAGAATCGTGTTGGTCGCCATGTATTTGGTCTTCAACTGTGAAGAGCGGGACAAGAGCAGTAGCTGTTTACACCGCGGCAATGAGTATAGTTTTAATAATATTTATTGCCTATCAAATGGATGGTGGTGATTCTACACAGCTATGGAATCCTCTGTTTGAGGCTGATGTGAGAGGGTGTAAGTCAAAACTTTGATTTGTAACTTTAGGGTTATGTTCTAATTGTCGATTGTAACAAAACTCATCTATAAATTGAATTGATTTGTAATTAGAGCAGAAAATATATACTATAATTCAATGAAATGAGATTTGTACTGTAATTTGTTTCTAATGAATGAATGTCTCAATCTAAATTTCATAAATAGTATTAAATGCAATTAAGAGCTACAAACAGACTTGTATAATATATTATTTATGGTAAATATTCACTATTTATGGTAAGTATAGTGCCACCAGTGATTTTGGGGCTGATTTCTTTTTTTTAAAGGTGAGTTATGCCTTCTAAACATCATAACTAGTATTATTATGATGGTGCGTGACCTTTTTAATTTAAAAAAATAAAAATAAATCTGATAAAATTACGAAACTCAGTGGCCTTCGGCGCTACGTCTATTCGGTTTCTTAAAAGATCACTCTAGGGGTAAGACCAACAAGACCACATAGATTTGGAGTGAAAAGAGTCGTTCGGAATCTTCGCCTTAGCGAAGGCCTTGCTGGTGGCGCGATACCGAATATTTACATTATTTATAAATAATCTGCTTTATAAAAATTAATAAAAATAGATTTAGAGCACCCATGAGCATTCCATTCAATTCACATAAGCAGTATTGATTATTATTTATTAGTAGCAGTATTGATTACTATATATTAAGAATTATGATGTCAATTTACTTTTTATATTTTCAGCTCTACAAGTATTCGGAACCATTTTCATCGTAATACTGGTTGTGTTTATTGTGTCTTCAATATTAATGGTAAGAAATATTTGACAAATATTTAAAGCTAGAAATCATACATATCATACATTCACCTTTTTATCCCATAAAAAAAACAATTGCATATATTGACCCTTTCAATACGGGATAATTTTCCCCATCTCCATATGGGCCAATTTTTATGAGATCAATTCTGCAGTATCATTGATGTGATATTAAGTAGATGCTCCTTCGACGCAGAGAGTGTATTATTATGTTTCTTAAAATATATAGACAACATTCATGAGACAATAGGTATTTAAAAAAAAAAATTCGAATTAAATAAATTCATTGTAAATGCAAATAGGATAATCCCTAATTACATTTTACAATTAATTTATTAATATTACACCAGCACGGTAATGGTTACTGCAGTTTTTAATTTAAGTATAAATGTTGGAAGCTCTGTGAAATATATAGGCAAAGTGATTGTTATTAAATCATTTTATTCTAGGTAATCGGTGTTAACATATGGATGCGAGGATTGATGCTGCCATGGATGATTACAATGGGTCTAATCATAGTCTTCCAGTTATTGTTTGGTTTGTGGCTCATCGGAGGATATTATATTTATGTAAGTTTGTTGGATATTTTGTGTAATATAGAAAATGTTTAAGTTAACGGTCCTTAAGTATTCTGCTGTGCTTTTGGAAGGAAGTTTTGGGTTTATTCCACTACATTGCCCACATGACACACACAATTTTACTCTGACCCAGTGTCTATCAGCAATGATGACCACTTATCATAAGATAATTTGTTGTCTATTTGTTGTCAATTTTCCTAAAAATGATTAAATTTTAACGTCAACTGTTATTTTTACTGTTATTTTTATCTGGAAAAAAAATGTTCTATGTATAGACTTTACATATTACATCAATATAAAAAATAAAAAAAAATCTTATTAAAATATAAATGCAATACAGTATTAAAACATTTTTTTTTTTTTTTTTTATAGTATAGGTTGGCCTGTGCCAACTGTGTGTGTGTGTGTGTGGTAGCATGTGGGCCACCTGATGGTAAGTGGTCACCAACGCCCATAGACAGTGGTTTGTATATTTCTTAAAAAAAACAACATCACCACTGCGCCACCAACCTTGGGAACTAAGATGTTATGTCCCTTGTGCCTGTAATTACACTGGCTCACTCACCCTTCAAACCGGAACACAACAACACAAAGTACTGCTGTTTTGCGGTAGAATATCTGATGAGTGGGTGGTACCTACCCAGACGAGCTAGCACAAAGCTCTACCACCGAGTAAAACCGCAGATTAGACAACAAATTATCTTATGATAAGTGGTCATCATTGCTGATAGACACTGGGTCAGAGTAATTAGCACAGAATTAAATGAACACCTCTCTTACACTTTAAATGGTGCCACAAACCATGGGATCTTATTCGTTATGTTCCTTGTGCCTTTAAATATGTTTGCCTCACACCATCTCCCTGCCACAACAGCAATACTATGTATTGTTGTTTGGTGGTGGAAATATTTTTCATCAAAATCTATATTATAATATATCAAAATTATAATTGTGTTTTTCTCATATTTTCAGCTTGATGCTACGTTTGCTGCATTTCTTGACTTTTTATGGATGGCATACAATGTACGTACCCATTATCCGTTCCATATGCTATTAGGATAAGACCATCGAGAAGATTAAGGATTTTTAAAACTGTGTGATGTGACAGATTAAAAAATATATTTTATTAAATATAGATTAATAAAATATATTTTTTAAATAAATTCAATAAAAGTTGTTCAAATGTAAAAAAAAATCCAGACAAAAAAATCTTCACGAAGGAAGAAATCATTTGTATCATCTTAAATTATTTTATTATCTTTGGTTGTATTCAGAATTTACTTTATTGGCTTAGCAGTACGTGATGACTCCTAAATATTATAAATGTCACTATTACATAACTGGTGAAATTCAAAGAGTTGCACAATCTATCTTCAAGGGGAAGGGGGTTAAAAAGAGTTGAATAATTTAACAAAGTAGTTAAATAGTATATTTTTTAATGATGTTTATTGAAGACATTATATTTAAAAATCGATAAATTAAAATTCAATATATTAACAAAGGAACAAGAAATTTTCCTCATTTTTTCACCAAAGTTTGGAAGGTTTCCTCAATCATCGATATTTCGGCACCAGATTATCGCACTTGTGTGTATTAACTTTGTCCTTTTAATGGGGAAGGCTCACTATTATAATAATTCTGATTGTTCTATTCCACTCGCTTAAAACGACAAAGTAGTTAACTGTCATAAGTATGTCCTAATAACTGATAAACGCTTCTACTCTCATTTCAGATCTACTGCTGGTTATGCGTGCTATCACAGTATCAAATAATATTAGACATGCAGTCACCGAACATAGAAATTTTAGTCGAATACTAATAAATATTTTATGTAATCAAGTGGACTGCAAACATCAAAGGTTGTACCAAGTCTCCAAATGTATGTAAGCATTTTTTTTTAAAACATGCAGGTCACAAAATGTCTACAAATAATAACATTAAACTACAAATTTTTGACTTGAGCATTTGTTTGTAAATTCATTTAAAACTATGAACTTGTTCCACATTATTTGAGTCCCTCCATGTTTGTTATAAGTATTAAGTTAACATTGATATATAGAGTTGTAAAAAAATATTTAGACCAATCAAATTAAAATAGTGTAGGTTATGTTAGAATTAATGTGTTCGACTTCAACAAAGATCCTTTAATATTAGTAGTATTTTAGTTATAAAATTATATTAGATTGTTATTAAATGGCAACACTAATACATCAAATAAAATTTGGATAAAAGTAATTCATGAATTGTGAATTTTTTGTTGTAAGAATATTCCAGTGAATATAACATTATATCTTACTTATAATATAAAAATGAAAGGTGAATTGCAAATCACATCACTGTCAATCTGCGATTAGTACTTGTGGATTTTTCATTGCATTCACTGGTTCTCAAACAATGGACGTAGTAAGTCAATTTGAGTAAGGTATATTTTACACAAGGCCTGACAATGCATGTGATGTTGGAATACCAACAACTTACAAATTCCGAAGAAAGGCTAGTATCAGCAAGGCAATTCAATGTACACTAAATCTTTCTTTGAGTTTCATAAAACACTTTTTCTTTTTTTTGACGCTGGCAAAACGCATTACGCGTTTCCCCCCACAGGAACAGTGGGGGGGGGGTATGTGGGGCTCGCCATATGTCCAGGGAATCGAGTGTGCCCCGGTCATCGGAATACCCACTAAAAACCCAGCCCCTTCCCGTCTTAACGGGAGCGCCACGGGATCGCTTGCGCATGCTACCGTGACGCTCCGATTCATAAAACACTGCGGCAACCCCAAATCAGATGTTAATGTATCAAAATATATTCAAGTAGGTATTGTTAACATCTTTGAATCGTCATTTTATAAGATTAGATTAAATTTAGAGCTACCATTGTTTTGAAATTTAGATTCCACTGGAGACTCATTAGTTTTGATAGGTCATGTAATTTTATTTAACAAATTTTATTTGATGATTAGTGACCAAGTTTACTGGACATCTCACTGGAAATATTAAATATAATTCATGAAGTGTTTTTAACTTTTTAATATTAATTATATTCATGTAATAGTATCTAAACTTAGACTGTTTTATATTGTTATGAAGAAATAGATAATTTTGATGTAAATTAATGATAAGTTAAAAGACACTAATATTGTAAAACAAAGCTTCTTATTCGCGTTATTCTGGTTGAATGTGTTTCTTATGTCCGTCAGTCGGTCACAATTTGTGAAACACAAAAATTATACTTTAAAAATAAACAAGTAATTGTAATAGAGCAATATGGATTTTAAAAAAAAATGAAGCTTAGCACAAAATAACAATAATTATTGTAAGTTCATTTTTTAAAAAAAAAATAGTGGTCAATATATTCGGTATACAATTTTATTGTAAGTGTACAATGAAATCAATGTATTTTTGTACTAAATTAATTGTAAGTAGATTAAGTTTAAAGTGCCTGATAGCAATGTATAACCAATTCCAATAGCAGGAGTAAAAATTAATAAACAGCTTTGATCTTTAATTAACATGACGTCATTGCTCGAGATTAGTTACATCTAATAGTGTTATGTATAATATAGTGTTACATTATATTATAAATAAAGATACATTAATCACTAACTCCTAGTAATATAATATTGCAGAGCTATTATCAAATCTCATGAAATTTGTATATCTAAGTTTTTGACGTGATAACTTCTTATAAATCGATGAACGCCGGCTGCACACACGAATAAGCTTGACTCATTGTAACCTTCCGCCTGAGCCGAACGCGCAAGCGAGAGCGCGGAACAAGCGATAGAGAGGCACGATCGGCCGATGCGGCCGAGTATTCATCAATGTTTTCTTATGACGTTATCACGTAAAATTATCGTCTGTAAACCGACTTTATGGACAACCATTTGTTTTTTTATATCTTTTTCGTCCCTGCCATTGGAACGTAGTGTAGATACGATTGTTACGTTTTTATTAATTATGGCATTTTATTATTAGTTACGTATAAGTGCAATTATTTGAAAACATCCGTCCATTTTTTATGACGTTATTTTTTAATTACAATTAAATTTTTTTCGCATTTATTATTATATATTATTGTTAATTAAATGGCTGGTTCACATTGATATGTATTTCAATATAACTTTGTCAATTAAAGATTATTTATTATATTCAAAAACAGTTCTTATGATTATGAACTGTAATTCAGATACTACTATTGGCTTGTTAAATGCCCAGTATAGCTATGAATAATGTGTAGTATGGTTAATGTATGAATTAAACTGATAGTATATATTATCTTCCATATATTTAACGATACAATTAAAAATTGTAAATATCAATGACATGAATTTGGGCTTTAAGTGGAACAGATATTAATAACATACAGATTTGTATTGTACGAATGAAACAGCGTAGACAGTGGTTCGACCTTAATCTTAGACTGACAATAATCAGATAATGGGAAAATAAAAATATTGAGATGAATGTTGTTCGTAACACAAGGGATATAATTGTGTCTTTTGGTAATCCACTTGATATATTTGATATTGATATATTTGGGTTAAAATGAATCAAGTTTTTAATATACTCTTTCAAATGTTTTGACACTGCGACCAAAACAAAAGCAATCGCTGCTCCTATAAAGATGAACATCAAAAAAACTTTGAATGATCTTGTTTTTTTTTCTGTATATTAACTTGTTAGCAGCAAGCACAGGCTAAATAGCCTTAATAAATGTAGACACAGTCTTAGTCTAACGGTAGGAACAGATATTAATAACATACCGTTTTGTATTGTACGAATGAAACAGCGTAGACAGTGACAAACTGGTTCGACCTGATGTGAACCAGCTCTTATATATAAAGTTTTGTTCATATTGAATGTATGAATCTCGATTGTATTAACGTTTTCCTTAATAAATTAATTTTGCCTTTAAATTTCCACCGATAAAATTGTATATGATATTTTGTATCAGATGATGTTTTTTATGATTTAATAAAGGGAATATTTTAAATAAATTTGTGTTTTAAATAAAGCTTGTGAGATTTTTGAAGAGTATATATAATAAAATATTATATTTAATCTATGGTATGTGTGGTGGAGTACATTTTTCGTAACTTTTTCGTGAAATTGTTATCATTAAATTCCGAAAAAAAATACCTTAAACTTATCTCACCGTCTTCTACGTTTTTGTTCATATAAAATTTTTTCTATCTCTCCGTTTGTTTGTCTATCCAAATATTTTTTATCGTTTTTCCCTCTTTTCACCCCCCATTCTTCGTTTGTCGCTGTCGACTTGTTCGGCGGTCTTGTGGGGCCTTCTGCCCTGCATTTTTCGACGCATCAACCTCCCGGATCGGCTTTTCCGTTCCGGAGATATCCACATAAAACTTCAATTTATTTCCTTTGTTTTAATTATATAATACGTAATAACATTTTGAAAAATTATTCTTGTAATTCTTGCTGTAAAATTCTGAAAAAAATAACCTAGCCTTATCTCACCGTTTCCTACATTTTTGTTTATATACAATTTTTGTCTATCTCGTAATTTTGTCCGTCCGTCGGTTTTTCACCCCCTATTTCTCATCTTTCGTCTTCGGCTTGTTTGACTGTCCTGTGGGGCCTTCTGCCCTGCATTTTTCGACGCCTTAATCTCCCGGATCGGCTTAACCGTTCCGGAGATATTTACAAAAAACGGAAAAAATAGACCGCCCAACCCGCCCTTTATGTATATATAGAGTCTAGGGGAAGAATTTTTCCTCAAAAATTTTTTATTTACTTAACAGATAGCCCCGGCTCTGAGGATCAGAAATGATGCCTTAGAGCCACCCTACGACCAGTACTCCTAGAGGAAAGCCGACTAAAGCTAACCGTATGTTCACGGATACGGAGATGGAGACGGCGTCGGACGCTTCTGTGAAGCTTGTGCTCACAGACTCCGACGACAGCGACTGCAATACGAAGGCGAGACCCACTGCCGACCGCCGCGGCAAAAAAATGACTAACGGGCTCGCTAAAGCGAAGGCCCAGCTAAGAGAAAGACAAGAAGAAGAAAGGGAGGTCGCCTTTGAGAAGGCGCTCCGCAGCAGGGCCTTCAGGAAGGTCCCTGCTGAGGCGGCCCCCGAGGCACAGACCGCCTCGACGAATGTCGGATCTGATGACCCAGCCAGCATGGGCCCGGAAGAGCTGCGCGCGATGGCTGACCGCAGCATAGCCACCGTGCTCGAAGTGGCTACAAAGTCCTCCAACCTGAAGGGAGGCTTCATAAAAAAGCTGAAGGAGTCAGCGGCCTCCCTTCGGAGCATCGTCGAGGTGCTGACGTCTCGGCCGGAGGCCGAGGAGACGCGCCGTCGCGACGTGGAGGCGGTACGTCCCCACTTGAGTCGCTGGGTCCGAAGGAAACGAGGCACGCTCTCGTTCAGGCTGACGCAGGTGCTTACCGGACACGGATGCTTCGGTAAGTACCTGCACGAGCGCGGCGGAAGGTGTCACCCTCCTGCCACGAGTGTGGTGCGCCATTCGACACGGCGCATCACACCCTGACGGAGTGTGCCGCGTGGGGGCCCCAGAGGCATTCCCTGGCGGCGGTAGTTGGCGGAGACCTCTCCTTGCCGAGCATCATCAACGCGATGCTCGGAAGCGAGGGGTGCTGGTCAGAGATGGTCTCCTTCTGCGAAAGTGTGATGTCGCAGAAGGAGGCCGCGGAGCGGGAGCGGGAGGAAGATGCCGCTGCGGACCCTCTCCGCCGCAGAAGACTGGGAAGAAGAAAGCGGCGCTTTGCGCACCTTCTCCCCCCGCCTCAATAGGCGCCGCCGGGACTAGGGGGGTTCCCAGTACCCTGGGATTCCTCCCTAGTGAATGGAGGCCCGCATAGGCGGGCCGGCCGTCGGAGCGTCACGGTAGCATGCGCAAGCGATCCCGTGGCGCTCCCGTTAAGACGGGAAGGGTACCGCTGGGTTTTTAGTGGGTATTCCGATGACCGGGGCACACTCGGTGCCTTGGACATACGGCGAGTCTCACATACCCCCCCCCCACCGTTCCCGTGGGGGGAAACGCGTCATGCGTTTACCCACACATACCATTTAAAAAAAAAAAAAAAAAAAATGGTATGTGTGGTATACATACATATTCGTCATATATACTTAAATTAAGTAATAAACATATTAACTTATAATATTTTAGTATATATAACATTTTTAGTTAGTTCACCCGCGTGCGGTGAGACCTTAGTTTAAACTCACAGACTTCCATACAACATTTATTCCTCTTATATTGTTATATCTTTCAATGCGTAATATGTACAGTTTTTTTTAATAAGCCAAAGAGTGGCTTACCAGGTATTACCAGTGAGCGCCGTGTGTCTCCGAAATCCGTCTGTGTTTGCTGCATATAACAGCGCGGCAGTCGGTGCACTTTACGTATACGTGTGGACACATTTAACCGATGTATGTCCAGCATAAGCTGAACCCTATTTAATATGATTGATCATATAGATCTGAGCTCAATTTATATTAAAGATTCTAAATCTCTAAAGCTGTCAATTTTTTAACTTTGTTTTGTTCTTATCAATTTTACAGACTATCATTGATAGGTAGCTTAAGTTTCAGCCAATTCACCTGAACAATTATTTTATAGCATTTTTAAAGAATAAATGTTCGACATGATTCTTTGAATTGACGTAACTTTTTTATTTATAAACCGATTGAAATAAAACAATTTTAAATGAAGTTGGCCATAATACATTAGTGGAAACTGCACCAAAATCAGTTAAGTCGTTCCTAAGATTAGGGCGCGCAGACAAACAGAAAAAAACCTTACAACCATTGTTTTCTATTCCTTCGATAAAGTTAATAGTTTTACTCATATATCTTCCATGTACCGACATCTATTAGTTAATTTTTTTTTATGTATAGATTTACATTAATTTGATATGGGTGAATTCCAAACAGGCTAGACAGCAGCTTGCAATGTTTTCTGAGGTGCAAAATAAAAGCAGCCAATTGAAAATTCTTAATATTTTAATGGAGATTTCGTTCACGTTATCGTTAAAAATAAAAATAAAAATCAGTTCATAAAAGTGTTTTAACATAACAAATAATTTCGATACAAGCCTATACCCAATTATTATTTTAATTACAACTTTATTACAATTTTAAAGATTATCTTAGATTACGATACGATAACGAAGCCTTTAAATCATAATGAACAACTTTTCCTCTCATATTGCACAATAAAATAGCATAAATATATATAATTTTTTCATTATGAAATGTCATTAAAATTTTTAATTTGCATAAAAATAGATTAAAAATAATACACTGGAATGGACATGAGTATTTAATTGTCATGCGTGAGTCCTTAAAATAAAAAAAGTAATACTTTATGGAATGTCAATATTTCAATGGAAATCCTTTAAGTTTTTAAATTGATGTTACAAAACAAATACAAGAGACGAATTTTAATTAAACTTTATCTAAAAACATAAAACTAAGATTCCGTACTTTGTTTTTGCTTCGTTGGTTTACCTACCAATGGCAACCAGTTGCTTTACTGGCATAGTCATAGAGAGGCTTCGATATAAATTCTATACATAATATATATACTTTTTATATTATTCGCGAATTCTAGAAAATAGTTGTAGTACGGATTACAATTAAAAAATCTACTTAAATTCTACAAAATAAAACGTGTAACAGAATTCTCTGAGCATTTTCGAGAAACAAAAAAAAAATCCTGTCATAACTAAAAAACGTCATATTTACATTGAAATCTTATTTCGTATAATAAAATATTATACAATACTTAATCTATAATTTACAAGGTTATTCAATACATCGCCTAAGTACAATGTCTAACTATTTTACAATAATTTACAAAGCTTATTTTAAAACATTAAAGTGATATGCAATAAGCTATAGATATAGCTTGCGGGTAAAAATAATCCGCCATTTTATCAGCACTAACAAAATACTGTATTGGCTCAAATTTTACCGCCATTAAAATTACACACGACGCCATCTTGTGACCATAGGGTATAGACAATTTAACAAATTTATTTAAAACATAGTTTTTTATTAATTTCAAATATTTTTGTGTTGTATTACTTCTTTTTGGCACAGGCATGTTTTAAAAATAAACATGTTAATAATTTGTGAGTATTTCATAAATTCTTTGTACGATTCAAATGATACTTTAATATCAAATTGAAATTCAAATCAAATTCCATTTTCAAAACAGAAAAAATAACAAACCGCGTTTAAAAACAGTAACAATAAATAAACAAGTATCGAACGTACAAATCAACGCTACAAGGAAAATTCCTTTGAATATTTCAAAACTTTCGTCACTAACGTAAACATGGCTATGAGCTGGTGGAATACCAATTAGTATTCGGTGGCGCGGACTTGTCTACTGGTTGGTGCGAGTGAGACGCATGCGCTGAATGTGCTTGAGGATGATAGAGATGGAAAGAGGATGGAGGATGGAAGAACTGTGATTGGTCCAATGACGATGCGTAGTCCAAAGCACCAGGGACTGCCGAATATGCCTGAGGCTTCAATGGCAACGGTGCCTCTCCTAAATACGGATGCCTTAACGCTTCGGAATAAGCACTATTATCGTAAGGCAAAGCATATTGTTGTTTGTCTCTCGGCGACACTGATCCTGGCGGTGTCATTGCTGAATGATAATCTGCATATCCTCCATAGGCCAGGGAACCTATGTCTGTACCTTTATGGCCTAATTGTTCACCATATCCAGAACCTTCGCTCCCAGGTGGTGTTGGCAAGGGTCCTGATTGACCATCGCTAGAATAATATCCCGTTCTGCCATCTCCTAAGAAATTACTTCTAATAACGCTTTCTCGGTTCGCATAGAGTTGTCTTAGCAATGCTGAAGCTGGTGTTGACGTATGATTGCCTGGTATTTGACGATTTAGGTGGTTTAAGTGGTGGTTCTGGGTGCCAATCCATTGTATGGTCGATTTTTGTTGCTGCTGTTTCAATAGTGCATCGGTGGAAAAATCAGTCGGCCGATGCGCTATTTCCTTCCCATCCAACGCTACCGAAGGCAAATGTTTGGACATAGCATTTTCTAGATCTCTAACGGATGTGGCATCGGTACTTTCTGGAAGAGCTAAATTTGCTTTGTTCATATCGCGGTCGGCGGGTGATATGGCGGCCCCGGGATTTGAGGAACTCTTTCGTCTCTCTTCGTCCTTCTCCGCTTCGTCTTCGCAATCTGTAGTATGTTTTCGTTTCTTCAGTCTTCTCGCTGGCATTGGGGAGGTTCTCTCTTGGTTTGTGTGGAGCGGTATCGGCTGTGTATCATTTAGTCTTGTTAAATGTGTGACGTCAGACGTTTGGGGAGCAGTTGAAGCGGAATCATTATTGGTGGGTGCTTCAGTTCTCTCTGCGGTGTGCCGTTGCGGAGGTGGGGGAGCTCCGGGTGTATCAGCATCTGGGGGCCCATTTTCTGGATCACCCGTGGTTTCTTCGCGCTTTACTCCTTGTACGCTTTCTTCTAGCTGACAGCAGTCCATTACAGTGTTTGGATACTCACGTCCGCTGAAAAGTAAAGATGATCTAATATACTTGTTTTTACAATCTAATAAAACTATGAATTATAGAAAAACAGAAATACTGATAGATATAAATTTGATAGAATATGATAGAATAAAGTTGTAATATTAGTTTTGAATTGTTATCATTATGTAAAAAAAACTAGGTAAAGTCAGATCCTCCTCCTTCTAACATTATTTTCTAGAGATTACAATGCTCGTTCTTACCTTATAACATAATTAACGCAAATAATGTTCTGCTCTTCGGCATTCTTTGAGGAGCAGACGACTGTGGCGCATGTCTGCATCCACGTGTAGCCTCCCAGCTTGTTCATCAGTCTGTAGTAATGTGTCAGCACTTGACCCTTGTTCATTACTGTAAGAAAATTAAATATTTCATGAGAATTTTGTCACGGATACATAAGCCACTGAAATTATATGAAATTTATGTAAATCTATCTGTGTGAGGGCTTGTTTAGTGCGAGGTAATATGACGTGAAGCGTTGACTTAGCCGGGATGGTCGTTTTCATTTTAATATATTGATTGGTGGTACAACAAATCATTTGTTTTTTTATAAAACACCATACTTTTTAATCTTTAACTGCTTGGCTTGATACAGAACCTGAGTCTGATCCCATTATTACTTATTTCCCATCAGAGCTAAATAATTCTCCATCAGAATTTAGGGTCCGTCAAAGTTGGGCGCTAGGGTCGATTTGTAAAGCTGTGACGGTGTTCATACAATTCTAAATATTTTAGGGTATTCGTTATTACAAACAAAAAGTTTAAGCTTCAACCACCAAGTAATTACTACTTCACTTTCCATGGACGGTTATTATTAATCAGACGAATGTCACTCAGTGTAACGAATTAAGTACGATATTCAAATATAAATAAATTTATTTACATAGAAATAATAACGATTAATCATATAATAGAACCACCATAATTATATTTATTGTAACTAAATCAGGACAGATATTCATAATCGCGACCTTGAATTAGCGACTTAAATCGTTTGATGACGATCATATAGAACAATAATGATTATTATATAACGTGCGTTATCATCAGACGCGACAGTCTTGAGACATCGCGATGACTTTGATAAGAAAAAAAAGTCGAATAGAATACTGCAGTCATCAACCAGTCGGTAGCTGCGTGGAGTAACCTCTAAAAACCTTTTCTAAATGGCCAGTGGAGTTGGCTTTTTCATTGCTGACGCTGCGGACGAGCTAGGGGCCACCAGATGGTAAGTGGTCGCCAATGCACATGGGCAGTGTAAGAAATGTTAACCATCGCTTACATCGCCAATGAGCCACCAACCTTGGGAATTAAGATGTTATGTCCCTTGTGCCTGTAATTTACTCTGGCTCACTCACCTTTCAAACCGGATCACAACAATATCAAGTACTGCTGTTTTGCGGTAGAATTTCTGATGAGTGGGTGGTATCGAGCTTGCACCGAGCTCTACCACCAAGTAAATATATTATTGTTTTAATTTATTTATTTATTTTTAATTAATTTATTTATTTTTAATAAATAGGTATTTTAGTGAAACACTTTTGTATGTGATATTCTAAGAGTTTATAATTATCTTTAAAATTTAAAGTCTTGCGTGTGCACTTGTCAAAAGTTGCATTATATTCCATACATACAAAAGACAAAGTGTTCGACATGTGTATTGTGTACGTGAATCATTAAGACAAACATATTTTTTGGTTTTGTTGTTTTATTGTTGATTGTTGTTTAATTTACAATACGCTTGGCTCCGCGCCAAAACTTAGGCGTCATTTGTTAATAGTAACTTATTGTTGTGGTAAATTGTAATTGTATTGACTTTGTTTTGAGTTTATCGAATTGAAATGACTTAGTGGATAGGACTCGTGGTTCTTTATTACAGGTCCCGAGGTTTAAACACACACAATCAAGTCTGGATCTTCACGTTTTTGTTTTGTTTATTTGACATTGTTTTGTCTCTACAAATCAATCCATCAGGATTGTCGGAAGCAATCTGGCAGGAAACAGTTCAGACGCAGGATCAACTTTTCTTTAACTAGAATCTAGGACAACATTTTCTATGTACATGTAAAGTAACATATGAGAACATTGTGTAGACAAAAGTACCGCTAAGTAAGAGTAAGAGTAAGAGATAGTAAGAGAAGTATAAGTAAGAGATACCGCTATTGTTGTAACTTATAATTTTAAAAAGATTTTAAACAAAACTTTAACATCATCTTTCCAAACAATTTCAATTTAAATCCGCTAAGCAACATGGCTCGTTTATTTTCATTTTCAAGTTTTCAAATTGTGTATGAGCAGTTATAATATTTAAAAATCGAATTATATCATTTCAAATATAAGCATTAAGATTGTGTAACGAAAAATTTCATCGTATTTATGTGAAATCAGGTATCCTTATCGATTGAAGCGATTGTTTTCGATGATTCGTCCACCCATGACCCAATAAGAGTGAAATCAATCGACAATAATGTCGTAATGCCACTTCGTATTCAGTGTGTGCGAATAGAAATTCATGTCAAGACAAGCCTTCAAGGCAGCAGGAAAATTTATTACTGATCTCCTTTAAAAAGTTGCAACTTGTACTTTCTAATATAGTCATATAATCACACTTCATAATAAGTATGATTAACAATAATTAATAAATAAGATTGTGCAGTCAATTTTAGACAAGCACCACAGTTTGCAGAGGTGAAGGAAATCACAGCGATATCTGCATTGGATGTCCATATCTTATGTGGATCAGTGGCAGTGGCATCATGCGGCAGTGGTTTACTCGCTGCTACGTCACTAATTAATAGTAAACTGTGATTAGAACTTTTTAATATCATGTAATTAAAAAAAAAGACAAATAAGTCTAACTTTTTAACAATACTGATCAAAGTGTATTTTAACTAATTTGTTGATGACGTAAGAGGTAACCAATGAGCATTCAGATCAAAATCAATTCAGTTAATCTGACTTTAACCAACGTTTCCGAAATTGTACGTTCGAAAACGGGCGTTTTAAGTATGGAGCTTTTAAAACAAAAAATTAAACATTCATGCTTATTTCAGGACTTCATGATAACCGCTAAGTGCTGACTATTATTACGTTCTTGAAGACTATAAATGTTAAAACCAAGCCGTTTATCGAAATTTAATTATTATTTATACGTTACAAAAAAAAAAAAACCTTATAACTCCTTGTTTAGTTAAAAGAACCTTCAATCACACATATATTTCTCTTGATTAACTCATCGTACGCTTCCTTATATACAAAAGCGGAAAATATATAACCAAATAAAGTCCTCCGTCCGTATGTATGTGATATCATTATTTTTCCACGTATCCGTCAGAATACAATTTAGGCCTAGCGCCATACCCGACTGTTTGTGATTTGAATAATAATATCCTAGCAACATTTCGTTTCCTTTCCACAGTCTACGTGGGAAATGTCGGCTTTTAATGCTCCTTGAGCCTTTATCCATTTCTTGGGAATGTTATGGAGCTGTATCGCTGCAAACATTTTATATTTTTTAGTAATGATTCGTCATTTCTAGCAATCGTTAGAACCTATCAAGTTAATATATTTTTATTTATTTATATTATACTTTTACTATTGCTTTTGAATTATCAGTTAACCCCGGGTTGGAAAGTTGATTCTATCGTTCTTGAAGCGTAAATTACTCTTTTTTAAAAAACTTAAAATTGTTATGATTGTTTTGATGAAAATATATAAAGTTACAACTAATTATTTCTACACGAAATACAGCAATAACTCAATCCATGCATTTTCGTCAGATATATAAACTAAAACATAATAATACAACGTAAAAGCTATCATTCTCGATCTTGTGTAGAATACGGTTTATCGTGCTGCTGAAATCTAATCCTTAGTTTGAGAGCTTAAAGCTAATTATTGGATAACGGTAATTGAAAGGCTAATTTATCTTAAGCTTGTGTTGGTGCTACTGTTGGTAGGTATTTTTATAGCCCACCCTGGGCCCTTTCTGGGTATCACCCACTCATCAGCTAGCCTAATATTTTGTATTGCCGTATTCCAATTTGAAGAGCGACAAAGCACGTATTTACAGGAACAGAGGATGTAACGTCTTATATGCCATGATTGGTGGCGCATTAACGGCGTATTTACCCTTACCAACAAGGAATAGCAGATGACCCTTTAGACTACCAGCCTTATTTTATTACAAACAGCAAATTACCCTTTCTTTGTACGTAGAGTCAACTTAATTGAATAGAGATATTTAAATTTAAAGCCTATTTCAATTATGTAAATCTAAATGACGCAATATTATATATTGCGTATATTGTGTTTCAAAAATCACGAAATCATTTGCCAACTTATGTCACCATACACAAAACAAGATGGCCGCCGATTAACTCGAATCACGGAGCATCGACGTCATTTAGTAACTTTTTCACTATAGCCGTTGATAGCTTTACGAGACCATTAATTTGAATTTAAAATGCACAATATACAGATGCCGGTCAAATGTGGACATTTCTGGTGTAGAATAACAATTGTCTGAATTAACATATAACACCGGGTGTTTGCTAGAAAGCGGGTAATTTGGTTACAACCGTACACGCGAATGGGATTCATGATTCTGATATAAGTGTATAATATAAAAGTATGTGTGGCAATAAAATTAGAAGATTATGGCTAAAACTTCCGTCACGGAGCGATGGCAGAATTTTAAGTTTTGGACATGTTAAATTGTTATTAGTTTTAAATACATCACATCATTGTAAAGATATTTATTGTCATTACGTTTGGTAGTTCTTAATAATGAAGCTACTGAGCAATTTTCGGCAACGGCGGTCAATCTTAAGGCTAAATCTACAAGAGATATCTATTGTAGTGAGCGATAAATAAAAGGCCATTGGAATTTCGTAAAACAAACTATTATGAAAACTAAAGAGTATATTAATGAATGACCTTAACCTTTAGATTGGTAATGTCAGACATAAGATGTACATAATTACAATTGTTGTCAACAAGTTCACGGCGTCAAATACGATTATTGGCTATCGAAACGGGCTATTTAATACGTTCTATGCTAAATTTAAAAAATCTCTCCAAATCACGGTTTTTCTGTAACCAGAAGGTTAAAATCTCATTCGAAAACCTATTATGCAGAGTCACCTCGCAAAAAAGCAGCATCACTCAAAAATCATCACAGGCTTTCTTAGATAAATCTATGAAAAATAATAAAGTGTTACTCACAATCAACATGACATTTTCTAAGTTTATTCGCATCTTCGCCGTGACATAGAGCATATAGATTTTTCCCTGTAAGTTCTTCGGCGGTATATCCCAGCAGCTCTGACACCCTGCTGATAGACACAAAACATATAATTAATACTACGATACGTGCAAAAATTAATTTAATTCAATTATAGATTAATTTCAATACATAAATGTAAAATGCCTGAAGCTATAAAATTTAAGATACTTTAATTGAATGTGAATAAAGAATGTGTTGTAACATAATAGTGTCCTAATTCAACATAGTTCAACAATTACATTTAAATATATGTCTATAAGTTATGTATTTGTAATACCTGGGCTCGCAATGCGCTATTCGAAAGTCAAAGCCGATCCTCGTGACAAACATATCGGACTCCAATCTGATTTCGTGGACCGACGGCGGTGGTAGTGCTATAGCCAACGCCACCATACCCAAGAGCGCTGGAGGAGTCTTGCGACTATGTGAAAAGGTATACTGCGGTCGGAGGCGGCAAAGCATCAGTACTACCTAAAACAAAGAAAAAAATTTGTTATGATGATAAAAAAAAAAAAAAAATTGATATCGGCTTGTGGAATTCGATGATTTTGTAGATGCCACTAGAAAGGGAACATAAAATTGATAATATAGTACAATTAATTATGGGTATATAACGTATATCTATATAGGAGGAAGAAAACCTAAAGAAAAAACAGTACATAGTGTTGGATACCTAGATTATTTGAATAGTTAATGTGGTGTTTAGATATAATTACATCTTAATAAACTTAGCTGAAACTTTCCAAATTTAAGATTAAATACGAAACGTGGTTTACAAACGAAACAAACTTTCAGTGATTTCGAATAGAATCACAACGGTTAAAGTCACGTATACAAATTCCCAGGTAACTCCTAAAGTCAAGAAGGATGAACTAATTTGAAATTTTCGCAATAAACGCTTCGCCTGTGGCGCAGAAGCCATATAGAGGGTTACAAACGATTTTCTCTAATTGCTCTGTCGATATTTACGAATTATATGAGCAATTTAGATGTAGATAAATACGAATTATGGCTTTAATTCACAAAGTACTAATCTTAAGATGTATAATTTATTCTACTGTGAATTTCATTGCTTATGGAAACAGAACTGAATTAAAGTACAAACATAGTTGAAGATGAAATTCCCAATGATCACTGAAAAGATTTAAGCTCGCCTAAAAGTAAAATTATGGTTTGACAAAAGATAACAAGACAATAAGAAGACATCCTAAAACTGATAAATAAAAGAGACATAACGACCGGAAACAATCTATTAAAGACAGTTTAACCAACCTAGTACGTTATTCGCAAGTCGCTAGAGATATAATCACATTTTATGTTCTAACACCGAGTTAAGGCAAAAATTATGGACCACAATTCGCCCTGAGGCACCCCACGCCGAGCAATAACTCTAACAATAATATTTGTGATCCAAGCCGGATAAAACCCGTGCGAAATTATTTAAGTGTAATAAAATGGTAAATCGTTTATTTATACGAATAAACGATTTGATTTTTCAATGTTTAAAAACATTTTTATTGTTTAACACGTAATAGTAAAGTGATATTACTAGTTGGTTTATAATGATAAAATCAACATAGCAAACTCAAAACTTAAAATTAAATAAATCTCAATAATTTCTTAATTAAATTATTTTAGGATCATGGACACAGTGACAATAAACGCTGGATAATTATCACGAAACAAACGAATGAAATTATTAATTTCTGATTTCTTATATAATTTTGTATATTTTCTATAATATATAGAAACTTTGTTTTAAATGCTGTCAAAACTAACATAGAAGAATTATATAAAATGTAGGACAGTAAAAATGGCACATGGCGTTACGACGTATAAGCGTTAGGTGGTAATGGCTGTGAACGGACGAATTACCCGCACACACAAACGCGCAATTGAAATAAACATATTTTATTAAATGATTTCAAAACTATTTGATGCGACGTTGACAGCGGAAAAACTATTAAACTAGTTATTGAAAGCAATAAACTAACTGATAACGTACTGTGATTTAGTTAATACTTAAAATGATAAAAAAGAAGAGAACACACATCGTTGCAATATTCTTCAACTAGATTTCGATCATCCATTACAAGAACAACAACAGCTAAACGGTAATAGATTGGTTTTGATATGAAAATAAATATTCTTCTCTGTTCCAAATCCTAACACAATGAAAACTGTTTCTTCGTTTCTGATACCCACCCGCCAGTTACCACCCTCTCCGTTTCTCGTATCTCCATCCTTGCTTCTTCCAACCTAGATCGAAAATGAAAATTCAGCTTCCATTTAATTCTCATATTAGATAAGATAAATGTCCACATATTTTCATACCGTTACAGAAATCAATTTGTCAAAATGAAAATCTAATCATTCTTTAGCCAAGTAAGCTTTTTCGCGTACAATTTTAAAAGTCATGTCATAGTCATACCACTTGTTCGAAATATAGATTCTACTGAGAAGAGCTGGCAAGAAACTGAGCTCAGAAAGTTCAATTGACTATTTTCATCCGTTTTTGAAATTAGGCTCATTACTGCTGAATTTCAGGTACCAATACTTGATTAGATTAGCAAGACATTTTAGAACTCTAAACCATATGTACTTATAATTTATATGTATGTGTTTCAGCTGTATCAACTGATCTTTATCTAAAAGAAATTCTATATTTAAATCTTTTTGTACATATTTGACAATTTTTTTAATTTCCATTAGTATTTACTTTTACAATCGCATTAAAAAGTGTAAGCTTGTATTCTTACCCTGTAACCAGAGGATTTGAAGTGGCAGCCCCTCTTCGTCAGGGTGCTCTTCATTCGTATGCAGAAAGCCCTGTCCATCCCTCGGTACAGCGACCCACTCGCCGCCAGGCTCATCTGTGCTGACACTGTAAACAATGGCTTAGATAAGTAAAACTCTCTTAACTATTATTAGATCACTAATTAGAATGTTCAATTAAATTTAAGGCCTATACTTAGTAGTTTTTATATATATAACGTTTGTGTATTTGCGATAAGACCAGTCTATCGACACGGATAACACCAGTTCAGGAGTCAGGGCTATATTTTTTGTAGAATATGTATGTAATGGATAACAATAAAGTATTATTATTATTAAAAACAAAAAAAAAATGCAAAGTATTCACAGATAGCCTCTCAACTGTATTTTTTTATTAATATTCTTTATAAATGTCACTTTGTTACGTCGCTAGGCAATTATTGTAATTGTTTATTTAATAATAAATGAATATTATTCTTTATGAGAAATAAAGTTTCCTTAACCCGAATTTTTATTTTATCATTTATAAATTGCAATTTTATTTTTATAACCAAGGTGGAACAATTGTAAGTAAACGAGTATTTCAACCGAAGGCTGTGGTTTCAAAGCCGGGGAATCATCACAGTATACTTGTGATGATAAAGGAAACATCATGAGAGAGTGCATATGATCGCTGAAGTTCTGCCAAATGCATCCAAGACTCATTATTTTTAGTCATTTAATGACGTATTCTAAAGGCGTATACATATGTTGATAAAAAAATGTTCATTGTATGAAATTAATTAGAGTCCTAAAATTGTTCGTTAACGCAGTGTAAATGTTTCGAATTCGAGTGATAGCTTGATTGATTACGGCGCATATCTAATTAATGGCTCTCTATCGATGGGAGCTTCGAAGCGTCGTTTAATTGATTTCATTGGAGCTGAGGACTTGGAAAAAATTACCATTGCTTCTCAAACTTCAGTAGTAACATAACATTTTAAACCTTAGAAATGACTGTTATTTTATAAACGGGATTCGTTGTGTTCAAATATTTTACATTAGTCAGTTTAAGAACCTCTATTTTATGAAACAAAAAGCTATATAGTGAACAATAGTTACTCCGTGAATCATATACCAAATACAAAAGATGATTCACGAAGCAATGTTCATAAGTCGGTAATATCTTTCATACGACTTCCTTATAAAATATTTTTGCTGTTGAAATTATTCACAAAGGACATGCGATTACAACTCATAACCATGACCCTGACTTCTTGTAACACACACATCATAATAGAAGACAAATATTCGATAAGAAAATATAATTTTTATTTTAAATATCGAATTTTAATATTAAATTTAATTGATTATTGTATAAATTCTATTAACGTTTCGAAAGTTTGGGAGCCACAGATCAGAACAACCACCACCAGATAGATACTTGTATGGTCATCAGACGACAATACAACTTTATCCACGGACTTCACTTGTCCATCACTTCTGTGCTTCTTTCAACACGCCATTCGGAATACAATCGTCGACTGTCACATCAGGTCCTGATTGATTTTTTTTCCAACACTTTTTTTCCACGTCTAAATTGATTCCTTAGCATCACGTAAAGTGTCTTTAAAACTGGGTTAATAGACCGTCACATTAAAGAGCTTTAGTTTTTATAAGGTTTAACATTAATTAACATTAAATTTTTGTTATTACTAATGTTTTACTTAAAATTTTAGTTTTACTATGTATGTTCTTATATATACATAGAATATAAAAGTAGAACAATAAATAGACATTGAGATTCATTTCGAATCGCATTTAACATTATAATTTAAGAAGAAAATCTATCTATCACTTGATATTTTATTATTAAATAAAATAAATCATCTATCAAAACAAGTACAAGAGCAAACGCGTTTAATGCAGATCATAGTTTTTATAAGGAAATCTTAAACGTACTTCTGAATGCAGTGAAGCGAGTAACGACCGCTATCAGAGAAATTACACCCGATATTTTTTGTCCATACTCTCTTTTAATTAACTTTAGCCTATATTTTGATATAAAAAAAACTATCTGCTAACGTCTCGAAAGTTAAACGATACGGTTTCCTAAATTCAATAAACATCTAATTCTTTCCCATAACGATGAAATATAATATTAATCAACACAATAAAGGTGCGTACTGACTCCCCATTGACCATTTCATTGCTAGCACCGTGAAGGCTCCATAATCTAATTTCAATTTGGTGCACAATTTGTTACATTAACAGTGGGCGATTGGATGAAATTTTGGAACCAGTACAGTCACAAGTTTAAAAGGTGCCTTCGAAATGGAGGAACTTTAATTGAATTCTATCTAATTTTGAGATAGAGTTTTTTAAAGCCATTTAAGCTGGCAAAGCTAGCTAAGTAAATTGGCTAACGGTACTAACGCTCTATTTTAAAATATATAGCTTTTTGCGGACATTTCGTACAGAACTGTAATTATAAAATATAAAATGCATTCAATGAAATCTAAATATTTCAAATTTTTTACTTATCGTATCGGCTTCGTTGCTATTTAACATTGTAAGCGAGTTAGAACGACGAAATTGCAGTTTAGATTACATTGAACAATAGACGCGTATGATAATGTTTGCATTGATCAATCGATAGGATTATTTATGAGTTTCCAACTGTCCCCACAATACTATAATTTACCCTCATTTACATTATCACCGCCCATCACGTCTATTTCATATAAACCGCAAATTCTACCGTGCCTGCATTTTGATAGCAGGTTTTTTTCATAGCGACGAAACAGATGAAAATAGTATATGTTTCATCAAAATCGATGATCGATCAATTCAGTTATACGATTCTTAGCGCTTCAAATCTTAGCCGAAGATTGCGGGTTGATAACTTGACGTGCACGTCTGAGAGATGAATTTTAACCTCAAATTACGTTCATGAAAGTTCTTGTAGGTACTGAGTGTGTTCGGCGGTAAAGGAAGGATATTGTAAGAAACCTGCATGTGATGAATGAAAATGTGCCATGTTACACACATTTATCATCGTATATTGGAGCAGCGTGATGGAATATAGGAAGGCTTAGACTAGCAGTGAATAAAAAAGAAAATTGTTTTTGTTAAGACGAAGTTATTATTTTTGGAAAGCTATCTAGATGATAGAATTTCAAATCAAATTTAGGTCCCTCTACTCCATCTAATTTTATATTTTAAGTTTTTATACGAAATATCGATTTTCATAAATATTGGCACAAAATGAGAATTTGCATTCTGACGTTACTTTTTAATAAGCATTTATGTTTTTAGTGAACGACATCAATTCTTAGGTATTGCAAAAACTTGGATAACTTTTTTGTAAATCTTTGTCAAGCATTGAAAATTATAACGGAAGCTTACTTATTAAAATTACTATACATTTTTTCTAAAGTTCATTACGCTATACAGTTTTGGGAGAAAAAAGTTATCATTATAAATCGATTCGTAAAAAACAAACCAATTTTGAGAATCCCAATCGGATTCAGATGTCCAACGTTCTACATTATTATTAAGAAGGGTGTATGTAAAATTACGAACACACATACTCGTATCTATCGCCTTGCATATCTTAAATACAAAGGTTATTGAATCTATTATATAAATCGATAATTGTCGTGAGGAGACTTTTATAACAAAAAGATTTACGGAGAAATAGTTTCCTAGAGTAATTTTCAGCACATTTGAAGCAACTGATGAAAAAGCCTCCTGAGGAGAAGGATAGGGGGTTACTTTGCTTGGGTTTGGATTTGTCGACGAGCTGGTTGGCGTGGTTGGTAGATACTTGCATTTCGCGACGCAGGTCGTGGGTTCGATTCCCCCCTAGGACAGACATTTGTGTGCATGGACATGCCTGTTTGTCCTGGGTCTGGATGTAATTATCTATATAAGTATGTATTTACAAAAGAAAAGTAGTATATGTAGTATATCAGTTGTTTGGTTTCCATAGTACAAGCTCTGCTTAGTTTGGGATCTGATGGCCGTGTGTGAATAATGTACCAGGGTATTTATTATTATTATTACTTTAACCGACATCGATGGTCAGATCCTGATTTCCCATAACCTTCAAACATAACATATATATACATGTTGTATATATATATATATATATATATGTATAAACATATCAAGATATATTATCATCATATCATATATATATATATATAAATATCATAATTTATATCAAGCAACTCAGTAATGCTTGCTCAGATTTATGACCGCAATGTTCTGTTAAGTCACACATCTTCACCCTGAGATATCTGAGTAAAAATTAATATAATTTTATTAAATTATTATACGCAAAATCTTTAAAAAAAATCACCTACCATCAGGATTATTAGTCCCATGTTGACTACCTTCTTCGCTGCCTGATGCAGGACTGTTCAAGCCCGCACCAGACCTGCCCGCCAATGATAGTCCAAGCTGTTCAGCAATTTCCGCGTGATCAGCTTGATGCACGTAGTCAAATATGCTGCTGCCAGTCATTTCTACCTGAGAAGATAAATTATAGTTTAATAATAATATTTTTTTATGTAGAGTACTATCTATATAGGCTAGACGACATCGAAATGCATTCCGTTTAGGTAAATGTACATACATACTTCCAGATTATATATCATTTATATCCTTGACAAAAAATGTGTACATACGCTACTCTTAAAAATATTCAACTATTTTAATATTTATGCACCATCTTTCTATTAAATGAACTGTAAGTAATATGTCGAGTTTCTTATTTATAAGTTCATCGTTTTGAGACATCTACCCAAAGTTTCAAGAACTATAAACTTCATTATAGTTCTCCGTGTGGAAACATAATAATTTTATAGATATATATTTATTTACAATTATATTAAAGAGTCCATTGAATATCTACTTACAATGCTTAGTGATAGTAAAAATTTTTTGGGTTCATATCATATTTTGTACACAAATTTCTTATTTATTTTATATAATCCGAAATATAAAGTCACATTGATAGACTCCAAAAAGTTTCAATCTAAACAATTGTGAATTAACAGTTAATATATCTGCTTAATTAAGCCAGATATGTCACTGACTTTTTATGTTCTAATTTATGTTTCTAAAATGTATTTTTGGCGAGCAAACGTCTTCTATCCTATATGTGTAAGACGAAATAGTGCCACATTTCAATGTAGCAAGCACACTCCTTGGAGCGGCATCATGGAATGAGTTTCAAATGCTTCTACTTAACTTTTACTCAGCAGTGGTAAGGCTTAACTTAATCTGTTGGTGTTAGACTCAAAACTATCATTTAAGTATATGTAGCTATAAAATTAGCATTAGCATAAAACAACTCAGCGTGAAATTTTTAAAAATTTTAATCTTGAACCTTGTACCTTAGTTATTAAGTTTAAAATAATAAAGTTAGAAATGAAGAAGCTAAGCTGTGGTAGTCAAATGAAGACGTGTCACGTACAATCATCGTTATGAATGAACAACCTGTTATCATACATCGCGAGGCAGGTGGCTTCGAAAATAACAATAAAATACAGATACTGGAAGCCGTGAACAGCCTCGAAGACAGCCAGCCATTTAAATAAAACTTAAATTGGCCTATGAAAGATAGAACATAAGAGATAATTCTAATGTTAGCATAATGTGAAAGATAAAAATAGAAATTTTTAAACAAAAATTTTAACAACCATAGTGAACTTTAGTATTTAATGATTTTCAAATACTAATAAAAGAAGAGAAAGTAGTAGGTAGAACAATTAATTTGAAAGCAAATAAGGTTTCTTTTATTAAGAAGTTTGATCAATAAATTATTAAATGATGGAAAATTTACATCGCTCACTATTGGAAAAGTTGTTGCTATCTAACTTTCTTGCAGGTCCCTTACACGGCGTATGCAAATGTATCTTTAAATAAATTTATCAAATATAATTGTGAGACCCTATTAAGCATTCAAGTGTCGTGTATCCGCAGTGATGTCGCGCATGTGAATACCACAAACAATGGTGAAGTTACGGTGGTCGGTTCTGGGAAAGATCCTAAGGATTTTATGGCATTTACCGATTCAACGATTGACGGCCCACAAATTTGAAGCTGGTGACAGGTGATTTGAAGTTGAATAAATTAGCTAAGTTCGCAGTAACTTGGTAGTTGTTGATGCATCAGACGTTTATGTTGATGTCCAATTAGAATATTTGATTAATAATTGTTCATAGTGATTAGATAATAATCACATCCGCTAGAATATATGTATAAACAGTTATGAGAATCGTAAAATTAGATATGGTATTTGCAAGAAACATAAAGATAGATCAAATACCCTTTGAAATAGGTCAATCTGATCCAGACCTTCAATAATGAACCGACAAGAAGCATCACGTAAATAATTTTCAAGAAAGGGTCGGAACATGTCAAAACAAAAAGTGAAATATCCATTTTCTGATTTATCTATAGAAAATACGACTTCGTACTGGCGACGTTATCATCAGTCTTTACGGGCCCCGAAAAAATGGCCGCAACAGAATTTAATATAACGAGAGCGTTAGACAGGGCTTATAAGAAAGTTGTGTCTGCTTATTTACCAGGAAGTTTATGTATTTTATATCTACACACACACTAACGTATGATGTAGTGTCCATATGTTAGGTGTTTGGATGATATTTGAGTTTGTGTGCGTGTTTGGGGGTGTGTGAGTTAGGTTCGCAGCATTAGGATGAAAGGCACGCGCGCGCCTTGCCCGGAACGTGACTAGCATCTCTCATCGTCCCTTTCCCCCCATCATCTGTCTCCCTCACACCACCCTCCAGCCATTTTGGATCAACTGTTTCTCAGTTTTCAGATCTTTTCCTTTTCCCTTTAATTTCGTAATGTTGTTTAATTTCATCTGGATGTAAATTTTTAGGTAATTTTTCGTGTGGCTTTTCGCCGCCTTTATTATTCTCCGTCTGTTCTTTAATGGCAATCCTGTGTACTATTTTACTTTTGCTCTTTAATTTCTTGGAATAAATATTTTCTGTGTACATTTTTCGGTATTGAAAATTTTCTATAAGAAATAAGAAGTTTTAATCTGTAAAATTGAGCTAAAAGTCTATGATAAAATATTTGCCTCTCTTAGGTATATCGTTTATTAATGAGACATTTCAATCCTTCCCCTTTATTAAATCATGACTATACCAAAATTATATAATCATTAAAACACCGTCATATATCACATATTGTATTGAAAGTAGATATGTAATAATGTCATTTATAATTTAACTATAAATCTTAAATCTTAATAATTGAAATTGAGTTTCCAAAATCAACACCGATAAAAGTATAATATTTTAGAACTGAGAAAGACTGCGAAGGAAACGCGAGAGGGTTATTATAATACATGTCTTCCTACCAACATTAAATACATATTGTGTATATATATAAAGTTACATAAAAAAGGATAACGCTGTCATTCATAGTTTCACATGAGACGGTACAGATGTAATCATTGTTCGGCGTTAAGACGTCCGACAGATTTCGGATAAGCAGCTACGTGGGCAGATGGGTTTAGCTTTAAACATGCAATTGTGGTTATGCTTGTTAAAAATTGTTTTTATAAACCAAAACTCTTAGATTTAAGGAATCAGTTTATATTATTTTATACTCGAAAACAGCATTTTAATTTCATAATAAGTGTTTCTGTGGTTTAATTAGATATGATTTTATTAATAAAAGTATATTTCGAAAAATGTAACAACATTTTTCGAAATATACTTTTTGATTGAATCTCTGAATATTTAAAACTATTGTGAATAAGATATTCTGTCTTCATAAAGAAAAGCTCAAAATTAAATCCGACTAGTATACATTCTGCGTCATTAACGTACATGTTTTAATGAACAAACAACATTTATAAATTAAATTTGAAGATTCAAATTTTAATTAGTATTTACGACATCTTTTTTGACCCGCAATGTTATTTGGTAGTAGTTGTTCTTTAAGGGATGTTATTAGTCTTCATTCTCGATTTCCAGGGTAGTATATGACCAGTCTGTCAATTGTCGTATCGTCCCTATTATATTGTCCATGTGTTAATTACACATAGTCATGCTCTGATAACTATCAAATGAAGCATAAAAATCCAAACACATTGGAATTAGTATTACTTAATCGGGACTTTATAAAACACTCAATTGGTCAAGGAATGAAATACGACTACATCCGACACCCAGCTCAGCGCGTACGATGAATTCATAACATTTTTAATTACCATTAAGGATATCGATAGAATGACATACTCTGGATGTGGATTTATTATTAAGCGTTCAGGGTAGAATTCTACTAATCTATAACGATTACGATACGTTCCCGATTCGATTCCAATCCAACTTTGACTATGATATGTATAATATTTTTTCGGATCGAAACCGTACTGATATGATGTCAACATATACTGACATGTCAAATACCGTTGTGTCAAAACCAAACTGAAGTGATGCCAATAGTCGACAATTAAATTCAAGAATAGGAAAACGGATAAACCGCAGCGATCACGTTTCGATTCGATTGTGATAAAGTGACAATCTGTTAGTAGAATTGATCCCAGTTTTTCTAAGTGTTGTCTAACATCGCTTGCTTTAGAGATTTGTAGCAAGAAACCAGGTGATTATATTTGTAAGAGAAGCTAGGTCGTTTGCTTTAGATATTATTTTACATGAATACTTATCGAAAGACCTTTTAGAAACAAATCACGTGAATCTCACCAATGTTCGTGGGTTCAAACCCCTGTATTTCATGTGCTTAATTTGTGATTATAATTTATCTCGTGCTTGACGGTGAACCTGCATGTGTCAAATTTCACTGAAATTCTGTCACATGTGTATTCCACCAACCCACATTGGAGCAGCGAGGTGAAATAAAATCCAAGCCTTCTCCTCAAAAAGAGAGAAGAAGCCTTAGCCCAGCAGTGGGACATTCAAAGGCTGTTACTATACTGTACTGTAACTATGCCGATGAGCTTGACGAATTGATTGCGTTGAATGAGTTTCACTGAGTGTTATTTTGTTATACAAACCACAAACAATAACGATATATGTACATACATAGTAAAGTGATTGATTTTTAAACTGCAGCATAAACTTTACAATTTAATTTCCCACAAACGGTGATAAATGTCAGTCTGAGTGTCGCATTCTAATATTGTGTATGTACATAATGAGTATGCATACCATGTATTTATATGATTATAATTATAATCTAATAGAAATAACGATATAAATTAATGTGTCGGACATAACACGTGTCCGTGCGCTTCATTAAACTTTTTAATTAACTCTTGTCTGCGTTCAATATTGTCACTGAAATACATACACATAAATACATATATATAAATGTATTTATGTTTGTACATACGATATTTATAGTGAATGAATCGTTTACATGCCAAAATGTTTTTGATTACATTATAATATTATGACTACCTCGTTGGTCTAGTGGCTACATGTAAGGCCGCAGACCCGGTGGTCTTGGGTTCAAATCCTAAGACGGGCCAATAAAAAGTTATCGAGATTTTCTGTCGAAAACTCTCAGTGGCAACCCGGAGTGTGGAAATTGGAAGTGTGTACACTCCCGTGCCTCGGAAAGCATGTAAAGCCGTTAGTCCTGCGCCTGAACTCTTTCTGGTCGTGTCGGATTGCCGTCCCATCGGGTTATGAGAGTGTGCACCTGTGTTTGCGCACACACTTGTGCACTATAATATCTCCTGCGCAGTTGGCTAATCTCTCTTGAGACTGACTGCCGTGCCCGGCGGTTTGGAGGACTATTAAAATTAATATTTTCTAAGATCTAGGTGAAAGTTTATATCCGGGGATAAACAATTAATATCTATTTCGAAAAATTTAAAGATTTCCGGTCATAGACAAAAACTGTTCATCAATAACCAACGTCTAGACAAGCGAAATCTCAACAGATAACAAAAAAATATAAAAGCTAATTTAACGCTAGATTTTCTAACTAATTCAAATCTTACAAACACCTGTTTGTTGAGACGAAATTAAAGTGAAATTAAGTACACTAAGTATCATTCATATTTATTAATAATTATGTATTAAAAGTTGTCATTAATCCTTTTTAAAGAAATAACAAATATCTCAAATTAGCCTCTAATAAAGCATAATTCTGTGTTATGACTGGAGATAATTATGTTTCAAGGAATTGAACCCGCGATTCTCACATTGGAAGACTAACATAAAAAATATATATTCAAGTAAGCACTCTTAAGCCGTCATGATATAAGAATAAATTCAAGATGACGTTTACAATTTTTCGAAGTTTAAGTCTTTATTCTTAAACGAACTATAGACCAGTGAGTTATTGAGACTTTTATATATATACAAATGTTATATTAAGTATACTTATTATTATTTACCTTGAATTTGATTTGTATTGACCTAAATGTAATTTTTTAATAAATATTATATATATTATTATATATACTTACTTGTGATAGTCCTAAGTATATAGAAACCGTTTCTGATATGTACAGGAATCTTCCATCCGCTGCCACCGACAACGCGAATCCGTCGAGAGACTGTGAACAAAGGAAAATACATCTTAATACCTATGAAATATGACAAATTTTATAACGTTAATTTAGTAATAAATTAAAATGTTGAATTGTCGTTGTACTTTTAACTAAAGAAAAATATTTATAACACTTCTAACAATCTATCGATTTTATTGACAATGTGAACTAATTATAAAATATTGAAAATATTTATTTTTGCCAACGGTACCTTATTTAAAAAATGAAATAGTTTCAAATTCATTTATTCGATATTCGATTGAAGTAATAAAAAAGCTAAACAAACATTAAGAAACGAAATACTGTTATGACATAACCTCAATACGAATAAATGGATACGGCATGTTTGAAATGCAGTGTTGCAAAAATATTGTGATACTGCATAGGATAAGATTTTTAATGATTTCGATAAATATAAGAACTTATTCGTAATTTGTTGTTAAATAAGCCTTATTAAACCTAAATATAACAATTTTCTTATATTTTTATTTTCTAATATTTTTTTTAAGTATTTACTAAAGTTTACTAAAGTTAATTTCGTTTATAACTAAATAATAATTGCTGTTTCACCACTAAAATTGAAAGTGTATAAAAAATGGCCCCGTCCATCACTTTGGCAGCACCACGTAAATTATCATGATAGACAGTTGACAAAACAGTTCTTAAGACGAAAATATTTTTTTTACGAAAACTTCAATTGGTTCGTTGATGATTGTACAAAATAAAATTCAACGAAAACCGATACTAATGTTTTTACGACGATTTCAAACGTGAGCCTAGTTCGAAATTAGACATGATCGAACGGTTTTTGACATGCAAAATATTACATTAATAGCTTATATTTTAATTTATTTTTAGTATTAGAAGATAAGCAAAGGTAAAATTCAGTGTATGTATTTTTGTTTACAAATCATACCGTATTTAACCGCTAAGCGGTTAAAGCAACATGAGAGAAACCGCGTGGGTCTGATGAAATTCTGCCACATGATTAACTTAACAGACCTCAACTGTCTTATTGAAACACAATTCAACGGATTGTAATTATCTAGTTATACGTATAATATAATGTTGCCCGATTCAAAATATCGCGCTTATAATAATACCTTTAAATGTACAATGAGAATGATATTGATGTTATAATATTTTTAACGATATTATTTACGATTTAATTTTCTGTCAATATCGTAAAAAAAATCGATATGACCTCCACAAGCCGCTGCATGTACGTCCTTATTTTTTTCCTAAAAACGTACAAATAGTACCGCAACGTTGCATTTAAAAAAAAAAAACAATCGGGGCAAGGAATCACGTACTAACCCGTTTTCGATCCGTAATAGAAACCGCAACACCCACAATGTTATAATACAAGTTCGATTGCATAAAATTATAATTTACGTGATCGAATGACAGGTAAATCGATTTTTTAGCATACCGCATTAGTTATAGCGGAACGCGTTAATCGATTTAAAAAAACGAAAACGTTAATTATAAACGAACGATTTAATCGATTAGAACAACACTTGTGATGACAATGAGTTCAATTTTTCTCATTATTAACGTCTGATTACGTCGCGTTAAATAATTTTGCCTGATTAATGAATAAAACAGTATTAACAAATTGTTTTGAATATTAGTTAGTAATAGATGTAGTTTTAGTACATTGTGTTCGTAATGAATATGGATGGTTAGATTTTTGTTCACGATTAATTTTAGGTTAATTTTTTTGTTAATATTTAAGGACGACGAGCCGATCCAGAGCCATTTGCGAACTGAAATTAATTAAAATCGATACTATTTATCTTTAAAGACAATAATAACTGATGTACAATTAAGTTAGAAATGTTAGAAAAAACGCTCTAAAACGATTTTCAAGAAAGTTTATTGATATTTAAAGCAATCACCAAGTTGAGTTGAGACTGATCGTCGAAATAAGCATGCCTATGACTAATTTAATTCTGAGAATACGCGGATTAATCTTAACATCCGTTATAGGTTTCAATAACTTAAGTCTCGTAGCAAAATTAAGTTAACTTTGGTTTGAAATACTATTATTGTGATTCGTTTGAAAATTGTTTCAAGCTGTTTTACTATTTTGACAGCTCTGTACGTTTTAAGGTCTTTGAGCATTTTAACAAGTTGTCTATCTCTTTCGTGCGTGTGTTTTTTTTCGTCTGTCTCTCGTGGATATAATATGTATTCTAAATTAATTTTAGGCGTCTATTCATAATCGATTAAGGGCTTAAACTAAATAATATCCGACTTTTAATAAAATATTTTTTCTGACAATCTCCATTTTAACCGTGTACAAATGTCTTAGTTAAAAATATATTATACATTCCTAGATCATTTAGAATGTAGGGATGTATATAATTAAACACATTTAATAATATGTATAATTATTATATAATTAAATAATTTTATATAATATTATTTATAGATAATTATGCATCCACCTCTACTTGCTTCGTGTACGCTTGACGGTTATATAACGATTTTATTAAAAGAAAAATGTTATTACTCATACGTTCTTTACGTAAAGTAAAAGTCACATTATATATATTCTATAAAAAATGATTCGATTAGTTATTATAAAGTAAAAAAACACCACTATACAAAATCTGTTGTTTGAACCGAGACGAATTTTGACTAAGTAACTTTTAAGTAATCGCTTATGGCAATTTCGCGTCACAATAGACAATTATTTAAAAAAAAAACTGAAGACTGATATGGTCAACAATAACTAGCCTTTATCAAGAACCATTCAATACAGAACCTAAATCACGAAGCCTTTCGCACTTGACCGAGTTTTTTTTTTCACTCAATCAATCCTTTGACAAATTGTTCCACAAAGTATATATCCAATTAATTTTGTTATGAAATTTCGGTGAAATCGTCGAATTATTATCGAAGTGTTGAAAGTTTTGTATGAGTAGCCGAAGTGTCCAAACTCTTGTATACGACCGTTCTATTGTGTAGATGCTATTGTATAGTGCATAAAAAGCATGAAGTCGGCCGATTGGGTAACAAAGTCAAGTTCGATTGTGTTTTGAGACGTTTTCGGAGGTGTAACGGAAACAAATCATCGATAGTTAATAGTTACGGCTGTGAAGTTAATATCTTACTCGGGCGACCTTGGGTTCGCCATGAACACGATCCATGTAAATTTGATTGAGAATTTAATAGGAACCTACACGAGACTGCTCCTTATTTCCGTTCATTTTCAATTATTTATTTAATTATAGAGTTATTTGCAATCATTTCATAGCATATCACAAATATTTAATAATTTGTGATAATATATTGTGATAGATAATAAAGTTAAAAAATATAATTCATTTTACAATCCGCATTACCTTAATTTATACCGAAAGGTATTGTAAATAAAAATGTTCCAATTTTATATTTTTATTAAATACACAAATTTTCTCAAAGATCCAACGTAAATGGGATACTTGATCATAAATGAAATTGAAGGCAACATTGAACTTGTTCAAAGTCAAGATGTTGCATCCCTTGTGAATATTTCAATATTCAATGCATTAATAAAGGAGTAATTAGTGTTAAGATTCACACGAGAGATCGTATAAAATCTACCCGATTCAATACCAATCCAGCTTTCGCTATTCTATATTTATTCGGATCGGAACCGAACCGATAAGATGTTAACATAAGCCGTTACGTCAATATGTTTTTATTTTTTTTATAACATAGGTAGGCGGACGAGCGTATGGGCCGCCTGATGGTAAGTGGTCACCGACGCCCATAGACATTGGCATTGTAAGATATGTTAACCAACGCGTACATCGCCAATGCGCCACCAACCTTGGGATCTAAGATGTTATGTCCCTTGTGCCTGTAATTACACTGGATCACCCACCCTTCAAACCGGAACACAACAGTACCTAGTACTCCTGTTTTGCGGTAGAATATCTGACGAGTGGGTGGTACCTACCCAGACAATTATCAAGCTTAATTGTTAACTTTATGCCTATAGTCAATAATTTAATTAAATAATTGAAAAACGGATAAGCGGCAACGATTACTCTTCAATTCGATAGAAATTGGACATTGGTATCCAACATTTGGGTTAAACCAAGTGGCAAACTTTGCTTCCGCGATTTAAAGTGGTAGCGCTTGGTTCAACCTCGTCTGGGTAGGTATTCTAACTGATCCAAAAAGGCATAACTAATTTATACATGTAGTATAGCTTACCTGCAGTATGTGTGTGCCTTGATGTTGCTCAAACAATTCCATAGCCAGCCCCGCAGCTGTTCGTCTGTTTTGAGCACCTGCAACAATGTGATATACTTTTAAACAAAAACTTAATACCGTCTAATAACCATTTTTATCATACTCTATATTATATTACTTTTTTATCTGTGAAAAAACCGAACTGACATTATAGGTACGACAACATTTTTTTTTTTTAAATATAAAGTGTCGCAAATAAATAAAACACTTAAGCCATAGTTGGTGAGTCCTGTATGGTCGTCTTAAATAATATCATAACAAAACGGCGGATACAAACAAAGATATAGCGTCGAAATATAATATTGTAAAAAATAAAATATGTCATCGAGAACAACAAAGGGCGTCATAACGTAGGATGTAACCCGAGACACCGATGGTATCGCGACTGGCGGTAGCGACACGAGTCCCTCTTCTACGTACCTGTCAGGGTATCTGCGTACTGAGATGATCATTTTTTGATGTGTAAATTTAATTAACTTTATTCATATATTCTTTATCATCGTTATCTTAGCACACGAATGCAAGTATTCATTAATTTATTTATATGATAATTAAAAAGTCATCTAATAACTTAAACTTGACACGGTTTCATGTTATAGCACATTAATGCCTTGGTGGGACTTTGTGCGGGTCATTTCGACTTGTCCTAAAATTCACTCAAGAAGTTGTTCTAAAACATTGCTTAATTTAAACGGTGAGTGAGCCAGTGTAATTACAAACGGAAATGAATAACGTCTTAAATCTCATGATTCGAGGCGTATGGTGTAAAAAGTAGTTTATATTTCTAAAAATGCCAGTGACTTTAAGCGAAGGTCATTTACCAGTAGACATTTGTCGGTCTGCCTTTTATAAATCTTTTTTTTTTCATATCATTCATAAAAGTAATATATGTGCCTAACAATTTCTTTTTCGTGCCATACCATTTTGCTTCCTCATAAGCTTATCGCAATACTATAAGTTCAGTTAAATATATATTGCGTTATATATTGCGAATACTAAAAAAATAAAAATAAGTAGTACATTGCTAAAATGAAGGCAATGTAATGTATGAAATTCTAATAAATCGATATCATTCAAGAGTACCGACAGCACAAAAAGGGTACGAGTTAATTCATTTGTTATTGAAAGTGACACTAGTCACAAGGACACAAAACATCGTGACCGCGCTTCGTGAGGCGGCAACAGACGGACATACAAGCACGACCCGCGCAATATTACGATATTAGTGCAAGGAAGCTAACCATCACGAGTTTATGTAATGTTACCGAACATGAATTCACACTGATTGTTCACGTGACGTGAAGTTTTATTGAGAAATAATTATGCGCGAAGAAGCCTTACGATATGGAAGTTATGGTTACTTAGAAACACATAGGTAACAGATGTTCTGAAGAAAGTTTATTCTCCTATTAAGAAGAATGCTTGGATCTCATCTCTATGTGACCACTTGCCATCAACACCGACATCAATTTGCATATCTGCCTATTAATTTTAAATTAAGAAACAGATATAAAAATATTAAACGTCTTATTTTCGGAACATTAAAATTAATAAATTTCTTAAAGATATCTTAAAACACTTTCCCTGAATGTTTGTGAAAAAGGAATATTAAAACATTGCATATGTTAAATGTTTTCGAGTAAAATACTAGATGCATATTGTTTAAATAACGTTGTCATAAGAAGTCAACCGTAACTTTTCAAACAAAACAAAGCAAAACTGTTTGTGCTATGAGCTTAACCGAGTGGTGACCGCATGAGGAACAAAGTTTAAGGATAGTCTTGTTTTTAAATCAGTTTCAAGTTAAACTTCTTTGGCGACGAGAATACAATTTAAGTAAAACCGTTTTTTTTGTTGTAACGTCTTTAAACATATCGCCTTATTTTCTTGATTGGTATAAATTTGGAGCATCATAATATCTTGTCACTTACTAATGGCATTTTTATGTGCCTTCTAAAAGTCTTTTACGTATAAATAACGAAAAAGAAATGGCAATTAAAATGTTAGTAGCTACAATTAACTTAAATACTTTCCAATAAACATTAATTTGCATCTTTTCGGATGGATTTTCGTTGGATTTATCTTATAAAAAAAATCATAGGTCTGAAATACATGTTGTTTCAACTTACTTATTACTACTTTAAAACCTATATATGTATAATAACTACGCCATCATCGTCATAATAATATGATAATAATTAGTATAATAACTAAGAATGAAAGGGTAATAGGTAAAAGTATGACAGTACCGTTTTAATAAACTGAATTCAAAAGTGCGAAAGCCTACTAGACTACAACTTATTTTGATCGGCCCGGACTATCCCGTACTACAGGTGACCCGTACCCATCCTACATACCAAGTCGGCGATTTCAAAGCGCAGTTCTCTCTGTTCTGTTGAATTAAATCGTAATAAAACACACGCTCCGGCTATCGCGACATCGCGAGATAAATATATACCCAAACATAGCATGTGAACTTTTTTTATCAGTGTAAAATTTCAGGGTAGATTGGGTCAAACGATTACGCTATGCTCTTTGTAATTCCTGAACGATTTATTATTTGCTATTACGTATAGTTTTAAAAGGTAAAGTTCAACATTTTATTTTTATCTGCAATGCTTAAGTCCGTTGACGGTCTTGTAATGGATGAATGGAATGGATTGTCTCGTTTATCTTAGTGGTTAGTTTATAAGGCTGATATCATGGTTGGGGGTTCTATCATTGTGACCCAAGTTTAGCAGCCTTTGGAAATTGGCAGTCTTAATGCCTCTGAAAGCAAGTTAGTCCTGCCCCATAAACTCTTCGGTCGTTTCTGATTGCCATCCCTTCGGATCATGGGATGTTTCAGCAGATACTTAAATACTTAAGTGTATTCCGCCGACCCACAGGCGCCAATGTCTGAAATCTGTTAGAAGGACGTCATCATCAACCTTTATCCGACTACGGCAAAATAGACGGTTTATATGTCTGACTGGTATATACATATGTATGTGTGTTCATCTGTTTCCTCATAACTTTTAAACTATCTATCATAATTTGACAAATATCGTTGTAAACGTCTTGATCGTCCACTGGTAACAAGCTATATGACGTCACATCAAATTGTTTATGGGGTTTGTCTCTAGAGCATATAAAATTATTATCTGGAAAAAACAGCATTTCAAAATTGGGTAGTTTGAAGCTGTATATAAGCATATCGATAGCCGATGTAGAAAAACCGAAGACAAAAGCTAGTATAAGTAATAAATAAAACAATTTATATTACTCGTTCGACCCCAACCAGGAACAAATTTTTATTAAGGCCGCTAAGACTCGGCATAATTTTCTCATTACGTACGGAACGGTGTGGTATTACCCTTAAGTCAGATTCCGACCTCATAATGGCTGTAATTTCAACGCATTACGAGCTATAAGCTAATAATGTTATATTAATCGATAAATATATATACCCGTGACGTCACATCTAGACTAACTTATGAGTAATTGAGTTGAGATGAAACAAATTATAGTGCTTTAAAAGTAGAGCTGGTCCAAATGATCTACTATTAAATTATATAAGTTATACGGTTGGTATTTTTGATATCAAATTTTGACTTGCAAATGGTCTACTGATGGTAACATACTGGTGGTAGAGCTTTGTGCAAGCTCGTCTGGGTCGGTAGCCACTCATCAGATATCCTACCGCAAAACAGCAGTACTTGGTATTGTTGTGTTCCGGTTTGAAGGGTGAGTGTCAAATAGTCCCTTTATCTAAAAAACACAATCCTTCGAGTTATGGTGATTACCGTCCAATTTCCATCCTCCCATTTCTCTCTAAAGTCCTTGAGCGTCTTTTGTATCAACAACTTAACCGTTACCTGTCTTCCTACGATCTGCTAAATCCCTTTCAATCTGGTTTCAGATCTGGCCATAGTACGGTTACTGCATTAGCTAAGATTACTGACGACATCAGGCTAGCTATGGATAACCAGGAACTTACAGTTTTAACATTGCTAGATTTTAGTAATGCGTTCAATACAGTAGATTTTGACATACTCCTGGCTATTCTTAATTCTCTTAATATGTCTCCATCGGTAATCAATTGGTTTGATAGCTATCTTAATGGTCGCCGTCAGCGTATACGAGTACAGGATTCCTACTCAGACTGGCTGTCGGTAAGTGCCGGTGTCCCTCAAGGCGGTGTCTTATCTCCTCTTCTTTTCTCTATCTTCATAAGCTCTGTTACTCAAAATATCTCTTCTCCCTACCACTTGTATGCCGATGATCTCCAGATTTATGCCCATTCCAAAATTAGTGACCTACCTCAGACTATTGAATCGATTAATTCTGATTTAGATAAAATTTCAAAATGGAGTTTATCTTTTGGACTTAAAATCAATCCTGTTAAAAGCCAGGCTATTATAATTGGTAGCTATAAATTATTGCCGAGGGTAGACTATTCCTTTTTGCCACCTATTATCTTAAGTAATACTGTAATTCCGTTAAGCAACAAAGTAAAAAATTTAGGTATATACATCGATCAAAACTTCTCGTGGGTGTCACAAATAAGCGAAGTGAGCAGGAAAATGTTTCATTCGATTGGACCCATCCGCAGACTACGTAATTTTCTACCAATTCCTACCAAAATTGCGTTAGCTCAAACTATTCTCCTGCCCATCCTTGATTATGCCGACACCTGCTATCTTGATCTTAGAGAGGAGCAATTAAATAAACTCGAGCGAATTCAAAATCTCTGCATTCGGTTTATATTCGGGCTTCGTAAATATGACCACATTTCTGAATTTCGCAAAAAACTCGAGTGGCTCCCAATCCGACTTCGCAGGAATACTCATATTCTTTCTCTTCTGTACTCTATACTATTTCATCCAAATTCTCCTCACTATCTTAAACAACGTTTCGAGTTTCTTAAGGACTCGCACGGCCGATCTCTGCGATCTGGTGATAATCTTGTCCTTAAAATTCCCTCTCACTCTTCTTCCTTCTATACCAATTCCTTCTCTGTACAAGCTGTTCGCCTATGGAATTCCTTACCGCTCCACTTAAGACGGTCTCAGAGTATAAACATTTTTAAAATCCGACTCAAGGCTTATTATTTGTCTACATAGTGTGATGTTGTCTTATCAGCTGAAGCATTATTGCTGTTTATTATTATAATTATCTTAATTACTTATTGTTATACATTACATATTTTTATGTACGTATGTATATTATATTTATTTATTTATATATATATATATATATATATATTTATTTATTTATTTTTATTTATTTATATATCATACTATGTATGTATATTTATTATACATATTTATTTAAACGTAAAATTAGATTCTGTGCACCTCCTTACCGCTTTATTTTTCTTGTGTCCTTTACCCAAAGGTTGTCTGGAAGAGATCGCTCTTTTAGCGATAAGACCGCCTTTTGTACATTAACACTGTTCTTAAATAGTATTTATAACTGTATGTTTCCTTGATCATGTATGTGTTGTACAATAAAGCATATTCTATTCTATTCTATTCTATTCCCACGGGAAAGGACACTACGCGGGTAAAACCGCGGGCAAAACGCTAATATAAGATAAAATGTTAAAATGTTAATATGTGAAGAGAGTAATTAATGTTCAAAAAAATAAGACTCCTTAAAAACTATCCCGCAATAAAAACTCATCGTGTTACATTACCAATGTTTGGTGAGAACAGTAATAATTTGGAGTTATTTGTCCTTTTCGACATGTGCGGGCAGTGCTAACATTGACCGGGGGTGTTTTCTCAAAGCGAAATTAAATAAAACTCAACGACTAATAAACTGAGGGTTGGCGGAATTCGGGAACTGTCCTATTTGGACGATAGTTTTGTGGGTTATAATTTCGAGTTTTATAGTGATATTAACCGATTAAAATAAAAACACCTGTTTCATTGTATGTTAGTGTGCGGGTTTTTTTTAATCTACACGACCGTTTCTCGTCATAATATTCTAGTAAATATAGTATGTTAAGAATGTATGTAAACTTGATACATATAATATTATATTTTATACTATTTATAGTTTTATGGTTTTTGCGTTACTCATTCAAATAATGAAGATATCAATACAAATCAATTCAGAATATTTATAGATATATTTTATACGATAAAAAATTTACTTATAAAATATATTAACTGGTATTACAATCATAATTCTCATACAATTCAGCAAAATTATTTAATATAAACAAATTTCAAAAGGCCTACCATATATAATATATAAGTGAATATAACTCAAACGAAAATATACTTCATAAAACTAAAAACGATTCCGAGAAATACCCCAAGACAAAGTTTTCCCTCCCTTAAAAATAATACAACACCCGTTGATTACCAACCCCCGGGGCCCTTGACCGGAACTCGGGCATCTAATGAAGAATTACCACCCTTTGTGGTCCAACTACTTCAAGATCACTCGTTGTTATCAAAACTACACTTTAGGTATTTTTAATGGGTATCAGTTTGTTATATAAATATTATCATAGCCATAAGCAATAGTTTTAATCTAAAAAAAAACTATAAAAATCTAAGTAACTGGACAGACTAATTTATGAAATTCCTTATTTTATTTATACCGCTTACTAATCATATGATATACGTCATAAAAAAATTGACTTAGCGCGTACATAACAATGCATATTTATTAATCTTATTACAGTTGTGGTATGTGTCAGAGTTAACACATAACATAAATATGTGAGAAATACCTAAAAATCACGATACCGTAGCATAATGAATTATAACTAGCCAATTACACGGACGAATAACCCTTCAACCGGCTGCCGGGGTAGAAGCGACCGATCGATCGATACCAAATAAAAATGGCTACAAAATCCCGGAAAATGTTGCAGTATTCAGAACACGTACTGTCAATATAGAATGCCGGGCGATGATTGTGATGCACCGACAGAGGGACGAGCAAAAATGGTCTGCCAACAACTGCGGATTGAAAATAAACGCGAACTACGAATAGTATATGTCTCATAGCTGTATGCAAAGTTATATTTATAATAATAAAATATTATAGAAGCAATTATTAAACTTGTATTATTATAATTAACTTAAGTCTAATTAAATTATAGAAATAATACGCCGAGTTAATGTCTTAATAGATAAGAACTTTATCGAAGAAAAAAAAGTATTGTATTAATGGTGAGTGGAGGTTACAGAGTTCATTAAAGACGGCTTAAGAAAGGGTTAAGTTATTGAATGAGATCTATGTATTGTATAAACTATATATGAGGGTTCGAAGGGTGTGATTTAACCCTATATTTGCGATAATGAGAGAAATACCTACTTCATTACAAAAAGTCTTCAGTCTACTAAACCAAAAGTAAAAAGTTTCGCAAAGTTTCAACACAAACATAAGAATGGATTTATATTATAATCGAGTAGATGAATCATTTAGGACTAAAAGAAAGGATTCTATATGAAATGCTAACCAAAGCGGGTACAACGAAAATTTGTGAAAATCCAATATTTCGTATGAACCCGTGTCGCGACACATTTTCCCTTATTTATTGTTATTTTTCTATTTCGCTGGCAGATGTGCCGTACTGTGATTTACGGCAGATTGTATTTGGAGTCGAAATTATAACGGGCTCGTAATTTTTTTCTTTTATAATTTTTTTGAGGTACTATAAATTTTATTAAATGTTTTTTATTTATCAAATTACGTAAATGTCTTATTTATTATAAATTTAAAAAAATATATTTAAAAAAGGCGATGAAGAAATAAAAATACTTCCAATTAATTTTTGATATGTTTTCTTTTTATAATCTTTCATGTAATTTAACTTTATAATTTTATGTATGTTGTTAAATAAATAAATAAAACTTATGCCTAAGAGAAGATTCGAAATTAAAAATTGAGTCGAAATACAAAAGATAATATTAAATATACATTAAATAAAAATAAGGAAACGTAAGAATTGTTAACATACAACATGTCCGATTTCCACGAACGCCAACACCCTACTGCAATAAATCAAAGGTGCTGCCGCCAAACGGCAATATGGGGAACAAAACATGTGTTTACCACCAAGTTAATTTGTCGAATTTATCTGCTTGTCTCTTGTTATTGTATTAAGAAATATTGCGTTTCACTGAGTTATGTGTTTAGATTCTAAGATAGCCTGCTTGCTATTTTCACCGTACTCATTCATGTGTGTACGCCTATCAATTTTATATTATTGGATATTTGAAAATAGTTGGTATTTGGTGAAACTTATCTCGAAATCTTATTGAAAGTATTGTTCGCTGGTAATGTAAAACTAACTGTTATTTCAAATCATATATTTTCCTAACGCCATGTAATAGTAACTTTCAAAGATAATTCATATTTGATATGATGTTACTTTTACTTTTTTTATATTTTAATAAATAAAAAAAAAGTAAAAGTAACATCCTAAAGGTGTTCCCTCCTTTTTGAGGTGTAGGCTTGGAGCTTACTGATACTGGTCCATTGGACCAGGTGGTTGGAGTAGGTGGTAGATTTTTATCAGCCACATTTAGCTTTCATTTAGCAGATTTAAACTCGGAATCAACGGTTCAGATTCTAGTCGTTTAACTAATGGGGCATCACGGCTCAATTATTTGAATAAATTAAAACAAAATAATTATTAAATGACGAATGATTACAAAATAATATAGGTACACACATCCGGATTTCATATAGAGTTAAAATTTTGTACTAATTACACGACTAATTGCGTACTTCACAGTTGACATCTGACAATTATGCTAATTAATATCAATTTAGTAGTTTAACTTTAAATTTCAACATTTTATTTTAATGAGGGTAATTCAAATATAAAATGATAAATATTTATTATCAAAATTGTATAAAACAATTTACATTGATTCATAATATTATCACTTCTTTGTTTGTTTTTGGAACGAAGTTCTTTTACACAGCTTACGGTAGAGTGTAATGGTAGTGGCCCAAGGTCACGTCATGTAACAAAATAGCGTTCATACTGTGCCTACCAAATGCTACGAAATGCTTTATACATATATTTCGTTTACAAAACTGAATAAGACTGCTTGATCACATTATTTTATTAATATAATAAATTTTACTATATAATTATACTAGTTTTCTTACTCGGTTTCGCTTGCGTGGCCAAAGTGTTAAGTATAAAAAAGTAGTCTTTCTCCTTTCTTAGAACTCAAGCTTGTTTTATACTAAATTTCATCAAAATCAGCTCAATTATTTAGCCATGAAAGCGTAACAAACAGACAGAGTTACTTTTGCATTTATAATTATATTTTTATAATTAATTTTATCACTAGTTAGACTCATATAGTTTGTATTGACGTTTAAATATGTCTAATAGACATAAAGATAAAAAAAAATACCATAATGGTGTTGGTAACGTGACGAGGAATTGACTGGACCAATCGAGTAAGCCATTTACGGTAGAAATATCCACTGTTCTGTGTATTTAAGAACTTAATTTAGCTTCTTAATAGATCGAGACGACATTGCAATAGTGACACGGGATTTCAACGATATATATAGTTATAATTAGTGGGACTACATCGTAAATCTCTGAATGTCGCCATGTTTGATTGTGAAATGTAAACGTATATATGCCTATGTATATTAAAGTCTGTGTTCGGAGTATTGAATAGATTTCATATATTGTTTGTTTATGATAATAATATGGAGCTATGTATTCACGTGTATTATGATCAGCTCTGTGGAGGATTACATACAAACAAATATTCGTTCGTATTTATAGTCTGTTATATAAGTGTTTTTTTTTTGTCCAAAGACCAAATAAATAAAGCAAGGTCCTCCAAAAAAGCCAAGAACAACTCAGATTGAATATATATTTATATTATTAACTTCCTATATAATAAATCTCGTTGGTCTAGTGGCTAGATATAAGGCCGCAGATCCGGTGTCCTGGGTTCAATTCCCAGGTCAGGCCAATAAATAGTTATTGGGTTTTTCTGTCAGAAAATTCTCAGTAGCAGCTCGGAGTCTGGAAGTTGGAAGTGTGTACACTCCCGTGCCTCGGAAAGCACGTTAACCCGTTGGTTCGCGCCTTATATCTTTTCTATCGTGTCGGATTGCCGTCCCATCGGATTATGAGAGCTAAGGAAAAGAGAGTGCACCTGTGTTTGCGCACACACTTGTACACTATAATATGTCCTGCGCAGTTGGCTAATCTCTCTTGAGATTGGCCGCCGTGGCCGAAATCGGTCTGGAGGACCTTATATAATAAGCGTGTTGATTGGTTTATCAATTGAAATATCAAAAACTTTAGTCTCAAGATTTATTAATATTTAGTATAAATAAATAGTAGATTTCTATATTTAACGTGAGTATAGTTTAACCAAATCTTAATTTAAAATGATTCTAAAATGAAATCACTATAACGGCCGCGCTTCAACCATATGCGACTCTCAGTGAACCTCAAACTTTACACAAAGCCGCAAGTGGCACAGTGGTGAACCAATTAAACGGGCCAGACAAAATCGTCAAACGAACCCCAACAATTTGAATAAACCAAGTCACGTTCGCCAAATAAGCAACACTAACAAGCGGTATATCGCTTGCACTGATTGTTAATTGATTAGATTAAAAATTTTGGCCAAATTCACGTCGTATTGTTACACCGGGGGATTGCCTGCTAAGTAATTAGATGTTTTATTAGCGACGGTGCCTTTTACAATTTGCATATTGACAGTTATTAATCAATCGTTTTGTGTAATATATAATCAACATTTTAATAATCTGAAATATATTTTATTGAATTAGATTTTTTTTGTTTGTTGGTCAAGCAGCACTTTTTACACGATATTCAAATCGTTTTATGAATCACACGCGGATTTTACTAAAAAAAAAATGAAATCGTTACTTTCAATGAATCATTACTGGCAGATTTTTTATGTTTGTTTTTATGAAGTGATGTATTTCGGTCACAATTTGGATTAGTAACTCGACTATGTTATGTCAATAGCTCAGCTATGTGGATGACAATTTTAGTTTTTGTCCTTGATTCGATGCATTGTTCTTTTTTCATTTACGCTGTCTATCTAGCGAGTATACTGTCTAGATAATTATTGATAAATACAATTAAATAAAAATATAATTTAGTCTATACTAAAGAATAAAGTATTATACAGACAAAATAAATGCTGTAAAAGTATGTACAAAAGCGTTCTTATCGCACGTTTGGGTAAGGAACAAGAAGTATAAATGTTCAGTTTTTGCAATCATAATAAATTACCTTTATATCGTCTTTACTTTTCATAGTTTAAACATAGTTTGATAGGATTAAATTTGATAGTCGTCTCTTTCTCGTGTGTGCAACTAAAAGGGTAGCAAAATGAAACAGAAAATGTGTACAACAGAATCAAATCGAATAACTGTAGATTTAATAAATTGTATGCGTCTCATAACATTAAATAATATGTTCTACGATTTGGTTGTAGTTATATTTTGAATAGAATTGAAAACACTGTTTAGAGACAAAATCAAAGACAGTGCTATATGAATGTGCATCGTATAAATCTCACAGGTGACATTTACTTACAAATCGAAGCACCTTCTCAAAGTTCTCTCATATTTATTGCGTACGTGAGCATATTGGAAACAACATAGCCCCAAAACATTTTGCTCTACAATTCTGACACCCCTAAACGTGCATGTTTTATTGTCGAATATTTTTATTTTAATACCGCTATAGACTATAGGCGGGTTTGAAAATTGAGTTAAAATGACAGTGGCATACGTAGTGATTCGCTCCGCGGTCGCATTAAGCGCATTAGGGACTGAAATTGGATTTGTCGTGGGGCGGTCTGTTGGTACACTTGTTAGGAATTTGAACCTCTCTAACTAAAAAACTCTTTATTATATCAGCTTAATGTAAGTCATTTAATCATATTATAAATAATCAGTAAAATTACAAGAAATAATAATATTTATATTTGTGTTGTTGTATATTGTATTCGTAACAAACAATCCAATCAAAAGCTAAGCTAAGGTGAACTATTGCTTAATTATCACTTCTGTATTTTATTTAAAAAAATACATTCTTACAAACCACTTGATCAATCTGATTTACTGATTGCACGGGTATAAATAAGTTATTAAAGACTACAAAAAATGTTTTTAGTCATGAATCATAAAACACATTATAGTGTTATGAGTTAATCAGTAGCTGACAGGTGAGAAAGTTTAGGTTCATGTCATACTTACTAATTCCTAGTACTAATATTATAAATGCGGAAGTTGCCGGTCATTTTTTTTTTCGCGCAGTAACGGAAGAACTGATGAATGTGACTAATACTAAAAAACTATGCAAACGCTCCCGACTCACGGAGTCGGTGCTTTTGATGCGGAATAGTGGTGCCGACTCCGTGATGATAGAAACCGTATACTTCCAGAAACATGTCGAGCACTCCTCGATAAAAAAACGTTTTGAAACTAGCAATAATTTTATTATGAACATTTACGGCTCGCTTAATAATAAATAATGTAATATATTGTGAGGTTAATTTATTAATTGTTATCCAATAAGGTACAAATATCAATATCAAGCGACGGTTGACTTCTTAATGTTTATTTTATTAATTGTAAGAATATTTATATTTGAATAATAAGTTTCATGAATATTTATTAGGTAATTGGAATTGTTTAATAATGCAATAATAACGGTTTGTAAAGTTACTAAAGAATTTTTATGATCATAAGAGGTACCATTCTGTTTTCAAATGAATTTTTGAAATGACGTTAAGACAAAAATGTAGCGAAAAGAGACGGCAATTGTGCCTTGAAATAAATGCTAGAAAATGGAATAAGAGTTGTTTTTTTTTTTTCAATAACTGAACGTGTCCATCAATATTACCATACTAATATATATCCCTTAACTATCTTCAAAGTATAAGCGATCACAAAGAAAAGTTTTATTTTGGTAGGAATAAATAGTTTTCGTATGAATTTCGATTTACCAAACATGTAGTATTAAGTTTATTATACGTTATAAATTATTACGATTTACCAGAATACCTACCAAGACATCCAAAATACAAGGACAGCGCATTCGACAATCAACCGCATACGACGTGCGTCACGTTTACACAGTAAAACAAACATTTGTATTTTTTCCCAATAGCGTATAGGTAATTTATTTATTTGAAGTATTGCGGTGAATCACAGTCCCCAAGGCGTCTTTATTTGCGTGCACGCGTCGCTTGTCAATGTTTGTGATTTAGTCGCGTATATTTTTTTGTCCACGGAAAAGTGGATTCGATGCACTGTGTTTTTTTTTCTCACACATGTGACACGATATTTTTTTGAAATAAATTTCGATACAGGAAGTCATTATTAAATTATCAATCAAATTATATATATTTTTTATAATTAATATTACATAAAATACTGATATTTTGTATGCTCCCATTGCGAAGCACATATTCAGTTGGTATTAGTCTGGATTCGAAGCCGTAATATTGGATTAAATTCCACTGGGTCACGTGGGTTCTTCTCTAGTACATAACGAATAAAAATATGACAATAAATAGCTATGACTACGTATCTACTTAACTCTATCCTTAAAAAAAGGATTTCAAATTTTTCATATGTATATATTTCGAGCATATTTCGTAATACAAACAAGTTATTGTTAAGTGTAATAATATTAGCATGTTAAAAATGTATTCTCACTATTAAATATACGTAAGCCTTGTACAGTTGAAATCTTGTTAAACTGTCTGTAGCGTTCGTAACACGGTTAGCACCGACAATGACTTGACGAAGGGAAATCAGATTTGCGAACCCTCCCAAGTTATTTTAAAGCCACTCAGTCATTTTGCATAGTTCTGAGGGGATCAAATATTGTGTCTTTTAGTAGAATGTTAGACTATTTTGTTTTATACTAGCTGTGAAAGGCGTCTTCACCCGCGTATAATTAATAAAAATATAATAAATTATTTTATTACTATAATAACACACACGCGCGCGCACACACACACACACATATGGCTACTGCTAAAGAAATACGTAATTAACGATTTGAAATTAATTTTCATAAGATACCATAGGGTTTACCGATCTTATATATGGCCTAACATTTGCACCATCACATGTTCTTTGTGTGAACCAATTTTCATCAAGATTGGTCAAGCCGTTCTTCAGTTATAAGAAGACATACAGACAGACAGACAGATAAAAATGAAAAAAATAATATAATGTAAATCACTGCATCATAAAACGATTATTTATCACAAAATTAGGTGAAAAAAAAAGATGTACACACAGAACGATTAGAATTATATAGTAGTATAGATTAATGCCTATTGTGCTACACATTTATATAAGCACTAATGTTCGCTCGTGGTTTCGTCCAAGTGTTAGGGACGATGGCTTTGCCCTGTAAGCTATATACAGAGTTACTTCGCATTAGTTCGCATTTATAATACACATAGTACAAGTTCTTATTAGTATATACATGTATAAATAAAATTTTTATATATATATACATGTATATATATAAATATATTTTGTTCCTGGATACTATCGGTAGAAATCTGTAAACAACATTTTGAACTAGAATATTTTTGTGTACTCTTTTGGTCTACAATAAAGTGTTTAGTTATAAACACAAACAAAATATCTATTAATATACAAAAACTAGTGTTTGCTTTACAGTTAATTAGTTGCATATGTTTGTGTGCGTGTGTAAGATTTTACTGGAATAACGTATATTATTATAATACCAACCTTTCAATGCTTTACTCGAAGGCGGTGTGTCGCGACTCCACGGCGGGTCACCATGACCGGAGAAGTCACGTAATTTGAGGTAGCTTATTGTCAGCCTTATGATCGACGCCTTATCCAGTTGACTGGTGATGGCGGCAGGTAGAGGTAGCATCTTAGCCAGTTCGTAGAACTCGTAGTTCTCTTTGCCTCGTCGAGAACGCGCTGCGTCACGACTCTTCTCTTTCCGCAACTCGAGGATGCTGTAAAGATATATTATATGAGATTGGGATGTTCCACGTTATGAATAATTTTACACAGGTAATAATGTATGTTCTTGATTAATGTTATTTTCATGTAAGATTTAAAAATCGAATGTTCTTTTAAAATAGATCATGCACGCTATTATTCATAGTGTAGACATTAACGGCATTACATACATATATTGTGTACGGGGTGATAAGATGAACATTGCTGTCTTATTCTTTCGAATGACAAAACATTTATGACAAAAAGAGAACGAATGGCCGTAGAACGTATCCAATATTTCTCTGATATTTTATAAAAAAACTTGTATAACGACTTCTGTCTTGGCATTTATTTTTTATAAATATCGGATAACATTTATTAATTAATGCAGTATTAATTATAAAAGTATTTTACTAGTAAATGTATAACACAAAGATATACATTTAGAAAGGAAATCATATAAAATTTCAGGCATACCTTCTTGTATATAAATATTAAGAAATATAATATTCATAATATGTTTCATGCATATTCCTTCAAAGTTAATAAAACGACGGCTTGTAAAAATCGTATTAAGGCAGGTGGGTGTTCCGTTGTTACGCCACACCCACGGGCGGAGTCGCTAATGAGTTTGTTTTAATAAGGACCAGGCGGCAGACGCCAACTCAATATGCAAGGAATTTAACGTAGAGACGTAATTACTTAACGTATACAACAAGCAACATTGTATATAGGTTTACAAATTTATATAAATAATAGTAAAATAATGAAACAATTTCCTTTTATTGTTATTAGACATATTTTCAGAGCAATTAGATGGAAGATAATTAGATAAACTTTTTGATAAGTGGTCACATCTGTCCATGAACATTGCATCGCGTTATTAATCGTTCGTCTTAAATTGCTACGTCCTGTAATTACACTGGCTCACTCACCGTTCAACAAAACAAAACAGCGGGGGAGGGAAAAAACGAAATGCTTCCAATTAAAACGTTCAAATTTAAAAGGGTTCTTAATATTTAGTGATGGTTAGAAGGCATTTGGTCTACCCGATGGTATGTGGTTGGCGGTATTGTCTTTGTTTTCTCAGCAGTAGGTACTAACATTATGAATTCACTGTCACATATATAATATGACGTCACTAGCTTTTAAGTTGAATAGGAAAATTAATGGAAATATAACCATTTATTGTGACTTCTAAAGTGACATCAAAGTTTTATATTTTCCATATGACGTCATTAATCAGATTCCTGTCTACCTCATTCGATCTTTATTTATAAGTTCGAGATATAACTTACATTTATTCAATAGAATGTTAAAACGCTATGGAATTTGCGATTTACAATTCTTAAATGTCATGATTGTTTCTTACAGTGACTTAAAATTATAGTGTAAAAACTTTGTTAAAACAAGCTCAATTTTTATATAAAGTTTCGTGTCTACGCTGTTGACCGTTAACGAGATCCTTAAGGAGCTAATCTTAGGCTTCAAATCAATTCACACTTACTTTAAAAATGCATTATCATCAGACTGAAAAAAATGTGTAAAAATTCAACTACGTATAATAAAAGGGTGTGGTTGGAATTAAACAAACTAACGATAAGAAATATTGCAAATAAAATAAATACTTGTAAAAAATAAGAATAATCCTATAGCAGTAATTCTATATGCCCATTTCAGTATATTTAATTTGGTAGCTGTTGCCTTAGTATATTATTAATTAAAAAACATTCCAAACAAGTAAAGTTATATATATATATATATATATGATTCTGTTAAATGTTCAGTAATGATTAAGTAGGTACTAAACTAAACAGTAGGTCGAATTTCGACCACTGTTTAGTTTAGTACGTACTTACGTATTTATTTTAATACGTACATTTGTATAAGCTTTTATTTGTTTTCGGTATAAAAGTATTTAATTTATAGTTAAAAGTATTAAAATGAATAAATAGAATTTAATTTAAATGAATCTATAATATTTTTGGGAATGACACGACAACATCCAGGCCAGGTTCAAAAAAAAAAAAAAAATTTGGTTTTTCTACAAAACCGCCTAAATGATTAAATTTGAAAACCTGTTAGTTTCTTTTGCCGTTCTCAGGTCAGATTTATTTATTTCCAAACCGATAGTAAATTATTGACAGTCAATTAATAAAGCCTCTATATTAAAAATACAGAAAAATATAGACTAAGAAAAACCTTACTTTCAGATTTTATTTCCAATTATAAAAAAAAAAAACAAAATCACGATCCTCTTCTAGCTTTACTACATTTAATGATTTTCATTATCAAAACACAAAAATACGCATTAGGTCACCAACTTGAAGTTTACGGGCAGGGGTGCTAAACCCAAGGTGCGGAGTAAGCGATCCTCTGATGGGCCTGGTTTACGATCGAGCTAGATTACCGACTTCCCGGGAGACTCAAGTTTATTGTCACCTGAGTAAGGTCATTTGAAAATGTCCGTGACGTTGCTGAAATGTTGTCGTATCCTGAAATTTAAACTTAACCGAAAATGTTTGTTTGTTTTAATGCTCAGTTTCAACTATACATGTATTAAAAACTTTTTGGTGATATTTTACGCGATAGTATTTTTTTTTTATAATTCATATAAATAGTGTTAATGCTGACTGAGATTTAAAAAAATGGCAATTTTTCTTCGTTTTAAATTCAAATAAATTTAGTCGTAGAAAAATCTTGATTATCGAAAGTTTTTACTTAACAACAATACTGTATATTAAAAACATGTTACTTTTTAATTTCTTTAAGTTGTGATTTGTATTTAGATATAACTTAGTGTGTATGTATGTATGTACAAAGTTGGCTAAAGTATAAGGAATTAAAATGAAAACGAAAGTCTAGTTCCCCTATCAAAAAATAACTACAGTTTAGGGACTAATAACTCTTAAATATAAAGAAAATCTTTACGTACCCTTTAAAAGATATCTGATCAAATTTTCCGATAACGATACAAAACGGTTAAAGTATAAAACAACCGGCCCTTTGAGCTTGATTTAATGTTACTCGAGGGTCAGTTTTGACCCATTGCGGCATTAAATTGTTTAAAATAACTTTACAGTGACCGAGGGTTGACCGCCCTTGGCTATTACGTAATATCTTAAACGATTTTTTTGTTTCGTTTTTTTTTTTTTTTCGAGTAATTTTGATGTTTTTCTTTGTTGTATTTTATCATATAATATAGTTATTGGGCTTTTTGTTAGTGTGTATTATGACGTCACAATATGTTGTTAATTATATTTGTAAATGTGTGGAGATGCTAATTAATAAATTATTTAACAAAACTGATTAAAATATTACATCATCATGTTTATATATCTCGTGACGATGATGGATATTTTTTTATACATATGTACATACATTTATATACATTTATTTTTCTCATAATTTTCTTGTAAAGAAGTCTTTTTAATGGTAATATTTAATAAATTTTCATATAAATGATTGTATTATTATAAAAATAAATAACGGTTGGCTACATTTAAAAACCCTTTTAATAATCCTTGAGCCAGTGCCAAGAAGGTGCCAGTTCCATTCTGGATAGGTTAACACTCTTAGGTAAAAAGCTAAGCGTTTGCTAGCTTTGTAGTCGTCAGATACGCAGCCATTAAAAGGAAGTTACTGTTGACAATATATGGAGAAGAAAATATTCTGGTTTTTAAAAAAAAATATCAGTAACGTTATGAAGGCAGACGTGCAAATTGTAGGTAAGTAAGTAACCTTCACTCGTAGTCACTGGAATTTTAAGAAATACAAATCACTTTGTACATTTCCCGGAAAATTGCCATACAAAATATTACTATTTGGTGGTAGAGTAGTCGGTGAAATCCCAGGCCTGCACAAAGCCACATATAATAACGTTACTTCACATAATATATATTATGAATACGCCTATTAATTAAACTCTTTATACATTAATTTACCTTATATGTATTATATATAAACTTATAAAACGTTTACACAACAAATAATAGTTAGGCGAGTCTGTGAATTCCAATAGTAAAACAATACGCATTTATTTTAGATACATTTTCCCCTATAAATTCTTCTTACTACTAAGATCACTCCAATGTTTTCGTTCCGTCCAATTTTTATGACGGACCTCCCTTCATTTTAGAAGTGTCTGTCTTTAAGTGTTCCCGTACGTGTCTCGACGCCCTGTACACCTGGGAATCAAACCCACAATACGCTACTAACGCCTTGACCCCCTTGAATATTCACCCAATCATTCTACGCGCAAAAACAACCTCTATTCCAAACAGTCTTAAAGTCTAAACTTCACTCGCATTTGTCAAACACATTGGTCAGCGTTGATTGGAATAGGCTCGAAGAAAAACGACCGAATTCAAAAAAATATATACGCTAAAGTCAACTCTATCTCAAGGTATTTAAGGCTATGTGTATTCGATTGGGAAAAAAATAGTGCAAATTGAAATAGCCAGGGAGATGTACACGGAAATCGAAGTCGGGTAGAGGTAATAAAACGCCGTCCACTACGCAACCGTGTCGCGGGAGTTACGACTAATGTGCCCGGGACAAATTGAGTTGTGCCCGGGTAGGAATTAGTTCGCCCCGGGGAATAACTTGCATAACATGATGGAGATGACAGTTCGTCTATTACATTTAAATGTCACTCCGATTGTCATCTCGAGATATTGATTAATTATGTATATATTGTAATTAAACATGAAGCAATTAGTTGAATTCATATAATGCAGTCATCATCAGGGTGTTATATATATATATATATATACAGTGGTGGTCGTATAATTAGAAACACTACCAACGGTCCTTGACATTATGTAAGATACTTCACCGCAATCGTTTTTATTTTGAAATTCAACAATAAATAGGACAACAATATGTTCAACGATTTATTATTTATTAGAAAAACAATATAAATCTCATTACACAAGTGCAGTTTCAATATTACATTACGGACAAACATTTAAATCAGTTTTAAGGTATCAACAATAATGGTCAACTAATTAGAAACAACAACAAAAAATATAAAAAACAATATTTTTTAAGTATTAGTAATTAGTATTGTTATTTACGAAACAGATACTATCCACAGCATACCAATAGTTATAATTAATATTTAGTGGCGTATCCCTTATTTTTACTGCAACGACGTGGCATTGATTCAATCAATTTCATACATTTTTCTAGGGGGATTGAATTCCATGCTTCAACAAATGCTTCATATAGTTCGTTTTGTCTGGTGTTACGTTTGTTTGAGACTTTCTTTTTAACAATATACCAGAGATTTTCTATCGGGTTGAAATCCGGACTATTTGCTGGCCAGTCTAAAACGGATATACGCTGTTCGCTGTGACGCTATTGGCCGTGTGTTGAGAGTCATTGTCATGCTGAAAGATCCAGGTTATAGGCAAATGATCGTCCGAGTAGGGAATCATTGTATGCTTTAAGATATTTTTGTATTGCCATTGATCCATTGTACCGCCACCGTGCTTGACTATACTCCTTGTGTATTTATAATTAAAAGCATTGTTTACAGGGGGTTAACATAGCGCTTTCCATCGGAATTTACCATATTCATTTTTGTTTAATCTGAAAATAACACTTTTTTCCATTCTTGTACCGTCCAATTAACATATTTTTTAGCGAATAATAATCGCTTCTCTCGGTGTTGCTTGGTATGAAGCGGTACCTTTCGAGAGATTCTTCCAAACAATTTAGCTTCCACTAATCTTCGGCGTATTAGTCTTGACGAGATGTTTCTCGGGACATCAGGCGAAAAAACTTTATTTTTAATCTGCTGGAGCCTTTACTTGGGTCTTTTTTAGCAACACGATTAGCGTATCTTCTCTGGGAGAGGATTTTCTTGGCCGAGCCTTTCTAAGAACATTTTCAACTGTTCTATGTGTTTTATAATGATCAATTGTATTAAAAACTTTCTTAACAGAACAATTTAAATGCTCAGCTATTCTTCTGTACACCCACTTATGATCTATATGTAATTTAACAATGATTTACCTAGTTGACGCATCACTACTTTTATTTGTGCCCATTTTGAACAAAATAAAATTCAGATTAAATTTTAAATTGCCGCCAAAATAAAAGAAAAAGAAATGTTATTCTCCAATTTCAAAAAAAGAACGAGCTATGGATGCTTTCTGGATATGGATGCGTCTAAACAGCCAGTAACAGAAAAAAAACTCCTACATGTGTAAAACTCATTTTGTAATTAAAATTAAGATATGTTTTATATTTTATGCATTTAATGATTTTTTTATTTGAGTGGCTATATTATTGCATGATTATTAATTATTGAATGTGCAAAATTATATTTTTAAAAAATTATAACATATCTTGTATTGATTGCTCACGCAAAGCATTGTTTTTTTTTTTATTCTCTAAAAAATAAGTCGTTGCAAAAGCATTACATAATACCTTATTAACAAGCAAGCAATAACGTTCTCTTTTTAAAATATCGCACTTTAACCATTATTTACAGATTAAGCTATCAGGTAGCAATAGATTAACGGAGCCTAAATATGGCCTTTCCGACCTTTTATATCATCGCTTTTATTGTGATCTGTCACCTCTGAAGGGTTGACACTAAAGGTCGACACTTCGATTAACCGTTGCAATGATGTGCGTCTATTCGGTTGTATAATCTCTTGTTATGGGTCTTTGATACAGCGCCTGGGAATTTTTAAGTATTTTCTGCTTGAATAGTCGTATGTCTAAACATTGGTTTTCTTTGTTGTGGTTTAATGTGATCAATGCATGGGAATGTGAAAGATTTCACTTTAAAAAATGTATTTATTAAACGATATCAACAATAATTTTAGTTTATTAATTTATTATTATAAGAATTAATTGAGAAATTTATATCGTTCTGCTGTATTTGGAAAACATTTTGACACATATTTGTATTCCCAATAAATTAATACGTGTATAAAACGATAAATCTGGCAACCCTTTGTCAATCTAATATAATAGTTATGGGAATTTTATGGTAAGGAATATGACAAGACATTATTATTGACAAGTGGTAGCGAAAAATGAGCCACTCGAGTTCAATGGGACAACTCAATGATGACAATAATATGCGTCTTAATATTTTTTATGAATTATGGGGTTATAAGTGGGTATTATGTATCATTAAACTGTTACAATTTCTTACAAAGGACTTGGAATTGTCGTTTGTTACGATTATATATATTATTATAGACTACGTGTTGAGCTATACTCTTTAAAAAAAATACATTATTTAAACTAAAGTTTAATATTGGACTATTTAACCTAATTGATGATACTAAATGTTAAGCCGCAATAAATTAAATATAAGACTATATTTAAACAATATTAAAACACAATATTTGTTACTACATTAATATAACTCAAGATATTATATGTAGTAAACAAATACACGAACAAAATATTTATTGTATATAATTTATAAAGTCATATACATTCATTTGTAATTTACACGTGTACAGTCATTCTTTAACTCGTTCCTTTAAAGAAATAGAAATCCATTAGAAAATTTCGATACAAAGTAGTGGGTGTAATAGAGTTAAACGGAGTGAAACTTTTCAAAGAGAAATTCACACCCTATAAGCTTAGGGTCGGCTAGCTTTCTTTAAAAGCGGACATTTGAGCCCCTGGAATTTAGTCAACCGTCCAGTCCCGGGGGCCTTTCAGACCCACGGTCACTTCGAAGGAAATTCGAATAAATCGAGGCATTCCAGTGTTGGAATTTCTTTAGAAAATACAGTACAAGACGTTCTTCTTTTATTTAAAAATACATCTTTTTAATTTATTTTAAATATGTATATTCATGGCGTAGGAATGTTAAAAATAGTATTTATTATATACTCTAATTAAAATCAAAAACTTCTTCTAACAAACTGAATCATTTCACAATGCAAGAATTTTGAATACAGGTAATAATATATATCAACAACAAAAGATCATTAATCAGCATTGACAATGTTAATATACACGTATTAGCTAAAACGACCACGAAATATTTATCCAAAGGGCATAAACGCGTGAAGGGTGTCACTATTTGACATAGGAAATGAAAATGTCATCGGCTTATTACGCCTCGGGATTATTGATATGGCCGACGATTATTTTCGCAGATATAATCTGTGAGTATAATGTCATAATGACAGCCGCCATCTTTGATTGCATAGATTGCTTCGATCCGCCCGTCATTATATGTTCTTAAGTTAATAAGGACATTCTAATAACTATTTGGCGTGGAATTCCAATCGAATCGTTCAAAAATACGTAATTATTTTTAATAATGATTTCAATATCTGATTATTCAGCGCAATATGTTAATCCGAATGTATTTAACTAATATTAAACGCTCGGACAAACTATAGGTTGTATTTAGTTTCAAAAGGCAGTATAATAAAAAAAACTATGGTTTCGTTTTTTTTAAATGCATCTTATGTCAAAGGGTGTGAAATGATCAGGACGTTCAGCACGATCGGAAATACGCGTGTCCAAGCAAAGGTCACGGTAACCGTTTTAGCTGTAAGCGTGTAGCGTAACCGAAATGTCGTGATACTTTAAGATCATTAGACATTTACTAGTTTGAAATTTAAAAAGTTAAAATTCGACGGTAATTGTATAAAAATAATAGTTTATATTATAAATAAAGCTAATATATCCAGTGGATAGAACACGAAGGTAATAACCAAAACCGAGCTTATTACGCAAGAACCGCTGAGTTATCATATGTTTAGTTTGTGGTTATTTGTTTATAATCAGTTTCATATTCGCGGTGAAGAAAAACTTTGCAAGGAAGTCTGCATGTCTTTACAAATATAAAAACGTTGCTTCTATGTTCACAATGAAACGTTTGCCTTCGTCGAGTTCGGAAATAATCAGACGGTTCCCGTCTCATGGGACACTCATTTTACTGGACACCTTGGAGATGAATTTAATATGACTCGGCGAATTTCGGAACGACCTCGTGACTATGAATAGCTTTCCTCTTTGACTTATCAGAATTACTAAGCACATTGGTCAGACTACCTCACAAACGATGCTACGTTCCCTTAAGACCCATAGAACAGGTCTGAAATATATCTCAAATTATTTTTATTTTTAGTAAAATTTAATAATAATAACACAAAGAACAAATTGCGTGACATGTTTCTACGAATAACATATAAAGTTAAATATATGTCGAAAATAATAAAAAAAATCTAAGACATCATCTTATCCGAAATCGTCTAACGCCTTAATAATATAAGTACAGTTAAATCTGACGTCATTTAAAAGTTAAATCTAGATAATTTTTATCACTTAAATGTGGAATTCATGGGCGCGGGCCAACATACATTTAATAAGTAACAGCCTAGCTACACTGTTATTTATGTTTAACAAAAATGTATCTTATAATTATTAAGATAAAGAGTACAAATTGCTATTAATGCCAGTGAAATAAGCTCTTAAAACGATATTAACAACGACACGAAGGTTGATTCTATATTCAAAAATCAATGAGTGTTGTCTAAAAACATTTATATTTATATAAGGACGTATATTTTTACGAATTCCAATAAGCACATTGGTGCATTTATCGTAGAATTCTGGACAAAAATAAATAAAGCCAACTGCCCTGTCCGCTGGGACTAACGATTTGCGCACTGGCCAAATTGCCGGTCTTTAGACGGACTTTAATAATCACGTCATATCCAATTTTCCTTTGAAACGGGATAGGAATATCAATAGGGTAAGATGTTGATTGAATGCTTGCTTACATCGAAATAGCTGGCAATTAACAGGTATGCCTGTTTTTGCTATTGATAATGTATCTAATTAAATGCCTTAATGAACGTGGGAGAAAAATACAAAAAAAAAGTAAGTGGTACAGTATAAGCTACCATAGAGAACTTGCTTGTTTTAAGAATTAAGACTATGTATCTGTTTCTTATAAAATAATAAAGTGTGAAAGAAACAATTTCAACCGTCACCTTATTTAATGAAACGCGAAAGAATAAGCAAGTTTTTCTGCAATATCTAAATCAAACTTTTTTCACGCGACACAGTCTTTTATGATGCTTCAAAATGTAATGACTAAATTATCGAATTGTAATAAGGTGCTTCGACGTAAGCGACTTCAATATAAATGAATTGCTGTGTTATATAAAAACTAGAGCAAAATAGTATTCATTCTGCATACAACCGTCTCGCACCCCAGTGGGCAGTGATCCCGCATTTATGGACAAAAAATGGCCAATCTACTCGACGCGTCGATACGCGCATGACTAATGGTTGCTAGCCGCTTAGCAAATTGCCTGCCGAAATCGTAACGAAACTGGAAAATTGTTTCATTCATAAATGCAATAACCGGGATTTGCTTTGGATGGTTTTGTTATGAATAAAATAGTTATCTGGGGATAAAGGTCCCATCTGATACTGGTCAACGGGATTATGGTAGAATTAATGAGATTTTAGACATTGTTTACTTGAATACGTATTATTGTTTTATTTTAAATTTATAAAAAAAAGCATAACATCTATTTATATTTATTTCTGTCGTTCACTCAGTCTTTCAAAGCAAGACTTAATGGTGCCTTTTATTGAATACGCACAAGTCAAAATAACAAAGTTAAATAATTCGAACGAGTGAATTTAGTTTCTAAGGTGCCTCTAAATAGAGTAAAACTAACGTTGCTTAAAATTAGCAATACAAAGAGAAACGTTGGGGCTGTATTCGCTGCCAATTGAAAGGAGAAGGAAATAATAGTTATTTGCAATAATCGGCTGAAGGGACGGCTGATTGCGCCCGGGGCGGGAGCGAATTTTTCTCGCATTTTTGTCTGGAAACTTGCAGTTTAGGAACACTGTGCCGCTCTTTATATTATCAGCGACGATTCCAACGCATTATTTTGGAACTAATGCAAAATTTCACAAATTGTACTATTTGATATAACGACTTCATTAACCGATTCGCTAACTTGTCGGACCAATTCAAATTCAATTTTCAATACTTAATAACAGCTACTTTTACTTCGTGCTATTTTTTTCCGTCGTGAAAAATCTTTGATGTAATAATCCTTAATGATTGGCAACGGCCGATCAATATACCACAATGAATCGATGATGACCCTCGCCCTATGTCGATGCCAATTCAACCCTAAAAGAAGGAATTAAAACAACAGGGGTCACTACAAAAGTCCGTTGATGAGGTAAAGGGGGAAATAATACATCATTTTCGGGACACTTGTCCCGTTAATCCCGACTGGTCTGACTTGATTGATGGTCACCCCACGTACCACTTAGTTTAACGGAATGCTTATTAAATTTCGCAGAACTATATGCCAACTAACATAAGTATGGCGCTTCTATTTAGACGTCGCTATTCTTTTTGTAAACTATCTTCAGCAGTATTGTCCTGTAATCATATCATGTAAAAAGCATAAACTATAACTTGAGGAAAATAAGATCTTTTTCAACTCAGTGCAGTTTTTAATCGAAGCCACTCTTTTTTTTTAACATTTCCAATTAAATAGTTCCGTAGTTGAAACGTTTTGTTTTCGGAAAACATACGCTTATGAGTAATTTATAGTGCAGATGAGATAGCGTATATAATTGTCAAAATCTGGTATAAAATAATGTTAATTGTGAAAAAACATACAACGCTCTGCTCTTGATCTTATGACAAACTCTGATATGTTGCTCTGATAACACTGCATTCCATGAGATTGCATGGTAATAAAAATGTAAATGACAACTGTATCGTAGCTATTTAAAAATAAATTTGTCGTTTTTTTTTTGTTCTTTTGAAATGTTGCCTTGAACCCTTTGTTTAATACAAAGAATTATGACTATTTTCCACAATATGATTATACGAAAGTTGAGTTCGGTTACGCTCAAAACTTTGTTGTCATCGCCTAATTATTTTTAACATTATGGATTTCAAAAAAAAAAGTACGACGAAAGGCAAACACGAAAATATATTTAATATAATCGTTGTTTGGCTAATGTTTAGTTGAAACTGATTTATCTCTGTCTGTCGTCATAGATTTGACATTCGAAAGAAGAAGACAAAATTGTTTAACAGGTCACTATATTTATAGAGATATAAATAAATAATTCAGTTTTAAAATCACATTTCGAAAAGCACCTGCATTTAACCGCATTCGAACCGCAGACGAAAATTGATGCAGTTTTTTGAAACATCGATTTCATAAATTTTATTCGCTTTTATAGCCAATAATGGTTTCGTAATGTTGGATAATCGTTTGTCAAAATATAAAAAGAGAAGTATAATTGACTAAATGTGAAAATAACGGAAGCAATAATAAGTTATAGGTTCTGTAAGAACAAAATCGAATCTCACCGCAGAACGGTCGTGAAATATCGTGAAGTGGTATGCGACATTGACCATTATAATAACAACATTACAAGAATACAGGCTTCAAAATTGTCTAAGAGTCGGTTGTCAACAACACGGGTGAATTTTTTTTTTGATGTAATCGTCAAACGAGCAGGAGGCTCACCTGATGGAAAGTGACTACCACCGCACATGGATAACTGCAACACCCAAGGAGTTGCAGTGATGAAATGAATTCTTACATCATTGCTGCTTTGAACGACTTAGGTTATTCTTATATATCATTTAAATATGTATTTGTTAATATTTCTTTCATAAGAATGACAAAAATATCATATCGTATAACTCATAAAACTTGAATTATTAAGCAATACGATCAACGTAAATTAAATTTTAATAATGTTAATGGATAGTATTCAATAAATAATATTTTATATGAATAATTAAAAATTCACCATGTCAAAACATACGTATTTCATTTAGCTAAACTTAAACTATGAAGAGACACTTTTTACAATTTGCAGTATAAGAATAACAAACTAATAATATATATTTTGTATTTTTTATTAAAACTTGCTACTATATAGTTAATAAAATGGATCAATGTTATACCGTTCAATGCTCGGATATATTCGAAATGTATTTTTTTTTTTTCGGTTATTCTATAATATATCTAGTTGAAAGTGTTAAGACACGCTATCCGGCAGCTCGACAAAAACTCGAATGGACAGAGGGCGGGACGAATTAGCGTGATTCAGCGTTCGCCCGCTGATCGAACCTAACCGTGATCTACAGAATGTGCATAAAGCATTTTATCATTATAATTAATAGTTTAATTATTATCATACAACTTAGTTTATATTATATCGTGTAACATGACAGAAGAAATATATTATAGACATTTAAAAACGTTACTCTCATCACATTTAAAATGTTTTTCTTAAATATCATAACAAAAATATTAACAGTATATGTGTAACAAGTTCTAATTTTTTTTCTTTTTTATCGTGCTCAAAATAATTGAAATATTTAAATTGTACACATCAAGTGTTGTAAATATTAAAAAATATAGAACACATTCATTTTTGTATTGAAAAAATGTAAAGATAAATTACAAACAGCCTGTATATAGCGAGAACAACACAAGACAAAACGTAATAGATCCATATATTCTAAAAAGGGCCCGGCTATCATTTTTAAATCCAACAAAACTGTCGTTAACTGTTAATACCGATATAGCATTATCTCAAAGGCGTAAAGTCGAAAGTCGCTTGTATATTTTATGTTCATACATCATGTTGTAATGGTAGTCCCAGTTAATCTTCATCTAATGATTGCTAGGTAGTTGTTGAATAGTTTTGATATTGGGTCCAATATTGATATTAGATTTTTTACAAATTTAACGTACAGCATATTCGACCCAAATTGCATTTTATAACGCTTTTGAAATACGTCGGGTTATAGAAGCTACAGTTGTGACCAGTAATTATTACACTGAGCAAAGTTTCTTCTGCTTAATGAAAGTATTTTGATTTTTGCCCAACAGTGCGATGTTGCTTCACAGTTACGTATGCGAAACACAATTTTCGTTTTTTCCTTTACCACTGTTTGAATTAAAAGCAAAAACAAAGCACAAGAAGTCAATGGTGTTTCGAACCGGCAATCGGTAAAATGGGACATTACGGTTCGGATAAGATATTTCAGAAATCATTTGTTATTACATTTTTAACATTTTATTTTATTTATGTATTTTTTTGCTTTTATTAAATATTTAAAATATTTAGCAAAATAAGTATACCTTCTAATATAGTCTTGATAATATATAGACTAGAATATTATGGCCATACTTATACACGTTGCTTAGCGATTATTAAGGTCCTCCAGACCGATTTCGGCCACGGCGGCCAATCTCAAGAGAGATTAGTCAACTGTGCAGGAGATATTATAGTGCACAAGTGTGTGCGCAAACACAGGTGCACTCTCTTTTCCTTAGCTCTCGTAATCCGATGGGACGGCAATCCGACACGACCGGAGAGAGTTCAGGCGCAGGACCAACGGCTTAACGTGATTTCCGAGGCACGGGAGTGTACACACTTCTACCTTCCAGAATCCGGGCTGCTACTGAGAATTTTCTGACAGAAAAACCCAATAACTATTTATTGGCCCGACCTGGGAATTGAACCCAGGACCACCGAGTCTGCGGCCTTATATCTAGCTACTAGACCAACGAGGCAACTTATGATAGCGATTATTTAGTTAAATACTGATTCTCTCTTTCTGTCGTTATTGTTTTTAAATTTGAAAGAAGAAGTCACAGAATTGCTTAACTAATCACCCGCTAAACAAGGCCTTTAATGTTAAGAGCTTGAGCAGAGAAATTTTAATAAAAAATATTTATTATTTGTTTACACAAACGGAATGGATTCTATCGAAACTGTTTTCGATATTTAATAAATATATTGTTATATTATACTAAATAGCCAGTTTGAAATATAAATTCACTAGTTACCGCCCGTGTCCTTCTGTACCTTGCACGTGTATTCAATTTCATGATGGCTTAGTAGATAATACATGAAAGCGTAAGAAACCAACAAAAAAAAGGACTCACTTTCGCATTTATAATATTAGTAAGCATTAAATAAAATTGTTCTTATATAAAATACAATAATATTAGATTATTTATATCTTGTTGAAATAAAAAACAATTAAAACGTCAACATTGATCTCTTTGTCAATATCTAATAGATTTTAAATCTAGACAAGTCAGTATTCATTCACTTCCAACGTCTTATTGCTTGTAAAAAAGCTTTTACTGTTACTCAGTAAAAAATGCCATAAGTTCTTTAATAGTTCAATTGTGACTTTATGTCAGTTAATTTAAGATTTAATATTTTCTTATTTGTTGTCTACGTAATATAAATAAAAAAAATTATAAAACCGTAATTGTACGTAACCGTTTTCAAAAAATATCGTCGGCTACATCATTATGTTGAGTAGAAAAATTACTGAATATTTCGCTGGTGTTTTTAGTTCTAGGCTGTTTTTATTATCTGAACTTGTTCCATTTATAGAAAAAAATATTTCATTTAGAAAAAGATAATATGGCCAAAATTTTGAAGTCACTTATAAATTACTGGACCGATAATAATGCAACTTAAAATTATTATTTAATGACAATTCGTTAGTTTCATCACAAATCTAATGACCATTAAATTCAAAACCACTACCGTCTTGCAATGATAATGCTACCAAAAAGAGTAGTCAAGCACTTTTTTCACTAATATCGTTTTAAAATACTTGTGAAACATATCAAAGTTTAATATTAATAAAATATCTCGTTGGGCAAATAGCTTCGCGAACTCGGAAATGTAGTGTAATGTTAATTAATTACAATTCATTTTTATATAAAAATATATAAGTTAAACTGGGTCAAAGTTATTTGTATTACAAGCTGATCGTTCTACACATTACAAGGACCTCTTTCTTATCACACATACAACGTTAAATTACTTATACATACAAGAATTCTCTCGCACACATATAAGGTTATTTCATTACAATCGTAGAGTTATATAGATACGCGTCTTTAGACACGGTCTTTATTTTTCAATCAAAATAACTTAACAACGGATGTAGGTTACTTTTTGTTTTCTAAACATTTCTAAAGATTTTTTAAGAAAAATTTTGATGAAGTGTGAAAGGGTTCTTGAATTGAGTCAAAAGGTTTTGTTTTCTTATCGAACGTAAAAAGTCTTGCCATATGTTATAATTGTTTTTATTTTTTAATACTGTATCGGTATAAAACTTTTTTGAGACTTTAAATGGAGAATATTTTAATTATATTTAAGTGTATTGAACAAACATTTTTATTTTTAATTTTGTTCTTTTTTAATTCCGATCGTTTTATTAACAAGCATATCAATAATGAAATATCATGTTGAAGTAAGAAAGACAAATCATGACAAAACCTATACAAAATTTACGTTGAGCAAGGATATTTTAAGACGATCAGTCTACATATGAAGATATTTATCCTAAAATAATGAGTTTAATTCCCAAGCCAATTATCGTTTCATATATAATATTAATATTTGAACAAAACGTAGCTCATAGCTCATTAAGAAGTTTCTGTGCAAGCAACAAATTGAGAATTTAGTCAACGTTAGACGCATATTTTGTCAAATGTTAAGATTCTTATCGCAAAGAACTTTGCGTGATATTGGTTGTGATTATACATAGTCGTTAGAATAAATTTCATTTGAATATTAGTTGTCCTTTTTATTTCCACACATGGGAAAAATAATTTATACACAGACCTGTATGTGTATAGATTTGTATAATTTCATGTAAATGATATTTTACGTTTATTTAATATTTATATACTATATATTTCAAGTATTTTTTATAACATATGTATATAAATAAGACCCTCAAGGCAATATTAAATATCTTAAAGTCAACTACTCTGCGCCTGCGCCGGTGCGTTATTGTTCAACAGTCACGACACGATAAAATCTTAATTTACGTAACTTCGTTGTTGTATATCGTACAAAGTTTTTAATTTTGTTATTATAATACGGAAAATAACATCAACCTTGGTTTATTTACTAAATTATATTGCTTAGGCTCGAAATTACGATGTTTTATATAAAATGTGTTATGTAATTGTAAGCGGATCTCTTACTTGTATTATTATGATAGAATATCTTGAACAATAAAGTATATTACTTCCTGTCCTAGCTTGTAATGACGGTTTGAACAAGTTTGAATTGATAATAAAAAAAAATGTCACAAAAAATATGAGTTGAGAGTGTAGAGACTATTTATTATTTTATATGATTAATGCAATTATGGTAAAAATTATTTAATGAATTTGTTATTCAAAAGTATCAGAAATTGTTCAAATATTCAAAAAATCTTGTTATCTGTGATCTCAGTGACGTTTGATTTTATGTAACAAATAATATTCATAGAGGTCTCACATTGTAAAATTGTAAAATGTAAAATTTAATGAAAGTTAATGACGCGCTTTTCGCGTTATGTCTATACAAAGTTACAGACAAATATTTACAGAAATTGTTTTACGTTAGCTCAAAGATTATTTAAAGTATATTGTTTTTTTTCAGGATATAATTATAATTTAGTGTGTAATTTGTTAAGAAATAAAATTATAATATAATAGCTGTTCAAATTATCAAGACTATTTCATAACAATATACTCGAACCCTTAATAACGGCTCGTCTAGAAAATAATCAAGTCGAAAAACCAGCTATGATGTCGTTGAGATAAAAATCTGTATATTTTGGAGGTAAATTCGCTTGTCTCGTGCTCTTTATATACTTTATCGTTAGCAGTTTCATTACAAGTTTTCGTAATAATAAAAAAAACATTGAAACGCAATTTTGTGTTAGTAATTTCACGATTATTATGCTGTTGCTTATAGTTTTTTATTTTGTTTCGTTGAGTTTTAATGACGTGTAAAGAGATTTAATAGGTTTTTATTTTGACGTTATTCTATTCAGATTCTGATATGCTTCTTTGTGGTTAGTAATTGGATTTTTAATAATGAAGTAATTTTAATGTTGATGCCAAGATGTCATAACGGTCAGCTAAGCTTAGTGATTAAAAAAAAACACATCTTAGGGATGTTTCACTTAAGTTTCTTGGTTCAAATTTCATTTAAAAAAAAGGTCATCGATACATTTTTTTAACAAGCTTTTATTTATCATATATTTAATTTTAAGCCAGTTTCTCTATGCTGGTCTAAACCTTTGGGCACTTTTTAGTGCTGTTGATATTCGTAATTATAATTGCCACCAAAAAAATCTTGTTTTTAAAATAGTGTTTATATTATCTTATTTTACTTAAAACTATAACACTTACACCACCAATAATCATTCTAATCTATAGAAGCACATAAACAGAAGCCACGTAAAAAACAATGCGAAAAAAAAAAAAAAATGCTGTCGAAAAAGTTTTGACTTCGAATAAATAATTTACTTATTACATTTTTTTTTAATGACACATTTGGCTGTTTATCGTTTTCGAAGTACAGAAAGTACTGATTAAAACTGAATTTGCAATTTAAATTTTACTTTTACGCTGAAACTAATTAACATGTCTTTGTTCAAGTACTTAGGGACCTTAATGTAAAAATGTAATAAGTAAATTTGATTGAAGAAGAATCTATAGCTAAAATAAAAATATAAAGAAAAAAATGAAACGTGCCCAGGTTCGAGATGCGATTGGTTGGATGCTTGTTGCTGCCGACAGATATCCGGGCTTGTCTGTACGAACCAGGAATGGGTGAAAGCCGTGTTAAGCCCCGGGTTGAGGCCTGGCCCAGGCCCTGGCAGGCCCATCACACCAGGTAGCCCGCCAGGCCGCTGGTGGTGGTGGAAACCAGCGGACGCCACCGCGTAGTCCATTGCCACCGCTTGGTACGGCAACATTCTCACACACTTCAACGTTCTTGGGATTACTCCGATCTGTCAGTTACACTTTCCCGCGCTGTCACACGCATTTTGTCCAAAATAGTCTGTATTTAAAGTTCCATTTTTTTATATTTACGCGCACTATTTTTATTTATTTACGAGCCTCTGTGACACTAGTTCGAAATTGGAATGCCAAACATTTCGCTCCTAAGTCCGTTGTCACAAATATTCACTAGAAGCAACACTGCAATGTCTATCGTTTCAGGCGCAGACGTTTTCAGTTAACAAACAAGTCGTCCTATTTCCGCGACCGATCATTTACGGGGCTAGCTATTCACAGGAGAAAAGTCACGCACAGCCACCCACTTAATAAATATTCTGGGCATATATCCGTTTTTACGCAGACGTGACTGGCAGTGTACTGTCCGATTTTCACGTACGGAACGCGCGGCCGATTATCGAAAACAGTTGCATGCGTCCCCCTCTTTCGACCTCGGACGTGCAACTGAAACCAAGCACGCGCCAAACGCGACTCTATCACACTCGGCCTAGACACGGGGTACGGCGCCCGCTCGGGAATCGAAACGAGACGTCGCTCTACGGGTGAGCGAGAGACGCATCGATCGGACGTCATCGCAAAGTTAAAAGCCTGCGTCGTTACACGGGCCGTAATAGGCGGTTACGTGATTGGGCGTGGTCTGGACTATTAAGTTGAATTGTCGCGCTCTGATTGGTTAAAATTGGTAGTAGTCGCCTACGTGATATGTTCAGGAATACGTTTATAGCTCGCGCTCATAGAATATAATAAGTGAGTTGTAGGTTGGATGCGCGCCAGTTGCGGGTAGTCCTCTTGTTGCGGTTTCGCTCCCGATCCGCGTAAAGGTTTTTAATTATTGGCAAAGGAACCGTTAATAGGTTACCGTGTGGTTATCCGATCTTTGAATAATAAAGCACGTTTCAATGAACGTGCGGGCGCTGGGTGTGGTTCACACCTGTAGGTAACATGTATTGATTGACGCGGGCTTGAGAATATATGGTATCTTGAATAGCATTATTGAAACACTCATCAAACCTTTACTATGAGTCAGAACAATAAGCTGTTGAGATTAAAGATATAAGGGTATTCTTAAATAATTAGGCTTAGCTATAGGCAAATACAAAAAAAATAATTGTCTATGGAATTGTAGGTATCTATATATGGTAAAGCATTTAATACCGTATTTAGTCGCAAAAATTGCTGTTGTTAGAATTTATAAAATTAAACTTCAGTAGTTAGGTACGATCAGCATAAAAATAAGTACGTTTCTTACATAAAGATTTATAAAAAAAGAAGTAAACACGTGTCGAAAACCACATCAAAAGAACAGCCTTGACTATTTACCCATATACAAAAAGTATCAAAAACGATTGAGTCGCAAAAACTATAAAAACGAATTCCGATAGAGCTGTCATTGTTGATTTGTAGAATAGTTATAAAAAATTTCGTCATTCGTTTTGTATTTACGAAGAAACGCTTTTTATTTTTTCTAGTCAGTAAGTATCTTATAATAGCGGGTAGCTTATAAAGTTTCAAATCCCAAAGTTCCAGGTTGGAATCCAGATTGGAATTGAGAGTTCACTTAGGTTAATGCGCACACTTGTGCAAGAGACTATCGAGAGATAGCCATAGCGCAGTTCAATAGTCCTTGTGGTGTGACTTAATTTTAATATTTAGAATATGATTTAACTACGTAATAGCTGAACACATATTTCATTCGCTATCCTATAAATAGTCTTTTAAATTGAGAAAGCAAAACCCAATAAACATTATTCGAAAAAAATCAAAGACTTTGATCTCCATAAGGTCTCACCTCACTACGACTTTGATGATCTCTATAAAATGCTTCAATATGTAAAAAATTATAGACATTTTATTATTATGAATGAAACCATATGTTTTTAATAGATATAAATAATGAAATAAAAAAACGAATAACAAAAAATACTAAAACGAAAGTTAATTTAAATTCTTATAAATACGAGCTATATATTATGAAAATGATTTAAATGTATGTTGATAATTTAATTGTTAAATAAATTTTATCCTTCAATTAAATTAACTGTGGAGGTAACTACCCACACGATAAGGTAGGTTAAAGGTAATTAAAGGTAACATATTATAATAATATCAATATTTTAACCATAGACATCTAAATAGTATTAAAAAAAACTGTTCCATAAACAATTCGAGTATGTTAATAAATCCTCTGCTTATACCTTACAATAAAAGACAAGAATGTCTGAAATGATTAAAATATACCTCAAAACGAACATATGGACGGCAATTAGATTTAAATATATTTATTTATGGGTAATTCTCCAATAAATCCTTCGACAAACTTCAGCCAGATTGGGTTGTAGGTAGATAGGTAGCGTAACAAGCCCCGCCCACGGCGCGTCTAAATCAATACATGCCGCTAAGAATATTTCTAGACAACCTTACACACCTATTTCGCCTGTAAAAATATTCTATATATTACCAAACTTTAAATCACGTATACGCTATTTTGACGCTTATATCCTTTAAATGATATAATTATTGTAATCAATATTGCATATCACGATTTTGCGTTAATTGATCTCACCAAACGGATAATTTGTGTGAATATGGTCTTATTAAGTATAATCAAATTATCTGTAAATAAAAATAACACCTATGTAATTAAAAAACGCCTTAATTAGATAGACTGATGGTCGTGAGTTTAAATTATTACATTTTTATGTGCTTAGATTGTATTTATTTATATCAGTCCAACTGACAGAACAACCAGAACAGCCTGAGTAATCTTGCATAGAGATGAATTAATGCCATATGTGAATTAGAATCCTGTATTGGAAATACGTAATTAACGATTTGTAATTAATTTTCATAAGATACCGTAGGGTTTACCGATCTTATATATTTTCAATTTTCATCAAGATTGGCCAAGCCGTTCTTTAGTTATAAGAAAACATACAGACAGACAGACAGACAAATATGAAAAAATAGTATAATGTGAATCACTGCATCATACAACGATTATTTATCACAAAATTAGGTGAAAAAAAAATGTACAGACAGAACCATTAGATTTATATAGTAGTATAGATTTGTCAACTAACTCGAAAAAAATAAAAAAATTCATGCAAATAATATTTGTATAGTGAAATTGTTCTTCTCAAACAACGCCAAAGTAAAGATTATGATAATATTTTATGTATATATCAACTTAGGACATATATAGTAACTTATATACTTACCGCCTTATTCATAAACTTTATTTAACTGGTGATTAGTTAAACAATATTTTGTCTTCTTCTTTCGTATGTCAAATCAATAATGACAGAAAGAGACAAATCAGTGTTTAGCTAACCAGTAACTAAGCAACTTTTATAAATAAGGCCGATAGTGTTACCCGTGTAAAGATAAGTGGGTTGCTATATATGTATAATTTATACACGCGGCTTCACCCGTGTGTAAAGAGGGGTGGTTCTTAGGCACTCTGTATCCATTTCTGTACACGAAACAACGTGTATACATGTAATATGTACATGTAACATATAACATGTAACATGATGATCGATTGATAAGTTAAGTCGTGAAAGCGTAACAAACAAACACACTTTCACATTTATAACATTAGTAAAGATGTTTAAAAAATAACATAGTTATCACAAACGACAATTATGCTTATTAATATATAGAGAGTAAACATATTTTCTTTTAAAACTCAACAAAGACTAAATTTGTCAAGATATCGATAACAAAAGGCGATTATAGCGTAATATTCAATCACAAACAACGGCCATTATTGAATCGAATGTAGCGAATTAGCCGCAGTCCTGTTAGCCGGCTTAGCCGGACGTTCATGCGTTTGTGGCTTCCGTCCGTTAGCCGACGCCGGCTAGCAATTTAGCTGTTAGATCAGTTGTGAATTGCACCATCTGATTCAATAATACAGTTAGCCAGCCGTCACAATAACATCAAGCTGTTATAAAAAATATAAATTATCTTATATTTAAATAAAAGAATTAAAATGAATAAAATGCTAGTTTACGTCAGCGGTTTCACCCGCGCTTTAGAAGAAGGGGACAGGTATTGATTAAAAAAATGTATCCTGTGTCCTACCTTAGGGCTCAAGCTTGTTTCATCCGAATTCATTCATACCGAATTCCATCAAAATCGATCAAGAGCATTAAATGTGAAGGGTAACAGACGGACAGAGTTACTATCGCATTTATAATAGTAGTAAAGATTCAACTCATTTTATAAACGCGACGATGACAAATTCTTATATGTACTCGTAACTATAGAAGTCTTGATATGGAAAACATTTTTGTTTTATTAAAAAAGTAGATTGGTATGTTTAAATTTTTCGACAGAAAATCTCTATCAATTTTCATCGTCCCAAGTTGAGAATTGGACCCAGGAACTCTACGATAGATCGCGAGTTCCTTACCTCCGTCCTAGTTCCGAACCTATATCTACATTATCACTCTACTATCGATGATATTATAATATATACAGTACCCTATGTATATAAATAAAGATGAAATGTAATTTAAACACATACTAAGGAATCCCTTATCTTATGTTTGTGTACTCATGTAAGTAATTTTGATTATAAAATAAGGAGTAACAGGGAATGATTAAGATACTCGGTGGGAGGGCTTTGTGCAAGCTCGTCGGGGTAGGTACCACCCACCCGACAGATATTCTACCGCAAACAGCAGTTGCTTTGTTGTGTTCTGGTTTGAAGTGTGAGTGAGCCAGTGTAATTACAGGCACAAGGGACATAACATCTTAGTTTCCAAAGTTGGTGGCGCATTGGCGATGTATGCGATGGTTGACACTTCTTACAATGCCAATGTCTATGGGCGTTTGTGATCACTTACGATCAGGTGGCCCATATGATCGTCCGCTTACCTATACAATAAAAAAAAATGTATTACAAAAGCAAGACATATGTAACTATAGTATCTATTTAACTTCTATACCGATTAACTATTTCTTAAAGATAAAAATATCTAAATCGTAAAAGTTTCACGATAAATTCCAAACGAATCGATCGGATACAACTTTTGTTTCATCATAACAATGTTTTTGTTTTGGACATAGTTACGGTAAACAGCCCCTGGGCATAATCAATAAAGAGATCGTTCGCTGGACACGGTCACGCGACGCTAAGACGCGCGGACGCGTTGGTACGCGAGGTGAGGCTTCATACTCGAGAGATAGCGACGGCGGTTACAATAAATCGTTTTTTGTAACATTTGGAAATTCATATATTGAGTTTAATAAGTTGATCATTAAACATTAACTGGTTGATCTGGAGCTTAGAATTTTATTATATAATAACATGTCTATGTAACGAAACAAATATTATATACAGCCACTATTTATATTCTTGCTAAGCAAATTAAAGAACTAATACATACGAGTATGTTATAACATAAACTTCATTTGTTTTAAATGATATCTGATAATTTAAATGATATATTTAATTAATTAATTATGCATGTTCAAATTCTAATTTTTAATTTTAATAAAAAAAATTATTATTCAATATAAAAGCTTATTGATTGACAATTTAATAAATAATAACGATGCGCATTATGTGACACATATAACGTTTCTTTGTGTATGTATGTATAGTGTTGGTTGTAAGTTAATAAAGAAATAATGTATATCAGCAGTATTATACACAACAATTTTGAGTTTACTTTTAATATTAAATCGCTTCGCTTCTCAACGTGTCCACAGTCGAACAACATTCAACCAGAAAAGTGCTTCTTATTGGATAATTCGTGATTTTCATTTTTTTTACTCCTATCAGGTGTTTGAACCTGCCACGATCTTGACATTGTAAGCACATTGGACATTTCAGGTATTTACGGTGCACCAATGGCGTCGCGGTTCAACGAACTCAAATTGTCTATTACTTACTGTTACGTATTTAAGCGCTATCTGCGCTTACTACCTGATTATTATCATTGATAGATTATGTGGTAGCGCTTGAAGATCCATAAGTATTTGTAAAAGTATTATTACGTAACGATTATCAATTTAGATGGATATTAAGCTTTATTTATAATAAATGTGAGAAGTGGATAGAACACGCGAATATTACAAGATTGCGGGTTCAAATCCGGCCAAGCCATTGAAGTTTCATGCACTTAATTTGTGTTTATAATTTATTCAGATTTGTATCGACCAACCCGCATTAAAGCAGAACGTTGTGGAATATGCTTCAAGCCTTCCCCTCAAAAAGGAGAAATCTAAACCCAATAGTGGGACATTCACAGACTTTTAATTCACTGTATAGGTACTTTTATAATTAATATTTTATATACCTTAAGCATGTGTGTGTATATATGAAACTTGTGTATGTATGTGTTGTAGAGACGAACAGAAACGGTTTTAGGTTTTTTTATATATGTTTGGTTATTGTATTTAACTGTTTAAAAAAATGTATGAAAAATGTGATAAGATAAGATAAGAAATGTCGTTTTCATGTTATTAAGTATGTATATTGTCTTATTGACATTCCTCGCACATATGTATCAAGATAATTTATACGAAGAACGCTAATTAAAAACAAACATAGTAGTCAATCAATCTTGATCCTTTGAGGTAGTTTGTTGACTTTGATGTATGCAAATTGACCAAGTATTGTGTTTCATACGAAGATACTTGTATATTGAAGATATGAAGATATTCATACGATAGTCCCATGTTAGGGGAGGGGATCTGTATCTCAGGTGCTAGTTATAAAAAAGTTAAGCCTACGTCCTTAAGCTTTCTTCATACCAAATTGCATCAATTTAGGTTCAGTAGTTTAGCTGTGACAGCGTAATAGTCAGACATACAGAATTACTTCCTAATTTATAATATTATTATACAGATAGTATAGAAATTTTCTAAGCTAATTTTAAAACTAAGAACTATTCATTTTTATTTTGGTCTTGACTACAGCTGCTTAACAAATTGTAGTTTTAACTGACAACGTGGGAAGAGTTATCTTGGCAGTCATGGGGAATGGAGCGTGGTGGCGGTCGGTGCGTACCATTTTATTTACTAAGTGGTGAAGTTAATACTATACAAAATATCCAAACTTTTTATGTTGTTCTCAAAGATATTTTGGTAATAGTACTTAGTATTGGCATATTATTAAATATAAGAATATATAGATTATAAAAAAGCCAGAATAATATTTTTTTTTAATAGGAAATGGGCGACCTTATTTTAAGGCCCGTAGGCGGCGCTGTTAGAAATATTAAACGTTCATTCATCACATCGCCAATGCGCTACCAACGTTGGGAATTAAGGTGTGATGTCACTTGTGTCCGTAGTTAATCTAACCCTTAAAGCATAACAAAAAATAGTATAACTTTTTAGCGGTAGAATATCTGATGAACGGCCCAACCCATCCGTTATGCGGGCTTGCAAAACGGCCTACCACCAAGTGTATTAATTTCAATTAATCGATTATACAGATTAAAACATACGGCATCTTTGTTTGGTTGTGTATTGACACAATAACTTTTCTCGACAGCAGTTCTTGATATCTTATAATGTAAGATATCAAGGTCTAAATTGAATATCTTAAAACAGAACACACATAACAAAAATACGATAGATCATGAGTCTGTTTCTTGTGTATATAATATAAGTCAATCAGTTGGAAATGAGCTCATGACTGTTGGTGCAACTACTACTGATATTACGGCGTATAGATTCGACTTCAACGAGGAGCGAATAAGCTTGTTCTCTTCGTCACATTCAGCCTTCGATCTATGAAGGTCGCCGCTGTAGCCTTCTTTAGTGTAAGTGGTGTACCAGTGACGTCACTAATCCCCGCACCACGATACAGCCGATACGGAATTTTAAGCAGCATCGATCGCCTCTGCCCTACATTCGACAAGGGACGCACGTACAATGACCTAACCATTATTTTATTGGTAGGGTGTCAAATAAATCTTCGCCTCGAACAGTTAGTGCACTCGTGGCTTGAGAGTCTAATTGATGTTTAACCTTAACTGTATTTCTCGGAAACCCGATGAATAACAGAAGAAATCAGTGCCAGAAACTTCAGAACTATTTAGGAAGAAAAACAAAATTTATTTTTACTTCAAAGATTTTCATCTGACTTTTGTAATTGGAATATTCATCTTTTTATATCGAACCGAAACTTAGAAAGTAAATAAAGTAAAAACAAGATATTTCTCGTTATATTTAGAAGTCATTATAATGATGCCGATTTTAGAAGTCGATTCTAAGGTTTTCGTTAAATATCCGTTCGTTTCAATTGATTCCTAGAATTTTATAAGTTCATACACTAAACTTTTCCTGATAGTACCTACGTCTAATCTTCGATATTCCTTAAAAACAAAACCAACATTATTATCGTAATGTTCACCCTGTTTTAACCTTTTTTTAACGATTTGAAATTAATTTTCATAAGATAGGGTAAGGTTTACCAGTCTTATATATTTGTGTGTACCAATTTTTATCAAGATTGGTCAAGAAGAGAAGAAGAGTTATAAGAAGACATACAGACAGACAGACAGACAAAAATGAAAAAAATAGTATCTATAATGTGAATCACTGCATCATAAAACGATTATTTATCAAAAAATTAGGTGGATAAAAAAATGTACAGATAGAACCAATAGATTTATATAGTAGTATAGATTTTATATATCAGCTCACTGTACACACACCGTCTTCACTTCCAATTCCAATATATGTTCTATTTTCCCGCGCTCCGCGATGTAAGTCATTTGATATAGATACACAATATATATACGTATTAGAAATACTTATTAATACATAATTGTAGATATGTATACACTACAATTGTATTTCAAACTGCATAAAAAATTGTGCAAAACTCAGACTAATCGTTAGCTTGTTCAAATTTTAGTTGCAAGATTACCCATACTAACAGGCGTAACCAAAATATCAAGACCGAGTAAGTACAGCTAACGAACAATGAGACACAATTACAACATATTACAAAGGGTTTATCCCAAAATGTATATCTACCTACATAAATTCAGAACACAAACATTCACTTACACAAATAAACATGTCCGAACGACGCGAGTTTATCTCAGCATTACTGGAATTAGGGAGCACACATTAAGATGGCAACCCCGATACTTTGATATGAATTAAGATATTCTAATTTTAATTGCGAATGTTGCAATATTACTATTGCGGAAATTAGCTTGTTTTTATTAATTATTTTTGATACTGTACAAGTTCTTAGTTGCTTGTTTATTGATAAAAAGATTCGATAGAAGATTATATACCTACCGAATTAAATATTTTTTTATATTTTGTTCAGTTATTTACTTTGTATTCAAACCGAATTAATGCCTATGCCTACTGGCACTGGCCTATAGGCCCGGCCAGAAGAAGGCCCTACTCAACCAAAAAAGTATAATTTAACTCTAACCGTTTCAAAATGGGGGTCTCAAATGTCAAAGTGCCAGGGAACCTGGACTTCTAAGTCCGGGCCTGTTTGTATTTTATTTCAATAATGCTACGTACAAAAATATGTATTTGAAATAGAATTACCTAAACAGCAAATTTTATTCGAAAATGTATATAAGATAATGTACCTACTGTAGGTACATAATACGATAATACTGTTATGTATATACATTTTGTTTAATACTTTGAAGATGTAGACCTACTTTTTAAATTGTATCGTTAATATCAGTTCACTTTTTCTTTTGTATCAAACATTATTATTATACGACCTAAATGTAATGTTAACCAAATTCAAAAGTTATCATATTAAATTTAGTCTTTATTTCTTAGCATCATAAAACGAGATCTCCATTACAACCCCTACCAAGAAAATGTATTAAGCTTTGATAAAATCAGGGCAAAACATTAAACTCTGCATATGGGGCCAATTATGATGAAATTTGTATAATTTCGAAGATACGCGCGTAAATAAATTAATAAAACAACCCCTAAGTGAAGGGTTAAGTTGCGAGATATTATCTTTTAACCCTTTTATGTTTACTGTATGGGATATTTAAGAATAAACATTGTTTGAAGAATTTTACAATACAATGTCTATTATGAGAACAGCGTTATATAGATTTAAAAAAAAAATTAAATTGATATATTGACTGGCAAATGGGCTACCTGATGGGAAATGGTCACCACCATATGCATGGCGATGGTGGTGGAAAACAACGTACAACCTTTATGTGTGGGCTGAAATACGGTCACATCTATATCTATCAACCCGCCTAAGAGCAGCGTGTTAGCATAAGCTCAAGGACATGAACGGGTTTCTACTTTATTCTAATAAGTAACTTTATACCATGAGATACGATTAACTGATAAAAATTTAAGGGATAATACGGTAACAGTACAGTAACAGCCTGTGAATGTCCCACTGCTGGGCTAAGGCCTCTTCTTCTCTTTTTGAGGAGAAGGTTTGGAGCTTATTCCGACACGCAGCTCCAATGCGCGTTGGTGGAATACACATGTCACAGAATTTCAGTGAAATTTGACACATGCAAGTTTCCTCACGATGTTTTCCTTCACCGTCAAGCACGAGGTGAATTAGAATCACAATTTAAGCACATGAAATTCAGTGGTGCTTGCCCGGGCTTGAACCCACGATCATCGATTAAGATTCACGCGTTCTTGCCACTGAGTCATCTAAACTTTACTAGTACATATAAAACATACATACCTACGTACAACACATATTCATCTTTTTCTAAGTTGGTTTATCCTCATTAAAACTCAAGACCAACCTTCACAGAAACACATAAAAACGAGGGTTCTTCAACCTCGTATTTCATCAGCGAAACTCAAAACTTACTCAAAGGAAAACAAAGTCGTTAACGCTATATTAATCCACCTCTAAAAATAGCGAGAAGAACCGGATATGAGTTTCGGAGTTGAATCAAGTATTCTGATCACGTGACGACCCCTGCGACGAATGTACATACATAGTTATAAACACATAGCAAGTGAATAGAAAATCGATTTTTATCTTAAGCTTAATATCCTATTTACGTCCGCTTGCCTCAGTGGTAGCAAAGTCGGTTTTATTATTTAGAGTTGCGACTTCAATCTCTGCTATATTAGGTGTTGTAATCGCATGGATGATAAATCGTAGTTTGAATATTTTGTAAAAGCAACTTTTTTCTGGTTCGGTTTTAAGTTGTAAAATTAAAGATAAGGATAAATTGTAAAAACAATTTGTTGGGCATAAATTGTTACAAATAAACAAAATAAATAAAAAATTACAAATAGACAAGAAAACATTACCTCTTGCATTAAATTTATTGAAGAGACATATTGCTTGCCGATTCTTCTCAGTAGAATTTGCAATAGGTGGCAGTTTTCAATAAAATTGAATCTTGTAAAATTATAATACTCACAACATGTATGTTCTTGTGTGTTAGTTCGTGTAATGCAGCAACGTCGCAGGAGTAAAACATTCTTAATTATTGTATTAGAAACGTCTTATATAGAAAACTTAAAATCCAATTATGTAATTTTAGTCTTATTTATAGTAATTATATTTATTCCAAACTAATTTTACATTAAAACTTCAAAATAAGGTTTTATTAAATTATCATATTTGAAGGAGTCTCAGTGTTAAAGTTACGTACCTATGTTTTATTTGCAATTATTAATATATATAGTAATCGATGTACAGTGACGTATCTGCAATTCTTTAATATAGAACAGCTTCTTAAGGTTTAGATAAAGATTTATTTTCACCATCACTGACTGACATATCCATGATGATGATGAATCATTGAATACAATTTGATGTTCGCCATTAAAATTTCAGTCAATCTTTACTTTAAATAATAATCTCCAAAATAGCCTTTGTTCGACGACTGATAATATAATGCTTAGAACCATCTGACTAAGGAGGTCGTCTTCAAAATGCAATTTCAACAAATTGCCGCTTACACTTTACCAGACCTGATTCTATTAACACCCCCTTTGCAAGGAACATTTTTCTTGCCTCGGTGCGTGCATTTTTTCAGCGTAGCGAATAAAATACGCGTAAGTGAATTTTTTTCCTCTGGAAACCTAATAACGTGGGTAATTTTTCAATTGTCTTTAAAGTTAGCTTCAAATACCTTCGAGGGACGGTATTATGCAATCGACAAATAAATCTCTTACAATATATTAAACAAAATATATCTATCTCGCTGTCGCGTTAAAGAATAAATTTGATATCAATAAAACATAAGTAATATAATTTATAAAATACGTATATATAAGAAAGGAAGGAAAACATAATATATCAAGACTAAATGAATGAATACAAAGATTTAAAAGCTCTGTGTGTACAATGTAAAAATCGTTTTAAACGAGGCTGATATTGTGTCTGGTGTGCCTCATATTTTTAACGGCGTCATGAGAAATGCTTAATCCCACATGTGTGATTTTCAGTAACAGCCTGTGAAAGTCCCACTGCTGGGCTAAGGCCTCTTCTCCTCTTTTGAGGAGAAGGTTTTTGGAGCTTATTCCACTATGCTGCTCCAATTCGAGTTGGTGGCATACACATGTGACAGAATTTCAGTGAAATTTAAAACATGCAGGTTTCCTCACGATGTTTTCCTTCACCGTCAAGCACGAGATGAATTATAATCACAAATTAAGCACATGAAATTCAGTGGTGCTTGCCCAGATTTGAACCCACGATCATCGGTTAAAATTCACGCGTTCTTACCACTGGGCCATCTCAACTGTTGGCGGATGGGTGCTTATACTTATAAAATGGAATAAAAGAAAACTATAAATTCTTTGGTTATATTGCATAACATCATCCTTTCCAGTCATTGTATACACATTTTTTCTTAACTGGGTCCCTTGTTCTTTCAATTTCGCCGTCTGAAAATCTTAAAAATAATCTTCCTTACAATACTTACTTAAAACATTTCAGATGATAATAACAAGTTAAAAAAAACATAAATTATTCAGCCTAAATGTTTATAGAGTTCATTTTAAAAAATAGAATATAAAAAAAACAATTCTACATTTTAAAAATCGTGCCCAATGGCTGACGTTTCAACTAATTCAACTATTGTATCTGACTCCCGCATGGTTCATGTTGACGACGTGTTGACAGCCGACTGAACTCGCGACCCAGCATTGCATACGCCAATGAACAATGAAGAATTGCAAATGTTTAGACATGGAAAAAATATATACGAGTTGGATTATTATAACTTAAATGTGTATTGATGAGATAAGTTAGTAAGTTATCTAGTGGCTCACTAGTTGTCGCCACTAGCGTCTTAAAGCTGTCGTTGAAAAACCGTTAGTTAGTGCGACAATGGCCTATAAATTGGATTTTATTATATAATAATTTTAATAATCAAATAAATAAAATATTGTCTCGAGTATATCCATACATACTTCGATTTTTAAATTTACCATAACTAATAAAGAACATAAATTTTCGAATAAAAACACTGTGTACTTTTCGCAAGTCTATCGCCCACCCCTCAGTTCTGTAACAAACTTAAGTTTGTGGGTGACTTTAAGAAAAAAAAGGAACGTTTAAAAAAAATGTTCGAATTAAAAACATGACTTGTCCATTATGGCGGGCGACATTTCGACTTACAATAAGGTTATCAATGTGATAAATGTTATGAAACTGAAAACGATATTTTTATATGAAAAAATGAAAGCCATCATATAACAGGTTTGTTTCCAAGGTTTGGTATCGCAAAGACGATGTAATTAAAAGTTGATACTCTATGTATGTTTTTGATGGATGGTGACTACTATCGCCCATAGCTTGCACAAAGCTCTACCACCAAGTAACTCGTCTGGGCAGGTGCCACCCACTCATCAGATAATCTACCGTAAAACAGCAGTACTTGCTACTATTGTGTTCCGGTTTGAAGGGTGAGTGAGCCAGTGTAATTACAGGCACAAGGGACATAACATCTTAGTTCCCAAGGTTGGTGGCGCATTGGCGATGTAAGCGATAGTTAACATGCGGGCGTTGGTGACCACTTACCATCAGATGGCACATATGCTCGTCCGCCTAACTATGCTAAAAAAAAGAGAATCTGCAACACCGAAGAGCTTAAATGTGCGTTACCGGCCTATGAATATAAAAAGATTTAAAACTTTTAATAATATTGTAAGATGCCAATATATTTTACAGTTTCGGTGGTACCACTTTCTGGCAGATCTTTTCAATGGTCGAAATTAAACTGCCATTGTGAATTTGTATTTTATTATTATTTCACTCATTAACGCATTTCAGTTTTTTAAATATTTAAATGAAAAAAAATGTAATATTTTTTTTATTGTAAACTATTATTAATTATGAGTTTTATTACCTAATATTGAATCATTGATTTTAAATTGAATCTTACTATTAATCAACTTCAAAAAGAGTTTTTATCGATCCAGTGTTTTTTTTAATTTTATTTAAAGACACGTCTTTATTTTATTCTATACACGATACACATGTAAAAGTAAATAATTTCTATTATGATATACATCCTATAAAAAAGTCTTTAAAAATTATTGATTTCTGAATAATTAAGTAATAGTTTAAATAGTTCTCAATTTAGGCTTATTTTCATAGACCAATTTTCATAGCTTATACTCTAACGTACAAAAATAATAAGGAATTGCACTTATTATATTACAAACGCCAAAGCCCTCTCTCTATCTCATTTATAGTGTAAGGAATATCTAGAAAAACACTAGATATAATCTATATATATAAAAAGACTTGTATCATATATAAAAGTACTTGTCAGTAAAACAATGAATGAGTTCAATACAGTAGACAGTAGCGAAGGTATGCGTCTTTGTCCGTCAAACGTGTAGCGTGTCCTTTTAATCGATGCTTCTTGATACTTTTTTTAAATTTCTATGTAAGGGAAATATAGTAATACTAAATCGTAATATTAAAATATTTCCAATTAAATTTTTAGAGACTTTACACATATTTATTTAATGACGTCATATTAATGAAAAACAGTACAGATTTTTTTTTTCATAATAAAAGAAATGTCTTCACAATTATTAAATTTACATTAATTTTTTTTACAAAATCAAACATCGAAATTGACAAATATTGTAAGTATTTTTAAATGAAGAGTAGCTCCTTAGTAGTTATTAGCTAATAGTCTAAATATGTCTTGAAAAAAAAAGAATTATTGCAAAAATACAATTCACTAAAACACGTAAGTTTTAACGGCCTTACGTATAAACGTTGTTTATCAGATAAATCAATGTATAGATCAACATTGTTTTCTCCCTTTTAGTCATTAGAATGTGATTTGACAATCGAAAGAAGAATACACGGCGGTATTTAATTAAAAAATCGTATATTAATATATTATAGTTAGGCCGATAAACGTTTTTGGAGATTTATGTTGGTATTTGAAGCAAACTTTTAAATAGTTGTAAGAAAGTTGAGGAATTTAGTCGAGTTTGGATTACAGGTTATATAATTTTAATCTAATAAGATTTGAAGTTACAAAATGGGAAAGAATGGCTGGTTAACTTTTAATGTTGAAAAATATATGAATTTAAAAATAACAATAAACAAGATGTTTTATGTATCTGACATGTAGTAAGAAGAAATAACAAGTATCAAAATCAACTCTACAGCGATCTCAAAGTCGAACTCAAAAGTCACGTAAAGGCGCGGTCGTCACCGCACGTACACCAATCATCTGAATCGCGCCCGTGACCGTACCGCTGTCCCTTTCACTCCAAACAATATCCCCTAGCTCTGTCCCTGTCACTTGCGTCGATCCACCGGGAAATCTGAATGGTATGAAGCCATCGTCGTCGAATTAGGTGCTTTGACATTTCTGTGTAAGGCGTTGATAGATTGTATTTGATATACACTTTGGTACGAGGCAAGGTGAAATGTAGGAAGTTGGGTTTATTTTAACATTTATATTTAAGTATTTGTATAAAAATATTAAAGGGCTGACAATAAATTCAGATAGAATAGAATATAACGGCTCGTTACCCCATAGTAGTTTTGGTCTCGTGTTAAGTTATTTTTATCTTATTATTTATTTTATACGTACATCAACAGCTTCGTCTTTTGTGAACCGATTTTAATAATTATTTTCAATTAGCTCCGTTATGTCTCAAGATGGGTGGTTCAAGGCAATTAGTGAAATAAAGATAAAAAATAAGTGGATCTGTCAGTTGTTCTATGTACATTCAAACCGATTTCATTGATTATTATTTGACCAGTTAGAAAATCGCTAGTAGGCAATAAGAACGATATGTCACTGGCCATCTTTTCTAGTCTGTGGTGTACAGTAATGACTTAAATAGATTAGTTGATGAATGATCCCAAATAAGTTAAAAGAACAAATGTATAACAGTAATTTTAATATAAAAAGATTTGCAATTACTTAATCACATAAATCATATAATTAAAAAGAGTGTGAGTTATCAACTTTGCTGTACTCGCGATAAATCAATTAATATTACAAATGCAAAAGTAAATCTGTCTGTTACGCTTTCACTGCTAAACTGCTGAACCGATCTTGATGAAATTTTTTATGAAACAATCTTGAAACCAATGGAAGGACAAATGCTACTTCATCTAATAGCTAAAAATACCTAGCTAAGCCGCGTTCAGAAACTAGTAACTTACACTTGATCGCACAGCTAAAGAGTCACTCTCAGAATCAAATTTCTAAATAAAGATAAATTTTAAATAAATAACGGAAATATTAAATAATAAACTTTCTATATATGGCATTTGAAGTTACATACGAAAATGTGCGTACAGACGAAAAATAACGTATCTTAGAGCCCCCGCGAGGAATCGCTCGTGCGTGTCGTCAAGAAATCGAGTTGCGGATTGATTCTGAATAACGTCAAATACAAAACAACTTGAATAATATATGTATAACAATGTATATGTCTATCACTTGGTGGTAGGGATTGCGCCTGTTGGGTAGGTACCACCCGCACATCAAGTATTCTACCGCCAAACAGTAATATTTAGTATTCTTGTATTCCGGTTTGAAGAGTGAGTGAAACTGTGTAACAGGCACAAGGGACATAACATTTTAGTTCCCAAGGTTGATGGTGCATTGGCAATGTAAGGGATTGTTAATATGTTTTACAGTTACCAATTACCAACATAGGTGGCCCATTTGTTAGTCTGTTAATACATATTAGGGAAACAATACAGGTTCTAACAACACGGAGACGACGCGCCAAAACCGTGCTGCGGACGAGTAATATTAAAAATCAACTATTTCCCGCCCTTAGCCGAGATAGCCTAGTGGTAAGAACGCGTGAATCTTAACCCATGATTGTGGGTTCAAGTCGGGGCAAGCACCATTAAATTTCATGTGCTTAATTTGTGATTATAATTCATCTCGTGCTTGACGGTGAAGGAAAACATCGTGAGGAAACCTGCATGTGTCAAATTTCGCTGAAATGTTATCACATGTGTATTCCACCAACCCGCATTGGAACAGAGTGGAATAAGCTCCAAACCTTCTCCTGAAACAGAGGAGAAGAGGCCTTAGCCCAGCAGTGGGACATTCACAGGCTGTTACTATAGTTACCGCCTACGGATACAATTGCCTTTGATGGGACAGGGCATAGTTATGCTATGTGTTAAGTCAAGGTACAAGCTATCTCTATTCCAAATTTCATCCAAATTCGACAAGTAGTTTTTGCGTGAAAGATTAACTAACATCCATCCATCTTCACTTTCACCAGATAATATTTGTAGGAAAAAGATTACATTGGTAATTCTAAAATATGTATTTCAATAAAGCTATTAATTTATTTAATCAAAGAATAGAAGAATCAGAAACATATTTGATTCACGTGTGTTCGTTTGGTTTTCTATTTTACAGCAAGCTTAACGTTTGAAAGCAAAACTGGCTTTAATTTAACGTTTCAATAATGAAATAAGGGCAATCATGAAAAAGTGCTGAAAATTTCGATTTTTGCTAAAGTAATGACAGCTCTAGTATTCAATATATATTTGAACAAAAATATACGAGGGTTCAAAAGGATTTTCATTTCCCGCTTACATAGCGCGTATCAAAGTCAATTTTTCTGGTCAAACGGACTTAAGTGTGCGCAACCGACGCCATCATCGATCCATCAACGCAGCTCGCGAGTTGAATCGCAAATGACCAATTGCGTAGCCCGATTCAAACGGACTTAAGAATACAATTCGAAATTTGAAATTCGGACCAATGACTTTTGTTTTACAGATTTAATTCGTGTTTTGCGTTCTTCTGTTCAATATAATATAGGCAGTCCAATTTGAAATCTAACACAATGTGATATAGTTGATATTTGGTTGCATCAGTGAGGGTGAACATCAATTTATTGCAATTTGTTTTGAGAATATAAACTATTTCCTGTTAAAAGGTCTCTTTCGCGCTGCCGTTTCACTTCGTGGTGATGTCATGCGCAGCTTTCAAATGGTATTGTTTTTATGTAGAAGAAAAAAAAACACTAAAAATATTTGCATTAAATTTTATGTCTTTGATTATTAAACAGGAAGTCGTTATTTAAAAAATATTCGTATTGCTTTTATAAATCTCCACAAAGTAAGAAAAAAATGGTGTTAATGTATGTAATTTGTAAGAGACGAGTAATTGAAAATAAATCTAAAAAACAATAGAATTTAATTTCTTATTAAACATTTCTTCGCAATTTGATTAAATTCAAAACATATAAAAAAGTATATTTTGAATAAAGAAATCAAATCAAATTAATTTGCGATAAAAAACAACAATCAAGTGATCTTAAAATATCATTCCACATAACATAAATTCCCGAAACAACCCTTCACTTAAGGTGGATAAAAATAATTTATTCAAATAAATCTTTCAAAAATTTCACTACGTTTGGGTCTAGCGGGCCCCGGGGCGTCGTTTTGCGATTCTTTTAACTGCACTGAGGAGATTCTTTTTATCGTGATCTTTTTATCGGAAAATACCAAGAAGGTCATTTTAAAATACTTAAAGATTAAAATAATATATATTATTATCAAAATACCTTGTATTATTCGTCAATACTCAATTTAAGAAAAAAGTTAATTTTATTGGCTTAAATATTACTAGAGTAGAAAATGTAACGCTCAACAATTGTTTGTATAAAAAAAAGAATTTGTTTACGAAAAACAAGAAATTAAATAATATATATAGTATATACTCATATAATATGAATGAGTTTTTAAAGGTTTGGGTTTGGATTGAATAGTATGACAGTAAATATTGATTTCTTTTATAACTATCTTTAGAATAACATTCGTTTGTGCAACCAAGCTGGTTAAACGGCAAAACATTTCTTACGGTAACATTTAAGTGTAATGTAATGGTTTGATAAAGTAAATTTTCTATTTATTTTTAAATAAATTATTTAAACAATTTATATTTAGTTATGGTAAATCGTCGTATCTGCAATACAGAGTTTGTAAACATTAAAATGGCTTTGTTCTCATAATTACTAATGTGATTAATTATTGAATACAATTTATAAAAGTCCATTTGTCTCTATTATTCTTTGTTTACGTAAAATAATATAATAATATCCAGAACAACCTTGTTATAGGATTTTGGTGATATATAAATATTTTACTTGTTTCGAATTAGTTTTATTAAGACGAATAAAAGACGATGAATGAGTTCCATTTAAAAGAGGTTCGTCTGTTGAATACAAAATATAATTATAAAAATATTTCAATTAAACGCCATTGAAGATAAGTAATACGATATCATTACCTTATATTGTCATGGAAATGTGAAAGACAAGGAAATGGTATTGCAAAAAGGGTTAACAGTATGATTGGTTTTATCAACGTAAATCTTGTTTGCTTAGGTAAAATTTTTTTTATTATTCAATAAAAATACTTCTATACTATACCTCGATTTGCATGTGATTGATTGTCAATTATTACTTAAGTGTAGTATCTACACGTATACTTCCTAGATACTTACTCACATCCTTTAAGAAAAACTTATAATTTCAAAATATTTTAATTTAATATTGCGTTTTATATATATTATATTGTGTGTTATTAACAATGTATATTATGTATGTAAATATTTATATGCCTTGGTATTGAATATGTACATTAAAAAAAGTTTGCTCAACTATTAAAATATTTTTTTATCTTATTTTAAGACATATTACAAATTAATTATATATATTATATGAACAAACAAGTTTGATTAAACGAATTTAATAAACCGCTTGCAATAATTAAACACATTCATTACCAGTATTAATTTATTCCATTAACAAACTCATAGAAAGCTGCAATCACACTTCTTCCAAAAACCGCAAGCACTGCCTTATTATCTATGCCATTCTTCGGCAAATGTGTGACAGCGACGTTATATGTTGTATCTATATAATGTTTAACCGATTTCGAAATACAATATTTTCATAATGACTTAAATGATCGAACAGTAAAGAAGTAAGGAAGAAAATTTATATGACTTTTTTAGATAAAGAAATAAATTTTCAATTGAAACATCATTATAACACCATTAGAGAAATATAATTTAATATATTTCAGGAAGTGTCGTAGGTCGTAAATAAGATAAATACAACATTATCGCGCTTGTTTTAATTTCACTCCGCATTAATCATAGCTATGTCGCCCCCATTTATAACTCTGGGTACTTTTAATTTGTAGCGGCACGCGGAGGGTTCGACTTTCTGTGAGAAGCTGTTGAACGTAAGAATGAATGGTTCTTGATAAAAAAAAAATGTATTTTGTAAATGAAACGGACAAACAGTTTATTAAATAGATTTATGAATACTTGTTTTGTTACTGTATTTAAGTTTTTAATATAAGCGCGAATGTAACAATCGTGTATACATTATATGATCAACTTGCCTTAAATTTGAAGAACAATAGATTATACTACTATTAAAAATTCGACGGTACGCTTAAATTCTGATATTTATAATAGTAAAAAATGTTAATATTCTTAAACTATTTATAAAAGTTAGATAAATAAGATTGAATAGTCGATAATATTACGAGACGGTACAATGCAACCGTCACATGTAGGCGCCTGTTTTGTCATCAGAGCATTGTGGCCTATTTTACGACACCATAAATCCGAACACGCATTATGATCTCGCGATAATCTTACGACTCTTATCAGTCAGGTGTTTCTCGGTGTACCTGGGATGGAATTTTTTATAGAACCCACCAGACTTGGTGGAATCGATGTGTCCTTTTGCGGAACCATTAATAATAGACGCGTAACATATGAATTGAATATTATGGAAATGGTTATTATTAAAGAAATATTGTTACATTTTATTTTATGTACATTTTTTGTTTTTCGTAATAGGTATTATATAAATTAAAAAAAAGTGATGTTAAAACATTATAAATTTTGTTTTAATTTGCATTGAAAATGTATTCATTTTTACATTTCTAGAGTTTTCTGGAATATTCCAGCAATTTTAATGGAAAAGAGTTCTAAAGAAACATTCAACAGTTACTTCAAAAATTAATATGCAGTGAGGAACTCGGTCGAAGCTTTACTGAATTTAATGAAAACAACGGTCACCAGTATTTCGCTCGCAATACATAAGTTCGCTCAATAAATGTAACTTAACCCTTATCTACCTCATGGGGTCTTTTTCGCCCCACTGATAAAAACTTAACTGAAAATTGTAAATTACTTAACACTAAATCGATGCCATAACATCTGAGAATAAATATGGGTTCAAAAAATTATTCTCTGTCAGAAATCAGAAATTCTTTAAACTTCCCCACTACAGTTCCAACCTACGCACAAATTCTAACACCTACATACATTTATCACAACGACATAAAAAAAATTATTAAGCATATCTTCATCTGAGTTCATTCACAAACCTACGCACGAGATCATAATCCGTAGCACAATTACCGTGAAAACGTGTAACAGAACGAACGTACATACATGTTCTCATATCGCGCGTACCTGTAGTGCTACGCAGGTATTTTATATTCCCAATATGTAATTACTAGGTCTAAATGTTGGAGATTATTCAACCAATGCTATCAACTAATATTGTAATGGATCCAAATTGTGAAAATATAAATGATAACATAAAATTTGATTAATATCATTTTTGAGGTTCTGTAGATCGAAACCACCACCGTTTAGGTGGTTATGTACCTTCTAAGAACGTCAAATGTAGATTTGACAATGTGTAGAATTTACACATAAACAAAATATACTAATAAGGATATTTGAAAACACTATTTGTAGTTCTTAGGGTATTTTTTTAATACTATAAAGACTCATGGTATCCCAATTGGTTCCCGAATCTTCTAGAGTAGACTAATCTAGTCTTTGGTATTTATCCTAAGCTGTTTTAGCTTTTGTTTAAAAACGAATTACGTTTAATTATTATATTAACAATATACAAGACACTAAAATACATAGTAACTATTGATAGTAAAATAATTTTATTATTAATTAATAAGGAAAGCTACCCTTACGATATAACGCCTTTCTTTCGGTTTAAAACAAAGCCATTACATATCCACAACCACGTGCGGTGTTTAAAAGCGTGTCAACGAGAAAGCACGCGTAAAACGAACACACATAAGATATCTAACAAACCTTCTGTACTAGGAAACTGCGTAAATGATCTCCATCAAAGATTGTCATCTGAGATTTTTCTTTGAAGTGGAAGCAAAGTTTTGGGGTAAAATTGAATATTAATAGCGAAATTATAACTCGGTCCGTCCGTTTTCGGATTTTTATTACTTTATTAGCCTCGTGTTCCTTTTAATGCGATAAAAACAAATCGTCGACTTTTATACGTTCCGGGAAGGGGCTAGTGTCAAAAAACAGTAGCATTTTTATAGCTTAATCGCGTGTGTTTGTTTTAAGTAATTTATTTATGTTAGCACTAGTTTTTGTTGATTGTATTACAAAAGTTTTTGTTCGATTTTGAAGAGAGTTCCGAGAGCCACCAAAAGGAAATTTTTGGTGACTTTTTTTTCATGTTTTTTTTTTTTTTTTATTGTATAGGTTGGCGGACGAGCATTTGGGCCACCTGATGGTAAGTGGTCACCAACGCCCATAGACAATGGCATTGTAAGAAATGTTAACCATCACTTACATTGCCAATGCGCCACCAACCTTGGGAACTAAGATGTAATTACACTGGCTCACTCACCCTTCAAACCGGAACACAACAATACAAAGCACTGCTGTTTTGCGGTAGAATATCTGATGAGTGGGTGGTACCTACCCAGACGAGCTTGCACAAAGCTCTACCACCGAGTCATGTATCTGCGAGTTAATGATTTAACAAGATTACTGTTAATAAAATATTTTATGTGTCACTTTTGTTCGTCCTATTTAGCAACAATACAAACATCATTATTATTTACTTTACCTTTTTATGCCTTCTTAATATCGTCTCCCAATTTAAAAAAAAATGAACATAATGAAATTGAAATAAAAAATATATTATTTTTGTACACCATAAAAAATGTTTAACACATTCAGATTAAAAATATTGCAAAGGCTTAATTTAAAAAAGTACTGATATTTTAGGATCAAAAGTGGCATTTAATTTTTTTCTAATTTCCCATCCACCCCCATACTTAGAAATAAAACATTAAATATAAGAATATATCTTAACGTGTTCGTAAATCATTAGTTCTCGTAAATAATTATATCGGATAATAAATTAACATTACACACAGAATGTCAAAATAGTGTCGGATATAAACGGAGAAAAAACAATAACAAATTGGCCATAAACCAAAAACAACCGTTTTGTCTATGATTTATACTTTTTTTTGTAACAATAAAACTGAGGTTGCCTTTTCAAAAAGGGAACAGTGGTTTCGATTAAGTCATATATTATCTGCAAATTGCCACAGATAATATCAATGTATTAAATTTCTGAATCTTTAGACGTATTCCATTTTTTTTTGGCAATTTATGTCTAAGGGATGAAATGTACGTCATGCAAACGGTCCGAAATGGTGGGAAATGACACAAAAATTCCATAACACGAAATCACGATAACGTTACATCATAAATTGTCAAAGTTCATTAAAATATATTCTAATCCGTTATACTTCTTATTAATAAAATAACAATGACAACTATTTATATATATATTTCATATTATCTGTTAAGATCTTAGAAGTATTGCAATAGTTAGACTCTTAAAAGAAAATATAATGTTTTTTTGTGGACGAATAGTAACAAATAGCAACATTAATTTTGATGAAATTCAACAGATTACAAATACATTTGATTATTATTCAGCTTCTGCTTTGTATATAATAGGGTCTATATTTACTATGAGTATAGACATAACGAACACAAGTTCTAGAAAGTTAATTTAAATTAAGCAAAATCTATAACAATAGAAACTAACTTTGTATTCATGTGTTTGTGTTCACGGATAAACTACAGAATCGATTTTGAGAAAAAAAGATTCTATTATCATATATACCAAATTTTAAATATATCTATTTATTATGATCCAGTGGATGAAAAATATGTATCTTAGACGATAATCGCTTATTCAAGTCCGACTGGAGCGGAGTTTATATGTCCTATTTTTTCGTTTATAAATAATTTTAAATATAGTGAAAAATTTAGTATGTTGCGGATGTAATGAGTTCCGAAGCCCACGCCTCACGAGAATATATATTTGCCAATGTTTATTGTTATAGTACAGTATTGTTATAGTATATTTATATACTCTTTTTTTATAGGTAGGTTGACTGACAAAGTGGGCCACTTGGCTGAATGAGGAGGGACTGGCATGATAAAAAATATTAATCACCACTTACATTGCCAATGCGCCACCAATCTTGGGAACTAAGATTGGCGGCGCTATATCCCGCGTGCCTGTAGTAACACTGGCCCACTCGCCCTCAAAACTGGAACACAACAATAATAAATACTGTTTGGCGGTTGAATTTGAAATAAATAATATTTTCTAAACAGTTTTTTTTTAATTCTTAATTAGCCTTAGTTATTGGACGGTGCCTACTAAATCACTCCACATAATATTACATACAATATTTTAAATCATGGAATACGATTTTAGATTAGAAGATTACAGTAGGTAGTCCTAAACGTGACTTTTAACACTATTAGGGTACCCAAAAGTAAACACTGGCCAGCGAGAAGACCATTTTTCACAGCGAGACTTAATTTTTGTCCGATCGTTTTTCATCTAACCCTAACGTCAGGCCCTCGGGTGAAGTGAGGTAAGTCTATTACGGGTGGATCTGGTGATTCTATAGACAGAAAACGTTTTGTATTCATTTGGACTAAAATAATGTAGCTTAAAGGCTTTTTTCTCGATGGAATTGAATTTGATTGTGTCTAGAATTTATTTTCTTATAAAAATAATTTTTAAATAATTTATTTTTACTGCTGCTAATTTATAATATTTATCTAATTATACCATATACTTAAAAAGAAATTATTAAAGTAAAGTACAGTGTTATTCATTTAGTGATAAAATAAATTAATAAAACTTGGTTATACCATTTTATTTTACACCGAATTGAAAGGTCGTGTTTTGTCCGTGCTTCGAATAGAATATAACGCAATTTGTTTAGTGACAAGGTGTCCTTCCAAAGACTAAGTATAGTTAAAATAAAATTTAACATTGACGTTCTTATAAACACATATTTATTAAAATAGCTAAAATAAGCTTATAAAATAAGGTAATTATAACGTTGTTATGCTTGATGGTATGTAATATGTATGAGTTATCTTATCTTATGATGATTGTTATAAGAATATTAATATCCTTTATTAGGCCTTAACGGCCGTTCAAAAATTGCCATAGCGGTCGGTATTTCACGACCACACGGCGGGGTATTGGTAAAGTTTTCAACTAGCAATAATCGCACCTCGGATTAACCTCATTGGTTACGATATTGCCTCTGCGCAAAGTTAACGTTATCATCGGAGCGTCGATGAGTTATACTATCGAAGTGAACCAAACGATAGCGCGATGTAACTAGACCGTAGCGCCATCTCTTGGCAGCACATCGCAACTGACGGAAATAAAACAAATTATGTGTCACACTGACCATCAGTGACGCCTGAAATTGCGTCAAAAGCTATTTAATTTAAATTTTTAAAAAGAGAAACGATGCAAATTTTATATACTATGTTGCGATTGGACGATTCGATGGCCGAATTTCTCCGAACGTCAAAATTCAAATTGTACCACGATCACGCGCGTGGACCGTTAGTGCACATTTCAGAAATAGAACACGCCGGCCATACTGAGTGCTTGGCCAGTAGCGATACATGCCCAGCTTATTAAACAGACTATTTATTTTATCGCAGTCAATAAAGTATGCATAAGGCGCGCAGTGACCGCATACGTTCCCGTGAAAATGGCTATAAAGCGGCGTATAATAGACCTAGTCAATGATATTACGAGACGGCTTCGCACATGCATGTTAATCCCACATTCCATTTCGTATAAGCAAAATATAAACCAATGTATGTAATTTTATATCCAAAACTATACACTCTGTTGCTCAAACTATGTTTAATTAGTAAAATAGTTGCTCATTTTTTTCTACAGGGGTTGGATAATGCTATTACACATAAAACTCTTTATATTAAGAGCGGTTGTGCGAGCGTTTGTCAATGTCCCCCGTTTTAAGACGGATACAATGGAACCAGTTTTACTTGAACCTCATACAAAAATGATTCACATCCCTTCATAATCTTTTGTTTCGAACGCGGGGCTCAGTTTGTAATGGTTACAGGATACAAGAGTCATTTCTCATGTCAGATTCTGGTGATACCACGTCTCATAGTCTGATGGACAGAGATTTGTGTAATACAACCTATGAATATTTTTACTGTAATATAACTTTATGACAGAAAAAAAAATAACAATACAAGAAAAAAAAAATTACAATTTTTTAAATGTAATTCACTTTTTATTTCGGCAAATACAAGTATTTTTTATTGTTTATTTAAAAAAACAATGAACCAGTATGCCAGTTTGTAAACATATTTTATATTTATTATCTGTTCCGTGTAAATATAAACTAAAAAAAATATATATACTAATTTATTAGCGTAAAATTATTCAAAAATAAAATAACATTTTCAAAATCCATTACAAGTGTATGAATAACAAGGTACAAATCGCACGTCAGCCATTAATATAACCCCGCCACAGAACATAAATAAACATTAAAAAGAAACCGCGGGAATTCTTTTAAAAAATTCATCGTGATTTTTCTTCAAAGAGTTCGCACCTTACTTAGCCTTTCCTTGGGGTTTCATCTTTTCCCCGTATCAAATTTACATATTTCCTTCGTAAATTTTGTCTGTCTGAAGATTATAAGTTTAGGGCAACGCTGCCTCGGGGAGTTGACTGCTTTGAGACGAATATTTTTCTCCTTTCATAATTAACACTTCAAACACTCATCAATACTAAGTTCTTAAATTATTGAACACGATCCTCTCGATTCAACGTTTAAAGTACCTATTGCACTTTGGTATGTTTAACAAACTTCTATTTAGTGGCAATATTAATAAAAAAAAATAAAAATATTAAATCATAGTAGGATAAGCAAGCTATTACGTTTTTCAACATTCTTGGAATCTATTCTGATAATTAAATATCCCTTGCAAAAATACCAAGGCTTGGCTTGTAACTCACTAAGTAAAGCTTTCCTGAGAACTGCCTTAACACTGCACTTTTCACAGACAAGGACAAGCGAATCGAAGATCAGGGACAATTCTACTAATCTATAACGATTATGACACGTTCCCGATTCAATTTCAATCCAACTTTGACTATTCTATATTTATTCGGATCGGAACCGAACCGACGTGGTATTAACATACCGTTATTTTAAAACTAAATTTAATTATTAGCTATTGTGCCAAAAGTCAATAATTAAATTAAAGATAAGGAAAACGGATAAATGGCAACAATTCGAATGCGATAAAGTGACAATTTATTAGTAGAATTGCCTCCCTGTCATCTAATTTTCAAATCAGCTGACAAGCTCTATCTATGATGCACTGTCAAACATAATGGAAGTTTCTAGAAATAAACACGGAAGCATTAGATATGACAGAAAGTCATAAAAAAATTACGTGAATTGAATAAACTGAAATAGTATTATTAAAAATAATTTATAAACGGAAAGATAATAATATAATCATTGTCGAGTTCATTTATAGTCAACACTAATAGAATTTGCATGAAGTATTATAATAAAGTGCAATAAAATAACTGGACAAAAGTCTCCTCTCATATGAAGAAGTTTTAAAGATCATTCCACCACGCTGCTTACGAAGGTTTTAGTAAATATATTTACAAACATGCTATATTAAAATTATCCGTACAATAATTACAACATTCATAAATACCCAAAACTACCCAACTAACTCAAAATACTCGGATTAATTATTATTAATTTTTTTGTAAGTATTGCAACTGTTTGCAAATCTTTTGAAAGAACACAATGTTGCACTTACACAGTACTTTACATTGTCATCGTTTTAATTATATTTTATTATTTTTATTACATGTTTACTTTTAAAATATTCAGTACGCACTGTCTGTTCACACCTATAAGTTACGTGTTCACAGAGAAGAAAATATTCTACATGTTTTTATAATTCTGTAATAAGCGTGTGAATTCATTGTTTGGTTTAGTTAAACATCGATTTATCTCATTCTTTCATCAATATGACATTCGAAAGAAAGAGACACAGCATTGTTTAACTAATCACCTAAATAACATCTGAATTTGAATCTGTAAAACCTAAAGCTGCGTCTACACTAAAGGTAATTTGGTGTCTTTACGTTTGATTCGTACGAAATATGGTACAATAATAATCTATTGACCATGACTTTATGTCAATAATAAGTGTATAGCAACGAACTATTTAATATTCACAGCATGTAGAATCAAATCTGACAGCTAGTCAGTAATATACAAAACTAAATGTGAGAGTCACTTATAATTCCGACCATCTATGGTAGCGATGTATGACGACACTGACGAAGACATTAATCAAATAACACATTCAGGTCAGGAATCGAATCGACTACCGCTTCCTGTATACCCAACAGTTGGGCAACATTTATTAAAATCTTACAATGTAGGTAAAATGATAATGGACTTTATTTTCATAAATATATAGTTCATTTTAGCATTGATGTAAAAAATCTTTATATGGGATCAAGATATCTTCACCATTAAAGTTTATGGAGAAATTATCACAAGTAACCTGACCGAATATGCTTCGAAGATCATAAATATATTCAAACAAAATTGTTATTTATTTATAAAAATTAACAATTGAATAAATTAATGTATAAATTATAATATCCGAAAACTTTAGTGCTATTCTGAAAGAACCAAACTCGAAACTCAATACAGAAAACGGTGAATGTCAGAAATTGATATGCGAAATTGACCATAATAATTATAACATTTCAAGAATACACGCATCAAAATTGCATATCACAATAAGTCGGTTGTCAACATTTCAAACCGTAGTTGTGAGTTTACGTTCTCACAGAATATAACCGTCTAACAAAACCTACGATCTTCGATTAGAACGATATGGTCTACCCAACCTTGATTTCAACGAAATTTTGGATACAGTTAAAATATTATATTTTTAATACCGTTTTGAAACTGAAACTACTTATATTAAAATGTATTCATAAAAAATCGCTATCTTTATTAAATAAAATATCAACGGTCATGGTGTCAGCTTAAAAAGTATTATCGCGATATATATACTAATAAAAATAAAGATTAGCAAATGGCTTGCACGATCGTTTTCTTAAACAAAAACAAAATAAAAAAAAAAGAAAAACGACATTGACATAGCTAAAAATGATCGCATTAAAAAAATAGATGTAACATAAATTCTTTTAAAAAATAACTTCAACCTATATTAACCGGAAAACAGAACATCGCCCCTTGTAAGCAACCCTTAAGTTCGAAATTTAAAATGTCCCCTCAGATAATAAAAACTACGGTTAGAGTGCCATAGACAATAAGGCGATCATAAGACAACCCTCTTGAGCCAAAACGAAAATCCGATAAGGGTGAATCGTCACGAACCTTATGATGGTTCTTTCACTAAGAATAAAATTTAAAAAAATGTTACTGTGAATAAGCAAATTTTAATTAAGATGACTATTGACCAATGATCTTTCAGATTAAAGTTAAATAAGTTAATTTGACTTAGATGGATTTATTTTTAATTATTCCTCTTCAATATACAAAAGATTATTAATTAATTAATTAATTTACTTAGCGACATATAAGGATCCACAAATATTTAATGTCGATCATCGATTATAATACGATTAATGTTTGGTTTTTTAAATACTCCCACGGATCTCTAATAGAGATGAAGGTGAGACTGGCGGTAAATTTAAACAATACTCTACCAAATGATGTGCGTCGGTACCCGAGTGCTTTAAATTGCCGTTACGAGTTATTGCGTTTTTATATTTGCGTGTTTTTTTTATCATTTCCATTTATACAACGTAATGTTATGTTGCTTATATGTTTATATAACTAATTTTTATGAACTTCAGTATCAGTATCGATATAAAGGCTTAAATATAATCTATAACATTTTTTGTTTGCTGTTTTTCAACTTTTTGAATCTTGATAATTAATATTTATAATTTACTAAATTGCTTGTTAAGCTATACATGAATTAGCTTTAAGTGGAAACTTGATTGGTTTCTGTACCTACGGGTTAATTGTTGTATAATGTATGTGGTGTTTACTGTATGTTTCACAAATTAAAAAGTAAATTATATAGTATTTGTGACATACTTATGTAAAATGAGATATAATTTCTTGGGAAATGAAATAAATCGATTTCAATAAATTATAACTTTCTTATTCTATTTCAATCTGTAAAAATATTGTTATTGAATATCCGTTATTCGAAAGGAAAGAGGCACAACCAATAGATAAATATAGATAGCTTAAAAAGTTATGCATAATTATGTACTCGTATATATCAATGAAAAATCTAAAAGATTATTCGTCGGTATTCATTAATCAAGTTTATTCATAAATTATTATAAAAACTCTGTCTTTATTAGTTACAGTCTCTGAAATAACACCGTTCAAAATAAGTTCACAAATATTTTTTATTATAATTAATATGCATTCTGTAATTTCCAATAATTGAAATGATTTTCAGCCTTATAAACGTTGATTAGTGACTGATTTAGTAAAACACTGATTTCGTTCTTACTTTCAATATTGATGTGACATTCGAAAGAAGAAGACAAAAATAGCTTAACTAATCACCTTCGATTTGTACATGTATTTTTTTTATAGCATAGGTATGTGGACGAGCTTATTGGCCACCTGATGGTAAGTGGTCACCAACTATAGACATTAACATCGCTTACATCGTCAATGCGCCACCAACCTTGGGAACTAAGATGTTATGTCCCTTGTGCCAGTAATTGCCTCACTCACTCTTCAAACCGGAACACAACAATACAAAGTACTGCTGTTTTGTGGTATAATATCTAATGAGTGGGTGGTACCTACCCAGACGAGTTTGCAGAAAGCTCTAGCACCAAGTAAAGTATCTAGTATTAACATTTTTTATAATGTAATCATGTCACGTGTAATTTTGTCGTTAGTTCAAATAAAATACAATAAAAAGAAATAAAGAAGACTTAAAACAAGCAATTCAAAAACCCTATTCCAAGTAAAAGCAAATGATAGCCAATAAAAATAATAAGGGAGGCAATCCTTTTCCGTAACAACTGTAAGGGCGTGTTCACACTCCCCAGGCACCTGCCGCGACATATTTATAGCGATCGTTTAAAATTCGCTTCAATAGGCACAGATTGACTATCAACGTGCTATCTGCTTGCTATTTGTATATATACATTTATAAAAAAAAATAAGATAAATGTCATAGATACAGGTCTGAAATTATTTTATTTTATTATTTTGCAAATCAAACGGTTCAAAAATTATAAATTTAAATTTTTTTTATGTAACTTATCAAGTTTAAACGCACTGATTATATTTTTTAATTTTAAATATATGTTGTCTTTAAATTATATTTGTATGTTTTTTTATAAACATACATAAGAACTGACGATATTGTCAACAAAATAGTCAAATCGTTGTTATATTACGTTTTTTCGAGTTTGTATTAGTTTAGGAATTTTTCTATTATACCTTTTGTTGCACCCAATTTACAAACATATAAAAGAAAATGTAGGCCTTATCACTTAAAGTGATCTCTTTCAGCCAACCTCTATATAAGACACATATTTTTGTTTTTAGCAGAAACATTAATCAGGCGTATTGTGTTATCAAATTATAATTTATTAAATATTATTAGGCGACGCTTTATGGACCGGACAAGGTCCGGTTTGAATGTTTATGGGGAAGGAAACTTTCGATGAACACAACAAATATCCTTTCCTAATAAATAATATGTAAATTTCAATCAAACGAAACAATTCTTTATATATCTAAGAATGTAAATTGGCAACTCTACTACTAAATTTTTTCTAGTCGGTAAATTCACAGAGATTTATCTTAAGATTTTTATCCCACCAATAAAGCGTTTAACATTTTTACGAAGCTGTCGTTTGTAAATTTAAACAGATGTCGAAGGGAGCGCCCTCTTCATATATAAATGAACAAAAAAAAACGCTGTTCATATTTCGCGATTTGCAACGAGTCTGAAAAAACGATTTATAAAATCTTACGTAAAGGCGGATAAGATTCATGAATATTATTTATTTTTTAAATTCTGATAATATATGACTTAAGCTTCAGTATGGATTTAAAATAAAAACGTCATATTTTATTATTTAAATGAATTAATGGAAATACTGTTAGCATTACACGAGGTCATGATTAATCTATACAGTAGCTATTTTAATTTTGATTTATTTCCTTATTTAAGTCCCGAACTGAGATATTTATAATATAAATAAAACTGAATTATTTTATGTTTTACGAAATTTATTAATTTAAACAATTCTTAGGAAACATATAATTGATTTAAAAAGTAAACTAATTTATTTATATTAAAAATCTCACAAATTTATGATTAACGCTGAGCGATAACTTTTGCTTTCATTAATTTAAATTTTAATTATAACACAAAGCTTAACGATACTTTCAGATTTCATAGAAAAAGATTCAAAGGTTACTCCTTTCGGCTTATCTAAATATTTTAAAAAGCGTCATAATTAAAATATAAATAGCAAAACTTTTAATTGCTGGAACACTCGCATCTAATATTGCTCTAATTTCGTTGCTACCTTTTAAGTCTGCGTAAAGTCTTAATACATAATAGACATTTTAACCGTAGTCGGATAAGTTCAAGTACTCACGCCACGTCTTCAGTCGCGATGGAGTTTCCAAGACAATTTATATGCTAATACGATCTCGAGTTACCTGCCGTATATTGGTACGAGGAACAAAATTTTACTACAGAATTAATAATTTATTAAATTTATTCAGATAATCATTACTCTTGTAACTGAATATATTTAAATATAATAGTATTATGTAATCAAATAGTTACGAAGCTAGTAAAATTATAGTTATTGCAATAATCTATTCGACTCTAAATAAAACTTTTGTTGTTGACGTCAAGGGGCGCTCAGAGATCCAGCTCGCTTGTATAGTAGATTTTTTTTAATTGTATGGATAGGCAGACGAGCATATGGGCCACCTGATGATAAGTGGTCAACAAAGCCCATTGTAAGAAATTTTAACCATCGCTTACATCGCCAATGCACCACCAACGCTGGGAACTAGGATGTTATGTCTGTTGTGTCTGTTGTTACACTGGCTTACTTACCTTTCAAACCGCAACACAAAAATACTAATATTGCTGTTTGGCGTTAGAATATCTGATGACTTGGTGGTACCCAGACACAAATGCACAAAGCCCAACCACTAAGTATGGTATTATGTAGTATGGTAGTAGTCTGTAGTTTTCACTTCTGTAACACTTAAAGAACTTCTTTTTCAAAACCCAAATTAGCAGAGGTTTAAAACAGATATGGAAAAAATAATATCAAATCCAATTTCTACGTAACTTACCTATACCTTATAATGGATAGTTATAAAAGGGCACGATACAGATCAACAATACAAAATCGATTAAAATTATTCTTTAAATTTATAATAATAATAAGCCTTTTATTCCATGCAAAAAAAAGTAAGATACATACATAGTTTAGAGAAACAAAGAAAAAGAAGATATTATTCACACGTATTTAACTTCTTGTTTTTTTTTTTTGAATAGTATATAATATATAAGTACATATATAAGTTTGTTTGCATGAACCCCTCCTCAAGTAAGGGAGAAGGCCTCCTCTAAAGAATACCATGTGTCTCTATCTTGAGCTATTTGCGCCAGCAGCTATTTTTATCAACTCATCTGCCCATCTCGTGAGGGATCTTCTTTAAATTAAACAGCTTAAAATATCAGAAGCAATTTTTTTTAGATTTAATCTCGACACTACTACTGCAAAAAACAATATTTACTAGTACACTCGTTTGCATTTTTATCAGCACCCGATTATGTAACTTCAGCTCAATCGATAACTAGTAACTTATTTAAAATTCGGTTTTAATGTCTGACCCAGACTTACTAAAAGGTGAAAATACTTCTTAAGCATTAATGTAACGCAAGCCGCGGGCAGTATTAACGTCTGACATATTGTGAAGTTATCAAACGAACTCACCCCGGTTGTTTATTAACCTTGTCGATATCACGATTGGGGTGAAATAGACAAATTGGAATAACAAATGAGATTCTGTTTCGAAACAATGAATAATTACAATGTTTGTGTTAATATTTATCTTAAACTAGTTTTCGACCGCGGCTTCGCACGCGTGTTATTTGGGGCTGAGTGTTAGATATACAAAAGAAGCCTTTCTCCTTCAAGTACAAGGTTGCTTCATACCAAATTTCATTAAAATCGGTTCAGTGGTTTAGCTGTTAAAACGTAACAGACAGAGTTACTTTCTGAGAACTGTCTGTAAGGTTATAATTCAAAAAATCTTTGGTCTAAAGGTCTTCAACCTTAAGGTGCTGATTTCAAATACCAGATTGGGTCAGTAAAAAGTTATTTTTATCTTTCAGAATTTCTCATTAGCAGACCGAGGTATGAAAGGTGACAGTTGGCAAAGTATTAATGTTCCTCGAAAAGCGAAATATCCGATGGTCTTGCGTCCGAACTTCTGGTGATTTCTCTTCCTATCAGATTATGAGACTGAGGATATAGCATATAACTAATGTACTCCATACCTATGTTTGCAAGATCACTTGTGAACTAAAAACTTCAAACTGCACTTCTGACAGTAGCTGTGATAATAATTATTTAATATGATTCATTACTATTACTACTATTTACGTATAAAGCTATTTTCTCGTCGATATAAGCAACTAATAAAGTAAATATATCGCCCTGTTTATAATTATGCTACGGGGCTTATATACATATATAAGACAAATAATTTAAAAACACCTAATAGTCGTTTAAAAAAATCCACGTAACTATTATCCGACAAATTTTAAAATACACTTACATATATATAGATTTTAGAAATATAATGTTCTTGTTAAGGGAACGTCGTTTTATTTTCTTCGATAGGTAATTTCTTAAAAAGAATAGATTACAAGGTACGTTAAGCTGTAACCCTTCCGTGGCTAATGGGCGAAGCTCGAGGAATTAAAAGTGTCCGTAGTTTGAGGGTTAAAGATTTTATTGTTATTGTCGTCTGCTAAATGACCGTGTTATATTCAAAGACGAAACTTCGTCGGATAAGACTTGAATATTTATCTTAAATTAAGATATTCTCGTATCTATTTCTTTCACAACAATGCATCACTTCGTATCTCATTTGTAAAACGTTGAAACCGATTGAAGGCGTTATGCTATTTTGATGCGTGTATCCTTTAAATTATATAATTATTATACCCAATATTCTATATCACTTACATATATTTTACGATAACGTTTTACGGTGAGTTTTGAGTTTATTGTTAAAGAATACTATTAAAAAATAATACTTATACATTAATATGTAAACATTGAAAAAGATTGCATATTTTTGTATTTATTATAAAAGCAAATAAAACTTTTATCACGCAATAGTATTGTGTAATAGATGAAAAAGAAATCGAATTACCTCTAAAAATGTTACAGTATTCGGTATGTAATTCAGAATAAAATTATTTCTATAATAAATTTCCGTAATAAATGCTGCGGTGTCACTGTGTTTATAAACAAAAAGTTGCCATCAGTACCTAAACAATTAGAAATTATTGTACAATCATGTAATTTGGAAAAAAAATGCACCGCGGTAGATGCTTAAAAGTTTTTTTTTATTAATACATATTTGTATTTGTACTGATTTTTTTTTTTGCAGATTTTGGAGTATTTTTCGCATTTTATTTCGCTCCGCGAATTAAAATTCCATTACATTATTTGTATATAATATCTATAAATATCCTAGAAATTCAAAAAAACTAAATTCAATATCTAACAAATAGCTAAGGTGCCAGATGAAAAGCGAATGCATTCAACTAAGATGAGTATGGTGAGATAGATGTTTGGGGTGAAGAGAATGGATAGAATACGAAATGAGTATGAGGAAGCTCGAAACCCTATAACAGAACAGCTGAAAGGAAATCGATTATAGAACAGCCGTATATGTCCCACAGCTGGGCGAAGGTCCCAGCATCTCTTGAGCAGAAGATTTGATTCTATTACACAGCTTCATGATGATTTCCTTCACCAACCATGGGATGAATTATAAACACTAATTAAGCAAATGAAAAGTCAGTTGGGCTTGTTCGAGTTCGAACCCGGAATAATATATGCAAGAACTAATTTGGAATATGAAAAACATAGAAAATAAAGCGAAATTTAAATTTTCCATAATCACGGAAGCAGCGGTATCAAAGAACAATCTTACGGCGGGAAAACAAATGGACGATCGATTTTTAAAAGAAAGTCATAAGTATGTATATTATTATTTGAATTTTGAATTCTGAGTAGAATGAAAGATTTTTATTACAGCCAGTATTTTTAAAAATCGAAAATTTCATCAGTAAGAATTTAAGAAAAATGAGGGCAAGGAAATGATGATGATCATAAAGACGATAATATCGAAGTATTACAAAATCAGATATTAAATTAATTGACATATTTAAATGAATAAGTAACCTCAATAAATAGAAAAAATATATAGCATTTTGCAGTACTTGCTATTGGTGTTCCGGTTTGAAGGGCGAGTGAGCCAGTGAACTAGTGATTACAGGGACAAGGGACATAATATCTTAGTTCCCAAGGTTGGTGGCGCATTGGCGATGTAAGCGATGGTTAACATCTCTTACAATGCCTATGTCTATGGGCGTTGGCGACCACTTACCATCAGGTGGCCCATATGCTATAAAAAAAAGTAATATAGCATTTTTTTTTTTTTTTTTTTTTATTGTATAGGTTGGCGGACGAGCATGTGGGCCACCTGATGGTAAGTGGTCACTAATGCCCATAGACAATGGCATTGTAAGAAATGTTAACCATCACTTACATTGCCAATGCGCCACCAACCTTGGGAACTAAGATGTTATGTCCCTTGTGCCTGTAATTACACTGGCTCACTCACCCTTCAAACCGGAACACAACAATACAAAGTACTGCTGTTTTGCGATAGAATATCTGATGAGTGGGTGGTACCTACCCAGACGAGCTTGCACAAAGCTCTACCACCGAGTATTCTATTATTTAAGCTATAAATTCTAATAAGATTAATAAAAGTTAAAAGCGGTATTTTTTTTGAGAATTAACTATTAAAAAGGTTTTAATATGCGAAAATATACGGCCTTACTGATAAACGAGTGATAACTTATTAGTTAAGCAATGTTGCGTCTTCTGTCGAATGTCAAATTAATAACGGCAGAGAGAAAAATCAGTGTTAAACGATACAGCCGTTTGTAAGTAAGGCCGGTAGTTAATAAACTTGTATACATTTTAAGGGTGAATTAATAAAATGTTTGCAATTCAAATAAAAAGAAATATAAGTAAATAACTTATTTAAAATTTTACTTAACCAGTTCTCTTGTGCATAGTATCTGAAACAAGTTATTTTTAATTAATATTTGTGAAATTTATCACTAAACAAAAACACTATAAATAAAATATATATCTGATCGGTCGTACGTTTTTCTCATCAGGAAATTGCCAGAGTAGCAAACGTCGTGACTTAGCGTACATAGCCTAATTATATTTTTTGAATACTTCATAATTTATCAAAACGAATAACGAAAAACGGTTTAATGTAAGCTCAGCAAAACGAACGCTTAAAAGCTTTTTTAAATCATACTTTAATACTGTGGCGCCATCTCTTAGCAATAAGATAAACTAACGGGATAGTTATCGTTGGTTTATCCTTATGATACAAGATGGCGCCACCATTACATATATGGTACTGATGAATATTGATTTTTATTTTAAGATTAATAGTATATTATGCTGAATTAGAAAAATATTTTTTATAAAAACAATAACAAGTACTGCTGTTTTGCGGTAGAATATCTAATGAGTGGGTGGTACCTACCCAGACGAGCTTGCACAAAGCCCTACCACCGAGATATCTTACTATTAATATTATTATTTACTATTATTATTTTATTTTAAATAAAATATCGGTTTCGACCGATTATCGTTATAAATACTCATAAATATTCGTAAAAAGGTGATTATACGCAGTGTAAATAATACATACAATATAAGGATTTCGATATTAAACAAATAATAATTGAACTAATACAGGTGTTAATAAAATAAATGACAAAAACAAGACACTCAAGATATACGGTACAATGAATATATTAGAATAATAAATGAACACAGAACGCATTATGACGTTTTTTATAGATCCGTTTTCGTAATATCCTTACACATGGTAAGGATATTTTATGTAACATTTTTGAAGGCATGTGACATTAATGTGTTAACGAAATATAAACACAATAAGCAATATTCTTATATTAAAACTGAGAACTATTGCAGCGAGAATCCCTTTTATTTGAAGTCAGCTAAAAACTAGTACACGTTTTTTTAAATATTTTCGTTATCACTTGACAGCTGTCACTCTTGCATAAAATTAATATTAGCAATAAATACAATATTAAAATTAAAATGTATGAATCGGAAAAAAAAAATTAACACCATTACAATGTTATTAATAGTTTTATACATACATATAATGTATCTCGTTCGGAATGATCGGTAATCGAACAATATGAAAGTACGCATAATGTACGCAAATTAATATGGGAATGCATCCCATGACCTTATGTTTGTATTCTGACCTTTACAAGCGAATTGTTGGAGTGAATATTTTCATGGGAACGTTATTGGAATTGAGATTCGCGTACCATTGGCTAATAATTATTTTATCTTAATACTAATCAAATGATTTGGTTTAGATTTCAAATTTCGAATCGCTTACTAATTTTATTCTATTAATGTGTCAATACACTAATTTTATTATATTATTTTCGAATAAATACTTCAATTTTTAATTCAATTATAAAATAATTTATTGCTAAAAAAGTGCGTTTTATTTCATAATATTTTTTTCATACCACCCCTAAAATTAATTTCCAAATACGACCTTAAAAAATCATACCCTCCATCAAATCGACATTATGAAATAATAACTGCAGCACACCTTAATCTTATTACATTATAATAACTTGGAATAACTTACAGATGCTTTGTCAATCAGATTTATGGAACCCCAATTTTTCATCAATGGAAATTATGCTTCGAAAATTTGCATCGCCATCGGCGCCATCTATGAGCGAGTAGCATTACTAAGAACGACTTTGCCGATACAGTGCACTAATACGAGTTTCGGTTGTTTTAGCTTTTATTGCTTACATGTAAAGTCTAATTTTGAACGTTAATAAGTTTATTAAGAACAGATGCCAAGTTGTAATATTTTGAAGCATAAGATTAGGGTTTGCTCCGCAACGCCCTTTGCAAAAACAGTATGAATAATAATGCGATTTGCATAATATCGAAAGCTGATCTAACAAGGATATTTACTTTGATAAGGACTCCCGGAGTAGTTGATTTATGGACCGAATTCGATGGTTCGTAAGAAAAGTATTGCTTTAATTTAAAGACATTTCTTGCATCGTTCAAATTGTTTTGTTAATATATTTAAAAAACAAACAATTAACAATGTATATAGTAAAACTTACAAATAAATGTTAATCAACTAATTGTATCTTTCGTAAATTCTTGTTAAGAAATAACTTTTTTTAAAGTTTTTTAATATTTTTGCATTGCAGTTGAAACATTTGCACCCTAGAGAGTTAATGCAATAATCTTTATTAAAAGTATAGCACCTCGGCGTATTGGCTCTATTGGTGTCAGGAAGCTGGTTCATATTCCGCCCGGAAGATTGGAATTGCAGTTCGATGTGGAAATGCATTTAACCACCATTCTACACGGTCAAAATTCGTACAGTAGATATATATTTTTTTTATTTATACTTAAAGTAACAGCCCGTGAATGTCCCACTGCTGGGCTAAGGCCTCTTCTCCTCTTTTGAGAAGAAGGTTTTGGAGCTTATTCCACCACGCTGCTCCAATGCGGATTGGTGGAATACACATGTGACAGAATTTCAGTGAAATTTGACACATGCAGGTTTCCTCACGATGTTTTCCTTCACCGTCAAGCACGAGATGAATTATAATCACAAATTAAGCACATGAAATTCAGCGGTGCTTGCCCGGGTTTGAACCCACGATCATCGGTTAAGATTCACGCGTTCTTACCACTGGGCCATCTCGGCGTATTTATACTTAATGTAATATAATACAATTCAGTTATTTTAGAAGGACGTATATGTGTGTGTTTGTAGTGTGTCTGTGTAATGTAGATCTGTAATGTAAATGGTAATTTCGTCTCACATTCAAGAGCAAAAAATTATATCGAATCGTAACCGATGTCATCCAATGCGATAGCATAATGAACATCTGATTGAGTTTTCATTTAATTCGAGTTTTTATTTATAAGTAATAAAAAACTACACAACAAATATATAAATGTTATAATAAATATTAAATGAGCAATTCTTGTACATATGTATTTATTTCGTGCATGTCGGAAACGGCTCTAACGATTTTCTTCTAATGTAGTATTTAGAAAAGGTTTCGCTTTTATCTATCTTGTCTAAAGGAAAGCAAATTTTCACAAAATAAAACCCAACAAATCTCGGGTGTAGGTACTAAAGATATAAAGGGATTCAAATCATTATATTTTGTTTATTTTATGTTAAATTACGTACTAAGAAAATGCTATTAATAAGATATATTCTTTTAAAGTTTTTTTGTATAAATTTGTTACGTAAGCTTGATAAATATGCATGATTATTTTCATTCAAATTGAACTAATAGTTACCGAATACTTTTATAAACTTATCTAACAATAGAAATATAAACTAAACGAATTAAATATTATTTCTTAAAACGTTCGAATGGCATACATTTTGAAAACAATCTTATTAAAATTCATGCTACTACTCAGAGGAAAACACATCAAGTATCAAACATGTTCAAGAACACTACACAAGATCGAGTCGCCTCTAGATGTCCGTAATGACCGCGCACTTTACATAATTCGGCGATGCTGACCCGACCTTTATGACCTCCGACTGATACCACCCTACCACCCCACTGGACTACCATTTTCAATATATATGAATATTAGAAACAAATTCTTTTTCTTATTTTGATTTATTATTGAATGTTGTAATTTTAATAAAATTTTTATTATAATTAAAACATTGGATGTTTTTCAACAAATTTGGCAGAAGTACATGAATTATTACTATTAAATTATGATCAGTAGTGTGAAAAAAAAGTTAATTATAAAAGAAAGTCTAAAATTTAAGGGTCAATTCGTGATTTATTTTTATTGAGATACTTTATGTGTAATATGTTTTTGATTAATATACAGTACACAGTAACAGCCTACGAATGTCCCACTGCTGGGCTAAGGCCTCTACTTATCTTTTGACGAGACGGTTTGGAGCTTATTCATGTGACAGAATGTCAGTGAAATTTGACACATGCAGGTTTCCTCACGATATTTTCCTTCACCGTCAAGCACGAGATGAATTATAATCACAAATTAAACACATGAATTTCAAAATTTCAAATTTCTTAAATACATGCATCAAAATATAGTATATCAGCATACGGAATAGCACTGTCGTATACAGTCTAAATGAAATCCTAGCGTATATTATAAATGCGGAAGCGAGTTCAATCCGTGAAACAACAAACAAACAAACAAAAATTACAACAAACAAACAAACAAAAATTTGTTTGTTTGTTTGTTGTTTCACGGATTAACTACTTAACCGATAGTCATGCAATCACAACATTGTTTTTATTAAAAATATTAATTATATGAAGTTATTAAAAATAAACATAATAAATAAAAAAATCACAAACAAAAAGCAGATTTAAATATGAACGAACCTATGTGGGTTCATAGTTAGTTAGTTCATAGTTAGTAAAACCGCTGTACAACTAATATGATTATTATCATATTAGTTGTACAGCGGTTTTAACTATTTACAGAATAATTTGTCTCATTCATTCGAATGACAAATAACTAATGAAAGACAGAGAAATCTGCAAGGCGCTAAATATTCAGTTAATTGCATTTTGACACGACAGAAGGATCAATTTATCTTAGTATTATGTTAAAACATACAAACCACAGACGGACGAGGTGATAATGTGCTTAATACGTAATATTTAAAATGTTAATAATATGTATCTCTACGATCAGCTGGGAAGGTGGCCGGACTGATTCCTATTAGCTTGGAGTTCGGAACGGAACAAAAACTTAAGACATAATATTAAACTGTAATATTCATTAAATGCTAAACGTTGATAAACAATTAAACGTACGAAACGATCGAGAATTGATGACATTGGTTCCGTATGTATTCTTAAATTTTTCAATATAATTTTTTGTGTCAAAATATTAGCGCTCAATACACGGTAAGGACTAACTGATACTTCAAATGTCAGATGAGTAGGCGTAGGATTTCAAGCGTCAGATGTACGCCTAAGATTTCGAGTGTTAGATGACGTCAGCATAAGATTTGTTATTTTGAGTGCGTTAATGTGTGTTAATATCGTACATGAAATCATGCTTATACATCAGTTCTCGTGAGTTGGCATTCATAACATTTATTTTTAATCTGCAACGAAAATTGCAGTCACAGTTCATCAGCGTCAGAGTTCTCGTGAGCTTAATTTGTATTTATAATACATTGCCTGCTTAATGGAATAAGCGTCCAAACATTTACTATGGGAAAGGTGGTCTTAGTCCAGTAAAACTTTCATTTAAGTTTCATTTAAGATATCATACGAAATCTTACTGTAACCATTGCTGAAAATTTTACTTGCACATATACGGACGATTAGTTATTTTATGTCTTCTTCTTTCGAATATCAATGCAATAATGACAGAAAGAGAGAAATTAACTAAGCAGCCGCTAAGTAACGCATGTAAGCAAGGCAGATAGCTATTAACCATTGGCTAATATAAAATCTGTATAAAAATTATTAAGATTTTTGTTTATTCTCAGTAGAATCATTGTTGAATATTTAAGATAGTATAAAGAATACACGAAATTAATAAATATAATATACAATATATGTATATTATTAAGGATATGAACATACACACATTATTGTGTTTTTTTTAAATTTGTTTTGTAGTTTAGACTTAATTTTAGCTATCATCGTATATCATATCATCATCAGCATATATCATATCATATCATCATCTATCATAAGCAAGTCAGCCAGAACGTTGGTTTTTATATATTATAATTGATGATTCATAGACAAATATTTACTTTAAATATTTAACTTCAAATGTAACTTAAAAAATTATCAAATCGCGTCTTGCAGTGTTCCAAATGAAGAAGATAAAACGAAATAATGTTATAAATAAAGACTGTAGTGTATCTTTTTGCCCAATTTCTTATGGAAAGTTATTCTAATGAAGATTTTTAATTTCGATGAAAAAGTTTTCAAGTAATTTCGTCATATTTCACTGCGGAACCTAAAAAGTGAAATGTAAGCGCAGCAGGACCTGTCAATCAACGTCCCTTCGTTATTTATATTAAAAATGTCGTTTTTATGCGCACGCGCATAGCTTTAAAGACAGAAGAGAGCGATAACGAGCTGCTATTGTGGTGGAAAATAAAAGTATTATAAGACATTTATGTTTCGCAAATATCGTTTTGAAATAAAAATATGATTGAAAATAATAAGCCCGCATGTTTTTCTTCTCGATCTTATATTAGTTACTTTCTAGTCTGCTGTATCCGTATCAACGACCAATACGTGTCTGAGTTCACTCTTATTCTCTACCCTGAGCTACGAACCGAATACCTTTTGATAAGTACCTACTAATTCCACAAAATCAAGATTCCGGTTAAAGCTAGTATTTTTTAAGACATTAACAAGTACTGTTTTTCAAAATGTTAAATTGATGTTTGCATTGCAATTTGGATTTCTTCTTCAATTCAATCTAGATTTGGAGTGAAACAAAACATCGGTAATGTCTTAATAAATTGTTGAAACGATAAACTTTTAAATCTACCTCTCCGATATTATAATTGGCCATAATTGGCCATCATACAAACAGCACTACCATGCAGTCGCCAGGAGAACGTAAAAAAATGTTCATTACATTTTTCAACGCGACATATTAACTAAGCCCAAAAACTTATATTCACTTCTTCGGAGCAGACTGGTGGTAGCAGCTCTAAGGCATATTTTCAAAACGATAATTATCTTTTTTGGAAAATACAGTGGAGCATTTACAACCTTTTACAATATTCAGTTAGGCAGGACGTTGCCTTATTTATACATATACGGCCTAACTTTTAAGTGATGCTTAGCCACAGTTCAGTTAAACACTGACTTCTCTCTTTCCGTCATTATTGGTTAGACATTAGAAAGAACAAGACACAGCGTAACTGTCAATCACCCGTAAACAACATCATAAGGTCGTGAATGTTTTAGAACAAATATATTAAGCAATATGTAAATTTATAACATTCTGTTATTCCCTTTGAAGATCGCTACCGAATTACTTATTCCATTATGAAAACGAAAGGTCAGTGAGCAGTCCATTCCAGACAATCTAACCGCGTATTTACTGCCGACCAATTCCACTAAACAGCCCCCGATAGCTCTTGCTCTAACAAACGTTTATCGAAACTGCCCCGCATTTTATGAGACATAACCGTCCACTCTTCGACTATCTGATGCATTTTTAGATTCGATTTTGGGTTAAGACAATCGAATGTTTGTGTTGTCCAATGTGTAGGAGCCAGCGTTTTGATAAGTTTTATGAAATCAAGCTATCTAATGTAATTATAGGTTATGCATTAAATCGTGGCTAAAATATTATATTTCTGTTTCAATATAATATGGTTATTGGTGAACATATCAATTCGGACAACCGATCAGCAGAACAGTCGCCAAAATTGTATGCTACTTTTATTTAGGCTAGCTAAGTTTTTGTAAAAAAAATCTGTTGTGGTGTGCAATAAAGTATAAATAAATAAATAAATAACATAATTTCGACCCAACGACATTTTTTTGTTACAAACATAAATCCAGGATAAAGCCAGGCTTAACAAGTCAGTATTTAATATATGTATTATTTTCATTGCCATATGATATTATTTTCATCATTGTTATCAGTATCTGTGTATGTGTGTCTGTGTTTGTTTCTATTTTTATCTCTTTCTCTATCCTCCTCCTCGACCCTTCCTTATTTACAGTCCAATCATGTTTTTCATACTACAGTTTATTTCACTATTATTATTTTTTTTGTTGTAGATTGTTTTATTTCTATTTGATTGAAATTAAGCCGCCCAATACTTATCACTTGTTCCGCTCAACAAAAACCAATCTTCCCTGTATAATACAGTTTGCTGGATTAGGACAACCGTTGGTTTCCGTTCTTCTGCCGTTAGAGACTATCCCGGTAACGCTCCGAATGCTTTGCGGATAGTAAAAGCATACGATAAAAGAATTTTATTACACCAAGTTCAGGAAAAGCTTACGGTTTTCATAATAACTGCGGTATTCTTCACTTTTTGACTTAATTTTACGAATTTGATATATGTATGTATTATTTATAATATCGTAGAGTTTTTTCGCTTCTTATGTGCGTATGTCGTATGTATGTCTTATAAGCTAGTGACGAATCTGTTTATCTAACTTGGTGGTAGTGATTTGTGCAAGCTTGTCTGGGCAGGTACCACCCACTCGTCATATTTTACCGCCAAACAGTAAGATTTGTGGCGCATTGATACTGTAAGGAATTGATAATATATATAATAATAATAAACAGATGTTTATGGACGGTGATCAGTGGTGATTATCATGTGGCACCTTTGTCTGTCTGCCTTCCTGGATTATAAAAAATCTATAAAACCATTTAAATGTATGAACTGACTAGCCTGAAATTGAGTGTTAAAGAATAACTTTAAACCATAAGTCCACCTGTTTAAGCTATACTATTTTGGTCACACGACGCAGTCGTTACGCAGTAATATTCCTACAGACGTAGGCTTGTAAACCAATAAGCACACACTTATATCGGCTTGTCTGTTATTCGCCAAATATATAGAGAGTAATACTATAAATGCTGCTAGCATGCTTGCCACCATTCCTCGCGGATTAGTACAGTAACTATTTTTAATGTTTAATTTTAATATTTAAGACTTTAATATACATAACTCTGTAATAAATAATCATGTATAAGAAACATCGTTTAAAAATAAAAATAAAATCTACTTTAATATCAATGTTTGTTTATTTCTATGTGTTTCTAATCTGTTCGTCCAAATGTGATAAAACTGGTAAGTTGGAAGAAAATACAATTTTTTTTGTTTTTGTTCTTCAGTATTACCGTTTTATGTAGATTCATAATCTACCCGTGCGGAACTAGAACGGGTAGCTAGTTAACAATTAATATAACAATCAAAGTCGCGAACTGAAACTAGTTGTTAATAGAGTCCAGCAAAACCAAATGCAATAAATATTTCAAACCTCATACATTTCAAACGCCGCAAATGGCGATCCGCTGATCCTAGACATATAAAACAAAAATAAAATACAGCGGTCATGCTCTATTTATTATTTATCAATTGTATAAATTATTGAATTGGTACAGCCTAGCGTCTCGACCCTTGCTAACGTGGGGTCATTTTTACGATCGCCCGACGATTTCTACTTAACTTAATTCAACGCGTTTGCTTACGAATCGAGATCTTTAAACAACGTTTTGAATATTTTTTCATAAAGTAAGATTTTATTTTTTACATATTTACAGTATACATATGTATAATTTTAACGTCTTTTAGTTATTAAAAAAAAATTAAACCTACTTCAAAAAGTACCTTCAAGGGTTTTTCTTTCTTTCTTTACTATTAAAGTAGGGTTGACACATTTTATTTAAAAAAAAAAATCAATTTAAATCTCATTTTTTCTTCTGATTTATAAAAACGATTAAACACTTGTTATTTATCAATTATTATACCATAATTATCGGTCCAAATTTAAAAATGCAAGACGAAAAACGATATTATTTCAATATTTTATTGCGACTATCTTTTACTAAAATGCCTTAAAAAAAAAAACGTTATGAAACTTGGCTTGCAGATTATTTTAAAAATATAACCGTTTTCTTAGCTCTCCAAAAATGCATAACAACTAGGAAGTTATTTCAAAGAAACTGAAAAAAAAAATTGATCACAAAGGGAGCAGGCTTAAATTCGTATTCGAACTAAACTTAAAATCACTGTTTGAATATCATCCTATTTGGATGATTTAATGCGTACCTACGCCAATGCAGGAAACAAACTGGCAGATTAAGAAAAAAAAGAACAGAGTTTTCAAAGAGTTATTTTTTCGAAAACTTTTCACGCGTTCATTGGTTTTGTTTTACAAATTGGCGCCGTGTTTTTTGAAGCAATTACACTCACGATTGTAGGTTGATTTTTAATTTGAATTGAAATATGGAAGACCTTCGTCAAAATAAACAGCGTATGTTTCAAAATTACACAAATGAAGAATACGCCGATATTGTGTTTTGTTACGGCTTTTGCAACGGTAAAAACAGTAAAGCCGCCAAGATTATTCGCGTCGGTTTCCTAATCGCTGGCTACCACACGTATCAGTTTTTAATGGGGTGTATATGCGAGAAACTGGTAGCGTTCAGAGACAACAAATTAATACCGGAAGACCCCCAGTCCATGTTGTTAATTATGAAGAGGATATTCTACAAGAATTTATCGATGAACCAACCTCCGCCTATAAAATAATCAGTAGTACTTGTAGTAAAAAAGTATTCTATGTCCTTTGGGGCTTAAGCTAGCTTCAAAACAAATTTCATCAAAATCGGTTCAGTAATATAGCCGTGAAAGGGTAACAGACAGACTACAGCAGCAGTAGCATTCGTAAAGATTATTTTTACTACTTTATATGGAAGAAAAATGAGATACGTACAGCAGGGTCTCAAGACTATAAAAACTTTTTCATCATATCATAACATTAAGCAAATAACTCTTACAAATATGTCGCTACCTATCTATGGTTTACATTTTTTTTTCTTTAAGAAATTTATTTATAATACATTATAAGTTAATCGAATAAATCCTTCAGGTGGAGTTGTGTTTGGAAATCGATAATTTTCTTTGTCGTATAATTTAAAATACGGTGAGAAAAATCCACAAATACTTAACAATGTGCATTCACACTTTCTTGCTCCATCGCGAGCCTTATAATCGATAACTTAAACAGCTCATTGAAAAATCGGGAATTTGTTTGAAAAAAAACAAAATTGTGCCTTTGCTATTTTATTTTTAGGGTTACGTTCGATATATTTAGAATTATGAATTCCTGTTAACATCACTAATTCTTGTAAGTGACAGCCGAGTCTGTCTGTATTTTTGTTTGGGCTTATCTCAGAAACTACAATGGAAATATTATTTGCTTAGTGGTAGAGCTTTGTGCAAGCCTATTTCACCATATATTCTACCGCTGTACAGCAATACCTAGTATTTTGTTGTGGTTTGAAGAGTGAGTGAGCCAGTGTAACAGAAACTACAGTCACTAGAAAGATAATATTATAGCTCCCAAGGTTGGTGGCACATTGGCAATGTAAGGAATGGTAATATTTCTCCAATGTGGTGACCCACATTCCCGTCCGCCTGTATATTTTATAAAAAAAAATTATATTGGTTCTTTTTGTAAATAATTCTCGATTTAAAGTAAAGTAAAGTAACAGCCTGTGAATGTCCCACTGCTGGGCTAAGGCCTCTTCTCCTCTTTTTGAGGAGAAGGTTTGGAGCTTATTCCACCACGCTGCTCCAATGCGGATTGGTGGAATACACATGTGACAGAATTTCGGTGAAATTTGACACATGCAGGTTTCCTCACGATGTTTTCATTCACCGTCAAGCACGAGATGAATTATAATCACAAATTAAGCACATGAAATTCAGTGGTGCTTGCAGGGGTTTGAACCCACGATCATCGGTTAAGGTTCACGCGTTCTTACCACTGGGCCATCTCGGCAGGTTCTCGATTTAGTAAGAGAAAATACAATTACTATAAATATTTAGAAATTATTAATATTGCTAAAATTAAGAATATATTTGTTTATTCTCTACGGAACCCACTATTTTGAACACACAATTTTACGACTGATATTAAAGGCTGCGTTAACAATCAGCCGTTGTATAATATCTTTTTCTCTCCTCTGATTCTATATGATTGCACATTTCACTAAACAACGTGAACTCGCTGAATTCGAATGGCATTCCTTAGCAACTTTTAATTTAAAATCCATCACACAATAATCAATCTTAGTACAAATAGCATAAAGTTCATTTTCGATAGCCATTTATTTCCTTTCAGTTCCATCTACAATGGAAATTGTAATCTTTATGCACCGGTATTAAGATCGATTATTACGTGATAAAATCCGCATCAATCGTAAGGTCACGAATGAAATACTCAAAAAAGCATTTGATCTCATATAAGGTGTATTAGGTTCTTAATAATGGGCGGATTGCATTGTTACTGATGTTCGTATTGAGTGAAACCTTATCAGAAAATACCTTTTAAGAAAAGGCGCGAATCTCTTTTCTTCTTTGACTCTAAGATGAAAACTTCTTCTTTGTGATTTCTCAATTGTCTGATATGAACGTTTTTTTGATATATGAATATATTTAATAAAAATAAATGCGATATTTTTAATATTAAACGTAAAGTACACTCATCTATAAAAACAGTTTTATTTTAATATAAGCTTATACTCAAGTAAAGTAGAGTTTTTTTTTACATGTATTTTAAAAATATAGTTGTTTAACGTAATACGTGAACAAACACGCATACCCATATATTCTTACAGTTAGTGTTTCTGTAACCTTGTACAAACAAATACCTTTTATAATTTTGTAAAATACATAAGAACCAATTGGAATATTTACAGTATTATATATTTATTAACATGAGTAATAAGAGATTCCTTGATCCATACAACAGCGTTGTTAAAACAAAAGTCACGCCACGCTAATTCAAAATCGCCATTTTGTTAGCGGACAGAAAGGTAAATTAATCAATTATTGGCGCGACTTGTGATTTGTTTAATATGTTCAAATGTGTTATTTGGATTTTTAAGAGTATTTGAGTGAGTAATTTGCATCATTTTATATAATTTGGTGTTCTATTTTTACCACCAGTTCGAGGTTTTTGTAAAGTCAGTATCATTTCTTGATGCTAAATATTCACAATACACATATATATAAATATTTATCTCTTATTTTATAGCATAGCATTTATTTAAATTATATTAATTATAGTAAAACATAATATATGCATATCTAATGTAAAACTGTCATAAATTAGCAAGTTATTAATGAAAAATTACACAATCTAATGTGTGAAGTTTATAAGTAAGGAAGTGGTTGTACAAGGAGGTCGGTAGAGACAAAAATCCCAACTGAGTCGTCCGGCGAACTTTACGATCTAACGACTACGGCTTAATGACTCTTAATGAGGTCTTCCTAACTTCCTACTTTGTGAACTTGGACTGGCAACTTCGTAACTTGTGCCCATGTATTTCTTCAACGAAGCCATGGATAAATTAAAAGCCTGCGATGGATTGTAAATTTGTAATTATAATTTGCGTGATTGGTTAAGAGAAAATAGGATACAGTACTGATTGGAGGATGAATACATATGATTATATCCGTAGTGAAATTTTCGTGATGCAGTCTCAGAATACTTTCTCTTAACAAAGTAAGATTATGGCCAGTAGTTCTGTACGTTGGTTATTTTAGTTTTGCATAAAATTTGGTTATCTGTGGTACCTATATACTTATTTTAGGAAAGTAATTTAAGTAGCCTCATATATCGAATGGCCACAACTAAATGATAAATATTTTTCCTAACCATTGACCATAGACGTAGACACTGCCATCGTTATGCGCCACAAACTTTAGGATCCAATGTTATGTCACTTTTGCTTGTCGTTTCACTGGCTCAGTCACCGGAATAGGAACACTACAATACTAATTATTGCTGATTGGTTTACATGATAGACAAAGCATTACCAAATAAAAACCGTCGATCATATTGTTTATACTTACAAATAATGTAGGCACTATTATTTTTGTGTTGCTATGTATGTTAAGTTAACCTATAAGTGAGGTTGCAATTTTTATATTAAAGATTGTACTCTAAAATAAGTAACAAAATTGTATACAGCGTTGGCTTCCGATTTAATAAATTAAAATAAAATTAATATTATTTTAGGATCATCTATCATAATGTTGTTTATAGTACTTTAAAGTTGTTTAGGAGTCGAAGTGTCCATGTACATTATTTCCCATCCCTAGCGAAGTCCCCTAACACGTAATAAAACAATAATTAAACCCCGCTCGGGGGTCGTGAAAAAATCCAATGTCTTTTACGACAGTAGTCCTCAATGCGTGGCATTATTTGAGTGTTGATTATGCGTTCCTCATAACGCTATAGCTGAACATTTAATATGTAACTCTAAAATGCATATTAGTACATCTTTTATATTTGCGCAGTTTGCTACGAAGACAAATTAAGATAAAGGTTTAATATGAAACAGCCTCTTAATATCTCACTGCTGATATAAATCCTCTTTTCCTTGAGAAAATTTTCATGTTCATTAAAAATAAATTATATATATATATTTTTATGAAATAGTTTGGTTGTCGCGGACATGATAATTTAATGGTTACTGATAGACACTGCCGCTATAAGAATTACTTTCATCGCCAATGCGCCACCAACAATGGAAATTAAGATAATGTCTAGTATAGTCTAGTGCCTGTAGTCAGACTGGCTCACTCACCCTTCAAACCGGAACACAACAATACCAAGTAATACTGTTTTGCGGTAGAATATCTGATGAGTGGGTGGTACCTACCCACAAGAGACATAACATCTTAGTTTCCAAGATTGGTGACGTATCGGCGATGTTTTTTTTTTAAGAAATACACAATGCCACTGTCTTTTGGCGTTGATGACCACTTACCATCAGGTGGCCCATAAGCTCGTCCCTACCTACACTATTAAAAAAAATCATGTTCGAAGGATTCTTAGCAACATTTCAATCAGCCATGTGTACAGTGATTACTACCTACCCATTAATAATTTTCGTGATAATGTCCTTCTGACCGACATAGGCGACGGCCAATCTCAAGGGAGATTAGCCAACTGCACAGTGCACAGTACATATACCTAATTCATTTTCAAAACACAAATTTGAACTATGCTTTATATTTAATTTTAAAAAAAACGCCCTTGTTAACATTCATACATAAAATTAAGCGATATAATCCTTCAAAATAAAAATGTTATAAGAATTGACATCGCAATTTAAACTCGTATTCATATAAAGAATTGTAGAAACACTGATCTTGACAAATAAGATCAATAAAACAACAGAATATTGGCTTAAGCAAAAGTCACTTTATCAGACGAAGGGCTCGACTAACATATTACTCTTGTGGGATCACATGGAGAACAGCGAATGTGAATTTTTGAAAAAGTCATTCCAAATTTAAACTTTTTGTTATCTTATTAGAATTAAAATAAGACGAGGTGTTATTTTTATTTCGTTGAGGAGTTTATAATTTTTTAAATTTTAAATTAAGTCCAAGAGACTGGTATTGTCAAAGAAAATATAGTAACGTGAAAACCAGTTATCCAAAATGCTTAACTTTTATTAGTTCTCAAGGATGGTTATAAGAAATGTTTAATATTTCTGTGGTGGTGAAAACTTACCATCAGGTAGCCCATTTGCACGTACCTACCTAATTCGTAAAAAAACTGTAGATTCTACCGAAAGGAACCACAATAACAGACAATAATACATACATATTAAAATCAGGAATATTTATAGCATTTTTGATTTACTACACGAAGAATTTAACTTGTACAAACATTTTTTTTTGTATTTCCGGTTCGCTGCGTATCCAATACTCAAGAACATTGAAAACAAATTCAAGCCTCACCTAATCAGTTGCACAGGTACTAACATTTATGTTAACAAGTTAAAATTTAAATGCGGCATTTGCTTTTAAAATATTGTTTAGGTTACAAGTTAAGGATTTAAGAAGTCCTATAGATGAGCTTTAAAAAAACACATTTGTATCCGTTTGTTTCGTCCCCGTCCGAATAGGTTACCCCTCAATAAATAATTTGGAATGATATTAGCATATGTCGATTTATCTCGTAAGTCGGGGCAGGAATTATTATTTATGGCAACCCCACTACATGTGTTAAGTAAATCCGCTCTTGGATTGAGAAAGGCGTCAAATGCGATGTTTACCGGATTAAAGGGTTATGAATGAATATTTTTTTTGTTTTGCATTGAGTACATTACTTAGATTAAGCTATTTGCGCAAATACGCTTGTAACGGCAAATTATTTTTTATTACTATTCTGGTTATTTATTATAATTGAAATATTATAAAAATCTAAGATATTTGTTAAGAATTTTTAATGTAACAGCGTATTGTCTGAAATATTGAATAGTTCCGATAAATTTAGTTTTAATTATCGAACGTAATCTTTAATGCCTAAGCATTAAAGATTACAAATATTCTTCATGATTCTTAGGGTAACTAGACTTACTAATTAATTTTTGCTAATTTTTAAGTACTGGCACATAATTTCATTTTTTATTCGAAAAGGACACGTATTTGAATTTCGAACAGATAAATTAAAGACGGTATAAGATAGAAAAAAACAGCGTTATAGTAATTTAATTTTTTAAATAACCAAATTAAGTGCTCGTTTTCGTACTTGCTCTATCCATTCACTCATCTTTCAGCTGTTTACGTTGAAGTTTTAATATTTGTTATATGTAGGTACTTTCGTATTTTTGATATATGTCAACGAATAATTGTAGGCAAACGAGTTGTATAAGAGAACTGCTTACAAAAAGCACTACATTGCAACGCTTGCCCGTACATATATTACCAAGTACAATATTATAATATTTTTCATGTAAATATATATCAAAGAATACGTAGGTACGAGTGAGTGAGACTAGCGATATATTCCAATATGAAACTTAAATAAAGTTAAATTTTCAAATACTAAGAAACCAATATAAAAAAAATTATATTCGTCTTTAAAGTCATCATCAGGACACATACTTGCTCACACTATATACAAGTAAGAGTTTCTGGTTCCATGATAAATATAAATATATATATTCCATCAATAATTTATCAAGTTGATAATAATTATACTACGACAGATCACAATCGAATGATTCATAACACTATTAAGCATCCCTTTTCATTGATAAACTAGCCGTCGTCGCGTTTAGACTCTGCTACCACTTACCATCAGGTGGAGAAGAGACATTTGCCATCCCGGGTAATATAAAAAAAAAAAAAACGATTCAATATAACAGTTAATAATATATTGACGGTAGGTCATCTTGAATACAATATAAAATACTATTATACAAATAAAAATTAAAAATAGCTACTATACAAATCATGACCGTGTGGAATGGTGGCAAGAATGCTAGTAGCATTTCCCCTTTGAATCGATCTTCCCTCTTGCATCTATCACCAGTAGAGGTAGAGACGAGGTGCGAAATTTTTAAGATTGTTTTTACACTATTACTCCAAAGTTCGTTTCGACTGCAAGCTGAACAAAGACATCATTTCGAGTTAAAGACGAATATTTTTTACGTTTGTTCGCTTCAGCTTTTTCCGCGGTGACTCCGGCATTTATTAATTACAATATTATAACTTATGTAAATTAATTTTACGTATCAGTTTACAATAAAAACTTTTTTAACGGCACTATTTATTTATATAATTTATTTTTATTTTACTCGCGCTATCGTCTATATTGACACTGGTTTTCCTGTAACAACATCTTCATTATACATTCAAGTAAGTCACCCCCGTGTCTCGCATGGGACTCCACTTTGATTATTGAAGTTTGATGTCTTCACTCGAAGACGCGGTATTAGCATCCGTTAATTTGTTTACATGTCATGTTTTTAATATCAATAGCGTATCTTATAATATTTCGATGTAACAGAAAGGTCATTTACACTTTTGCTAAGTGACTAATAACAGCTGACTTACGTACTATGTATAGTCGATAATTTTTTAGAATATTCCAACCACAAGAGGACAAAACCCAAATAAACGACTTTGACACCGAATTATTGCGATGTCATTGGTCATCGATATCAATTGACGCGATATAATTGGTCGATATCTTGAATAATCTATGATATTTATTATGGAACCGCGAAAAGATGGCGTTTTCAATGTCCGCGAAAATGTAATCAGAACTTCGAAAGTTTAATTAATGTGGTTAGACCTGTTTATAGTGCGAAATACAGCAGCACAATATTAGAAAATCGCATGCAATTTGTAAATCTACGGTTTGTTTACCTTTAACCCGACTCCGATTGGAATAGGGTATTGAAGCATACTTTGCACAAGACTTCCTCATATAACGTAGGTGATCACTAAGAAAATATTTCTAAAAATACATCCCCTAAAAAGGTTATATAAGGGATAAAAAATTATGTATAATAAATTTACATAAATATACTCGGACCAAATATCCATTCAAGAATCTCAATATTTTTTTACAGGCAAATAGGCCACTTCCATTGGCGCTTTAAGAAATATTAGCTTTCGATCGCCAATGTGCCGCCAAATCTGGTAACTAAGATGTTATGACTCTGTGGCGATAGAATATGTGAGTGGTACCTACCACCAAGTAAGTAGTTTTCATCAATAATGCATTTACATTTTTATATACAAACAAAATCTTATTTTGCATTGTTGCAATATATCTTGCAAATAATAATATGCCTTAAATGAGCTGTAAATTTATTATTAATATTTAAATTTGTTTCCGGTTTTTGTTGTGCGTCAATATAACAATAAAATACATGTGTCTTGGGTTTAAGAATCCAGTAAATAAGTTTTTTTAAGCAACATTATACTGCATTTTAATCGAGCAAATATAATCGCAGGTAAAATATTTGTGGTATGCAATATATGTTGTCTGATTTTTAGCGTAAAGCTAAACTATTACCATTTGAAGTTTAAGCAAAATCAAGACAAATAATATTATTAAAAATCTTTATATATTATAAATTGACTTCTTCGTTGGTCTAGTGGCTAGACATAAGGTCGAAGGCCCGGAGGTGTTCAATTCCCAGGTCGGGTCAATAAAAAAAGATATTGGGCTTTTCTCAGAAAATTCTCATTAGCAGCCTTATTAGGAGTCTGTAAGTTGGAAGAGTGTACACTCTCGTGCCTTGGAAAGCAAGTAAAGCCGTTGGTCCTACGCCTGGACTCTTTCCGGTCGTATTGGGTTGCCGTCCCATCGGATTATGAGAGCTAGATAATAGAGAGTGCACCTGTGTTTGCGTACACACTTGTGCACTATAATATCTCCTGCGCAGTTGGCTAATCTCTCTTGAGATTGGCCGACGTGGCCGAAATCGGTCTGGAGGACATTTTTATACCATAAATTAAAGTACCCCGTTACGTATGTTTGTGATGAAATTAGTGGGTGGGTCTTCATTCAGTTATTACTAATCGACGATATGATAAACGAATAAAACCTAGGCTTATAATAATTTTGTCCAAATTGGCTCTCTAGCGTCTCAAACAATTTTGAAAAAATCTTACTGATTGCGAGCTATGGCACCCGCAGTGTAAATTGATGAACTTATACAATGTATGGTGAATTTGTTCTAAATGAGAAAAGAAACGTTTACTATACTATTATATGTCCAACCATATAAAGCCTCGGCTTGTCTCTAGTCGTATTATATTATGATCCTCCACATCGATAAAAATAGGTACCTATAATAAATATATTGTTAGGTGTTCAACTTTTAATACTAAATTCGTGGGTAGATTTATTGTCAGAGCCCTATAAAAGCAGCGCGAGTAACGTACGCCAGGCATTATTCTTCTGCAATTCGGTCGTAAGCGATAGCTCTGTCTGTTTATTATTGATTCCTTTGTTCTATTTTTGTGTGTACATTGTACATATCAATATAAGTTTACTTTATTGTTGTATAGTGGTTTTGATTAATCTTTTTAAGAAACCTATTTCCATTGACATTTCTAAGAATATTTTTAACAACATTAACATAACTATTATACACTATAAAAACTTACAAGAAAATAATATTAACGCTTCATACAATTATAGCCTTATTTATATTCAATTTCATAAGCCTTGTTAAAATTCATTACAAATTAGTATTAATTTATTACCAACACTGTCTTATCATATTAAGGGTGGAGACGACAAAGTGCAGTCGATTACCGTTGACGTGAAACAAGACGAACGACGTATTACCCGAGTTGTTGCTGAGTGATGGAGTTAATTAAAATCAAACATTTAAAACACCCCTTAGCTATATAAGGGTCGTTCGGTTTTATTCGACGACAGCTACTTGTTTAATCGTCTTGATAAATTTGATACAATGAACGATAAACGTGCACAAACGTTATTCATTTGTATTGTTTAATGACTGATCTTATCGAAGCTGTGATATGAATATTTTAATTGATTATTTTATTAATATTGAAGATTTTACTCGGTGGTAGAGCTTTGTGCAAGTTCGTCTGGGTAGATATCACTCATCAGATATTCTACAAAACAGCAGTACTTTGTATTGTTGTGTTCCGGTTTGAAGGGCGAGTGAGCCAGTGTAGTTACAGACACAAGGGACATAACATCATAGCTCCCAAGGTTGGTGGCTCATTGACGATGTAAGCGATGGTTAACATTTCTTACAATGCCAATGTCTATAGGCGTTGGTGACCACTTACCATCAGGTGGCCCATATGCTCATCCGCCTACCTATACAATAAAAAAAGATGATATTTATATATATGATAATTGGGAAAGCGAAATGGTCCAGTGAATGTAACATGAGGGACTTAATTGAAAGTCGGTTCATAGCGCATAATTCGGTTGTATGGTTAGAGATGGTTTCATCTTGTTTGTCGGTGAAGGAAAACATGCTACAAAGATGAAATGACACCAAAGGTCACTCCCATTAAATGTTAAGTAAACAGCTTAGTGCTTGATTTGTATTTATTTAATATTATAAAATAAACGAAAACATTGAGAAGACACCTGCATGATTTAAGGAAATTTAGAAATATATGTTATTATTAATTTCTTTAAGGAAGATTTATTGCAAGAATTCTTCAAGTCATCTTTACGATATCCTTGATGATATGTCATATCCCTTGTGCTATTTATGCTTAGCCATAACTAACGCCAACCCAGGTGGGCCCATACAGCCAAAAAGAAAATTCTAGAATGTTCTTAGATTTATTAAATTAATATATAAAAATTAAAAACCAGAAAATTATTTTGAAATCCGACATCTAGTGACATTATTCATTGTCAACAAATTCAAACGAATTGAAGCGACGGTAGCATTGCTTATTCAAGAAAAAACAACTGTCAAAGGCGCCGCCCGAACAATCGTCGTCCTCCATTAATCAGGCCCGAGGGTAGGAGACACTTAATCAAAGTATCACAATATGACGACTATAAGAGATACATGAATATTTATAAGGGAATTAGGCTCGGTCGAGACGCGGCAGACAGTGTGGCCTTGCCTTAATAATTGTTTGCTCGTCTTTAAGTTTTTTGTTTGTCCCTTGTGATGAATACTTGACATTTTTAAGACGACTTCAGACTGTTTGTACTTTTTTTTTTTTCAAAATGTATCTTTAGAAATAGTAGAAAGTAGCAGTTTTGCTTTCATTTATTGTTACAATAAACTAGTTTTCAATTAGAATAGGAACTATTAGATACTCTATGACCCTTTTATTTAATCGCGACAACACATATGATGATCAGTAGTTAAGATGTAACATACAAGCAAACAAACTCACTTTCGCAGTTACAATACTAGCAAGGAGTCAATTATATCTGATCTAAGCAAAACCTCTATAATTTCAGCCTGATACAATTCACGCTTTACCTGCTGTTAGTTGATGGCACGTTAGAAAACGAGATGAAATAGCCGAGATGGCCCAGTGGTAAGAACGCGTGAATCTTAACCGATGATCGTGGGTTCAAACCCGGGCAAGCACCACTGAATTTCATGTGCTTAATTTGTGATTATAATTCATCTCGTGCTTGACGGTGAAGGAAAACATCGTGAGGAAACCTGCATGTGTCAAATTTCACTGAAATTCTGTCACATGTGTATTCCACCAATCCGCATTGGAGCAGCGTGGTGGAATAAGCTCCAAAACCTTCTTCTCAAAAGAGGAGAAGAGGCCTTAGCCCAGCAGTGGGACATTCACAGGCTGTTACTTTACTTTACGTTAGAAAACTGCCACTCGGTGCCAAGAACTGTACAAGGTTACAATTCTTCGAGATTTGTGAACAACCTTGCATGTGTACACTTGCATTTAAGAAGCATAAAAACTTGTCACAACATCAAAGCGCTAACCATGGGACTGAGATGAGATTTGAGATATATCCCTTTTAATTACACTGACTCACCCACCCTTCAAACCAAGACACATATTTTGTATAAGACGAAAACTACATATTACGACATTGCATGCTTATTTGTTTGCTTGTTACGCTTTTACGTCTTAACTACTAGACCGATCAACATGATATTTTGCGTTGTCAGACATATCGCAAACTGAATTCCTCATATTAATATAAACAGTAATAATACCAGTATTACTATTCGAAGCCTCATAGATTCGGTTACGTAGCCGTCAGTATATTTTATCACATTTTTATTTACTGGTACAAAAATCATTATAAAAAATTAGTTTTCTGTATGAATCATCAACAATAAAATTTGTCTTGTGTGTTTGTTTGTATTTTTATATATTGCTTTTTTCATTTTGTTAAATAATAATGATACATGTAATTGAACACGTTTCCATTGCTAATTAACTAGCATTAATTGGTATTAAAAGTCGAGATTATAATTTATCTCGTGCTTGACGGTGAAGGAAAACATCGTCAGGAAACCTGCATGTGTCAAATTTCACAGAAATTCTGTCACATGTGTATTCCACCAACCCGCATTGGAGCAGCGTGGTGGAATAAGCTCCAAAACTTCTCCTCAAAAGAGGAGAAGAGTCCCTAGCCCAGCAGTGGGACATTCACAGGTTACTGTAATAATTATTCTTCTAACGTATCTGTAAAATAAAATAAACAAGTGATTAATCTGTGCATATGTTTTCTATTTGTAAAAAAAAAACAATTCCAATTTTGAAAGAGAACAAACAATAAGAACACGAATTAGTCCTACAAGTGACCAAATCCCAGTTTAATAATATGACGTTGGTCATCCGATCCCGGGATCAATTCTCTAATCCCGGGACTAATAGCCGGGAGGGACACTCTTCATTTACCACGATTTAAAACAACAAATGATAATAAGCCTTAACGGATTGAAATAAGGTTGAATTTACAATGTCTGACGTTTTCGGTTGACAAAATAATTTTTAGGCCCCCTAGAATGCTCTGTTGAAATGTGAAAGCATTTCGCTGTAAGATTATGATATTACTTTAAGTTGTAGTTATGGCTGACATATTTATGGTTTAGAATTTTCGGAAAATTTCGCGGAATATAAATCTTCTCGTGTCATATAAAATGATCCTTAATAAATCATATAAAATAAATTAATACATTGATAAATATAATATATATAATAATTGATGTATTGTTGTTGAAAAACAATACAATTTTAATTGGTCGTTTTACATACTTTATTTATATCTTCGGTATCCCCCTCCTCAATATTACATGAAATATCATTCATTATTGATAAAGAACATATCATAAAAATTTGGAGCCATTTTTCAGAAAAGCCGCGATTGTAAATATTTACCATATCCTCTATATACTAAATATAATAAAATTTATTAAATTCCCTTATATCCTTGCCTTATTTTTTAATCTTTTGTCGTTTTAAAAATCGAATCGAATTGAATAGCAATCACTAAAATTGAAAACAAACGTTAACGTACCTGCATCTCAAAATAAAAAAAACAAAAGCTAGTCACATACAATGGTGTATCATTATTAATTTAAAAAATATATAGGCAATGAAGAAAACAAAAGAGAATCAACGAATTTTCTTATAAAGAACAAATAAATTACCCGCCGCCCTAATTGAGGAGCTCCTGAACATTTTCGCGAAGCAAAGAATTTATGCAAAACACTTGGCGCGTACAAATTAAAAGTGTGAAGAGAAAAAAAAAAGTATAAATTAATGCACCCAATACGAATTCGTTTTAATTGTGTGGACGGGTGAGAAACTTGTGGATACAAACGGAGGAATCTATCGGCAAGAAGCTTTGTATAAAAAAATTAAGTTGCAATGTCAAAAGGTTATTTTGCTAAGTGTTCGAATATTAATAATCTGTTGGTCTAGTTTAAATAACAAATAACTTATATAAATACTAATATAAAAATAATACTTGCCTAAATAATACTCGGCTGATATTCATTCATCATTAAGTCATTTTGTTAATTGTTTATTCCGTAGATTGCAGTCTTAGCGATAAGCCCGCCTGTGATAATCTTGTCAGTACTGTATTTAATAAAGTTGGTATGAAATACAAATTTTGTCAAACACTTTACTTGCCTTTATTATACGAAATTATATTTGAATAATTATTTTTATAATCTTTGGGGAGGCCTTTGTCCAGCAGCGGACAGTTTTCCGGTTGAGATGATGATGATATTTTATAAAAAGAAAAATATTTTAGATTTTCAATTGCAACATTTTTAATTCAAAGTTTAATTTCTGCGTTTACGCGCGCTTTATTTATATTTTCATCCGGAATGTCCACATTATACCTTTACTTTACTTAAAGTGCTGAAGTCGAGGGTCAAACGGCGTTATAATCGAGACAATAAATTTTAACCTTCCACTAATTACTACTTTATATTTCTACTCTATAATATAAAACTTTATTAAAAGAGATTAAAGTTTTTATAAAAAAAACTAGTTAATCGTCCCGATATCACATTAATAGATAAGGAGAAAAATGTATTGTAGATAAGATTTTCGTAAAACCCATTCCTAGTGAGCGTCTACGTCGTGGAAGGAGTAACTGGGACTAATTTCAAGTCAATCGGGCGGATAGCTTAGATCTCTTGATGAGTGGTATTTCGCTTATATATACAGCGTGTTACAAAATTCGTGTCCGACCCGTGAAGTCGTTATTAGGTATCGTATGTCGGTTCTATTTATGTAATAATTTGTAAAATACTAAGCAAAAAAATTACTTAAAAAAAAATATTAATTGTGTTTAACGACACTGTTGGTGGTATAAAGGTGGACTACTGAGGTCATGACCTCGTGTCTTAGCTACCCGATAGGTAAGAGCTATCGAGCGGTATTGCCCGCACCTGTGTTGCCATGTAATTTTCGAAATTTAATAAAAAAAAAGAAAAAACCGGGATACATTTTTGTACCCTGTATAATCGACTCTGTATAATCGAGTTCGATAATTTTCAACTGTACATCTCTATAGCAGATCAAATATATCGATAGCTTAAAGTTCTTTATAAAAGTTCATTGTTATTAGCATTATACTTAATTATTCACGGCTAAAGTAAATACAACCAACGCGTAAAGACAACACGACCTATTACGATTGAAGTGTTCTCTCTCAAGAAAAAAGTAAACAGTCACATCGTAACTTGCAAACAGCTGTTTTATATTATATTATGTTCAAATGAAAGCTGTTTCCTAACTACATGTGGTATATAAAAGTATTTAATCCATTTGTGTTTAACAATTATAGGCGATCAATAGTACAAATAAGCTTTGAAATTATATGATTATATTAATATTATATGTAGGGAATTTTATGCGCGTAAAACCAACCAATCCGAATGAAATGGAATTTTCTCTAGTTTTCTGGTAGCCATCTATTTAGGCCATATATTTTAGAAAATTAATTGTGCATAACGAGCCTTAATATCACAACGTGGGGCACCTAGCAATGAAAAATTTACAAGCTTTAGCCTGATTCCCGGCCCATTGGATACTGGCATCCCCACTTCAAAAATAAGTTATGCTTAATTGAGAGGGTAAATAGGATGAATAGTAATTGATGAAGATCTTTAAGATTGAAAACTTTACTTTTCCGAAGACCAAACCCGATCAAGCTTCAAATTTACAGATTTAATTTGTGTTTAAAATTCATAAAATCCTCAGCGTTAAAGCAGAACATCAAGAGTAAACTTGCGTGCGGCGGATGAAAATCTGCCACATGCGTATCTACCAACCCGCACTGAAACGACAAGGGGGAGCTTTAAGCATTGGTACACTTACATGAGACTTTTTTGTTGCAACATAATTTATTATTAAGGCCGCTTTATTAAATATGAAATCTTTGATTCGGCGCAATGCAAAAAGTGAACTAAACCACAAATAAGATGGATTCCAACATGGATTAACATATAACTTCTCCAATATCCAGAAGAGTTTCATAAATATTTCCAACGCCTATAAAAACCAGAACCACACAACCACATACATATGTACGTCACTAATGTATTTTTTAAATGGAAGTTATTAGTTTAAATAAGAAAATACAGCTAAGACCGATCCCCTTATAGAAAAGTATTTGCATAAGAATGCTTCACTGACAATACTTATTCACTTTCGTTTCTTCACACTGACATTCCTCAGATTGAATGGAGTATAGGACTCGCACAATGGCGGTGTAATAAGATTTTTAGAGACCCTTTTTTAAAAGCGAAATATTTTCTGACGTTCGATATTCAAAATGTAAGTACAAAAATTTTAATTCCGCTTTCTTTCAGATACAAACTTCCTTTAACGTGGATTTTATAAGAAACATCTAATTTATTTTAAATTTTTCTTAAAACCTAAATAATGAAAATAAGTTTTAATTAAACTTTTATTTTAGTACAAATATAAAAAATACAAAATACATTTATATTTGTAGCTTTGTACTCAAATGAATCTTTTATCATAACGATTTTAAAGCATCTACTAGAAAAACATATTTATATTTTAAAAAAAATCGATAATATATTTTCTAGATTAATGAACAAACGTCAACACTTCATTTACCAAATCGTGTTATAACATTTTAAATCCTTGTAAAAAGAAACAAATGTCTGCAATGTTTTCCTCATTTACTTATTTATTCCGCCCGAATAAACCGAAGGTATTTCAAAATTCAGCCAAGAATGTTCCTAAGCTTTATAGTCAAACGATTATATCCGGGAGCTCGTTTGGCAAGCCCGACGTACCCGGCCAGGTGATTTTTCATGGAAACTGCCATAAAGTAGGGAAAACTTTACGTTGCTTGTACGCTGGTCACGTGCCCGTGAAGAGCGAGCGGGATGGATGTATGTATAAATTACGCAAGTTAAATAGAGATAGCTGCGTTTGATATATTGAAGGTATTTTAGTGACTGCTCATCAAATCTAGTAATACTATTACAGAAACGTCTAGCAATATAAAGATGTGAATGCTAAAATTATTCCACTTTAAAATGTTTTTTTTAAAAAATTGGTGGACGAGCAAATGACCTGATAGATACATTGATGACTGACTCACACATCCTCAAAATTGGAACACTAAAATACTAAGTATTGCGGTGTAACGGTAACACAATTGATACCCATACTGGCTTTTACAACGTCTACCTTAATTATTTATTATATTCTTTCTATTTCAAATCAAAATTAAAAATAAATCTATAAATTTTAATGTCAAAAAGCAAACGTAAAACAAATAAAAAATCCAATTTCAAACATTTGCTAAAGGTACATTACACAAAGCATTCAATTTTTCCAACCAATTTAAAAATACCATTTGTACCGTAACTTACACGGTTCATCCCGACTCATAACTATCGTATGCAAATACATTTTGATTAAAACAATAACAATAAAGCAGTTGAATCGAATAAGGAATCGATACATCGAGTATCGATACCGATCTAGTCGATTCTTGTCCCTTACTAGGCATCCAGTAATTACTCCCAACTATTGTTATAAGATTTATCTCCGATGGTTTAGGTTATGTTTTAATGAGCGCCGCGTATAGAATTTACGATGCTACGGAATATTATGATTGTAGATACAAATCGAGTTAAGCGGTATTCGAAATAATTATGTTTATGACTTTCAGTTCAAAATATCCGCCTAGAGAACTACGAACGAGCTTTCTGGATTATTTATAATAGTCACTCCTTTAAAAATGCATATTATAATGTTTTGATAAGGAACAGTATGTTATATATATTATTAAAATAACTTTTATTACTTATAAATTTAAAATAATATTTTTTTATATACCGGTGTAAACATATATTTGTTATTTATTTACGGCCTTATTTATAAACGTTGCTTAGTTACTGTTTAGCTAAACACTGATTTGTCTGTTTCTGTCATTATTGATTTGACATACGAAAGAAGAAGACAAAATATTGTTAAACTAATCACCAGTTAAATAAAGTTTATGAATAAGGTTAGACTCATGGGGGCGCAAAATTATGTTTTAATCTATACATGTAAAACTAAAAAAACATGATAATAGACAAAATAGAAGAAGTTTAATAAATAAATAAGTTCGAAGGATGTAAATTACTTTTATTGCTATTTTATCGTCTTAATAATATTATAATCACGCTGTATAATACAGAGTTGAATGCCTCGTTGATCTGGGGGCTACATGTAAGGCCGCAGACCTGGACGTCCTGGGTTCAAATCCCAGGTCGGGCCACAAAAAAGATTTTGTGTTTTTCCGTCTTCTCAGTAGCATCCCGGAGTCTGATAGTTGGAAGTATGTACACTCCCGTGCCTTGGAATGCACGTAAAGCCGATGATCCTGCGCATGAACTCATTCCATTCGTGTCGGATTGCCGACCCATCGGATTATAAGAGTTAGGGAATAGAGAGTGCACCTGTGTTTGCGCATGATAAGATGAATTATATGTTCTTTTATTTTAGCAAATCTCCCGACTTCTCACAAGAATATTTTAATATTATAATTATATAATATATGTATATTCCTAACACAAGATGTTATTTATTATAATTTAACTATAGTTGTATTATTGAATACAATTTATTTCTCGCTCATTAATAAATAAAAATATCGTAAGATATGAAATGAAGAAGAATGATAAATTTACTTAGGGTTAACACTTCACTAAAAAATAAAGCTTTAGAGTGTATGAAATATTAATTTCATATAAATGATTTATATTTAAAAAAAATCCAGTAAGAAAAGACTTTACAATTATGATTCTTAATGATTTTTCGTGATTTTATATAAAAATATTTTTATGATATTTTATATTTAAATATAAGCCTCAGTACAAACGTTTCACCGACTTACCATAAATTATCGTAATTAAATATATATCGACAAAATGATCACATTGCGTTTGTCCGTTTGTAAATGGCTATCTTATTGGACGTCGTATTATATGTAAATATTTACCGATGAAACGATTATTCGAGTCATTTAATAATCGATTAATATGGGTTAAATTTGCTTATAACTAAAATAGACGTAATTTAATTGGTGCTCTATTTGTAGTGAAAGTTCAATTATTTTTCTTTGGTTTATTTAATTATACGTTTATTCCAATTTTAAATTTGATTAGAATTATTTTTAACATTTAATATTCACATTAACATAAATACTTATATGAAAGTGTCACCTCATTGTATATGTAACCACCACCCACCGATATTCTACCGCTAAACTGCAATACTTTGTATTGTTGTGTTCCTGTTTGAAGTGTCTGTGAACCAGTGTAACTACAAGCACAGAAACATAACATGTTCCTAAGGTTGGTGGCGCATTGGTGATAAGAGGGATGGTTTATATTTCTCACTTCACCGTCTATAAATGGTAATTGTAAATCACCTTACCATCAGATGGTCCATTCCTCCGCTTACTAATTTTATGTAATAACAAAATCATGTTAAAATTATATCAATATAACATATACATAATTACTGCAGATAACATATTTATAATATCAGCAAGAGGTGGATGTGACCCCAACGAACGAAGATCTAATTTGTGCAGGCTTAGCCGAGTGTGGTTTTTCATTATTTTCAGCCAGTGTCTTAAGCTCCGGATTACTGGACTTAAATGTTAAACAAACGTATTTGTTTCGATTTATTTAATTATAATTAGATATGTTAAAATATATATAATATAATATAAATATATTTTAAAAAAATCATGTCAAAAATTATGAAATAAAATTAAAGAAAAATAAACAGATTCGTTGTTGTTTAAATAATATATTTTTTGTTATTATTTATCGTCTCTCTTTAACTTAATTATTTTGTAATGACATATGCAATTCATGAGAGATGATTTTTATTTTTTATTAGGTTATGTAGGCAGGCTAGCAAGTGGACCTGATGGTAGCGATCCCCACCGCCCATAGATATTGACACTGCAAAACATATTAAACACGTCTTACTAATGTGCCAATTGTGACTTAAGATGTTACGTCCCGTGTGCCTGTAATAGCACTAGCTCACGCAGTAGTAGTCGGCACAAAACCCTACCACCAAGTACCAACTGTCATAATAGTAAGTAATTTTAATGTTAACATTATGAATATTAAAACCTTTAAATACATTAGTCATGGTTCCCATTAGATTTCATATATGAAGAGATAACTAACAAAGATAAAGTATCAGTCAGTCAGTAACAGCCTCTGAATGTCCCATTGCTGGGCTAAGGGCTTAATTTTGGAACTGCTGCACCATGCCGCTCCAATGCGGGTTTGTGGAATTCACATGTGGCAGAATTTCAATGAAATGAACATTGTTTTCCTTCACAGTCAAGCACGAGATTAATTATAAACACAAATTGAGCACATGAAGATTCAGTGGTGCCCTGGTTTGAAGTCACGATCATTATTTAAGATTCACACGTTCTAACCACTGGCCCACCTCGGCTTATAAAGTATAGAATAAATATATACATATATGATTATGAGAATAAAGGTTACGTCGCACCTTTAATTTTATCCTTATTCCTTTACGTCATACGAACCGAACGTCAAATTACACCGCGATCGACATAATTGTGATTGGATATTGTCTCTTTTTCCCTTTTCAATACACTCGAGGTTTAGGGTTCACTGGGTAATGTTATAAAACCGATGTTTTATTGAGACTTTTAATAGAAAGAAAACAATAGAAAAAACATTTTCTGTAAATTAAATCGTATAAGATTTTGGGTATGAACTTATTTATTTACTTTCATTCGCAAATCAAATCAAAACTTACTTCCGATTTGAACGGTGAGTGAGCGAGTGAAATTACACAAGGGACATCATATCTTAGCAATGTAAGGAATGGTTGATAGTTCGTACAATGCCAGTGGTTATGGTCGGTTGGGTTCACTTATCATCAGGTGGTCCATTTGGTCGTCCAACTACTTATTTCATAAAAATATATACATGTTAGATAGATATGAAAATATTTTTCAGATTCAAAAACACGCTTTAATGAATAACATGTCATGTGGTTGTTGATATTACTCAGTAAGCTATTTTATGTTATTAAAATTAATATTTAGTTATTATTATAACTATTTTACTGATGGTAGAGCTTTGTGCAAGCTCGTCTGGGTAGGTGCCACCCACTCATCAGATATTCTACCGCAAAACAGCACTACCTGGTACTACTGTGTTCTGGTATGAAGGGTGAGTGAGCCAGTGTAATTACAGGCACAAGGGACATAACATCTTAGTTCCTAAGGTTGGTGGCGCATTGGCGATGTTAGCAATGGGTAATATTTCTTACAATGCCTATGGGCGTTGGTGACCTACCATCTGGTGGCCCATATGCTCATACGCCAACCTATACTATAAAAAAAAATGTTTTCAATTCCTTAAATAATCTTATTTTAGTTTTATAATCAATCTATACTTTTAGTGTTTTCAAAAGCTTGAGAGTAGGCGTAAATTGATTCATAAAAAAAGTGTCAGCGAATAATTTTAAAACGGCTCGCGCTTGACAATTTTTTTCACTAGTGATCCTTTGTTTCATCCGTGAGAACAGCGGATCGGAAATTACCATTTTTAGAGATTGGATTATCGGATACGAAGGATTTCGAGGTCGTTCTCGAAATTCGATAGAAATCGATTCGGGAGCGATATGCAGATTGGTTTACAGCTTTAGGCTGCGAGTATGTCGACACCAACTATTATTAGGCTACGATTATTTTATTAAAAAAGTCTTTATGACTTATTATTTGGTAAATGTCTTGAAATTATTCTTTTAATCATGTGTAATAGATTAATTTTCGTTAATTTGGGAGACCTATCACACGCTATATTAACTATGGTAATGTTTTGTTAGATAATTATAGTTAACAAAAACAGCTAATTTAACATACCTAAATATTAAAACTAACAAACGATAGCGCGATTTAACGTACACGTAGCGCCATCTAGTGACCGAAAGATTAAACATTATTATAAGTAATGTAATAATTAGCTTTATTGAAAGAAGCTCCGAGGTACGTCAAAAACGACGTCATACATCGAGACACCAGAACGCCCACCGTGGAGGAGTTCCTCCGCCAACTCGCGCGCAAGCTGTTCGCCAGAGCGGACAGCAGTGCATGCGGGCACCTCCACGGCATTGCACCACTACATGCTCGACAACCTGAGAGGCGTCCTCAACCTCGTGAGCTCCTACTGTCGCGGACCATCTGCCCCGGCGCGGGCATCGAAGGCGATTTGAAGGACTAACGAGAGGACGACGACAACCACCGGACATCATGACAACCCAGGATTTGACAACAACCACCCGATGAAGACAACCAATTAGCAGACAACCACTAGGTCTAACTAGGCCCTGACCTTTTAATTGAGAAATGATGAGGATATGGTGAGGAATTGCCCGGGTAGGGGGGGCAACCCCGAGGCGTACCCAGGCTGGACTTAGGGCTAGTCAGGAGGAACCCTGTAGTAATTATGAATTATATAATGCGTAAAAACATTTTTGCATACTTTTATTTGCAAGCAATTATTCAATGTGACTCTCGTTACGCCTATTCTATTTTAATATAATGATAGTATGTCAAAAACCATTATGTACTTATACATTCATTTATATATACGGAGAGACCACAGAGGGAAAACTCAGTGGGAAGATCAGTGGTTACCTCGGCCATAGATAATGGCACTCTAAGAAACAACCTGTATGTAATTGTTCAGTATCGCCATCAAGGCGCCATTGACTATGAAAAAGAAATATAGCGGTTTCACGAGTGAGAAACGAAGTGAGTTCTTACAAAATAGCACTTTGGATTAGTAAATTAACTTGTAGATGAATTAACTGTTTTGCTAATATCGTCTTATTTATTGTTTGGAATTCGAAATACTTTTATCTTACTCGATCAGAGGAACAATTTAATTAATTTATAATACTTGCGATACGTTCCCGATTCTATTTCGATCCAACTTCGACCAAAACGCTACTGGATCGTTGAACTTTTCGTCAGTAGAATATCAAAATGGTTAAACGGCAACGAAAACCGTATCGATTCGATTGCGATAAAACGAAAATTTATTAGTGGAATTGCTTCGCAAGAGACTAATATGTCAATTCTGCCTCGACTGCCTCGTTTATCTAGTGGCTAAGACCGCAGACCCGGTGGTCCTAGGTTCAATTCCCAGGTCGGGCCAATAAATAGTTATTGGGTTTTTCTGTCAGAAAATTCTCAGTAGCAGCCCGGAGTCTGGAAGTTGGAAGTGTGTACACTCCTCGGAAAGCACGTAAAGCCGTTGGTCCTGCGTCTAAGCTCTTTCCGGTCGTGTCGGATTGCCGTCCCATCGGATTATGAGAGCTAGGGAATAATGAGTGCACCTGTGTTTGCGCATACACTATAATATATCCTGCGCAGTTGGCTAATCTCTCTTGAATCGCTAAAATCGATCTGGATTATATTATTATTATTATTATGTCAATTGAGCGATTATTTTAACTTCGTTTCAAGGTATAACTTTTATAAACCATATGTATTTAATTTACATAAGATTATCAATTACCCTCAATAATAACATTGATTGAAAAACGTATTCGCTATAAATAATATCATGTTAAAACAAAAAATATACTATATACTATTAACAATGTATAAATTACGAAAATTATTTCTAATAAATAAAACAAATAAAATTGATTACTCACCGACTGTTAACTGAAGCAGCATTGCTCACTCCATCTACCGACGGTTTCCTAAAACAAAAACGTATTTTTCATCACATTACAAAGTTCAGTAAGAATGGCAACACCATTGATTTCATTTCTAATAATTATAACTAGCTGCACTATTGTTAGGATCTAAATATCACAAAGATGGCGACATTTTTTTTTTTTAAATACATATAGTAATTATACTTAAATTCCTATTGGTCACTTGCAGCATTGATCTTTCAAGGATTACCAGCTTATAAATATTAATAATATTTAATTTATGATTTAGTTAGTTTGCACTACTCGCCGCCTCCCTTAGTAAAATTAGAATTAAATGTTTATAATATTTAAATCCTGGATTGGCTCGTGATTTCGGCTAGTTAGTTAGGATTCTTATTTATATATTTATTTATTGTCTTTGGATTAACTGCATACTTTTAATGTCAGAGATTATATACTATAGAACTTTCAGTTTATATATAAATATTAAGGTACAGAGTATACAAGGATACTATTTCAGTTCTTTTTTTTTTATAAACGGAGTGTTATTTTTAATAATATTAATAAAATATGGAGCGACTTTAAAAATAATAAATAAAAACATTTAAACAATTAATGGATACACTTAAATTATACTCGTATACTTACATCCAATATTGCTCAGTAAGACCAGAGCTATGAGGTCCATAATGTCCTGCCAAATGATATGGCGCACAAAAGTTCATCATTGGCACCGCATACATTTTGACCAATAACAAACACTAAGTCTTTCAAAGTAAACTCTTTAATATTCCGAATAATCTTTAAAATTTATTTCCTATATCTATATCATCACCGTACATATGTATACCGTTACTATAATTATTGCAAAAAATCTAAGTTAGTTTATTATAAGTATTTTCTACCTAAATTTCCACACAAAAAAGGACGATGTGATCACTAACGTAGGTCGCGGGCGGTCACCACCACAATAAAACCTAAGGAGGTCTTTCGGTAAGTACTGGCAACAAAAACCACGCATTCCTAATTTAAAATACACCGCAACCGTCACTAAATGCTGGCTAGTTGACAGAAAAGCCGCCGAATGTTTCGACCGAATCGAATCGCACAAAGGTTCCACTTAGCGCACAAGATGTCGTTAGCGCCCGCTGCGCACCAACATGCGGTGATACGGAATTGGGCTCGATTTTAAATAGCTGAAATCTAGTTAAAGCGGGAATAATTAGCTTCTTTATGTGGCCACTTTTATTTGTATCGTTGTTATAAAAAAACGGTCGTAAGTATCGATGACTATAGGTCGCTAATGTATTCAAACAGGCAGTCTGATTGTTTGTCCTATTAAAAATCTACTAAGGAGTCTTATTTTATTATAATATAAATAAGCAATGTGTTAATTTTCCATTAATTTATTGGTATATTTTATTAATAAAATGAAACATCAATTCATTTCGATAATTAAAAAAAAAATTAGTAGCAGGAAATCAGGAAGCACGAATGATTACGATATATTCAAGTCAATCATTTATAAATTCAAACTCCTTGGACATTTAAACCATTAGAGCGCGATCAACACATTTTGATACTTTCTAATTCTATTTAAAGTATTCAGTATTAAAAACAACAAAATCTATTAGATTATTTATTATATAAAAAACAGCTGTGTTTTATAACATTACTACAATTGTAAAAGATTGATTATATGTGGATATAATTATTCAAATTTCAATAAATAATTTCCTAAATATCTTCTCATTTCCTAAAAATGTTTCACATACATACATATATTATTTTATATTTTGACAATAAGCATTGATCTTACTCGGTGGCGGACTACTCGGTAGTAGAGCTTTGTGTGAGCTCGTCTGGGTAGGTACCACCCACTCATTAGATATTCTACCGCAAAACAGCAGTACTTTGTATTGTTGTGTTCCGGTTTGAAGAGTGAGTGAGCCAGTGTAATTACAATTACAAGGGGCATTACATCATAGTTCCCAAGATTGATGACGCATTGGCGATATAAGCGATGGTTAACATTTCTTACAATGCCACTGTCTATGGGCGTTTGTGACCATTTACCATCAGGTGGCCCATACGCACGTCCGCCTACTTATACAATAAAAAAATCTTATGTATGTAAAATCAGACACTGCAATTTGAAATTGTATTAACAGGTTAACTACTATATGTAATATATAAAGAATATAGTAATCACATCAATATACATATTCAAATTAATTAATTACCTAATATTTTAAGGTTTAATTTGTATAAATAATGATAAATTTAAACAGCTTGTTTCAAGATTAGCTCCGCGAAGTAGCATCAATCAGAGACCGATCACAAATCGATCTAGCCGTCAACAATCGCCACCGACTTCGATTCGATTCCGATTTATTCTCGATTGTTATTTGATGTCGGCAAGATCAATCGACCGAGTTAATTCGTCATGGAAACGTTGTAAACGACGACGTTACTATATTTATTTGTAATAAAGCTGTACGTTTTTAAAGGAGAAATATAACTTTCTTAGTTACAGTTTAATATGAACAAGACATTTTTCAAGAAACAATTAGTGGCACAATTTTGATGTGACCTTTATCAATAAAGTTATTACGATATTAATACACAAATGAACAGAGGGCTTCCTTGTTTTTCGAAATATATAAATTTTATATTTCGTCCAACGGTTTTCCTTTATTGGAATAGGAATAGATCAAATTCGATGGAACATTTAATTTTTTAAAAGCTTTAATTAAATATTATGCTTCTTTGAGCAGTGCATTAATTATATAATTGCGATACTTGAATATGTATATCATATTGTGCATGTTTTAGCAGATAGTTAATTTAATTAATCAGACTGTATGAATTTCATCGTCATCAGTAAACAAGTCACTAAATCACTTTATAACAATGGCAACAAAAAGTTAGAAATTTATACCAGAAAAAGACATATAATTAAATACGCAAATTAATTTAAGAATAAATTATGTATTGTTCATTATAATCATAATCATTTTCTGCGTAAATCCAATTATTGATTTAGCAACGATTAAAAAAAAATCCTATAGAATCTGTTTTTTAACAAGAATTTTTCGTTCTTGGTACCATTGCAGTCCGAATTCACTCAAAGTGATCATAAAAACATTTATAATTAATTACAGGACATACTACGAATAAGTTTTAAATTCTTTCATTTACGTGGTCGACAAGTCAATACAAATGTCTTCATTACAAGCGGTCGGTATTTTAAAACAAAAAAACGAACTCCCACATCGCGAATTTCCAAGAAAACTCCTCAAAACGTCAAATACCACAATAAATCGAATATGGCCTGCGAGTGATTAATCGGGACGTTGCGAATAAGCAATCGATCACAGACTCGTTTCGCGTCACTAAGTCCGATGTAACCGCGAAAAAAGTTTATAATGTCTTCCTGTTGCTGTAAATTTATTTTAAGTTGCTAATTTCACTTTAATCTCAACCGCACAATGTAAAAGAATCGAATGCAATCATTTAAAATTTTAATATAACTTTTGTTTTTTTCTACAGCACAAAAACCTTTTTGGAGACTGACAACTGAAATTTTGAAGTTCGAACTTGGAGCGGCTAGGCCTGCGTCCGTCGCGGCGCGCCACGTGTTTATGCGGCGACATTGCAAGCGCCCTCCGGAAAATTCGCAACCCCCTTGCACTTATGCCTACAGGATCGGTCCCCATGTGTGGGTGTGCCCTAATCGAATAATAATCTGTAATTGAAGTCATATTAATGACTCATTAAATTGAGCGGCACGTTCTAACCTCTTTACTTGAGGATTTGTAACTGTACGTTTTACATATAATATTAAATTAATCAATGTTAATATCCTTCCCCTATGTTTACTGTAAATAAATATCGCATTATTAAAAACTTAAACGAATCACTATTAAATATAAACAGCAAAGATTTTCGAAATATTTTGGTCATTTTCAAGAGCAAGACAAATTAAGTCAGGTATTTAAATAAAGAAGTAAATATTGTGAGAGAGACACCGCGATCTTTGATCTAGAATTCTAGCCATAAAAATATAAATAAAGTTGAAAAACTAGTAATCATAACACCGCCTCATACATTTACAGTACACGCATTCTCGTCACAGCTTCGGAATATTTCTCCAATATTAGGGTAATATGGCAGAACAGCCGCAGCCAGTGAATAATAAATAAACTATTGGGACTCCCGTCGCGCGCTGTCAATTATTTATCCGCAAATGATGGAAGTGGTCTATAGTATTCTGTTTACAAGGAAAGAAAGGAATATTTACTATATACAAGTCGAATACGTTCGTGTAATATTTGGTATGGAAATTCATTATTTTGCAGCTGAGTGTCATCCATATATGTGCAGTTGTTTCATATATAAGCAACTAGAAAACTATATTAAAACATGTTTAAACGTACCGATCGTAATCTTAACTGATGTTATAAATGCGAAAGAGACTGTATGTTTGTTATACTTTCACGCCTTAACTACCTAACCGATCATCATGAAATTTAGCACACATATATTCAGATGTACAGGAAAGGACATAGAGTCCCTAACATCATCCCCCTTCATAAGCGGGCGAATTCTCGGGCAGGACTAGTCCTTTATAAATTTAACTTCACGTGTAACCGGTTGACATAAAATTTTGGAGCCAACTTCATTGTACTAAATTTAATTCATTTTTATATACTGAAGTTTGATTTCAGATTTCTGGGTTTTCTTGTTTTTTTTTTATTATAACGTTTTATGTAAAGACAAACAATGCACGCTAATTTTATGTAATTATTATTCTTATAATTTTCTTTGGTTACGATCAAGAACTAATAAAAAAATAACATACTTTTATCACGTTAAAAAAGAGTACTTTAAGTAAAAATGTGGGAAATATGACTTATTAGAAATTAAACTAAAAAAAAAAAACAACATGACTAAAATAGCTTTGCCAGTCTTGTGTTCATTTCAAACGTTAAGCATTACCTAACCGTCTCTAATAATAAGTTTAATAAAAATACTAATTTAAAAACTTTCCATAAACAACGCTTTATAGAAAGCATCGTGAACATAAACAAAACAAAAATTCCCTTCAACTTGATCATCTACTTAACATGATTATGCAAATTGATATCGAATATTGATATGGAGAGAAATTATAATTTTTTGCGTTTAAATAACGCATTATCCGAACAAATATCTAAAATGCCTCAAGGTTTAATGGCTCAACTCAGACAAACAACAAACTAAGACAATTTTTATACCATAGACAAGTTATCTATGTCACTTCTATTTTTATAATAATTATGAATGTTAGTTTTATTATATTATTAATAATAACTGACTCCAGTTTTTTTTTTATCATTTGTAACTTTGAGAAAACATTTTTATATAAATGTCAGTGATATAAAAACAAAGCATCGTTTTAAGATATTTATTACCAAAAATCAATAGAAAATATTGAATAAATAAATTACAACAAAAGGTCAAATAATATCTAAGTACATATATATGCAAAATTTAAACACTTTTAAATAATAAAAAAACGTATTATTGCATTTACTATTTTACATCGACAAACAGTATTTAAATCCATCTAGACGTGCTTTTACCAGGGATCGCAAACATTTCCACAGTGACGTCACAATCTCACTCAGGATACAACAAAAGTCTGGGGTAATACAATAGTAATAAGTCGGTTTACTATCGCAGTGGGACCTGCTCATAAACCCGGGGGCGCTTAATGAGGATTTATGCGAAGTGAGAGACGTATGCGTCAGGGCAGAAGTACATTGAAGAATTGTAAAAGTTTTAGTTAAAACCGAGTTTTCTACTAAATATATTAAATGTGTCGGAAGTCACAAGTTGTCTTAAACTTATCTCAAAATGAAATATATAATAAAATACCTATATATTTTTGTATTAATTAGAGAAACCAGAGTATAAAACTTTATTTAGCAAATCTTGATATAATTTCAATTCTACTGAAGCGCATTGGTGTAAAAAAAATCTATAATAACAATCAATGCTAATGTCAATAGATCAATCAGACGTTTGGCTATACAATTTATTTGCCGTTATTAAATTTAAATATGAAAATGATTACACTCGTATATTATCTGTTTATTCTTGAACGCCTCAGTACTTATGTGTTACATTTGAATACCGCAAAAAGAACAATAGGAGAAAAATGTTTAACACCTCTGGCATGTTGAGTTTACCTTTCGTTGATACCGTGACATTGGTCCCTTTATTTTTTACCTCAATACAGTCGGGGTGAGCGAAATACAAGAGAAATGATTAAAGTATTTCGTTTAAATATTTATGACAGAAACAAATACGGTACAAGACGCGCTCGGTGAAAAAAAGGACGCATAATGTTACATGCCCTGTGGTCGATTGCACTTTCGATAATATTTTTTACTATATCGTATGTGTGAACTGGCATACATGGTGTTACAAAAAAATAATGTTACATTTGCTCTCGCATTGTATACACATTTATGCTAATTTAAAGTTTACTAACATACGATTTTAATAATAGTGGATTTGTTTAAAATTCATTTTTAAATAAAAAAAACTTATTGATTATTTAAGTTTCATTGTGTATGTTTTTGCTTGGATGATTACATGACGTATTATTTCAACTACCACCAAAGTCTTGTATGTTATTATGAGTGAATCAAAACTACCTAAATAGTTTTCTGTTTGATTATTAAAATCAATTATTCTTTATAATCGAATGGGATGATAATTTTTCATCGAATTATTGAATATGTGAACGAGTAAAACGTAGGTCGATAATATTAATTGATGATGTAGAAGTATATAGTTAAATGGTATAAAACTGGCACAATAGAATTGATAATTATTTTTATTCAAGTTAATTTAAAAATTCGAATTCGGAACAGCTGTTCTATTACGTTGAAGTAATGGTTGTGTTTTTTTTTTTGACAATAACAATTGGAGCAAGAGCTGAAAACGCAAATCATTTAATGATGATTCTGAATGAAAATCAATATCTTTTTATATAAAAAGAAATATTTTATATAAAATGTTTATATTTTCTAAAACAGTTATCCCGTATCTAGTGGTGTGAAATATATTTCATAAAATATGTCTCTATCCGACATTCTAGAAATATATGGTAGCTGGTCATTTCTATCCAAGGATTGTCATCATAAAAGGCATTAGCAAGTCTTGATGTTACCAATGCGATGCTAATCAGAACATCTGAGGTGTCCCTTATATTGAAAATAACCATAATTTATTTAAAATACAATAATAATACCAGCAACGTTGCTGGCAGCAGTTTCTAGTAACACAAGTTTTCTTTGTGATTTAATTTTCTTAGTTATGAAGCGACGCTTAGGTGACTTTGAAAAGTAGTATATGTAGTATATCAGTTGCCTGGTTTCCATAGTACGAGCTCTGCTTTGTTTGGAATCTTTTTGGCCTTATGTGAATAATGTCACAATAAAAAAGAAAAGAAAAAAGAAACTTTTTTTTATAGTTTTATTTATAAAGTAGCTGTTAGTTTCCAATATAATAAACATAATTACTTCTGAGTTAATGACCTTCCATATACAATATTTTTTCTGACAAAATACCAGCAAGGCAGGCAATCTCAATTGCAGTTATTCATGCAGAAGACTTATTTTTTAATGTATCTTAAATAGAAGAAACTGACATAGGCCAGATGGTGAATGGTTACCACCCATAAACATTGGCATTGTGACACATTAACAAACCCTTACATCGTCAATTCGCTACTAACCTTGTGAGCTAAGATGTTATATCGCTTGTGCCTGTTGTTACCCTGGCTCACCCTTCAAACTGGCACATATCAATACTAATGATTACATATGTACAATGTGTTTGCACACATTGGTAGACTTTATTCCCTCATGACCGGAGAGACATCAGGCGCAGGTCCAACGGGCATTCCAAGCATAGGAAGCTGGAGGTTATATGATATCGCGAACCGGTGGTAGCGCTTGACGATTCATAAAGACTTATAAAAGTCTATTTGAATTAAAATATTTCATATATCGTAAAAATATTAAATATTTATATTATTAGCATTTTGTCCGCGGATTCACCCGCGTAGTTCCCGTTCCCGTAAGAATACGGGGATAAAATGTAGGCTGCTACTCGCTGATAATGTAATTTTCCATTGGTGAATGAATTCTTAAAATCGGGTTAGTGGTTAAGGTGTGAAAACGTAACAAACAAAGAAACAAACCCACATTCGCATTTATATATATAATTCATTAGGATTAGGATAGTTTCAATAACTTTAAAAAATATAAATGGCTTGACTATATCATATTGGTCCAATATTGTTCACCAATATTTGTACAAACTGCAAGCTGCAATCGTTTATAAATGCGTGTTCGATGCCATATCGTGATCATAAGTTCGCCTCAGACATTCTTCATTAGCGTCCCTGTTAATATTTGTAACAAAAAATGAAATTTATACAGAAGCAAAATTTTTATGTTAATCATCATGACCAAAATTTTATTTTAAATAAAACATAATAATTAATCATATGGAATATTGACATATAATTATATATGTTTCTTAAGGATAACAATTTAAAAAACTTTTTCAGACGGAACTTTTACAATTATTTATTCAGCTTTAAAGGTACCATACCAGGTGTTTAGCATCCACAAATGTTAAAATCTTATCTCTCACTAGCCGATTTAAATACTTTAAGGACAGATAATAAAACTCAAAACGAGAAAAAATTTTTTTTTATTGTTTATGAAGGCGGACGAGCGTATGAGCCACCTGATGGTAAGTGGTCACCAACGCCCATAGACAACGGCGTTGTAAGAAATGTTAACCATCGCTTACATCGCCAATGCGCCACCAACCTTGGGAACTAAGATGTTATGTCCCTTGTGCTTGTAATTACACTGGCTGACCGTTTGAAGAGTGGTGAGTACCCTTCAAACCGGAACACAATAATATCAAGTACTGCTGTTTTTCGGTAGAATATCTGATTAGTGTGTGGTACCTACCCAGACGAGCTTACATAAAGCCCTACCACCGAGTGGTAATAATACTAGTATCCTGTAAATGACATTACTGATAAATGATTTAAACGGGAACATAACAATACTTAATATTGCTGGCTGGTAGAATAAATGTAACAGCCTGTGCATGTCCCACTGCTGGGCTAAGGCCTCTTCTCCTCTTTTTGAGGAGAAGGTTTGGAGCTTATTCCACCACGCTGCTCCAATGCGGGTTGGTGGAATAAACATGTGACAGAATTTCAGTGAAAAATGACACATGCCGGTTTGCTCACGATTCCTTCACCGTCAAGCACGAGATAAATTATAATCACAAATTAAGCACATTGAATTCAGTGGTGCTGGCCCGGGTTTGAACCCACGATGATCGGTTAAGATTCATGCGTTCTTAATAGTGAGCCATCTCGGTTTTTCTGTATGTAACAGTAAATGATATCGTTAAGTATGTCAAATATTTACAATTTTATAATCCAAGCTTAGTGCGTGTAAAATCGGGATTCATTGCTAGTATACTAGATAGGAACAAAAACATGATACTTAACTAAATCCGCTCCATATCTTACTGAAAGTAATTTTAAAACGAGCATAAGACTTACAAGACCCTCTCGGTTTAATGCGAAAGATTTAAGAGTACGTTCAGGGATTTAGCTTCGTTTTAGGGACGAAATGTCATTTTTATATGACAATTAAGAAACGAAAAATTTGTATCATATTTTGTATAAAAATAATAGTAAGTCGGGACAGAACACGCGAATATTAAACGAAGATTAGGGATACAATTTTTTTATCCCTGCTGAATACAATGGAGTCATCCTCATCAATGGAGTCATGAACCATCAGCCCGGTTTGTGTTTTAATTCATCCCGTGCTGTGTGTGTAAGTGTGCCTATGTCGGATGAAATTACACCTCATTTAAGGGTGAAATAACATCTAAGAATTTTCAAGTCAAAACTTCAGGGGATTAAATTAAAAGTGTAATGTATCTTACTGTTTGTACTAAACACTCGTACTGCTACTTAATATATATTATCAAAGACACAATATTTACGTCACCGTTATAAAAATACCCTACCCTCATACAACAAAAACAAACAGTAACCAGGTTAAGCCACTAACGCCCATAGAGTAATTACTTAAATCCACACAAACTTTCATTTCCTTCTGTTCTTATAACTTTTAAATGACAGTTGCGTTATTTGAAGGTACGTTACACAACTTGAAGTTTCGCGTTATGCATAATTATATTTATCACATTGTTATATTTGAGACATAAACATTCACATTTTACTTAAGTCGGTCTCGTGCTACGTCATAGTTAGAAACCTGCTTATGAATGAAATTTTTTTTATTAGTTACCACGATGTCATGTATCTTCGACACAGGATTTTATATATAACTAGCGTTTTGCCCGCGGTTTCATCTATGTAGTTCCCGTTCCCGTGGGAATACGGGGACAAAATGTAACCTATGTTGCTCGCTGTTAATGTAGCTTTCCATTGGTGAAATCGGTTTAGTAGTTTAGGCGTGAATGTGTAACAAACAATCAAACTCACTTTCGCATTTATAATATTAAATTAGGACGTGTCGCTATATAAAACATTTCAATAATTCAATTTTAATCAAAATAATATTCTAACTTATTCACTATTAGCTAGTTTATAAATGCCTAAAGTCCCAGGCTCGAATCCCGGGTCGGGTATATATGCTATTTAGTTTTTCGATTAAGGAATTCTGAGTAGCAAAAGTTATGAAGTGGGCACTCATGTGCACAATCAAGTAAAGATGTTGGTCCTGTGCAGTCCACTCTTATCACGTCGCCGTCCCATCGGACTTTGAGACTGAAACACGAAAAATAGCATTTGTACTCTTGGTAGTAAGGCTTTGCGCAAGCCCGTCTAGGTACCACCAACTCATCACTTATTCAATAGTTAAACAGCAATATTTAATATTGTTATGCTCCGGTTTGAAGGATGAGTGAGCCGGTGTAACTACAGGCACAAAGGACATTATATCTTAGTTCTCACTGATGGCGTATTGAAGATGTCTATGCCTTGGCGATGGTGACCATTTACCATCCTATTTTATACATAAAAAAACGCACATACGCTCTGTAATCTTGTCTAATAATTAGCCGTCGTGACCGAAATTATTATTAGTCCGTAGAATTAACAAGCGCCCATACTAAATTTTATTCATCCACAGACTATTTATAGATACAATATTTTAAATTGGTAATATTTCCAAGATCCTGTCAAAGTATTTTATTTAATTATGTACCTATTTGTATATATTTGGGTTCGTTGATATTATACAAAAATACTCGCCAAAACACAGGCCCTTTAACCTAGCTGTATGTCTAACGGGGTGCATCAGTCACAATTTAAACAAAACTACTTCGTAAGACGATTTGATGCTGAACTCGCTTCGTTACTAAAGTACCGTTGGCACAAAAATGACTGTGAAGACTAGAGATTTTCTTATAATGATGTTTTTTTTTTTAAATGTTCTCTTTAACTACTATATATTCTTCATTAATAAGAAATGCAATTATATTTAAACAATAATAATTTGACAGGTAATAATACAAGAATAACGATTTGACTAATGATAGACGAATTACATATTTTATACTCTTATTTTCACTAACTTGATATATAATTTTAAAAATTAAGTTCATTGCCAAGAAGAAAACACTTTTCTTAAATACCGTAGATCCCTTAATTCATATAGTTCTTAAATTTTTGTATGATTATTCAGACAGCATTCTAAATTATTTTTTATTCTGTAAAAGGGCCAAGTACACTTTTGTACTGATATTTAAATCGCTTTTAATTTTCGCAATCAACTGTAACTCTAAAAATAATGAACAAACAAAGCTGACAATAAACACCTGATTCCCATCAAGTCAAAGGTAATTTGCGAACGGTACTAGAAAGTAATAAGTCAGTAAAAATGTGCATACAATGGATGCATTTGAAATGCAAAGCGCAGCCATTCAAAGGTGGAAGCGAGACGTCACTCGGCGCCATTATATATCGCAATGTAGACGTGCAATTGTCAACTTTGTGCTAACTATGACTCTGCCCTGACTTTGTTTATGAACTAAATTGACTTGAATTTAGAGTGGTCATATTAACAAACACGCAGGTCACAGGTCCAGTGAGAATCGCTTTGTGTGAACCGGATAATAAAATGGAATAACGACTTTACTTAGAAAAAATGCCAAATAGAATCAACACCTACAATTTTCTAATAGTAATTATGGGTTATATACTTCTTAGAGACCCATATGCATATAGAGTTCATACGTTTTATTATTAGGCAATTGAGCCCGTCATAGCTTAAGTCTGAGCCCACATAATAGTAAATGCTCACCACCCACAGAAATTGGCACTGTAGGAAATATCATATTCCTTAGACCGCTAATGGCTCACCAATTGGAACTAATATGTAATGTTCAATGTGGCTGTAATTACACTGGCTCACTTCAAACCAGAATAGCATTACAAAGTACTGCTGTCTGGCGGTATAATAATCTATGAACATAAAACCGAACGTCTGTCAGAGATTTTTGGTTTATTTATAGGTTTATAATTTTTTAATAATCCCTAATTAAATACATTGGTTAAAGACACATTAACACAGACATAACTTTACATAAGCATAGGTACAAAACAAAAAAACATATAAAAGAAACTCATTTATATACAAATAATATTACACTGCACCAATTGAGCAACAGTGATCGTGTAAAAATTTCGCAAAACAATAATAAAAAAGACCTGTCATATGTCAAAGCATTTAAACACATAACACAAACGAAAAAAAATAAATAATGATCGTCAACATTAATAACAGTTTTTGAAACCACGCATTGTTTTGTGGACATTTTGAAAGTTTCAATCGGTGGTTCTTTACGTTCACAATCTGCATGTTAAGTGAGAGGATAATAAAAATTTACATTTGTACAAAAACCTCTTTGTTTGACCGACTGAGTCAGATGGGATGTGAAAACCTCGGTCGTCGGCCTAAACAGAGCCAGCATTCGTGTTACTGTCTCTGAATTTGATGCTGTCAAATGCGCGTATAATTATTTAAAAAAAAAACTAAAAAATAAATACTTATGTATATAAATTGTTCGTTGTGCTATTTTAAAAACAAAAATTCATATGAATTTTATTAAAATATGCTTTAATAGTAATTTTTATACCTTTAAATCATCATGTTAAACAATAATATCAATATTATACTATACAATTTTAGATTATTAAAGAAATATTAGATTAATTATAGAAATTAATACAAAGACATTTTGTATGTTAAGCACACAAAATTCCTGCTAAGTAGCACTCGAGTATATACTTTTTAATAAGATAATCTATTATCTAGATACATGAACAGACTGGTAATTAAACATTAAAGACTAACAAACACTAAGTAGGTGACAGATTCAAAATATTCCTTGTATTTTTAAATTATTTAATTTAAACAGCTTCAAATACGACAACACCAACGAGAGCACACTCGCGCGGAACTAAAACACTTCTTTCTCCTCTCGTTCTCCTAACGACAGACATTTACAACGTAATGACAAATATTGCGACACATGTAAAACATGTATGTACATGCACCTGTTATTCTTATTACAAAAACATAAAGGCTATATTTCGTCAAATAATCTTTTCTAATGTCTTCGTTACATGCAAAGCGTTCTTGGAAATTAAATCTAAATGAAGCAATGTCGACCTACGTTTATCTAAATTCTATACTTAAAAATCGTTTGTCCTGACTGACTATAAGGCACAGCGAAAACTACTGAGTATGGAAAGCTGATGATCGTTTGTAAGAGGCTTACATAAAAAAGCAGTCTTTAAGGAAAGGTCATGTATGTCAGTTTGTATAAACATCTTAGTTCTTTGAAGTTAGACAAATGCCGATTTACTCGAGCGAAACCGCAACAGGTAGCTAGTCTAGTTTATATTATAATACAATAATAATTTGATGAAATTATCAGTAAAAAATAAATTAAGAAAATATAATTTATACATTATTAATTTTTTTTCTTTACAAAAGCTTCCGAAACAAATAAAGAAGTTTTACAAGGTTCCATACTGCTTTTTATGGAGGAAATTTTCGATTTTTCGGAATCCTTCTAAAGCTATTTTAAATTCCACGCTCACGAAGTTGCGCGTTAGAAATATATGGCATTGAAGTCATGTAATATTGTGTTTATATAACGGAGAAATCTAATGTAACATACATTCATTAAGTAATTATGATAACAACTTTAAAATATGAAGTTTAATTCTTGGAAAATATCATCGTTTTAACGTACAAGTTTTATAGTAACTTACAATAAACTTTGATGAAATTTTATATTAAAAATAATATCCATCAACCATCCATCAACCAATCCTTTGGAGCGGCGCGGTGGAATAAACTCCAAACCTTAAACATTTAAAAGCTGCTTTTATGGTAAGAATAAACTTAATTACCGTACAAATCATGACTGCACGAAATGGTAACAAGAATTCTAGTAACGTTTAATTGAATCGCAATTTCGAGTCTCCGAGCGAAAAATGACCCAGCCTTATCACCAGTGGAAGCAATATTTTAATAACGATACAATCTAAACATAAAACAAATATATTGACCATTGATGTACAGATGTTTGTGGTTTTTCAACGTATGTGTGACAACGTATTGTCAGAATAATAACAAAAGTATTAACCAAAGTTCGTAAACAAGACTGAAACAATGTACCAATATTAGCATACGGTAACAACACCACCTGCCTTGAAAATACCTATATTAAGAATGGTAAACATAACAGAAAAAAAAATAGAAACAGTGTATACCATTGGCCTGGACTCCTTATTTGAGAAGACTAATAGTCATAACTTCATGTCATAAAATCAAAATATTTTTTATCCAATTTCTCTCTTACAATCTTCATTTTATGAGATTAAAAGTAAAAATTACCATTGATTCGGAATGTCAATACCAAGAAGGTTTTGTGACAAGCTAAGCTTCTTTTTTATACGGGTCATATTTATCTTGAACCTCTTTTAAATATTATTTACTTTATAAAACTATTTACGATGCATGATTACGCGGCCTGTGGCTGGACAATGCGTGTACATTGTTTCTCGCTAACGATGATGTCTGTCAGCCATTACTAGCTAAGAGACGCTAACGGATGACCGCTGGGCAAAGGGACGATTTGAATTTGTAGAAATACATTGATCAGGACTCGCTTAAAAGTATTTCAACGAAGTACAAATAAAAAATGTATGCCTGGAAAAATTGATATATGCCAATAATGCTTAGCTATGTTGGATTTAAGTAAAAAAAAACAATTTTTAAAACAAGATTCGTGTTCAACAAATTTCGTGTCTATTATGTTGACCGTTGAGAAACTTGATCTTGAGCCAATCCTGGGTGTCGAACCAGGTCAGGCTTACCATAACAAATCATTGACATCGTAACGTAACGTAAACAGTGACGTAACGTAACCACTGTTTTATTATATTACATGTTTACATAAAATTATAAAAAATTAAACGCGTGTGCACACATATTTCACCGCACTCAAAAATCACTTACTTCTAAAAATAATAAAAAATAATCCGTTTAAATGTTATTTATACAAACACAAAGTGAATTACTAAAGTATTCTATACAAACAAAAAACGCAATACAACTATGCTAATAACTATGTCAATCAAGTACAAGTTAGCGCATTCAGCGCTTAACGTTTTTTCATAATTCATTAATAAAATCGAAAAGACAAAACTAAATCGAGATAAGTCGAGTACGACGTGCCCTAATTCCGCAACTGTTCGAAATTGATCGACCCTTACAAATACCGAATTCGATACCAACCATTGTTGCATTCCATGTTTTTGAGACGCGCACATTCCGAACATCGCACTGTCGAGACAGCACTTCGTTTAGAGTAATGCTTTTTGCACGCATTTGCACGAACTGGTCGTCCGCACAATAGTGTTACACCTTGTAAGTGGTTTTAAGCATTGCCAAAAAATTATAGGTAATCGTTTATAATGCTTTGGCTGTAAATCGAAGACGTGATCTCGCTATGCTCCGATACATACTTAGTTTTTTTTTATGACGAAACATATGTAGGTATAAGATGGCTATTTTATGCTGGCATAATATCTTATATATTTACAATATATAGTGACGTAAACCACTTTTTTGTAATTAGAAAGACTGTTATTACGATCTTTTTAAATTTGTACATGTCGTTTTTTCAGTTAAAAACATTAAGAAATCTGTTTTGGAATCCCTTTAAACTTTTTTTTTTTTAATCAATATTTTTAGTACAAGCTTTTAGTACTTTTGTGTTAATGACCTTATAAAGATTAAAACACATTTGCAACAAATTCTTAATCTGCAATGATTTACTTATTCGATAAAAAGTCGATTTCTGTTTTACAATCACCGTTTAAAAATAACAAACATAGGTCTCTCATATTTCCAAGTATAATTAAGGGCACTTAAAATCGATACCTAGAAAGCAATCAATTCCTCAATGACATCGAAACAAACCCTTATTATTTTTTATTCGATAATAGGCTGCCTTGAATCACTTTTATACCAATGTGAATTATACCATTACTATAATTGGTATGGCGTATATAATAAGGTTTATTTTTGAATGTCTTATTACATTTGCTTAATTGTAAATCAAATTGCTCAAAGTATTTTATCCGCCAATTATACTTGGTATAATTGAATTCGATACGGTGACAATTTTCTTTAATAATTCTAGCATTATAACTTGTTTAATACATAGTTAAACAGCTTTAGTATTTTAAACAAAGAATGCACTTATTTATATAGAGTATAAATTTATATGCAATCAAGAAAACAACGTTCAGAAATCTAAACTGTTTCTCTTTAAACTAATTTGCGACAGGCAATACAAACAAATTAAATTCAAAATTCGAATTACAATACGATTTTATTAGGAACTCTTTGTTGTTCTACTTTTAAATTTACGTAAAAGTCCTTCACAATATACTGATAATAGGCTTGTCCTCAGAATTAATATAATTACTAGTGTTTATAGTGCAAGCGCACATATAACATGAAAGATCGAAGCCTGTGTGAATGAGATAGAGTTTATCCCAGTAAAGATAGAAAGAGATGCTCGACACACGATATTTACAAGCAGCAATTTGGCGCGTTTATGAAAATTTGAACTACACATCTGCGCAATTTTTCTTTATTTTATTTTTAATAATTTTAATATCAGCGTTGTGTTTAAAAAATTTTATGCTTAGCTATAAACAATTTAAAAAATATTAACTTTTACTTTAAAACCTTAAATAAATACAAATAAAAATTTAAAATATTTTCTATACAAAACGTGACCGCGTGGAATGGTGGCAAGAATGCTAGCAGCATTTCCCCTTTGAATCGCAATTCCGATTCTCTGGGCGAAAAATGAACAAGCCCTCCTGTCACCAGTAGAGGCAATATTACTATTTACTTTTAAAACAAATAATAATTTATTAAACATTTTGATTGAAATCTTATAAATTAATTGAATTATTCTATTACTTAACAAAATTGCCATAAAAATAATTCCAATTATAAATCAACTAAGTACTTTTTTCTTAAATTTGGTTAAAAAAGTAATTATTTGTCTTATTACAGTACAATATCGTAATTGTATCGTATGTAAATGTATAAAATACATTAATAATAATGACCTGTTTATTTACTTATGTGGTCTAAAACATCTGTTGATTTAATGAATGTAAAAAAGTGAAACTCTTTGAAAGATTACTGTATTATGCCATAAATGCCATGATTATCATAATTTTCCTTTTCAAATAAGTGAAAATAGAGTATGTTAGTAGATGTCACATTAAAAAAAGAACATCGTAATATTGCCATTACAAAAATTCGCCAATTTCTTTTGTATCGATTGTTTCAGTGTCATCAATATCGAAAAAAAAAAAATTAAATTGATTATGTACAAAATATAATGGTTTAAAGAAGTATCTTTAAAAATATTATCTACCTATGAACAATTACATAACTTTTTTTTGATAAGTAACATCTAAGAAGCTAATTTTTTGTCTTAATAGAGGCTTGTGTTTAGCAGTTAAAGATAATTGTTAAAAAATTTTTGAAAATTCATCACCCAAGTAAGTGAAATTGTGGATGAAAGTTCAGGTGTAATTCAGTGGGTTCCTGACTAATGTTTCCGATGAGATATCATATCATAATATGAGTTGTTTTAAAGCTATAATTGAATCCTTTAAAATTGCCACACACTGACTGTATTACATCAAAGAGCCCGCCATAAGATAGATGGCGGTACTTGCGCTGTAAATCACAATTGAAGATTTCCCATCCTTATCTGACTCATCTTGTTTCATATATCCGTCTCTTACGCACTCTATTATACAGACGTCCGACGTCTCGAGAACTGAATATTATGAATGAATATTGTGAGATTTACATTTTGAATTATATAACATGAAAATCATTGGCCATATATCTAATGCTATTTTAATGTAAACAAATCGAAGCTTTAAAAAACTTATATTGTAACTTAAAACTACAAAATAAATATTTAGGTAACAGATATTTGTTATATACAAATAAAATATGATACAATAAATGATAAACATAAGATATTCTGAGTCCGTTATTTAAAAATTCCTTTTTTTAGTAATATTAAAATACTATTATAGGTGACGTATAAAACAAGCTAGGTCGCAATTTAAAATATTTAAAAATGACGTAGCAGGGGGTGAAGAATCCAGTTGACACTTGGCACGGAACACCAAGTGTTGCTATTATATTATTTTTAAATGTTCGTAAAAAAATTAAATATTTCATAACTTGCGCATTACATTTATGTGCATTCATATGGTAAATATAAAGTAATCTATCACCTGTTTTAAAACATATTTAACAAACGAACACTTCACGGAATAAATTCAAAACAATGTTGTTGTTTGTGCCGAACAATTAAAAAAATTAAAATTCTATTAAATTGCAAACGATACATCGTAACTTTGACACTAATGTGTTGCAAAATAATCATCAATTGTTTAAATGACCTTTTGATTCCATTCTAAAGCATGTTTTTCATTGAAACAAAAAATGTATTAGCTACAAATCTCTCTTCTTAAAAGGAGTGTTGCCTTTAGCTCCTGGTTAAAGTCATATTGCCTTTAAGGGTGGAATATTAACGGACACTCACAGTCTCATAGATTATTAAAAAAGTAAAAGTTCTATGTTAAAAATAATTGTTTTTAAAAACAACCTTAAATTTATTCCTTGTGCAAAGTTTCAGCTCAATCGGTTTGGTAGAACTGTTAAACCAGTTCAACATAAAGCTGCAAAATTTGACCTACACTTACTAACAGGTTAAGTTATTATATAATATTAACTTCTAACCCGTTTCATTGTTGACTCAAAAATGTAACCTTAAATAACTTAACAGTTAAAGAGTAAAATTATATAATATTTAACCAGAACATTATATTTAATAAATTGCCGTATGTTTTTATAATTTCAAAATGTTAATTAAAAAGGACTTATGTTCCGAAATCGCATTCACTATAAACCGGTACATATAAAAGTAATTTACATGTATATAATTAAAAATAGATACTTATATTTTACATGGATGCTGCAACTGCTCATTTCTTTCCATCTGATAACGTATCGAAGTCTCCCGCATTATGACGTAGAGCTTAAAACTGTTAGAGGTGACATTTGTTTTAATTAAATTTAATCCATTAATTGCTTTATTAAGTAAACAATAATATACTTTATAATTTGAAAGCTGTTATGTAAATAATATTGTGTATATTTATAGTTTTATCTAATAAATGTATCTATTTCAAACATCACATCAAAACTTGAGCAAGACTTATATCAATTCAATGGAATTCTTATCATTCAATCAAACTGAATGCTAAACTGTCAAGGATTGAATTAGAACGAATGTTTTTCTTCAACATCGAAAGATAGTGAACGATTTAAGTATAAGTTTACGTAATTTTTTTTTTGTGTTGTAACGTGGAAATTATTTCATTGCATAAAATGAAATAAACTCATTAATACTATAAATTATCAATATTTAAATTTATTTTTAATACAATTTTTATCAGTCTAAAATGTCACAAATTATCGCATTAAAAGTGTGAAAAATCCGCATAAATTGTCATGGGAAAACATTAATCAGAAGCTAATATAATGGCACGTCAGCACTAATAGAATATTGCGCCTGCGCACGTCGTCTGAACGTAATGAAAAAATAATTTAGCGAGATTTATAGCTTACTCAGACCCACGCAAATTGCTGCCAGTTTGGGACGTTTAACTTAAGTATTGCCTGCGCTTGCGCACTTCGATGTTAATTTAAAACAAGAAAAATGCATAAATGATACATGAAAATTAACGAATAAATTAGTTCGTATGTCCGTTGTAGCGTACCCTTTTATTATGTACTATGAAAAATGTAAGAATATAAGGTAGTTCACGATTAATGAGAACTATTAATCTCTATAATTAAAAATAAGAAACTTTAAACTATATAAAAAAATAAGCAACAATGATCTTATTAATAAGTAAGATCATTCTATAAATAAATTTAATGAGTTTTTATGTCCACCTTTTATATTACTAAATCTTTATATCATTGTTATATATAAACAAAAGCCTTACTTTGACAATTTTGAATTTACACAATGTAAATTCCCGTTATGTTAATGATCTCAATAAGTTTTGCATTAAAAATAATAATTAAAAAAATATTACTATGTAATATATAATAGTGTCTGGTCATACTAGATCGGTCACCCTTAAAAAGGAAGCAGTAAACAAACTATTTATTGTAGTTTGGCGTTAGAATCATGTGCGATACCAAATAAAATAACAATATTGTATACTATTAGAACAAACTTAGCGTTAACTTAATTAAAATAGTGTAAGCAATATAGCATTTAAGGAAAGCAACAATCAACCACATCCGGAATTTCAGTATACGCATGATATCGTTATCTTAATCAAGATCTTCAGAACGCGTTACATAAAAGTGTTAAGCGAAAAACATTTAAAAATATAAGACGACATCGCGGGCGGGCAACTGGTCTCGTTTATATCAAAAGTTTTCGGTATACATCGATCGAAGGCGATTTTAATAAATACAGGTTCGAGAAATGCAAATAAGTGACGTGTAAGTTTACGATGTTACATTAACTCTTATTTGATCGATAGTCGATACATGGAATCTGACTCGGTATTATATTATAAGTGTATAATCATAATTATACAGTTCATAATTGTGAAGATATATTTAACCCAATTATTATTTTTAACCGGTATATCTGTACAACGTTTCAGAATTTTTAATATCTTTGCATTTTAAATATATAATAATGTGCGACGCTAAATAGGCGGTATTAAATTAAAAATTACGGCCTTACTTACAAACGTTGCTTAGTAGCGGTTTAGCTAAACATAGATTTCGGTCATTCTGTCATTAATAATTTGACATTTGAAAGACGAAGACAGAGCATTGTTTTATGATATACCATATATTTACCAGCTAAATGCTTAACGAAATTATCATTAATTATTAACAAAAGCTAATCAGTTACTTTTGTAGTTGGTTTATGAGATCTCCATAAAGCTTGCCCAGTTTGGATCACCACTTAAGATTCGGTTATTTTAAAATTTAATTCAATATCTTTATCTTGGTAACGGTATTTCGAAATTGATTTTTATTTGTATTTGCTATTCAGCATATTATACGATGCAAAACATTCACCGATTACTTTAGACAAAGCCGACTCACTATCGAGTGACACGGTTTCTCTGAATCAAGAAATTAATTTATAAAAAGTTAAAAAGAAGTTTATGTAAATAGTTCCTATATATTTATATAATTTTATAAAACCTTGTAACCTTAAAATAAAATGATAATGTATGTTAAGGATATAATTCTTAGCAATTTCACAAATATCACTGCTTATAAAAAAAAAATTAAAAGTCATTTAGTACAAGGAAGCATAAATAAATAATAAGCGGTTGTGTCAAAAGCCAAACAATAAAACATGACACACGACATATTTTCACTTCGAGAAAAATGCATTCGACAGCAAAAAGTAAATACCATTGCACAAACATAAAAAATATATAAATCACAATAATTTAAACCTTACGGCTTACGAGGTAAGAATTACATCAGCCGCACATTAATCTAAGTAACTTGTCCCTAAATGTATGTCTCCGTACATTTATCATTCCCACACCATCGGTCGTTATGCAAATAAAACCACATTAGGCCGATCAATTAAGTTATTCCGTTTGTACTGCACCGCCTATTGTAATTACAGAGTATTTCATTTTAACAGCTTCAAATATTTTTTGTGACGAAAAGAATGCTGACAAGTGTATAGACCACCCGAATGTACTCAGCGTGCATTGACTGCATCGATGGAAAACTTAAGATCAAAAAACGGCGATGGTGAATAGTGAATTGAACAACGAGACGGGAAGAAACAATAATACAAAATAACTGATAAATAAGGGTCCCCCAGACCGATTTCGGCCACGGCGGCCAATCTCAAGAGAGATTAGCCAACTGCGCAGGAGATATTATAGAGCACAAGTGTGTGCGCAAACACAGGTGCACTCTCTTTTCCTTAGCTCTCATAATCCGACGGGACGGTAATCCGACACGACCGTTCAGTTCAGGCGCAGGACCAACGGCTTTCCGAGGCACGGGAGTGTACACAATTCCAACTTCCAGACTCCGGGCTGCTACTGAGAATTTTCTGACAGAAAAACCCAATAACTATTTATTGGCCCGATAACTGATAAATATTTATTGCGTCATGATAACGTGATGAAAATCTGCCACATGACTATTTGTAGATACCAAATCAGCGTGTTGGAATAAACTCTAAACTCTCTCCATAAAGTTCAAAGCCCTATGGGGTTTGTTCTGGCTGCTACTTTAATAACTGCTTGCCACAACTGCTCATATATATAGGCCCACTTACCCAGCTATCAACATATCATTTGTCATTCAAAGAGAAAATGTATAAAATATGAAATAACATTATTAAAAATTTTAGTAGTGTCAACATCAATCCATTGAAAACGCTTTTATGACCAAGCCACAATGGTACGACAGACGAGTCGAATCGATCTCTACAAAAAGTTGAAGTTATACTATTGAATCAATTTTTGATTGAAGATCTTTTCGGACAATCAAATTTCCATCAGATTTAAAGAAGAAATATTAACCATTCCTTACATCGCCAACCTGCCTACAAACTAAAACCTTGGGAACGGCTTATGTCATTTTGCCTGCATATACACTAGCTACCCTTCAGATCAGAACACAACAATAGTAAGTATCCATGTCGTGGCTAGCTAATAAGACATATCCCGAAATCCATTGATTCAATGTAAAATTATTGGTTTTTGTATCAAGAATGCCTGAAGCAGCACAAAGTTAGGAAGTTGAAAGCCGGCATTAAGCATGAATAAAAATGTAAAAATGAATTAAGTGAATCTGTGTTTGTATACAATTTTGTGCACTATTATAAAGGCGCAGGAGTTATTATACTGCGCAGAGTGAGCGAGATTAGACATTAATAATCAATTGTATTATTTAACATATATGTATATACAGGTAAATAGTTGCTCTGTATTAATAATAATTAAATTTCGAATTATAAATTACAACAGACATCATTTGAAAAGTGAATTAGTATCCAAAGATGTATGTAACATTTTCTTACTTTAGTCATACAAGTGATAAAGCCAATTAAACAACAATTTCAACTCGTTGCGGCGACACGCGGTCATTATGGCCCAGGCGCGGGCCCAAATCCGCCGTAATTGCCCGTCCGCGGTACCCGATACATAACTCCCTAACCCTAACTTAAACTGCGGTGACCGGTTTGACCCATTGTTTTAGGGTTGACTAAATTTGAAATTATATTTAAAACATACTTAGATAGTAAATATATAGTGCCATTTTGGGTTGATATATTGGCCAATAATGTTATCAACACATTTCATAATAATCATTATATGTTAACTCAATTTTTTTTCAAAAATGATTATATAAAACAATTTCTAGCATGAGATGTTAAGCTCATAAATATTTTACGCCTGAATTTGCCTTTGTAAAAATTTAATTCGAATTAAAATAATCTTATATTCGGAGAACATGGCTTTGAAATCAAAACAAATATGATTACTCAATAATTACATACACGCGCTTAATTAGTCGAAATGGCTCAGTGGTTAGTTCATGTGAATCATAACTATATAGCACAATACGGTGCATAATTTGTGTTTATAATTAATTTCATGATCGGGAGTTAAGGAAAACATCGTATTATATCAAATGAAAATACGCGACATTTGCATTCCAACCCGCATTGACGCAACGTGGTAGATAAGCTCCAAATATTTTCCTCAAAAACAAAAAATGCCTAAGCTCTGGGGCATTTGCGGGCATTGCTTTTAATTATTCTTTTTTACTTAACTTTAAAGACCAGTTGAAACGCTTGGAGTAATAGTACAATAACTTCCATCATAAATATAACACCTCGTCTTATTGCCTCTTGTGGTAACAGAAGGGGCGGTTTATTTTTCGCTCAGAGTATCAGAATTACGATTCAAAGGAGAAACACTGCTGGAATTCTTGTCACCATTCCACGCGGTCACAATTTGTACACTAAGTATTTTTAAATTTCTTTTGTAAATAATTCCTAAGAAGTCGTCAAAACTTGTATTAAACGAAGTGACAGCCCTAGCGAATATTCCCATTGTTTTCCAAGCCACAAAATAAGCCATTTCTGACCGCCCCTTGAAAGGGGATGTCGATATCCAATTGAAACCGCATGATTGTGACCATTCCGCTTTATGATGTGGACCTTAATATCTGTGATGGATGTATTGACTCATTTCCGTATCCCATGTGTCTTTTATATCATGACCGGTATGAGACGGTTAAATTGAACTGGTTTAAAGATCAACATTACCTTTTTTACGAAATTTAATATAAACAATTATAATATTATGCAAATAGGTTTCGTTATACAAATTTAAGAGTTGACTAATATTATATATTCAAACTTGGTTTTGAACTGATAACTAAGATATGTTATGTCCCTCGAGCCTGTAATTACACTGGCTCACTCAACCTTCAAACCGGAACACAACAATAACAAATACTGCTGTTTTGCGGTAGAATATCCGATGAGTGGGTGGTACGTACCCAGCCGAGCTTGCACAAAGCTCTACCACCAAGTAATATAAATGAATTCGGTTCAAATTAAAATTATTCTAATCTATATCCATGTCACTTCTTTGATATATTTGGTTAACAAATATATCATGGTGAACGTATCCGGGGTATACATATAGTTTCTATTTGTTCTTCCCTAAATCAAATTCTAATACGAAATCCGTCGGATTAGTGCGGTTCACAAATATTTGTTCGCTTCGAGATTAAAATATTAGAGTGGTCAGCGCTGTTTATTCTGTTTAACGTTAGGATTTGTATTATGTGACCTTCGCTTTTGTTTGCTTAATTATTAAAAATAAACATAATTAAAAAAAATGTCTTCTATGCATATATTAAATGAGCAAATGATCAATTTTTTTATCATTATTTATGTATGTTTTTTTTTATGCAAATATGTATAATAATTTCGATTATTGGTTGATTACGGTGTTGTAGTCGTAATAGTCAAGTCAACTAGTTGACAGGATTTAATTAAAATCCAGACGAGAACGATTAAGTTTTCACACATATAATATGCATTCACAATTGATCTAGTGCTTAGTATAATGTAAGGTAAGTTGCACGTGCCAATCGGTAGCTAAGCTGCATGGTGAAATCAGCTCTAATCCTTATTTCACAGGAAATCCTCAGACCGGAAGTTGGACATTTACAGTGTCTTTACATTTTAACCCAACTCGAACGGGTATTGGTCCTATCGCAAACGGGTTTTATTTTTTGATATAGTGATTATTTAACATAGTGTACTTTTTAATAATAATATACATATACATTTTATCTTGTTGTTACCTGTCCGACCAACACAACGCCTCGTCTCGATACCTGGAACAATAAATATTATTATTAAAATATAATATGTACATGTTTTTCAATATTTTATAAAGAACTGTCATGAAAAGTCAACATTTTCTTTTGTATTTTGTTTAATTTTGTCATCATATTGTTATTATTACTTTAAAAAATTGTTCGAAGTAAATCGTCGCATAGCATCTAAGAACATGTGATAAATAATTATATATTTTTATTCATATACATATGAAACAAAAAAATATAGTAGAATTATAATAAGATTTTTTAGTTAAATAAACTGACTACAACCTTTATCAATATTATGTAAAACAATAATAATATAATAATAATAGATATATTTTAAAATAAAGTACAATTTTTACTAAGGACATTCGAACTTAATCTTAATTTAATGATGCCCTGACCCATTGCCAACATCTTAAAGGAGAACAACCGATGGAAGAATATCAGACGCTGAACTATCATAAAAAGCACGAAAACTCTCAATTACTTGAATTTTTTTATTGGGATTTTAACCCAGTTTGATATGACCTTTATAAGTACAAGCTCGCCACTACACCAACGAGGTCGTTCTAACTTCAATACCCGTGTAATGCCAGTATTGATAATGACAATCGCCTGAGAGTCAATATGTATTATTAACCAAGATGACTTGCAATTGTTTAATTCATATGCCTTTGTAAACTAAGAATAAGTTGTTCTATGTAAATTATCATAAATCTGCAAAACATAGCAACAAGTCAGTTTAAATATACAACCTGAGTAAATAAGGATAAAAAATCTCGGCGCCCGAGAGCTGATGCCTCGTAAGAGTTGAGTGGAGTGTTGAATTAAAAAAAAAACAAACTCAATAAGGCATGAGATGAGCGATAATGGAGATATTGAAATAATATTCTGTATTTTAACTTAAAGATAACTACGACAATTCCGTTCGCACCTGACACGGATATCATTAACTAGAAATGACAAATGATTTTCTTATTATAAATAAAAATATTTGTTCGACACCGTTCGACGGTTTGACACCGTTCGACCGATCCATATAAAAGTTGGTACAGTATTTTTTTCATGTAGAAGCTTTTCTACTATCCACCTTTTTATAACTCTCTACTAGATGGCGTTGCATCACATCAACTACTACAAAGTTCAACTTAAGAAAGGTGCTAAGTACGCTGTCCTTTCATCAGACTATATTTATGCAAAATTTCATGATGTTTGGTAGTAAGTAAGTAAAGTAAAGGCGGCCAGTAAAAGCGTGAAAGCGTAAAAAACAAACTCATTTTCGCATATAATATTTGTAAGGATGTAAATGAATATACACTAAAATTTATAGGTTAAATAATAGAGCCCATCAGTATATATCACATATTAAATCGTTTCAAGATGATACTTGAAATAACTATTTAGAATTGATTTATTTGCAAATTATGAATTGTATTGATAAAACTTTAAAAAATCTATATTATATTCGTATATGAACATACACACCAATACTATAATTTAAATAAAAATACGACATTTATCACCTGCATGTACTTTTTTAGATGTTTGAGGCGTCTGTTTTGTTGATCGTAAGTAGTCATATTTGTTTATAAGGATCGGTATTGTTATAGTAAAAAAATATATTGTTACCACGCCAACAATAGTGTTGCTTGTCACTTGCAGGAAACTGAGGTTTGATAACTATTAAGAGTACTTATTTCTCAAAAATAATATAATTCACTTAATTGTATTATAAGCCAAGATTTTCAGACATTCGCTCTGCATAAAATCCCGTTACTCAATTATTATTAGAATATGTTAGAGGGCACCTCCTAATGTATAAAACCCAGTTTTAGACGAAAACATAATCCAATCGAAAAATCACATTATTGGTGCTAAAATTCCTGGATTATTATGAGAAATGCTTAATCAGAACACTATGTATATGAATTACGGAGCAGGTTACACGTAAACAATTAATCTAATTTGTTAGAATCACAATTTAACAAAGTTGTGGGTAGAGTGCACTATTACATATCGCTAAGAATCTTTAGATATCTATAGAATTTTATCAATTTATATTATAAATTGATAAAATTATAATTGTGCAGATACTTGTTATGTATTTTATATTAATAATTGTGGCAAATAAAATGTTAATTATTTGGTGATGGAAAACTGCGTCATCGTTAAAACCTAGAGAAATCTTTTAAGATGTAAAGTGCTTTATGTTTTTTTTTTTTTATATAAAGTAAAGGACTGGATCTCTTTAATATCGGTAAGTTAGTTTATACAGCTCTGCTGCTTATTATATAATCTGCATACCGACACGTAAAAATAAACAACAACCAATAAATGATTACCGGCAGCTTAATTATGATAACGAGCAATTATTGGTCAACGAAATTTACTATTGATTTCAAATAAATATTATTCACTTATAAATACGCTTTTACTAAAACAACCACTTCCAATAAGCCTTATCTATAGATCCGTGACCTAGGCCATTTTCGAAGTCTACGACCTCCCGGGCGGTAAATGAATAATTCAGAACTCAGTGCTGGCTACAGCGTGGCTACATTATTAATAACTAAACGCATTACCGCGCTTCGCGTATGTAGGGCCAGTACCGGTCAAGATGCCGAGTGATATATGATTATATGACTTTTATAGCTGGCTAGTGATCTGACGTCGTTTAAGTACTGACATATAAGTTTACACAAATTCTTTTTTTGATGTTTTTTTTTCAATATTATTTAAAAATATAATGGTCTTTAAATTTACTGGTTAAATTACTTTTTGAAAAATATCGTTGTTATTTGGACAATTATCACTTAAAGAATTTTATAAATTATACTTACAGGTAAAGCTGAGAGTCGAAATGATCCAGTGGCTGGAACAAACGAATCTTAACCGAAAATTATGGTAACACAAGCGAGCACCACTGGTTTTTCAAGTGCTTAATTTTGTTTAAAAATTATTCATCTCGTTTTCGGTTTTGAAAAAAACAGCGTGATCTAACCTGCATGTGATGGATGAAATTCTGGAATTGGTGTATCCACTAATCCGCATGACAGAGCAGCGTGGTAGAATAAGCAATTAACTCCTTTTCTTTACCCCAGTGGGATATTTACATGCTGTTGTGTTACTACTTTTATTAATAGATGGGATTTGAATCTACTTCCTACAAACATCGATGCTAAAGTTAACTACCAATTTAACCATACGTCGAAAATCGAAATCACGTTTATTTTTTTATAATTATTGCAATATAATCATAGAAGGTATAAAATATTTTTGTATTGGTCAACCAATATCAAGAATCATCATGTTTTAAATTCATTTTTCATTGAGGAATGTTGCAGGCTATTTGACTTCACGCTACGACCTTAACGAAAGCGAGCTGAGCGAATCAGTAACAAGCTTTATTAAACGTGACACGCTGTATGAAACAGACATAATTATTCCAATATGAGTAAATACCGGCTATGAGTTCAGATATGCATACATAAAAAGTATTGTTGTGGAGGTCTTATGTACCCTATATCCTTTTATGTACCCCTGACTATATGTATGCAATATTTTATGATGAGCGGTTGAGTAGTTAAGACTTGAAAGCGTAACAAACATATAAGCAAACTGACTTCCGCATTTATTATATTAGTTAAGATGATGTTATAACGTAATGTAATTTAATAAAATAAATTAAATTAATAATTTCATTCGAAAATGTTGATTTTTTCTGTAATTCAAAAGAAGTAATGATAAGATTTTGATCAGGAACTACCAAATCGACTAAGTATTTATGCTATTTACGTCCATTGTATTATCATAATTACTGCATTAAATATCGCGCGTCAAGGAGTACGTTTTTTTTAAATTCAATTTATGATCGAATTCAAGATTAAGGTTTAAATTGGTTTCATGAAGAATAAGTCTTGGCATGAAATTGTTTTTTTTTTTTAAATTAAATATTACGTTAGCAAAATATATTTTACAAGAAATGGTATGTTAAATTAAATATTACGATTTTTTTTTCATATTTATGTGTGTGTACCAAATTGTGTAAAAAGTTTATCGAATCATATATATAAAAAAAATATATAAAAATAAAATAATGGTAACTGCTCAGGAAGTCCTTTCAAAGTCAAATAAAGGTTGTTTCTAAGCTGTCAAGCCGATTAGAGTATGTTTTGTTCAAATGCTAACCAGCCTTTCACGAGTATCTAAGCCTAAACATTTAGAAAGATTGCCTTAAGTTCAATATAAGGAATGGACTTAACTGGGTTACTCTTAAATGTCCTTATTACAATTTCAATGGGCCTTTCCACGAGTAACTACTACTTTTTTTTTAAATTCTGTAATGACTATGATTTTAGGTCATTCAGTTAACAGCTATATTTCTGAAACAATCATTTTTGTAAATAAATAAATTATTTTTAGATACACATATTGTATAAATTAAAACTTAAAAATACATAAATAAATATAATCATTATTATTTTAAATTACGGATAAATTCCATGAAAATGCAAAACTGTAAGTTAATTACGAAATCTGTGACGTTTATGTTCCGAGTCGGATGCAACAACGTCATCGCGTTTTGAATTTAAATTTTCTAATTTGGAACGCATTCGGCGCTCACAGCACGCGTTTGCGCATAAAATTACAATCACACACATCCTTACTTAGCGAAATGGCTATTATAGAGGCTTGTGATATGACGAACGATTATACGATACATTATTGTTATATAAAACATTTAAACGTGTACTTTAAATCATTATATTTTACATTATTGTTTATTGTTATATTTACATTATTGTAAAAAATCTTTTATCTCTATATAAAATTATAAAAGTAACTTATTTTATCTTTTTAGTAACAGCTCGTAAAGTTCAAAATATACCTAGTAAAAAAATTCAAAAAGGTGATTTAAATAATTTAGATTCGCCATAATATTAAGCAGAATCTTTTGTCTATTCAATCACCTCACCCTTGTTTACGTCAATATGTCTCCTACGAACATAACTATGTTTCAGTGCTAGCCGCTAGGGCAAAGCCATGCCACGTGTGTTTTATGACGACAAATTCGCTCGTTTGAAACTTCTAATCGTAGACGATCTAAGAAACTTCGACAAATGTAAATTTGATATTTTAATTGGTAACATATGAAAGCATCACGAAAATACAGTAAACTATATTATTATATTATAACATAAGAAAATATAATTAATATTTATTTCATAATAAATTTAGACTTTCAGCACAGATAAAATAAAAAACAAAATTATCAAGAAAAGGACTAGTACTAATTGCTTAATATGACGTATTTCGATCTTAAATAAATGGACATAAGAATTTATAGCAGATTGAAAAAATACCCTATTGAATCTTTTACAAAAAAAAATCAATAGTAAAGTTAAAATTGATGGCAACATTAGCATGTCAACAAAACGTTCAGAAGCGTTAAAAGAAGGAAATAAAATGCAAAATGACAGGTCGCGGGTGTTGACAATAGCGGGGAACTCGTCGAACGCCGTTTCTAAACTAAATTCGATTACATTTTATGACGTTCGAACTTTGATCGTATTCTACGTTTAAATAGATGATTTTAGTAGTTTGTTTGAATGTATCCTTTACAATTCACATTTATAAAATCTATTTAGTACATATTCAGTTACTTGTGTCTATACTATGGTAATACTAATATTATAAATATGAAGCCCTGTCTGCCCGTTACGCTTTCACCGCTAAACTAGTGATCCGAATTTGATACAATTTGGTATGAAGCAAGTTTGAACCCTAAGGAATGACATACATCTTTTTTATACCTAACATCAGACTCTGCGGGCGAAAAGTCATTAAATAAAAGCTGTAGAGATTTTATAATGTATATTAACTTTGTGTTATTTGAAGCGCATGCATCACAATCCATGTAGATTAATTGCAAAACTCAGATTTAAAAACGTTCCACTCCACGTTACATAACAATCATTTTTCAACCACATCTTTTTTTTTTAATGTTTTACCTCAATAGTTCAAATTATCACCCCAATTGCAACTCGCAAAAGTATTTTAATTCTAACGCCATTGCGGGTTCGCAATATAGAGGAAGAACTGCCATTTTATGACAACATCAACGCTAGGAAAGATTATTATTATTCGACATATTTCATTTCGGGAATTTACGCCCTATTCGATGTTGTTTTATTAAAATTTTCTACAGTGTATAAACATGTGCGCGATATTGGTGTGGCTTATACCTCAATTTATAAATTTGGTAACCCTTGTTTATGATAAGACTTTTACGAATCTTCTCCCGAGTTTGTTTGTTACGGTCTTAACTACTCAACTGATTATAATGAAAATTTGCATTCACTCTCAGGCGTATAGAAATGACATAGGCTACGTCAAACCCTTTCCCGATCGAGGGCGAAGTCGCGGACGGAACCTAGTACTTCATATGGTGCTTATATCTAAGGGCGGAACTAATCGCTTACCATCAGATGATTCACATAAGTTCATTTATTAACACCGTCATTGCGCTGCCGACTTTGGCTTTATATAAAATAAATAAAAAACACACTAAGACACATGTAATTTGTTTTTATAATTAGCATTGACATATTCAGTATTTATGATACTCGAAAAATTATTAAAAAATATATTATTCTTTTTAGTTTGGCCTGCTTCTAATTCGTGTTATACCCATGAAAGTATTGTTGCCAATTTGGATTTCTATTTCGAAGCCTTACAAACAATAAAAAATTTAAAAACAATGAAACATATTTGGCGCTAAGTTAGAATACATATATATGTATTTATGTATACTAGTCGTCGCCGATTGGTCGAAATTCGAGCGTAATTCAATGCTAATAAAAGTATGAGACAAGCTGATTCGAAAGGAAGGTAAAATGAGGCTCAGCTGGATGATACCTTGTCATTATTACAATAAAAAAAAAACATAAAAATGTCAAAAAGTCCGTTATTGGTTTTGTAGTTTGACAAGACGTGCGTCATTAGCAGTATGAATGTAAGCTAAGAATATTTTATTTTATGTATTTGTAACAAATATTATGTAAACATTTTAGCTTTCTTAAAAATTTACAAATTTTACTTATTTACGGAGGTTCAGTAGTGTAGAAAGTATGAAAACTTTGCACTCCGCTCTTAACTACATATAGTTCTTATTTCATTACCTATAAGTATCATATTTGAATACAATATAATATGTCTATAGGGATACAGACGTGTTCTAATATCGGGAGCGTTCGCGTCGCGCATACAGATAGGATATTACAGTAATTTGTCGGAGAGGGCGCCACCCGCCAGCGAGTTCTTATTTCAAATCTTCGACGCACTGCCTGGTTTGGTTATATTATTTAAAGTTTTATTAAAATTCCGCGAAGTATTGTAAGTTACGTAGGATAACCAAATTATTAAGAATACAATAAAGTTATTTTCTTCTTTCAAGGTTATATCTTTCATGTAAGATTCCTATACTGATGTGTGTGTTAACACAATACTGAAACAGATCTTTACCTCGTTGGTTTTGTTGCTTATTTACAAGGTTGCCAATTCCAAGGTCCTGGGTTCAAGCCCTATCGAGAATATGTCAGTAGCAACCCCAAGTTTGAATGAAAGGGGTAATTACAATTCCTTGCTTTGACTTACGGTAAAGGTTTTATTCCTGTGCTGTGCTCCGGTCCGAAAATGGTCTCCTATTACCTATACTATGGTATACTATTAGTGCACCTGTGACCGCGTAAACACTTACTAGTTACTATAAAATCTCATGTTTAATCAGTTAGTATTTTATTTAACACAATTGTTATATATAAAACTCGTGGTAACCACTTACTCTAACATGGCCCATTCGCCTACACATATTATTTAAAAAAAAGCAGCATATATGCACAAGCTTAAACATATAAAATATCATACAATTTATGTTACCAAAGTGTGAACACACGGTCTCTTCTAGACGAACTTTAGATATAAATTAAAGTTGATAAAAGTGTTGTGGAGGTGTAAAAGAGTCCACATAAATCAATATAACATTTTAAAAACGTACCGATATCTTAATTCCTTATTGATATACGAAGTCGGTTTATTTAAAACAGTATGTAAGTTAGGAACACAACGTAACAATACATCCTACACTGCCAAAGTAACCGAAGACGTCGATGAGAAAACAATACAAGCTAAATATTCACTCGTTAATAAAGCAAACAATGGCGACACTCGTGCTGTATATGATTACAGAGGAAAGCAATTAGCGAATTATCTTAACAGCAGATAAGCTAAGATAAACACAGATACCTGACACCTTGTTAGCCGAGCTGAACCTTTCCGTGATGGAGTAGTGGCTTTAAGTATTATAGCCATGTTTAGGACGTATGTATAAAACCTCTTTGGTCGAAACTTATGTGACTTTAAATGAAGTGGCCAAAAAGTGAATTTCACGCACATAGATAGTAAACACAAAAATAAAAAAAAATAAAAAGAATCCAAAAATAGTACAATAAAAATTGCAAAAATGAAGTACTGAACTTGAGAGTATTTTTTTTTCAAATATTGTGTAATGCAAGATGAATTTTAAGTACCGTTTGTTAACCTCCACCATAATGAGAGAAAGATAAATACTCATCAAGCCATTTGTCAAATTTTATAGCAAAATCATAATCTATACTTATTGACAGCAATCTTATTAAAGGATTTTATGAAAATGTTTACGTCTATTCTGTTGTAATGCCGAGTTTTTTGAGTTTTTTATTTATAGTAATTTAATTTCCCAATATTCACGAATATAAAACACCGAAACTCATTAGTGTGAATTAAATTCGATACCTATGCAAACCGCCATACAGAAATTGGCCATTTCCTTTGTTATATACTGTATTTAGAAACGTCATTCCTAATTGAACAAATCCGGGCAAGTATGCTGATTTATCATGAGATTAATTTATGTTTATAATTCATTACGTGCTCGGAGTTGAAAATATTGTGGGCAGCCTGTATGTGGTGGATAGAACCTTCCAAGTTTTTCCACCAACATGCATTGGAACAGCGTCGTGGAGTTAGCTCCAATTTCTTCTCAATAAGAGAAATCCTCTTTAGCCCAACTGTGTGACATTATTAGGCTGATTTTGACACGGTGCTCCTTCACTTTACTGTTTTCATACGGACCAATCCTTCTGAGTTCTGCAAGTTATGTCAAGATGTGGTCGGCGATGGTGTGATCAAACCCATTAAATGACGATCCCATTTAAAAGGCATTGGGGTTGTAAGTATCCGGAAATATAAATGCCGATAGTGAATTCCTCAACTTGCGAACAGCGCATTATGAAACGGTTTGTAAGTCGCATGGACATGATGTTAAGGGTTCCGATCAAAAATGATGAATGAAATCTTTGATTGATTGATTAATTTATAAAATATTTTGCATTCACTAGATTGCAGTATTCATTCAAGTCTTGACAAATACATTATTTTTTGATTAAATTTTTAAATATATCTACATTATAAATAATTTTAAAAATAAAATAAGATTTTTTTTAAAAAGAGTTATTAAATCCAGGGTACTCACCGAGCTACTAACTAATCAAGTCGCATAACGATTTTAGATACGAAATAAAAACTGTTAAAAAATTAAATTCTATTTATTTAGATTACATTACATTTAAGATGTATAGTTTATTACGAAACTCAAACGAGCGTATAATAGGTGAAGCAATCACAATATGGCGCTAAATCCTTGATCAGAAACAAAGCATTGGGCAACATTATCGCTCGGGTTGCCATTCGATCTGCGCCTGCGCCGCAATCAATAATTTTCTATCAATGACCGCACCAACCGCTTATTAGTATGGAAAAAACAATAACTATACATAAGATTATAGACGCAACACACGACGGGACTATGAAGATATTCCATTAGTTTATTACTTAAACATTATTTTTTGTTTAACATTTTTCATTCTAGTTATCTATACTAATATATAAAGCTAAAGAGTTTGCTTGTTTAATCCGGCTAATCTCAGGAACTGCTGGTTCAAATTTAAAAATTATTTTTGTGTTGTATAGTCCTTTTATCGAGGAAGGTTCTAGGCTGATTTTTATTCATTATATTTTTATTAATTATACGCGGCTGAAACCGCTGGCACAGCTAGTCAATAATAAAATTACAACATTTACGAACCTTTTTATTTAAACATGGCAGAAAAATATAGATCATGGGCTAAACTAAATAACTAACATTAAAAAAACTCTACATATCCGTTTTTACTTGTTGTAGTGAACAACATTCTTAGAAGCAATACCAAAATAGCATTAATGATAATTATGACAGACATATCGTTGAGTGGTATCGTTAAAGTATTAATAAACGTTATATACTAAAGATACTTTTAATAATCGACCTATAAACATTCATCGCTATAGAGTTATGACATGCTATGCATTTATGCAGTGAGCATCCATCAATAATTTTATAACACCACTATAATATGATGGCAAATTCATACACACCTTGTTTGATATTTAAAAACATGGTGTTGTTTAATGAGCTTGTCTTGGATTAAAAAATATATTAACTTTTATGTGTTAATAATAATTGGTGAGGGTTAACTTAAGGTATTTTTATGTAACAATTATTCGTAGAACTAAGCATTACGTCTAAAAGTATAATATTTTTGAAATCGAATTGAAACTGCCGAACGCCGCACAATAGCAGCGAGCTGTCTTACACCGTGTACACAACAAACAATCAAATACTTTTCTCCAATTCCACTTTTAATTATTGCGGTCATACCCCATCCAATAGAAATCGCATCACTTACACGTATTGCGTATTAACATGCATTTGCGTAAGCGATATAAGCTCCTCGTTCGAAGACCGGAACGCTAATGAATTGCACAGTTCAGGCACGGGTCTGGTGGTAGACAGAATTAGTAATAGGTAGAGTACACATATTTAAAATAATGTCCTCCAGACCGATCTCGGCCACGGTGGCCAATCTCAATAGAGATTAGCCAACTGCGCAGGAGATATTATAGTGCACAAGTGTGTGCGCAGACACAGGTGCACTCTCTCTTCCCTAGCTCTCATAATCCGATGGGACGGCAATCCGACACGACCGAAAAGAGTTCAGGCGCAGGACCAACGGTTTTACGTACTTTCCGAGGCACGGGAGTGTACATACTTCCAACGTCCAGACTCCGGGCTGTTACTGAGAATTTTCTGACAGAAAAATCCAATAATTATATTGGCCCGATCTGGGAATTGAACCCAGGACCACCGGGTCTGCGACCTTACATCTAGCCACTAGACCAACGTGGCACACATTATTCAATGAATTCTAAAAGTGTCCATCATATAGTGCCTACATTCTATTAAATTCATTGGTGTATGTTAAGTATTAATTGAATATGGTTCTTTCATTTCTTTTTAATTTCGTGGTAAGTTTACATTTTTTTTTAGTAAATTTGGTTTTCTCAACATATAAGCACTCGTATATATCCCCAATGTTACTTTATATTATTTATAAAGTGATGAGAGTAGTAACCTTGATTCGTTGTTTCGATTTTAAGGTTGAATGAGCGGAATTAATTACAGAAACAAAGGATATAAGAACATATGTCTCACGGTTGAAAGTACATTGACTTTAAGCAGTCAATTTTACCAATGCAATGGACAGTGCAAAACAGTAACGGTACCACCACATTCATTGGTGGTACCTTTATATCAGCAAATAATAAACAAAATATATATGTATTAGTATACCAAAGAACTTTAAATGTATTTGTGACACACATTGCAATGATTATATTGGCTGTGATGAACATTAGCGATTATTGAAATTGACATGCAACCACTTTTCTTATAAAGAAACCACATAGTATTCAGTGACTCTTTCATACGTATTCATAATAACAGCACGTCTTGTACCTGATATATTATTACATATTTAAAATTACATAATTTACATAATTTTATATGATGTACATGTATTTAGTTCATTGTATATGTGTAGACACGTGTGTATGTATATAGTATATTAGTATTATGTATAGTAGTTAAATAGAACAATTTTTTCGCTAAAGTATGTGACCTGTACACCTCCACCGCTTTATTAAGCTCATGTCCTTGTCCCAAAGGTTGTCTGGAAGAAATCGCTCTCTTAGCGATGAGACCGCCTTTTGTGCTACCGGAATTTATTCTTTAATGTATGTTTATGTTACTGTGTGTACAATAAAGCATAATAAATAAATAAATAATTTTAAGCAAATAAGGCATATGCTATAAGATTAAATAGAGAACAAATTAAAAAGAGCTATTTTGATTAATTGTAATTATAACTATAATTGCAAATAAAACTAATTTATTTGTAATTATAATTCATCTCGTGCTTGACGGTGAAGGAAAACATCGTGAGTAAACATGCATGTGTCAAATTTCACTGAAATCCTGTCACGTGTGTATTCCACCAACCCGCATTGGAGCATCGTGGTGGAGTAAGCTCCTCAAAAAGAGGAGAAGATGCCTTAGCCCAGCAGCGGGACATTCACAGGCTGTTACTGAACTGACTGAACTATTTATAGTAAGTACATTCCCGATCCAACTTCGGCTGAACTGCGACAGGATCATTGTGTTACTAGGAAAAAAATGACAATTTGTTAGTGTGGCCACCCTGTCCTTAAAACCTACATACGTAATATAGTATTAAATGACCATTTACAATAACTCCTAAGAGCTCACTTGATGACGCATATTTAAATTATTAGTTACAATTAAATCTATTTATTCTACAAAAAAATCTTTTTTTATTTAATAAAAATTATCATAAATAAAATGAAGCAAATAAATTCATCGACCGATCCTCATTATTTTTTACCTAACAAGTTTGCTTTGTAGTGTAAAATCATAGATACAATTCTCATAATCCGCGCGCATAACCTTTCACACCTAGGCTCAGCAGTCAGCGTGCCAATGGACGCGATTGTACATTTTAACATGTTCATTGAGTTTTGAGCGCGATTATACTTTCGTTCGAATTAATTTCTTGTGTTATATCGTTATTATATGTACCTTTTTGTATTTAACAAGTACGTTGAGGCTTTAACCGCGTTAAGTTAAAAAAATACATACTTTAACAAGATCGAATTGATAAAGTTGAAAATGGGCTTCCATTAAAATTTTTTTTTATGGAATTTTTACATTAATTAAAATGGTTCATGTAATATACAGAATTATAATTATTGTTATCATTAAGTAGCGAAAGTGATGCTGTATGTATGGCTTTCTAGAAAATTCAAGGCTCATGTAATATTGAATTTTTAGTTCTAGATTATGTTTACGTCGTGTCTCTGAGTCAGACTAGTCTTTATCTGCGATGGCGGAATGCATTGAAAGAATTTTACGTTTAAAAAGGAATCTTAATTCCTGAGTGTTGCCCTACTGACCGATTACACGAAGGTTATTACCGGGGGACACTACGTAAACACTACTGCAGTTCTATTTTCACACATAATCCGATGAGACGGCAAGTCCGACTCGACCGGAAAGAGTAGATTATATAAGCTAGCCACTAACCAAACAAGTCAGTCTATTACTATAAATCTATTAACCGTAGAGCAACAAAGAAAGATCCGTTCAAGTCCCTTCGAAAGAAAGATGTGTTTCGTCCAGTAGTGGCGATGTTCAGTTTTATATTTTTACGTAAAATCATGTCCACACTAAACGAAATTAGTATGGCATTAGTGACACATCATAAATATCAAACTATAAATATTTCTCGTTAGCCAGTTATGTTTTGCGAAATCTATCACGATATTCTACGTTCTCATATCAACCTACAGATCCTATCCGGTAACCCAACAGCATTGAAAATAAACCGATAAATTCACACCAATCATAAATAATCACATAACGCATGCAATAATTGTGGTAATAATGACACGTAGTACGAAATGGGCAGTCGTTACTAGTCTGAATCACGCTTAACTACGAATAAATACAATCAAAAACACACTTTATCACCTTGATAATACGTTCGAAATTATCTTAAATGGATTAATAGTACTGTGGCTTACCGTACAATAACGGTAATAGCTATTTTCACACGAACATATGGCGACATTTCCCGGTATTTTTCGGTATTATTGTAAAGAATATTATGGTGTTAATGTGTCGGCCAAAGATCGCAAGACTTCGTTAGAAATATTGTTATTTTAACATTTATGTCTTCTTTACTCGACGAACTGATAATAAAATAAGAAATAATATTTCAAAAATCGAAATTAAATATTTGATTATAAGTACATATTTTATTTCTGTGCGAAAAAAATCTACGTATTTATCTATTACGGAGTATTAATTTGAGGATCTTTGCCAAGATTTAATTATTAAAAAAAAAATCTACTTTCAATTATCTTGTTTAAAATACACGAGGTCATTATTGGAACGGTTATTTTCTATATAATTACTTAAATTTTTCATTTATAATTTATAATGCGATGATCAGCTGATAAGTGATATTATAATGACGTATAATTTGTATTACTTTATTCTATATTTCCTCACATTTAATAAACACAAAACATCTGTTCTAGAAATTTATTTACAAAGTAATTCCCTTTTTATAATTGCAAGCATTCGTGTTTAATTGTAATCAAAATTAAATTGCAAATTGCTTTATAATAATAAGAATGTATATATATATTCATAACATTAATTAGTTAAGTACTTAAGTTATAAGTTTGCAGATAAAACACTAACAGCCTCCGACAATCGTTAACAGACAGCTCTCGTCATAGTCAACCCATGTATTAACACTGAACACATCCGAGTTATAATTTAATACTTATATTTGTTTTTTAAAACCTATTTAAGATTAAACTCATCACTTCAAACATTCAAGTCATTAACAGATACATTAAAAACGTTCACATCATAACGCGAACTGTTCGTTTATCATACAAACAATCGCCCATCACACATTCTTCACTATTCGCTTGTGTGAAACTAGCTTAAAACATACATCAGGCTGAATCTGGTCTTGTGTTCAAGTGACATAAATGTCATAATCGCGTGAATTCGAATAGACAGGTGTACCAATAAGAGCAATATGATATCGATAATCAATACGAAACTACGCATATAAGGTGCGTATACACGACGGTATTTTTAGACGTTCAAAACGCCCATAATGCTCGCACCGGGGCTATAGTCGTAAAATAATATTCCATAATACATTATAATAGTCGCCATCCCGGGTAATGTTCGTAAGTATTGGAATTACAGGGCGGCGTTCGGGGTCTTGTGTGGCGGTTGTTGCATTTTACAAGCGATCACGGGTAATTTCTTTCTTCTTTGTCCAAACACTCTTCCCAGTTCAGATCACTTGTAATTTAAAAACAAGAATAATATAAAACTTTAAACTATTTAATCCGTTTAATATTGATTAAGAATCAAATTAAATAAATGTATATTCGTTCCATTTAACGATTAGTAATATTACATAATATATACAATATATAACTAAATCAAATCAAACTATTAATTTCGAAATCGAAATTATCGCCAGAAAAACTTTTAGCAACAAACAAGTCGCAAACTATTTATACAGCTTAAAAAATATACTTCCAACAATGAACATCTATAACAGAATACCGAGTTGATTACTATAAAACGAATTTTCATAACTATAAAACGCTACCGCTTATGTACACTCGCCACACACGCACATCTGATCTCATCGCAGCATTTGATTGGCTGCGGGTGGCGAAATTGTCCGATGATGATGATTCGATTCATTTCGATGACAGATTATTTTTCAAATTTAGAACTAAATCGTTTTTGAATCGAAATGGAAGCAATTTCTCGCTATAAAGAGTTTCAATACAGATTAAAAAAATATATAACTATCGTTAGAGCGATTGCTACTCATTTTGTTTTTTAAATTGCCTTCTTTCTTTATGTTTAATAACATAACATAATATAAGATCTGGAAGATAAATCTAATAGCTCAATTACAATCACAAAAACACGTTTGAAATTTTGGCATAATGATGTAGCACATTCATGAAATTTAAAATTTGAAATAAAAAAAAACATTGGTAAAGATAAAATTATATTAATTAAATATCAATACGAAAAAAAAACAGTAGCAATCGAATAATAAAAACACATTCCCAAGCGGATTTTTAATATAAATTTTGATACGTCTTATCTTTAACAAATCGACGAAAACGCCACTTACGGCGGGTCTTAAAAAGGCCTAATTACCATCACAATCTGGACGCATAAAGTACTGGCTGTAGTAATTAACTATAGCATACTCCTTGTTAGCTTATCCGAAAGATAACAGACAAGATAATAAATAAGGCGAATCAGATACATATGGAATACTACTTTAAATATTCAAATCGTAAATTCTACTGATACATTATAAAGGCGTAAATAAAGATTTATTGGTTTATATTTTTATATATATAATCAAACAAAACAAAATGTATTGTTATTTATTATCTGTTAAAAGTATAATTAAGGTATATTTGGTTTAAAGAATATTTGGCGCAAAATTAAAGTTACAGACATAGATACAATTATAATTATACATAAAGTAAGTAAGTAATGGCCTGTGAATATCCCATTGCTTGACTAAGGCCTCTTCTCCTCTTTTTGAGGAGAAGGTTTGGAGCTTATTCCACCACGCTGCTCCAATGCGGGTTGGTGAAATAAAAATGTGACAGAATTTCAGTGAAATTTGACACATTCAGGTTTCCTCACTATGTTTTTCTTCACCGTAAAGCACGTGATAAATTATAATCACAAATTAAGCACATGAAATTCAGTGGTGCTTGCCCGGGCTTGAACCCACGATCATCGGTTAAGATGAACGCATTCTTACCACTGGGCCATCTCGGCTTAAAGAAAGTTTTATTTTATAATTAAACTAGAGCTTTACCCGCTGCTTCACTCGCGTTATAATTCGGAATTGCTAACAATTTCCATAGTTCTTTTCATTCAAACTTTAAGGATTTTCATACAAACTGTCATCCCCATTTTCACTATATTATGAGTTAAATTTTTAAAATAATAGTGCTAAGCCTATTGTTTAAAATGACCCCGTATGCATATTTTCATGCTGCTAGCCCCAGTAGTTCGGGCTGTGTTGATATGTCAGTCGGTCAGTCAGTTATTCTTTTTATATATAGATAAATCAGTATGACTATAATAGCAGCCTAAAAGAATTATGTAAAAACAACAATCAGTAAGAATCCCACCGTTAAGTAACGCCCTACGTTCCTTTTAAGGAGTAGGCTTGGAGTTTATTTCAACTCATGATTCCTTTGCGAGTTTGTGAATAAACAAGAACATTTGGCAAGAAATCATTCAACACGTCATGCAGACCACACCACGAAGTTTTTCCTCCACAGCCGAGAACGAAATAAATTATAAGCATAATTAGGTATAAGAAAATTTCGTAGTTTTTGATATAAAAATAAGGATAATAGAATTCGAATTTGAGCCCATGGACTTCGGGTTCAATCTATTCCATGTACTGAACCATCACGATTCTTACAAAGCTACATACATTATAATACGTTAAATTCTAAAGAAGTCAAGGTGGATTACAAGTCATAAAATAAATACTTTAAGTCATTCAATATCCATTACAATCCAATATAGGTATCATGTTCGTTCATAAATCAAATGCAAAGAAGCTTAATAAACCAAGCCTAAGTGAGACGTCAGAAGCGATATTAAAGAACAAATAACAGGACACAGATTTAAACAAATAAAGTACACGGCTCGCTGCGACACTCACAGCGTGAAACCAAACCTTACTTATGTCCTCTCCTTACTTATATTGTTTCTGCGCTTTACCGGCAGGCGGCGTGCGATATGTCAAAATCTTGACAGATAACCTCAATATTATTGGCGGGATTTTATATTGATATATTATTTGTGATTTCAAGTTTTAAAATTTGTAAGATTTGATTTTAGAGTTGAATTTGGAAATTTGTATGTTTTTAATAATCAATATATTAAAAGGAGAACAATATTTAGGCTACCAACGTGAAGCCTAAAGTCATAAATTCGGTAAGTAAGCTTTATTTTGTAATCTAGAACTAACTTTAACACAACATAATTTTTCTTTTTACAGCAAATATTTTTCACATTCTGCGGACGAAGTTCCGACGGGTAAAAAAAACATACTTATCTGTAAATGAAAAAAAATATATTTTCTGTTTCTTTCATTCGAAAATCGAATTTGTATTTTTTTCTCATAAATATCATAAAAAGAATAGAACTAAGATAACCACCCAATGGTAAGAACGCAAGGATATGAATCGCCTACAATATGAATGAGTAATCGTACTTAATTTTCAAAAATGTACCACGTGTTTTCTGCCTTTCAATGTGTGGGATATTGAAATTCTATTTGTCTATTATATTATAAAAGCCAACTAAGCGAATTTTGGTAAGCACAATCATCAACAGAGGTCGAAAGAGCCACCACTCGTATGGTGACGGGGAACCAAACCAGCAGTTAAAACTTTCCCGAAAGGGATTGGCGTCAAGGAGACGGCCAAAACAAAACATCACATAAATAATTACAAATAAAAAAAATTAAACAACATTGTATATGTACCTATATATAATATATATATGTACATATATATATATATATATATATATATATGGACATATATATATATAACAAATAAAAATACTGTACAAAAAAGTAGTTACTTACTACTACTACGTATAAAGGACTAAATAAAATATAATTACTGGAAAATTTAAAATAAAATTCCAAATATAGGTATTGTAATGTTAATGATATTAATTACTTTTGTTAATTCAAAGAAAAATTATAATTACAGATCAATTATACTGAGCACATCGAATAAAAATGTTGTGTACATGTGCTGGAACATTCATCATTATTATCAGCCAATAATTGTTGTTCACAGTTGAACATAGGCAACTCGCAAGACACGCCAAAGCTGCCGGAGAAAACATTATATTTCCAAAAACATTTATCCGTAAAGCTACCTATATTAATGTCAAGATCCATTATAATCCTTATTTTATGATAAATATATGGACTGACAGTCAATATATTTTATTGGACCAAAACAGACTTATGGTCTAAAAAGGAGTCCGCCCGCGACGTTCGGCGAAGAATTTGTAATTAAAGAAAACAAAAAAAAAACATAATTTTAGTTTTGATGGCGTTAACAAAATCAATATTTATTTTCAAGTTTTAACACAAATAAACAACTTTAACATTTAATTAACACGACATCATTGGTCGAGATCTTGAATAAACTGTAATATTCACTAAAAAACGGCGTCTCTAACCTCCGCGAAATTAAATTGGAAGTTATATTTGAATAGACAAAAGCAGTTATGTGGAATAGTTTTGTGTTATAAATAAATAATGGTAATTAAGAACGGCTTGTAGTATATAGCGTATTAAGAATTATTAGGAAATTTCATGGAATATGTAAATCCCAGGTTTGTTTCTATTTACTCCTTAGATTGTAATAGGCTAGACGAAGTTTATAGTGTACGCGCCACGCATATATGAGAGAATAAGGAATGACGACGGAAGGGGTTATGACGACATAAGAAGTGTACCCACGCCCAAGTTTTACACTTAGTATAGCAGTGACGCAACATTAACTTCGAAAATAAGATAGATTTGAAGAAATTGTATGCTTATACTTTTAATTAATCTACACGTATAATAAATATGTGTATAAATAATTTGCTGTTGTCGTTATGTAAAAAATTCAATAAACAAATAAAAATCAATATACCGTTTAGATTGTTAAATGGAAGCTTTGTCTATGGAAGTAATAATATAAAAAATATATAATTTATTTGACCTATTTGAATATTTATGATTAAGTTGGAGGAGAAAATAAAAAATAATTGTGTATCAATAAAATTTATTTAAGAATAAAAAAAACGGATGATTTAAAAAAAATAAATAATAAAAAATACAATTAAAAACGAACGAAGTAGAATGATAAAAGCGAGTTCTATGTAATTTGTGAATGAGACGCAATCGAGAATACGCTCGTTATGTGTTGAAGTTAATTAATGGTTGGATTCGTTTTGCTTGTATTTTGTTTGTTTTAATGAAAGTGTAGCGAGATAGCGCCACGCGACGATGCTTTATGTGGTTTCGATGGTAATTTAGCTGTTCGGCAGATGTCTTGTTGTAAGAAATGGAGAATTGATACTTGTGTTTATTTTCTGTTGATGAAAATAAAGCAACGTAATGTCTAGTAATTTATAGTAATTTCAGTTTTTTTTTAAATAATATTAATAAACTGTCATTAAAGTAACAGTCTGTTACATCCCACTGCTGGGCTACGGTAGCCCAGCTTGGAGCTTATTCCATCACGCTGCTACGATACGGGATGGTAAAAACATGTCTCACAATATCATCTGGCTACCTACTTGGCCATCTCGGCTGTCAAACTTACATTAAAAATAATAAATAATTATAATTATTCCAGAATATCTAAATTCATTTTTGATATATAAGAGTTGCCGGGGGCTCTGCCGTGCCCCACATATGAATTATGAATCCATTGTTAAATAAAATCTGTTCGTAAATTCTTATAAAAATATAAAACTACATCGACCACTGATTTAAATGTATTTCTGCTCATACATATTTCATTTACTTTGGCATCATTTTTTTTTTTAAATTATTTTCAAACTTTGTAATATTTGGTGACCACATCATAGATATTAAGCACCGAAAAAAGTGTTAACAATTTAAAGCGTCTAAACGTCAACCTCGTTGTGATCAACCGAGATATTATTATCCTTTCTTTTTATTGTATAGGTAGGCGGTCGAGCATATAGGCCAACTGACAGTAAGTGGTCACCAACGCGCATAGACATTGTAAGAAATGGTAAAATATATATGTACACTAGCTCACCTGCAGCGGAACACTTATACAAAGTATTAATAACAGTAGAATAACTGATTGATGGTACCTTGACGAATGGCAGGAAATCCTACTTCGGAACTGTGAACTTCTGTTATATATCACTTGTTCTAACCACTTGGCTATTTCAATACAGCTATTCTTTAAGAAACTTCAATCTCTACTTAGAATACGATCATTAAATGTCAGAAGTATATGCGTCTACAATTTTATAAATTTATAACATTTAAGAACACACGCATCAAAATAACTAAAATTATAATATCAGTATCGAATATGTTTTTCGTATATTAACATAGTTATTTTATGCAATATGTAGTGAAACTCTATTAATGTTATTAGATAAATAAATCGTTATTGCCACACATTTTTCTAGTAGTCTGTTCTAATATAGTCTGTATAAAAAATCTCAATGTACTACATCGAATTGTAATGTAATATAAAAATAATCATTCAAATCACAAAAAATACGCATTAAACCATACTTATTACTCACTTTGTACATATATTATAACAATTAGTCAGCGAAGCGTCAAAAACGCAGCGTCAAAACGCCAGCTCGTATCCCATAACCCTTCCAAAGCCCCCCACAGTCACGCGATTTGTCTTCACTCCCCACACGCTGCAGACGTATCATAATTCTCCGGCACAGATAATAAAATTATTTATTCAATAAAACAAATAGACTATAAAGTGTGAGTTTTGTCACTGTTGGCTTGTACGAGGTAATGGCGGACATAAATATACTGGGTACCGCGACCGCTCTGTTAATTTAACTGTGACAAATTCATAAGTTTAAGCGTTTCTCGTAGCTTTACAAGTGTATTCTTAGCTGGAATCGTTATATTAATAAAAGATTGTAAAGATATGTGTGTTTAAGCGGTAAATAAATTTGAATGGAATAGGTAACATATTATACAAAATATAAATATTACATTTAGTTAATATATTACTACTTTATTATTATTTAATTAATTAGGTACAGTTTTTTTAATAATATGGAAGCACAATTGAGAAATGACTTCAGCCACGTTCACCACCATCAACGGTGCTTAAAAAACTACGCAAGAGAGCATACACACACTACTATACAGCACAAGTATGTGCCTTGAAAATATTAAAATAACAGGCGACAAAATATGACATACATATAAATATATTTATGATGTAGTTTAGCCGTAGCCGAGGTGGCCCAGCGGTAAGAACGTGTGAATCTTAACCGATGATCGTGGGTTCAAACGTGGCACCACTGAACTTTCACGTGTTTAATTTGTGTTTATAATTCATCTCGAGCTTGACGGTGAAGGCAAACAACGTGAGGAAGCCTACATGAGTCTAATTTCACTGAAATTCCACCACATGTGAATTCCACAAACCCACATTGAAGAAGCGTGGAGGGCGTCCAAACCTTCTCTTCAAAAAGGAGAGGAGGCCTTAGCCTAGCAGTGGGATATTCGCAGGCTGTAATTGTTAGCTGTAAAAGCGTAACAGACAGAGTTACTTGCGAAATTATAATATTAAGTATAAATAACGGTGCGATACGATGATATACGATGTATTTAAAACGTCTGCCACAATTAGAAAAATACTAAGCGCATATAACTGATACGTAATTTATTTAGATTTCAATATCAATATAGCAAATTATAAATATAGCAGATATTGGTCATCGTAACTTATGTTTCTACTGCAGATACGATCTGCCTTTCTGAATCATGTATTACTAGTTATTATATGTAAGTGATACATACTAATTTTCGTTTTGAAAACAATAAATAATATAATTATTATTAAGAGACGGTAGGGTTTCACAGATGAGTCACCTTTCCTGATAGCCCGGTCTTTGTCTATAGTGGTCCGGAGTTTGTGCGAGTCTAGCAGTTAGGTCTACGTTGACTGGTCGCCTGGTGTCCAAGTAGGAGACAGTTCCGCGGGACAAAAGATATTATAGCGACTATGTGCGCAATCACTAATCTCTATAGATGGGCCCCTCTCATAATCCAATGGAACAGATTCTCCAACACGACAGTACAATGATTTTATTTTTTTATTTTTATATATTGGTTGGTAAATAAATTTTTTTTTTCTTTATTATTTTATTAGGTAGGCAGACGCAACTGGGCCACTGGATGGTTAGAGGTCACCAGTGTGTATAATTATTGTAAGATATTTTAACCATCCCTTACATCGCCAATGCGGGAATCGAGATGTTATGTCCTTGTGGCTCACTGACCCTTCAAACCGGAACACACCAATACTAAGTATTGCTGCTTGGCGATAGAATATATGATGAGTGAGTGGTACATACCCAGACAAGCTTGCACAAGGCCCTACAACGAAGTAAGTTGAAGTTTTATTAGCTTAACCTGGGATTTGAACCCGAGACCTCGAAATGTACAGCTTTATAAGTAACCACAAAACCAACGAAGCACATGTAAATTACATTTTATTCCTCCATATTTATCATTCCGTATAACACCGTTTATTTGATTGTTTATTTTTATATAAAATGAAACAAAAAAATACTTGATTTCAAACAAGACAGCTGCAAATGTATAAGGAAAGAGAAATGTCGTTTAAACAGTCCTAATTCCGTTTTAAAGTCTGCCAATAATCAAAACGGCTAATAGAGGCAACGGGACGCTGAGCGCCTTTTAATTCTCACACCCCATTTGTACGACGCAGCCTGCAAATGTGGCTTTAGAGAGGTATGGAGTCGACTCAAGAAAAGAAATCCTAATTTTTGAGTAGAATATTTTCAGTAGTGTTAAACTACGACAAAGGCAGCTATTGGATTAAAAAGTAGCCTTTATTAAGAGAAAAACATAGCTATTTAGTGAGATAGCTATTTATTGTTAAATTAGAGGCTTTTAACTTACACATACTTTTTGTACTATGGTAATAATTAAATGCCTTTTATTTATAGAATAGGTTGGCGAACGGATAAATTGGCCACCGGATGGTAAGTGAACACCACAGCCCATATATTTAGGTGCTGTAAGTTTTCATTCCTTCCACAAAGCTTGAGAATAATAATATCTAAGTATTAATATCTGATGTATGATGAATAATTGATGATCTGATGAACTATGTAGAATATCTGATGATAGGGTGGTATCTATTGGGGGTAGGTATGTATATAATAATGTAATGAATAATTATAATCCAGATATAAGCCAAGTACGAGATGAATTCTGTAAACGCCATTTTTGTATATGCTTATTATAAAAAATGGCGTGTACAGGTTTGAACTCTTTATAATCGGTTAAGATACACGTATGTAACTAATGGGCCATCTCGGCTACTATGTAATCCTTTATTTTAATTATAAGTCGCCTTAGTTAGTGTCAGTCATTCACATTATAATTTTCTAATTAAATATAACACATTCGTCTCCACACCATCTTTGTTCCAATTGTTTTCCTGATTTTGCCCTCAGTCCGGCGCCCTTTCATTTGTGCTCAATCGTCCGACGCTGTGTTCGCACGTTTCTTTTATTCGCAGTTTTTCCACTCTTTCCCCTTTAAGGAATGTCGCGACTACGATTATCCACTCCCATTCTAATTATGAGTCGAAAATTTATTTATCTCGCTCCCTGAGGGCGAAATAAAAGGTGAAATTCTTTGAAAGCTTTCTTTAAATGACTGCAACAATTATTTAGGCGCCTTTAACTTTTTTGGAGTGTAATTTCTTCGAAAGCTATGTTTAAGCTTTAAAATATATTATTAATTAATGATTAATAACTTCGAAACAAATACTATACTAATATACTTAATACAACACCAAAAAAAAAAGAAGTGTCGGAGAAATGAGATGGCCTAGTCAAAAGACCTGGTTGCTATGTGGTAAGAGCACGTGAATCTTAACAGTAGATTACTTCAAACCGGGCTTATTCGTCTCGTGCTCCGCATTGAAGGAAAACAACATTGAAATACCTGGTGAAATAACTTCTAAGCTTCCTTTTATAAAGACCCAGTAATGGTAGCACTTGACGATTTATAAGTACTTATAAAAGCCTATTTGAATAAAAAATATTTAGATTTGAATTGAATGAGAAGTATAAAGGTTGCTACGACTTTTTTTTTATATCGACTTAATAGAAACTCAAGAAGATCTTGCATTATGAGACTTATACTTTATAAAATGAGATTTATATTATGTTCACACCGGTATTTTATCCATACAAAATCCTTATTACAATACAAGATTGAAATGTTTACATAATCAAAGTATAATACTGAGCAATGAGAGGCAATGATTAGACAACATTACGCGGTTGATAAGCATGATTTTGTAGTGACATTGCGGTTATGCGCTTGCGCACAATTACTGTACACCGTTGCTCGGTTATACTACTCGGCTTCCGAGTAAGTAGTGAACTATTATGAAAATGCTAGTGAGAATAGTCCGTTAAGACCTTGTAAAGCATAGATTAATCTAGATTTTTTTTTCATTAACTTTAGTTCACAATACCATCAACTATAACGTAGTTCTCGGTACTCGCATTGTATACTAATTACATATAATTAAATGTATTAATTTACTGTCTCGTTGCTTCAGTGGTTAATTTTAGCAACGTTTATTATATACCATATTATATACTTATATACTAAAGGACCTCAGATCGGGCAAAATAAAATGCATTAAACTTTTCTGTCAAAAATTACGATGTTCAAATACTTGATATGAAAACTGATAATTGATATCATTATTGAATGTTGCCGTCTTATCGGACTAAGGCAATAGAGTGTGCACGTTTGTTAGCGCTCAGACTTTTGCACTAAACTTTCTGCGCTGGCTATTTTCTGGCTGGCTATGCTTGAGAATAACCGCCGTGGTTGAAATTTGACTCTGCACTTAGTGGCTTAATGACCTGAGGTTCTAGCTCAGGAATACTTTTGAATAAAGATTGGATTTAATCCAAGTTGGGTAAAGCTCGATTTCCAACGCAAGACTGAACATGAACAATAATTGTGAATACAAATTACATTGTAAATCTTATATATTTTTAAAAGAGTTGTTCTTTTAAAATTAATATGATACGCGAATTCCTTACCTTTTCTTCTCGTTAGTGGCTACTTTCTGAAACGACGGTAGTTAGAGTTAATAGTTAGAATAGTGACGAGTCCAGAATGCTTTACTGTTAAGCTTACTTGAATAAATACATTTGATTCGATTTTGATTTGTAGCTCACTCACACACAATTCGAACTGGAATACGCACTGCTTAGTGGTAAGTAATAAGCTCGTGACATTCAACCACTAAGTGTATGTGATATCTCAGATCCCATGGCTGGCGGCGGATTCGAGGAAAGAACTGATTTATATTTCATACAGTGCCCGTGACTATGGGCGAAGGTGACTACTAGCCACTAGGCTATTTACTGTACCTTACTAAATTATAAAAAATCTTTATTAATTAAAATAAATCTATTAAACAATTTATTTTGTGGAAATTTTTAAATAAATAAAGTTAATATGTCAAATAGCCATGGTAGGTAAAATAATGAACATTGAGTACATATTAGCGTGCTGTGTGTAAGTATATGTATAAAAAGTTACAACCTGTGAATGTCCCTCAGCTGGGCACAGGCTTCCTCTCCCTTTGCGGAAAAGGTTTGAAGCTTATTTCACCAGATTGCTCCAATACTGGTTGGTGAATACAGATGACAAAATTTCAGCGAAATAAGACACATGCACATGAAAATTCAATGGTGCTTGTGTGGGTTTGACCCACTATCATCGGTTAAAGTTCGCGCATTCTAACCACTGGGCCATCTCGGTTCGTTGTTATGTGTACGCAACCCAAAAGCCACGCGGTCTAAATCTTTGACATTTGTATAAACCTCGTATTTTGTTTTGCTTTAGCGACGTTTTGCCGTCTAGAAACAAGCGCTTGATTGCGCAAACGGGTTTACGCAACACATATAATATAGAGTTTGTAGCCATGTCTGAGTTTAACTTCTCGCCAATCGATGTACATGATATGTCAATTTTAACATTTTTTTAATAATGCTGTATCGATTGTTGGGTAGCTTTCTTTCATTTAAAAGTTGAAAAGTTACAATTATTACAAAAAAAAATTATTACTTATTTGAACTGTCAATCAAAAAAAAAGTTAACTATTTAACATAAAGAAATTTAATAGTAATTAAATAATCACTCATCTATAATTTTACTGTTATCCTACTAATATTATATATGTGAAAGTTTGTGTGTTTGAATATTTGTTATTCAATCACCTAAAACTATTATAGGTATGCTACCTTCTTCCATCATATATATCATATCCTTGATACATAAACTACCTATCACTTGCCTGCTCACATGCGGACAAAACCAGGAAAAGCTGGTTTACAATAAAAAGCATAATATAAAATATACTGAACTCGGGTACAGTAGAAGGTAAATCTAAAGGTCCACCTACGTATCGCCTCCGATACATTACATGAATGTGATCAGATTATACCATTATCAGCGCCACGGCGTCTACCCACCATTCACACGACAATCCATCGACAGACAAGCCGACTTCGAATTAATTTCTATAGGGCAATTAGCCATGTCCTCGAGCTTTACGAAATATTGTACGCAGAATTCGTATTCAAAGGAAATTTTATTTCCAAAATGTTTAAATTAAGGTTATATTTTTAAATTAAAGTAAAGGTAATAAATAAATATGTAAATATTCCAGGGTTGGGCTAATAAATCCACTCATCTTGAGGATAAGGTTGAGAGCTGTTCCACCATACTACTTCAATATGGGTTGGTGACACGTGACAGATTTCATCCGCCACATGTGGGCTACCTTACGATATTTTCTTTCGCCACCACTATCTTTAAGCAATTGAAAATTCAGTGGCTCTTGCCCGGGCTTGATCCCGCAATCATTGGTTATGATTCACGTCTCCTAACCACTGAATCATCACGGCTCTGAATCGGCTAATCTATAAGCAAAACTTCTATATCATACGCCATATAATTTGTATATATTTCATATCGCCAAGATAATTTGTATATATTTATACACAACATATAAGGCTTAATAATTTAATCTACATCATATAAAAAGATCACATCAAGGTTGAATAAAGCGGATTTTGTCACTGAAAAAAAAGCCTTACAATCTCATTTGCAAAAGAAGTTTAAGAAAAGTAAAGGCAATAATCAGATTCAATTAAATTAAATACGTATTAAAATACGTAGGCGGACGTGCAAATAGTCAGATGGTAATTGGTTACCAATGTCACAAATATTGTTCTTTATATCGCCAATGCAGCACTAACCTTGGGAATTAAGATCTTATGTCCCACAACACAGGCACAACTGTAGTTCCTAAAAACTAAAAACAAAACAAACCCTAAAAAAACTCATATGACTATGGAACTAAGTACCCAGCATTATATTTGAAAAAAACCTTTAAAAATGTTTTCTACTCGACCATAGTTAAATACAAATATGCCTTATCATTGCAATAAATTCTAACATCATAAATATTAATACGAATTTGTTCTCTTCCTGTTTTTGAATTAAAACGAGATGGTTATCTTATATCTTATATGTGCAAATACTTTACATCCACATAACAACATCTTCTGAGTGAACAGATTTTTTTAATCACTTTGATAGCTTCTACATGTCTAAATAAAGTATCAGAGGAGTGCTTTATACCTTCATCAATCCGTCAACGTCGTTCCTGGAGTTATAATATTACTCATTTCATGTACGTTTTACTCTAAGACCAATCTGATGTTAGCTTCCGTAAAGGGATACCGTGAAGAAGAATCGATGAAACTTTTAGATTTTCGTTACTAGGTATTTATGTACGTCATGATATATTACGTCATAGTATCAAATATCATATTTTAGTTATCGTGAAATAGCCGGTATTTCTAGTCTATTCCTTTTTCAATTTACGAGTAGATATTTATAATCAATTCAACGATACTACTCACGTGCCAGCTATTGTTGATAAGTTTTTTTTAAAAATATGATTCAAATTTATCCTTTGCCAAAATTAAAATAAGTAAAGTCAAAATAAAAGTTAATGTAATTTATTTTGAAATCAAATCAATTAATTCTTTTTTCAACTAGGCTTATAAGAACTTTAGAAAAATCATGTTACAGTATTGAATTAAATGCAAAGCTATAATCGGTTCGGAATGTAGACTTAACCGAGAAGAGACGGCAAGAATCACAGTAGTGAGTATACCCTTTTAATTACAGATTCAATAAAATACAATTAAATTTAAACGATTTTTTATCATTTATATATACGTAATCTTTGTAAATAAATTAAAAAAAAACTTGTGTTCAGTAATATGCCTTATTTATCTAAGTTTTGTTATATATACATTCCATTGCAAATTATTAAGGCAATGTGTACATATGAATCGTCAGTGAACATACAATAGAGTGATAACTCCATCAACTTGTACGATTGTATGGCGACAAATAGAATAAACTAAGCTACGGAACAATTTGTTCGTATTAAATTATTAAGAAGATATACCAGTTGCGTTTAAAACCACCTGCGTGTATGTTTCGATTATTTTATGGTCTATTTGTTTATTATAATTCACGATACAAAGTCTAAATATATCCAGGAATGCACTTTCATATATTAATACTATTTAACAGATATAAATTAAACATAATGATCAAGCCACACTGTTAAAAAAACGTAAGATTTTTATTTTCGCATCTCTGTAACACGTGAAATCATATATTTGGACTTGCGATTTAAAATCCGCATGAAAAAACACTCAACATGATACAAATTACACTTGTTGTTGTTAATTGCTGAAATCAAAATCGCACAGTGTCATTTTCGAGTGCGTCCTTAGTCTTGCAAATTAAAAAAAACGTTTTGTAGAGAAAATCGCGGTTTCTTTTTTAACCACATTTATAATAGTTTGCTAGCCAAATATGTAGACTAAGCAATTCATAATAATATAAATTCATATCAATAATATGTCATTACGAATCGAGGATAACAGTAATTAACAAAATACAAACAAAGTTCATAATATCAAAAACGTTAAAATCTATTCACTCATACGTTACACATTTGACGTTGCATATAAATTCGACATTTAAATTACTCTCGTCATTAAAGGAACTTCGTTTTAAAACAAAATACACAAATTAATATAGAAAATAATTAATACGATCGCGATGATATAGATAAAGTCAACCGATAGAATATAACTTGAAGCGACTGTGAATCGTCTTTACTCTTTGCTTGACTAATTGTATATTTTACGAGCAATGCACAAGAATTAAAGAGCAATCGAAGTGAGCAACGTTTTTTGAATGAGCTATTTACTAGCGATAAAAGTCGTTTGAATGTCGTATAAGGGCAACGTTTTAATAGGATTTTTATAAATAGTATAAAAGTAAGAAATAAAAAAGTCATTTAGCTGTTTTGTATCTGTTAATGTTTTACGCTATATAGATTATGAAAAGTGTAAAAGAAAATTAATTAGTGTATACACTGCGTAAATGACTCACGGCTGGGACATTTCCTCTCCGTGAACCGTGGAACATGGGACTTATTCCACCAGTCTTCTTTGCGGGCTGAGTGATTAACCATTGCGTTTTTTATTAAATTCCTTAAATCTAATGTTTTATATTTCAAAATATATATGTATTTAATATTATACATAATTTATATATGTAGGAACACATAAATTAATATAATTTCGTTGAAACAAATAAGAACCGTCTAATAATAAACGAAAACGTATCTAAAGAACCAAAAGTCCGATTTCAAGTTAAATTTAAAACGTAAAAACGTTTCAAAATTCCGTTCACAATACGAGGTATTTGTTTTAATTATGCTGGCGGCCGGTCATCATTAATTATTGATGATAAAGAGAAATCGGACAAACGCGACCAATCGACACCAACCCTAATAAAGTGGTCTCAATAGGAACAGACCAAATATTGACATAGCAATAAGAACCTTCTTAAATTAAAATCATGTATTTCGATCACAATTAATTCTTAAGTCAAAAATTTTGAGGGAATGTCACTTTTTTATTTATATTTCGGGCTCTTATGCAGGTGGTCCCGACGTGTTCCATAAATAGTGGTGTACACGTAAAAAGATAGAGTAACGCTTGTCACGTATATTAAGGAATTAGTGCGATGTTCAAAACAATCTCTTGTTGTCTGTTAATATAGAAAAGAAAATTTCAAAAACAGAACGCGTGGCCATTGAAATGTTATAAAATGCTTAAATCTTTGCAACATTTATTCAATATGTGTATCAATTCGATTTATTATCAAGAGCTATCCATGAGGGAAATGCTAATGCAAAAGTATAAAAAGCAACGCTTCATGCGAGCAAAACAACTTTTTATAGGCAGGTAGGCTATCGATGTCGTACAAATCGTAACCGGACTCTATAAGAAACTGTAATTAGGATCAGATCGGATGACCACATCGACCCGCGAAATGACACGGTTGCCGCCATTTTGATTGTAATTTCGGTTTGTGTACGCGCAGATTATAGTGCGGTAAGACGACGACACACGATGCCCGATACGTATGCGATACGCTCATGTGATTTGTGAAAAAAAGCGGTTATAATAACAATACTAGTGGCGATATCCAGTTTATAAAGGAAACAAAACCACATTTCTCTCATACATCATGAGTTAAAATCAGTATTTATAATTTAAAGCGTAATATTTTACAGAATTAAGACACCGTCAGGTAAGTCTAGAAAAAAAAATTAACATTGATTTTGTTTTCTTGCCAAAGGATTTCATCGAATGATGTAATTAACAGTTTTAATGATGTTGTAACAGTATTGTAATGTGTAACAATACAATACTAATTATATTTTTAAATATATATAACCTATCTAAGGACAAAAAACGTCTGTGATTTCTGTCTGTTATTTTATTGTACACTACTGCATAGTATTTTGTTGTATCAAGTAAAGCCGAGCTTTGCAATTCATTCTGTTTTTATCTATCTTTCCTTAAGGTAAAAATGATCTATTAATCATTGCCAGTTCCTTATTTATCCCTTTTATGTATTATAAATTCCTCTCTTCGATTATATTATACCTTTCAATTTGAAATAGTTGAAGCATTCAATATATTATTTTCTATCTATACTTTCACATGAGGCGCTAAAATTATTTTCTTAATAGTAGATTTAAACGTAACCTCAGATAATATAACATCATTCCTTACAATAAATTCTTCTAAAATTTATTTCCAGCTTATGTATCGAAAACTTCTTCTTACTACACTTAAACAACAATCACCAAAACATTTAACCGCACAAACACATACTCAACAGTAACGTTGTGTACGTTGTACTCACACAAACGAGAATTCCTAAAAGCGAAACTTCCTTGAAAATACGAAAATACCTCAGTCGCTAAAAAATGAACACAGATATCGTAAAGTCGTAACTTTCCTCGGATCCTCACATCTCGTGCTTTATGCGACGTGTCATACAAAAACCCGCGCCGCGCAGCATCCGACCGTAATAGGTAACCTTATCCGAAGAACCTGCTTTTTACGCTGAGATTTTGCCCCGCACTGGATAACGTACGTTTAATAGACAATTATAACATCTTTTCTTTTAAATAAGATACGCGTATCATTATATCATTAGATTGTGTAGAACTCGACGTGAACTATAGTGGCACTAATTATGATTTTCTTTTGTAGATTATACAGTTAATTCGATGGAATTACGTACAAGTTTTTGTGAAATTTAATTGTAAATGTTTTAGTTTATTAAATAACAAAATGTTGTTGCAAAATGTAATTGAAATTCATTTCATTAAATGACGAATTTTCTCTGTCTTTTCCTATGTTTTTTATGATTTTACAAAGTATCTACAGCGATTTCACACGGGGAACTGAGTTTTATATTTTGAAATAATGATATATAAACAAATATTATAGTCACTAAGGCAAGCTGAGTTATATTTGCAAGTTTACTCGGTGGTAGGGCTTTGTGCAAGCTCGTCTGGGTAGGTACTACCCACTCATTAGATATTCTACCGCAAAACAGCAGTACTTGTTATTGTTGTGTTCCGGTTTGAAGGGTAAGTGAGCCAGTGTACAAGCACAAGGGACATAACATCTTAGTTCCCAAGGTTGGTGGCGCATTGGCGATGTAAGCGATGGTTAACATTTCTTACAATGCCATTGTCTATGGGCGTTGGTGACCACTTACCATCAGGTGGCCCATATGCTCGCCTGCCTACCTATACAATAAAAAGATAAAAAAAAAGATTAAAAAAAATATTTTGGCCTTTTGTGATTTGTGCTATATTTCTTACCGCTGGTTATATTTATGCGGTAGCGTTGCGTTTTTTTTTAAATATACTATAAGGAGTTTACAGTTTTAGTTAAACTGTAAACTTGTACTATCTCAAAAATTAATTGCCGCTTACCGGTACGTAGCGGTCTAAATTGCTAAGTATAAGCGGCAATTTTATTAACAGAAAATTTTTGTTGAATGAGAAAACGTGACAAAAAAGTAACAAAAAAATTATGATCTACACTAAAAAATGATCAAACATTATATATACGATATATTTTGCCTTGGTAAATAAGAGTGAGAGCCAACTACATATGTGTGTAAAGTAACAGCCTGTGAATATCCCACTACTGAGCTAAGGCCTCTTCTCCTTTTTTTTTGAGTAGGAGGTTTTGTGTTTTTAAATCATCTCGTGACGGTGAAGGAAAACATCGCGAGGAAACCTGCATGCGTCAAATTTCAATCAAATTCTGCCACATGTGCATTCCACCAACCCGCATTGGAGCAGCGTGGTGGAATAAGCTCCAAACCTTCTCCTCTAACTACATATGCACTAAATAAATATTAAAATTCGAACATTAATTTGAACAATAATTCAAAGCGATAATGTATGTTTACAGTTTGTCGCTTGACATTGCTTTTTAGAATTTTACTTTTATTAGTGACACTGCGCTGGCAATCACACCGATATTTATTTTTTTATCAAAATCGATACACACGTGCAATATTTGGACGCTTATAGTGTTGACTCATTGTATTGAAATTCAGGGCAACTTATTTGGCGGCTAGTGCAGATCATTCTTCCCGAGTGTAATTGCCGTTTTCACGTTTGGACTCTACTACCACTTACCATCAGGTGGAGTAGAGTCATTTGCCCTTCCGGGAAATATAAAAAAAAACTACCAAAACGCTAAATGAGCTACCTACGCCAAAATATATTTCAAATTTGATTAGAAGAAATCAAGATTAGCGTGTTTCAATAAACTATTAAAAATTTAATGTGAATATATGTAACTTATCTTTTATAATTAGTATTGATTACTTATTTATAGTATTAAGACGATCGTCGTTATTACTTAGGACGAACCTTGCTACTATTTAGTTTTTGGATTAAAACTAAATATTTCAAAGCAAAATTTGATATAATTTGTTACTTCTCTATTATATATAATATGGGCTTATTAATCCATTATACATCTCAGCTTAAACATTGCATTAGTTCCGGACAACCATAGTCAAGATTTTCATTAAAAAAATTATGGTTTTTTTATTTGTTAATTGATAACTTCTTGATATAACAATCCTTCAATGATAAACTACAACAACAAACAATAAATTGGAATTTCAATAATTATCCAGAAAAATCTGGAAACACGTAATATAAATAAAGCCACCGACACTACGACAAAAAACTATGTAATGTATGTTTACAAAAATGTTTCTCCTGACTGACTATTAACGCAGAGACTAAATTACTGATAGCTGAAATTTGGAACATGAGTTTATTTTATAACACAAGTATGCGCTAAGAAAGGATTTTTGGCAAATTCAACTTTAAGGGGAGGAAATTGTAACGGTATGATAACATTGTATGAACTTTACTCGTCCGAAGTCAGGAAGGGCAGTTAATCCATATACCTACATAATTGCGATTGCAAAGAACTTAATCTGAGGTTCTACTTAGTAAAATGCGAGTAATTAATTATTAATGCCAATACCCGCAAATGTTGCAACGCTGGACAAAAGCCTTCTTCCTTCTAAAGGAATAAGCTTGGATCGACCTCCGACACGTTGGCAAATGCGGTTAGTAGTGCATCTTCAAACCCGCATTCGATCAGCGAGGTGGAATAAACTCCAAGCCACAAAGGGAGGCCAGGCCTTAGCTCAGGTGAGGGATATTCATGGCTGTTACTTTAATATACTTTTCTTTACAAGTATAAATTAAGTACATAAAAGTAGGTGATGCATATTTAAGCCTTGAACCGCAATCTTATGTTAAGATCCACTTCTACTAACCACTGGGCCGTCTCGGCTCATATATAAATAAATGATAAAACGTTTCACATCTACGGTCTAAGATTTTAAATTACCTACAATACCTTAAACGTAATTATTTACATGTCACCTCATAAAGTATTCCAAACGGACGACCACGTTGCTTAATTATTCTTAATGAGCACCGCTTTAACTGCATTCTCAATATAAAATAACCAAACTTCGATTTAATGATTGTTTTTGCAGTAATTATAGCTTAATAGAGATTTTTACTTACCGATAATATGGGAAAGCCTGCGGCACATGCAGATCCATTGGCATAGATGCATGTGCATGCGGGTGCGTATATTCGTGTTGCATCATGCCATGCATGCCGTGGCCCAGCATCGCCGCCCAGGGGGAGGATGCGAACCCACCCGGGTGCTCCATTTTCACTAATTTTCACTTGTCCATTCTTGTTTAAATTTTTATTTATCACTTTAGTTTTTATACAAGCACATGATTTATTATTAAATGTTTATGTCATTTTGATTTCACCACAATATTTAATCGTTTATAATAAATAGTTTTCCTGTAATAGATATATAGATAAGTCGTTGTCTAAGAAGTTCAAATAGGTTTTTCAGCACGGTTATAAAATCTCTATAAAAATAAATAAAAAGAGCTCTGAGCACTATCGATGCTCGTGCTCTCATTGAGCCCACTGGAATTAATCATGATGATAACAAAAGACCCGATGCCCTGAAACTGGTTCACCGGGAACAGCAAGCGCCCCTAATGGGTGAGTTACATGCGTTGACATATTATCCTCGCCTCAGGCCGTCATGTCAAGGAAACATTGCTCTCCTTACCGCAGCGGAAATGCTTGATTGTACTCAAACACTTGAACTAGTGCTACAAAAATATTCCTAGGAGATATAACGCCCCGTCCTATCGCCAACCGATGACCTGAGAGCTGGTTGATATTTCAACTGGATAATTGGATTTCCATTCAACAGTGAAATGCCACTTCTTAACCATCGCTTACACCGCCAATGCGCCACCAACCTTGGGAACTAAGATGTTTTATCCCTTTTACACTGGCTCACTCACCCTTCAAAACAATAACTAGTACTGCTTTTTTGTGGTAGAATATCTGATAAGTAGGTGGTGCCTACCCAGACGAGCTTGCACAAAGCTCCACCATCAAGTAAATCTAAATACCAACACTAAATATATCAGTAAGCTATCTACAAAGATTCCAAATCAAAAGTTGAATTCATTTATTCATTCGTTCTTAAATATTTATCATTTATTCGATTTCTAAATTTACTTCAGATATTCAATAATTCAGATTTTTTTTTTTAAATCTGACTAACGCGTTAAATGAAGTCCTTATATTCATTTTTATTTAATAATAATAAATATCTCAATATTGTCATTTGCAGTAGCGTTATTATTAAATCTCATATATTAAAATTATTAAAAAAAAAAAAAATTATGAAAATAAAAATATTGATGTTTATGCAAAATACTTTAGATTAACTGTATTTAGTAAACAGTTTTAAGCCTATAAGCGAGATTCTTATCGCTTCTTATCAATACAATTCATGTTTTAGAACCGTAGCAGCTTCACATATAAGACGGACTTGTAAATTAACAATTGAATAGTTCATATAAAAAACTACTTGAATAAATTACTGTTTGTATTTAGTTGAATTTAAATATTGTGACATGAAGAAGCTCTTAAGTGAATCTTGAATGTTATCATTCACCCGATCTTCATTACGAATTATTAACACATAGAAACACATAAAGTTTTTTTTAAATTCATGATAAGAAATACTCCCTTGGTATATCAAAGCGTTATGTAATTTTTAATACTTTAATTTATTAATTTACTCTTTTTTGTTTTAAAGAAATAATGTGTGAGTGATTTTATTCAATCAAATAAACATTTAAACAGCATCGATGTCCAATCTTAAATAGCTTAGAATAATTATTCAAGATATAGCTATTAAAAAATAATCAAATTGTATAAAATCTTCAATTTACCGTATATAATGTAACTTAATAAATTATTAAAATAAATTCTATATAAACGACATATTTATTAATCATTCAAAATTTATTAATTAATCATTCATCATCACGTCAAATTAAAAACCATACGAAAATTCTAATAAGAATATTTTCCATTCCCAAATTTAAGCAAACATACATAGGTCTTATTCAATGTTATACACAAATAATTAAAGATATAATTTAGGACTCACTACTAAGGTGGTAAGCATGACCCCGTCATTCGATATATTTACTAATTGCGTGGGCGCACTCAATATTTTTCGTATGTTTTATCGGCACCTATTATTGAAGTCTACGATATTTACACTTCACTAAAGTATTTATTGCGCAGTGTTTTGTTAACCTCAGCGATTACGGGTTTGGGTACTTTTAATGTTTGTGAAGCAATAACATCTGTTTGAGTTGGCTCGGGTGCGCGGGAGTGAAAATTAAGACTCGCTAAATCATGTTTACTTTACTAATACTTATCTACAATACCAACGCAATGGTTTTCAACTATAATAATTTTAATAAAATTATTTAATAAGAAACTTGTTAATAAATTATAGTAATTTTATTTTAAAAGATTATTAATATTGTAGATGAATACTTTGTGATGCTGAATAATTAACCGTCTGTTACTATACCAGTATTCAAAAGTAGCGTCACTACATCACTATGACACCAAAAATCTAGCACAGACACAGACAAATCACAATTAAAAATCCACAGTCACGATCGCAGCACGATAAATGACCCGAATTTTAAAAAAACAAAAGCATAAGCACGCGAACGTTAACTGCCAAACTTTTCCCGCGCGCGCAATGATACGTTCGGAAACGCGCGCGTGTGCATGCGTTATTAACATGCATTTTGGTGAAGACGGCCGCGAACACGTGTGCCGAGTCTGTCGGTCCAGCGGTCATTGAGAGGATGCTATCAAAACTATACTCGTGGATGTGTGCGTCGAACCGGCCCAGCGTACGGCATACGAAACAAGCCCGGCTCGAGCACAGCGGCTCGACGGGGCGTGCTGTCGAATATCTGAACGTCACGTCGTTGTAATTGGGTTACCTTTACGTGACGCGCGCTTGTGTCACGTCTCACGCCATATTATTGGGGTGTGCCCTAATTATTGCTTTCGCTAATCTTTTGTGTACGGAAAATGTTTTACGTCGATAGATCTATCGGATATTGCTATAATTGTTTAATACATACTTCTTTATACTTATTAAAAAATCCTGTTTGGAATTAAAATATGCAAATTGATGATAATTTTTTCTTATATTATTCATCGTTTGGATAATAACGACATGCAAAAATTTTTCTTAAATAAGTAATTTATTTAAAAACATAGACACGTATGTACTTTATTTAACAAGCTATTTCATATCAAGAGATCTCTCCGTTTAATTCAGCTTACATGCCAATTTAAATATGTACCTTTAATAAAAAACCTAAAATGCCAACCATTCGAAATGTACAATTATCAACAAAATGCTTTGACAATAAAGGAGATAAGCTCTTTTCTCACGACATTACACCTATGACCTAACCCCGAATACATTTTGTTTGTAACTGTCAAGCAATTTTCAAGTGAACGAACTACCAATATTAGTTGACCCGCTCCTCTCCTCTGTATTCATATAAGCTCACATGAAAAGGAGGATATTTGTTACAAGTAAGGGTTCAGCTTACGATTGCTGAGTGTAGTAATTGCTCAGTGAAATGATACAGTATGACTAATGCGTAACGGTGACTTTAAGGTATGTGGAATTGTTATGTGAAAATGAGAACTTTGATTACTTTATTATAATAATATGACACAAACTGCAATAAATAAAATAAATAATACTAATTATTCGTGGTATTTTTTAAGAAACAAAAATTAGTTCAATATAAAATTTTAAATTTACCTTTGAATTTGAATTTTCGGATTTGATAATTACCTAAAACCGTGTGCTTAACGAAATACGAAATTAAAACATTTAATTAATGAACTGAAAGCGTCATGCATTAATTCTTGTTACAAGTATTGCTTATATAAAATAGTTGTATCGTCGACTCGTCTGATAAATTTTCTTCAGCGTCGTGTTTCAATAATTTTCTATAAAGCATTAGTTCAATAAAAAAATTAAAGATGTATTTCTATATAGTATATATGACAGGTGAAATTTTTTAAATTTAAAATCGAAAATAATAGTATTGAAAAAAGTACCTAATTTTAAAAAGAACCACACCTCTAATTATTTTTAATAACTTAATTTCAGTTCTGTTAAAATTCACACTTAAGACATCGCATATGCTTGGAAGATTTAAATATACAACTAAAATACATGAATAAACCAAAAAATAAATAGCCATCTAAAGGAGAGCCGTAACAAAAACAAAGTTAATAAAATTAAACCAACAAAGATTATCCTTTAAGCTTTACACAAAAAACCTATAAAAATCGAGTTTTTACACACGTCTCAAGTGTCACGCACTATAATAGAGCGAAACAGCTATATCGAACGAGTGCCGATTTAAAATTCAAATGTCGCGTGCTCATTGGTCGTCGAACGTCGACGTAGAGGGGAGCTCGCTGATGGGCGTGGTCAGCTGATTACGTGTGAATTCTGACGGATAATAAATTAGTTTTGTTACAGCATAAGCACCCTTTACGGGCTACGGTGCTACGGCGTAGAGTTTTAAGATGATGAAAATGGGTATATTAAACTAGGATCCTATTCTGTTGTAGCTAGTTGCAGTTTGCATACAAAAACAATAATTCATTTTAGATATACAAATTATACATAAAAAGCTTCTTAATATATTTATTTAAACCAAGAAGTAGAGAAATATGCTTTCAATTAGAATTTTCTGTTTTTTTTTATTTATAAATAAATGAAGGTACTTGCATTTTTTACTATTTCTGATATACCTTAATAAATATATTTCAATTTTGTTCGCATTGTATTCCAATCTTTAAACTTCTAATTAGTTCATTTTAATTCAATGAACTTTTAGATATTAGGAGCAATATCAGTTAAGCTATATATATTAAATTAAAAATATAATATTATAAATGCAAAAGTAACTCTCAGTCTGTTTGTTTCTGTGTAGATTTGATTTTACAGAAACAAACTTGAACCATAAGGAAGGATAATAGCTCCTTTTTTATACCTAATTAAACACAGGTTAAGCGAAAACTTATAAAAAACTCAGTACTAGAATACTTTCGTTGTATAAAAATTTAATTATTTTTTATTGTATAGATAGCCGGACAAGCTTATGGGCCACCTGATGGTAAGTGGTCACCAACGCCCATAGACAATGGCATTGTAAGAAATATTAACCATCGCGTACATCGCCAATGCGCCACCAACCTTGGGAACTGAAATGTTATGTCCCTTGTGCCTGAAATCACACTGGCTCACTCACCCTTCAAACCAGAACACAACAATACAAAGTACTGATATTTTGCGGGAGAATATCTGATGAGTAGGTGGTACCTACCCAGACGAGTTTACACAAAGCTCTACCATCGAGTAAACTAACTTGCTTAACAAACTTTAATAACTCGTCGGTATATGGACTTCTTTGTTATGACACTATGGGCTAGGTCATTTTCAACACAAGCTATATACCTAACGAGGACTGCCTCGTTGGTCTAGTGGCTAGATATAAGGCCGCAGACCCGGTGGTCCTGGGTTCAATTCCCAGGTCGGGCCAATAAATAGTTATTGGGTTTTTCTGTCAGAAAATTCTCAGTAGCAGCCCGGAGTCTGGAAGTTGGAAGTGTGTACACTCCCGTGCCTCGGAAAGCACGTTAAGCCGTTGGTCCTGCGCCTGAACTTTTTCCGGTCGTGTCGGATTGCCGTCCCATCGGATTATGAGAGCTAAGGAAAAGAGAGTGCACCTGTGTTTGCGCACACACTTGTGCACTATAATATGTCCTGCGCAGTTGGCTAATCTTTCTTGAGATTGGCCGTAGTGACCGAAATCGGTCTGGAGGACCTTATATACCTATTATGCACAAATTTCATAAAATACATTGACAGCTTGTTAAGTTATATTTTTATTACGTTACTAGAAAATTTACTAACATCTTCTTGACGTACATCAAAATTTTATATTGACCTTCTGCAAAAACCAGCACACACTTCGCACACAACAATTCATGCGAATTTGATCGTTATTGTATTGATAATAAGGTACACATGGAACACTTCTTATAAATGTGCAAGCCTTCACATTAGGTATTCTTGAGGCGTAGATGGCAATCGATAACACTGAGGAAACGAGACCTACCGAATTTCAAGACTTTACAGTGAACATTTAAAGTAAAATATACTTATTTTATGTGTGTGGAAATAATTCGTCTAATTCTTTGTGTAACTTAACAATCGTAACAAAATACTAGAACAATTTATGCACAATTCATTCAAAACACTCTTCATAACATACAGTTGTTTTTATTAAAAATATTGTAATCGACAGTTAAATTTTATAAATCGTGAATATGAATTGAATAAGAATTTATATTCTTTACGATTTGTTTTGTGGCAGGCGAACTGGCAAGTGGTCACCACTTCCGATAGTTATAAATTGACGATTAATTAAGAAACATTAACTTTTCCGTACATCAACCTTGACGACGAAGATTATGTCCCTTGCGCCTGTACAATGGCTGACTCATCCTTCAAACCGGAAAACAACAATACTAATTATTGCTGTTTGATGGTAGAATATCTGTTGAGTGGGTTGTGCCTACCCAGAGGAGCTACCTACCATCAAGTGACTACTTGTATGCTGTTACAAGCTACGTCACTTTGACACATGACAAACATTAATAGCACATGAAGCAACAAATTACGACACAATGACATTTAAAATGCGGATTTTACCAAACAGTCATGCGAAACACACCCAAACCACTCTTTTATGCTACTCATAAAATGTACATATATTAATTAAAACTTAGCTAATACTATTTTTTCATATTATAATATGCTTATGTTATCTGATACTAGCTGTATATTTTATTAAATGGCAAATATAACGTATCTGCGAAAATACACAGAAACGAATATATATATTTTTTTGAATATATTTATTCATTTGCATTAACAACATGTAAAACTAAGATTAAAAAGTATGTATGTAACAAATAAAGATACACACAACAATTACAAAATTCATCCCAATTTTCCCTTTATAATATTCTCTATATTTTCCCAAAATTCGTCGTATGTAAATGTAATGAAACTTATTTATAAATATAAAGTTTTAGAAATAATTATGTAATAACTTATGTGTAATAAGTTAAATTATTATATCGCTTGGATGTATTTAATCCTGTCTACCCCGTAACCAAATACATCCTGTGTTCATCTTCCTGACTGACTTCGGTCACAGTGGGCATCCTCCAGGGAGACCAGCCAACAGCACGGTAGATATTATAGTGTACAAGTTTGTGGGCAAACGCAAGTGCATTATCTTCTCCTTACTTCTCATAACCCGATGGAGCGGCAAATCTGACACGCTCGGAAACAATTCAGGCGCAAGGGCAACGCCTTTGCGTCCTTCCGAGCAAGTGTAAACACACCACCTTTAATAACTTTGTATTGGACCAACTAAGATCGAAGTGAACAAGTAAATAATACAATAAAACAATATTATAAATGATTCACTTATTTCTTTGATTGGTTTTTTTTATCAACTCTTTCATGGAACTTTTATCTATTATTATTGAATGTCTTGGAATAGAGGAATTAGCACAAAGCACAGTTCGAAGTAAAAGAGGTAAAAGTATCTTTAATCTAAAGTTGTTAAGCAAATGACAAACACCAACTATTTAGTATTTTATTAAAAAAAATAAAAATTTTAATATCCCTTCGCTCTCCTAATCCATCCATTCATCATCCATTTTAATGTTAACTATTTCGTTGTATACAAATTTTCTGCTAGTCTTTCAAATACTGAAAGCTCGTTTTTTGAGTAAATAGCATGTCTAATTGTCTAGCTACGTTAGAAAGACATTTTAATTTGTTCGTATTTATATCCCATACGACTTATATCTATTTTATGTCGATGACACTATAACAGGAGCCTTCGCGCACAACAGCTGTGCAAAATTTCACTCCAATCGGATGAACATTATGCAAACATAATACGAACAAAAGACTACTACTTTTTAAATATTCTAATATTAATAATCTTGGAAAAAGAATTATGCCTTATCTATATTTTTTTTTTACTTTTCAACTTTTTAAATAAAATAAGATGCAATATATTATAAGATGTTTTATCAGAAAATTTAGATACAAATACGTATATTTATTCATAAAAATTAATAATTTCTTTCACAAAGTCGTTAAAAAGAAAGTAGTTTAGCGCTAACGCCAGGATTACAGTTTTTATGAAATTTCTTTAAGGTACACCGAGCTATAAAATTAGATGTTCACAAAATTAAGGCCTTTACGTGTCTTACAATAAGAATCAAGTTCGTTCAAAAGTATTGTCATAATGTATACTAAGTTACTGGATCTACGGTACATACAGTTGGCTGTCAAGTCACGTGCCTCCATCGATCCGTAGTCTTCGCCTTCGGGAGGTTGTTTCGGATATTACTACGAAAAACAGGAAAATTTTAAATGGGAAATGAATGTTCGTCATCAAATTGTGATTAAATAAATTAAAATGTATTACGACATTAGTGAAACTTATGGTTGTTTTACCTAAAGTTAAAGTTTTCTAACGGAATGTCACTTCTTTACTAGTAATTACAAAAACACATACATGTTTGCATATGTAACTATGTAAATGACGTCAACTGCTTCCTACAAAGTCTTTATATAAAAGTATAAATTATATGTTTAACATTTTACTGTCTGTAATTATATCAATTTATTTTTATCTACTAGCAATAATACAATTGGTCATTTTTACGTTTCAAATATTACAATTTTTATGAAAAATTATTATTAAGCTTAATTTTTTTAAGTCAATTTTTAGATCCATTTACAATAAATAAAAGGTTTTTTTATATATTCAGATAAATTAGGTCATTTGTACAATACTATTGTTTCTTTCCGCTCAAAAAAATGGAGATGCCGGGGATCGAACCCGGGGCCTTTCACATGCAAAGCGAACGCTCTACCACTGAGCTACATCCCCAATGACAACTCAAACGAAACTAGTGTCATTTTATTACAAGTATTTCTGTATTGTATTTCGTCATCCTAATTAATTATATATAATTGCTTTCTTTTCTATTAATCCGTTAATTTCATCAATCTATTGTTTAATCCTATTCAAAACATCAATTCATTATTTTATTTCGGTTTGAAACGTATTTAAGCTTCTTTGGTTCCAAGCACAAGGAGGATATAACATCTTTCTTTAAGCTACAATATTCATGGGCAGAGATAACTATGCGTTTGCCTATAAGAATCTAATTTAGAAAAAAATAATAATCATTCAATTCAGAAATTAGGACCAAAACTTTTTTAATTTATCAATATTTTCTTAAAATAACGATTACGACTTATAACTTGGAGAAGAAGTTTGTAGGTATATAGAATTACATAAATCACCAATTTAACTAGTGAATAAAGCAATAAAACATCCAGTTTATATATAAATAGATCATTTTAATAAGCTTCACATGCAATTCACATAAAAATATACAAAATAATACTTGGAGATGCCGGGGATCGAACCCGGGGCCTTTCACATGCAAAGCGAACGCTCTACCACTGAGCTACATCCCCGATGACAGATTGTACGAAGGTTAAGCACAGATTATGTTCGATATTGAAATATTTTACACATATGTGTAAATATAATTTTGTTTATTTAATTTACGTTTAAATTAAAAAAAAGTAAATATAAAATATTTTATATTTAATTATAATACACAATTAACCAATCTCTTTTTAAAATTCCACTGCAATCCAACCAATCATCGATTGTGATTAAATAAAAAACCCTACAAAAACGAATTTCATAATCGCAATCAATGTGCGAGTACATTTGCGTTGAATAAAATATAGCTTTACTTTTTCAACACGATTTCCTTTAAATTTTGTACAGAAAAACAAGAACAATTTTCATGATTTTACCTTTAACTTCAAACTAACGATATATAACCTTCAACTCTCCATTAAACGCTTTTCAGCTTAGATTTTTTATTTTTATTTGAATAGAAGACCCTAGTTAGTAGTAGTTAGTGTAGCGACATCTATCTCGCCACATACGAAAACTAAAAACTGACGTATTCCATTTTCAATGGTCAACACCTAACTGGTGACTCCGACGTGATCGTCAGCGCAGCCTTCGCAAAAACTACGTCATCGCGACGTCATCATCACTTTCTCAAGCTTTCTAGCAGCAAGTCATACAGCCAGCCAGCATCCACGACTACTACGGGTATTCTGACCACCAGCATGCAGCGGACGCTCATTCCTGGTCATCACCCACAGTCTTCTCAGCGACCTTGGCACAGCACACTGCACTTCGGCCGGTCAGCAAGCAGAGACGCACTTCTCTCCTGGTCGACGCAGCAGCCAGCCACTATGCAGCACTGCACCACTCCGACTCACTGGAGCATTTGCAGCATCAACCCGACTCACTGGGGCATCACCGCAGACAGTTCCGACTCACCGTGAACTATGCGGCATCTGGTTCCGACTCACTGGAACATTCCACTGGCCCGGCAAGCATCACAAGATATATGGACGACTCAACCTGCTATCGACCTCCGGTCTCGGAGGGGAGTGATGTAGCGACATCTATCTCGCCACATACGAAAACTAAAAACTGACGTATCCTACATCGCGATATTAAAGTTATCCGAGCGATTGAACATATATACAAGAACCCGACAACAACCGTCGGGCAGTAGCCCACCAGACAAACACCCGTCTGGTCGGAGGATCCTCCCTTTTCAATGGTGGATGAGGAACTTTACACCCGGTTCCTCCCTAACTCCAAATTAGTAATAGTTGGTAACTTAAATTATTCTAATTTCAAATGTATCAGTAGTTCTAGACTAACTTTCAGTGTTGTTTTCACCCCTTTCCCCAAATATACTGCGTTTAAGATCTGAGAGTTGATGGACCTTCGTGATATATTATTCTATAGGTGACGATGTCCTCCTGACTATTATCACTCACAGAAACTAACCAACTATTTTGAGATATTATTGTGAAAGTGTGTTCACAAGCAAAGTTGCACTCTCATACTCCGATGGGACGGCAATCCGACCTGATCGTAAAGAATTCAGTCACAGGACCAAAGGCTTTACGTATTTTTCGAGAGAGGATTGTTAATACTGACGACTTTCGAACTTTTTGCTAGTTGGTCGAGTTTTTTGTTAAAAGAACTTAATAACATTTTATTGATACGACCGACTTTTTGAATCTAGTAAGAAAGAAAGTTTTAACTTAATTTAATGTTGTTTTTTTTTTCAATTAAAAAATTGAAATCATCACATATACAAAAAAACAATAATTATTAATAATATTTTAAGGAATGAAAATCACAAGTAGGTAAATATAAACAAACTAATCACCTAACGCTAGCAATCCTCAATTTTATTATTCAAAAATGGAGATGCCGGGGATCGAACCCGGGGCCTTTCACATGCAAAGCGAACGCTCTACCACTGAGCTACATCCCCTTGTATTAGTTTATTTTAAAACATTAGTCAAATGAATAAACTATAACACCTGTATAAATAAACAACGTTTACATGTGTATAAAAAAATGTTTTCGCCCGCAGCCAATGTCAGAACAAGCACAAGTGCACTTTCTATTTCGTTACACTCACACTCAACAACTTTTTATTTATTTTTGTATTTACGACCTCTGATCAGCAGAACTAATAAGCTAAACACTTAACTTAGGTTAAATTACATATCAATAAAATTAAATACTAATCAGGTAGTTATTAAAGCCGAGATGGCCCAATGGTAAGAACGCGTGAATCTTAAGCGATGATCGTGGGTTCCTGGGCAAGCTCCACTGAATTTCATGTGCTTTATTTGTAATTATAATTCATCTCGTGCTTGACGGTGAAAGAAAACATTGTGTGGAAACCTACATGTGTCAAGTTTCACTGAAATTCTGTCACATGTGTATTCCACCAACCCGCATTGAAGCAGCGTGGTGGAATAAGCTCCAAACCTTCTCCTCAAAAGAGGAGAAGAGCCCTTAGCCTAGCAGTGGGATATTCACAGACTGTTACTGTAGTTATTAAATAGTATCTTAGATATTCTGTAATGCAACTGTGGCTCCGTTTCATTACATTAAAGCTGCAAAAAAAGATAAAAAGTCTGTGCGGAAACAAATAAATAATTTAAAATAAAATACTGATAAAACAATAGAGATGGATCTAGTGGTTGGAACGTGTGAATCTTAACCGATGCAAGCAACATTGAATTTTCATGTGCTTAGGGCGTTTTTAAAAGCCATCTCGTGGACCGAGCACGGTAACGAATAGATTGTAAGGAAACCTGCCAGATAAAACAGACTTTTAAACTGGTACGGAAAAATATATAAAATAATTTCAAATATTATTTTTATTTCATGCATATTATGCGGTAGGTAGAAACTGAAATCTGAGGCGCAAATAAGGCGCACAAACTCGCGGATGTCATAAAAACCGGACTTCCTTATACAAAGTTAATTTACTTAAATAATCGATAAATCTCGCGCCCAACTCCGAAATATAACAAAATTCGTGAAAACGCAAAAAGATTGAATATATGAAGCGGTGTGGACGGACCGCAAGAAATCATTATTACGGTGGAATCCATACAAATAATTGGCCCGTAAACATGTCAGGGCGGCGTCTCTACCATGTATATTACATTAGGGTTGACGCTTTATTTCGTCAATATTATATCTTTTTTTATAGCTTATAGTTTTTTTTTATTATTAAAATTTATGGCTTAATGTAAAAAAAAACTCAGGCATGGTTTAATGAATTTGATCATTGTCATTGAACTTTAATTAATTAATCTACTTTTCGTTTATCGAAAACATCTGTTCCTAGTTAAATGAATTTATGAAGTGAATAATATATTTACATTAAAGTATAAACAAAAATATTGTTTTTTTTTTGTAGAATACGTAGGCGAACGAGCATATAGGCCACCTGATGGTAAGTGGTCACCATCGCCCATAGATATTGGCATTGTAAGAAATGTTAACCATCTCTTACATCACCAATGCGCAAATACCAACCTTGAGAACTAAGATGCCCCTTTTGCCTGTAATTACACTGACTCAGTCATCCTTCAAACCGGAACACAACAATACCAAGTATTTTGCGATAAAATATCTGATGAGTGGTATCTACCCAGACGAGCTTGCAAGAAGCCCTACCACAGTAAGTTATTTTCACAACCCTGAGCGATGTCCGAATCCGTCAATGTCGTATCAATAAAGTGTGGAAGCGATTTTTTGGCGCGCACGGGTCGATGCTGCGCCATTGTGCGCAGGCGCAACCGACTAACAATACACGTGATATCTTCATTCCTATCTAAACTACGATATTATCTTCGATAACAAATAACCTGTACTACGTGTCAATGGATAAGTAATCATTTGTAATGTCTATTATAAATTTAATTTATTAACTATAAGCTAAACGTTTTAAATACTGCATCTTATTTATATAAATTGGAATAACATGTTCAACTCCTATACATATTTACATATTATGTATATCACCAATACTCAAATGTACAATACCTACTTCAATCAAAAATCGAAATAAAAATCCAACGCTTAGCTCTATTAAAAAAAAATTATTGCATGTCATTAAAAGTATACAATCAATTGCCGGACCACATAAAATCATTGACAATATCAAAGTTTAAAAAAACACTGTTTGAAAAATTATTTCCATAACACATGTCGGAAAAGTAATAAATATATATATATATATAATTGTAAAAGTACTGGTTGTACGAAAACTAGTTTTTAAAAAATATTCTTTTTTTGATTAATAATTAATTTTATATACATACTTAACTATAAAATAATATTAAAATAAAATATCACAAATAATAATATTCGGTGTGACTTGTTAAAAAGCCATTCTGAAACCCGAAATGCATATCTTAAAATAACAATAATTGATTTAAAGGTATGCATCGCCCGTTATAATTATACATTATATTATAACTATACAGTAATATATGATTTATTTCTATGTATAAAATAAAATTTCTATATTTGTAGTAATTAAGGAAAATATAAGCACTTTAATTATACTATAAATCTCAGTTATAATTTATTTCTTTATTGCATCGTAAAATTGAGTGATAACAATAGCCCAATCCGGTAAGATCGGACTTTCGATCGAAGTCTTAATGATTAGTTAAAACGGCAATTAGGAGCAATTAGTGAACTTTCAAGTCTATACATGAACGTATTCCTAATATGAGGAAAAACTAAATACATTAATGGAAAGTCAATCAAAGGCGGCACCTGCAGATTTATGACGTTTTTTTTTCAATCGCAATTCCACGGTTTGTCGCTTAAATATTTTAACAATATAAATGCTGGCTCATATACGTGTGATTGCGTGGCCGTACCATAGGTTCCTTTTTGTTCCAAATACGAACGGATGCGCTTGCGCACGGCACATTTCAGCGGCCGATCAATCGATCAATACATCGATCGTTAGTTCGGCATTCCGCCGACAGGTGGCGTCATTGTCCGCCAGTAATTATAATGTAATTAATGTACGGTTTAATTAAAGTCATCAGATAAGTCGCCATCATGGCTTATTGATGCTCCAATTAAAGTAATTAAAGGACCTTGTCGCGATCTTCTGATAGGTTGAAATTATAATTACGCTTGGCTGCCGATATCCTTCATAGGAGTGTCAATAAAATTGTCCAATCGACGTTTTACACTTATTAAATATTAAAACAATATTTTTTACGCACGCTCCGCCTTCCTCACGCTTGTGGTATTCCGGTTTTATACAGATTAAGTAATAATATATGACGTATAATTTCAATGTACTCGCTGAATTTTTATTAAATATGGCCCAAGTATTTCTAATATATTTGATATTCAACGGGCTTAACAAACAATATGCTTTCTGCTGCTTCTGCCTTCCACCAGCCACTTCAAAAAATTCCCTTCACAATCCTTTTCCTACATTTTAATTTTATCTTTCGTGCCGAGAAATAAAAATTAAAATGTTCGTCCTATTGTTTTTATTCTGTCATTATTATTCGATTTCTTAAAGCAATGTTAATGTGTTACCGCTAACTAATTAATACAAAAACAAGTCAGGGGAAATGTCGTTGGTCAGCAGGCGCAAGCATCGCAGGCGCACTCTGAAGCGTTTAACATGTACAAACCTTTTAATTTACCTATTCTACCCTAACGATAATTCAGCTTCGTAAATTATGTTCATCGGCCAAAAACATTTTTTTAAATAAAATGAGAATATATCTAGTTGATTTTTTAAAATGACTTTGAATACACCCAATGGCAGCACCCGTTGAGCTCTCATGTGCTTAATTTGTGCTTATAATTCGTCATATATTGGCGTTGAAGGAAAAAATTGGAAAGAAACATGTGTCAGATGAAAATTTATCGTAAGTGTGGTACCCACCAACTCGTATTGGAGCCACGTGGTGGAATAAGCATTAAGAAAATCAAATGTGTACCTCTTACCAAAAATGACGACGACCAATTGGCGCATTGATCAATGCAACAGGATTCCACGCTAATGACCGCGGGATCAATGACTGCTAATCTATATATACCTGTAATTAAACTATAACTAAGCTGAAAATATTAGATCGATATGTTTTCATGTTTTACTTAATTGAAAAATTCATAAACTACAAATAAAATTCTATATTCTGTATCTTTATACTTAAATTATTACTTAAAATATACATAACATAACAAATAGTTTTCAAAGAAGTAATGAAATAATTAAAAATACAGTTATTAATATTTAAAGTATTAACGCTTGTGTTATATAAGGTATTTAAAAAATATAAAAATTTGTTTTTTTTTTTATGGTATAGATTAGTGGACGAGCTTGTGGGCCACCTGATGGTAAGTGGTCACCAACACCCATAGACAGTGGTTTGTATATTTCTTAAAAAAAAACAACATCACCACTGCGCCACCAACCTTGGGAACTAAGATGTTATGTCCCTTGTGCCTGTAATTACACTGGCTCACTCACCCTTCAAACCGGAACACAACAACACAAAGTACTGCTGTTTTGCGGTAGAATATCTGATGAGTGGGTGGTACCTACCTAGACGAGCTTGCACAAAGCTCTACCACCGAGTAAATCTATGATCTATCTGATTAAAATTCACGTTTATTAATAACAATCTTAACTATAAAATATAAACTCTAAAATATTCATGAATACTTACGAATTCTATAAAATTAAAAAGAATCACTTATAACTAGTTGGTATTATCTAATAACCCACATTCCTCTATTTACTCTACTGCTAAATTCGATAGCGATCAGTCCAGCGGTTTAGTCTTTTAGATCACAAACATACAAACATTTCGCACATAACACAATTGATATTGAATGCGAGTTAATATAATATAAGGGAATATTATACATGTGGATGTTTGAGAGATAGTGCACTTACAGAACTTGGAAGATAGCATCGAAATGCCATAACATATACCATAAATGTAGACGCTAAGGCTCCGCAGTGCTTAGTGTGGCGTACTATCAACTGATCTCGAAAGATAAGTATTAAATCAAACGATGCCGCTTTTTCAAACTCTATTCTTATTCATTAAAGCTTTAAATAAAACGGAAAAAGGCGCTGCGAGTGGGGGGCTGACATAAACCGTCTTGCAAAAAATGAGATTCCAGATTTTAACATAAGCCATATAAAAACCGAATTGACTCGAGCTCCGAACGATGTATGGGTTCCTCTTAGGTAAGAATTTTCTTTTTCTAAAGTACAGCGAAATTTTCATATTGAGCTAACATGTTTTTGTTGATATAACCAATTTTTTGTTCACTGATAACGAACAGATGCTTGACGCGTTTGAAACTATGTACTTATAAGTCTAATAAGCCCTCATATGTTAAGTTCTTCATGCGTTTATCGACAGATGACATTACATATAATTTAAAGTATCTTTTACATTAAATTGTACCGAGTAACATCGCGTACGCATGTATGAATGTATGCACGATGAATACAGAAATTGTATAAAAAAGTTTGTTATTTTCATTTAATTTCGAATCATCCAGTTACATGAACATTACCTAAAGCGAGTTCACTTTAATCGTTTTCAATGAAACAATCTATAACCGATACATTGCGATCGAATATAAAATCGAAAAGTACCGGCTTTTGTCAAAGCGGTCGGATCGTGCAAAAAATACTGTAATTATTTCACTCAAAGGGTAATTTCAACTCATTGTTCTTGAGAAATACCAATTATATACAATTACTTGTATATGACAATGTTTCATGGCATCGGCCGCGGATTCTTTCGTATCGATATAGAATCGATGTCGCAAATGTCTCGGATGCCCGGCGTGTTGGTTTCGGTGCCTTTGTTCTTGTAAAAAGTAGAACAATGAAACCTAAAGAATATTATGTAAGATAGTCGGATCGATGTGACAGATAGGTGTGAAAAATTTAGAAATATTCCGAATACATTCGATAGTTTTTACTAGAGGGCATTTTTCAATGTCACTATTGGAATCGTTCAGAAATCGTATTTTAAAAATAGAATGCTATTATCATCTTAAAAAAAAACATTTGTTGAAATAAAAACAATATAATGCAATAGATTGTTAGAATTAGACAAAAAATGATTAATATGTACCTAACTAAAACCTGTTAGACGAGTACTAAGTTCTGTTTCGTTCCTTCCGACTTGCGAACCGGTCGGGATAGAGCTGCCTGTCTTTCCTTAAACAGATAGATGCGTTAACAAAACAATAAAAATAACATTTTAATTCCAAAGTTCTATTTTTATAATACAAAATACCGTAACATGAGCAAAACCGAGCACCAAATACGTACAATACACAGTTGCTCTCTTTCATCTTTTAAAAATTATTTGTATATATTCAATTTACTTCTTTTTATTGCATATCAATTATTAATATATTTTTAAGGGCCCGCAGACTATTATATGTACAATGAAGTCTAGACTCTTGACCGTATTTTTATTATATCGTATACATATCAATTGCGAAATTGTTGGTAGATTTATAACAATTAATTGAAGTGCAGTGCTTCTTTATTAAATAAAATTTTGTCTTTGACTATTAAATTTACTCAATCACAAATAAATGTAAAATAGCTTAGTTTAGTAGATGATCCAAACTAGTTCAAACTAGATTATTTATAGGAAATTAGTTTTGTATCAACTAAATAATTGAACCTCAATTATATATGAGCGTATTTATGTACCTATGTAAGTAAACTATACAGAATCCTAAATACTTTAATTGTATTCGCGCTTAGCTGTTTTCAAAAGTTTCTTCGATCTTATTAAATAATAACTGGCTATTAATATTATTTAAAACACGTAAGATGGCGTTTTTATAAATTTCAAGACATTGAATGAAACTTTTGTTTTTTTTTAAATATCAATATCAAGTCAACATCGTTTTTACTTAAGCAATACATAAACATCGCATCAATTTCAATTATAATTCTCTTTTTAAATATCGAACCGAAGTATTGAAATATTATATTAATTTATCGGAATTTGTTGTTATTTTTTTACTTACATTATGTCATGTACGAATGTTCCTATTGCAGTAACTAATCGGTACCACGAACGATATTCTAATACGTATTTAAAACAGTAATTACTAAAGTATATCGCTTCCAAAACCTCATTAGCATCCATGCATAAAAGGATACAAAATTAGACGTACTAAATTTGGATATTAATTAGCACGCCATTTTTACACTGATCGTCGATTAAGCCAACAAATCGATGTTGAATTTAATGCTCGTCAAAGACCGGTCAAGCCTATCCGCCGTATATGAGCAGACAATGATAAACCGAAAAGCAAAAACGATCCCTTACCGCCTTGGATTTATTATAATTACTTTGAGTCGACCGATAATGACTCTTAGGCCTGTTTTACACGTAGTTATACATTCTTTGATATCGTTTCGTTGTAAACTAACACTATAAAATACTGTTTAGTTTCCTGTGGACATTAAATTATGTGTCATGCTTTATTATGTACGATAGAATGTATAATATAAACTGTATATAAAATTCTATTGTCAAAAAAACTTCGTGAATTTGTAATCGTTAAACATGAAGACTGGTCGGCTGGTTGATTGAATTTCTTTTAAAAATTCTGTTGTGATTTTAAAATCAAGAACTATTCTAATAAACGACAATATATATGTAAAAAAAATAATGTTATATATTAAGAATTTTAATTGCTGCTATTTTAAATAACTACGTGACCTATTGAATCTGATTTCAATTCTTATTGTTGAGTAAAGGCGTAATTTATACTTTTCATCTTTCAGCTTAATTTATACTTTTTTTTTCATTTTTATACTTTTCACCGAAGCCTTTTCATTGTTAACATCTCAGTACGGTTTTTCTGTAAGAACAATTTAAGAGCAAACACCAAACTAGCCGCAGAAAATGGTCGTAAAATGTCAGAAAGTGTTATTAATTATTAACCTTAATAATTATAACATTCCAAGAATACACGCATCAAAATAGTATATATTTTATATATTAATATACGCTATCAGTCAGTTCTTAAAATTTCTCAACGAATAGCACTACAGAACTACATTAGCAGTATCAAACCTGATGGCCAATAGTGTTTAATTTTCGGTAGAAAATTCATTCTAACCCGATGGTAGATTAATATTGAATTTAATAGTATAACATGACAATTCAAAAGTGCAGTTTAAAAATAAATAATGTTTATAATATACGTTAAAAATATATTTACTGTATTATTTAAGTCCTGTATTGCTTTTAGTTTCTTTCGTCTTTTCAATAGTAAACATCTGCGATATATATTTTACAATTGATATTAGAACATTAAGTACTAAGAAAACATACCTAAGACCTCAGGTATAGTATGTTCGTCACGATTATTTGTTAATTATAACTATTTTTTTTAAAATTCATTAAATTTTAAATAAATAATGACAAATATGTATGCTGTTACAATTATAAAATAATTATTTTCTTGCAACTGACAACAACAAAGCAGAATTTACTTATTTATAATTTATTTTTTTATAATTATTGTCATCTACTTTTAACTGCGCTTAACAATATTCTATGTTTACTTTAAATGGCTTGCGATCATACAAAACAGCTTAATTCAATATCCAAGGAATACATTTGTGAAAATCGTACATTCTTCAGGTTGTTTGGATTCATTTCAGTTTTTCCAGCTTTGAGTGATGACATGGAGCTAGGAAGCCATTAAATAACGTAATATGTACTCTTTTTATTACTTTATACTAATAATTTTAAAATTGAAATTTATACAACACATTAATTTATTTTATTTGAATGATTTTTTTCAGTACTTTTTGTATTTTTTTATAATTTGTAGTCTTAATAAGTTTTATTTACATTAATTTATTGTGTAAATAGGCTTTACCTATTTTTCTTCTAGCCAGTCTTATAAAAAATGACAGTCTGTATTTTTTATAATAATAAATACTTTATTCCTTTATATAAATATTATATTCCTTTTCTATATGTTACGTTGTTTTATTTTTAAATTTTACAGAATAATAACATCTATAAAGCGAAGCCTATAGGAACTTTATGTTATGTCTCTTGTCTATAACCCGTATATGCCCAAGACTTTTTGGCGTTGATTTTAATTATTTTTACATACTATTATAAAATCTTTATTAAAGACCTAAATCTAAAAGAGTAATTTATGGATTCTGTTTTTTTTTTCTTTTTTCACGGGGGTGGAAAGGACTCTTTGTGTAGATAAGAGTTAATTGCAGGCTGACTAACACAACGAAACAGAACACAGAATGTAATATAAATTGTCGCTGTCAAAGGCGGTGTAGCTGATGAATTTCTATCTTTCTATTTTTATGATACGATTAGGATATATCGGCTGAACAAACAGATATTCATGTATTAAACGCATTTGTATGTTTAAGTATGATACACAAGTTCTTGTAATAAAATCACACTCATTTCATGTGAGTTGTCATCGGGGATGTAGCTCAGTGGTAGAGCGTTCGCTTTGCATGTGAAAGGCCCCGGGTTCGATCCCCGGCATCTCCATTTTTTATGGCGACAAGTCAGCCGTGTAAAAAAATGTTAATATTAATATAGGGAACAAGCTTTACTGTGAGCGTTTTGTGTACATGTTTAGAATAAAACCAATTATATAATATTGCCTGCCTTCCTACTCATTTTGATTTTTTTATTTTTTATTTATGTAAAGCTTAATATTGCGAGTATAAAAAAAAAATTAACGATAATAATGAACACCTCTCCAATTTATTTAATTTTCAAATAATGAAAACGTCTCCGGTCGACTGACAGTGCATCTGCGCGAAAACCGAAATCCCGAACCTAAGTGCGGGATGATTCATGAGGCGTCAATTTGACAGGACAATAGGTTACGATCTACATACCTACATCTCAGTCACACCGTGAAACCGATGGGAAACCAGGGTTGACCCTGGAACATTGAAAACAAAATTAACCTTAAAAAAAAAAAAAAAAATTTTTTATATAGCAACATTTGTTGGTGATGTAGTTAGTAGGTTGCCTGCATTCTCTTCCAATTCTATTTAAAGCCTTTATTTAGAAGTGGGTGTGATAATAGCCTCAGGAATTGAATCGCAGAGTATCCCGTATACTTTTGAAATATTCAGACTATTCATTACTTCTAAAGTTACATACTTAATGTTTTAATTCATTTATTATAATTATACACAAAGGATGAACACGCCTTTTTGTAATGTACTCAAAATAAAATTTATCTTCCATTTCAAGTTTTAAAACGATTGCTCATATTTGGTCAGAAAATAATATTGGGCACAATACTCAGCCCTACGAAATCCCGTGTGTTTTTACGTAGATTCGCGAATTCATCGCATACATTGTCTTAGTATGGACAAAATAAGTGAGTCGGAACTACAAGTAAGAAACTGTCTACAGTCTTTGAAATTCATACGAATGTCACCCTTATTTAGTTATATTCTTAGAGTGGATAATGCATTTTATATAAAAATCAGTGCATTTTCAAGAGTGCAACAGAAAATCAATTCTAAACCTAAGCATATATGACTTAGTTTTAAATGTTTTGTTAATATGCATTTAGGCAACAAACTATAACATAAAGATAAAAACAACGTGATGATGGAGAAGTAAGCAGAAACGTATTAAATTCGCATTGACGAAAATGCCAATTCGAAAGATTTCTTATTGCATCGAGATTTTTCTGTGGATCGCGGATTTTTGATGGTTCACGAAAATCGAGTGGACACGACCGGTTTTTTTTTTTTAAATTGGCAATTAGGAGACGATGGCTAAGACGATTTATTTCATTAATGTACGTTGTTAAATTATATGTGAATTTTTCTCGTTCTAAAGGCGATTCGAGAAATATACTCGTTTGCTTAAAATATAATTGAGTTTCTCCAAAATGGTTGTACAATTAAGTTACAAAACACTTTTTTGAATTCATCTTGTATTTTTAATTGGTTTTGCATTGCGTACAAAAGCTAATAAAAATCTGTCCAACAAAAAATGTTCTGTGTTACTTCTTTAGCCGTACAAGTGTAAAAATAATTTTGTACTTTACTTATTTTAACCCAACTTTCTACTTATTTTACTGTGGTTAACTTTCTAATACATTTCGCTATATTGTCCGTCCATTTTAAAATATTTGAGACTTTTCGTTCCCGCTAATTGCTTTTCGATTCTATCTGAACTATGTTTTGCTTTTTCTGGATCTATCTTTTCTACTACTGCTTTTTCATCTGCTTTTAACTCTGCTTATTTATATATTTTTAATATCATAATATATACTTTTTCTATTTTTACTATATACTTGATATTACTTGATAGTCATGCCTGTGTGGGTACCACTTACTCATCAGATATTCTATAGCCCAGCACCAATACCGACTATTACAGTATTCTAGGTTGAAGGGCGAGCCAGCCAGTGTGAGTACAAGCATAAGGGATATGACATCTTAGTTCCCAAGGTTGGTGACGTATTGTGATGTTTGGGATGGTTAATATTTATTTGAATGCCAATATACCACTTAACAGTCTGCTTACCTAATTCAATAACATTGTTTGAAGTGACTCGGGTGACTCCCGGCTCCAACAAGCGCTTCCATCGCTCCCCAGACTCTACGTCATATTGCCATTCTGAAGGTGTCTTTCATTACGTCACTGGCTGAGTCTCCGTTTTTTTTTTTGAATAAGGAATTCTGTATTATTACTTGCAAATGAAATTAGATTTTCATCGTTCACATAAGATTCGATCAACATTTCATATCTAGTTTTTTTTTTTATTAAGACGCAATCAAACAATTTGTGTGATCTCCACAATGTCACCCGGATTACTTATGATTTATGACGTCAGCGGGGCAAATGCACCATTACTGCTCTCCCGATAGCCATTACTTGGGGCTACGAAACGAACTTTGTTTATCGTTATTTTTATTTCATTAAACAACTTTTCAGCAATCGCTTTGGTATCATTATTGTGTTTAAATATTTCTTAATGTGTATTAGAATTTATTACATTAAAGCCCTAAATATATGCAAATATTATAAATCATAATATGTGGCAATAAGTAAATATTATACGACTAAAATAGTATTTATTTATCCTCGCTCTTTATTGTCTCTGCTGGTGGAGAAGGGCTAATTCACTTAACCCGAGATAATCGATATATTTACGAATAATAATTTTATTATTTAATTGAATAATTAAATAAAAATAATTCATACTCTGCATTATTATCACTTTAAAACAGCACATTTGGAGTCAAATTTAAACGTAAAACTTTTACGTTGTATTTTAGATAGATTTACTAGACTCACACACATTCACATACAAATTTACATAAATTTCTGATATAAGGCAAAGCTGATAATACATGATATAACGAGTTAAAAATTCAACTATTTTTCAGAAAAAACAACCTACAAACAGCAGAACTTTATATACTCGTTCCCGCCCGCGTTACGCTTCCAAGCTTAACTACAGAATCAACCTTCATGATTTTTTCCATGCAAGTTGTTAAGGGTACAGAAAAGATACGATAGCTAACACTGCAGTGTGAGCGGTTTTTTTTTTTTTATTAAATAATAGAACTATTAAAACGCTTATTTCGTGACCTCACAATGGTGTCCAAGCACATGTCACAGTAGTAATCTTTTAGCACTTATTGTGACACTTTTTTAATATAACAGCGGAACCGGTCAGTGCCCTTCGTAAAAAAACCATCTGAGCTAAGATGAAAGTTTCTTATACTGTTATTGTTTGGTAATTTCGCCTGAATCTAATGAGATAAAGAAGAATGTGACAGATTGTTTATTGGATTAAAAGTTGCCTCGACGTTTTTACTTTATTTGTATTCTTTTGTTCGCTAAGAAAATTCTTCAAGAATAATAAGCATAACTCAAGCATTTATTTAACTCCAAGAAATTCAACTCCATCCTAGTCTAGTGGTTGCAACTGCTAATCATGAGGTCCCGTGTTCGAATTTCGGATTGAGACGATTGAAGCTATTGGCTTTTCTGTCTGGATTATTGATAGTGTCAGGTTCAAAGAATGAAAAGAGTCTTAATATGCACTGAAATTGATGAATGTTTTACAAATAAAATATATTAAAGACTTACTCCGTGATAAACATTGATTATTCTATGCAAGCCCGTCTGATTACCCACTCATTAGATATTATACCGCCAAAGAGCAATACTTGTAATTGTTGTGTTCCGGTTTGAAGAGTGATGAACCACTGTAACTACAGGATAAGGGACATCTTAATTCCTCAGGTTGATGGCGCATTGGCGGTGTAGGAAATGGTTACTATCAAGTGACGAATTTGCCTATCAGCCTACCTATTTATAAGAAAAATACCACAGTTGGAAATAGTGCCTGTTCGACGTCGTTATAACGTCAGCGGACTCCGACGTAAGACCTATTCCATTTACCACAAATCATTATCCGATTTATCCAATATTTTTGAACCTTTAACATATATTTTATGCTCACGCCAATAATTTTATTACAACTCCGAAGCTCAATAATAATAAATAAAAAATTAAATATAGGTATATTTATTATAATCGACGACGATTGAAGTAATTATCAAAATATATTAATTTAACGAACACGATTTGCCCATTTATATAACCGAATCTGTACTAACCAGAAAATATCATTACTTATGACGATTTCTGATCAAAAAATGGAGATGCCGGGGATCGAACCCGGGGCCTTTCACATGCAAAGCGAACGCTCTACCACTGAGCTACATCCCCGATGATAATTCAAACAAAACGAGTGACAAATTATATTTTCGGTACAACTACCCAAACGTCACATCAAATTATTTGTATGATATAAATAATAATAAGATTTTATTCAAAGGATTGTGTAAGTAGTTATTGCAAATTAGAACTTGTGAAATAAAATACGTTAATTATTTAATTCATTAAGTTACAGCCGTTTTGTGTAAGATGTCATCGGGGATGTAGCTCAGTGGTAGAGCGTTCGCTTTGCATGTGAAAGGCCCCGGGTTCGATCCCCGGCATCTCCATTTTTATAAAAATAAATCGCACTAATGAACATAAGATTAAACAGCTTACAAACAAACAATTTCGTCTTCGCACTAAATAAAAATTTCAAACAATATTCAGTTATCACCTTCCAATGCCGCCCGCAACACGCAAGCTGATCTTCTTCCTAATCACCCCCTACCGTCATAATACTTGGAGGGCGGATTCTCATCACGTCCGTTGTACGTGGGGGCCCAGAGAATAGCTACGCATGTACGTAGATTTTACTGAATTTACGGACTTTATTTTAAAAATATTCCAAAAATTTATATACTTTTGCGTGAATATAATAACAATCTATGTTGCTCGTATTTCATATTAAACATCAGTTTGTTGCTTACAGTGAGATAAAGGTATTAATACTTATTAAATAAAACCTCTACGAACACACAGATTTTTTTAATGTTTTTTTTTTATCGCGTAGGTAGGCGGATTAGCATATGGGCCACCTGATGGTAAGTGGTCATCAACGCCCATAGACATTGGCATTGGAAGAGATGTTAACCTTCGCTTACATTGCGCAACAATGCGCCACCAACCTTGAGAACTAAAATGTTATGTCCCTTGTTCCTGTATCATTGGCTCAGTCACCCTTCAAACCGGTAAAAATATTATATTAGGTCCTTACATATGAAATTAGCGTTTTGTCGTACTGACTACTTTGATCTGAAATATCTCCTCTTTGGTTAAGAATTCCAAATTCAAAATTATAAATTCATTTAGCTGGTACATTTGAGTTTTGAAAACAGTCATCATCATTTGTTTTTTCCTCATAATTTTTAGCGTCGCTTATTACCGCACAATGGAAAACATGAAATATCGGTATATTTACGAGTACGAGTTCTACTGTGGCACCAGTGCTGCAGAAACAGCTCGAAGGATATGTGTACGGCGCTGGCGTCGCAAAAGAAAGCACGGTACGTTTTTGGTTACAACGTTTTCGAATTTCGACCTTCAGAACCAACCCCGTTTGGCCGGAGACCAAAGTGGAAAATGAAGAATTAAAGGCTATTGTAAAAGCGGATTCATCACAAATCACTTCAGAGATAGCTGCAGGCTTCGGGGTAAGTGATAAAACTGTATTAAACCACTTGGAGCAAATCGGGAAAGTAAAAAAACTTGAACGATGGGTACCTCATGAATTGAGTGAATCGAACTTGCAAACACGCGTCGACTGCTGTGTTACTTTGCTCAATCGAAACAATAATGAAGGGATTTTAAATCGAATCATTACTTGTGATGATAAGTGGATACTGTAAGATAATCGGAAGCTTTCGTCGCAATGGCTGAACCCTGGAGACCCAGCCAAATCCTGCCCTAAACGAAAATTGACTCAGAAAAAGTTACTTGTGAGTGTTTGGTGGATTAGCGCAGGTTTCGTTCACTACAGCTTTCTAAAATCTGGCCAAACGATTACGGAAGATATCTATTGTCAGCAACTGCAAACCATGAAGGAAGAACTAGCTGCTAAACAACCGAGATTGGTCAATCGCTCTAGGCCACTGTTGCTTCACGACAACGCAAGACCACACACTGCACAACAAACAACCACTAAGTTAGATGAGCTACAATTGGAATGTCTGCGACATCCACCGTACTCCCCGGACCTTGCTCCAAAAGATTACCATTTTTTCCGGAATTTGGACAACTTCCTACAAGGAAAAAAATTCAACTCCGATGCGGCAGTCCAAACCGCATTCAAAGACTTTATTGATTCTCGCCCCCATGGTTTTTTCAGTAAAGGGATCAATGAACTACCTATGAAATGGCAAAAGTGCATAGATAATAACGGTGCATACTTTGATTAATTAAATACATTTTACAAAAAAAAAATTGACTTTATATTCCTCCCGTACAAAACGCCAATGGACCTAATAAATAATGTTAACAAAAAAATCATACTTAAAGATACAGCGAAACATTGTCAGAGAACCTACATGTATCAAAATAAATTATGAAACATAATCCGACGAAAAGTAGTGTGTTGAATACAGCTATAGTTTTGCTAAGAGTAGAGGTCTCTGCTCAATAAAGTAACAACTCGTAAACGTCATACAACTGGACATAGGCCTCCTCTTCTCTTAATACCACACACACACACGTACAGGTTTCCTCATAAATTAAGTTATATATAGTTTAATAAGAATAATTTTAAATAAATTTCATAAAATTATTATGCAAGTCTATAAATCATTTCACTAAAATATTTTGCATTCTAACCAGGTGTTACCTACCAGAGAAGAAATTTTATTTCCGAAATAATTTTCCGTATTTCCATCTTGTTTTTCGTTTTAGGTGTATCTGTGACAGGAACCGGAAGATGCCGGTCACGTGCCGGCTACGTGCCCCCTGCGTATTACAGAGATAGACGTAGATATACATACGTATGTTACTTCAAGTCAATACCATTGCAGCCTTCAAGTGCTGAAGCTGAGATTAATTTTTCGCACGAATAACTTTTTATATGATACGTATAATTCATTTTTATATATTTATAGAAACTTGTAATAATTAAAATAATACTATATTAATATTTAACTTGCATTTTAAAAAAGTAAAGCACGTGTGGACGTCCCCCTGCTGGGTTTAAGTCCCTTTGTGGAGAAGGATGGCTTTTTCCACCACACTACTTCAAGACGGGATGGATCGATACTCAGATATTAGAATTTCAGTGAAATTAGCCATGTAGATTTCCTTACAATATTTTCCTTCACCGATAAGCGCGAGATAAATTTTAAAAACAAAAATCTCGATGATGATATCCCGGATTTGAACCTAAAATTTTCCGTTAACATTCACATATTTTATCAACGGGTTAGTCTCGACTCGCTTCTTTAATATAATTAGATGTATATCATCAACTCCCTGTTTAGAATATATTATTTATTAGTTTCTATCGTAGCTCCTAATATACAATAATTTAACATTCTTTATTTAAAAAAAGATTTCTACATTTGAATTGATTTCAATTTAAATGTTTTGAATTAAAGATTGCAGTTTTCGAAATCTCTTAATTCAAATTATCCTTATTAATAAAAACACATTTGTATTAAAATATAGATGATAATTTCTAAATAATACCGTCAATTCATTTAATAGGGTTAAATCCTTTATTTGGATCGTGGAAATATTTTTATGGGCGACGAGGAATGCCATCAACCATCCACAACGCACTCCCCTTGACAACTCTATGATTTAATGCTTTACTTACTATTTGATTATAAAGCGTTGATATTTAATTTACACTTAATAAACCCCCATAGATCCGTGTGGAAATTCTCTTATACTTAGACATTTGCACATATAATTGAAAAGACATACACAAGCCATATTTTTCAATAGAGATTATCATATGATTTAATGATAAAGAATCGTGTAAGTAGTTCGTATCCGTTGATTTTCATGTAGTAGTCATATTATATTATTTAATTGTATGTCATTATTAAGTACTTATTGGAATTACTTATAAACATTTAACGAGTTAAACAATGCTTTGTCTTCTTCTTTCGAATGTCAAATCAATAATGCCAGAAAGAGATAAAGTAAGTGTTTAAATAAACAAACTGACGTTTATTAGTACCTAATGCTCTACGTGATTGATGGAAACATCCACTAAGTATCTACTATAATGTCTATAATCTACATTCTAAATTGATGGTAAGTAGTAACTTTAAATTTATCTTGTAAAATGGCTAATCAATAAAGCTTATAACACCTAGGTACTTGAATAAAGTGTTTTTTTTTTTTAATTTTGTATTTTTTTTATTGCATACGTTGGCGGACGAGCATATGGGCCACCTGATGGTAAGTGGTCACCAACGCCCATAGACAATGGCATTGTAAGAGATGTTAACCTTCACTTACATCGCCAATGCGCCACCAACCTTGGGAACTACGATGTTATGTCCCTTGTGCCTGCAATTACACTGGCTCACTCACCCTTCAAACCGGAACACAACAATACCAAGTACTGCTGTTTTGCGATAGAATATCTGATGAGTGGGTGGTACCTACCCAGACGAGCTTGCACAAAGCTCTACCACCAAGTGAAATGTTCTTATTACTTCTAGTTTGTGTTTAAGTCTGCAAATTAATAAATGAAACTGCTTGAATTCCACAATCATTCGAAGTAGTACTAACAATTAGTTATGGGATTAAAAAAGTTAGTATTAAATAATGGAAAAACGAGACCAAAAGCTTTCTAGTATTCGATTTAGAAAAATACTTCATTGAAATCAAAAACTTTTCTTTGTCTCTAAGGATTTTAATATATTCAGATCAGTCGCCGTTCAGTGTCTTTTTTTAAGTTTTGTGATATTTTTTTTACATATTTTATGGTTACGCAATTAATAGTGACTTCCCTTTACATCAAATTTATTTATTTAATATTATACACAAATATCAAAAGATATACCGTTCTTTCTGATGTAAAAGTTAAAATTACATATAATATTTACATGAAGGTTACCCAATGCTTAACAAGAGTCTCAATTTAATGCTTATTTATTCAAGTGTATATTCATTTACTTTATAATAATATCTTCATTTGTGGGTTTGCATAACGGGTATTTGTTTTATTTGAATAATTTCGATGATCATAATACTGTTTGTTTTTTATTCAAATTAATGTTTATATTTTGTTGTGTGCTGTATTTGAATTTTATGAATACATGGGGACATGTAGCTCAGTGGTAGAGCATTCGCTTTGCATGTGAAAGGCCCCGGGTTCGATCCCTGGCATCTCCAATTTTTGCGCTACATGATTTTGTTACAGCTGCTGTTATTTTTCAGCATTCGCTTGTATAGCACCAACTTGCAAAACATTAAACTTCAATAAGTATTAATTTCTTGAATTTTGTTCGAATTAATTTCTCAACAAATAATTTCACAAACAAAACCATTTATCAAATATAAAAAAGTCCATATAACAAGGAACATTAATAATTTAGCATGCATTTTATTTTTACATTATATTACTCATTTGATATGTATTTATGAAATTATCATTTAAATTATAGATTATAAATAACAATAAAATAAAAAAATAAGAGGGAAAATACGAAAAACAAAACTAACCGCAAAACATAAACGAGCAATTGACAGTAAAACAAATGTCGAAGTCATTCCGAAGTTCATTTACAGCAGATTGACAAGAGCGGCAGAATGGCCGGGCTGCACCCTGTAACGCGGGAATTAGCAATAAAAACTTTTTTACAATCAACACGAGGACGGTAGCTCAGCCTAGTGATGCGACTTTATCGATACATACAGAATAAAAAAAAATCGAAGCTTTTGTTTACAATGATATTTTTAATATACTTTACTAAAAAACACACTCAGTGGTATTTATATAACTTTTAAATAACACTGACTTAAATGAAAATCGCGATTTTGTTCCTATGTATATGTAACAAGTGGATCGAACAAGGGAATACCTAGATTTAATTATCAAATTGATTAAACACATAAATAATTTACATAAAAAGTGGTTCGATTAAAAAACCACAAAATCTACTTAATATCGCTTCCACTGCTCGTCGATATAACATTAGAAAAAATAGCCACCCCCAGTTTCTAACGCAATAATTCTTGGTCGCACCTCATTTGCATTTCTTTATTGGATCGCGGGGAAATTGAGAAAAATTTGGGCACTCAGTTTTAATTAGGACTGCACTTGAATTTAGAATTTATATAAGACCGCGAATTTGTATTATTTGATCGTAGTATTTACATATCTTATTTATAATAATTACTGTACTTTAAAATGAAAATCGATTACAAATATATATATTATATAAATAAAATATATTTATTTTAGAAAGTCAAGTGACTTAATAAAATAAGCGAGCTGTACCTTCGCGCAATGATACTGGCCCTGTAAAAATCATAAGCCAATTGTTGCACCGGCAATAGAACCCCAACCATGGGATCTTAGTTATTATAATCCCGTAAATACAAAATAAGCACGTTCCCTAGATGTCTGTCTCGTTGATTTTATTTGTTTTGTGTATGACCTCAGCCCTTGTAGGAGTAAAGTACCATTTTTTTTAAACATAATAGGTAACGATTTAAGGACGAGGACGAGTGGTCACCAACGTCCATAGAAATTGATATTGTAAGAATTGTTAAACATCGCCTACATCGCCAATGCGCCATCAACCTTGGGAACTAAGATGTTATGTCCCTTGTGCCTGTAATTACATTGGCTCACTCACCCTTCAAACCGGAACACAACAATACCTAGTACTGCTGTAGTGCGGTAGCGGTAATCTGGAGCGGGTGGTACCTACCCAGATGAGCTTGCACAAAGCCCTACCACCAGTAACTATTCTTTAATCTTATTAAAATGAAGTCCACGTTTCTTTCTATATATTTGATTTTTTAAATTACTATATAAATATATTTTTAATCAACACTGGAATCAAAAATCTCTCTCTCTCTCTCTTATCGTCATATGACTATAAACTTTAATACGAACATCGTAATGGCAAATGTTGTAATAATGATTACGTATCCTTGATCTTAAAATGTTCATGTATGCAACTTGTTTGAAATGCCAAGCATGCGCATGAGGCTTTCACTGTTATATATTCGAAATGGATCAACGTTTACACTCTTTGTTTCATCGGGGATGTAGCTCAGTGGTAGAGCGTTCGCTTTGCATGTGAAAGGCCCCGGGTTCGATCCCCGGCATCTCCAGTTTTTTGATAAAAATTAATTGCTAATAAATATTATTTTAAACTACAATTAAAGTATAAAATAAAAATATAATTCAATAAAAAGATAATTAATGTTTTTAATAAATTTTTAATTTCTATAAGTAATATTTAATATTCATACCTAATAATAAACAATACCTAATACATAATATTCATACCTAATAATAACTCACAATATAAATGTATATTTTCGTAGCATTTATTTATAAAAATTGGCAACTTATTTATATGTACCTGCACCTAAACTCTCGCCAGCTCACCGCAATAACTCAATGCATTAATTCGCGTTATTGTTTCTCTGTATTACGTATAAGTTCCTGTAAATTGTACAACCTGTATCTAGTAAACATATCAATTGACAGTTATAGCCCATTCCAAGTGCAATCCGAGGATGAGACGATACATCAGCACCGACGCCATCTATCCCGGTAATAGCACCGTACTTCGCGCTGTTACTGAATCTTTAATACGCGAATCTACGGTTACTAGATCGAAAATGGCGGGTAATAGAATGTTAAGTTCACATTTATTATCATCGAAATATAATCCAATTATAATTTCCACCGAAAGGACCTTTAACAGCTTCTTCAAACTAATGACCAGTACCAGATAATAAAAAATATATAATACTAGAACTTCGCCCGCTACTTCGTCCGCGAAAATTTAATAACGATTATTGAACGGAAATACGTAGGACAGTTACAGTTTGTTCAAATCGTGACATTTTTCTTATTTAGAGAATTTTTATACCAGTCATAACTTCTAAACTAAAAGTCCGATCCGAATAATTTAAAGTGGAATTTACACGTAAATAATCAACCTTAATTATTATCAAACCACATAAGCATTAATATTATGATACCAATATCACCACTATTCGATTCCACCCGTATTTGAACTTAATAATTTGAACAAAAATTGTTATTGTGGCTTAACTATAATAGTTAAGCATATATCATCGCGGACTGTGAGCAATAATTATTACTATTAATATATGGAACACTATTTTATATATCGTCAATAGTTTTCGCAGCGCACACAAAATAATTACTTTTATAGGCAACATTTTAATACCTTGGGTTACATTGTTCCATCTTAGGTAGGAATCTCTAAGTTTTTTGTTAATAAAATATAGCCCATCTTACTCAGTAAATATGTAGCTTTCTAATGGTGAAAGAACTTTTAAAATCGGTTGAGAAGTTTTTGAGTTCAATCGTAACAAACAAACAAACAAACAAAAAATCAAATCTTTCCTCTTTATAATATTAGTATAGATTATAAAATTTAATGTACATATTCATGATGCATTAGCAACTAAAATATAGACCCATAAACATCACCATTAAGGCGGTTGAAAAATAACCCAAATAAATTCTAGCAATAAGAAATATGGCGCTCACAATAGAAAGAAAAGATAAAAACGGACATTTTTCAAAGCGAGGAAATTTATAGTCGCTCAATTGAATTTCACAGTTGATTTGCGCGGCTGGGCGCGTTTGAAAAATCCTTCCGGTTTTCAAATTCGGAACGCATCTGTCAAATAAACGCAAGAAAACATAGAGCGGTGTTGCCCGCTTAAGCGAAGGGTCGCCATGTGTCAAACGGGAAATAGTTATTTATGGGACCCATTCACAAATTGCATTCGTGGTCGAATTGATATATTGGAATGTTTTATATGTAAATGTGATCTAAGACGAATGTCTTGCCCCAGAAACGGATAACGAATGATTTATAAGATATGTTTAACAGAATAATACGTGAATTATAAATTATATTATTTTTATAATTGATTTAAGATTGTCAATTATTTTAATGATAATCATATCTTTAATGATATATTTTAATGATATCATTAAAGATATCGAAAGTTAAGTTTTGCTTTTACAATTTTTTTAGTATACTAATTCGACTGTACATAAAAGAAGCATATAACGAAAATATACAGAACTATTATTTAAATATCTATCTACAGGTATAGACAATACCCAAACCGGTCATTTTTGGATTCGGTGTCAACCAAAGTAATGTAGGAAATACCAAGATCATATTAATATCTGTTTTCTTCTACCATTCTTTGTTTTTAATGAAAATCATAAAAAACAGCTGAATTGTTTTATGCCCGTTCTACATTCGCAACGAAAAAACCTGCGAAAGCTGTGAAACACAAGGGCGATTTCCTGGCTTCGTGTTCGCGCTTCGCGGCTTTCCCCGGTCGGTTTCGGTTTTTAGTCACATGAAAAAGGGTTCGCACTGCGTGAAACTTTTTTCCTATGAACGAAACCGTGAGCGTTGCGAGTTTAGATGGCTATATTATAGGACGCAAAGATTACGCGCGAAACGTGGCTAATTTTCGCAGTCACTATACATAGACGAATGGATTTAGATATTTTCCTTTTTCTAAGTAGGGGTATTTTTCCTTATCGCCAAGTACGAGATAATAATTTCATATATAATTATGAAAATTCATAGGTTTTCACCTAGAAATTGAACTCGCGATCTTCGGTTCAGATTAACGAGTTCAAACCACTATGTTATCTCGGCTAGGCTTAAGATATATTTAACTTAATACTTATTACTATTATTCGATAATCCAATTACCTACGAGCAGAGTAGAATATACTATGTGAGCATTACAGAGAAAAATACCAGTCTATACAAAATAATAGGTACGTACAAGTACGAATAACGACTAGGTACTAACATGAAAACAAATAGTTCATTTAGCATTGTGCTTACTAAATATATTAATAAAACATGGTCACGATTATCCTATAAATCACTTCGGTTTCAGTAAATCAACATCCGGTCTCGCTGAGTCGGAGGTCAATTCGTGGACATTATAGACAACCTTAATATTGCAGCAAAACATTGTAAAGTTGTCCAGTGTCCTTAGTCCGTACTGTTTATATTTTAGAAACATAATTTATGTCAAATTAAGGATATACGAACCATGGTTCGGCAATTGGCGAGCCGCATTCCGAACCTTGGTGGCCGGAGCGTATATAGTTAACCCGTTGATATTTCTCATTGATGTTTAATTTGAATAATTATTTTAAGGCTGTTTTTCATGATTTTATTTTCAAATGATAAAAATAATTGAAAAAAAAAATGAACCGTGACTTTGTGAACATAAATTTTCAAAAGTGTGTCTTTGTCAGATGTCGTAGATTTCATTCTTTTTGAAGTTAAATAAACACATTTTGAACTTTGACTTCAAAAACAGTAAGCAAGCTGTCATGCAAGGTTGACCTATAGTTGAATAGTTGACTATTAAAAATATAATTGCTGGAATCAAATCGCTTTAATTTAAAATTGTACGTCACGTGTTCTCATACAGCATAATTATACTTATATTTCATATTTGCATAATATCGCCTTTGTCACATGATGTGCAGCGAGAAGTAAAAGTGTTGCTATTTTTTTAAGTCTACTATATTGTTAGCAATAATAATGAACGTAGACAGCAGGGTGACTGCATTTATTAGTTGAATGAATGAGAGAATACAATAGAACAAAATAAAATGTAAGAAGAGATATTTTACATCAGAATCATTCATCCCGGTAAGAATCTCCGTGGTTTCTTTTTTGGATTACGTTTATGTTATGCACAAATGTTTCATTAAAGAATTTTAATCTTCTATGTTTGATAAATGAAACCTGATCTTGATATCGAATACATAACTCTTTTATAGTTCTTTACTTTCAATAAAATGGCCATCTAATGATTGCATACTTAAACCGTTCATTTAACGTTGATCACCGTTTATAATAATACATTTGTCCTTTTTCAAGAACCTGCATTTTACCTTTTTTCATACATAAAATTGAATAGAAATATAATATAACTACTAGATAGAAAATATAAAATGTATAACAGCATTTCATACGTTAATGAAATGCCGGTTGCACATTTTTGGACGGCAAATTGGACTAATGCACCAACTTAAAAACAACTTGCTTATAAGCGAATCCTTAAATAGTTCGATCACATTACATTCGACACATCCGTCTCAAAAATCCTGCATGTACATAGATCCAGATAGCCCGCCATCGTAGGTTATGCTGATTGAGGTTAATGACCGTAAAGTATGAGAAAATTGACTCAAAAAAGGAGGGAAAAATCCAAATGTGTTGGATATACTTCTGATACATTACATTCTTATTACTCGTTGGTTGCTTTCAGAGTTTTTGTCTTACGGCATTCTACTTCGGGTTATGCTACAGATATTGAAACTGTTTTTATTCTACAAAAAAAAGATCTACGATCTTTTTATAATGTTTTTTTTTTATTGAATAGGTAGGCGGACGAGCATATGGGCCACCTGATGGTAACGGGTCACCAACGCCCATAGACAATGGCATTGTAAGAAATGTTAACCATCGCTTGTGCCTGTAATTACACTGACTCACTCACCCTTCAAACCGGAACACAACAAAAACAAGTACTGCTGTTTTGCGGTAGAATATCTGATAAGTGGTACCTACTCAGACGAGCTTGCACAAAGCTCTACCACCAGCAGCCCTCGGGACTTCCTTAGGGGTATTTTTAATAAAGAGAGTATATACCTACAATATTTTAACATCATTATTATGTATATTCCCAAGACGAGTAATGTAGATAGATCATTTTGAAAGAAACTGTGACAATCTTAATTTGAATACGAGGAGTAAAGATAAAGTTTTAACAACTAGTTTCCGACTGTACAAATTCAATAAATCCTCCCTAGCACACAGTATTCGTTCCTTCAATAACATTGCAGTTATTTTGAACGTTGCATATTAATTTAAATCTCATATTTAAAAAACTGATAAATAAGACATATTACTCAACACAAGATTACATAAATAAGAATAAGCGTGGAGTTAATATTTGTTAAATTCCAAGAAGGATAATGTGCATAAATTTAATTGTGTTTGATTGACTATGTAATTAAAAGGGTGAAAAAGAGTAACTAATGATTGACCATTTCTTCTCGGTAGTGTACATTCCGAACCGGTTTACATTTAATTCAACACTGTAACATGACGATTCAAAAGAGCCCTTATGAACTTACATACTTAGATAAATACTAACTTGAATACTGACTTACCTCTGAAGTCATTCTACTAGACTAGACGCTAGAAGCTACATAAAAAAAATACTTGGTTGTGTGTAAAGTCAGTTTACGCACGTTAATTTTAGGTGATAATAAAATCATAAGAAAACATCGATGAAAAATTGCATACTTTTATGAATTGAATTGAATTATTATCACTGAATTATCATTATTTTGTATAATACAAAGAAGGAGCAATCGGACGCATCGGCCGATAGAGTGGAAGGGAGATAGATGCGCCACAAGCCGAATGCTTAGGCCGATCGTGCCTCTCTATCGCTTGTTCAGCGCTCTCGCTTGCACGCTCGGCTCAGGCGGAACGTCACAAGAGTCATGCTTTTTCGTGCGTGCAGCCGGCGTTCATTGATTTATAAGACGTTATCACGTCAAAAGTACCTTTGCTACAACCTCAATTCTTCAACTGCCAATAACTATAAGTAGACAACTTACCATAACTAACTAGTTTTCTAAAATACCATTATTCATATTGTCCTAACGGTAATACTTAGTAAAAAGTATTAAGTAGATATCTGAATTAAGAGCAGGCAACACCAAATGTCAAACAAAACATTAACTTCGTAGTTCGTACTGTTTGTATATATTGATCTAAAAATAATCAGATTTTGATTTGATCTAATGTATCTATAATACATTACATTTTAAAGATATTATATTCAAAATGGATTTCACAAATAAAATTGTACTAATTACTGGAGCAAGTTCTGGAATCGGAGCAGCGACAGCGATATACTTTTCAAAATTATCTGCAAAACTTGCCTTGACCGGCAGAAAAGAAAATAATTTGAAAAAGATTGCTTTGTATTGTGAGGAAGCTAAGGGAATAAAGCCTTTGACTATTGTGGCGGATTTAACAAAAGATTTAGATGTTGAAAAACTAGTTAAGGAAACTATAGATCACTACGGTAGAATTGATGTTTTAATAAATAATGCTGGCATATTAGCTATGGGAGGAATCAAAAATACGAATATGGAGATGTATGACAAAGTTATGTCTACGAATATGCGAGCGGTTTACCATTTAACTATGTTGTGTGTCCCGCATCTTTCTGCATCCAAGGGAAGCATTATCAACATATCTAGTATCACTTCTTCTAAGCCCAACACCATTTATCTACCATATAACATTTCGAAAGCTGCATTAGACCATTTCACAAAATGTGTAGCCTTGGAATTAGCACCAGATGGTGTTCGTGTCAACTCAGTAAATCCAGGTTTTGTGAAGACTAACATTCTAAAAGATGTAGGATTAACTGAAGATCAAATTGAATTATTAGTTCAGAATGTTGTTGGCAGAACACCTATGAAAAAGATAGTAGAACCCAGTGAAGTGGCTGCTCTCATAGCTTTCTTAGCAAGTGACCAAGCAAAGAGTATAACCGGATCATGTATGGCAGTCGACGGTGGAAGTAAATTACAATAAAATAATAATATGTACAACTTTAATCTCATGCATGGAGATCAGCTATAATCGATTTACTTCTAGTCATAATCGTTGTTAGATACCTAATTTAGCTTTAAAAGTTGTATTATTTATTTTACAAATGTTATGTAACATGTTGATGTTGTAGTAAATGCATATTTTAACTAACAATGAAATTGTATAATGCTTAACATATTTATTAAAGTCAGACTTTAATCTGATTATTTGTTTTAATTTTATTATTATAATATATTTTTTAACTACTGATTTATCTAATTGATAAAGCTTAGTGCTTTATTTAAGAATTTTAATTTTCTAATAAACGAAATCCTGATTTTGATGTCGAATACATAATTCATCTATAGTTTTCTACTAGAGTTTCAATAAAACGAACATTTAATCTAATCAATGCATAATCGGTGTTATATCTATGCTAACAACACTTGTACTGAATAAATTAAGAGGTTTATATAAATATATTTTCGTAATTGGTGATTTCCAGGCAATATAGGTTGACTGCGTAATTAAAAGGGGCGAGTTTTTTGCCTTTTCCTCCTAGTTGAATCTACATTTTGAACCAGTGCTAGATATACATTTAATTCAATAGCAATACTGTAACATGACGATTCAAAAGGACCTTTATGAACCTACTTAAATAAAATATTTATTTGATTTGACATGACGATTGACGACTGACTTGTAGCCTGTAGCCACTAACAGGTATTGGAGGAATTGGTAATAATCGGTTTTCTATACTAAAATTTAAGACAAACACCTATTATACATATATCGGGTTATTTAGTTTATAATTTTAAATAAGTAATGATTAATTGAATACTGGTTATCTCTGACGTGTTTAGGAAAAAATCATTGACATAAAGCGTAGACTAGAAACTACGAAAAAAAATATTTGCTTCTAACGACAAACCTTGGTCCTTACATTGCCAATACCTATTAGTGGATATCTTACACTAACTATTATTTTTCTAAAATACCATTATTCATATTTTATTAACGGTAATACTTAGTAAAAAGTATTAAGTAGAAATATAAATTCAGAGTGGGCAACACCAAATGTCAAAAATTTACTTCGTAGTTCGTACTATTTGTATACATTGATCTAAAAGTAATCTGATTTTGTATATATATTCATTAGTCGGTAGTCCAGTTTAATAGAATCTTAACTATAGATACATTACATTTTAAAGATATTATATTTAAAATGGATTTCACAAATAAAATTGTACTAATTACTGGCGCAAGTTCTGGAATCGGAGCAGCGACAGCGATATACTTTTCAAAATTATCTGCAAAACTTGCCTTGGCCGGCAGAAAAGAAAATAATTTGAAAAAGATTGCTTTGTATTGTGAGAAGGCTAAGGGAATAAAGCCTTTGACTATTGTGGCGGATTTAACAGAAGATTTAGATGTTGAAAAACTCGTTAAAGAAACTATAGATCACTACGGAAGAATTGACGTTTTAATAAATAATGCCGGCGTTATAGCTATGGGAGGAATCAAGAATACGAATATGGAGATGTATGACAAAGTTATGTCTACGAATATGCGAGCGGTTTACCATTTAACTATGTTGTGTGTCCCGCATCTTTCTGCATCTAAGGGAAGCATTATCAATGTATCTAGTATCACTTCTTCTAAGCCCAACACCATGTATTTACCATATAACATTTCGAAAGCTGCATTAGACCAATTTACGAAATGTGTAGCCTTGGAATTAGCACCAGATGGTGTTCGTGTCAACTCAGTAAATCCAGGTTTTGTGAAGACTAACATTTTCAAAGATGTAGGATTAACTGAAGATCAAATTGAATTATTAGTTCAGAATGTTGTTGGCAGAACACCTATGAAAAAGATAGTAGAACCCAGTGAAGTGGCTGCTCTCATAGCTTTCTTAGCAAGTGACCAAGCAAAGAGTATAACCGGATCATGTATGGCAGTCGACGGTGGAAGTAAATTACAATAAAATAATAATATGTACAACTTTAATCTCATGCATGGAGATCAGCTATAATCGATTTACTTCTAGTCATAATCGTTGTTAGATACCTAATTTAGCTTTAAAAGTTGTATTATTCATTTTACAAATGTTATGTAACATGTTGATGTTGTAGTAAATGCATATTTTAACTAACAATGAAATTGTATAACGCTTAACATATTTATTAAAGTCAGACTTTAATCTCAATTTTTGTTTTAATTTTATCATTTTAATGTATTTTTTAATTACTGATTTCTCGAATTAATAGTTTCCAGTGTTACAAGGCCATTTGTGAACTTGCCACCCACTACTCAATTATGCATTTTACAAATGGTTTTACATGGTAGGTGAGCAATTGCAATCAAATGCAAAAGGGCATGACATCTTAGATCTCATTGATACTTATATTTTTTTGCAATATACAAGTACTGATGTGATCGCACACCATAAGCTTGCCTACTTATTACTGGAAATATGTGGAATTCAGAATTGATTGTTGCTCTTAAAAACGTATGTACTAATTGCGCACATTTCAATGTTAAAATGATTAGAAAGTTGCGAGTCAAGTTATTAACATCATGTGACTAAAATATTGTCAAGTAAAAAAATAATATCGGATCTAAATTAAATAAGTTTGATTTACGTGAAGTTAATATTTTCTAGTTTCAAGGCGAGTTAAGGCTGTAATTATATACAAGCAGCCTTTTGATATCGCACAGCTGGGCAGAGGTCTCCCAAACAACTTGGCGCTCTTTATCAAAGCATCCAAAGCTACTGAATATAGAATTCATCCGATACATGTTTATTTACTAACAATGTAGTCAAATCTTTAACTACAAAACGCAAATTACGAACACTACGTTACGTACATTCAGTGAAGGTTGCTGTTTGCTTTGAAGCAATTGATTAACCCTAAGTACTGATAAAACCGATTCGCTTCCGCTTATTTTATGTTAACGAGGACACAATTAAAAGGCTGTACTCGTTGTCATACGCAGTTTGATAAATTACACCATATTGAATAGATAAAACATTTGAATAATATATTACAATTGATAATTTTAGATGCCTTATTTACTGATACGGATTTCTTTATGTAACACATTTAATATTTACGTTTGTTTAATATCGGGGATGTAGCTCAGTGGTAGAGCGTTCGCTTTGCATGTGAAAGGCCCCGGGTTCGATCCCCGGCATCTCCAACTTTTTTGAATGAACTTATTTTGATAAAATCACTATAATTGCCTTGCCCCTTAGTCTAGTTAGTGGCCAGATAATGACTTAAAAATATAAAAGAGGAAAATAAAAAATAAAAAACCACCAAAACACTAATTAAATGCGTATATATTTATTATTAACTTGTTCAGCTTGAGTAAACGCAAAATCATCAAGATATTGCTCAATTTGATAGCCTGACATATCTTTGGTTGTTACAATTTTAAAACTACTATTTTATAACTGCGACCAGCAATAACAGATTAAATATATTGTGTCTTGCTTATAAAATTCGAGGTGTCAAAACCGAAGGTATAAAATCGACTGCCCAAAGTATATGTAGTTAACAAAAAAAAAACATTAGTCGTATAATAAAATACGTTCGAAGAAAAAAATCTATCAACATATAGTTATGAAGACGTCAATACAATAAATTAGGACGAAAAATATTTCCTCCCATCTTCCAAAATTATTTAAATGAAAATAAACCATGTTCAATGTATTTTTAATATTTTTTATTTGCAACAATTCATGCAAATAATAAACACTAATGATTTTTTTGTACCGGCGGCTTCAAACATATAATTTCAAAGACATCATTACAAATAAATACGCAGCCTTAATTAAAATATCCTAAAACACAATTCGTAAGGTATATAGCATATTAACTTTTTTCGCAAAAGGAATGAATGCTATTGACATCAAAATTGAAATCGATTATTTTAATACCATGATATATACACATACAAATTATATCGATTCTAATCGAACATATCTGAACACGATTCGATGACATCACAAGCTTACCACGATCCACTAATCTAGCAACACTAGGTATACAATGAACACATTGTAATAATTTTTAAATACATATTGACACACCAGACATTCCTTATATTAACATAATCAAATGCAATTTATTTTCGACATTATTTTTTTCAAAGTATAAGATAAGTTCTATGTTAAATATTTCATGACTTATACTTTAAATTTATTTGACATCAATTTTTTTTTTTTAATTATTTGATTTAATTGTAATGGAGTAAAATAAGGAATGTCAAAATATTAAAAATGAAGAAGACGGAGTGGTTTGATATAATCTTATTAATTTTTACCACTGAAACTTCTATTTAACTATATAATACTAAAGAGAATTAAGCTCCTGTCTATCTTATAAACTGGAGCACACAAGGCGTGTCGCGTGCCCATCAATGGCAGCAGTTAACAGCAATGAGACCTCGTAGAAAAATATTCTAATAAGAATTTAAAGTAATAGGAATCCCCAGTGAACACGGGGCCTTGCACTCACAGCCGTCAGGTGTAAATACCAACCGTTACTGCTTGCGACAGAAACGCGTCGTGTGTTCTAGTCAAAGACCCACATAAAACAGTGTACGTTACTATTTATTTGTCTTCCCTTACATATTATACATTCTTTCAATTTAAAACATTCTTTTATAGTCAAACTTTAATCGCATTAACAGTAGACATGAGTAAGAAGCAGAAATTTGCCAATTGTTTGGATTTTATACTTTAAATTTACAATCGTTTACGCTAAGACACATCTTTTCATAAAACAGGAACGAGTGTGCCTTTGAGTCGAATATTTGGCTCAAGTGTGACTCTTAAAAATAAACTTAAAGGTAGGTCGTTTATTTTACGACAGCTACAATAAAATTTTGACAAATAGTCGATGGCGATGTATTTTATAAAGCTAATTACTTGCCACATTACATTACAATATTTGATCGAAGGATATCATTAGAAATCGTTACAGGCAACGTGTCAGCAATGTTCTTTTTCGTCGCATTCGTTCATGTTGAGGTCGGTGCGCGGCGGCGACGGCGGTGACGGCGACTGTGAAGGTGACGGCGGCGACGGTGACGGTGACGCGGCCGTCGCGGCGCTAGGCGCGGGGCTGCACCGCGGCGGGCGGCGCGAGAGGGGGCGCGCGGGGCAACGAGTCTGCACAGGCGCGCGGCGGGCCTGCGGGAGTGAGGGGCCCGAGCGAGACCGCGGAGGCCCGCTCCGACGGGAGCGAGGGCACGGAGGGCCTCTCCGAGGCGGGCGGCGACGGCGCGTCCACGTCATTCTGCAACGATCCAACTGCTGAGCCGCCGCCCGCTACAACACCGGGAGTGGAGCGGGAGATGGAGCGGAGCGGGGCGGGGAGGGGAGGGGGGGCACCGTTACTCACTCGCTAACCTGCCGCCTTACTACCGTCACTGTCCAGCGAGTTTAATCAAATCGGGTGTTGCCCGACACGACAGATTCAGATCTTTGAATATAATTTAGTCAAACTATGAGAATCTAATTACTTCTATTTGAAAGAATAACACAATTTTTCTAAAAACTGTCTAAATTTAGATGGACAGTTAACGGTCGGTAAAGCGGCATTTGTGGTCTACGTTTGTGCTGATTTAAATACATATAGTCAAAGTACATAAAACAATTTTAGACTGAAAAATAAATATTATATATTTGTAAAATTTCAAATAGCTTATATATATATTACTTACTGTATTTAGACATATTTAATGCTAAAGCAATTTGGTTTAATGAGAACGAATACAAAATAAAGCGAATGATGGATGATACTTTGATATAAAATGGGGGAAAAAATAGGAAAGTAAATATAACAAAATGTATTAAAGATAATATGTTAAATCCATTTTTATATTTAATACTTGAATAATAAATTTAACTATAAATCATAACTTATATCAAATATTTTAAAATTAAATTTAAAAAAAAGCATGACTAAGTAACTTTACAGTAAAGGACACCTTTTTGCTTCAATGCAAGTTGCAAGTGGACAAACATATATACATACGACACATACAAGGTATCCTTACAATGTCTTATAATTTAGTGGTGCGTCTTTGTTTGAACCTGCAATCTTCTGTTTAAGATCAAATCTCTGCTCTTGATGAAACATCGATGAATCAATTAATTACAAATTAGTGACAATACGATGTCAGAGCCATATATAATAATGGATATAACATATTACGTTTCAATAATGAGATGGAAAAACAGCACATTTCGCGAGTTAAATGGTGCATGAGGTTAGTGTATAGCAAGCATATAACCGAACGAAGAATAAACAAGAAAGAGGGTGAATGATAACAAAAAGAAAATGTAGACAAGAGTCGCACATTTTGATAAATAAAGCAATAACTATATATTTTAATATAAGCTTTTGTATTTTTTGCATTACATATTACGAAAATATGCATATATGTACATATGCATAGTAGAAACTTGAAAAAAATTAAATTAAATATGCGACTATCATCCTAAACTGACCGCAACTATTATTTAATTATTGAGACCTTTTTTTATAATACAGATAAAAAATCAAACCATCTAAAAAAGTCTTCATATAATAAAGATTTTATTAACCAACTACAAAACCCCTTGTCTATTAATTATGATGTAAAAATACATTCATTGCTATTTTCAATGCATAAATAATAATTGATTGTACGTTGGGACATACTTGACAAAAAAAAAATGTTATCTATGAATTGAAAAGCAGCAAGTTATGATATATTACAAAAAATAATAATAAATAGCATATAATGATAATATTTGTATAGATATGGATTTACATATAAAAAAATAATATATAAAATATATTCAAACATGTATATTTCAAATGAGCTATCTTCCTAAATATAAAACTCGTATCAAAATGTCCTACTGACCGATTTAAACATCTACAAAAAATATAACTGCACAGTATTCAAATAACAAATATACGGACCACAACACATTTTAGCGTTTAAACAAAACTTGTATTACCTGTTTTACAATGATGATGATGATAATAAAACTGTTAGGTCATATACATTTCCTAGCTCCCGAAACGTAGCCGACTAAAAAATAATACATTACATATTACATAATAACTAAATAATTAATAACCAACATCGGCTATCATTAAATACACTATGTGAATAGCTAATTACGAATTCAATTTTTTTTTTTTTTTAGTATATTATTTAATCAATTACAATAAACTACGATGTTATGTAACTACATTGAACTTACATCTTTTACATAATTTACATGATACAAACTATTTTTATGTTCTATTATAATACGGACTTCTAAAAAACGTTACCATTATTAAAAATATAATGTTAAATTCAAAATTCGAACACATTGTCAATGAAGTATTCAAGAGATACACATTTTGATCCAATCATGCATTCTATAAATGTTCATTTGGTTGCTTTTACAATTCGGGATTAAGCGAAAACGATTAACAAAACAACATATCAACAACAGTATGCAAATATACAAGTTCAAAATATCCGGATCTAAAAAAAATCAAAGTGTTCCAATAGCTTTCGTATTTATATCGTTCAAATGTCTAGCACTAACATTGAGGTAGCTAGCTTATAATGTCTATATTCAAATATCGAACTGCTATTTATTGTCTATGGCAGCCCTAGTGGTTCCATTAGCTGTGTACAGATACAAAATACTAAGGTGGTCGCTCGAGTCGACGTTGCCATATTCTCTCGGCCGTTCCTATCTAAGCACTTACTGTGAGCGACGTGTTTACAACCCAAGTACGCTCGCCTGAGCGCATTTGTGACTTTGCCCTGATAGCCACAACAAAAACGTCTTAATATCCATGCTAAGACTGACAAATTCCAAAAAAAGGGTAAAATTTAATTTCAATTATTTTAAAAATATATAGACGTAAACGATATTTACGTATTGAATATTGTATTAAATAATACAAAATACCGGATTTTTTTTAATAATAAGGATTGATACTACTCCCTCATATTAGTATATTATCTTGAAGATAAACCGATCGTGAAATTTGAAAACTATTTCTCTGCAAAGACTAGTTGATTGAGGTCGGTTGATTATACAAAAATTGACAAAAATTGACAAAAAGGGCAAAAAGTCATGCTTGAACTCAAAATATCTCACCACACTAACTCCGGTTTTGGCCTGCAATTATAACACTCTTTGACTTATTTCCTAACCCATTAACCTATCCTATGATGGCAGTGAATTGTTTATAACTTTATCTCGAAAAATAATATATAAAATTTATATAAGAGACATAATTAATATGAAAAAATATATAAATATAAAGTAAACATATAAAATAAACATACAAAATATATTTGTTTATTTTCAATCTCCACTTCTGTTGGTGTTACCTAATGACAAAAAAATAATATATTAACTAAAAGAAATACTCTATTGGGTTTGCTTCAAAAAAAAAAATAGTATAACTATTGTTTTTGTTAACATAAAAATAAGATGTCAGTCAACACAGGTCATTTTTAAGACTTCAACTATTTGACTAGAATTAATGAAATATAATAATTCATAGATATTTTTTCATCCTAGTGAAGATTGAAAATGATACATACATACATACAGAAGACTATAACCAAATCCCATAATGATAAAATATATATATATATATGAAGAACGAAATTAGAAGAGGAAAACGCGTTACTCCACGCTGATGTTATAAAACATTCATTTTGATTAAAAAATATTTAGGTGAAAATTAAGTAAATATAATATTTATCGTACAATATTGAATTATCTTTTCGATTCGGAATATATTTGAGTAAAATATTAAATAAATTATTGTTTCATAGAAAAGTGCTTGTACGATAATATATAAACAAAATATATTATTACAACAAATGTGCGACGAATATTCGAAACAATCGTTTTGACTTCAGTTTCGCGTTGGTTCATTCGAAAATTAAATAAAGAGATTGACATCAGCTTTAGAGAAGTTCATACGCATTCGAATATTCCCGGGCAAGTAATCGTCTAATGACATGAGCGTGAAGTGTGCGTGTACGTGTGCGTGCGCGTGCGTGCGCGAACGTGCGGGGCTCGTTACCTTGAGCGGTACGCCCGGCGTCTGCAGGTGGTAGCCCATGTCGCACAGTGCGCGCAGCAGCTCCACACCTGCCGAATGAGACACATACGTTTCGGTTGATTACATTTGTCTGATGATGACTTGTGTTAGTGAACGACTGATACTGCGTCTAATGCATCAGATTTGAGAACTTAAATATAGGTCAAGTACTTTTAATTTTACTATTTAGATTTTTTTTTAAAGTTGTCAATAAAATTTCGTTCTTATTTTTTAATTCGAATCATAAACAGTTAAGACAACCACAATTTATGGGTGTCTTTAAACTGTTTGACAAATAGTTGAATAAAGGTATCAAGGAATTAGTAGTAGTAGGTTAGGAAATATGTTAAAAGTGAAGACATAGGTAATTTATAGCCCGATTAAAAAAATTACAAAAGGCGTGAACGATCGTACTCACCGGGCTCCCTGTCTTCAGAGTAGCGCGTCTCCCAGGCGTCGAAGAGCCGGTTGTAGTACCTCGGGCCGGCGAGGTAGGGCAGGTACTTGTGCGAGTGGCGCGTCGGGAACACGCGCTGCAGGGCGCCGCTCTGCGTCAGCTCGTCCTCCGCCTGCAGCAGGTGCCGCACGTCGTCCGGCGTCAGCGTCGACAGGATGTCCCGGAGGTACTGCAAAGGCGCGTAATCATACTGTTATACTTTTCATAATTAAGTTTTCCTAATCGGATTTCGGTCAAGTGGACGATCTCAACGGAGAATAACAATTGGCGCAGAAGATATTATAATGCTCCGATAAGAATGCATACCAACAGTGACTCGCTTATTTTCTTACAGTCCGATGGAAGCCTTAGACGATCGGAAAGAGTTCGGTTGCAGTACCGATGTCTATAAGTGCCTTCAGAGACAAGCAAGCAAATATTTTTTTTATTTTTTTATTGTATAGGTAAGCGCACGAGCATATGGGCCACCTGATGGTAAGTGGTTGCCAACGTCCATAGACAATACCATTGTAAGAAATGTTAACCATCGCTTACATTGCCAATGCGCCACCAACCTTGGGAACTAAGATGTTATGTCCCTTGTGCCTGTAACTGTTTTGCGGTAGAATATCTGAGGAGTGGGTGGTACCTACCCAGACGAGCTTGCACAAAGCTATACCACCGAGTAAAAATAGTAAATATTGCAAAGTTCTGAAATTGAGAATTTATGGCAGTATATAGTCTCGAGACAATTATACACAGCTGAGCGACTAGAAAAATTAACAAATATAATTTCTCGACAGCAATAATAATAATCAAAGTCTTAATTACCAGGTCTCGATCTTCCATATTTGTGTAGATAATGTGTTTATCCCTCTCCTCTTTGGACAAATACACTGTATACAATCTATTGTCATATGGCAGCCCCGTCTGAAATGCAAAAAAAAAAATGATTAAATCTTATATGTGAGTTTGTATAAAGTTGAGTGACAGATCAAAGTTTCATATTTGGCGGCACGTGGAACTGCGCCGCGTTGAGCACGGCCGCCACGAGCGGGCCCTTCGCGTGTGTGCCGAGGTGTGTCAGTGTGTGCGTGTACCTGTTCGGCGCGCGGCACGTGGAACTGCGCCGCGTTGAGCACGGCCGCCACGAGCGGGCCCTTCGCGTGTGTGCCGAGGTGTGTCAGTGTGTGCGTGTACCTGTTCGGCGCGCGGCACGTGGAACTGCGCCGCGTTGAGCACGGCCGCCACGAGCGGGCCCTTCGCGTGTGTGCCGAGGTGTGTCAGTGTGTGCGTGTACCTGCTCGGCGCGCGGCACGTGGAACTGCGCCGCGTTGAGCACGGCCGCCACGAGCGGGCCCTTCACGTGTATGTCGAGCGGCGACGCACTGTGCAGGCTCGGTGAGATGTTCACCTGCAGAGAACACAGGGTTTATGTTGATTATTATTTTGTAATTGTAAATATTAGTAATATCAAAAAGATTACATATTAGTTATACCTTCATATAACATTAATTTTCTTTAGTAAATAGTGTTTTATACATGCAATTAGTCAAATGTTTTTCTAAATATATAACGTTAGCTTTCTATTAGATAAAATAATAATACTAAAACATTGTTGTATAAATACAAAAAAATAGTCTGACCTCCAACAACCAAGGTTTCAGATCTTCGTCTAGAAGCACATCGATACCGAACAATTCGTAGCAATTATATCTAGAAGTTATATTCGCTTTAGTTAGCGAACTAATGCTAGCTTCGCCGGCTATAATAGTTTTGATCACTAAGTCCTTTATAGACTCCCACAACGCATTTATGTCTACATTCTGTTCAGTCTTGAGGTATTGAAAAAGGGTTTGAAGTGTCCTGTAAAATTTATTATTAAAATATTAGTTGTGTATTCATACTCATTTGTTATCTAGTTTAGAAATATAGTTGGTGAATTTTGGTAAAATTCAGTTTATAACCAGAGTCCAAGATAACTACTTCAAGACTTACTAAACGCCAATTTAGTAAGTAAAGTAGTCGAATATGTAGTAAAATAAAACATAGCATATTATATTTTGTAAATAAAAAATAAACGTTATAAGGGGGGGGCAACAGCTATTACATTATTTAAAAAAAAAACCATGTATCTTTTGCTTGCCTCTATTCTATTTACTTGGAATAGACCGGTGTTACCAGTGTTAACACAAATAATTTGGTTAATTTAAACGTCCACTCACATATTGAGGTGAATATTCTTAGTCTACACTGGTAGAAGCCACATGAATTTATAAACAATTATTATATACTATATTTATATTCATATATTTACCATTTATGTCCTTCACAAGCAGCAAAATCTTCATTGGGAGTATAATTTTTAGACAGTCTATTAATTGAATAATTTGTTAAATGCATGTATCTATCATTCAATGACGACAGCTCATCATTGTATTTTACTGAAAAACAATATACACATTTAAAGTTACTTTCTACTTTTAACAAAATTCCATTTATATTTTAAATTATTTATTTTACTTGTAAAAATTAAATATTTAATTAAATGTATAATTTAATTTAATTATAATCTTACCTGAAGCAAACCTAGCTAACCCATCCTTGTACAAATATATTCGTAAGGGGTGTACTGACGTCACGAGTACGTACAATCTCAGATCGAACTTGCTACCATTGATCAAGTACGGCTTCGATACGTAACGCTGAACGACCACCGGCTTCTTTTTGGGTATTTGAGTCCATCGAGATACAACTTTGATACCAGTCCCCCGGGCTGAAGCAGGCTAGAAATAAATAATGATGATAATAAATAATACAATGACAATCGTCTGTTTTTTTCAATCGTTAATCATTAGATAAATATATATTTAGGTATCTTTTTGCTGTAGGTACCACCACATAGTAAAGAAATACAGAAATACTTAACATATTTAGCAAGATCTTGGTGGTAGAGCTTTGTGCAAGCTCGTCTGGGTAGGTACCACCCGCTCATCAGATATTCTACCGCAAAACAGCAGTACTTTGTATTGTTGTGTTCCGGTTTGAAGTGAGCCAGTCTAATTACAGGCACATTGTTATGTCCTATAACATCTTAGTTCCCAAGGTTCATGGCGCATTGGCGATGTAAGAGATGGTTATCATTTCTTACAACGCCAATGTATATGGGTGTTGGTGACCACTTACCATGAGGTGGCCCATACGGTCGTCCGCCTATGTTATAAAAAAAAAAGATTGTACAATAAGGTAGATTGGTGATGGTAGTAGATTTTCTTTGACTTTTAATAAGTGTAACGCTTATTTATAGCAATTTCTTCCAATGTGTAATTAAAGTTATTCCTACGAAATTCCAATTTACGTATACTTACAGGTTTTATAATCCATCTTTCGTTATTAGCGGCATACTTCTCCCAATCATGCTTCAATATCTTCAAATCGTGCGGAAGAACGTAGGTCTTAGGCATTATACCGAACTCTGCGACACCATACTTCGATGCTAACTTCTGTAGGTTCCTCCAGAGCCGATCCTTGCGACCGATTTGAAATGTCCCCGGGAAATGGTTCATCTTCTGTCCGTCTTTAATGGCTCGGAACATTATCGACTTCATATGTTTACCCCATATGCCTATCCAATCGACAGTTTCTAAAAAAATTAACAGTATATAAAATACACATATTTAAATAATGTTAGATTCGACAATCACCTCAAAATAAGACATAGGCTATACCTAAATATTACAATTCTTCAATTATTATTATTATTAGGATGAAAATATATATTTATAACAATAGCCTAGAGTTCATACTCTTATTCAAACATGTCAACCGCCGGAGGAGTAGAGGCCAACAAATTTGATATTGAATTGAGGCGAGGCAATTAGTCGAGATGAATGATCTATGTATTCACTATGGATTCGGGATAAGTTTTATTGAAAAGTAAATAAGTGGAGTGATGCTATATTAATCAAGAATTGTTTGTAGTGCATAAAATATAGCAGAGCAAATAGCAAAGAATATGTTAATATATCTAATCCTTCTTCGTATGGGATAGGCTTTCTTATATGATACTTACTCGGTGGTAGAGCTTTGTGCAAGCTCGTCTGGGTAGGTACCACCCGCTCATCAGATATTCTACCGCAACACTTTGCAGCAGTACTTTGTATTGTTGTGTTCCGGTTTGAAGGGTGAGTGAGCCGGTGTAATTACAGGCACAAGGGACATAATATCTTTGGTTCCAAGGTTGGTAGCGCATTGGCGATGTAAGGGATGGTTAACATCTCTTACAATGCCATTGTCTATGGACGTTGGTGACCACTTACCATCAGTTGGCCCATATGCTCGTCCGCCAACTTATACAATAAAAAATATATATATATTTGCTGCTATTATATAACCTATATTATATGTTCTTATTTTACAGATTAAATAAAACAATACCTTCTTGAGGACATTCCGCTGTATCACACTCGCTCTTAACAAGTCTAAATCCAGAATTCGTCAAAGTTTTCTTAACAACTATTGGAGTTATGGTCGTCAGCTTCCACTTAAGATGCTTCTGAATGGCGTTTGGTATTTTGAGTGGAACCGTCTCATCGTGACTAATGAACTTCAGGTAGGGCGGTACTCGTGGGAAGAGAGACGATCGGAGACAGCTGGTCAGTGGCTCTGGTAAACTTGGAGTTGACTCTGTAAAAAAAAAGTTTATATATGATTAAAAAAATAACTTTTTAAATAATATTTTGTTTCAATTTCTAATTAAAGCTTTCCAGTAGAGTTTTGTGCAAGCTCGTCTGGGTAGGTACCACCCACTCATCAGACATTATACCGCAAAACAGCAGTACTTTGTGTTGTTGTGTTCCGGTTTGAAGGGTGAGTGAGCCAGCGTAATTACAGGTACAAGGGACATCTTAGTTCCCAAGGTTGGTGGCGCATTGGCGATATAAGCGATGGTTGACATTTCTTACAATGCTATTGTCTATGGGCGTTGGTGACCACTTACCATCAGGTGGCCCATATGCTCATATAACTATTTTTATGCAACTAACATGTAAGCTAAATTTAATAAACAGTTTAAACCCTAAAGCGGTTACTAGCTAAATATATTATTTGAATCCATACTCTCAGAATAAGCCAAAAGCCACCAACGCGCACAAAGGGGAAAGAACATAAATCACACCTAAATAGTGTGATTTCACGTTTTGGCATGTGTAAAACTATATATATATATATATATAGAGTTGAAATTAGTTGCGCACCCAATTTTATTTTAATTATACCGTCTGTGACTTTCCAAATTATAAAACTGCAGATCAGAATAAAAATCATGACTTCATATTGTATCTTGTTAGTAAGGCATAAACATATGATACAATTTAATAATTTTTGTTAGTTAGAATATTACAAATACATTACATTAATATTAATAACATTATTTATTAGAGGAAGTTGATCGTAACATAAGCTAACAAAAACGGCTTTTTCATAAATAAATAATTTGATTAGTGACCCTTTTTTTTTAAATCAAACTTAACGACAATTATTGTTACTGTCAAAGTCACGTCATAGCTAACATTGAGCAGGTGCAGAAGAGTCGGGACAAAGCGCGAAGCAAAATCTGCTTAAGCGGAATCTGGCTTATTCTGTTTTCTGAGTCTACACTACATTTTAAAATGCATGTTTATTTTCAACAACAATAATTCTATATACATATATTGAATAATTTGATAATTTTAAAATAGTCTAGCGCGAATGTCGTATAATTTATCACTATTTTAGACTATAAATGTCGTAAGCTATGATTCATACAATGATACATTTTACAGATTAGCTAATATTATCAACTTTAAAGCCAAATTTATTGTATATAGTAAGAACAATTTTCATCAAATTCAGTGTAACCTTTTCGTATCGCTATTGTTTTGAATGGATTAGTTGTGTGTAAAGCGGTCACAAATTGTTGATCCTTGTTAGGCTTCTCTGTAAAGAAACGTTGATATATGAAATATCATTACTACTAAATACCTTTATTTATTTATTTCACATTCAACAAGATTACAATTCATTTTTATACAATGTTGAATTAATATAAAATAAATAAAACAAGATTACCATATAAAAATCTTATAAAATGAATTAGGACTAATTATACAGGAGTGTAATAAAATTCGTGTCCGACCCGTGAAGTGAAAAAAAATACTTTAAAAAAATATATTAATTGTGTTTAACGACACTGTTGGTGGTAAAAACGTGGACTACTGAGGTCATGACCTCGTGTCTTAGCTACCCGATAGGTGAGAGCTATCGAGCGCTATGGCCCGCACCTGTGTTGCCATGTAATTTTCGTCATTTAATTTAAAAAAAAGTTATTGTTATTATATTATTTCCTGAACAGAGAGTGGAGTTTTATTTGTTTCGAGTCCCATCGAAAGCTTTGGTGGAAGCCAAATGTAATTGTTTTTTAGAGAATTTATTTTAACTATTTAACACTTACTTAGACATGAATATTGAATAATAATTTAAATCTAGAAGTACAATAAGTTTAATAAGTTATCTTACTTTATGTGCGTATGAGTGTAAAAGAAGACCAATAAATTGAAATTGAGCAATCGTTTAGTATGTAAAGGCACACACACACACACACGCACGCACGCACGCACGCACGCACGCACGCACGCACGCTCACGCACACGCACGCACGCGCGCACACACACACACACACAAACACACACACTCCTGCGCAGTTGGCTAGACTCCCTTGAGTAAGGCTGCCGTTGCCTAAATCGATTAGTTGGAAATGATCATAATAAAATATCAATAGACAGATTCCCTACCTTTACTATTGAGTAAAGTAAATACATACCTAACATAATACAACATAACTTGAGGGATGTAAAACATTATTGTACATTTGCTGTAGAAGTTAAGACGTTAATGAATAAGAAATAAACTCACTCATTCACTCACTCACTCGCATGGTTTGTTTCTGTAATAAATGTAAGGAATTCTACCTTTCGATGGTGTTTTCTTAAGAGATACGACGGCTCCATTGAGTTTGCTAGCCAACTTGACCATAGAGTTCTGTTCTATATCGTTCTTTATCGGCGCGGGGAGCTTTTCTTGTTTCTCTATTACTGTCACTGCGTCTGTTTCCATCTGCCACGTCTCTATTGTCGAATCTGGTGACGGTGACCGACTGTGGGAACTGTAAAGCGATAATGGTTTGTATTCCTTTAAATATGCCTTTGATTAAACACAAGATTTTTATTTGTATATTGTTATAAGAAATCGTACAACAAAAATGAGTTTTGTGGCAGATTTCTATCCAACACACGGAACTTTTTTGAAAATGTTTTCTTTTATAGGATTAATGAGAACGAAAGTTTAGATGGAAGTTTAGAAGATATAAATGCAATTAAAGCGGTTTTTGAATACAGTTAACAGAATACAGTGAAGACAGTTAAGGCAATGATTGAACGCGCTTTTGATCTCAACTTTTTTTTTTTTTTATTGTATAGGTTGGCGGACGAGCATATGGGCCACCTGATGGTAAGAGGTCACCAACGCCCATAGACAATGGCATTGTAAGAAATGTTAACCATCACTTACATTGCCAATGCGCCACCAACCTTGGGAACTAAGATGTTATGTACCTTGTGCCTGTAATTACACTGGCTCACTCACCCTTCAATCCGGAACACAACAATACAAAGTACTGCTGTTTTGCGGTAGAATATCTGATGAGTGGGTGGTACCTACCCAGACGAGCTTGCACAAAGCTCTACCACCGAGTAAACTTCGATCCTGCATTATGTAAAATATATACCATGCTTTAAATTTTCGTAAACCCTTACTAACAGGAACCGTCACTGTTTTATTCTGACAGTTGCCTAAAAATAGTGACGTTATTATTATTATTAAAATGGGACTCACTCTTCCGCTTCCCCGTCGACTCCGTTACATTCCCTACTGCTAATCTTCATCTTGGCGACCTTCGCTTTCGTCTTAGTCTTCTTCTTGGTCTTGACGGCTTTCTTCGCAGCAGGTATCGCCGTCACCGAGCTGACGGGCAGCGCGGGGCTGACCGCGGGTCGAGTAGGCGTATGAGTATCTTGGCGAGGCTGGTGATAAAAATTACGAAAATATAAAATGAATGTTGTATATCAGAAAACTTAATATAATAATACAACTAATACTAATAATACAAGAATACAAATATATTTAAGTACCTAACCAGTTTACATAAAAACTGGATATGATAAATAATTTATCAAAGTTTTGATAATTTGTCAAAAACACAATTGGAATTCTTATACGAAGCAAGAGTATTTTGAGTAATTTTTGAGTTCATTACACTACACTACTCCACTGCAGATTTGTGAACACAAATGTGGCAAAAATGTTTCCGGCATATTCAGGTTTCTTCAAGTTTTCTCTCGGCGATTATTAGATTATTTTTAGAAAACATCTAGAATAAGCACATTTATTTCGAATTGGCTAAGATCTAGGCAAACGCGTAATATAGCTGGGATTTGCACTTTGTCTTCATAAAATATTGTATTGGAGAGGTGACAAAGCCAGTATTTCGTATTTTATTTGATTCGGAACACAGAAATAGCGCTAAATTATACGGGCAGGTATGAAGTAAATATATTTATTATTATACCTAGCTAAAGATTATATTTACCTAAATAATTTATATTTTGCACTTGGCTCACAAATGATACTAGTTGGACCAAATTAATAAACTGAACTTATTCGACAGGACGAATAGTTTTGCGATATTTTTCAGCCGAATACACTAGACAGACAGCTATATTACTAGTCCCATCAAATTATTGTCAGATATTGCACGTGCCACAAGCCAGTCAAAATCGCAATACTGGAAAATAAAGGAATTCGAATAGACGAGGGGTGATACCGTCGAGCGTGATTGACATTGTCAATCAGCAACATGAACTGGAAATATAATTAGCCATAGCCATAGATTTTACACGGGATATTTTAGGGAGATTTTATATTTATTTAGGAATATTTACAAATGATTGCTTAACTTGGCCTGCGGACATTGTAAGAACTATCAGATTTACTGACAAACGTTGCCTAGCGGATGATTACTTTAACAATGCTGTGTCTTCCTCTTTTTAATGTCAAATCAATAATAACAGAAATAGATATATCCATTGTAACCGTAATTTAATTGTGAGCGGATGGTACCCAGAAGGCAGGCTTGCACAAAACCCTACTACAGCTCACTACTACTTAGACAAGATATATTATAAAACTCGATATTTTGTATGATTGAATTCGCTAATCTCATAAAATAGACGAAATGTTTGCTTTAGATAAGCCGTTATATTAAGTAATGTTATAGGCTATATACCTTCGGAACAAAGTTATAACGATGACCGTGCAAACTGTACAAATATTTAGTTAACAAGATGCCCTTGGTTGTGTTCTATCGTAATATTCTGATGTAACCGCGAACCTTATTGATTGGGACGGAAGTTACAAATATAATAAATCTGGACAGTTTGTGTGTTTGTAATCGGTATTATCTGAAATTACCAACCCGATTTAAATAGTTCTTTATTGAAAAAGTTAAGTCTATCCTTAAGAACTTCGCGCTGCAACCATCACGAGCGGAGCAGTAACCGTAAATTTCGCAGATCCTTCTCAAATCTGAGTTGATTCGTCGATTATTTACTAAGGATAAAATGCTTCTATATTTAAAGATTTTAACTTTGAAATGGATTTGGCTGTGAAATAGGCAAGGATAGTCCGAATTAGACACGTAAACTATATTTGATTGGTCAGCATAACGCTGATCCTGATTGATGGTTTTATTTTTCAGTATAAGGTCATGGGGCTAATATGTCTAAATCTATATATAATAAAGTCTAAAATTAAATAACAAAAAATGTTAATCGTTATGGTATTGCTAATTTCGACTTTATAACTTTTATATTGTTTTTATTAGTTTATATATTTTTTAACTGTATTGAATACTTAAGAAGTAATTATATCTGAAAAAATGGTAAGGAAGACAAATATATAAAAAAACACATGTATTTTTTACATATTAAGATGACATGCGTAGAAAAGAACAGTACTTGATTATTTTTAAAAAATATTTGTAATATAGACTAGATTGATATCGAGGTTTTGTAACGAGTGATTTTCATAAAGACTCGGGTGTACCGTACCGAAGTCGCAAGGGGTCCAACTTGTCTTATTAAATAGTAAAGTTATAAACGTGAGAAAGTTTATATATTTTGATGTTTGTAACTCCTTGACACTCGAATAACTTGACCAATTATAACAAAAATAGTACAAACTTATTTTATTTTTAACTGAAAAAATATATGTTACAACTAAGTATATTTCAAATTACGAGGAACGAGAGTTAGCAAATATTCATGATATTTAAACACGTGTTAATAACAAAGAAGTAATTTAATAACTTATAACAATAAAAAAAATTATAATATTGTAAATCCATAGGTATTAAAAAAAAAAGTTATATGATAAGCACTTACTATTAAAACATCAGTGAACTGAAAACACGTTATTACCGTGCTTGCCACGTGGAAAGCGTTATACAGGTTAACAATAAAGCAACACTTTAGTTGGTACAGAAATAGCCACGAAAAAAAATAATATATTAATACAATTTACCAGCGCCGCGCAGTTCCGTTTCACGGATACCTTTGGCAACCATCACTGGAACACCAAGAGAATCACTTTCTTACTTATTTCACTGCACATACCGCACCTTGGATTCGTCAACGATCTTTTTTTAAACGTAACCGTAATCATGTCAAGGTTTCCGTGATTCGGATCCCGGCTTCTTTGAATCCTGACGATTTTTGGATAAGCGTTCGAAATTTAAAAAGGACAAAAAAAAATTCAATCCTTGCATCGATCGATTAAGCATCGAAACGGTGTGGTGGTAAGGGTATTAATGCATCGTATTGACATTTCGTACATTTGGCATAACGCCCGGTCTCGTGAAACGCTACCGCAATAAGAGCCTGAACCCACTCACGTGTACTAGAGTGGACTATCAGAAAATGTTTCGGTAAAAGATGCATCAAGTTCATTACGAATTTGACTATTTAAAGATTGATGATGTACGGAATTCGAAGGTGGACACGTCACGGCATTCAAGTAGGGAGGTATTCGTCAATGGTAAGGAATTCAAACGCAGGCAAGTAACGACTGTTATTATTACCGTAAAATATACGCTCGTAAAATATCAACGAAGTGTAATATCTTCATAACGAGAATGTATCGCAAATATATTTTGCATTGTTATTGTATTAGTGATTAAACGTCATCGAAATATTCTTAGGTTCTCGTAATTTCAGACACTGGACGATGATCTTTATCTATTAAGATCATTCCGGCGATTGTATTTAACAAGTCCGAACTGGTATTTCACAATATACAACAACGACGCAACGAATGGGAAGATTTGCTATAAAAAAAAGAAATTGTAATTCTATTATATAACGCTATCAAAATATTTATAGCAGCGGTGACTGAAATCTGTTCGATCATGACAATAGAATCAGAAGAAAAAAATAATTTAATCGTTTCAAAATTAAAACTTAACTATTAAAATTAAATAAATAATGATATGTATAAAATATAAAAAAGAAAAGACTTACAGTGTGACATAACTTTGATATAATATTTTTCAACGATGGCATGGTGATAATGAATGAGTCAATTCGACGATATCTGGACCACTATAATTAGCATTCGTAAACATGTTCATAGTCACTACTTGCTCAATATTTTCGTACCACGAAATAATAGTCTCGCGATAAAACCTGTCGTCACGACACTTCGCGGTAACATCGAAAATATCTTTGTGAAAAAAAAAACTCAACTTCCGCAACACGATAGATGCGGCTACGAGCTTGTGTAAACAATTTACATTGTGCGAAATTATGACAGGCCACCCACAAACGAGCGTATCACGAATTAAAAATTGTTTAAATTAAACATAATATTATATAAAAAAAAATATTGATAAAGAATAAGAACTCAACTTGTACTAATAATTATACGTGTAGTTTTGCCATTGCTTTTTTTTTTTTTTAATTTCGAACGTGCATTTGCTGTCAGCTATCGCACGAGAATACAGAAGGGTGTATTAATCGACTTGGGTGGTAAAAAAACTACAACTGCTTTTACCCTTTCATGCGGCAATTTGTGCGTCAGTGTAGTAGTCCTTAATATACTTTTTATTGTAACCTGTTCACAACAATTATCAACCTTATTTAAATAAAGATAAGGTTCATTGTTATTTATACAAAACGCGTAAATATTTCGTAGGCGCCGTACTGGGATGTGCCAGGTGTTTAACGAACCATGAAATCGCCTTAAAATACAACTTATATCTAATTTTCAATGACAATAAGACTACAACTAACATGCAAATTGAGTTTGAATATTTTAAAATAAGAAGTCAATTTATTCTAAGTATCGCACACAGCAAACACGTAAATCGACTTACATTAACATCGATGTTAAACCAAGAAATAAAATAATTCATAACAAATAAAGCGTAAAATAACATTACTACCATTTTTTCTGCCTACAATAATCCTACTTATAATATAAACACGAAAGTTTATGAGAATGAATGGTTGGTAATATTTCACGCAAAAACTGAGCAGATTTTGATGAAATTTAGAATTGGGATAGGATAGATATCATACACGAGCGTATACCAGGGGCGCTAGTAACAAATATGACGTGTACTATTAAACTTACAACGCAGACGATCATATGGGCCACCTGATACTAAATGGTCACCAACGCCCATAGTCAATGGCATTGTAAGAAATGTTAACCATCGCTTACATTGCCAATGCGCCACCAACTTTGGGAACTAAGATGTTATGTCCCTTGTGCCTGTAATTACATTGGCTCACTCACCCTTCAAACCAGAACACAACAAAAGAAAGTATCTACTGCTGTTTTGCGGTAGAATATCTGATGAGTGGGTGGTACCTACCCAGACAAGATTGCACAAAGCGCTACCACAGAGTTTCATCATTGAATACTGTATAATATTTGTAATGTGTCTACAAGTTACTTCTAGCTAGATATTACAAGTTCACGAAATTCCTGAATACAGAAATAGTATTCGAATAACTCAATATTATTTAGATTAATTAAAGAGGTCTGATGACACGTGAATTAACAAGATTTATGTGTTCAAAGCTTATGTATGAAGCCAGTTGGTGTTACATAAATAGATAAATCTAACACCATTAACTACGTATATTAAATACTAGCAGTGGACAAGAAATTGATACTTCTTAATAAAATAGATTATGATTTAATGATAAATATTATATACGAATAATTTAAAAAAAATATATAGAAATATTAAATAATATGTCATCGACGTTAATTTAGTTAAAATGTGTGCAAACTGCCCTTTGTCAAATAATTGTAAATCGAAATATCAATAAAATTACTGATAGTCGTGATAAAAATCACATATTTATGATTATTATGTTAATTTATTATCTATGTACTCTGAAATGTTCAACATAGTAATAGCTTTGGAAACTCATGTTATCAAAATGAATACTTTAATTGTCTGTCTAATGATATAAATATAGTTAAACTGTTATATAATTTCTATAATAAATTACGTTATAAATTTTCGATTATGGGTAATCAACATAATTTCCAAAATATTCAAGCATAACGAAAGTATTAATGGATTAACCCTTTGCGGTCGTATGTCTACTCTGAGCCACCAAAGCCATTTTACCGTTCCGGTCGTATGTCTGCTCTTAGCCACCACATTAAGAAACCGTACTAATTTTGTACTGTATTGATCCATGTATCAGTGTACAATTTATCTGCACAAATATAAATATCTTATGGATCTATTCACGAACTCATCCGGAGCTCTTATCAATTGGATATATCGAAATCCGGTGCGAGCAAAAGCTCGCCGAGAAAGAGAGCTTGTGCGTAAAGAAATCGGCACGGTTTGAAGGTACTTTGTAAAATTCAACAAATAATATTTCACAAGTTGTATTTAATTGTAATTAGGCATTCCCGCTACTTAAAATATTTCAAAATAATATTCCACTATGCCCAAAAGAAAGTTACCGACAGAAGTTTACTTTTACATGAAAACACGACATTAAAACATATTATTGTATAAAATATAACTAAAGTTGTCAAAAGAATTAATAAATCTTATTTATTTTTCATAATCTTGCATGTTATGTATCACTGCCCTTTCAACGGAAATTAATTCCGACCAGTACGACACCCATGACCAAATTTAATACGTCCGAAAAGGGTTAATAACCATCATTATAAGCTTTTTACATTAATAAGAAAACAAAAGAAGTAACACAAATACAGTTCCAACCAATTAATATGTATTTTTAAGACTGGTTAATATGGACTGGGTGTAAAGAAAAATCGATTTAATAAATTTTAGAAAATGTTTTGTTATGTTAAATTACCAAAAATCATATAATATCTATTAAGTCAAAAACTTATACAAACATGTATATTATGCAGTATTAATAAAAAAGAAAGAAAACTAAAATATCATTTGCATTTTCAGTAAGTTTGTATCTCCAGAACAGATGGATCGAGGCCTTCTACGGATAGCAGTAAATCTAGATAAAAATGTCTACATTCAACATGAACGTTTGAATATTATAAAATTATATATCTAATATAATATGACAGTATTCAATAAAGTCTATTTAATATAAAAAATAATTGGCTTACTAGTATTAAATTTTAGCAGTAAAAGCATAAGTATTAAGCAGTCCTTGAACAGGGTTTAAGAGTTGTTGGCGAGTAAAAATTGGATCAGAAATCATTGAACTAAACATAATAAAGGTTAAAACTGTCTGGAGACAACAATTTTTTATTTATTATTATATTAAACTAGAATTTTAAATAAAAATATATTTTATTACTAGGATTATAAATGACAATTAAAATTAATAAAGATTTTTTTTTAATAAAATAATATAAAATTTTTGTATCAACCAATGAAATTGAATGATATTAAAATTTATTATAATTAAAATAACCTTATCAACCTCATACTTGTATGCCGAAAAAGTTACTAATTATTGACACAAAAATATTTTCTAATATTGGTATTTCCGATTAAGAATTCCAATACATAATATCAGTTTAAAAGTATTATGCCTTAACATCATATTGAAGCAAGTTTAGTAAACATCTACCATCATGCATAATTTTTGACATCTACCATGGACAACACCGTTGAGATGTCATACATCATAACCTTATAACTTATCATTCATTCTCTCTATTATTGTCTACATCAATGTCTAGTTAACATACATTAATTATGAAAGACTCATTATAAAAATGTAAACATTAAATTAAGATACCTTGATATTATTTATTTGATCATCACTTATTCTACTACCAAACAACAATAATTAGTACTGTTGTTTTCTGGTTTGTAAGATTAGTGAGCCAGTAGAACTACAAACACAAGGGACATAATATCTTAGTTGCCAAGATTGGTGGTCACTTGGTGATGTAAGACATGGTTAATATGTCTTACAATTCCAGTTTCTATAGATGGTAATAACCATTAAATATAAAGTGGTCCATTTGTCACCATCCTATCTATTTTAAATAAAAAAGTAATAATAATATTGAGTTAGTAATGAGACTCACCACTTCATCGGAAATATCATCAACTGTTTCATTATTGATCGCAGTGGTTCTTAATATATGCATTTTGTATATATCCTCCTTTGGTGCTATGATAACTTTATCCCGGCATGTACATCTTGAAGTCTTTGAGTATAATTGAGAATTTTTAGCTGGAGAATTGCCGAGAGCAGCGATCGCTGTACCATATGAATATCCTGTACCAGAATTATCTTTAGCACGCTTCATGTTACTCGAGAGATATGACAAATGGCTGAAATCATAGTTTAAGATTTTTACATAACCTTTAGCTCAAAGTTAACATGAGACTTAGTTATTAATTCTGGTTAACTTATTTCTACTATTAACAATAACAACATTATTATTTACATGTTTGGTGAATATTTTTTAGTAAATTAAGTGTTTTTTAATTATAATTAAAGAAACTGTCAATTTGACAAATGATATACATTAAACCAACCAGATTGTTATAGATACGTTTGGTGATACGATAAACTAACCTATCATATCCTGGTATTGGAGAACCTATGTGAAAACTACAATAAAAATTATCGGATTCACTGGAAGCCCTTTGCCTTCTTCTTCCTTCTAGAGACGACTTTGGATCCTGATACGATCTGTTTTTGGGTTTCTTAAGTATACTATGTGGTTGTGACTTTGGCAAGGGATTATTGAGTATTGACTTAAGAGGTTGTTTAGCCATTGTCACTTCCATCATTTCTTGATCCATCTTCTCAAATAATTCTTCAACTTTTGGTAAACGGCTATCATCAAGCTTCGTGTTAGATAATGTAGTCACTAATAATGGCCTTGTTGGACTTGATCTATGATATTTAGTCCGTCCTGGTTGGTAACTAAAAAGGATTATGACATCAATTATTTAAACACTTTTTATATGTACAGGGATATTAGGTTAGGAATTATTGTATTACTGTATCTTACCCATTATGAATATTAGTATCGTGAGACATTAGATAATCTCCGTTTTCAGCAGCCGGAAGGGAACACTCGTGGTGAAATCTGTCGTAACAGAAATTGTGGCCGTTGTTTATAGTAAAGTAACTCTTGTTGGGTAGAGCACGGTGATGGCGAGTAATGCTATCGGCGGAGCGGTGTGGCTCGCGCACTGCATCCTCGTACGGCGACCGATCAACGCCTTCACTGCGACAACGTCGTCTTAAAACCCTGGCAGGTCCACGTCCCGACCACTCAAAAACTGATCCCAATTGATCACATGCATCAAACCCGGCGTCGTAGCTTGAGCACGTTCGCGTGCCATCCATATCCGCACCTATACGTGATGCATCATCAAAAGTCCACATCAATTGTGTCACAACAGGAATTTCACAATTGCACTATTAATTTTGGTCTAAAAATCCTCTGAACCATGGAAGTCCATGGAAGGCGTCGAGAAGGCCAGACGACGACAGCTGACAGATCACCATTTAACAATCACAAAACAACGTGCCAGCTCTCCCGCCAAAATTGAAAGGAACAATAAACTCTTTTTAATAAAAAAAATCACTATTCATATTTGGACAAAATGTCTTTTGTTTATAAGCATTGGCCAGATATTCAAATTCACTGTGCACCGTTAATTTAACACATGCTAGTAGTAATGGCGATCGGGATATATTTTTTATAATTCATATTTCATCGTAAACAACGACAGGAAGTCAAAGTTACATTAAAGGTATGTATATTTAACTACATTTTCAATCCAAAATATGCTATTCATTTTATTATTTCTTGTTATAAATTTTACTAGAAATTTATACAATAAATGAATTACGAAATCGAATACAATAAAATTTCTTTGACGATCTTACTACGCCGCTACATGGCTAGAATTAAAAGACATTGATCTATTTTTTGTAGCGGTATCTTAAGATAGTTTTTCAATGCGTATGAAAGGGAGATCCGATTGAATCTCTTTCGTGTCACTTTATTCTTCATTTGTTAACCTTAAAAATACTATTTCTCATTCATTCCAAGCGATTGATTATTAAATTGAATGTTACCATAACATATTTTATATATTTGTAAAAATATTATTTATACGAGAAATGTTATTAGTTGATCTTAGTGGTTGATAATAATAGAGTATATATATGAAAATAAAATAAGCTGAAAGTGAGGTGTTCCGTTTTGAGCAGACAAATATTTTAAGTCAGTTATTTAATGCCAGTTACGATGTATTTTAAATATTTTTACAATAAGCCATTCTTGCTAAGCCATTTAACAATTGACTATCATTCGTTCTTTGCTATTTGTTTATTTACAAAATTTACATTTACATAAACGATGTTATCATCAGTAATCATCAACAGATTGGGTAATCAGACAATTTTATTGAAAGTTGAAAGGAATAGTCATCGTTCAGAATAAAAAAAATCTTTGTTCATCGCCAAGCAAAAAAGGAATCAAAATATAAATTTCATTTATATTTAAAAAAAAAAAAAAGTATCTTTAGAACATGATAATACTGTAAACGAAATAATATTACTGTCAGCTTCAAAGATCACTGCGAATTAATAATAATGTACAAAGTTATTTTATATTTTTTTAGGGTAGGGTCCGGTGGTATCAATGAAACACATTTTACGAGAATCAGTATTCTTTTTACACAGTAATAAACTACCTCAACCTCGCAACTTACACTTATATACTTTAAAATATTATACGAATCTGACTTCATACCTATATTATTATTTATTTCAATAAAAACTTCTATCTGTGAGAATATTTTAGTTATATTTACGATTTATAAAATGAATGATACTACAACAAAAGTGTGCATCCCTCACTATAAAATTGGAATTTTACTTACATCTATAACTATGTAATAAATTCTTATCCTGGCACTGAGGAAAATAACTCAAGTCTCCATTTTTTGCTAGTCTAAAATAAAATGAATCTATACATTTCAACAGAGAAAACAAACTTATGCTGCAAATCGCTTGGCGTGGTTATTTACATATTTAAAAATTTCTCAAATAATATCAATAATAATCAATAATTATTTAATGATTTTATAATTATATTCAAATATAAAGAAATTGTGATTATTATAATATTCCAGCGAAATCATTGAAATTACAATTATAATCTGTACATACGAAAACAGTCCTGCACACAGTACATAAGCCTAATTCATTGCAAGATCGTAAAATTATTATTATAGGAAACATTAATAATTAATAAACTGTTTCTTCACAGACCGATATACAAAGTAGAAAAAATATACATTGTTACCAACTTTACAACCACAATCAAACTGTTTATTTTGACTCAACACCGCAGTTTATGCCACTTTTGAAATAAATCTCCATAAGATTGCGACAGGACTTTCCAAAAAGCTGTCGTAAGTTCTTCTAATTTCAAAGCCACCAAATATTTGCTGAACAAAGTCTGCAATAAATCATACTTTTTTACATACATTAACAGTATTTCATACATTAATATCAGTTTTTTAAATTGCAAAAACGATTTTATTGATTTTGTAGATAAATATTTTGTTGATCATATAAACTTTACTGTAAATGTATACAAGTCGTAACTCTCAAATTAATGATAATCATAGATATATATTTTTAATGTATATAATCAATAATTTAAGTATGCCTGATGGTGAACTACTTCTACGTCATGTTAAACATATTTAGAGAATCCATCATTTCCCACTTCCACTCATTTATTGTGACAAAGAAAATCCTAAGAAAAAGCGTATCATAAAATAAAGTGAAAAATATTCTCATGTACATCTCACATTATTATGACTACTCGATAGTACTCATGTGATTACTTCCCAAAATCTAAACCTAATTTTTATCAATGGAGGTACCATTGTAAAATATCAAATATAAAAAATATAACTTAGCTTAATTAGAAATTACATTAAATTAGAGGATAAGTGGACACGGAAATGAAACAAAACTCAAAAAAAAAGAGAAATAGCCAAAATGAAAATGATCTTAAATTGAATATTTCTTCTTACCTGTCTATTTCTGGTAACTTGAATATGTTCAAAATCATTATTGATATAATGTCGCATAACTTGGTTCATTTAATAGTCAAGACTATATGTATAATGGTATTTATAATGAGGATGTCCTCTTTATGCACCTTAGCTCGTGAGCAGCGCGATGTTAATTTCTTTGACCATCTTGACGCGGTGAAGCATCTTGGCAAGAGCGGCGCGACTGAGAGGCTGCGTGGAATACCACACGGGCGAGTCGGGTACGCAGGATCGCTCTGGCTGCAGGTAGAATACGTCGTTGCGCGTGCGCACCGATTCAGGACTGCGACACCAAATATTAAACTCAAATTAAAATTATTTATTAAGTAGTATATAATATGCTAACAAAACGGATTAAATTTATATAACAAATGTAGCCTATGGCTAAACTTTTTGGTATATACATTAACAAATGGTAAATATTTCACATACTCCTACTCACCATTTGGAAATATAAAATTCATATAATTTAACAGGACACCTAAGTGGATTTTCTTCATTTTCTTGTTGTTCATATACTTTCTTTTTCCTTGAATTCGCCTCTAGAATATTAAAGTAAAATGAAATAATAAATAAAAACTATTACATGATTTAGAGTTAAGTGAAATAATAAAATAATTTTGCACTACTTTTTTAACTTTTACGATGTATTTTGTCATTAATAGAACTACTACTTTCAAGGATCTTACCGAGTGCAGATTGAGGTGGATAAAATCTTAAAAGAACATTCCTTGAGCCCGGTATCTTTGCCTGGCCTGGCTGGTTTGGATTGCGTTTCCAATGTTTCATTATATGTGAAAATGACAGCTGCATGTGCTCTTCTACTGTCTAGAACAAGTAAATATATGATATAATATTACATATATAAATCATGACCCATAAATGCAATTCCTAACATAAGTATATAATCTAAAAGTTAACGTCATCATTGTAGCTTGCTTGCCCCACAGCAATAAAAAGTTGATGCGGCAATAAGCACGCGTGTCTTATGTGGCGTCTTACATAACCTTTCCTATTTTTTGAAGGCTGAAAAAACTCATTACACGTTTTTCCCACGGGAACAGTGTGGGGGGGGGGATGTGGGGCTCGCCGATGCCCAAGGCGCCGAGTGCGCCCCAACATCGGAATACCCACAAAAACACCACCCTTATCCTTCCCGTCTTAACGAGGAGCACCACGGGTTCGCTTGCGCTTGGTACCGTGACGACATTTCCGTTACCCTACCCTAATGCTATTGCTAGGTGATTTAATAATTGGAAAATTTTCTTTGTCGAATTTACAGCTGACGTTTATAAACGAATATATATAAATCAAAGACAAAATATACTCACTACAAGGTTAAAATGTTTAGTATTGAAAAACATAAGTGTCGATAATAGGACGTGCGGTGAGTGCGCACCAAGCTGTTTGCTTTCCCATAAATGTTCTTCTTCAACGCGTGTTACTATGTACTCTGAAAATGAATTTTACATTACATTTAACTAAATATCGACCTTAGAAATTGTAAAGTACTTTATTTTGTTTTTTTTTTTATTAAAAGTAACAATTGCATGTATCTCAATATAGCATAAATTTTATTGTATCATATACTTACGTGAGTCATTATATAAAACTGAAAACTTTCTCGCTACTTCATCCAAGCAATCCGTAAATTTTTCGTAATACGGATCCGTAAATATGTTGTCTATCCTACCATTTTCGAACAAATATTGCTGTATACCTGCGAATGAAGAGATTTTTTATATGACTTAAAGGAAAATCATAAAATATGAAATGTAAAATATATATTGGCAATGATTTTAAAAAGTATATAGATAAAGACATGTTTTACCTTAAAAAAAAAAACGAAAACAATATTCAGCAACAGTACACGTAAGTAACATTGTACTTCATTGCTACGGTTATATAATTTTCGGTGTTACATGGTATAAGATGTTCTGTGTTCTTTTTAAAGTCTTCAGTTTTATCGTGCTAGTAACATATCTGCTTCTTTTTACATGTATAATATCATTGATGATAAGACAATAATTATATAAATTTTCCAATAGCAGAATTAAAGATAAATAATTTTGGCCTTGAATCATTGACATGACATATTTGGGTTCATGAAAAAATTTACTTTTAGAAAGTTGTGGCGAAGTTGTTAATTTGTGTTGTATTATAAATAACGTCGTATTTATCAGGAACTTAAAGTATAAGTCAATTTAACTGAATAAATCGCATCTTCTACTAAAGAGCAAATATTCGATCATTAGTTTGTGTACAAATATGGATATGAGGAATAGGCGCTTCTCTTAAAATACATGTAACGGCATTCAGTTTAAAAATAGAAGTTACCGTAACATGACTTGACACAGATATATCAAATGTAACAAACCTAAAACCAGATAATAAATAGTGTCCGGTGCATATTCGCTGCCATTCGGTTTGCGCACCTCCTTCACGAACAGACAGAGGGAGTAGTTCAACTCGTCTGCTGTTAACTGTAATATCTCGGATTTGAACGGTTTCCGGCGTATCGAACTCTTTTCTATCTCCGCATTTTTCGTCATCACCCATTGTTTCCACGCGTTCACGCCGAAAGTGTACTGAAAATGTTTAAAATTACATTACATGTTTATGTAGTAGGGTTGTATAGAGAGTATATATTATTATAAACAGGAATTTGATTACAATCAAAGTACTTCACTCACTGCTTGAATAAAAAAATAATTAATTAAAGATTTGAAAGACAGTGTTTTTTTTATAGAATAGGTAGGCGGACGATCATATGGGCCACTTGATGGTAAGTGATCACCAACGCCCATAGAAATTGGTATTGTAAGAGACGTTGCACCATCGCTTACATCGCCAATGCGCCAACCTCGGGAACTAAAATGTTATGTCCCTTGTCCCCGTAATTACACTGGCTCACTCACTCTTCAAACCGGAACACAACAATACCAAGTACAGCTGTTTTGCGGTAGAATATCTGATGAGTGGGTGGTATCTACCCAGACGAGCTCGCACAAATCTCCTCCACCAGGTAAATATCCTATTTGAACACAATTGATCGCTCATCTCGTAACAGACGTTCGCTATATGTGTGTCACCGAACCTTGAGGCACATGTTGGCATCGGGCTTCTCCTGCGGCTCCCGCGGCGGGTCGGGCGGCGGCGCGGGCGCGGGCTCCCTGCGGCGCTTGGAGGGGCGCGGGCGCGTGCCGGGCGGCGGCGCGGGCGTGCGCTTGCGGGCCGCCGCGCCCACGCCCGCCGCGCTCGACGCTCGCAGCGCCGCCACCGCTCGCTGCTGCTGCTCCAGCACCATCATATGATGCTGGTGCATGCCTTCGCCTTCGAGGCCTATCGAATTAAATCGTTATAATCGCTATTGGATATGTTCAATAGAAAATCTTTGTTATTTCGGGCTAAATAATGTAGAAACAATAAATTAATATTAAAAACATAAAGTTTATAATTATTTATACTTTATGAAAAACGAGACGTTTATATACATTATTGATACATTTACTGGTGAAAATCTATTATATAAAAAGGAAGAACACAAAACTTACCAGGCATTCCTGGATGAGAGCTGGGCGTGATAGTGTTGGCGGTCATCGCAGATTCCAAATCAACAGGCTGGTCCTCGTACTCTACCATTTTTAACGCCATCTGAAGCATGTCTTCACCGAACGCATTGTTACCATCCATGCCACCAACTGGACTAAAACCTTCCTCTGTAAGAATACACAAATTCAATTGGTAATGATGAAACATTTTTTCGTTTCAAGAAATAATATATTTTTTCACGTTATTTTTATTTTTTAAGAAAGTATAAAATACATAAAATTGATAATTACCGTTTTCGTCCTCAGTATCTGAATCACTTTGATCTTTTTTTTTATCTCCAGCTACCATTTCTGCCATCATAAGTAACTCGGCTTCGAAGGGATCCGTCGGCATTTTATCGTGAATTTTATTTATTTCCTTCATAATACCTTTAGCAGAATTCCTGGTTGTAGGGATAAAAACTGGGGTCGGAATAGGTATGGGAATAGGTACAGGTACCGGGAATGGTAGGGACCACATGACGCAAGGAACTGGGACGTATATTGGTACAGGTACAGGAATAAGGACTCGTCTTTCCAGACTCGGGTCAGTCTGGCACTCCTTGGTGCACGGATGAGGGCGACACGAGACACCCTTTGCAACCATCATCGGTTTCGCCATCGTACCCTTATTAGCAACTTCATGTGGGGGCAAGGTTTTTACAATAACGTGATTATATATTTTAGGGGGTGGCGGTGGAGGAGGCGTAGGCGGTTTGGGAGGTGGTGGAGGAGTTTTAGGTGCCTGAACGATCTCCGGTTCAGGCTGGGTCTGATTTCGTTTTGATTTTCCACGAGTCGTCGTTTGCACAAGTGGTGGAGGTGGTGCCAACGACTGGACATTTGAAATCACCGGCAAACCAGACCTTGATTGTTGATTTTTCATAGCTGTGAATAATTGAAATTTGATGTTATCAATAACTAAATCAATATTTTGTAAAGTTATTCTAATATGTGAATAACAAAAATATTTACCATTATTTTTATGTGTAGCCGCCGAGTAAGTCCGTCGAGGAGCTCCCGTTGGTACGGCTTTTGGTTGATCAATAGACTCACCTGCCACCACTGGTGGTACTTGTTTTGAATATTGACCCTGTAAAGATTTTTAGTTAAGAATATATATATATATATATATATATATATATATATATATATATATATATCTTGCACAGTTGCCTAATCTTTCTTGGGTTTGGCCAAAGTACCCGACATCGATCAGGAGGACATAATTATATTTACAAAGCAACATGTTTTGGTCTCTACATTTATTGTTTGTGATATTTATCAGCAGTAAACTGTTCTGGTTGGATATTAGTACAGTTTTCACAATTGTTTTGGCAAAGCGTCGAGAATTGAGTGTACGAAACTAACCCAAAACATAATACTTGCATATTTTACTTTCTTCTTACAACATAATATATTGATTATTTAACTTTTTATATTCAAATTGACTTGTTTAAATTGTCACTATAATAATGAATTGAATTTGTTTGTGTTTGTTAATACTGGAATACATATTATATAAAAACATAACACGAACAATGAACATACTGATATTGTTTGTATAGGGTTTTCCATTAAGGGCGCTTGATCGTGCAGAACTTCCATCGTAGCGTGTGCTGTGTGGCACGTAGCGCCGTCCTGTTGAAACCACATGTTGTCCAGATCCATATTCTCGATTTCAGGCCAAAAGAAGTTGGTTATCATCGACCGGTATCGCTCACCATTGACGGTGACGGCCATACCATTATCGTTTTCGAAAAAATACGGACCAATCACGCCTCCGGCCCAAAATCCGCACCAAACAGTCACTTTTTGCGGGTGCATTGCCACTTCGTGAACCTCGTGTGGATTGGTCTCGTCCCAAATACGGCAATTTTGCTTGTTGACATAGCCATTCATCCAAAAATGCGCCTCGTCGCTGAAGATGATGTTTTTGCCAAAATCGGCGTCAACTTCCAACTGCTCTAATGCCCAGTTAGCGAACACACGGCGCTGTCTATGGTCATTAACCTTGAGCTCTTGGGTCAGCTGGATCTTGTACGGGTGCAGGCTCAAGTCACAACGCAAAATTCGCCAAGTTGTCGTCTGCGAAAGGCCGAGTTCCTGTGCGCGACGCGGAATTGACTGCCGCGGGTTTTCGAGGACACTGTCGCGCACAGCGGCGATATTCTCGGCAGATCTCGCGTTACGTTGACGCACGGGAACCGGCTGATTGTTAACTGACCCGGTTGACTCGAATTTGTCCACCAATCGACGGATAGTCGACTCGGCAGGACGATCATCGCGACCGTAAAACGGGCGAAGTGCGCGGAACGTTGCTCGAACTGAAGACCCATTTTCATAAAACAATTTTATGATTTGCACGTGCTGCTCGACACTGTAACCTGCCATGGTGGTTTGGGAGGACGGAATGAATATAACACACTGCATTTGACAGCTGTCACTCAAACAACATGGCCGCAATCAGCTGTCAAAGTTCAAGCGTCCCTATTGGAAAACTCTATATTAAAACTATCAAGCAGTTTTCATCTGCCACTGCTAATCATTATTATGTAATGTTTGTGCTAAATGTGGTCAGTGGTATTCTGAAAATAAGTATCTAACCTGAAACGTCATGACGCACTGGTAGGTGCAGAAGTTCCGTACGGTAGCATCCGACATCGTAAGGTGATACTGCGCCAGCGCAGTCACCTTGCACATATCACATTTTGTCCTGTAATTTATATTTGAGTTTTATCAACAATCTACTAAAACAGATGACTTATAAACTAAAAATTATAATTTCCGTATAAATTTTGCGACCCCCCCCCCTCCCCATATCACAACTAATTGAACTACATATGTTATTCCACCTGAAGTTTGTGAATACACTTACGCATTATATCTCCTGTATTATTGGATAGAATTAGAGATTAGCCATTAGTAGTAAAGTTTTAGAAGTTCTACCAGCGTTTTACCAGTTCATGCGCGTTTTCACACATGTGTAAACAAAGTGGGAATAATAATAAATAAATAATAATTGTGCGGCCGGGGGTCCCCCGTCAGGAACGAAGTTCTTTGCGAAATATTTCAACTCAAAACGTGTCTCAAAATGTATATTTTCATTGAGTGATGTATTTTATCAAACCAAAAAGTGCATTTATCGTTTATTTACCTCTATCTCCAATTTGTACATGTTATGTTATTGTTTATTATTTTATCAATGCAAAAATGATAACTAAGGATTTCAAGTAATAAATTTCATTTAACAATTTAGGAAGTACTTTATTCAAAAAAATACCGGTTGTTTAATAAGTGTCTATCACAAAAATTGTAAATGAGATAAAATTTTTTTTAAATTTAGTTATTATATTGTATCATAGTTATTATTGGCTTATGTTAACTATAATAAGATACATATGTTTGCGATTCAATTTTATCCAAGTATCTCGAGACAAACAGCGTCAACGGTTGCACACAGTATTTCGTTGTGACCTGCGCTGAGTTATTATTAATACTCATATCAAATGTACTTGATAAAAAAGATATAAACGTTTTAAGCTCAAAAACTAGTAAAATAATTTAAAAAATCTTTCAGCTACAGAAAGCAGCGTAACATAGGTCGTATTTTATTTTTTTAATTAGAGATCCATACTAAAATTGCAATAATGTAACCAATGATATCAAAAATCTTCTAATAAAAGTCGTCATTTCACGTGCGTTACGAAAACTATTGATGATACCAATGTATTACATATTTATAGTACTCATCAATACTCACAGAGAAATCCGCGATGTCTAACTATTATAGTTGAGTCACAAAAACGGCTTCTGTTCAAATTAGTCAATCAAAACACGGGTATATTAGAAAGATGATGACATTCGTACATTTATATTAAACCTTATGCAACGAAATAGTCTCATTGGGAAGGACGATAATTTACATGTAAATTTCTTCTTTAAATTATTCGAAACGGATCTTTCGTTTATAAGTTACTACGAATATAAAATGGTAAAGTAAAAAAATGCCTCGGTGTGAGCGAATCGGGAGCAAACTTTTATATTTATTCGATTAAAAAAACTTCGTTCCAAAAATATACGGTATAAAATCTTTATTTTACTCGTACGAAATCGGGACGGGCAGCTAGCTTATATATACATGTCGAAGCATCAAGAAGTTTGATTGAGAATTATTTTGATTAATTATTGTATTCAGCCGGCAACGTCAAGCTGGACGCTTGAGCGAGGTCGCCACTGTGTCGGTATGACGTAAAGAACACGTGACGTCCGAAAAATGTCATTTTGAGGTGGGCGCGGGGACCGCGTATGTTGACACAGTCGATTGGACGAACTCGCTGCGTTACCAACTGAATTGTCCTCCATCTTGTTATCGTATTGTAATATTTTAAAGTTATTGTGATTTAATATTGAAAATAGATTATTAACGTGAACGACTAGGCTTTTATTTCGAAGTTCGCCATGTATGATAACGAGTTGACGCCCGACCCCTCCGACATCAGAAGTGGGATCGGAACCTCATGTGTTCTGATCCGCTCTGCTACCTGTGGTAACGTATTATACGATGAAAAGGATCTGGTGAGTGCGTTCCAATTTGTTTAAAAGCGATAGATACTATGTCTTATTGTGTGTCGTAATTTATAAGTTTCTTAGTAAATTCACAAGTTAGCTTGCGAAAATTTCGTTATTTAACAACCCTGCTTTGGATTATTATTAATTAAGAGTGATCTTGCGTAATAATAGCTAAGAAACATGCCGCCTAATAACAGCCATAACTCTGATAAAGTCTTAACAAAACAAATGTGTCACATTCTAGCTCGATTAACGTCGTCGGAGGAACGAAACCTCCACTCGGGACCCCGCACCGCTGCAACTGCGGGAAGTGATCGTAACTATGGAGGAGCATCGGGACTCCGCGGCCGTGTCTTCGCCAGGGTATGAATGCTGCTACGAACCACGGTGCTGCATCAATGACATAAATATTGGGTGCGAAGAGGTACATCGCGTTAATATTAAATTTTAATGGAGTCCGAAGCGTGACGTATGTGGAGTAACTTGGCTCCTGAAGAAAGTTTAAAACACAAAGGTCAATCTTTCACATTCCATTATGATTCAGGTGCTGAGTGTTCTCTTATTAAAGAAAGTGTTCCTTGTAAGTTTTGTGGGAAACTTGAGCAGAACGTAGTCACAGTCTGTCAAGTTTTCTCAGCACTGTTAAAATATTTTGTATTTTCGAGATTGATAATAATTTAATCGAAATTTTATTGTATGTGTTGCCGTATGTCTATTTGCGTAGTGATATTATCAAGGCAGAGCGCGAAATATTGTCGCAGAGATTTAGTGTTAATATGACCGCGAAATAATTTAAAATTTCTAAAGTTCATGACGTAAACAATTATTACTCACATGTAGAGTAGTATGCCGTTTGCAAGCCCAGCTCTGTTGATTAAGAAAAGGGGCGGTTCGGATAGTTTGTGTATTGACTATTGACTATCGTGAACTTAATAGTAATACACTACCCGATCGATATCTATTACAACTTATATCAGACCAAATATCACGATTAAATGGTGCTCAGTTTTACACAAAGTTACTGTGGTTCAGGTTTTCATTAAATTTAGCTAATACTTACGTAATTGTTCATGTCGGTATTAAAGTCTATGTTGACCGCTGTAGAGTGAAACGATCGTTCTTGGCAGGACGCTTTAGGCGAAGTACAGCTTGTAGTTAACTACCCGGTTAGTCTTACGACAAAAGCTAGTTCTTAAATTTTTTTAATAGTTGAAGTCGCGAGACCTTTATCGATTATATGTAGTGAGGTCGAAATCGATGTGTGGGTCAGGAGTGACCGAGCTAAGTGATACTGTGTGACAAACATTGTTTCAGAGTAACACACGAGGATTGTGCTTCAGTGCTTCGGGTGCGATGCATCATTCTGCGCACAACTGGTGCTGATGGCTGACCCATATCCAGTCAGCAGGCGCTCCAGCCTGCCGGATGTGGTGTTGCTTGCGTAGCGTAGTGCTAGTGGCCGAGCGTCACCTGTCAGCGTGAGGCGCGTGAGGCGCATACGGTGCGTCCGGCGCGTACGGCGCTTGAGGCGTGTATGGCGCGTACGGCGCGTACGGCGCGTGAGGCGCGTCCGGCGCGTACGGTGCGTACGGCGCGTACGGCGCGTACGGCGCTTGAAGCGCGTATGTCGCGTACGGCGCGTGAGGCGCGTACGGCGCGTGAGGCGCGTCCGGCGCGTACGGTGCGTCTGGCGCGTACGGTGCGTACGGCGCGTACAGCGCGTGAGGCGTGTAAGGCGCGTACGGCGCGTACGGCGTGTACGGCGCGTACGGCGCGTGAGGCGTGTGAGGCGCGTACGACGCGTGAGGCGCGTACGGCGCGTACGAAGCGTGAAGCGCGTACGGCGCGTACGAAGCGTGAAGCGCGTACGGCGCGTGCAGCGTGTTTGTCGCATGGTGCTGCAGTAATCAGCACGTGCTGATCATCATCATCACGATCATGCTGAAAGTGTTCGGCTCGTTGGGAGCGTCCGACTCGCTGAGAGTGCTCAGCATACCAGTACACAAGCGATACAAAACATGACAAAGAATGCTCAGTATGGTAAGACGCGGTTCGATAGTTGGATTTCGGGTGGTTGTCCATGGCTTGTTCGGACTCCAGCCCGGTTATCCATGTGTTGTCGGATGCCAAGAGGTTGTCCATGTCTTGTTCGGACGCCGGCCTGGTTATCCTGGTATTGTCGGATGCTGAGAGGTTGTCCATGGCTTGTTCGGACGCTGGCTCAGTTATCCTGGTGTTATCGGATGCTGTAAGGTTGTCCATGTCGTGTTCGGACGCCGGACCAGTTATCTGTGTGTACCATCGGACGCCAGCTAAAGGTTGTCCAGAAGCTGTTTGTTAATTCAGAATGATAGTTAATGGATTTGATTGGTACTTTATCGCCGTGTTTTGTTTGCTAAGGAACTGTGAGTTCTTATTTGGGCCAGGGTGGCCGAGTGGAATTTTATTTACTGCAGAACCTTTTATGTTTTTAGATACCTCACACGAGGACGTGTGAGATGTCACGATGGCCGTGTCGAAGCATCAAGAAGTTTGATTGAGAATTATTTTGATTAATTATTGTATTCAGCCGGCAACGTCAAGCTGGACGCTTGAGCGAGGTCGCCACTGTGTCGGTATGACGTAAAGAACACGTGACGTCCGAAAAATGTCATTTTGAGGTGGGCGCGGGGACCGCGTATGTTGACACAGTCGATTGGACGAACTCGCTGCGTTACCAACTGAATTGTCCTCCATCTTGTTATCGTATTGTAATATTTTAAAGTTATTGTGATTTAATATTGAAAATAGATTATTAACGTGAACGACTAGGCTTTTATTTCGAAGTTCGCCATGTATGATAACGAGTTGACGCCCGACCCCTCCGACATACATATTTGTGTAATTATGATGCCACTCCCCTCCTAAATAACTATCAACTTTGTTTCCGAGCAATCTTCATTCATAAGACAAATGAAGAAAAGAAAAAATTAAATTGTTACTTTTGCTTAATACATTTATTTTCACATATACATACCTCGTTTGATTCAAAGTTTGTTTTCTCTCTTTGAATTTACGTTGACGTTCAGCGTTTGTCATTGGAATTTTTTTTGAATACTGATTTTGAATTTTTTTTTTCATACGATATTCTTTTTGACGCTTAGCATGATATGATTGCCCTTTAATATTTCTGTAATGCATGTAAATAGTAAACACTCGAATCGTATGTATGTAATATTATATAAATACTTGTATTAAGTTATATGAACTTACTTTTCATTAATTGTACAGTTGTATATTGGGCCTACACTTGCTGGAGCTTGAGTTTCTCGACTTTCCATCATAAATGAAGACACGATATAAACCCCGAGTCAATCAAAACATAAAAAATGAAAGAAAAGTAATTTAAATGATATTCACTTATATAGTATTGTGGTGGTGTTTCTTTGACCGTTATGGCCCAAATCGCCCAAGAGCTGTCAAATATTGACCTTTATTTTTTGTTTTAATGATTAAATTTTAGTTTTATGAATGTCTAAAACACACAAAATCCTAACAGTTATTGGAAAATATAAGACCATTATTTATCAATCTGTTTATATTTAATTTATTGGAACGAAGTTTTGGAACGGAAAGTTCTTTTAAGCGGCTTACAGTAGAATGAAATGGCAGTGGCCCAAGGTCATGTCATATAACGAAAAAGCGTTCATACATAGTAGCGACGTCGTATTATCGTACATATTTATGACGGCAATAATGGACACTATGTTGTGACTGGCACGATCTTTAATAATAGCTAGTAGTAGAAGTATGAACTTTTTAATGCAAAAATGTTAAAAATTATAAATTAGAGTAAGCGCTAATGTGTGACAGAGACACATTACCCGTTCTTTTCAATACGATAGATGAGGATGCAATACAGCAGCGGGGCATCATAGGTAGCGCGCAACTAATAGCTGCGCGTTAGGAACTGCGCATACTGTGTCACATGCTAAAAAATTACAACACAAGTGAGCATTGTTTTGGATGATCTCGTTTAATTTTTTAAACTGTTAAATTTTTCAAATATTTTTTAATTTTTTCGGAACTTTTAGGCGACGTAACGATATTGCGTTATGGCTACTCTATTCTTCCCCCTCTTTCTTTTACGTTTGATGTATGTTAAAATGGTAAAATTATATATTAAACCTTAAAAATAATACTCAAAATAAGAAAAAAGATAGAAGGATTTGGGCCCATTACGGTCAAAGAAACACAACCAGAATACTATACAAATGCATATCATTTAAATTATTTTTCTTTCATTTTTGATGTGTCTTATGTCTGTCGTATGATGAAAAGTCGAGAAACTCAAGCTCCAGCAAGTGTAGGCCCAATATACAACTGTACAATTAATGAAAAGTAAGTTAATATAACTTAATACAAGTATTTACATCATATTACATACATTCAATATACATACGATTCGAGTGTTTACTATTTACATGCATTACAGAAATATTAAAGGGAAATCATATCATGCTAAGCGTCAAAAAGCATACCGTATGAAAAAAAAATTCAAAATCAGAATTAAAAAAAAATTCCAATGACAAACGCCGAACGTCAACGTAAATTCAAAGAGAAAAAACAAACTTTGAATCAAACGAGGTATGTATATGTAAAATTAAATTTATTTAGCAAAAGTAACAATTTAATTTTTTCTTTTCTTCATTTGTCTTATTAATGAAGATTGCTCGGAAACCATGTTGATAGTTATTTAGGAGGGGAGTGGCATCATAATTACACAAATATGTATATATAAGCTAGCTGCCCGTCCCGATTTCGTACGAGTAAAATAAAGATTTTATACCGTATATTTTTGGAACGAAGTTTTTTTAATCGATTAAATATAAAAGTTTGCTCCCGATTCGCTCACACCGAGGCATTTTTTTACTTTACCATTTTATATTCGTAGTAACTTATAAACGAAAGATCCGTTTCGAATAATTTAAAGAAGAATTTTACACGTAAATAATCGTCCTTTCCTATGAGACTATTTCGTTGCATAAGGTTTAATATAAATGTACGAATGTCATCATCTTTCTAATATACCCGTGTTTTGATTGACTAATTTGAACAGAAGCCGTTTTTGTGACTCAACTATAATAGTTAGACATCGTGGATTTCTCTGTGAGTATTGATGAGTACTATAAATATGTAATACATTGGTATCATCAATAGTTTTCGTAACGCACGTGAAATGACGACTTTTATTGGAAGATTTTTGATATCATTGGTTACATAATTGCAATTTTAGTATGGATCTCTAATTTAAAAAATGAAAGTAAATACGACCGATGTTACGCTGCTTTCTGTAGGTGAAAGATTTTTTAAATCATTTTACTAGTTTTTGAGTTTAAAACGTTTATATCTTTTTTATCAAGTACATTTGATATGAGTATTAACCCAGTAATAACCCAGCGCAGGTCACAACGAAATACTGTGTGCAACCGTTGACGCTGTTTGTCTCGAGATACTTGGATAAAATTGAATCGCAAACATATGTATCTTATTATAGTTACCATAAGCCAATAATAACTATAATGATTAAATTTAAAAAGAATTTTATCTCATTTACATTTTTTTTTATACATTACTTCCTCAAATGTTAAATGAAATTTATTACTTTAAATCCTTACTTAACATTTTTGCATTGATAACATAATAAACAATAACATAAAATATACAAATTGGAGATAGAGTTTCTAATATAAAATAATTTTGCAAAGTACCAAAATACAAAATCAAAAATAAAATCGATCAATGTTATTGCTTAGAGCGCCATTTATGAACTATTTCTTCTACTACTAACTATTACGAAAGATCGTGCCAGTTACAAGATAGTACCCATTATTGCCGCCAGAAATATGTACGATAATACGACGTCGCTACTATGTATGAACGCTTTTTCGTTAGTGACGTGACTTTGGGCCACTGCCATTTCACTCTACTGTAAGCCGCGTAAAATAACTTCGTTCCAAAAAATAAATCTATACAATATGATAATAGTATATAATGATTAATATTAATGACATACCTTCTTGAAGATACTGCATTAACAGACACTTGGTAGAGATTCAAGCAGTTAAGTGAACACATCATAATAGCCTGTCCATTCCCTTGTGCTCTTCTTATCATATCGAAATTGTATTTCTTCACTTTGCACCAATTACATGGCACTATGTGCCGAGAATTACTAATATAAATATTCATACAAGACTTAGAACAAAAGCAGTGTGGCACTGATGCTTCATAAATAGTGAAGAATAAACTTGCTTTTCTTTCGAAATATTTTTTACACCACCGACATTGGTCTGTAAAGAATTTAACGTGGTAAGTAAATTATAACTTAATATATTTGTATTAATATTAACTTTCTTTGAAACCTTTTATAAATAAATAAATTTTATTTAATGGTAGTGAATTTGTTAACTTATTATCAGTTTATCTGAAGGGCAATAATATAAAAAAGTGTATGAAGTTTTAATTGTTCAGAGTAAACATTATTAACTTACCAGGAAAAATATTGTTAACAAATTTAAAAGCAGCAAAACACGGGTCCGAGCATAGTCTCTGAGAAACATTTTTGCTTACTTCAACTTCAAATGTTGTCGCCTTTTCTAATGAGCAGACTGCACATTTTGCCCACAAAGGCTGAGGTACTGGATTTTTACTCATATGATCAAATTTTTCCATACAAGCTTGTGAGCAGAAATCTTTGAACTGTCCTTTATCACCGACAGGTGCTAAGAACCCCATATGACCTGTTGATATATCCTTTTGACAGTAACAACATATTTTTAACCCTTTTTTGAATTCTTCCAAACAGCCTGAATTGCAAAATTGACGTATATCACAACCGAATCTTACGCAATATTTCCCTAAACTCGTATGTTGAACATCATTATTACAGTTAGCACATTTAGACCCGATTTTATTTTGATACTTTCCGAGGCAAACTTCATTGCAAAAATCCATTGCTTCCCAGGTAAGTAGTTTTTCTTCATTTGTTAGTAACAAATGACATTGCACACACACGCGCATAAAAGTTCGTTCCCTCTCTTCGCGTGCCGCTTTAACCATTGCCGGCGTTTTCGCTTGTATTTTATATGCTTCATCTAAATATTTATCTGTCGCATTACTTATAACTTTTAATTTAAGAAGAGGAGGATTAGGTCGAGCTGGTTTCGCCTGGGGTTGGTTGCGTGTGACTCTTTTCTTTTTTAACAAGTACCGTCCATTTTCTTTTGTGTTTAAGTTTCTTAGACAATTCTGTTCACATATCACTAATGATATTCCATATCGGTATAAAGAATACATGCAACTTTTTGTTTCATTACAAACACAACAGGTCCCTTCTGTAGGTGTCCTTTCTTCGACGGTTATTCTTCTTCGTTTGAGTGTATAACAGTCTTTCTCATCAGCCATCATACTATGCAAGCATTCGAGTGAACAATAATTTGTATCATCGCCATCAAAGTTGTAATAAAAGTAACAACTTTTTTTCTCTTCACACTCTGAACATGTTAGCAACCTAGGTGCAATTTCTACAACCATATATTTCTTACTCACTAGAACATACAGTCCTGGATTTTTTTCTTGAAAATTTTTTACACATGTCATTTCACATAAATAATTATATCCATCTTCTTTGCTACTGTATCTATATTGACACGGTCGCTCTGTATTGCACTGAGTACAAGTAGCATCAACGGGACTTATTTGCTGTATGGAATTGGGTGCATTGGCTTCAGATTCTGTAGATTCCTCATGTTCATTTTCTTTATCTGTAATGTAGATAAGCAAATATTATGAATTGGAGAGACTTTTTTCTTTTAATTTTAGATATGGTATTTTATCTAATTTACACAGTATCTGGATTCCTATTTCTATATATTGTTAGATATTACACTGTTACTAGTATTGAAAACATACCGCCTCCGTTTTCCTGTGATACATCTTCAGTACTAACATCCGCTTCAACGACTTCACTGATATCCTCTGCAAGAGCAGGCTCTTCTGATATACTTTCAGTAGCTTCTGGTATTTCTGCTTCAGTTTCTTCTTTCGGAACTGCTGATTCTGCTGCGAGTGCTGCTTCTGTAATGTTTCATTTTTGGCTATAGTTAATTATTCTATTGGAGTGAATCATAAGTAAAAATATTGTTATTGGTTTCAGTAACATTAAGATATTCATTTGAATTATAGAATTTCATTGCATTGGCTGTATATTCTGTGCCTGAACATAAAATTCGTAAAAAAACAGCAAACATTCTACTTTCCAAAATAAGAATATACCTTCATCACGTTTTCTTTTCTCTGCCAATGCTTTTTCAGCTGCAGCTTTATCAGCTTCGGAAATCTCTCTTTCCGTGTCGGGTAAGAGACAGACTTCTTCATCAGCACCTGGTTGATCCACTATCTCCGTAATACTTTCATCCTCTGTAAAATTTTTAAACTTCAACCTTAGTAAATTTTAAACCGTTAGTTTTATTTAACATTAAATTAGAATATTGATTAAATGTTTGTTAATTGATATGATATGCAGGACGTAAATAAAACTTAAGTATTCGTAGTACTTTTGTATCTGCAACAATACATATTAATACATTAAAGATTTTTTTTTTTTTTGATTATATGTATATATACATTTCAATGTTTTAACAGAATAACAAATGTTAAATAATTTCTTATCTTAAAAATATGGTATTGACTATGATATTTATTATCACCTGGTGCATGCTCATCATCAATGTCATCATCATGTCCAATTTCACCAAGAGTTTGGTCAGCATTATGGTCGTCATCATCGTCATCGATTGTACATGCTGCTGCATCGACTTGAGTGGTGGTTTCTGTTGTTGTTTCTGTACGATCTTTAAGAAGTGCATCAAAGGGATCTAAGGCCTGTAGAATCATTTTTTTTTATAATATTGCACCATATAATAAGCATAACATTATCAGTTTGAAATTCTTCAATGATCAAGTGAAACTGACTTAATCAAAATTATCAAAAGTTATGACTATATGAAATCTTGATTAGAAATTAATTCATTTTATTACATACCTGAGTGTGATCTTCTTGTTGCTCTTCTAAAGAACAATTTGGTGCTGTCTCAAACTCTGGTTTTCTAACTTCTATTTTATCATCATCTTCCTCTCTATTTTCACTATTTTGTTCTTCACTGGTTGTTTCTTTTTGAGGTTCATGTACATTTTCTTTATCAAAAGATTCAGGAACATGTGAAGATTCCAAAGACTCTAGTGCTGTTTCTGTTTTTAATTCTTCAATTACATTTTCTTGGCTTTCCTTTACTGGTTTTTCTTCTTTAAGGATATCTTCTTTAATAACAGGAGCTTCTTCAGAAGAATTTTCTGTTTCTTTATTTTCAGATATATTTTCTTTTCTTTCTTCTTCTGTAATAGTTAAAATGTACATTAGATAATATACAAATTTTAATTTTATTATAATTACCAATATTGTCATAATGATCCTGAATTTATTTTAAATAATATATAGAATGCTTGGACAACATTACTCATGTTAAGCTTACATGATATATACTTATTTCAGACAGTTAGCCACATTGTGTAACAGTAATGCTTATTGGTCTTAGTGCTGTAAAATAAAATTGTAAAGCCTACTTTCCTCAATAAGCAAACTATTTAATGTAAGACTAGTTATTCAATTTTGCTCACAGTTTCTAAGCTTAGCTTGTTTAACAGCACCGTCCAAACTTACATTATAAATATAATCTCATTTTTATGTCCATTATTATTAACTTTTACAAATAGTATATTTTTGTTATTGTGTCAAAAAATTATAATATAACAGAATAAAAATAGTTACCTTACAGTTTTCTTTGACCCAGTTCTTTATAGTATTTGCCCTAAATTTTTGTTAATTTTACTTGACAATTTATAATTTAATTGTAATTGAAGTTGAACTATTTTTATAATGTAAACTAATAAATAATAACAATAAATGATTGCAAGGCATATATATTTAATTACTATCAATTATTTAATTAATATGATTACACTGTTTTACAACACTACAATTTTATAATAATTAACAAATTTACATATCAGCTCTCACACTATATTTTTGAAATTAATACCAATCTATACTAATATTATAAAGAGGAAAGATTTGTTTTTTTGTTTGTTCCACTTTAAACAATCCGGATCAGACTTTTCATTTAGAAGTTATAACAGGTATAAAATTCTCTCAGTAAGAAAAATGTCGCAGTTTGAACAAACTGTAACTGTCCTACATTTACAGCCTTATTTATAAACGTAGCTTAGTTACTGGTTAGCTAAACACTGATTTGTCTCTTTCTGTCATTATTGATTTGACATACGAAAGAAGAAGACAAAATATTGTTTAACTAATAACCAGTTAAATAAAGTTTATGAATAAGGCAGTTAGTCTATTACCAAATACTAATTTATGTTAAATAATAGTTTTAAAATTTTCAAGGACGTAGTCGCGGGCAAATTACTTGTCTAATATAAGAAAGAATGTGTACAATATATTTTAATTTATGTACATTTATAAGAATTCCTTATTTAATATCTCGTTAGCTGAGTACCTAACGAAGTACCCGAGTACATATGTGGCGACCATTTTTATGTATCACTTGTCATTGACATTGTCTTTTTGAAAATAAAGATTATTTAAAGCTAAATCTGTTTTCATACAAATAGGTAGGTAATTCAAGCAATTGTACAGTTTAACATTTTAAGATGAATCTTATCCATAGCATTTATTATTTTATTAGAAAAAAAATCTTTTACACTGCTTACAGTGAAATGGCAGTGGCCCAAAGTCATGTCCAATAAAGAAATAGCATTATGCCTACTAAAATGCTACATAATGCTATGCATTGGACTTTCCAATTCAGTACAATGCAAGCACTAATACTTTGTTTAATTAGAACAGTACCCCACTGTACTAAAATAATATTAAAATATTAGTAAATTCCTTAAATAGGGATTGCTATTGTTTTTAAAAATGGTTAAATGAATTTCAAATTTTAATTGTTTCTTAATCCATGTTTAAAGAGAGTTGCGTAAAGGAGGTTTAGCCGCTTTTTGGTGTGATAAAAATCCAGTAATATAATCACTGAAAATCTACATTTTAAAACACATTTTGAGTCGAAAAAATAAAGCTCGACTTGGGGGTCCCCCAACTGCTCAATTTTTTTTAGTATTTGATATCTCTAATCAGCTCATAGTTAAAACCTAAATATGATATATAAAATGATGTTTCATTTTGAACATAAAAAGTTAATAGCTTAGTGAGTAACAGCATTTTAATAGAATATATTAGTTGGGTTACTTTTATTATATATTATTTTATTTAATATAATTATAACTGATTTGTTTCCAAACTAAATAAAAACATCTTACAATTTAATAACTTTATACTTAGTACATTACTTAATAATGTATTTATAAGTAATATTATATTATACTTTATTGACATACCTTTTTCTGTGCTATCCACTTCATCAGTAACATCCTTTGATATATTCACATCTTTTTCTACACTATTTTCACAATGATCACTACTCTCTTTTTTTTGTATTTCATGGTCAACATGATTCTGTATATCACTAATAGGGTCACTATTTAAATTACTAGAACTTTGTATATCACTAATTTTATCACCACTGTCAGTTACTTCAGCCTCAGCACTTGCAGTCACTTCCGCGATGTCAACATTTTCTGACAATTTATCTTCTTTATCTTCTGCACTTGATGTTTCATCTTGTTTTTCTAAATCTTTACCCGGCAATTTATCTTGCTCCACCTCGCCAGGACTATCTGATACTTCTTTATCATCCATTCTTTTACTTCTATTGCACCGGCAGCGCAAATGAGATGATTAAAAACATCTGAAACCGGTAGGAGATCGAACAGTTACCATCATTTCGTAATAATCATGTTTGTTATATATTTGCCGCACCCGGCAACATTTTAGGTTATGGATGCTACAAGATTCTCATTAGTGAATAAGAAAACAAAACAAAATACAGCTTTTTGTTCCTGTATAGTATTTAGATCATATTGCTAGGAAGATTAATGCAATTACACTAGTTTTTTAATAAAATTATTGAATTTCTAATGTAGTTGACGCCAAAGACGAAATTCAAGCGATATATCCCGCGCTTATTCATTTTAGCTCATAAAAAAACAATTTTGCATTATAAAATAATTATATTAGCATTGCTTAATAATTAACGCATTGGTAGCATAAAATACAAGTTTGAAATAATTATAGCTTCCAAATAAAACTTTTGTAAGGATATGGTTCTTTGTAAATGGATAAAAATGAAAGGTCATTTCGATTCGTAAACGTAAAAATAGATATTTGAAACCAGATGCAATTTAGTATGATTCATGTATGGAGAAGATTTAAAAGTTAAAATAACATAACAATACTTACGAAGATAAAATATTTAACAAATCACTTGAAAGCCACAACAAACGACCACCATTTTGGAATCAGCCTGTGCTGCAATTTGTTGCGGATGTGAAGGGTCTTACCAACTGAATAACTACATACTACCTTGATGTTATATTTTATTTGTTTTTTTTTTTTTCAACTGAAAATCATATATTTTGATAAGCTTAATAATTACAGTTGTATAAATGCAAAATAAGTTGGCTAACGCATTTCACAGAATAAAAAGTAATCAATGGATAGCATAGGGCGAATAAATCCCTTAGATAATGTTGGTACAATACAATACGACAACGATTATATCATATATTAGTGATGTTCATCACGACATACTTAAGAATATCGAGTATAGAAATTAATAAAAAAATCTTGATTATAAAAGTTGAGTATAAACGTAAAACCACGAATTCACTTATAAATGAAAACCAAAATTTAAAAAATAATAAAATACATACATATTGATAAAACAGTTAACTAATGTGAAAATTAGATTAAGAAAGAGATTTTCACCAATTTTTTTTTATGTAAAAAATTGACTAATAGATTAGCAATATGTTTATTAAAAGTTTTACCCATCACAAAACGTTATTATATGTTCGAAATAAAAAATAAAACTCCTGTTCTAAAAAATAACTTTCATATTCATTTCTTAACAGTATATAATAAAACTATATTATACAACAACACTCACTAGTCAGAAACACGCCGTTAAAGAAGTGAAGATTCAATAATATTTACCATTAATTCATAATGATAAAAATTCAATTTTATAAGGATTTTCAGTGTATAATTCGTATTCAACAAAATAATAAAGACAAAGCTTACTTTAGTGTTTTCAAATTACCTATCCAGGTAGGATAGGTAATCCTACCTATCTTTTAAATTTGAATGCGTCATTTGATTGTTTTACCAGTTAGTTTTCAATTTCAAATTCTTACTTAAAAATTTATTTGTTTCACTATTGGTCATTTACTGTTTATACTACTTTTGTATTGGTCATTTTAATGTCATAAATTCTTATTGCTTTCTTGATTGGATATAAATAAAATATTGATAGTAGTCACTAGTCAAAATGTCCTGGCTTATTATGGCGGGTTCGTGTTTTTTCAAGCTCAAATACGAAATGAGTAGTAATGTGCGCCGCTGGGGCGGCGACATTGACAGCGATTTGTCGAATATTCTCGTTCGCCATTTTGTGAATGTTATGGAATTTCGTGTTAAGTAATCAAGACGAACACACCCTGAAGAGTTTGGAATTTAGCGTGAGTGATACTTTGTATATTACCTTACCGGGACTAATTCAAACCGAAATAATCATAATTCTTGTGTGATAGTTGTCTAGAGATCGATCACGATTATTAGATTCTTTTTTGTTTTCACGACGCTTTGAAAAACTATCCATGGTTTCAGCTTAGTTATGAGACAAGACTATACTTCTCTTATGGTTTCAGAAGTTGAGATGTCTGAAAAGTCTATGGTGAAAAAGACAATATTAAAGCGTCATGAAGTTGCAAGACCTATACACATTCAGCGACTGGAGGCCGCCTTAGATATCAGGCCATTCGTGAGCCAAGTTGAGAGAATACTAAACTCTGATGGCGGCAGTGATAGCGATGATGATTCCGATAGCAAGTCCATGGTCAATGAGATGTCAAAAGGTGATCAGGACATGCATGGTGTTGTGACCACCAAACAAGGTATGTTGTCTTATCAATAATGCTTGGTAGGGAATTGTCGATTTTCCATATTCGATAGTGCCAATTTCTATGAGCTGAGTTAAATAGCCATCATATAATTTATAGAATATAATGGTCATTTTCATACATTTTAAAGTATGAAATTCATACGGGATGTATGAATGTCATACTTTTCAGTTCCTCAAAACCTAAATTAGACATATACTTTTTTTGAGTAAAAAAAAGTAAGAACAAGTAGTTTTGAGTAGTCACATTATAAGGTCAATTCGAATGTAAAGCTACAATTGGTTCAGATTGTAGATCTACTGGGAAGGACTGGCAAGAAGCTCAGTAGTTACTATTTTTCATCAATAATGAAATAAGAAAATCAAAATAATAAAATACATATAATGTACAAAAAATACACTTGTCATTTTCAATCTTAGATCAAATATATAAACATCAACAAATATTAACTGCAAGCTCTTTTATCATTTATATAAACCTGTAAAGTATAATAAGTAATAAGGATTTTTTTTTTTTAGTTATTGGTTAATGTATGTTATTACGGCTCTTATAAGATTGCTTCTATATACTTCTATAAGTAGTACTGCATATTATCTTATACTTTTAAAAGATAAATGAAACAATTTCATTATGTACTATCAAGTAGACATTGTATTCACTGTCTGTACTTTAAGACTTGCCTTTCAAAAAATTATTCAAAATTATTAAAAGTTTGTGAAAACATGTTCTCCATAATATTAAATGTCGGCTTTCCATCTTTATCTGGTTTATAGTGATAAAGGAAATTTTGTAGTACGTATCAACTATCAACTTGTAAAACTGCTGGTCATACACTAGAACTCTCTTTGGTCCTGTTGGATTGCTATGCTATTGGATTACGAGTGACACACAAGAAACATAATATCTTCTGCACAGTTTAGTGGTTAATGGCCACCATGACCAAAATTGCTAATCAATATAAAAATACTCAATATAATCACATGGTGGTAGAGCTTTGTGCAAGCTCATCTGGGTTGTATTCCGGTTTGAAGGGTGAGTGACCCAGTGTAATTACAGGCACAAGGGACATAACATCTTAGTTCACAAGGTTGGTGGCGCATTGCCGATGTTAGTGATGGTTAACATCTCTTACAATGTCTATGGGTGTTGGTGATCACTTACCATCAGGTGGCCCATATGCTTGTCCGCCTACGTATGCTATAAAAAAAAATAAAAAAAATAAAAGATGAATGTCAAAAAGCTCTACTGCATTACAATTATGTCTATTTAAACAATTTGTTCATAGTAAAAACCTAATAAGTGTTGTATTTTTTTGTTAAACAGAGAGACAAAGTGATCGCCTAAGATTATATAACTTGGCATCAGTTGGGGAAGAGCGTCAGTGGCTTCGGGATGTTCTACTATCATCAGAATCAGAAATAAGCAGCGACGATGACAGTCCTGCTGCTAAAGAGCAAAGAATAAAAAGATTGCTCAAAGAAAGACATTTCCATAATAAATATGCTAAGGATTATTATAAGGACCAAGGGGTATGTACACTGATTTCGTTCACTTTTAATTTATTAATAATTGTGTTAATTTGTTATTTTCAAGATAATGAAATAGTTATTATATTAAAAAACGAATTAATAGTAATTGGTTGTGACTAATTGTGATTATTGTTATGTTGTTTAACAGAATTCCCGCTACATGTACTATGGTGCTGGGCTACTTTCAACTATCGATCGTTACCCTGAACGTCGAATTAGTCGGCCTATGCCTACTCCTAGTAGAGGTCGAAGAGGTCGTCCAGCGGAGCGTGGTTCTTCGAGAGGTATGCCGAAAGCTAAAAGGGGTCGTGTTAGAGAAAACCGCGGCTTTAATGACAGTAGTGATGTAGTAAGTATTACTAGCTAATTTTACCATTAGGTTAAAGAAGTGTATGACTTTGACAAATTAATAATTATAAAAAAATCTTTTAGCCAGATGGTATTGATTGGGAAGATCAACTCAGAAATATTAAGGAAGAAAATGATACTGATGAATTTACCAGTACAGAAAAGCTAGGAGTCAGGTTAAATGAAATATTTATCTAAGAAACACTTGTGACAATTTGTATGTGTTAATTTTTATTAAAAATAGTGTTTTTTTTTTTATAGAGGTCGTAAAAAATTAGCTTCTCTCAAAAGTCCCGAAGCATTAACCGCTCGTCGAAGGCGACACTGGCAACTTCTAGTCAAGAAAGAACTGGGTAAAGTTCAAAGGGCACGAACAGCGACGCATCGAGAGTTGATGCTTCAAAGAAAACGATTGGCTACCCTCTGTTGTAAACATTGGAGGCATGTAGCGATGCAGGTTGGTGATATATTTGCAAAAACATGACTTACTTATTTAGATAAAATGTCTAAAAACTCTAGTAGAATTTTGATTAGTGTAAAGTTTGAGGTGATAATAATATTGATGATGTCTTCCTGACCGATGTTATCAATGTTAAGAGACTTTAGCCAACTGTGCAAGATATATAATAGTGCAAAAGTGTGAGCGCAAACACTAGCTGCACCGTCTATTCCCTCAATATAAACCAATGGGATGCCAATCCAACATGACTGGAAAGAGTTAAGTGGTAGGACCAGTGGCTGTGTATGAACACTTCCAAATTTCAGACTCTGCACACTGAGATTCCATGACAGAATAACCCAATAACCAGAATAACCTAATATCTAGCCTCTAGACAACGAGGCAGACATTGTCGTGCGTATTAAAGATAGATCACTAGCACCCAGTGTGGGGATACCATTTGCCGCATCTTTTGCATTTGATTACAATAAAAGAGTACTCTTATTACACACTCTTATATTGAATAACACTAAGTGTAAGTGACAGTAACATGAACAATATGGAAAAAAAACGGGTAAAACACCCAGACTCAGTGGTAGAGCTTTGTGGAACCTCGTCTGGGTAGGTGCCAGCCACTCATTAGATATTCTATAGGGTTTTCCATTAAGGGCGCTTGATCTTTGAAATGCAAAAAAAAATACATGTAGGAGAGATATTTGCGAATTTTTTTTTTATTTGGAAGGTCTATCGACCCCATTATGTATGAAATATGACATCATTCAAATGACCGCCACGGCTTCGGTTGGTGGCGCGCACACGAAAGGTCCAATTTTCGATGACTCTGGCGCACAAATCGGGCTGTATTTGATCGATGGCGTGGCGTATGTTGACTTTGAGGGCATCGGTGGTTTGCGGCTTGTTGGCATAGACCTGCGACTTAAGAAAACCCCACAAGAAAAAGTCCAGCGGGGTCAAATCGCACGATATCGGTGGCCAGTTCACGTCGCCTCCGCGCGAGATGACCATGTCCAGAAATTGCTCGTACAGAACTTCCATCGTAGCGTGTGCTGTGTGGCACGTAGCGCCGTCCTGTTGAAACCACATGTTGTCCAGATCCATATTCTCGATTTCAGGCCAAAAGAAGTTGGTTATCATCGACCGGTATCGCTCACCATTGACGGTGACGGCCACACCATTATCGTTTTCGATAAAATACGGACCAATCACGCCTCCGGCCCAAAATCCGCACCAAACAGTCACTTTCTGCGGGTGCATTGCCACTTGGTGAACCTCGTGTGGATTGGTCTCGTCCCAAATACGGCAATTTTGCTTGTTGACATAGCCATTCATCCAAAAATGCGCCTCGTCGCTGAAGATGATTTTTTTGCCAAAATCGGCGTCAACTTCCAACTGCTCTAATGCCCAGTCAGCGAACACACGGCGCTGTCTATGGTCATTAACCTTGAGCTCTTGGGTCAGCTGGATCTTGTACGGGTGCAGGCTCAAGTCACAACGCAAAATTCGCCAAGTTGTCGTCTGCGAAAGGCCGAGTTCCTGTGCGCGACGCGGAATTGACTGCCTCGGGTTTTCGAGGACACTGTCGCGCACAGCGGCGATATTCTCGGCAGATCTCGCGTTACGTCGACGGATAGTCGACTCGGCAGGACGATCATCGCGACCGTAAAACGGGCGAAGTGCGCGGAACGTTGCTCGAACTGAAGACCCATTTTCATAAAACAATTTTATGATTTGCACGTGCTGCTCGACACTGTAACCTGCCATGGTGGTTTGGGAGGACGGAATGAATATAACACACTGCATTTGACAGCTGTCACTCAAACAACATGGCCGCAATCAGCTATCAAAGTTCAAGCGTCCCTATTGGAAAACCCTATACCTCAAAACAGCAGTACTTTGTATTGTTGTGTTCTGGTTTGAAGGGTGAGTGAGCCAGTGTAAATACAGGCACAAGGGACATAACATCTTAGTTAGATGGTTAACATTTCTTACGATGCCATTGTCTATGGGTATTGGTGACCACTTACCATCAGGTGGCCATATGGGTTCGTCCGTCTACCTATACAATAAAAAAAAAGATAAACTTGCACAAAGCTCTACCACCGAGAAAATATATCATATTAATGGTGAACACTATTTTAACGCCACCTGTGAATTGCCGAACCTGCCAAAGTGCCCCCCCCCCCCTATCCCGCCACTGTGTAATACGCACAACTGACCAATGTATAGTATAGAATGTTCCTCTTCACAGTCCCAAAAGAACATGAAGGAAACGGTCTGGCGATGTAAGCGTTTGAGTCGTGAGATGCAAGCTTACTGGAGGCGATACGACCGCGCCGAGCGAGAGACGCGACGACGCATGGAACGGGAGGCTGAAGAACAACGGAAGGTATTATAATTAATTCTATACTATATTCTATCCTAAGATTCTCAACAATGATTAATGAAATACTTAATGAAAACTTTCAAAACTAGAATATAAGAAACTAAATTAAAAATTTACAGATGGATGTTGAATTGATGGAAGCCAAACGACAACGTCGGAAGCTAAACTTCCTCATTACTCAGACAGAATTGTATGCTCACTTTATGCAACGGAAATTGAATGCAGAGGATGCGGAAGATGGAGATGACAATGCTGATATGATACTGAAGCAATTAGACGAGGATCGAGACCCTAGGCTAGCTGCTATTGATAATTATGACTGGTATGTGAAATCACATATTGTTTTGCAAACATTATAATGATATTTTTTAAACTCTGGCTAATTGGAAAACAGAATAATTTTATTGGTCTATTATTGCCAGAAAATAGAAATTGCAATACACTCAGTTTGAATAATTTTGCTTTATTTAATTATTTCGAATTCATAACAGATACATAAAAATAATATATTCTAATTTAAATAGAGGCCGTTAAAATGTTTTGAAACGAGCAATATTTTTTCAGCGAAGCGATGAAAGCCCGCGCGTCGAAGAACGCTCTGGAAGCGTTCCAGGCGGAGCGCGCGCGCACGCTGGCGCTCGACGCGGCCGACGGCGAGCGCGAGCGGCGCGGCGACCACGACCAGCCCGCCATCTTCCGCGGGACGCTCAAGGGCTACCAGCTCAAGGGCATGAACTGGCTCGCCAACCTCTACGACCAGGTAGCTCACGTGCCATTGGAGCTTCATGTGTTGGAGACATAAACATTACTAAATTAGTTCAGTTTGTTGGTCTGTCTTATGCATATAGTATTATGTTAACTGTGAAAGTTTAATTTAGTTAATTGTTCCAATAATAATTAGCCAAGGCCTCTTATTAACGTTCATGACGCTAATTCACTGCGAGTGAGTACGATGACTTATATAAAATGACGTGTTAGTTTATTTAAACTACCAATTGTATTGTAAACATGTATCAAACTTTCTACTCAAATTTTTAAAATATTAATTACTGTAGTATTTCTATTAAGAAAATATAACATCTCATTTAGATTTTTTTATTTATTCGAATATTAGCATGTGTTTATATATTCTACAGATAAATAATCAGTAAGTGGTCACCAACGCCCATAGACAATGGCATTGTAAGAAATGTTAACCATCACTTACATAGACATTGCGCTACCAACCTTGGGAACTAAGATGTTATGTCCCTTGTGCCTGCAATTACACTGGCTCACTCACCCTTCAAACCAGAATACAACAATACAAAGTACTGCTGTTTTGCGGTAGAATATCTGATGAGTGGGTGGTATCTACCCAGACGACCTAGCACAAAGCTCTACCACCGAGGGCCGATAGGGGGATATGAACAATTATCTACTTTATGAAAATATGTACATACTTATACAAATGTAATAGCCTCTGCAACCATGTGGCCATTAGTCCTGTGCTTGAATTCTTTCCGTTCGTGTCTGAAATCCCTTACCATTGTATTATGAGTGCGTGCGTACACAGGCCCGCACTATAATTTAGTCTGCGCAGCCGGCTAGTCTCGCGTGAGAATGGTCTCTGTAGTCGAAATCGGTCAAGAGGTCTAATGTCGCATCTTCAGCCGTAACCCAATAGTATGCTAATGTTGTATATATCGTATCTAAAAGGGCATCAGCGGTATCCTGGCAGACGAGATGGGTCTGGGTAAGACGGTGCAGTGCATCGCGTTCCTGTGTCACGTGGCGGAGCGGCTTGGCGTGTGGGGGCCCTTCCTCGTCGTGTCGCCCGCCTCCACGTTGCACAACTGGCAGCAGGAGATGCAGCGCTTCGTGCCGGATTTTAAAGTGGTCGGTATTCAACCGCCTTTGGTGGTTTCCCTCGAGTACATGGGTTGATTTCGTTTGGTAGAATTTGCATTATTTAACCACAGGTTACAAATTACCTGGTAGCCTGGCCTTGTAAAATGCCATCAAACAGTGAGGCAAAAGATATGATGTTTCTAATAAACTATCATATAGAAGCTTTAATTTTATCCAGTAAGTTGGTACATTCACATTTAGAACCGATTGTAACTTTATAACCTGTATCTTATCAAGAGTAATAGAATGACAGACCAATGATTTATAGAATGACAGACCAATGATTTATAGAATGACAGACCAATGATTTATAGAATGACAGACTGAAAATATGAGTTGAGTGAAAGTGATTTGAAACGATAAATATTTTACAGGTACCGTACTGGGGTAGTCCAAGCGAGCGTAAAATCCTCCGTCAATTTTGGGAACGTAAAGACTTACATACGCGTCAAGCGGCGTTCCACGTAGTGGTCACGTCGTACCAGATAGTCGTGTCCGACTTGAAATATTTGAACCGCGTGTCTTGGCAGTACATGATATTGGACGAGGCTCAAGCGATAAAAAGTTCTGCTAGTATGAGATGGAAGTTACTGCTCGGATTTAGTTGCAGGAATCGACTTTTATTGTCTGGTGAGTCAAATTTGTTTGTGTATTTTAGATAAATATTAAATGTATAACATATAATGTTAAATTGATAGTGCTACTTTATAAACAGCACAGAGCCAGCTCAACCTTGAATTAAATTAATTTATTTAAAAAAAAATTAATGGCACTTATTATTTATTCCTATCGCGAAACAGTTCAACTTGTTATATTACTGTGCTTTGATAGGAATGGTTAGTGAGTCAGTGTGCGATATTTTAGATGCAAATGACGTAACACTCAAGATGTTATATAATAAAATAGAATAGTTAATATCGAAATGGACCGCCATGGGAAAAAACCAAGGCACTCTATTCTTACAGTGCCCATGACGGCCACTTATAGTAAATCAGATGACCCATTCCTTCGTTTGCATTTTTATAAATAATAAAACAATAATCTTAAGAATTGATAATATAATTTCATTAAACTTAACATTTATCATATTTAACCCCTGTTATTTTTATTAGGTACTCCTATCCAGAATAGTATGGCTGAGCTGTGGGCTCTGTTGCATTTCATAATGCCGACGTTGTTCGACTCACACGACGAGTTCAACGAGTGGTTCTCCAAGGACATTGAGAGTCACGCTGAAAACAAAACAACTATTGACGAGAGTTAGTTTTTTTTATATTTACGGGTATTTTTTTTTTTACCTTGGCAACACTAATCATATTTATTTACTTTTAAACTAAAATCACACGTAATATTTTTTTTATATATCGATACTGTAAATCAAAAGGAACATCTTTTTTCAGAGCATTTATCCAGATTACATATGATTTTAAAACCGTTTATGTTGCGACGTATCAAGAAGGATGTAGAGAATGAGTTGTCGGACAAGATTGAGATTATGGTTCACTGCCCCCTAACTATAAGACAAAAATTATTATATATAGGTAAGGTATTTATTTCTTATTTATTGAATATTGAATTATCACGAATCGATAAATACTACGATAGTTCTTTTATTACTAGATTTCATAATCAATTTTCATTTCAGCTCTTAAGAAAAAAATAAAAATAGAAGAATTATTACATTATTCAGTTGGCGCTGAATCAGGTCACAATGTAGATAAAAATTTTACATCGAATCTCATGAATTTAGTTATGCAATTTAGAAAGGTAATATTAAAAAATTTAAATTTTTTACTGTCCTTACATGTACAATAACAAATAAATGTAAATGTAATGTACATTTATTTGTTATTGTAATGTAAATGTAATGTACATTTACATTTATTTCAACTGCTATGAAAATAAAACAGTTAAAATACAATAATTTCTTCTAAAATTATAAGTTGAAATAAATGTAAATGTAATGTACATTTACATTTATTTCAACTGCTATGAAAATAAAACAGTTAAAATACAATAATTTCTTCTAAAATTATATATTCACATCCATACATATTGTAACCATAAACATTTCTTTATATGATATTGTTCTACCTAAAAGTTGTCTCAACGAGAGATATTTCTGTTTTCCTTGGTTTTACTTTTTTTTTTGGTTTTTAATAATTTAATATAAAATGTATATATTACATGTTTAGTAAGTAGAAAGTTACAATAACGCATGAAATATAATGTAAGATTTATGACAATAACATTACTGTTTACACAGATGCAAGTCTCTTGTCACTCAGAGAGGCAAAGTTAAAATGTTTGGATATAAAAAAAAAGTTAAATCATTATGTTACCATTAGGTATGCAATCACCCGGAATTATTTGAAAGGCGAGACGTGAGATCACCATTCGCTATGCAAGTGGATGATTATCATCTGCCGAAGTTAATAGCTGAAGATGGTATTCTATTGCGATCGATACCATCGAGACGACATATTCTGTACAACAAATTGTCGATTTTAACACCTGAATATGTGCACAGAAGTTATGATAGTGAGATTAGCAATATTTTTGCATTTACGCGGTTCATGGATCTGTCTCCGATGGAACTTTATAGGGTTATGGTGTGTGGATGGTTATATGCGTAAGTAACTTCGTTTTTATAGTATCAATACATTATTGTAAATTTTAATACCTCTGTATCAAATATCTATTATTATACATTTTTCTTTTTTTTCAGTATGCTTCATATTGAAAGTTGTTTAGAAAAATATGAAAAACTCCGACATAGACAGAATTGGTGGCGACGCGTTGAGGAGAGCTGTATCAAGCAAGAAGAGAGTGAGACGGAAGTATATGGCGATTACTTTGATAGAGTTAATAGCAAAGATATGTTGTTAATTTGTCCCGATGGCAATATATTGAAACGAAGAAAACATGACAGTCTACTTTGGAGGGAATTTCTATTCACTGATTCACTGTGGATTGAAGGTTAGTGAACATAATATTATTGCAGTCACCATGTATGATTTGTTGTGCCTATTTATTATGTTATTATGCTTACAAGATTAGTTATCATAGTCTATAAGTAAAGTTATTAATGTTTATAAAATTATCAGGGGGTCCGTTCTATGCGCACACAGAGCAAGTAGTACATTACATGCAGGAGACGATCGAGCATCGTGCCATGCGAACAAAGAACTTAAAGACTGAGGGACAGGTAGGTTTGAAAAACATCAATAATAACATATTTTGTCTGACATCATGCCTTTAAAGCTGAATTCAAAAATTCTTATCATTTTAGCCTGAGATGTTAAGCGAAATAAAAACTGAAGAAGGAGGCGTGATACCAGTGGTGACACAACCAGTAGAGCTGCCAGAATTCGAACATGTGGAGCGACCACCTGTAGTCTATTTGGATGTGCCCACACCACTACCGGCGTTCTTGTACACCGCACAACAGAAGGTAATTTTATGTAGAATTCTCACTGAGTTGAAACCGGATTGTCCGGGTACTCCGTAAGGTCTAGATCTGCAATACATATTGTGTAATGTGTAGCATTTAAAACTGAGTTCAGTTTCAGTTGTATGTAAAAGGTATTAATAAAAAAATATAATTGTTTAACGCCGAAGTAATATCGGATCAAACGGTATATGAAACTAAGGACTTTCCATTGTTCACACAACTAAAATGCATTCGATCATTAGGATAATCACTTCCACACTGTATAATTTTACCAATCTAGACAGCGTGATCGACGAACGTATCAGATTCTATCGACGCCATCTAACGCCATTATACAATAATAGTAAGGTATGCTGTATCGAAGTTCGTTTTTTTTAACTCAGGTGAGCGCGTTCACCCGCGTCGCGTTCGCGTCGTCGCGCAGCTTCGCGCACCACGCGCGGCGCCACGAGCACGGCGACGGCGCGGCGGGCGCGCGCACGCTGGCGCGCCTCGTCGCCGCCGCGCGCCCGCCCGCCGGCTGGGCCTCGCTGCACGTGCCAGGTCACCCACCCCGAATTTTTATGGTATAGGTAGGCGGATGGGCATATGGGCCATCTGATGGTATGTGGTCACCGATACCCATAGACATTGGAATTGTAAGAGATGTCAACAATCGCTTACATCGCCAATGCGCCACCAACTTTGGGACCTAATATGTTATGTCCCTTGTGCCTGTAATTACACTGGCTCACTCACCCTTCAAACCGTTGCACAACAATAAAAAGTACGTTTAGTCGAATAAAGCTCTACCACCGAGTACCTTGTTCCTTCTAAACCAGCTGTGCTCGACCTGTGGCCCGCCCACCTTTTGTGGGGTCGGTATTTTAGATTTCAAAGGTTTTTATTTGAATTAAGCAACTGCTCGTGGCGGACAGAGCAAAGTGTTCGAAACGTCATAAAATGATAAAATAAATGTGAAAATGTACGCGAAAAATGTTTGACTCCCGCGACTCCATGACACATGTGTTTGTAGCCTCTATAAAGAAAAGGTTGAGTACCGCTGTTCTAGATAAAAATACAAATTACAATTCTATTGAAGGTTTATTGTCTGTCATTAAAATTACTATTAACTTGGTTCTAATAATGTTTTTATATGTGATTAGATAAGAACCAACTGGTGAGCGACGCGGGAAAACTGACGGTACTGGACTCGCTGCTGAAGAGGTTAAAGGAGCGTGGACATCGAGTACTTATATACAGCCAGATGACAAAGATGATCGATTTATTGGAGGTGTCTATTTTTTGTATCTAACACATAATAACGTTTCAGTTATTAAGTGTTTAAAAAAAAAAAAGTATTATTTACAGTCAGTCAATTTTTATCTATTTTAATCAAAGTGTATGTTGCCAGTTTAAAAGCCTCTTTATTCGAACTTAACTTTATTTGTTCGTTTTAAAACATTTATTTAAATTTTAGTAAGTATAATAAATATTTTTTCATTAATTTTCAATTACAGGAATACATGTGGCATCGTAAACATAAATACATGCGGTTAGACGGTTCAAGTAAAATTTCAGCTCGACGAGACATGGTAGCTGACTTTCAGGCAAGTAACTATTAAGACAACTACATTTTATATAATGTATTTTTAAAATAAGACCTTTATCATTTACATAAATGAGGAAAGAAATAATGGCATAAAATCAGTAGTTAGACGTTGATATTGATTGTGCATTAATTTACAATTCTATCTGGCATGGAATTTAACGAATACTATTCAATAATCAACTAATCCATGCATAATTACTTTCAATATAATTTGTTTCGAATTACTTTCGATTTGAATATTACTACATTTGATATTTATTTCATTGATTACAGGCTCGCGCTGATATTTTCGTGTTTCTGCTATCGACGCGTGCCGGTGGACTGGGCATCAATCTCACTGCTGCGGACACTGTGAGTGACGAGGCTGGCTACTAGCCTAATTTTAAATGTACCTATTTTGTTTTATTTACGCATATAGTATTCGTGTGAAGCAGACAGAAACCGTACATCAAATCAGCCGCTTTATTTTTATGAGGCTAAAAGTATGTTTACACTTTTATACATGTATATAATGTACCTTTTTATAAGTAGATTGCATATAGTGACTTATAACAACTTATGTTTGATAGAATTAGAAATGCGATACAATTACGTAATATTGGTCATAAATATCCAATAAAAAATAACAAGATTCCATTTTGTTGATTATTAACGTTAACATTTTTCGTAGGTGATATTTTACGACTCCGACTGGAACCCAACCGTAGACCAGCAGGCAATGGACCGTGCTCACCGCTTGGGCCAAACGAAGCAAGTCACAGTTTACAGACTAATTTGTAAGGGAACGATAGAAGAACGGATTATGCAACGGGCAAGGGAAAAGAGTGAAGTGAGCTATCTAATAACATATAATATTGTTAATATTATAGTCGATAGGCTAGTTATATACTTAATTTTTTATAACATCGGTAGGCGGACGAGCATATGGGCCACCTGATGGTGGTCACCAACGCCCATAGACATTGGTATTGTAAGAGATGTTAACCATCGCTTACATCGCCAATGCGCCACCAACCTTGGGAACTAAGATGTTATGTCCCTTGTGCCTGTAATTACACTGGCTCACTCACCCTTCAAACCGACACAACAATTCAAAGTACTGCTGTTTTGGGGTAGAATATCTGATGAGTGGGTGGTATCTACCCAGACGAGTTTGCATAAAGTTCTACCACCAAGTAGAAGTTACTATTCCAGGTAAATGAATACGTCGGTGCGGAATCAATTATTACGGTCATACTTGAGCGTCATTATAATAACTCAATGATGTTTAAAACAATATTTAAAATCTATTTTATATAACAGCTAAGTTAATGTTATGATGTTTTCAGATTCAAAGGATGGTCATAAGTGGGGGTAACTTTAAGCCAGACACTCTCAAACCTAAAGAGGTCGTATCTCTCCTTTTAGACGATGAAGAAATTGAGTTAAAATGTGAGTTGATCTGTGGATTTTGTAAATTTAGAATAATTTATTCACGTAAGAATCTATCATGATTATTTAAATTTACAGATCGTCAAAAATCCGAAGAAAAAAAAATTATGGAAGAAAGGGAACGCAAAAGAAAAATGGGAATTCTACCGACAGTAAGAAACACATTCGATTACTATGGCACTTGTTTTTCATTTAATACTATTTTATATAAATGTATTTTTATGATAATTTTAAAAATATGAATGCAATTTTATAACTTTAGTGTTATTAAAGATAAAAGAATCGCGCTAAGAGTTTAAATAAATGGAACAAGAGCTGGTGAATGATGATATTAATTAATACTGAAATTCTTTCAGCAACCAGTTGTAGTAGAACCAAAACGTCCTCGGGAATCAGCTTCGGAGCCGGGCAGTCCGCTGCAAGTGGATGACGACAGTGACCATCTCGTCGTAGACGCTTCACCGCAGCCTTTGCGTGAGTGGACAATATATATCTTCCTTATTTACATAATTACCAAAAAGAAACTAAGGAAGTAATACAAAATTTGATATTTCAATTATTATATATATGTAATTAAAAATATGAAATGATTAATCTAAGCTTTTACTATAAATGATATCAAAAATATAATATTGGAATTTAAAAAAGAATGTTCACGAGACCGAATGCTTTTGTAAATTTTCATTCGCTTTTATATACACCTACTCCTTGTTACACCTGCCAGATTTGCTGATCTACAACTTGAATTATGTAAAATATGTATCGGAATATGAATATTTTGTAAATGTAACTCTGCTATGTTCGCAGCGTTCTCCCCGCCCGTGCGGCGCGCGACGCGGGGCGCCCGGCGCGGCCGGCCGCGCGGCTCGCGACACGCGCCCTCGCGCCCGCACACCGACAACGCGTCCGCCGTCGCCGCGGGTGAGCGCTGCCAGACGAGGGGATCCTTTCGGACATGCCCTCTATCGAGCATTCCGAATACAACATTATATTTGAAGGAATAACGTCTACGATTAGAACCGATTGATCTTTGTCTATTAATGTACTAATAGATATATCGACCTTCAATCTGCGCCGTACTAACTAATTCTTGTCGATCCTTTTTCAATCTAGCATTCGTTCCTTTGATGTCATGTGATCTTATTTAAAAATACACATATTTATAATTGTTTTTATTATAATTAATAATAAAAATATTTATTAGGATAATCAAGTGATCTGTATTTGTATAGGAATATGAAAATAAGAAAAAAAATATATAGAAGAAATGCGATTGGGTGAAAATATATGCTTAAAAATCAGGTGCAGCACTGCTCGAATCGGACGCGCCGCTGGAGGCGATCGAGGTGCCGGCGGGGGCCGAGATGCGCGGGCGGCGCGGGCCCGGCCGGCCCCGCCTGCGCGCCGCCACCCGCCCCGCGCGGCCCAGCCGCCGCGCGCGCCGCCCGCGCGAGCCGCTGCTGGTGCCGCTCGCGCCGCCGCCCTAGCCACACCAGACACCCCGTACACCCCGTACGAATATTTGATATTCTATGTCACGAATATGCGAAGTACATATAATAATACTCTTATAGCTGAAGTTTATTTGAAGTTTCATTTCTTTTGAAGTTTTATTTTTTTAATTAATATACATTGAATTAATAAATTACTTTGCTAACAAAATCGTTCGAATAGTTTATTGCATAATAGCCACTTTAATCTTTTCTATTTCACATTAAATTGATATTTACTATGTAAATTAAATGATATTTTATATATTTATAAGTTATAATGAGGATTAATATTAATGTAAACCCTTTTATAATCTATGATAATTTCTTGTTACAGGTAATGAACTCAAATGGAAAGAAACTAATGTGGTTTACTCATGAAACCCACCTGTGTTTGTATTAAATTAAATGATTGTATGATTTAATATTAAAACAATTATACCGTGGCGCAAATGTAAATTATACAACTTACATTAATATGACAATGTACAAAATGTGCTTTTACTTATAAAGTATTATGTGCAAAGTTTTAAAAACTTCGTACAATTTATTAATTATATATACTTCAAGTCAAATGTATATAAAAATGAAGTATTTTATATGTGAATGTAAATTTTTGCTTAGAAATGTATACAGGTTTTGAATGAAAAACAGTTTTTTTTTAAATATTTATTTAATAACTAATCACACTAAAGAAAATAATGAAATAATAACACAATAATTTTTCTACAAAACGAAAACATATATATAAGTTGTTAATCATAATAAAGAAAATTGAAACAATTAAAAATGTGATTAAATTATTTCAATAAGAAAAACGTTTTTTTTTTATTTTATATTTTGGCTTAACCAAGTTAGGTTTACCCAGAAACTGTTTCAAAAATCATTTTTTCAACAGAAAGAATAGTTTTTTTCTTTGTAATTTGATGATTTTGGTGACACAGTCATTACGCGGTCCGACAAAATGTTAATGTCCCATTTCTAACCAAAGGCTCAATAGTCTCAAGTTTTATTGCTTAATTTTCCGCGCCACTGAGTTGGTAGAATTTCATCCGACAAATGACTTTTTGTCATCTTTTTCTTGAACGCTGATAATGGATTATTTAGAAACAGATTTAAACCCATTTAAAATACAAACACAGATTTGAACCCGCAATGATACCCTTGCTTACTGGGTCATCTCGGTATTGAAACTAAGATCGATTAAGCGGCTTACAGTAGAGTGAAATGGCAGTGGCCCAAAGTCACGTCATATAACGAAATAGCGTTCATACTGTGCCTAAAAAATACGATGCGTTGGGCATTCGGTTTAGGAGATCGATATGAAGGAGGTAAAGATGCGTTTTGATATGACAAAAATAGAGTAATATAATAAATTAAAATCTAAATTTTAAAACACGGTTTGAGTCGGAAAAAGATCGCACTAAACTTCGTCCCTGACGGTGGTCCCCCGACCGCACAATTTTTTCTTCCTTCTGCTTGACTTTTCTCCATACATTAAGATATTCCCAACTAAAACGCGGTTACAATTTGTCGAATAATGCTTATATAGGATTACGACGTAATCCCGAAAAAAAATTTTAAATGTTTTAAACAATATCAAATGCAAAATAAAATACGAAATGTTAATGTACCAAACATTAACAACAAGTGACATAATGATATGAAAACACACCCTTGGAGTGAAACGATCGCCTCTTGCAATCGGTGTAGAAGTAAAGGTAAACAAACCGTAAATTTACAAATGGCATGCGATTAGCTAATTGTTCTGCTGTATTATGCTCTTAACAGTTCTTGATTAATTTGCCTTTATTTATAATACAGCATTATTGCACTTAACTGGTTATAACCACATTAATCCTAACCTCCGATTATCGAAGTTCACACACCACTTCGCGGTTTCACCCGCGTATAATTAATAAGAATATAATTAATAAAAATCAGCCTAAAACCTTCCTCGATAAAAGGACTATACAACACAAAAATATTTTTTAAATTCGAACCAGTAGTTCCTGAGATTAGCCGGATCAAACAAACAAACTCTTCAGCTTTATATATTAGTATAGATTACTGAAGATCTCGTCCAATGATATCGCGTCAATTCGGTGTCAACGTTGTTTATTTGGGTTTACTCCTCTTGTGGTTGGAATACGGAATACGGGGAAGGAGATCCAATAGCCTTACCGCCTTATTCATAAACTTTATTTAACTGGTGATTACTTAAACAATATTTTGTCTTCTTCTTTCGTATGTCAAATCAATAATGGCAGAAAGAGACAAATCAGTGTTTAGCTAATCAGTAACTAAGCAACGTTTATAAATAAGGCCTTTAATTGATATGGGCAAAACTGAGTTTCCTTAAACTATCTCTGTAGTGAATATGAAATGGCATAATATTTCTAGACACTATCCATGCGCGTAATTCTTGGAGAGCTATCTTCAGTTTGTCCAATATGGTTTGCGCGTGTTATAATTAACAACGTTCACATCACTATATTATAAAGTAACAGTACTTTCTTTGCTTTTTTAATTACGTCGGACGATTTGATTGAACATTTGTTTTATATTTTATGATGGTAATATACTATTAACGTACCTACATAAAATTCTGTCTATTAGGACGTTAACCACGTACGTGTAGGTAAGTATAATGAATAAATATTAAAGTAAAATTATTATTATTACAGTAACATCGAGTTGAAAGGATTATATAATCTATAAAATATAATTCTAGTCCGTTATTAAACGTCAGTACTCGAAAAAGAGCTTTAATTTAAGTATCCGCCGCACAGAATACCAATGAAATCGTGATACGTTTACAAATAAGTGATTGAGCGAAATCTGTCCGCCTTATCTACGGCGAGATAAATTGTTAGTTGTTGTTCATGTAAAGGAATTTTATAAAATCGCTTTAAAGTTTGTAAAAGAAAATATTAAGTTTAAAATAAACCTTTGTTAACGTATCGAGAAAATGTTTATTGACTTGAAATTGTCATTGACTTCATCAAATTTATTGCCTTCCTAGTGATGTAAGGTAATCAATTTGATGTAGTCAGTGACCATTGGATGTATCTCTTTTGCATTTAATAAATAATCTGCCGAGCTAATAAAGCCGCCGAACCCGATGTCCTGGGTTCAAGTCCCGGGTCGAGCTAATAAAAAGTGATTGGATATTTCTGTCGAGAAACTTAGTAGGAGTCCGGAGGCTGGAAGTTGACAATGTTCTCGTGTCTAAAGTACGTAAAATCGTTGGTCCTGCGCCTGAAGTCTTTCCGGTAATACCGGATATGCCATCCCACCAAATTATGAGTGTAAGGAAGTAGAGAATGTATTGAGACTAATATGTCTTCAAACTACAACGAACTTACTTATAAACTTTAACTTGTGACTTGTTATATAAAAACTGATTTCTCTCTTTTTGTCTTTATTGATTTGACACTTGAAAGACGAAGACAGCAATGCTTACTAGTCATCCACTAAATATGTTTACAAGTAAGGCGGCAAACTTTTGTTATATTTTATGTGAGTATAATTAACACATGCATATCGATTCACATGTAGATTTGGTTCAGCCTATAGACGCAAAGTTAATAAATCTCGTAAAGATCCATAATATTCTGATTATTATAAAAATATATATTTTTAATTATTGGTAACTAGGTTAGTAAAAGTCGGAAGTTTTAACTAACTTCATATATTTAATTTAATGAAAGAAATTATCGAGTGTTTTTAAGTACCTACAGATACGATATTTCGTGAATCGTGTCGACTCGTCTGGTACCATCTAGTTTGTCATTCTGGTTGCAAACGCGCACGACGTTAACGTCTTTGTTATCATGTTTTCCACAGATTTATGTTTTACACGGAGTTTCATTTACTGGAATCGTGGAAATTTATACACCACTCGTGCTTATTAGCGTCATGAATTGTGTTTTGTTATGTATCGTTTACTTAAAATATGGTTTTTATTCGATTGATGAGGAGCTACAGTGTTAACCGGTCAATGGTATTATAATTCCGCGGTCGAATTGTCCTTTTCTTCAAATATTTACGATTCTGAACTGCAATTGTTTTGGGTGTGGGAAAACGTTTTATTGTGATTAGTTATAGGTATATGAGTTGCGAAAGATAAATTAACGAGGCCGTCTGTTGCACCTACACTTTTGTATCTTTGATTTCTTCTTGTATATTAAAAATATAGTGCAATAAAGAATAAATCAATATACGAAATAGTTATATTTTATCAATGTGTTTATATATATATTTTTTAATTAGTTTTTTATTTTAAAATTTAGTTTTACTAAAAGTTTTGGTTTTTCTAGGTGGTGGGACGCCCGTCTGGGTAGGTACCACGCACTCATCAGATATTCTACCGCAAAACAGCAGTACTTTGTATTGTTGTATTCTGGTTTGAAGGGTGAGTGAGCCAGTGTAATTGCAGGCACAAGGGACATAACATCTTCATTTCCAAGGTTGGTCGCCTGACGATGTAAAAAATGGTTAATATTTGTTAAACTCAACGCTACGACCAACGCTTATATATTTTAGAATAACCTAATATTTCTTTAAGTTTTGATTATAAATTTTGTTTCAATATTATTTAATTTCGTGATATGATTTTTTCAACTACCAACATTAAAATTATTTGACTTTAGTATAAATAGCGATGTATTTACAATGAATGTTTATAATTATTGTTGAACTTGAGCAGGGTGGTTACTCTGCCTGTTTAATAAATATTGTTTATAACAACACAACACTTCTTTCGCTATGCTGGCCCACCTTCAGTTTCATATTTCTTGCATTGCAAATGTCTATGGTCGGTAGCGACCACTTAACCCATAATTTTTTTTTCCGTTGATAATAGATTCTAGTTATATTCAAGAAACAATGGACAGATGTATTCTAGTACGCATAACTATTTAAAGTGTCGTTTAATAATTCACCACACCATGTCTTGGCGCCCGTCGATAGTTAGTCTATAGTCGCACGAATTCCACTTCCTCGTCTAATTGTTGTAATTTAACTAGCGTCCCTCGATGCATTAAACATCGTTTCGTTAAGACCATTGCAATGAACGTTTCGCTTAGTATGTAAAAGGTCATTCAACCGTTTCTAATTCGATATCTTGTTGCTAGATTCATTGATGAAATTGATTGTTTTTGTTTAACTACACAAAATCCTCGGGGCGATCCACTTAACCAACCAGCCAATCACTAATATTATATATATATTATGTAAGGACTTTACTCTTATTTCGCCCGTACGAAGTCGGGAGGGGCAGCTAGTATATTATATATTTTACTATGGCTGCTACATTGTGTTATATTGCTTAGATAGCTAGCGGTAATTTTATAAAAACATTTGCCGTTGGTATGACAACATTAAAAGCACGTACAAGCACGACCGATCTTATGTAATGATTCGTCTCAGATACGGATAAACCATCATGTGTCGAAAGAAAACATTGAGACTCTCAATACCTAGCATTATCTTTAGTATGTATATTATAGCAATCTATTAACATTGGGTTATAATTTTTAACATACATATTTAAAAGAAGAAACTTTTTGCACTAACTTTCAATATAAAATAAAATTCAATATAACTTAAAATATAATATAATCTTATGACACAGAGACTTGTCATAAATATATTACCATTAGCAAGTGTGTTTATATACATTCTATGAACATTCAAATGGCAAATACGTTTACTGTGATATATCAATGTGGAGCTGGCTTCAGTGAACTGCATGTGGAGGTCGCATACGAACGAGTGCGCTAATGAAATGACCCTGTTTACAGTTCGCCTACACGCCCCGTGCGCCGGTCCGGCACCGGCTAACACAGTATGGAGACGGACTTGTAAATATATACATATAAAAAATATAGACAAAAATGTTAGTACATCTGACAATACATAATGGTATACAATATAATATGTAAATGGTTTCGTATTACGAAATCAATAATGATTTCGTATTAAGAATTTAGTAAATGGTATATAAATACCATTTACTAAATTCTTAGTGCGCTACGATGATATCTTTGGTACAGTAAATTAGGTTTTTACGAAATCTACTAAATTCTACCTAGCCCTTTAGAAATATAGATGCTTAAAACCTCTATTACATATATTATCTACACAGCTAAACAAAGTTGGTCCTTTTAGTACTCATACCAAATAAAAAGTTACATATTATAATGACTGTCTTAATAGATGTTTCTATTAAAGCTTTTATGCAACTAAGAAGTGTACTGTGTATTTTTTTATGTACCTACTAAATTGTATGTTAACATGTATGGAACTCGTACAAAATTAGAAAGATTTGAGCCAAAAGTATTAACAAGTGAAGTTAAACAAAAGTTTGTGAAAAGTAACCGAGTGTATTATTGAATTTGTCAATAATACAATATAATACTATCTCAAACAGATAGTCTATAGTAGAAGTAATAATTATATGTTCCTTTTATTTAAATGTATATATAATTTTCATTATTATATTTGCAATCCGCTTCCATATAACGAACCGTCGTGGTTGTCGAATCACGTAGTTCACAGTCGCGAGCGGTCATTATCACCGCTTACCCCGCTTCCATACAAATGGCACTAGATGATGTGATCTGCTCTCTTTGAATAAACCATCACGTGCGGAATGACAGGAAGTTCAAGGTTCTGTAAGGTCTTCTCACATACATTATGACATTCCTATTGTTTTATGCAATACTAGTTAAATTAATGAAACTATCTGCTGTTGTTATCGAATAGAAGTTATTTTTAAGAATACATGACTTATGGCAAATTAATGGCTTAACTGTACCTTAAGAACGAATGGATTTGATGCTGTTTGCTACAAAAATCTGCCTCACTATTAAATAAATGAAGAGTAAATAATTTTCTCCTGACAGGATATCTAGCTAGGTAGGCCAAAAGTGTGTGTATAAATATTGGTGCACTTTTATATTCCTTGACGCTCTTAATTCGATAGGTAACAGCCTGTGAATAACCCACTGCTGAGCTAAGACCGCCTCTCCTTTTTTGATGAAAAGGTTTGGAGCTTATTCCACCATACTGCTCCAATGCGGGTTGGTGGAATACACATGTGGCAGAATTTCAGTGAAATTAGACACATGCAGGTTTCCTCACGATGTTTTCCTTCACCGTCAAACGATGAATTATAAACGCAAATTAAGCACATGAGAATTCAATGGTGCTTGCCCGCGTTTGAGCCCACGATCATCGGTTAAGATTCACGCGTTCTAAACACCACCACCACCATCCACCACCAAAAAAAATAAATCATTTTTACAATAAAAATAAACTATATTATAATACAATATAATTAACCCGTGGTCGTTTTAAGCTATATTTAAAATAGATTACCATTGCAAAGAACAAACGAGGAATAATTACTTTTATATAAGCCAGATGTACATAAAGAATAGATTGTAATTCAAACAGTTATTCACATCAATCGATTTCTTGTTTATGTCTACAGACACAAAATGATTTATATGAAACAAAAATGTTTTTAAAGAAATAATCGCAAAACGCTAAATGTAAGGTTGTCTGGAAAAATGCCTAATAGCGATAATACTGTATTATTGTACAAGCGTGGTTATTATGATCAGTACTTATGTATAAAAGTTTTTATATATATATGGTCATTTCTAAAAGGAATTATAATTTAAAAAAAATACGCGTTTGATAAATTTGAATGCAATTTAACTTCGAAATACGTTCTCGATATGTATGAAGTATTTATAACTGAGACATCGTTGAATAAATCAAATTATGTTATTTTCCACCCCTAAACCTCTGGATATTCATCAAGTGATGACAGTTACAAACTGATGTTTTTGCGCCCATACATCATCACTCCGCCCAGACCGCCTTTCCTCATCAAGGAATTGCAATCCCTACGTCATGTTTTTGAGTGCATTCTCCCAGCATGTTAGCAGATAATTGGATCCATTTGTGTAATGGTGCACTAAATATTGTATATCAATCATTGCTAAGAATTTTGGTGAGTTTGAAGGAATGTCATCGTTATAGTTTAGTTTTATTCTAGTGGTAGGCCTTTGTGCAGGCTCGTATAGGTAAGTACCACACATTCATCAGATATTCTACCGCAAAACAGCAGTACTTGGTATTGTTGTGTTCTGGTTTGATGGGTGAGTGAGCCAGTGTAATTACATAACATCTAAGTTCCCAAGGTTGGTGGCGCATTGGCGATGTAAGCGATGGTTAACATCTCTGTCTTTCAATGTCTGTGGGCGTTGGTGACCACTTACCATCAGGTGGCCTATATGCTGGTCCGCCTATATGGTCTATGTGCTATAAAAAAAAGAGTGGGACTGTGGGTTAGTGGATACATGCAGCAGGGTTACATTCGACACAAGTAAATTTACTCATGATGTTTTCCTTTACTAGCGTACACAAGTTGAATTATAAACACAAATTAAGCCCATAAAAATGAGTACGCCCAGAGTGCGGGTTTGATCCGCAATCAAAATTAAGATATACTTTATTCAAGTATACAGGAAGTTTACCGAGGTTTTTGTGAAGTTTGTATGAGAGTTTTTGCCACTATCGGTCAACTAAAATAAGAAAAACACATATTCTGTCTGAGTAACACAACTGAAATAATTTTATGTTTTCGTTAATTAATTATATAAATATTTGCTAGTTTTAAATTACAAAATATAAAACCATATTTTCCAAAAATATCCTTCTATATATATAAAGAATGCGTTTGAAACTTTAACCATTTAAAAAACTGTAAACCGATTTCATTTTTAATCGGAAATAGCATATTAAGACGTAGGTATACCCCTCCAGCTAATTTATAATGACCTTCTCAAATTGCATTTTCTTAAAGGATATTGTAAGACATATCTATCACTAGAGATCTATTTAAATTGGTGTGTCAGTATCACCTAAAAACACAAGGGTCGGAACGGGAGATGACGGATGTCTTTACAAGCTAGCGAAGTTGTCACTAAAGTTTAGGAACTATAGAGGTTCTCAAACTTTACTGACATAGTGAGATAAAAGTCAACAGTAATAAGTTAAGACGTGTATTTCTTTTTGTTATGGCTTTTATACTTTGAATTTTTAAAAAGTTTCTGCTGTTTTTTTTCTATTGAATAGTTATGGGTAAATGCGCAACCTATTGTTAAGTGGTGGTAAGAAACATTAATCATCCCTAACATCACCAATGCGTCACCAACCTTGAAAACTAAGATGTTATATTCGTGTCCGTAGTTACACTCACTCACCCTTCAAACCAGAACACAACAATACTAAGCTGCTGTTTCGCGGTAGAATATTTATTGAGTTGTTGGTACTTACCCAGGCGAGCTTACACAAAACTCTACCACCAAGTAATAAAAGTACATTATCATCAGAAATATGTAAACCAGTGTTGTCAACCTTCTGAGAAGCATTCTCCCCTAGAACCATCTCGAAATGCCCCCAAATCTCCCTGACCGATGAATTGAATTGAATAGAAAACCAAGTACTGTGCAGCGGTTGACTTTTTTTTTCATGTTACCCTTTTCCCACGTACCGTGATGTCCTAAGTGGCCTAAGTGGCCCACCATTTGTCCTACAGCCCTCCTTTATGATGATCATCATCATCATCATCATATCAGCCAAAAGACGTCCACTGCTGGACAAAGGCCTCCCCCAAGGATTTCCATTTTAGCCGGTCTTGCGCTGACCACATCCAGCGGCTTCATGCGACTTTTATGACGTCGTCAGTCCACCTTGTAGGGGGCCTGCCCACGCTGCGTCTTCCGGTTCGTGGTCGCCACTCGAGAACCTTTCTGCCCCAGCGGCCGTCAGTTCTGCGAGCGATGTGCCCCGCCCACTGCCACTTCAATTTAGCAATTCTTCGGGCTATGTCGGTTACTTTGGTTCGCCTGCGGATTTCATCATTCCTGATTCGATCTCGCAGGGAAACTCCGAGCATAGCCCTCTCCATTGCTCTTTGAGAGACCTTGAGCCTTCTTATCAGGCCCATAGTGAGCGACCACGTCTCTGATCCGTAAGTCATCACTGGCAACACACACTGATCGAAGACTTTCGACTTCAGACACTGCGGTATTTTGGATGAGAAGATATCGCGTAGCTTCCCGAACGCTGCCCAGCCGAGTTGGATTCGACGATTGACCTCTTTCTCGAAGTTGGACCTACCTAGTTGGATCGTCTGACCTAGGTAAACATAGTTGTCTACAACTTCGAGTGCAGAATTTCCAAACTTTACTGGAGTGGGTGCAACATGGACGTTCGACATGATTTTCGTCTTGTCCATGTTCATTTTTAGACCCACTTGTTGAGAGACCCTGCTGAGGTCATCGAGCATAGTGCCGAGGTCTTCCAAGGTCTCAGCCATGATTACGATGTCATCGGCAAATCGAAGATGAGTGATGTACTCGCCGTTGATATTGATGCCAACTCCGTTCCAGTCCAGAAGCTTAAAAACATCTTCCAATGCAGCGGTAAACAGTTTCGGAGATATCACGTCTCCCTGTCTTACGCCTCTCTGGAGTTGGATAGGTTTCGAGTTCTGATCCTGGAGTCGGACCGACATGGTGGCGTTCTCGTACAAGCACTGTAACACCTTGATATACCGGTAATCGATTTGGCACCTTTGGAGAGACTTCAACACGGCCCAGGTTTCGATCGAATCAAAGGCTTTTTCATAGTCCACAAACGCTAAGCAAAGTGGCTGGTTATACTCCTCGGTCTTCTGTATAACTTGCCGCAGCGTATGTATGTGGTCTATAGTGCTAAAGCCTTTTCGGAAACCGGCTTGTTCGGGTGGCTGGAAGTCGTCAAGCCTTCGCTCGAGACGATTCGTAATGACCCTCGAAAACAACTTGTAGACATGGCTCAGCAATGAGATGGGCCTGTAATTCTTCAAAAGAGTTTTATCGCCCTTTTTAAAGAAAAGCACCACCACACTTCTGTGCCATGCCTTTGGCGTTTGACCTTTGGTTATGACGGAGTTAAATAGCCTCTGAAGAGCCCTGAGGATCGGTGTACCACCCGCCTTCAGAAGCTCAGCTGTAACACCATCATCACCAGGTGCCTTGTTGTTTTTGAGTTGTTCGAGAGCCATTCTAATCTCGAAAAGGCTGACGTCCTCAAAATCTTCGGTGTAATGTCGGGTTAGTCTTGCTCTTGGATCTGCAGCTTGACTGTAAACAGGTGATTGTCTTGTCGTGTACAGCTGACCGTAGAACTTCTCGACCTCTTCCAGCAGCTCGGATTTAGACGTGACGATTCTACCATCCTCAGTTTTCAGCCTCATCAGTTGACTCTGCCCAACAGACAGATCTCTGGCGAACACTTTGGAGCCTTTGTTCCGCTCGATAGCCTCTTTAATACGCATCGTATTAAATTGGCGAGTGTCGCGAGTCAGAGACTTTGAAATCCGTCTGTTGAGCAGCCAGTAACTGGCAGCATCATCTGGGGATGTCAGAACCATTTTCCGTCTTTCCTCCATAAGCCGCAGGGTAGAGGCAGAGATCTTTTTGGTTCTCTTTGTACGGCTGGTCTTGAAGACCTTAGACCCAGCCGTATAGACAGCTTCCACAAACCTGTCGTTGTATGCGTCCACTTCTTCGCAGTCTGCTAGGCATTCGAATCGGTTTTGGAGTTCGAGCTGAAAGGTTTCGGGATTTTGGATTTGGATACATGATGGTCGGAGCGTAGACTTCATTAGTCGGGACCTCTGGAGTTTGACATTGAGATTCAATGAGCCTCTTACAAGTTTGTGATCGCTCCCAGTTTTGACTGCATTGATCACAGAGACGTCATTGAATATTTGTCTTCTCGTCGACAAGATGAAGTCTATCTCATTTTTGGTTTTACCGTCAGGGCTCACCCAGGTCCATTTACGGTGACCAGGCTTCTTGAAAAAGGAGTTCATCATAAAGAGTCCCTCCTTCTCCATAAAGTCGGCCAACATCTGGCCCCGAGGGTTGCGGTCTCCAATTCCATGTGATCCCACCTTTACCTCATCACCGAATCTTTTACCCAGCTTCGCGTTAAAGTCCCCCATGACAACGGTGAAATGAGTTTTTTGGGTATGTATGGCTCTAGAAATATCCTCATACATGACCTCAACTACGTCGTCGGAGTGAGATGACGTCGGCGCGTATACCTGTATGACCTTCAACGAATACCGCTTGGTGATTCTGAGTATAAGGTACGCCACCCTTGTCGACACACTCTCGATTTTCACAACGTTGCTTACAAGGGACTTGTGGACTATGAACCCGACACCACCTTGGGACAGTTGATCGCCCTCTCGGAAGTAGAGAAGGTTACCGGATTTCAGGATTATCGTGTCCTCCCCCTGTCTTCGGACTTCGGATAATCCAACGATATCCCAGTGTAACCTGCTCAATTCTTCCTCCAGTTCGATAATCTTCTCATTGGTCCGCAGTGTACGCGTGTTATATGTTGCCAGGGCCAGAGGCAAGTATATTAAATTGTATATAGGATTGATAACATTGTTCGCAAAAACGAGTTCATACAATGAACTGAATTCATGAAATGGCTTCGTTCATTTTATGAAGTCTTCTAACGGTTTTGGTAACACGAAATCTGCCGGGGATTCTTAGCACCCCCTGCCCCGCCGTTACCATAGCTGTTACCGAGGCTAGGGATAGCAGGGCTGCCGGGGACTAGGGGCCGTGGTTTATTTGTATTAATCATTGGGGGGATGTGCCATAATCGCCACGCTTGGCAAACGGGTTGGCGATCGCAGTAAGTTGGTCATAGTACTCGGAGGGACGCTGCTGCCCGTTCTCCGGTATATATTCCCTCGGGTCGACTTCTACGCCCCCCACGGGATGAAATGGGGTGGTGATATTCTACGCCGTCACCACACGGCATTATGATGATCTTAATCGAAAAACCCCCTAAAAAACCCCTAAACAAATGTTGCCCATAAAAAAACCCCATTTCATCTGACTTACCCCCAAATTTAGAGGGAAAGCCCCTAAGTTGGCAACAGTGATGTAAACAATTATTGTAGATTACATTTACATATTTTAGATACTAGTTGCAAAGCAAACATTTTTAAAAAATAAATTAAGTTGAATATTAACTTACAAATAAACTTTGACAACCACTGTAATGTAAGCGATAACATATCGTTCGCACGAAAGATAAGTGTGTTCTACCCCTCAGTTTTTTTACACGGTATCTATTAAAAAAGCAGCAAAAAGTATCTCATTGCACCCCTGTTGTCACGTGACAGAAATACAGTGAACGTATGTTTTATATACGTGACGATTTTGTTATGACTTAAATTACTTACGAGGTACTCCTTGTACGGAAATAGTTTAAAGAAACTTTAAAAATATTAAAACTAATCTATAGTACATGAAATGAAAAGAATAATTTTAAAAAAGCATTCGAATAAGGTAACCAATATATTATAACGGTCAAAACATTTAAAATCTAATTATTTTATTATACTTCTTGGACTTTTCAGATCTTCCTATGACTATTTTATGTTTTTTAACAGATAACATATTAGACATGATGAATGATAGGTATAAGATATTTAACATTTTTAAACGGCTGCCCAATAAAAGTGTGTGTCTTTGTTCCACCACAACTTTTAAATGCCTGAACAGATTTTAATGTATGGGCTATAATGGAAATAATAATACTCGGTGGTAGGGCTTTGTGCAAGCTCGTCTGGGTAGGTACCATCCACATTAACATTTCTGACAATGCCATTGCCTATGGGCGTTGGTGATCACTTACCATCAGGTGGCCTATATTCTCGTCCGCCTACCTATACAATAAAAATTTAAAAAAAACGTTAGAATCCTTCCAGGAAGGAAATTCTAGTAAGGTTTAGTAGTTCTTATACCAAATTATATGTTACTTTCTACGTCATAAATAAGTATATTAAATTGTATATAGGATTGATAACATTGTTCGCAAAAACGAGTTCATACAATGAACTGAATTCATGAAATGGCTTCGTTCATTTTATGAAGTCTTCTAACGGTTTGACCTTATTTACTTTCAGATTTATTACGTTTTTAAGCAACCTCTTAATACATACATTTCCATACAAATACAATAATTACGTATACGTGTGATTGATTGGCTTGATCTTATTTCATGCAGCAATAAAGCATATTTTTGTTAAATCACACAGAAAAGTTGGCGTTAAATAAGATATTGCTTTGTATAAAATAATAGCAATCTATTAATCTATAGAATTAAGATAGAATTTTTTTGCTTAGTTTATTTACCGGAGAGCGACTTTATAATCCGGGAAAATACAAAAGGGTGTAGTCCCTTATAGTAACTAGTATACATGTACTATGTACTATGTTTACATAAGTAACTACCTATGTTATGTTCTGTAACGAATGTTTATACCAAAAAATAATTATATAGGTACTAATATATATTTAAAAAAAAAACAACTAAAATAACTATCAACAAAATCAAACAATTATAATAACGGAAACATAATGTAATAATGATGAATGAAACGACGTAATACTTAAGGCATCGGTGGTCAGTCATGAAACAAGCCAGTTACCATTTCGACATTCACACCAAAGTTTCGTCACTTGCTATTTATCACACGCGTTATAATTTAATTAAACCATCTACTTGCGCTCACATATGTATATAAGACGGAATATTGAAATGTTTAAATGTATGCATATTGTAATTTTAAATGCTTAATCGGGATACGAGTGGCGTATTAATCAATACGATTGAAAATTTAAGTAAGGAAGTCAATTCTATCAATTTATACCAGTAATAGGAGTCTAATTGGCAAAGATTCCGTTCGATTCAAGTGAGAATATATTAGTAGAATTGCCGCTTGTGCATTGACCATCTCATGTTTGCTAGTGAAGGAAATCATTGTGAAGAAACCTGCATATGTCTGATGATATTCTATTTACAATGCAATACTTTACTCCATAAGAAAAGAGAAGGCTTTGCAAATGTGGACATTTACTAATTGTTACTTATTATAATTTTTTTTAATATTTTTTTTTTATTGCTTGGCGGGCGGGCATATGGGCCACCTGATGGTGGTAAGTGGTCACCAACGCCCATAGACAATGGCATTGTAAGAAATGTTAACCATCACTTACATTGCCAATGCGCCACCAACCCAGACGAGCTTGCACAAAGACCTACCACCGATTATATACCGATATTTATTATTTTCTATTATTTAGGAAGTTGTTAGCATCTTCACAATTGTATATTATATATATATTTTTTTATATATATAAACTACGCATTGAAAATGTATGTTTTTTAAAACATTAAAGTGAAAAGATTCAACGGATAGTGACGGATACATCCGACAGCAGTTTTAAGATGTCACTTCCTAGAGATCATGGGGTGCGAAAATCGCGTGATGATATATTAGTGAATGCGGGGGAGAGCTGCGTGACTAATGGCTCTATCTGTTGAAGTATGAGGAGCGGAATTGGGGCAAAAATGTACCAAAAAACCGTTAAAAAGCCACAAAAGTTAATGGGTATTTACTTACAATTTTTTATGATTTTTGGACATTATTCAAATTTTATTATTGAAGGGTCTTCTAGTGTCTATCATGTTTCAATATTTATTAAAAAAGATTATAAACTATTGTTGATACAGACACAAAACACAAAATGTCCAATATGTTTCATGTGTGTTGTGGTTGTATATGTGGGGTGTCTACTCTATCGTAGATTTCATTTAAATTCAGTATAGTAATAGCTCATACTTTGCTTAGTAAGTATTGACAAAAATGCTTATCTGAAAATAAAAAGGATTGTGACGAAATTTTTTTAAGATTATTTTATACTTACAAACATAATTTTCACGTTATTGAATGATGTGTTTGGGTTATAAAGTACAATTATTTAGTAGACTATATGCTTTTTATACTGATAGATCATAAGTAAATATACTTATTGCTTCATTAATTAGTTACACCCAAAATGCAACACCTCAACTGCAAATATTATTATTATTCTTTTATATTATTTAGGAAGTTGTTAGTATCTTCACAATTTAAAATAATAATAAATAATTTTAATCTTTATCAATATCTTTAGCCGATAAAGTATTAGGTGTGCAACTTTTATGCTACGTATGTGCAAGTTTTGCATTATATACTCGTTAATCACTGAAAACAAATACAATGACTGCGTTTATAGATTTCCCATTAAGCGTGTTCAATTATTACAGGCTGTGTTACAGATCAATACGTAGTCTGGTCTAGCCTGCATAATGGCTTGTACAGTCGCACTATTAATTGCTTACAGCTTAAACTAGTTTAAGCTAGTTTGTACTATTTCGACAGTTTTAAAGTCCTCTAATATTTTCAAATTCATATGCTTTTTTCCCCAATTATGACACACTGATAATATCAGGCGAAGTTAAAACGAACAAGTAATTAATTCAAAAATGCATCAATTATAGTTACATATATTATAATTTTAATATAAAAATGCATATTACAATTATACAAGTCTACTATTAATAGGCACGTTTGTTTACTTGACTTGGTTACATGTGTGTGTGTGTACTCATACGTGATTTTATCGCCACACATCAGTAATCTGCATTGCTAAGTTTCGGTTAAAAGGGTAAGTAAGCCAGTGTAATTACAGATATTATCAGGTGATCTATTTGTTCATGTACCAACCTAAAGTAAATCTATACTAATATTATAAACGCGAAAGTAAATATGTCTGTCCGTTACGCTTTCACGGCTAAACCACTGAACTGAATTTGATGAAATTTGGTATAAAGCATGCTCTAACTTTAAAGAAGATAAACTAAACACTTAACCCCTTCTCTTCAAAACGTGAACGAAGCTTCTAAGGTGTTATTATGTTTGACATAAATAAAAAAGTTTATTAAATTGATGTTATAGCAGTTGTGAATGCGACTGTATAACGCCGTGTGCTAACAATATTTTAGTGCCGTTTGTCTGGTTTATGCCGGCTAATTAATGACGGCTTATCAATTCATTACCCGCCATATCGGTGCTTACACACGGAACTGTTAGTGGTTATCCGATACCATTGAATATGTGCTTGTAATTAATTGTGTGACAAAGCTCGTTTAAGTTAAAATCTATTACAATCATTATATATAATTTCACTCGGTGATAGAGCTTTGTGCAAACTCGTCTGGGTAGGTTACCCACTCATCAGATATTCTACCGCAAAACAGCAGTACTTTGTATTGTTGTATTCCGGTTTGAAGGGTGAGTGAGCCAGTGTAATTACAGGCACAAGGGACATAACATCTTAGTTCCCAAGGTTGGTGGCGCATTGGCAATGTAAGCGATGGTTAACATTTCTTACAATGTCATTGTCTATGGGCGTTGGTGACCACTTACCATCAGGTGGTCCATATGCTCGTCCGCCTACCTATACAGTAAAAAAAATTAAAAAGTATAAAGCGTTTTGACGCAGTATCGAATAAATACAACTAATACGTGATATCAATTTCATATGTGTTTTTGTTTAAAAACATCAAAGAGAATAGACATTTGATTTGATTTGTGAACATAATAATTATAAAAATGAATGCTATAAATATTGATTGAATATAAAGTACTTCTTTAAAACTAAACACATATTTTGCTCAGCTGTTTTGTAAAAACAAACACTCTATTTAAAGCAAAACATTATCGTAAAGTGTTAAAAAGTATTATAACATATTTAATATTATAATTATAATAAAATCAAAGGATATACGTATCAAAATGCCGTGGCTTAAAAGTTTTCAATATTCACGAGTGATATACGAAGTGTATTCCATTAGAATAGCAATTCTGTTCGAAATTTACTTTTACGGAAACCAAAAAACTTCATGGAATATGCAAATAAATTGCATCGTTTTTACTCAGATCAAATACCATGAACCTATTTAGAGTTCGTTTGCTTACGAATTATGAGTTCGGTCGAGTCGTAAAGCATACACAATCAAAGTTTTCAGACGATATGCCGAGATCGCGTGACGGTTGACAAGAACGGATTGCTTTTCGAATATTGGAACGATAAAAATTGATAAAACGATTCCTGTATTTTAAATTTGTTTTCGTTCGGTTATTTCAATATAAGTTTATGGTTAAACGTAACGAAAAACTTAGATTGCCTATTCCTGTATTGTAGAAGGATTTTAATCGAGTTGTTTCCATAAAAAATCTTTATATCTAAAAACTACTACCCTTGTTAAAGTGGTGTTTAGTTTACATGGATGTAAACCATGTAATGTTAGTCAAGTTAAAAATCATGGGTAATTAAATCTTAACCCGTTAGAGAGTTGGTATTGTTGAAGCCGTAGGCCTGACTCTAATTTGTCTCAGGGGGCCTAGACAAGTGGCTTGTCATGCGAATGTCAATCTCATACATTGATTATTATTTTCTATTCTATTCTACTAACGTAAAAGCCACTTGTCTACAGGGGCTGGTCTTGTCGGGTTTCCGTTCAGTCAGACGATAAGTGTGACTCTTACTTGTCCAATATTATATCTTCTTCGCATTTAGTCTCCAAAATGTCGTCATCAACATCATTATCACAAGTTTCCTAGTGATAATCGTGACCTACTTTAATTAATTACCAACTATTGTAATTCATCACATTTAAATCAATAATTATTTTTAATAAGGTAAAATTTCAAATCAAAAGTGAAACGTAAAACGTGCGCTAGGACTTGTCTGCGATTCTACAGACTATACTTCCCGCACACTCAATCCCACGGTGCGCCCGTGCGGGCTGGTCGGTGTTCGTTCGTTATATCACGCACCGCAGGAAGTCACACTTAGACAGCTGATTTAAGATTTTGTCTAATACATAATGATTCTCAATTTCATTCGTGTTGCGTATTTTAATCACGTGGGTTTTATGCTATTCTCCTTTGGCCTTGCTCCTAAATAATTTAATATAGATTAAAAAAAAAATTTGATTTACGATTATAAAATAAATAATTTATCATGTTAAGATTACAATTATATCAGTTCAGTTCATTTCCTAGCAACTTCTGTCTGATCTTGCATTTCGTAACTATTGTTATTGTTATACAAATGTTATTCGAATTTCAATCGATATATTAAGCACTGTAATCGAACTAAATTTGTCTAACAGGCGGCGCTGATCCTTAAGCGATTGAATATACGGATTGATATTCTTATTTAATCGTGAAATAAATATTTATATTTATTTGAAAAAGAAAATCTTTTAAGTTTTATATAAAACAAATAAGATTTTAAATAAAAACTATGCTATGCTTACTTTTTATACAATTCCTTATGTTAATATAGATTAATATAGTACAATGTACACAAATGTATAAAAATTTTAAACTAGGACATGCCTAGGATTTTGTAGATGCCGGTGTGACAACTTATGTACTTTTGAGGCCTTACGTTTCCCTTACGATCCCTTTCCGGTAGAATTGTCCCATCTAAGTGAAGGAATAGTGCATCTGGGTTGGCGCGCAGACACTTGTGCACTATCTATTCATATCTCGTGCGTAGTCTTTCAAATGAGCCTTCACCGTCTAACGAGATTTTTGATACAAGTAAAAGTACGAGTATACATTTCCTTACTCATATTATAAACGCGAAATTCTGTTCGCTTGTTACGATGTCAAGTCTTATCTACTTAACCGATCGTCATGAATTGCGTATACATTGTCAGGAGTACGAAAAGGACATAGGGTACTACCTCCTCTCACACGCGACCAAAATGCAGGTTGAAACTATACAAATAAACCTAAAAAGACAGTCAGTAATAGTACTAATTATAATATATCTAACAGACTAATGTTCCCAATACATTTATATATACATATAATTTGATGCCACAAGTTAGATATTTTTATTTTGATAAGTTAACACAAATCACACATGAACGTGTATTTATCTAGAATTTTAACCGTTCCTGTATCGGTAATAATTTGTTGTTGCGATTTTGTTCGAAATATTAATCCGTATGTTTTCATCGACTTTCCATATTGCTCTTGCGCAGTGAAAGCGTACAGTGCGGTGGGCGGACGTCAAATCACTATTACCACATTACCGTAAACGTTCCGACCTAAGACAATAATGAAAACATGTATATGCTGATTGCGGGGTACACGGTAATGTACGAATTTATTGTACAATATATGTAGTTTTGATGAAGAAAGTTTTGCATAAATTAGTCATCAGTATACTTATTCTGTATGAACAAACACGAAACTCACCGCTGAACAAGATTGTGAAATATCATTTATATGCAATATTGATATTATTAAAAACATTTAAAAAAACATATAAAGGATATACACATATAAAAGCGCAGTAGCGAAAGTAGGTGTTCAACATTTCATGAGTGAAATATGAAGTGAATTCTTACAGAATAGCACTGTTGATCGTGAGAAAATCTTTCGAAAGTTATACGCAATCTGATTGCTTGTCTGATTGTAAAGGCCGATACTTGGTGTAAGTCAAAGCAACAAAAGGATATAAATTTGATGTGTTTTTTAAATTCAGTATTTTTTCGTTCAATAAAATTGCAAACATATTACTTTTCAGCTTCTCTGTTAAGGTTCATTGACACTTGTTTTTTGGAATATCTCGGTGAAATCATCTAAAATGAATTCTAAATATTAATAATGAAACATTTGTTACGAGTGATATCCGAATTCAAATTGGGTACCGATCCTCAATTATTATACCGTCAAAAACTAAAAAAACAACTGTACATGGTGAGCGAGTGTAAATAATTGTAACCAATGATGATTCATTCCAGGTGACTTCCCTCGGTTTTATTACATTGTAACAGTACAGTTTAAGTTTTATTTTTAACACACTTTGCAAATATTTGCAAAAATAATGTGCGATGTGCAAGAATTTAATGTAGACATAGCGAATAGAATACGTGTGTAATTGCAGGTAGCGGGTTCAATACCAGGCCAACAGTTTTGTTTACAAAGGTGGAATTGACATCAAACATCGTAAGGGAACCTACATAAAGCATCATTTACCTTACTTACGTTAGTGAGCTTCACGTGCTTAATTTGTATTTATAATTGTACAGCAGTAAAGCCGGTTATTTACGGGTTATTACTATATAATTAGACACAAAATATTTTAAGTTGCACTTTGAACCTTTTTACTTATAAACATTGTTTACCGGGTGTTTAGTTAAGCGATGCTGTGTCTTCTTCTTTCGAATGTCAAATCAATAATGACAGAAAGAGCGAAATGTATGTTTAACTAAACTAAGTAGCGTATAAGTAAAGCCGTTTGTATTTATCCAACAGTACAAGTTAGGATGGCAATGCATTTATATAAATTTATTTACTTTGTGGTAGGGCTTTGTGCAAGCTCGTCTGGGTAGATACCACCCACTCATCAGATATTCTACCGTAAAACAGCAATACTTGCTATTGTTGTGTTTCGGTTTGAAGGGTGAGTGAACCAGTGTAACTACAGACACAAGGGATATAACATCTTAGTTCCTAAGATTGGTGGCATATTGATGATGCAAGGGATGCTTAATATGAAATGGCAGTGTACGGTGGTGACAATTTGCCAGTCTGCCAAACATTTTTTTAATAAAACGTATATAAACAAAAAAACAAAAAACAAAAAAAAAAATTTTGGCTTTTTGTAAAGTTAAAATGAAGACATTAAAATATATATAGATAAAATAAACATAGGATTGAAAGTATTAACCAGAAACAAAATTTCATAAAAAAATATATTTATGTCTCTGTTGCAAGTGTTACCTCCTTTGCATAATCTGTTACTGGTTTTAAGTAGTTGCTTAAAATCTTTTAGTTGTGCTTATAATTTAATTTAACCTACATTTGCCAAGGCTGTGTGTTTTAAAAGTTGCCTTAGCATTATTATATTGATAAGTATTATAATTAAAAAAAAATATATCGATGGACTTGGAAAAAAAAGATAAGAATTGTAATAATTGTCTCATTACGTGACAATTGTAATAAATAATCAGTATTTTATTTTAAACATTTTATTTTTCATCTTATAATTTAATAGTAACTAACATATTCATTATTATATTCTAAAACTAAAATGAAGAAAAACAGACTACACATTAAAAAAGAAAAAACACGCCGTTCAATATATTGTCCTGTGACCCAAGACATTGGCACCATTATCTCTCTGCACCGCTAGACAGCCTTTAGGCTAAATAAGCGTCAGCTCTTGGGTCACCAGAAGTGTGGACCAGTCTTTTATAAACATTTTAGTATCAGAGGACCATGGACCTAATGTTTCAAAATAATACCTAATCTAATATTTGATGACTATAACCTATATTAGAGAGATGAAAATACTTGGTTAATATTTTATTTCTGATATAGAACCCTAAAATAAAAATTATGTACCAATGTGATGTTTCCAATATTCCAACTCGTGTCCAATAATTTTAGTAGAGATACCAACTATAAGTAAAGAAGCAACTATTGCAATATTTAAATTGTAGGTACCAACAACCGCGTGATCCAACGTTGGCCCTATTTGTGCTATGTGCAATCGTTAGACTCTTACATTATGTCATAAGTATTGCGTTATCATTGCAAAGAATTAGCAGTTCGTTGGCATATCTGTCTAGTTTTATATTTGTTGGATTTAAATCAATTTCATATTTAATGTAAGGAGAAGGATCGCTCTTTCCGTTCGAGCAAATATAATAGAATACTAACACAATATTACATCTTTAGATATTTAGATGTTAAATTAATCCTCTTCAAAGAATTCCTCGGATAGTGGTACTTTGCTTATTTGATCATAGGTGTAGGTGCTAAAGAAACGTTGTGTAACGTTCATAGCGTAGTCTATGGCATAGTCGAGAATAGGCCCTCCGAACTCCTGGGCGACGAGTTGAGAGTTTGAATTTAGAACTTCTAGGATGTTAGCGCCTGTAAAAAAAAATGTTTGTTATTACATTTAGGCATGCGATCAAGCAAATTGAATTTGGAAGCTTATTTTAAAAAGTTGTTTTCTATTAATGGTATGTGTTTTTCATAAAAATTTTTTAAATCACTTACTAATTTGTGGACTGCCTCTAAAGAGGTTTGTTAGATTAAGTTTGAGATCAGAACCGTAGTCAGCCTTGTATTTATATGAGTTAATTTTGTAATGTCCTTCTCCATTTTTGTCTTTTACGACTTTTTCCAATACTTCCAAGTGAATGCGTTGATTCCCTGTAGAATGAAAATAATGATTACAAGTCCTATGCCTAAAAAATATATTTTGAATATACGATGATCTAATCAGAGTAAGTGGTAGGGCTTTGTGCAAGCTACCACAAAGCTCTACCACCTACTCTGGTACGTACCACCCGCTCATCAGATATTCTACCGCAAAACAGCAGTACTTTGTATTGTTGTGTTTTGGTTTGACGGGTGAGTGAGCCAGTGTAATTAAAGGTACAAGGGACATAACATCTTTGTTCTCAAGGTTGGTGGCGCATTGGCGATGTCAGCGATGGTTAACATTTCTTGCAATGGCATTGTCTATGGGCGTTGGTGACCACTTATCATCAGGTGGCCTATATGCTCCTCTGCCTACCTATACAATAAAAAAAGAGTAGTAATTATTGCCATATGAAAAAAAAAAGAAAAAGTATATTAATATTTGTTTAACTGCACTAAAATATATTATTATATGAATTGGTTATATGTAACAAACATACTTACATATTTTGATTTTAGCACTGCCCTCCGTGTCGAGATTGAAAAGCAGGATTCTTCCAAGGATGCTGTATTGTCCTTTAATTGTGAAGTTACAGTGTATATCGAAAATAAAGGTTCGTTTTTCACGTCGAGAACTAAATAATAAAATAAAAAAAATAATAATAATACGAATAAACAAATAATAATCTATGAATTAATTTAAAAAAAAAAAGTGCGGTCGTCTGTTATTTAGTATTAAGTCCTTTATCTATATAAATATATTATGATGATAAATAATACTCCATAATGATTAAAAAAAAACAAAATAGAAGAAATAATTTATTACAGTGTATCTAAAATCCGGAAATCTATTAATTAACATAAAGTAAAAGAAACGCCCGAAGATTTCCCACTGGCTGTCCAAGGGCTCCTCTCTTTTTTGAAAAGGTTTGGTGATTATTCTTCACCTGTGGCAGATATACATCCGACACAACAGGTTATCTCACGATATTTTCTTTCAACGCCGATCACGAGATGAATTATAAAAACAAATCAAGCACTTGAAAGTACAGCGGAAATTGTAATTTTTAGTGACGACAATACAATTGCACGGATTGTCAATCGTCTCAATTTCTAACAATAAATATAACGGACCGATTTTAGCCAAATTTTAATTTCAATGGACATATAAACATTCATTGACATAATAAAACATGTTTTTCTTAATAATAACAACAGTCATAAATATCTTGAAGAATGTGTCAACGCTTGATATACCGTTGTTATATATTGAGCTGCCGCTAAGCAGTAATATATGTATGTGACAATAATTCATGGATAGCATGATTGCTGAACCTCGTGTAAAGTTAGTTGTATGTAATTTAAGCACATTTGTATTTTCACGATGACGACAGTACAATTGCACGGACTGTTAATTGTCTCAATTTCTAACAATAAATATAACATACCGATTTTAGCCACATTTTAATTTTACTGGACATATAAGCATTCATTGACATAATTAAACAATGTTTTTCTTAATAATAATAACAGTCAGAAATATCTGAAAGAATGAATCTTATATCAAGCGTTATGTTATATATTGAGCTGTTACTAAGCAGACTATTTACAAAACAAACTATTAATGCTAGTACGTTGTATCAGAATATATATGTATGTGACAATAATTCATGGATAGGATGATTGCTGAACCTCGTGTAAAGTTAATTGTATGTAATTTAAGCACATTTGTACTTTATATTATTACTGATTTCCTTGCGGTTTTTCTCGGTGGAATCCATATTCAAAACCAGTGGTAACGGTTGACGATTCAAAAATACTTGTCTATTTGAATAAAAAATATTTCAAGCTGATTTGATATTAAATGACTACAGCGAACAAACGCTGCAAACATTCGTCTCTTATTTGAATTTATGTTTTTGTTCCGTTTGCAGTTGAAACGCTTGGACTTTAGAGTAATAGTGCAAAAACCTTAATTAAATATATAACATCTCGTCTTGCTTTTACTGGTGACAGGAAGGCTGGTTAATTTTTCGCTCAGAGGATCGGAATTGCGATTCAATGGGAACATGCTGCTAGCATTCTTGCCACCATTCCACGCGGTCATGATTTGTACTGTAAATATTTTTAATTTTTTATTCGTATATATTGAAGGCTTTAAAATGTTATTAAAAATTATATAATTAAATAGATAACGTATAAACGCATCACAAATGTTGAAACATGCCTATTCAGCAAAACTGGTTTAATTTACTAGTTTTTTTTTAATTTTTAATTACCGTAATCGATAAGATTTCTCGCCAGGAAGAACGTCATTATGCCCTTAGCGTGAGAGAACATTGTTTACCGTTGGCAATACAGGAAAAATATAATTCCACTAATATAACTTATTGCAATGTATTTTTTTAATAGTAGGGCGTTAGGTAGGCGAATGGCCTACATATTAATTAATAGTCACTTCTGTATATAGATATTGTCGTTATTAACTATTCAATGGTTAATCTTTCTCATCTGACTACTAACCTTTAAAGCTAAAATATTATTTATCTCATTTATGTTTTTTATTAGTTTGTTTTATTATGTCATCGATTTTAATAAAATATAATTATATAAGCTTTAAGTAAGCGCGCGTGAATCTTAACCGATAATCGTGGGTTCAAACCCGGGTAAGCAACACTGAGGTTCAAGTAATTTGTTATTATAATTCATCTCGTGCTTAACAGTGAAAGAAAACGTCGCGAGGAAACCTGCATGTGTCAAATTTCACTGAAATTCTGTAACATGTGTATTCCTCCAACCTGCATTGGAGCAGCGTCGTGGAATAAGCTCCAAACCTTTTCCTCAAAAAGAAGAGAAGGCCTTAGTCCAGCAGTGGGACATTCACAGGACGTTAACCATTGTATGACAGGTACAACAAATTTTTTGTAACATCATAATGTAATGTTCGCGTAAGAATTCAGGCTGTAATTAAACTGCCTCACTGAAACTTTAAAAATTGTAGTGTGGTAGTTGGTAGTAAGAGTTGTTTGTCTACATACTATTCAACAGGAAAAGTAATGTCAGGGTAGCAACGAGTCCTTAGTTACAATGTCAGAACGAATTACTATTAACATAAATGATTTATCGGATAAAAGCGACCATAAGGATGGCTAAGCAATGTTTAGAGTTAAATTTATTTATGATTAAAATATATTCTTAATACGAAATACTAATAACAATTAAAAAAAAGTATTTTTTAAAATCATATATCTGCTAACAGTTCACTACTACAAACGCAAATCTTCTCCAAGTTGATTTAACTGTACTTTCTTTAATATTTACGAAATTTTCTGTAAATTATTATTCCATCTACTCTATTATTCATTTTCTAAAACTTATTTTTTTTTTTTTTTTTTCGTCTTTCATTTACAATAAATTCATATGTAATTGATGTAAGACGTTATGTAAAGTCGTTTTACCATTTTGTACAGTTAAGGTAAATTCTAAACGCTTGAATAGATTTTTTAGTTCAAGGTAAGCTCTGTAATAATAACGTGCTTACGTAGCACAATTTTTGAAGTGTTTACTTACTTGACATATATTGTGAAACTTTATGCCCTGTATAACCGACCGTTCATAGAGGATTATTATGAATGCTAAACACATTTTTAAATAAAACTTTATCTAAAAATTGGCCATCGATAAAAATGCTTTCAATTAATAAGTTTTATTTTGTATATAATGTAAATAATCATTGTCTTTTTTGTCTGGTATTAAGACTCTTTAAATTGTGACTAAGACCTAGAGTTGAGTAACAACCTAATTTTAGGTCACAAAAAAAAAAAACTAGTGTTGATAAATTTTAATTTATATGTGTAGGTATTAGCAACCACTGACAAGGACAAACACTTGTCTTCCTCTGATTATAATTTATGCAATCGTAAACAACTATTGTGTTACCAACGACGATAAAATTAAAAGCAGTAACAATATATCTCTATAAACATGACCAGATATAAGTAAATAAAGCAAGCTTAAAACAATAATTAAGATATGTGCTGTATAAAGTTGTTCTAATTGTCAATATTGATATACTGTCGGGCAAATAGCACACATTCATCTCGCTCTTCCTCATTCATCAAGATGAGAGAGAACGAATTAAGGACGTGTGCATATATCTATATGTTAACATAAATGTATAGAGTAAGCTAGCGATCCAATCAAGCTTCACACGGCTAATATACGCGTACTACTCAGTAGTATAATGGCGCGGAGTTTTCTTTTCAGCTGTTGGTGAGAAACAGCACAACTATATACTACTGTCACATAACTTTATCTATTAAAGCAGCGTGTGCTTGGAAAGCATTCAGGTTGTATATAAAATACATAATAACGTTAGCTCATATGCACAAAACATTCTTAAATTATATACCTAATATTCCTCGTAAATCAATCTATTACTATTGGGGAAAACGTAATGAAAATCCGAACAAGTATTCCTGAGATTGCAGATTTGCTGGGGACTTTAGTGTGTAATATATACGTTTAGATATACATTGATATTATCAATGTGAATGTTTAATATTTCGCATAATAATGCGTTCTAAAAAAGGACCTCTTAAATTCGATTATTTGACATGTAAAACAATTTTAAATTGTAAAATCATAGAGCTTTTTTAGAACATGTTAAATAAATGGTGATGTTGACCGCTCAAGAATAGGTGTTAATCGAATAATCGGCCAAAAACTCAATCGTTTCTATTCTAAGCCGATTTCAGTGCAAATAATTTCAATTAAATTTAAATACACAATTGTTGAAATTAACGAATACGAATTGCACATTTTTTTATCACGTATATAATAAATAATAATATAATCTTGTAAAAAACCTTGGAATACTAAAAATGCATTATTTGTAATATATGTACTTACGAAACTTTGTCCGGTATACAGGTGCTTAGTCCCGTCAATTTTCCGTTATGGAAAGTCATTTTAACATTCCCCGGTAAATTCATAGTTATGTTCCTATCTAGATATAACGGATCGAGCGGCGGTATTTCGGCCTCCGGGATGCCTCTGACAACCCCCGGAATTGCATCCAGGGTTGCTTTTGTGAAACATTCATCTGTTAACTCGCCGCAAGGATGGATAAAGTCGGCTGTGAAATTTTATTTAAATTTGATTAATTGAATTTCAAAAGATACATTTCTAACGTTGCATGAAGGCGATATTTTCAGGAATCTTTAGGAAAGAGACTAAAACACTTGGGAAGGAGCACAATAAATTGTAAATTATAAGTAAATAATTAACTTACTATATTTACGTATATAAATATATATGATTTAAAAGTTCACAATATTTAATAATGATTATAAGAACATTAATTGTAATGTAAGTTATTAAGTGAGATGTAATGCTGTAAATTAGAGTTAAATATTTTTGAAATTTTCATAAGAAAATTGTGATACATTTTGTTAAAACAAAAACTAGCTCGTTGAAAATGAAATTAATACTATATTTTCCCTATAATTATATTATTCTTTCACTATAATTATACTCAACTTTTTCCAAAAACATAATAAGTGTATAAAATATTTTATAAAATTTTACTTACGCAAAGGTACCAATTGCAAAGTGCCATGGAAACAAATACACAGTACGGTAACACCGACAAAGTTACGCAAAACTTCAATGCCCTTAGACATTATAAATAATAATAAATATTAATTTAAGACGGTATCGCCACAGCCGACGTTCAGTGTGTGAATGGCTTTATGTCTTTCCCTTGGCGTTAATACTTATTTCGTAGTTGCAATTAAATATTGTTTCAAGGATTTATGGGGCAGTCTCGTCGGTGCGTTTTAGGATTTTATTTATAAAGATTATTTCAATAATGTTTATTCAAAATTTTTTTTTGGTAATTAATTTTATTTATCTGTTGCAAATGTTACTATTGGTAGGAAATAGGGCGCGCATATATCACTTACTTACGAATGAACTTTTAGTTCTACCGTCAAATAGTAGTGCTGTTATTGTGTTTAGTTAACTTGTAAGTGATAGTGAAATTTTAGGCATAATATATAAACCTTATGGCAGTTAGCAGTGCATTAAAAAATACTAACGTAAATAAATTTTTTTAAAGTGTATACATTACGCCAGACAAAAAATACAAGGACTTTTTTTATTTAGTCGCTTTTATGAAAATGCTACTTTAATTTGACACAAACCTAACCTTTAATCTTTACTCCAATGGTAATGCTATGGTAAACGAATAATATATATATATATATTTAAACAGCATTTCGATTTACTATTTATCTTCATAATGTCCTTAATATCTTAAAAACCTACTTTACATACTTTGAACGATATTATAGAGACATAATTATGACTTTTTTATTTCGATACAGATAGGTATCTAAGTGGTAAAGGTCATCAATATTTATAAAAACTTGTAAGCATAGATAAATTAAAGCTTGTACAACTTTTATAAAAATACAACAATGTCTTTTTTTTTTGCAAGCAAGCTGCATTCTATAGCGTGTCTTTGCTTACCATCAGGAAAGACAGCCGTCAAACGCTGGCATATTAAAGATAAAAAAAAAAAAAATGTATATATGTCGGAGAAGCATCGTAATCGTTGACATCATCATTAGTGGTTGCGGGCTTAGTGGGCGTCGTCAGGGTAAAGTACAAGCACAAAACACAACTATCACGGTTTTACAGTATTTTAATTAACAAATCAAGTATTCTTAAAGTAATTAAAATGTAAACAAATAATATTGTATGCAATCATCAATCAACCCGACTCATAGCTTCCTCCGAAATATATAATGGTGAATAGTTTTTGATTTGCCGAGGCATATTTATATAATTTTACTCTTCTTTTGGTAAAGAGTTTATTCCACCACACTGCTCTACTGCGGGCTGGTAGAGACAAATATGGCTTTCCATTATACTCGTGAAGGCTTCCTCACAATTTCTTCCTGGTTTTTTAGTGGGTATTTCGGCGCTTTCAGTGCCGGTAAGTCCCACCCCTACACTTCACGTGGGAGAAGCGCGTAAAAGCGTTTTTCCAGCGAAAAGAAAAAAAAAGCTTCCTTACAATGTTTGCCTTCACTGCCAAGTGGGACATTAATTGTAAACACAAATTAAGCTCGTAATCATATTAAAACCTTTTTTTTCCTTAGAACAGTATGCGTGGCTTTGGAAAGCTAAGATGGATGACCGTCTACAGTACAGATCAGAGGCCACAGGATCATTTAAATAAATAGTTTCCGCGGCTCAACTCATGCAGCGCTCAGCTAGTGATTGCACCTTAGGGGACGTAAACCGGTTTAGGATCACCTGAAATAGGAAACGCATGTCCCACAGCTCATGCACAGCCCGGAACACGCCCTATATTTAAAGCACCTTGCATCGTTGTTAAGGAAGGTCTCAAGCGATGACTTGATCTGATTTTCAGTGGTAGAATTATTCTAACTCCAGTTAGGTCAAAGTTAATTAAAGCAAAGCACACAACATAAAAATTAGATAGTTACATCGCAATGCTAAAAATAGTTGCGAAACGCGTTTGCATTGAATCGGGATTGCAGGTAGATAGATGCAAATGAAATATTCATAAATTATCAAACTGCTTTAGAATATTTATTTTTAAACATCTCAGAGTGTAGTCTTCGGTGGAAGTGTCACGTGGGCCAATTGTTGTCTGTATATACATATATATATATATATATATATATACTTACGAGTCCATGCAATTGACGAGTTCAAATTAATTATTCATATTTAGAAAACTGGTTGGCGCAGTGATATTTGGAACTAATTGAAGGTTGCGCATCTGACTGCCGCTCATGACAAAATTTTTATAATATATCGTATTTTTATTTATTTATGCATGCAATCTGTTGTAGATTATAACTCATAACAAATAATTAAATAATACAATTAGACTAAGTTATAGTCCAAAATAATTTGAACACAAATTGTGACTTAATATTGTAATACATTTTATTTGATAATAATATTGATGACAAATAATTCAGCTCTCACATCATAATTATAAGTTTTTTTTATATAATAGGTGGACGGGCAAATATGGCACAAACATTGGCACTGTAAGATTAGCCATTCCTTACATTTCCAATGTGTCACCAACCTTGAGAACTAAGACATTACGTACCTTGTGCCTGCAATTATACTGGCTCACTCACCCTTAAAACTGGAACACAACAATAGTAAGTATTACTGTTATTGAATATCTGAAGAGTGAGTGGTTGGGACCCAGACTCTCAACCCCTTCTCATTTAGGCGATTCTAAAATATAATGTTCATACTGTTTGATATTTAGTTATGATTAAAATCATTCGTATTAATAATTTTTAATTGTATCCTTTTTTTAATCTAAGGATGTTTATATGAAATATATCAATATAAAAACCAAGATCATTTCGATTTATTAAATGATAAACGAAATAAAATTCAAAACAAATTATTTATGAAGGTCAAAGGTGAAACAAGAAAAGATAAATGATTTAATTTAAACTTTGCTCTTTGTGTAATTTATATTCCACTAGTTTCTGCCCGCGACTTCAGCCACGAGTGATGGAGATGGGCAATCAGGTAACCCCCCTGGACTGGTCTCATTTACCCTCCAGGGGAAATTTCATTCAAAATATTCAAATTCCTCTCGATGTTTCATTCCTTACTATGTTTCAAAAGTTATCTCATTCGATATTTCATTCTCCTTAGCCAAGACACTCGAATCGAGCGTTGATAATTAAAAATGTACTATATTAAATGTATTTTGTTGCGGATTTTTTAAATATTGCGTATTTATGTGTCCTTTTTGACATTTCTCGGTCTTGCTCGAAGTCGATTTCTGGGTTGTTAGTGAGTAGTTCAACAAAAAAGTGGTCATATACGTTTTTCACATACAAACTTGACGCGCGTAAAACGTACAATTATTTGAATAGATTGCGTTAGTCCGTTTATCCCGATTATAATTCGATCTTTATTTTATATTAGGTCCTTACATATTAAATTAGCGTTTTGTCGTAATGACCACTTTGATCTGAAATATCTCCTCTTTGGTTAAGAATTCCAAATTAAATTTATAAATTCATTTAGCTGGTACATTTGAGTTTTGAAAACAGTCATCATCATTTGTTTTTCCCTCATAATTTTTAGCGTCACTTATTACCCCACAATGGAAAACATGAAATATCGGTTTATTTACGAGTACGAGTTCTACCGTGGCACCAGTGCTGCAGAAACAGCTCGAAGGATTAATGATGTATGCGGCGCTGGTGTCGCAAAAGAAAGCACGGTACGTTTTTGGTTTCAACGTTTTCGTTCTGGAAATTTCGACCTTCAGAACCAACCCCGTGGACGGCCGGAGACCAAAGTGAAAAATGAAGAATTAAAGGCTATTGTGGAAGCGGATCCATCACAAAGCACTTCAGAGATAGCTGCAGGCTTCGGGGTAAGTGATAAAACCGTATTAATGGCCAAACGATTACGGTAGATATATATTGTCAGCAACTGCAAACCATGAAGGAAGAACTAGCTTCTTACAAGGAAAAAAATTCAACTCCGATGCGGCAGTCAAAGCCCTCTTCAAAGAGTTTGTTGATTCTCGCCCCATGGTTTTTTAGTAAAGGGATCAATGAACTACCTATGAGATGGCAAAAGTGCATAGATAACAACGGTGCATACGTTGATTAATTAAATAAATTTTACAAAAAAAAAAAAAAAGACTTTTTATTCCTTCCGTACAAAACGCCAATTTCATATGTAAGGACCTAATATTTATATTTATTTTTGAAGCGTTTTCTGTAGATAAAAATTTGCACTATTTTAGGCTGATATACATACAATATACAAATAAAAATTAAGTGACTGTGATTTCAAAATAATCATTTCATAATAATATAATTCAAAATAAAGAGAAATAAAAACCCGAGCGCCCATTTTTTAAATTTTAAATTACCGTAGCTGTAATTGAAATATTCAATGTATAATTCAAAGAGGCATTATGTATGTAATAATTGCAGATTTTGATGGATTTTTGTCATTAAGTGAATCCCACGCAAGCGAAGCCACAGGTATTGCTAGTCTATAATATTTTTATAACAATAGAAGAAAATCTAATACTATAAATACATAAGTATTTTAATATTCTTTGTCGTCAATTTTTATGCCTTAACCCTTGATCTATTGTAATTTTACTAAGAATCTAACATCATTATTGCGAAAAACTGTTCGCAAAATAAATAACATAAGCATCAAACTGACTTTAAAAAATGTTAGTGTATAAACTTTATTGTAATCACCGTAAAGACTATAATCATAAAAAATGCCAAATGCAGCCAAATGTACTGGAATAAACAATGGTTGTGTAATAAGTCGCGTAGCAGTAATCCTTAAAACATTTAAATAGGTAGCTTATGATGTTGAAATAAGGTTGATTTTGCTAGATCTATTAATTTAGGCATAATGGCATGGACAATCCTTGACATAATGACGTAAATACAGTAAACGTTGTCTAAGCCATTGTTAAAAGTCAACAATATTTTTTTAATCCATTGTATTTTCTTTGCCTGAAGGAAAGCAAAGATACATTGTACACATACCATTGTTTTCTTAGCTTCAAACAAACTTGGATGTGTTATGAATTTTAGATTAACAGCTTCATACAAGAACGCTTTTGCAGCAAAACGGAATCTTCGTGAAAAAAAATAACCAGATTGCGACCTTTTAGCTAAACTGTGGTACAGTGTGTAGCATTCTTAGTGTGGTAGGCGATTTTTAGAGGAATTATCTCTTAAATATTTGGGGAGTTGTCTTCTCACATAAGGAAAATTATTTAAGTTGTAAAATTGTTTTTAATGAATTTGTTTATTCATAGAGACTGTCTCGTTGGTCTAGTGGATAGATATAATGCCGCAGACCCGGTGGTCCTAGATTCAATTTCCAGGTCGGGCCAATAAATTGTTATTGGGTTTTTCTGTCAGAAAATTCTCAGTAGCAGCCCAGAGTTTGGAAGTTGGAAGTGTGTACACTTTCGTGCCTCGGAAAGCACGTTAAGCCGTTGGTCCTGCGCCTGAACTCTTTCCGGTCGTGTCGGATTATGAGAGCTAAGGAAAAGAGAGTGTACCTGTGTTACCGCACACACTTGTGCACTATAATATATCCTGCGCAGTTGGCTAATCTCTCTTGAGATTGATCGCCGTGGCCGAAATCGTTCTGGAGGACATTATTTATTCATTGAATATTTGCATAAGTCACACTTCAGCAGTTTCTTATAGAAATAATATTTATTTTGTGGTAGAGGTTTGTGCAAGCCTGTTTGGGTAGGTACTTGACACTCATCACAGGTTCTACCGCCAAGTAGCAATACATAGTGTTTTTGTGTTCTGGTTGGAATGGTCAGCCAATGTATGTAACTATAGGCAAAAGGGACATAATATCATAGTTCCCAAGTTTGGTGGCACATTAGCGATGTAATGAATGCTTAATATTTCTTACGGTGTCCATGTCTATGGGAGTGGTGATCACTTACCATCAGGTGACCCATCTGCCTATTTACCTATATTATAAAGAAAAAATATTTATTAAGATTTGAATAATATTTTAATAAAAACTACACTACAAGTACTACTTTGACTGTGACGCAACTTGGTGTGTAAAACAATATTTATCAATGTTTGCATGGACATCTCAAGTCCATGTTGGTATTTCAAGGTCTATCCTCAGACGAAGAACTTCAATTTTTTTCACACATTCTGACTCTTTACTCGTTCCAGTTTGTTACTAATTCATCTCTGTCTTCCCATACCTCTCGGTACTAATAATTATTTATTATAGTTCAATAATTAACTTTAATTGATTGAATTGTATTAAATACTTATATAATATTGATTATTTTATATAATAATAAGCCGAGATGGCCCAGTGGTAAAAACGCGTTAATCTTAACCGATGATCATGGGTTCAAACCCGGGCAAGCACCACATTTCGTGTGCTTAATTTGTGATTATAATTCATCTCGTGCTTGACGTTGAAGGAAAACATCGTGTGGAAACCTACATGTGTCAAATTTCACTCAAATTCTGTCACATGTGTATTCCACCAACCCGCATTGGAGCAGCGTGGTGGAATAAGGTCCGAACCTTCTCCTCAAAAATAGAAGAAGAGGCCTTAGCCCAGCAGTGGGACAATCACAGGCACTGAACAAACATCGAGTATTTTAGATAATTTATACAGAAACGTATTCATAATCATAGCGAAGTAATAACGATTTCTCATAGCAAATGTGCTTAAGCGCTTTTGTGCTGTTATGACCGGACAGGAAATTAAAACTTTGAATTACTGCTTATAGTCATGTTTGTAATATTATAATAATGTTATTATTTGTTCATACTTATTTTTATATTAAGTAATAGTGTAGAGAAATACATGCAGCATTTGTTTTTTTTATATTAATGTTCATATTTTCTAGTTTATATCATTTACTTACGATGAAATTATAAGATTAGTGTACGTGCGGTGTACTTTGAGATACTAAACGTGTACCCGACTTTGAACCGTGTAAAATTATCATTGTAGTATTAGTGTGTAAGCATTTATAAGTTTACGGAGGCACCACCTACCCAGATTGTGTTTTTAAAATCTCCCAGATAGGGTTGACTTGAAGAGATGGCTAATTAGCCATAAGTAAGCCCGTTATACAAACATGTTTTTTTAGGCACGAGCATTTTCTCTGTTATTTGTTTAGTTTACAATAAATCATATTGAATAATATGACGCCGTATAATTTAATAAAATGTGATTGATATAAACAAATATTATTATTATTTTTATCAGTTTTTCCTACATTACTCTCTCGTCGTACTAGTCTCAGCGATTCTGTGGACTAGGATTTACCTACCTTAGAAGAGTAACTTCACAAGCCCATACGTAGGGGCCGGAATAGAATGTCTAAGAATGAAAAGCGATTAGGAGCAGCTGATGGTTCCCACTAAAAGGTAATGGAACCATCAGCTGTTGATCCGGTGGAATCGTGCTGTGCTAATACGTCTTATCATTCATTTAAATATCTTGTAATATCTCTTAAACTATTAGTCACAGATATAGCATATAAACTATTTATATTAACAGATAATACTTCAAATTAATATTTTGTTAAGGACAGATATTGTCTACTATTAAATATATTATTAGCAGATAGTATTAAAGTTATTGTATTTTTTTTTCACTTATAAATAGTCTCTAATAATAATCGATTAATACTTTCTTGGGCTGTCTGTAGACGTTTAGAAAATCTATAAATTTTGCTAACGAAGTTCTCTTATATCTTTTATAGTTTTGTCAGCGTTTGTTTAAAAGAGCCGAACTGATAATTTTCTCTCCGGTAACGACGGATTGAATGATGTATCCAGAAAAATGTATAAAATACACATAAACATAAATATATGCGTGTTCTAAAGTTTTAAACTATCGTAATTTGAAAGTTCCCTATCGATCGTATTCTTTGTGTTCATACGAAAACAACCTCTTATATATTCGTATGATGATTACAATGTCGTTAGCATAAAGTTGATTTCAATTCCTAGTTATATTATTACTTAAATTTTATTATGTACGTCAAAGCAACATTTTAAATGTTCGTTACATCGGATTATGTTCACGTGGGTGGTCAATTTTCGCTATACAATGTTCAAAGCGATTTCACACGGGGGCCGGCGATCGAAAACTACATAGCGCAAACAATCTTCATTGTATTCGTGTCGGTAAATTAGAGGTTTTGTATTTGACAATATGACAGACAGCTTTGTCGGTAGCTAATGGTCTGATTAATAAGATATTAAAGCGATTCGAATCATTCATCGTTTTGATATTGTGATTTGTTTCAATTTCCCATTAAAGTTGTATTGAGTCAACACTATTGTTAGGGGATTTGACTAGACTGGTTTAATCAAGTTTTTTTTTGTTTTTGTATTCATTGTAAGGTTTTTTTTTGGACGGGGATAAGATTTTTTGTGTTCAAAGGTAATTTATAATATTAATATATATTTTTGGCAAAAGCAAAGGTACTGCACCATACAGCCTAGTTTTCAGCATTTCAGCAGGATGTTTGATGATTATAAATATGTAATCTGTATTATTATTTTCATAGGTAAATCAGATTTTATTAAAAGATTTTCATCATAAAAGTTGTATAAAGTCCTGCGAATGAAGCAATAATTTCATAATTCTGTGCTTTGCGAATGTTTCTTTGTGATCATAAATTTTCATTACTTAGGTATCAAGCACGTAATGAAATGGGCGGGACGGGTCATACACTCGCCAATGGACCGTAAAACTACTTTCTCACGCGATATGACGTTGTGTCTGAGTATCGGACCAGGACACATACGTATGTACATATTTTTTCACTAAATCTAAATCTTATTAAATTGTCTATGATCTCATCCCAATATCTTTCTTTTGAGCTTAATTATGTGTTTTATTGTTTAAATATTGTTTATGTGTGAGTTTGTGTATACATACATAAATTCTTATGATGTCGATAGCCATGTTTGAGAACATATGGAAATAATACCCTTATGTGATATGAAAATTATTACTTAAGATTTTTATAACAATATATAAATATAAACTATATCTTACAGTGCCAATGCGCTACTATTATTGGGAACTAAGATGTCCTATGCCCGCAGTTACACTGGCTTACTCACCCTATAAACCGGAACACAATACTAGCAATAGGTGTTGCTATTTTGAGGTAGAATATTTGATGACTGAGTGTTATCTAGACGGGCCTGCACAAAGACCTACCAAGTAAAATCGTTAATAGCTATTCATTTTTATCTTAGAATTTAACTACGTATGTTTTATGTCATATACACATATGGACATATAATATATAACTGGATATGTATTCTATGCCTTATATCGTTCCCATGCTCGAAATGTCCGTCTATATATTACAAATGACTCAATTGAGCGAGGACGTTCACGCTCGGCCGGACCATTGTTGTTGGTGAAAATTCCGTCGATTCAGTAATCATCAGGTTTTCATGTGAAAATGTTCCATTCACTGCTCCGGGAAAAGTGTAATGGACTATTCTACTTGCGTATATGTAAATCGGATTCAGATCCATTGATAAGAATGAATGTTAATTGACATGTATCAGGCAGACTTGCCATACGTAAAAAATAAATATTAACAATACATTTTTTTTAAAAAGGTATTTTTTCCGGATCGTGGAAGTTTAACGCTTCTATTAAATTAAAAATTTTAATTTTGACTTTTGAGTCTTGATGCTATGGTTATGGCTCTTTTTTCTCTATTTATCTAAGATTTTGCGGTTTCATTCAATTTTTTCTTCTATCAATTTTTTTATAGATAGTGTTTTTATAACTATAGTAAATAAACAAAATATTATATAATGTAATCATCTTATAATAGCGTCAAAATACGCCATATAAGCCATATAAGACCAACACTCCGACGTACTAATCTGTCAATGAGAAGAGGTCGGATTAGCTTTAGCACAGCATTCCTTCACGTTTGTGTTCGAGTCAATATACGTCCGTGTGAAAGACGAGACTGATCTGAATTTGTTTAAGAATGTGTATTTAATTTTGTGTCATTATAATAATTTTGAAATTATCCTAAGCTGTTAACAGTAAAATAGAAAGCAGTCACAACATCCAAATCCTAAAAAATCAGCTCCTATTAATGATCAAATATTGTAAGCTGATGTAAGCCAATTCACTTGAATGAATAAATAATAAGCCAGTATAATTGCGAGTTTATTTCATAATATTACTGAAGATTAAAATAAAAATATGTCTGTAAACTTTAATTCGAAATAAAATAAATTATTAATTAAAATTTATAGTTTTATTTTTACCAGTAAACTGTTATTAGTTTGGTGATTTAAAAAGCTGAGATGGCTCAGCGGTTTGAGAAGATATCGCAATTGTAGTCGTCAGGGTTGATAGACATTAGACATCATGGCGACAACCACCAACCTGCATTGAAGCATTGCTCAGCTGTGGGATGTTTATGCATACAGATACAGGTACAGATTAATTCAGCTGAGCAGCATGGTGGGTAAAGTAAAGCCTCGATTTTATGATACAACAATATAAGAGGGTTCAAACAACATATTTGATATTTTCAATGTTTTACTTGTAAGAAGCCGAATTTAACAGATTTTCGTGTGTAACAACAGATTACTTAAAATTTAAAAGACATTTTACTTTTTTTGTATAATACATAAAATTTCTTAACTAGCCTTTTCGGCTTTGTGAAACAGTCGTGGATGCCTCACTAACTCATTGCTAGTTGGTGGCTCTAGCTACCCTATATCTAAAGAAGACGTGAACTCAGAGTCCTGTCTCGTTGGAATTGTTGAGCAAATTGTATCACATTTGCGAGGATGACACGACGCGGTCCGCTGTAGAGATGCAGGGCCACCATAACAGTAAATCTGAGTCGTGCCGCCGCTCGCCTGTGGAATACTAATGCATATTTTGTGACTGTTTCCATATCATCTGGATCTCGAATGGAAAATTTCAACCTATTTTGGTTTAACGTATTAACTTAACATGCGAGAAGATTCACAACAACAACAAAAAAGGCTTTTAATGAGTTCATTATGCTTCGGGATAAACAGTTTTATTAAAATATATTTAAAGAATATAAATGGTTAACAAATTATCTATACTTAATGCTATTTAAATTTTAAATAAGTATTAAATGAGTTTACTGGTATTAGTGTAGCTCTTGTATTTTATTATATTTGAATGGAATAATAAATATTATAAATGTGAAAGTGAGATTGTTTCTTAGACTTTTACGTCTTAACTACTCAACTGAACATCATAACACTTACTATACCTACAAGTCCCCCCCCCCGCCACCGCAAGCAGGTGAAGCCATAGTATACCAGTACTATATAAAATGTTAGTATTATATATCATATAGTACTGATAGTGTAAGTGGTAATGATTAGAAGTTAACATTGACACCTCAAAAACTTATAGCATGTATCATGGTTGGGTACATTGAATACACTTCGTTGTGTAGTTCCTTTGAAATTATTTATATTAAATCTAGATCTGGACTTATCAGGATATCATGAAGGAACCGGGAGATGGCGATTGGTATGACAAGTATATAGATGAGAATATAAATTGATTACTTGGTAGTAGAGCTAAGTGCAAGCTCGTCTGGGTAGGTACCACCCATTCATCAGATATTCTGCCGCAAAACAGCAGTACTTGGTATTATTGTGTTCCAGTTTGAAGGGTGAGTGGGCCAGTGCAATTACAGGCACAAGGGACATAACATCTTAGTTCCCAAGGTTGGTGGCACATTGGCGATGTAAGCAATGGTTAACATCTCTTATAATGCCAATGTCTATGGGAGTTGGTGACCACTTACCATCAGGTGGCCCATAAGCTCGTCCGCCTACCTATGCTATAAAATGGCATCGCGAATAGCTTAGTAAAATATTGAGACTTCTAGAATTCATAAAGGATCAATAAAACAATTTGAAAAACTTTTTTTTAACAATATTTTTTATATGGTAACGAATGGTTTTTTAGGCGTAAGGTCAACCATATGCCTGAAATGAACTGGTTCATAAATTCCTAACATCGATTCACAGCAAATAATTACATAGAGTTATTGCTTTACTGATTAATATTTTTTTATTATTACATACGCACTAAGAGGTATATAGGCTTCTACTATTAATAATACTTTTATACTATTATATATTTAAATTAAACTTAGTATATAAATTACATAGTTTACCTCCTTGGTCATTTCTACATAAAGCAACCAAAAAAAAACAATTGTTAATAATAAGAAATTCTATAACTCGTGATCCTAACATTCTACAAGTAATGAAGGGATGTCGCTTATAGTCCACCTCAATAATATAATCATCTTTTATTAAATGAATTTATTTCTTAGGTTTTAATTTGTAATAACATATATCGCATCAATTACTGCGACCTTTCGTTTTATATTTTGTAAGCAGTACATTTGTATGTTTTAAATAAAATTTATATAGTTAACTTTGGACAAAATTACTAATTCACAGACAATTATCCATCCGCTATAGACGTGTTAGAAAACTATGGGACAGATCGCTTGGCTTGATTCTGATTATTATAGCTGCCAGTCTTCTATTAAATGCTATACGTAACGTCCGATTTCAGCGTAAACTTCCGATCGACGTTTCAACGCCTGACAGAGGCGTCAGATAATAAATATTTTAGCAGCGAACGATGTCTCGATCACAATAATTAACGAAAACAGTGCTCGCATGTTGTGTTTATTTTTTAATCTAGACAGTATGTACTCACGACGTTTACGCTGCAATGGTTCGAAATAAATTAAGACGCGACGCAAAGCGTGAACACGTCCATATTAGCGTTTTAAAGAGACTATAACAGTACATTCGTACAGTATCTAGACGCGGGGTATGTATTGTGACGCTGTAAGCGGCTGATGGCGCTTATTAGAGACCACAGCCTTAGATATAAAAATTGTTTGTCGATAAAACCCTCATCATAGCATCATAGCATAGTCGGGAGAGTTAGCTATTATTATATTTAAAGATCAATATAAATCCAGCACTATCTTAAATATAATGTTATTGATTTATAATTTTTACTATAATAATTCTCTCCTATTCTCCATCCCATCTCTATCTCCTATCCTATGATCAAAAAAAGCTTTTCAATTAGACTAAATAATTGAAAAGCTTTTTTTGATCATAATTATTACAAATTAAAACACAAAAATACAACAGTGCATTCACAGGTCCCATTTAATTTAAATCCATCTTTGAGGTATTAATTTAGTAACGTAAAGTGTGTAAAGTAAGTTTTCGTAGTTAAAATATTAGTAAGCGTTATATTAAATAATGAAAATATTAATCAATTTTTAAATAACAATGAAAACAAACGTAGTTCATAGACAAAGTTCGGGCGTACAAATATGAATTTACTCGGCATCGTGTATCAAAAATTACCGTGGAAAGTAGAATTATAACTTATAGTTATATGCGAAACTCGTGGTCTATTTGAACTTTTGAATATTCGCTATTTGTACGTGCTTGAATGTATATACAGTTTAAAATTACTGATAAATAACGTAACAGACTGTAAGTGTCCCACTAGTGGATTCAAACCTCCTCTCCTTTTAAAGAAGGATTGGAGGTTATTTCAACACCTGTACCAATTTTCGATACATATGGCAGATTTCATCCAACACCTGCACGTTTTTATACGATGTTTTCCTTCACGCGAAGCACGAAATGAATTATAAACACTACTTGCCCGGCTTTGAACCTGTAATCTTCGGTTAAGTTCCACGAGTCCTAACCACTGGGCCATCTCGACTTTACCGACTATGTTTTACGATAATAAATTGTTACTATTACGTTTATGTTGTTATTCAAACGTTAAAAAATGTGTACGTTGTTATTTAATTCGTGTGAAATAAAACAGGATCGATTAACTGTATATTAAATCATGTTACTGAAACACGGGCTTAGAGAATGTTGGGAAACGTTTTTGCAATCCGATTAAAATAAAATGTCACTTATATAACCTTAACAGCGATGTCAGATGATCGTGTATTTAATTAAACTTTCAAAAACCGACTGGTTTTGGAATTCAGTTTCGTTGTACACAATAATGAATATAATTAGTAATTAATTATTTCAATACATACGATATTAATAAGTTTATAAATTTCAGTTACTAAGTAAAAGGTATTTTTATACATTCATACATATTGTAGATATAATAATGATTCTGTAATAGTTATCATGACGTTTCATCGAAGGCGGAGCGATGCGCAAGCGCAAGGAATGCGTTCTGTGTGACCCAGTAAGGATTACGTAGTATCATAAATAATACATTGTGTAGGAGTAACTGAAATATTACAAACAGCTCAATACTATAAATTTCCTTTGATTAGTTTTAAGTAGATTATTTTCAAAACAATTGTGTTTATATGAACGTATGTTCTATATTCATAAATGTGTCTAAAATAATCATATATTTATATAAGTTACAAGTTGTAATTTATAACTAAAGTAATAAAAATAATTATAGTATTTTTTGTCAGATAGTAAAATGCGATAACAATATAAAAAATTTTACAAACGACACAAAATGATGACATGTACGTAATTGTTTGATCATAAGTATTAATACATTGCACAGATACACAATAAAAAAGATCCAAGGCACAGACTGCCTACCGCTTTAATAGTCATACTTTCAAATAGTTTACAAGGAGGGCTATTTCGATGCAATCGTGTCGATTCTTAACTTATTTATAGAGTAAGTGATCGTCAAGTGCTCATCTTGAATCTATTGAAATGCTCGACCAGTCTGAAAGCCGTCTCCTTTGATACCCTAAATTATTTTTAGTTCGATTGATATTTTAACTCGAATACATTATTGTTATCACAAACAAATATATACTTAATTATAAATATCAAAAGGTTGATTATAATTGATAAACGTTAAGAAGATTTATTTTGATTTAAAAAAAATACTCTTTGGAAACACTCAATATTATGCATCTCAATTGAATAAGCAATCATAAATAAAACCTATTTATTATGTTTAATTAGAATCAGTTCTTACTGTTAAAATATGGTATTTTAAATATAATGTTTCACGATATTATATAGTGTGAATACATAATTTGTATAACAATTTTATTAATGGTTTTTAAAACACACATTAATAGTTGAGACTTTTTCTATTCCACGCTAGATGGCGCTGTATGTATTTAACTAAAGTAACTATTAGTCGACATGATAACATGTACTTTTTTTATTACACAAATACTAATAAGTGTTTTACTGAGGTAGACGTAGATATAATATTAATGTTTGATTTGTTTTAAATATTTTTTGTAATAATATAATTCAAGCAGATAGACTATTATGCAATTCAATAACAATGTTGCTTTGAAGATGCAAACGATGATTCTGAGTCATATATTTTCTAAATACACAATACATAATATTTGGCATTTATACGTAGAGTTTGGTTAAATCAATAAGACTGTTTGTGAGGATTCACAATTCAGAATGTTTATTATTGTTTTGTTTTAGGAATGTTAACAGCAACTATAAAATTTTACTCAATCGGATGAACGATCTATGAACTCACTCTTTAAGCTTACAAATATGACGGGATTTAATTAAATTCTAATTGCTATCCTTTTTACCTAACACATAAGAAAGAGATGAAAAAGTTTTCCTAAGAAATGAACTTAGAAATTGTGTCCAATATAATTAACATTTAACGTTTTATTTGTTTTCATTAACAATTCATTTATTATATTATAACCTACTAGCTGTGCCCCGAGGCTTCACCCGCGTATAATTAATAAAAATATAATAAATTATTTTTTTACTATAATAACACACACACACACACACACACGCATATGGCTACTGGTAAAGAAATACGTAATTAACGATTTGAAATTAATTTTCATAAGATAACGTAGGGTTTACCGATCTTATATATGGCCTATCATTTGTGCCAACACATGTTCTTTGTGTGTACCAATTTTCATCAAGATTGGTCAAGCCGTTCTTGAGTTATAAGAAGACAGACAGACAGACAAAAATGAAAAAAATAGTATAATGTGAATCACCGCATCATAAAACGATTATTGATCACAAAATTAGGTGAAATAAAAATGTACAGACAGGACTAATAGATTTATATAGTAGTATAGATAGATTTATTTTATAAATACTAAAACCTATTTTAAATTAGTGAGTGTGTATAGTACTAATATTAATTGGGTATGTCACGTGATATAGAAACAAACGTAGATTGATTTACGAAAGAACGGATGATTGTTTTTTTTTTTCTTATTTCATTTAGGGACTTATATGAAGTATTTATTATACAGATAACATATGTTAGTAATTTATTAAAAACATAAGCATCGAACATAGAACCTCATCATTTTATTGAGACGAATAATATACTTTCAAATGTAATTTTGAATCAAACCGCAACTATAATGTCGTTTATTTTATTACTAGTATTATATAATTATATAACGGATAGACTCGTATATAAGAAGTAATTATTTCAATGTGAGATCACGAAGATTTTTCAGATACTTATAGTATTAAGATTCTTATAATTATAACGTAATTAATAAGAAACAATGCCATGATAACAATTATAATTAAAGTATCTTATCTTTATTGTATGGTTAATGTGTGTTTGGATGTCTGTTACTCAAACTTAGTAGATAGCTATGTGTATTATATATGGCTTGGAATAAGATATAAACAAGATTTTGCAATCTATAAACAAAATTAATTACACTTTAATGTGAATTTCATATAGTAGGATTGCTAGATCTACAGACTTTGTTAGACAAGCAAAAAAAATCGCCTCAGCCATCCTTTTGAAGAGGAAGGAGATCCAATAGCCTTAATCTTTAGTTTGATACATTCGACTAAATTTTTATTATACTTATAGCAGCTCCAATAATTAATTTATGCAAATACGGGCCAAGTTGAATTATTATGACCTCGCAATAAGTCAACGTTACGTTTATTCTATCTCAAGTACGAATAGCTGATTTTATAATATCCAGGACATTTCAGAAAATTACAGGACAAACAACATGACCTCACATCCCGGGTTAATAACGGACAATGTGGTAACACTAGTGGGTCACAGCAACTATAATATAATATTAAATTACTAGCCAGTGCTCGCGATTTCGTCCAAGTGGAAATCGGGTGTATTGAGATATTTATAAAAAAACCTATTAAAGCATTTAAGATTACATTTAAATGTTGCTCCAAGCTAGCCGTAATCGGTCTGTGAAACCCGCAACAAAATTCGATTCGTAGTTTCAAAGATTAGCGTGTACTTACAGACAGACAAAAAATAATCCATTTTCGAGTTCTTTTACTCCTTTTTAGCGCCGTTTTTTGATAAACCTCTATTATATCTATAAATATCCCAAAGTATCGATTATTTCCTTATTCAAATATCACTCGTATTAACAGCTTCGAAAACTATTTACACAATTAATATATTTGATTAATAGTTGTGAGTGATCATGTTATTTTAGTTTGCATAAATCCGTGTTATTTCTGCGTACCGCTGGCCTGAATGTGAATCTCGAATGACTCTCATTTATCAATCAGTAAGTATATTATATTAAGGTTGGCTTCAAATTGTTAGATGAGTCTCATATTATTGTGTAATAAATTAGGATAACATACTTTCGTTAAAGTGCTAAACGTTTATGTTATTAAAATAATGATTATTTTGTTATGGAAATAATTGTCTTACAGTGATATACCGAATGATACATTTTTCAATTTCAATAATAGTAAATATATTTTAAAATATTTAATTGAAAATTATATAATATTTGCTTACGAAGTTTTAATGGAGATTGATCAATATTATAACTACATACAATAACTTGGAATGGTGGCAAGAATGCTAGCAGTATTTCCTCTTCCGATCGGATCTGAATCCTCTGGGCACCATTTTGAGGACGAGGAGATTTTGCACTATCACTCCAAGGTTCAAGCGTTTCAAAGCAAACTGAACATAATATTATATAATTATTCAATGTTATTGCGTAATACTCATAGACATTCCTTAATTGTTATTATACAATCAATGTGCTAATTCAAACATATGATAAATTTCGCCAAGATTAACATAAGGATCAATTGGCGTTTATAAAAAAAAAAAAACAGTGAGTGGAGGTCTTGTTTCGGGCTCCCCCGCGGACCGTGAGAACTGAGGCACGTGTGTGAGCGACCTCCAGCTTGTTCAGACACGTTCGCGAATTCATCAAAGCTTTGTTTTGGGGTTTGAATTCTTTGTAGGTGATGCTCAGACCATTTATTATGAAATATAATTATCTCCTTTTAATAATAAATGGGACTTATTTAGCCATTAAATATTATTTTTATTATATTTTATAAGATGTGTCACATAATATGTTGTTAATTATAAGAATGCTAAATGAAAAAGACGTCTTGTTAATTCACTTTCAATTATAAATTCTGCCTTCTCTCTTTCTGACATTATCGGTTTGACATTTGAAAGAAGACACGGCATTGTTTAACTAGTCTAAACCGCTTAACAATGTTTATAAGTAAGGCTGATAACGTTTCCACTAGTATTTGAATCTAATGATATCGGCAACTACTTCATTTATGTAAATTCTAATAAAAAGCTTTAATAAACTAATATTTTCTAACCCAAGCATAATTATTTAAACGATCGCGCTTTACAAACAAATAAAGAAATATATTATTGGCAACCTCACTATGACGATCTGTTATAATAACATGTTAACCACGTACCTAACTGTAGATTTATAAACGTAAAAAAAAACCGTCTTTACCCTAAGGGCACGCTGGGCACGAGCACAGGGAACCCCTTATATGGCCCCTGAAATGCCGGAACCCAGTGTCGTTTTTTTGGATTACTCGCTCTATTTCTAAAAAGGCGTCAAACTCTATTTGCCTGCTGGGCATGACCCAAGACGTCATTGTATAAATAAATTATAAACCTATTAATTAAATCGCTAAAAAATAATTAATAAAATGTTATTAATAGTTTTATTTATGTGGAGTCTCAATAGCTTAACTGTATACAAGCCACCAAACGATATAAAGGTTGTAGGATCGATCTGACCGCTCAAACGTAATTAAAATTAAAACAAAATCTAACAAAGAATTATTTTTGCTGTTGAGAAAATGCTTACTAAATTATTATATCAGAATAATTTAATAGTAATAATTTTTACCATGAACATATGGGATCACGCACCCATACCGTCTTGCAAGGAGTAAACGGGGCAGCGCGGTCAAGGTGAACTATTTCTGGCGGGTCGACGCCCCATGCCACCATGCCATGACGATTGATTTCATATTACTAATTAGCTTGTTTTGTTTTACGGTTCTGTTAGTGAAAGGATCGTAAAACAATAGACGGATAGTCATAGGTCAGTTTGCGTTTAATTTATATGTTTTATTGTAAATATATATAATTGTATGTATTTATATTATTTTTATGTGTCATCAGACGGATAGTCCGTGCTTTTTTGTTTATAAATCGGTTTACGTTATTTAAATATATCTGCACGCGAATGAAATAAAAATTATAATCACTTTTATTTTCTTAAATAATCAAACTACTATAGACTTTGTCTTCGATATATTTTCTATTATTTTTATATACGTTATGTTTAATGGGCGTGTAACTTTTAGAATAAAAATGATTGCCTAAACTTTATTTATGAGAATATAATTTGGTGTCAATTTGTTGACTTGTCTTCTGACAACCTATAGTTTTTTTTTTAATAGTATATGTAGGCAACGACTTTTTCAGTGACCATCATGTGTGCCAGTCTTCTTGGACGGGATATTATTATATATTGTTTTTATGGCATTAAAAAATTACTTGATTTGTTTCTGTCTTTAAATTCTATTATATGGCTGTTTTTAAGCATTATATAATTAATTTATTGATATGTTCATTGCATTGGTTTAATGATTGTCTAGTTACAAAGACGAAACCTTTCTCCATTGTTATTTAATTAAAATAATATATATTTAAGCTATACAGAACGTAAGTCTGAGAAGATATTACTAGATTCAACACTCGAGAGTCGGTTCCTGTAATTTATAACGAAGATCTCACGGTTTTTGTCACGCGACGTCGCCCATGTGTTCGGTGCTTATATATATATTTTTTAATTACAGATATAAAATTAATTATGAGGATACTTTGATCATAACATGTTTGTGCACGTTCAGTTTCGATGAGTGAAGATTTTATCAATGTAATACATTTTTATGTGCCCATTGAAATATTTTTATGTATGTGTACTAGCGACGATAAGAGTTATTTTATTACGATTTATTATATTCATACATCATAAAGGATTTAATTAGCCGTGTGGTTTCCGGCAGTGTAAGATTCACCCCATCTCACTCCGTGATTCGAATCTTTGGGAACTTCTTCTCTAAAATACTATTACATTTAGTACCTCGAAAATTCTCATTTTGGAAGACAGAATGATGCCTTCTAAGCGATTTCAGTCACGTTGGTCAATATCAGCAAAACCAATACGGTCAGGAAGAGTTTAGGTGGAGGACTAATATTAGCTGCAACATTCAAACTACTCTTGAGAATTTCTTAAAAGAAAATAATCCATTACATTTTTGAATTAGTATTAATTATTATTTTAGAAAAAAATACATTTAAAAAATATACAATGCATTTATTTAAATATGGATCCATTAGTAGTATACATCAACATCATTTACTAATATATTCTAGAACTAAAACAATTCTTATATAATATATTCATCAGATAATAATTTCTTGCTGGTTCTTCTCATTTGAATTATTTAAAACCGTAGTGTTGTTTAATTAAATCTTCTAAAATGACACAAGCGATTGTAAGATAAATTAATAAAGTTAATTTTGATTACTATAGTTCAACGCGCACGTTAACTTTTTTTTTATTGATTTGGTGACGTAAGCAGAATAGCTAGAATAATGATTAAAATATTTAGATTTGCTCACTCATCTCCGGCATATCCGGTTCATTGTAATTTCCGTAGTATTGTATACAAAGGATAACGCATCGCAAATTATAATTGCATCACGATTACTGGCCCACGATTTATCTACGAGGATATTTAGATCTATAAGGGTTAGCCAACAATGCGAAAAATATACCTCTTGTTTTTTTTTACTTATCTGCAGCATTTGTAACCAAATGTAGATCTTAGCTTATTAAATTGGCGCTGTGCATTTATTATTTAACGAAGGTTGAAAGTGTGTGATGTGATTTCGCATTTTCGATGTCGGCTTAGAATCAATAGACACATGACCGTTAATTAAATTTTTGGAATTATTATAATATGAAATCGTATTATCATGGCCATATTTTATAAGGAATTTGGTAGAGGATTGTCTGGAATAACGACTGTATTTTTTTCTAATCTAATTTTAAAGATTTTGGTAGAGATCTTTAGGATACGTATTTCATGTGTATGTTATGTGGTTTGTTCATGTTTTAACCGCGAAAAGATGTAACATAATCTGTTACCAGATTATAGCAATGAATATACGATCGCGCTTAAACTGGAGTATATGTATATATTATAGATATTACTTTTTGTTAATAAGTACCATCATGTTAATAAATAATATCAGATGTTATGTAAATAGATACTCTAAGCTTTCTAGTTGAGATCTTTTGTACGAGATAACTTATCAATTTTTTCTAAATATATATTTTATCTATGGTTAATTAAGGTACATAAATATATAATGCCATCGGGTTATTTTTTAGAAAGTGGGTCATCTTAATCGTATCGAAATCGTATCGAAAAAGGAATCGATATTTCTGATAGCGAAAAAGATAAAAATCCGACACAGGCTCGCTACTGGGCTAATGCCTCTAGTTATGAGAAGATTTGGAGCTTAGTCCACTACGCTGTTCCAATGCGATCCAATAGATTTGCACACGACGCATTCAGGTTAAGCATGGGATATATTTTAAACACAAATTATACGCTATAACAAAATCAATGATGATTGTTTGGATTTGTACTCACAATTATCTATTAAGATTCACGTATTCTAACCACTAGGCCATCGCGGCTATTATAAAATGTTTGTACGTAACGCATGGATGAATTTCCAGTGCCAAATTTCCTGCAATGCATTGACTCTGAAACAAGAATAACTTTATCCGTCTTGTGACGATGTTTGAATTTCACACAGATCCTAATTGTGCAAATGCAGCTTTTGTTTTTTTTTAATGAAGCTATTTATACCAGTGTCTGCGTTCCCATTGGTCGAGACAATGCTGTCAAGGTAAGTTTGTTTCAATGACTTTAACTGCTTCAACCAATATTCGAGTTTTATTGGTCGGATCTACTGGATTTAATAGTTTGGTCAGCTGATTGTATAATTCTATATATCGATATTATAATTCAGTTTTTATGTGTTTCGGTTATAAAAGATCGCTGCTTAATCGATATCAGACCAGAATCATTTAAGGCAGTAGATTGTTTAAATGAATTAACTAACAATGGATAATAGAAAAATACTGACATACAATCGTTAATAGAAAAATATATATAAAGGTGTAATAATTATGTCAAAAATTGCATTTTAAATTTGACAACGCATCTGTCGCTCACAGATTATCAACAATCCTGATCCTATTACAGTTTTATGCAATTTTACGACAAAGTCGAACCTCGCTATTGTGAATCACGCATCGAACTCTATTAGCGAATTAACGTATTTTATTGTTATCGATGTATTGGCATAGAGCTCGAAATGTTTAGAGCTTACACATGGATTATAAATATGTTATATTAGAATAATGAAAAATGTTAACGTTGTCCTAGCGTGTCTGTTTCAGTATTTGCAATCTTGGTTATATATTTTAAATTACTTACTACACATAGATAATTTTTTGAGTATTTATTAAACTGTTTTAATAAATACTCAAAAACTACGGGTACACACGAATTTTACGAAAAGTAAAAATTATGTTAATTCACAAATTTAAACATCCTACAAACGAATTGTTATATTTCAAAAGTATTCTTTATTATTATTTAACAATGTGTATTCGAAAAATAATAACATACATATAGTAAAAAAATAAATTCCATGTATAAAATGATGATGTTTTTTGACCCTTCTTTCAGGCGCAAGAGCACTTTAAGTGTTCGAACACAGTTCTTAGACACTGTCAACTTCTAAGCTAGCCATTAGACTACCAGATATTCTGTATATTTCAAATCCGATATCCGTTCAAAGTGATCGTAACTCTATGGTACGTTGTCATCAAATGGTATGTGTCCACCCTATTCCCATGTACTTGTATTAATTAAATAAATCCCTGTCTTCACGTCTCCGTCACGTACATCAGCACATGTTTTGAGATTTGTTTGTGATAAACGTTTTACAACAGTTAAGAATATTATGGACATACTATACAGGGCTGAGGTAGAATCGATAAATTCAGAGATATACCACTCGAGTATTGACCAAATCTATTCTTTTCAATTTATTTAATGGTTGGTTATCCATTTTGCATGCTGCGGCGAAGGAATAATAGCATTGTATATAATACTGTAGTGTTTTGTTGTTCAACTAATATTTAAATTTTGTACATATAATTAAATTACTATATTCATTTCCTTAAGTAATTTATGTATTAAAAAAAATATTCATATCTTATGCACGCTATTTGTTTTTTCTGTTATTTTTATGTAATCGGTACTTTACATGTTTAAAATGTATGCTTCATAAATAAATAATAATATATATTTGATAAACAAGCGCGAAATTAGTACGTGTTTTTCTTGCCACAACTTGTAGTACTTGGTGTTGCCAGTAATTCCCTTCAAAAATATATTTTGCTTTTATGAGTAATTAATTAATCCAATATCATTTAGATATTATTAGAGTTCCTGTAATTCGATTTTATCTCATTCGATTAACTGTAAACTACCTTTAAAAAATAATATGGGGCCCAAAGAAACTTCCCTAACACATATGTAATAATAATAATAATAATTATTAGTAAGAACTGATTATATAAGAACGACTTGTACTTATCTGATAATTATTTCCAAAACCATATTGTATCAAAAATCGCTTAAAATCGAATATCAATATATCCTTCATCAATTCATATAAGCACGTTTCACACAGGTCGAAGACCAATCAGGAGAGACGTCTTTGTGACACCGGGATAACGATATCTCGTTATTGTATCGATATTTTAAATCGATACTATAAAGAAAGAATTTTGATAACATATTAAAAAAACAAGGAATTTCCCATACCGAGCCCCGTCATTACGATGATATATCTCATAATCCACCTTCTCATTAAGCTTCAATTAGATTTCCATACTCATTTAATCCTAAGTCCGTATTCGGTTTGCTTTGAAAATAATTCATAACTCGGAGAAGTGAAAGTTATCTCGTCATTCGATAATCGATTTTATATTTCTCGATAAAACGAATCTCGAATTAAGCTGTTTAGTTTTTTTTAAATCTTGTATTTGTAAGATATTGATTTGTCAGAACTTTATCATATGAACTTATTTGTAAAAAAAATATTTTTATGTTCATAACCTTAATACATAGGCACTTACTTACATACTTGCTTAGGCAATCTATTATTATATAGTGTACCACTAACACCTGTTAAACTAACTATATATTGATATATATGTATCTAAATGGACCAAGAAAAATGTTTTATTGCGACTCCAATTTATATATTTATGTTTCAGTATTTGCAATCTTGGTTATATATTTTAAATTACTTACTACACATAGATAATTTTTTGAGTATTTATTAAACTGTTTTAATAAATACTCAAAAACTACGGGTACACACGAATTTTACGAAAAGTAAAAATTATGTTAATTCACAAATTTAAACATCCTACAAACGAATTGTTATATTTCAAAAGTATTCTTTATTATTATTTAACAATGTGTATTCGAAAAATAATAACATACATATAGTAAAAAAATAAATTCCATGTATAAAATGATGATGTTTTTTGACCCTTCTTTCAGGCGCAAGAGCACTTTAAGTGTTCGAACACAGTTCTTAGACACTGTCAACTTCTAAGCTAGCCATTAGACTACCAGATATTCTGTATATTTCAAATCCGATATCCGTTCAAAGTGATCGTACGTCAGAACTTTATCATATGAACTTATTTGTAAAAAAAATATTTTTATGTTCATAACCTTAATACATAGGCACTTACTTACATACTTGCTTAGGCAATCTATTATTATATAGTGTACCACTAACACCTGTTAAACTAACTATATATTGATATATATGTATCTAAATGGACCAAGAAAAATGTTTTATTGCGACTCCAATTTATATATTTATAAATTTAAAAGGAATAGAGCAGTCTACATTTATCTTAAGATTAAAACACGTGTAGAAAGTATGTAATTACAAATTATCAAACAAAATCATTGATAAATACGTTATTATTATATAAGCACATCACTAATTTCTCCAATGTTTACAGATGAAACGTTATTAATCTATTTGTTACGTGCCCGGGCGCAGCTTTTTTCAATTACAGCGACTTCGTTAACAAATGAACATTATACAAACACGATCTTTGATCATAAATAATGTTTATTATCCTAATGTTACGTATCAAAATAATTTATTTAGTACAAGTCGAGAATTATTTATGTCTTAAACATTAACGTTAATATGTTGGAAATAAATAGTTTTTATAAGCAATATTATACCGACTTAAGTATTTTGTAAGTAGCGTTTGTTTAACTTTATAAGACAACTTTAACAGCTTTAAGAGACAATATTTAAGTTAGGATTATGAGAGTGAGGGAATAGAGAGTGCATTGGTGTTTGCTCACACAGTTGTGCTATAATATGTCCTGCACAGCAAATCTCTCTTGAGATTGGGCGCCGTGTCCGAAATTGACCTCGTTTTAAGTTTTGAGTTTTTTATAAATAAATAATTAAATTCGGTTTTTCGAAGTAACTCCCTTGTGCTTAGAATTAAGCGAATTGACAGGTTTTTACTTTTTAAACTGCCAGACAAAGGTGTCCTCACTCACTCTTCCTAAAAAAAATATACACTACTGTTTCATGTTTTTTTACAAACATTATTAACCGGATTAACCTAATGATATTGAACGTTCAAAGAGGATGTACAATAAAAGTACTATGTCACTGTTCGCCATGAACTTTACTTGGTATCCGTTTGGAATAAGACCCTTCACTTACAGAAGTAATCGTTTCGAGCAAGTTTTAATTTTTATTACCTTAATAATTAATATTTGCGTATTGTCCTGGATTATAAAATAAAATATTATCATATTGTGGTATTAAGAATACGTTCTATATACTCAACGATTTATTTTAGAAGTTTTAAGATCATAGTATATACTAGCTACCCGTCTTGGCTTTGCATGGGTAGAATAAGGGTCTATAGTGTACACCCTATTCCAATCGGAGTAGGAATAAAGGTAAACACACTGTAGATTTACAAATTGCATGCGATTTTCTAACCATTCTGCTGTATTATGGACTATAAACAGTTCTTGATTAATTTACCCTTATTTATAATATAACACAATTCCAATTAACCAGTTATAACCACATTAATTTAACTTTCGAAGTTCCGATGACAACTACGTGGACATTGAAAACGCCATCTTTTCGCGGGTCCATAGTGAATATCATAGATTATTCAAGATCTCGACCAATGATATCGCATTAATTCGGTGTCAAAGTTATTTGTGTTTATTCATGTTGTGGTTAGAATATGCTATATAAAAAAAGTTTCTATCGTAATACATATGGTTATATTGGTATACGCAGTGAACCAGTAAAACTCTGAGTTTGAATATTTTTTTCCGACATCTTCAATAATCATCATTACATGACAAACATAATTTTTTTATCCAATTTACACATCTTAATGAATTATATACCTAAACATTCCGTCGGTCGGCGAAAACCGTATGAATATCTATTCGATAGCTTTTTTTATTTACCGCGTTCAGACAGACAGACAGACAAGGGACAGAGGGCTTTGTTTTGTAATATGTAGTGATTATATTTGACATAAGAAATTTTAAGAAACATTGCTATAAAAATGTTACTCAAATTTATAATAGCATTATATATGTATTTCATATTTAGAAGTATTTACTACTATTATTTTATGTTATATAATTAAGTAAAATGTTTTTCAACGTTAATAGAAATGAGAAAAAGATGTAAGGTCATTAAATTAATTATAACTCGAATTCGATTCTATATTTAAATTGACTTGGTACAAAAGAAAAAAATACAGGCAGTATAAATAGCAGAAAAGAGTTCGTATAGCAATTACTCCGTCGTACACGCTAGTAGAGGCATAATGTAGAGGAGGCTCGTGTCCCATCGAGACGCTGTCGATGCTATCTCCGCGCTCGGGATTCCACTCCACTCGAGCTACGAGTATTGGCATCAACATTATATTGGAAAAATATTTAACTAGTAGTCATTGTTCATTTTCCTGTTTCTACACAATAAAAAAAGTTTTGTACTAAAAATATAAACATTAATATGGCTTGTATTATTGGGAATTAATAGGGAAATATATATTCTACAGCTTTCCCTTTCATTTAAAATGAAAAATAACAGAATGTCCTAAGTATTGACATATATATATGTTATAATAAAACTTATTTTATATTCAATTCTATAAAGCTATTATTTCATATATGATAGGCGCTATATCTTTAGCTTATCTTTAAGCCAATCATATGTCAAAACATCATTGAATATTTATATGTATATAATATACCAATTTAAGTTTAAGCTGGAGCCATTTCATTGCAATCACGCAATACCGCCGATCGCCGAGTATTTATTTCGCGAAATTGTTTATTGAGGTGCGCGGGCGCATCGCAATAGCGAAACACTTAACATTATTCAGCCCACAATACGATACGTTACCCAGGCCAACAGTCACGCTTTTGGGCTCTTCCTAGGAATCTGCATAATACTGAGACATTATAAAGGAATTAATTTATAGCCAGCCAGGTATAATTAAATGAGCGTATTTAAATAGTCCATTAGATTGCTGATATTAAAAATAAGATATGTTTATTTGTCTATTTTCTGTATTTCACATATTATGTTTTAAACAATAAATGTAATTCTTAAAAACTATGTATAAAGATACGTCATAGTTTAATGAAAATAAACTCGCCCTTTTAAATTCCAATTTTGAAAATCTATTTAAAAAACCTAACAATTAAGAGGATATTGAAAACATGTTCGAATTTCAAAGTCCGCCGAACGCCTATCTTCTTACATGTTTCCTTTTACACAGTTATTTTTTTCAAATTTAAAAATAGAACACTAATATGAATTAATAGTGCTCACGCGTCGACATTCATATGAGTAACCGTTGCGGTAGAATTTTCTAGAAAAAATGATGATTTTGTACGCTTCACGTATTTGTTTTTGGAGTGTGAAAAATCGCTTTAAGGACGGTTTGCGGTTATATTTAAGTAATACGAATTTGTTCGCATTAGTTCATTTCCCGGTTTCGCTTGCAGCTGTGTTACACGTGATTCTCGTTCTTTAAGCTTTATAAACAGTTCGTGACGTTAAAAAATCGCTTTTGTAACATTGATTTGTGCAACATGTAAGAATTTGGCTTTCACTTCACGATATTTATTTCAAGCTATTTAATATTAATTACTTGTAATTGTAATGCCTTAATAAAATGTAATTACTTAATGATATGATATAAATCAAATAATGTACATAAATATAACATTATAAATGTAAAGAAAAATTCTATTGAAACATTTTATGAGCGTAATTTTCGTAAGTTTTTGTGATTATTAAAATAATGAACAAAAATTATTAACTGTATTTGTGCGATAAATGCTTATATTAAAAAATATAATTCAATATTTATTTATTTTTGGTTTGGATGATAAATGTTAATTTTAAAAGGTATTGTATGACGCACAATAAGGTGAGTAGGAAATTCTAATAACTTTATATACGCGTGATCATATTACGCAAGTTGTACTCACTTTAATTTGTAAGGCCTTAATAAGAAAGTGTATGTTTTTTATTATACTTATACTAGTATATATTACATGTCTCTCATACCAAAAAAAAAGTTCAGTTAAGAAATCAAATTAATTATATTTAAATAATTGCTATGAATCTAAAATATATACTGTAAATTATTTAGTTTGTTTTGGCCACCAATCTAATTAAACTTATTTAATATATCGAATAATAGAGTGTGAAAAACGTGAAAGCAATAGAAGACACATTTTGCATTCCAAATTACATCCTGAAGAAATAAATACGCGTGAACAGTTATAGCTCGTAAACATAGTGAAATGTCAGACATATACAATCACTCGGTGCTTAACCACTTAAAATTGTCATCATGTGGTTGGTTGAATTTAAATTTATAGATTTAGGAGTAGAATATAAGATGCCTAGTTACTTTTAAGATTGTTTTTAACGACTTTTAGTTCAATTTTATCATGTAATGTTTATTCGTTGTTAATGTTATGTTATACAGGTTAACGTCCGCGGCTTCGCTCACGTTGTGTGTTTCTAATGTTAGGTATATAAAAAGTAACCTATGTCCTTCCTTGGGACAAGTTAGCCGTGAATACGTAACAGACACATTTACACTTTTGCATTAATAATATTAATATAGATGTTTGTTGGTAATTTTTGTATATCTGATTGAGATTAATAGATCTCGACGCTATTTTATAAGAAAATACGCTCTTTTTAATTATTATTTGTATTCACTTGCAAGTCAATGTTTGCCAAGTTTTTCTAGTATTATATACATTTATTAAATCCTTTTAAAATTATGTTTTGTTTATATTGAACTGGGTCGAAATCGGTGCAGTGATCTTGGTTTTGTTATATTTTTTGTATTTACTAATATGTATATATAAGTAAGTTCTGTTTAGTAATTAAGATATGAATCGTGGATTGTATTTCGTTTCATAATATACATATATTTGCAACCATATAAAATTTGAAACTGTTATGTTATAAAACGTTTATAAATTAAAACAAAATTATATGTAACTTTATAATTTATAAAAAAGAATACTTATTTAAAATTTTAGCATAGTCACTAAGAACTCAAAAGTAAAAAATAAATAAATATATAACGGCGCGAGACAATATTAAATAAGGAAAATCAGTTAATTTTGAGTTATAATTTATTTTGTAATTTTTTATCGTTGGTAAATTATTGTTTCGTTTATTAGAGCGGATAACACCGAATGGAGTTGTGTCTGTCACGGCGAACGTCATGTTGATGGACTTGTTGACAGCGGTTGTACGCGGTGATCATTCGCAAACCAATTCGCTCTTAATCGCTAATTATTAGTGTAATCCCTAATTGTACAAGTAATAAGTGTTTGTATAATTAAAATTGTAACAAAAGACAACATTGCTGTCCACTTATTTTAACGTTTCCTGAAGTATAACGCCCACAATGGATTCCCGTACTAACGAATTCACGAATCAGCTATTAAATTCGGCTTCCCGACCTTCCGTTATATATATTAAGTTTATTTGATGCCATTTATAAACTTATCAGAATCATAGCAGAGTGTGCGTAATCAGAATACACTTAGTTCTTAATCTAAGTTAGATCTAGATTCATTGGCCTACTTTCAACATAATAATGTTCACACGACTTTTGTTTTTATTTAAATAAGAACGAGATACTGCATCGCAAGCCTTTATTTAAAACATTATTATCTTGAATGCAATTATTACAATTTATATATAATAATGTTTTTGTGTAGATTAATAAAATATAATAAGCATGTAATGGATTTTGTAATTTTATATATTTGTCTGTGTAATACATATAAGGATGAAGCTATATAACATTTTATGTGTATATGTGTGCGTATTTTAGTTATTTAATTTTATATTTATAATAACGGATAATCATAAGGATCGTTAGTTTATAATAAATCCAGATTAGTAAACTCGTTATTTCAATCAACGAAGAATACTTTATAGTAGTAATAGAAGTAAATCAAATTAAGCCAAAATATACTTTATTCTATTAGGCTTTAACACCCACTTTTAAATAATTTAAAGGCATTTTACGAGATTAATTTAAATTGAATGTTATAGATTTTACCAAAAAGAACCGGCAATAACTTGGTGGTAGAGCTTTGTGCAAGCTGGTCTGGATAGGTACCATCCACTCATCAGATATCCTACCGCAAAACAGCAGTAGTTTGTATTGTTGTGTTCCGGTTTGAAGGGTGAGTGAGCCAGTGTAATTACAGGCACAAGGGACATAACATCTCAGTAGTTCCCAAGATTGGTGGCGCATTGGCGATGTAAGCGATTGTTAACATCTCTTACAATACCAATGTCTATGGGCGTTGGTGACCACTTACCATCAGGTGGTCCAAATGCTCGTCCGCCTACCTATGCTATAAAAAAATGAACTCAATTGTTAGGTGCTCTTTTATATTGATTTGAATTACTATTTATCATTATGATCTTTTATCGAGTTTCAATTAATTTTATTCACTGAAATTCTGAACGCATTCTAAAGCTGCACGTAATATGAAATTGTTTTCAGATGAAATCTTTTAATTATTACGCTCCCAACATCGCGCTGACAGCAAACACGTGTTATGTGCATTTTGATAAATGTCACGCCTAATTAGCGTTGAAATTTCACTTGGTTTGTAAGATTCCTTCGCAAACATACGAAGAATAATCACTATTGGAAAACGAGTCTTATCACATAGTCTTTAGATATATTTTTGATTAGCACTTCTTAATGTCACATTACTCCCCTTTAGAGGCTTAGCCGTTTAATTATGTCATCCACATTGGTGTAATTATTTCTTCTTACGACATTTTTCATTTTCACAAATATATCTTTTATTTATATAAGTAAATAATAATGTTATATATTAATCTAAATTAGATTGCAAATTAAATTATTAAATTAAAGATAATCGTATGTCAGTGAAGCATTTTCTATACAACAGCTGGCTTAGTCCTCAATAATCTCATTTAGTCTTGCAATAATCTAATAATATGGACGATTGACAAAGTGTAAAATATTATATTGTATTTGCATTTAAGCTGTCTCGTTGGTCTCGCTGTTATAAGGCTGCAGATCATGAAGTCCTAGGTTCGAATCCCTGGTCGAGCCAATAAAAATCGATTAATATTTCTATCAAGAAATGATTAGTAGCAGCTCGGAAGGCTCTAGGTACTCAAGGGTATTGACAGTGTTAGACTAACATGCCTCAGAAAAGGCGTACAGCTGCTGGTCCTGACCTGATCTCTCTCGGGTCGTGTCAGACTGTCCTATCGAATTAGGACAGTGATCGAATCGAGAGCGCACTTGTGTTAGCACATAGGCCTTTACGGTTATGCATATGTCCTGCGCAGTTGTGTTGAATTGCGTTGGTACATACCAGTCCACTATTATACATAATACGTATTGAGGCTGAAACTCGTTTAAGAGAACTTCATTCTTTTTTATTGCATAGGTAGGCGGACGAGCATATGGGCCACCTGATGGTAAGTGGTCACCAACGTGGTCACCTTATGGTAAGTGGTTACAATGACATTGTAAGAAATGTTAGCCATCGCTTACATCGCCAATGCGCCACCAACTTTGGGAACTAAGATGTTATGTCCCTTGTGCCTGTAATTAGACTGGCTTACTCACCCTTTAAATCGGAACACAACAATACCAAGTACTGCTGTTATGCGGAAGAATATATTCTGATGAGTGGGTGGTACCTACCCAGACGAGCTTGCACAAAGCTCTACCACCAAGTGTTCATATTTCATTTACTTGTTTGCTAAGTGGAATTGCTTCATTCATACCATACTTGAATGTTACGAAATAAATATATTTTTAACTTTACCTTTTAAGTAATTAAATTAATTTTATTCGCGCGAGTATGACAACATCGCCTTTATAATTGCCATAATTATGTTTTATGATATCGCTATTTAATTTTCAAAGACAACATTTTTTATAGAAATATTTTTTTAAATTTAGTTTTATACTCTCATTAAAAACAAATGACTCCATTCCATCCACTTCTTTTAATTAATTTTTTAATTGTTTTTTTATATAAATGAGGTAGGAGCCAATCAATGTTGATGCTCTACTTTATAAAAAGAAAACCTTTTTAAATTATAACATTGTCGATGAAAAATTATAATAGATATAGGTATACTGGTTACAATTTTACTGCACTCATGTCGACTATGAAATGCTCTTAAATAATGCGTTAATTTATTAATGTATGAACAATTTACTAGTAATAACCACGACGGTACCGCACGACGTTCGCTCGTGTCGCAAGTACGTGTGTCGCGTGCCTTTTATTTGTATAATACAATGGAATACAATACGTAGCGTCTCCTCGTGACGCTCTGATCGCCCGCCGCCTGCTAATCGATATCAAATGTAAATTAAATCCGTGTTCCTACTAAAAGAAATTCGTTTCTGTCGGCGAAGTCTAATTGGTTTGTGCTTGTTTTACATGCGTCTAGACAAGTCCTTGTCATCGCGCTTTTGATTTTGTAACAGAAGAAATGTAGTTGAATATTTATATACTGTAAGTTCAATTATATAGGAAATAGAGAGTAGTTAAAATATAATATATATTTATGACACTATATACATATGTTTAGTTAGTACGCCTTTTGATAATAAAAATTAAGAAAATACATTTTTTTTGCTAAAAGCTGCGTAGGTTTTAATTGTATGTTATTTACGTAATGTTAATATTTTTATCACTATATTTGCAACTGATTAAATTTATAGCCATCCCTATTAACAGTAACGTTCGATTATTTCATATATGCCCGCGAGGATTGTCGGCTCGTCACCGGTACTACACAGTAATATCTCAGATTTCCCTATTTGACGTACTGATGTTGTTTTACCTAATGTAATGTAACTTTAAAATGATTACGTAAAACACTAATGTTTTCTTAAGGTTACATTGTAACAATGGGTCGAAAAGCCAATTACAAGCATATAAGTAATTAAAGTCTTAAGCGCCATGTAAGCCTATTCACACGTATTTCTATAGTTTATAGTTGAAACCAATGTCCTGCTAGAGTTTTCATCACGTATGTAAATGCCTGCTCTGCGGGATGCCAACGATATGACAATATTGTTTTACTTTAAAAAATATAAAAATATTGTTTATAGAGAGTAATGATATGCCTTAATAAAATATAATAATTCCCATAGCCTTTTCAACTTTCTTTATCGTTTATTTTATATACGTTTAAATACTTACAAGACAGCATTTGTTTTTGAAATAATTAAAATATGAGATTTTTTACATGTTATGTCATACATTTCAAGTTATAATATAGAATTTAGATAACTTCAATTAGGTGCCATTACATTGGTATTTAATATAATAAATAATTTTACAATTTCAATGAGGTTGCTATAGTAAAAAGGTTTTATATTAAACTTAAGCATAATAGTCCCTATGTATATGTGTAACCAGTAACAGCAAGTGCATGTCCCACTGCTGGGCTATGGCCTCCTCTCTTTTTTTGAGGAGAAGGTTATTTCACCAAGTTGCTCCAATTTAACTGAAATTAGACACATGCAGGTTTCCACACGATGTTTTCTTTCACCGTCAAGCACGAGATGAAATATAATCACAAATTAAGCACGTAAAATTCAGTGGTGCCTACCCGGGTCGAACCCACGATCATCGGCTAAGATTCACGCGTTCTAACCACTGGGTTAGAACGCGTGAATCTTAGCCGAACCTTAAAACTTAGCCTTTGGCTCAGTAGCCATCGCGGCTTTGTATATATTGTACATGTGTGTACAGACTTAAAGTTTTAATGGTGTTAAGTAAATCGAACCAATAAAACATATGATATAATCGCATCGAACACCGTTCGTCGCACCGAATCGAATTGTAATCGATATTATCTCAGCTATAGTATTATCTTCAAGCTTTCTAAAAACATACAAACCCACTTTTAAACATAGCTACGTACAAACAACAGATTAAAAATCTGTTTCTCACATCATTTATATGCTAATAATCGACATATAAAAAATCGTGTGTCCACCTCTGACATCATTAATTCGTCGTCCTTATAATTAGTGTCTTGACAACGACTCCCATAAGTGTGTACCCGACTTAATGTACGCGTGGCTGACGTGTGTTATGGACTTTATCTGTTGTATTTTTTAACCGTGTTGAATGCCGTTACTGAATTAGCTTTTAAAATGGTAATAATATTAAAAAGATAAAGAATGAATTTAAATGGATTATTGGCTTTTTAATGGCAATGGAGGTAACGAAGTTTTTATTGGTAAGAAGCAGATGACTACTTGATGGTAACTGCTCTCTTTTTTATTTTATTTGGTAGGCAGTCTGACAAGTAGGCCACCGGATGGTAAGTGGTCACCAACTCCCATAGACATTGACATTGTGAGAAATATTAACTATCCTAAGATTTTATGTCTCTTGTTGTATACAAAAAAATGTATTTACTTATAATGCTTTCTTAATTTTTCCTTGTTTGTAAGCGTATACGTGCTAAGTGCACGTATACGCTTACAAACAAGTGTCGTAAATTTGTTGCCTTCTAGAATATTAATGCAATAGTTTTAGATAAGTTGAATCGTTTAGTTGGTAGCTTTGTTTTGAATGCCGTAGACTTAATGGCATCACCAAATAATTGTTCTTGTGTTTGGTCTGTTCTAAACTTCACTTCACATATATAACACTTTTTAGCATATCGAAGATATATGTTGCAACCGACTAGTAATCATATTAGTTAGCATGGAAACCTCGAATGATTGGAACATATTTTAAAATTTAAAAATCGAATATATAATCTTTGTTTTTAATTTTTGTTCGTAATCAATCGATTCGTACAATATTACAATACATGAATACATGAATCTTAACCGAAGATTAAGAACAAATTTTCATCTGGTTAATTTGTGTTTCTAATTAATTTCGTGCTTGGTAAAGCATCCTGCAAGTGTCTTATTTCAATGAAATTCTGCCACATGTGTATTACACCAACCCACGTTGGAGCCGCATGGTGGAACAAGCTCCAAAACTTCTTTTAAATTTTTAACTGTGGTAAGGGCTTTAAACTTAATCTGTTCATAGGTATTTTGAGTTTTATCGAAACTAACTAATGTTAATGAATTTTATAGATTACATTTTTTATGAATTTAAATTGAAGTATGTGTAATTATTTCTGAAATAAATACGCTGATTATTTATATAGAAAATTGTATAAAGGTCAAGTGTAAACGATAACTTCAGAGGACGTGAGATTTAAGATGGAGATATCGTGGAAAACATTGCGTGTTAGTTATAACATAATTGAACCATTACTATAATAATTTATAAAGAAATACAAATTAATGGAAAATTATTTTTTATCAATACTGCTTATACAATAACTTATACCGTATAGGTTTTTATATTTCACTATATAATATATATCGACGTTTATTTAATTTCTTCTCTTAACAAACAAATAGCATACAACGAGAAATTATTATTATTTACTATGGATTGAATTCATGGTAATTTCTAGTTTGACAATCAATAAGAAAGTGTAATACTTCAATATTGATTAAAGTATTTTGAATTTTAAATTTGAAATATGTACAATAAAAAAAAATATTAACATCATTATAAATAATAATTAGATTAAATAAAAGTACGTATTAGTAATAATCATATTACCAAAGAGATTAAAATTGTATATAAAATATATTATTTTATTATTATATAATAAAATATAATATTTTATTATTATATAATAAAATATAATATTTTATTATTATATAATTATTATATATTATTATTATATAATAAAATATAATATTATTATATTAGCAGACGGGTGAACATACTAACGCTTAATGCTATTTGCCTAAATAGCTAGCATTAACAGAGAAAAGGCCTTTCAATGTAATCTAATCCGTTTTTCAAACTGGAACAATAATATTAAAAAAAATGGCGCAATAAGGAATGGTTTCAAACCAGATGGACAGAATGTATCAAATTATAAATTGGAAGAGCCTTTAAATTTATATTTTTTTATGTTATAGGTAGACGGAGCAATTGGGCCACTCGATCGTAACTGGAAACTAACGCCCATAGACATTGGCGATGTAAGAAATATCGCCAAGGCGCTGCTAAGCTTGAAAACTAAGATGTTATATACACTAGCTTACTCACCCTTCAAACCGAAACGCACCAATATTAAGTATTGCTGTTTAGCGGTGGAATATCAGATGAGTGGGTGGTACCTACCGGGCTTGCACAAGGACCTATTTCATTTCAAACAAAATATATTTTAATTTATTGCAAAATATTGCAATACCTCGTGGTTATTTTTTTTAATACATCAAATGAGGCCAGGAGAAACACGTACATAAAAAATCTGACATTTTGTATTAACTGAATTTTTTTATTATATTTTCATGTCGATAGTTTATTCCAAAACTTGGTTTCTAACCAAGGCTTCAACTAACATCTGTGGTTTCGGAATCGTGGTAAGCAGTAACAATTTCAAATAAATTATTTATCCATATATTAGGGATTGCATATAATAATGACTTATAAACCTGTCACACAAAATTAAACTTTAACGTGACTACATAAGTGTGATGATAACTTAAATACTATTAAATTTGCACTCAAAAGTATAATACGGTATACGCAAAATGTGCAATGGCCTTACAAAAGGTTATATTGTATTAATTGTTACTACACGTAATGCAATGGATGCCAATGCACACGGAAATACACCTTTCGATGTCAATTTGACGTTTGGGCGGAAACAGTTGCGATAAAATTAGTGCATTTGTGATTGATGGTAAGCTAAAGGTTTTAATTGTGTCAGCTTTCAAAGAGCTTGTGCTTATGGTCGCTTTGAGTACTTTATGATATACCGAATTTAATTTCATTTATTCGTATATTTATATCAAATAAAAACATATTGATGAAATTTTATAATTATATTACTGAGAACGTATAAGATTTAAAATTGAAACGTTAAATTTTACTTTAAATGAAGTCATTTAAAAAAATCTCGCATAATCACCTTTGCACTTATCCTACATAGCTAAATAATTTAAAGCATTTTACAGACAAAAGGCGGACTTTGCCAAATTTAAAAAGCCTATTTCGCTCACGGAACCCTTACATAAATAATTCCACTAACCATTAAGCTAGTAACACACTGTCCTATTAAGTTTCCTATCGGAAACGCAACGCGGCATGTGCAGGTAAAGGGTTGAATAGGCTTTGACACCTCGCCGACACTGGGGTATTGTTATTGTCGAATTTGTGGAAAAAAACGCCCGCACCCGTCTACCCGTTGCGCATAGATTATAGACAGGGGTGGACTTAGCATTTAATATTAGTGAGTGGATGGTATGTGGTCTATCAATATAGGAGCTTAACTTAAAGATCTATTCTATTCTATTTTTATTATTAATAATATACTTTTTTAGGATAAATAACAATATCAGGTCAAACCAGTTTAATTTATCCTAAAAAAGTATATTATTAATTATGCACACACGTGCACAGTAATATTAAAATGAAAACTAACAACTACAAATCATCTTTTACAAAAATCAATAATATTTATAAAGTAAAAAATAAATTATGATTTCTTGATATAGCTAAGGATTAAATTATAATGAATATGATCAATACATTCGACATTAAAATCCTTCCCTGTCCTGGCGATCGGCGCATGCGCACGCGTTTGCGTTATTATTATATTAGACCGTCCGTCACGCCGTATGTTAATGATCAGCCGTTGCATAAACGTGTCCTTACGCACGACTGTTGCTTTGTGTCGGAGAGTTAGTTAATAATAATGCAAAGACGTAGATTAACTATTCTATGTGTTTCCATAACCTTAGTCGTCTCACTAATGATCACAATCTCCTAAACATTGACCTTCATTTGACATATTGCTAATTTAAAATCTATATATAAGCTAATAAGTTGACTAACAAAATAACTGGAGGTAGCACAATGAAAATTTGCATATGTGTTCCTTTAACGCACTAGGTTAGCACTAACGAAGTGCTGAAATGAAAAGTATGCGTAGTGATGAAAGCGATGAAAGTTGGTATGATAATACTTAATTTTTTAAGAAAGATCTAATGAAATTAGTAGTTACCAATACAGAGTTAGGACGCGAGAGAAGCCGCGGCTCAAATATAAAACAGGTATTTTAATACATATTTTTTATTACAAGCAAATTATTTATATTCTTTATAATCAATCTGTCTCATCATCAGTTAGTCTGTCGATGTTCTAATTTTGCGCTACATGCCACTTGTGTATAAATTCAAAATTTATGCAATAAAAAATATATAAGTGTACATTTTCTCCCGTTAGTAGGAAACAGGGTTGGTACCACTCATTCAGAACTTATATTCGATCGCCAACTAATAATACTTTTTGTTGTGTTTCAGTTTGAAGGATGATTGAGCCAAAACACAGTGGGTGTCATGGACGTGGCTTGGGGGACGCTGGCGACGCATGAATTGAGTAATAATTCTAAGCAGTTCAAGTATTTACTGGTAACGGTGACTTACCATTACTTTAATTATTTGAGCTAACTTCAAATATATATAACAATAACATATTAAATATATATTACTATTATACACACATACATATATATGTATTAATGAAAATTATGCGTGTGAGCCGAGATTGCTCAGTTGTTAGGATATAGCTTACATCATCAATGCGCCACCAACCTTGGGAACTAAGATGTTATGTCCCTTGTGCCTGTAATTACACTGGCTCACTCACCTTTCAAACCGGAACACAACAATACCAAGTACTGCTGTTTTGCGGTAGAATATCTGATGAGTGGGTAGTACCTACCCAGACGAGCTTGCACAAAGCTCTACCAGTGTTTATATTTATACCTATACATTGGTGAGGACAAATATCTTCCACAGGCAAGATAATATTCAGCCAACCAGCATAGTGGTATATAACTTATACCTTGTAAGCTTAAAGTGAACAGAGGAGGTATTTGACCAAAATAATAAGATAAAAATCTTTATAATAATTACTTTTAAGTGTAAAATTTATTAATAAATATACTATTTAAAGAACGTGTCGATGGCCGCTTTTTTATGACGTTTGTATCACTGAAAAAAAATCATGTAATAAATAACAAAATTAATGTAAATACATTTACCTTTTAAGTTGGATCATAGTCAGTAAGAAATGAAGACAAATGTCTTAATTAAGGTTACAATAAAAACCATGAAGAAATCGTTGTCATTAAATTTATTAGACATCGTTTGAACACCTTTCGTAACCCGTATTTAGCTTAATTTATTTTTTAAATTATAAGGGTGGCGATCATTTCGAAGCTACCGTCAACCCTTTATAGGATAACTATCCAGTGCGTTGGTATATCTTAAATGTTGTTACATGTTCTGTCAAAAAATAAATAAATGCCTTGTTTATATGTTATAGCTGTTATATATTATCATTATATATTTTTAGACTTTAACATTTCGTATTTTATTTAACAATTACTATAATAGTATTCGTAGAAATAAGTCTTATTTATATAAATGAAAACGGGTGACGTCATTATATACATAACGGATATGACAGTTACATGCATTTCGTAATATATGAAAAGACTTTCTATTATATAAGTTAGTACTATGTTAAAATATTATTCAATATATTTTTTTGTTTGTTTCACTATTAATAGTCTACTCGTGTATAATCTACACGGATAGACTATTATTATTTTGCTTATTTGTGTAGTATTGACACGAACAATACGCGTAATAAAATGTTAGCGCTGGACAGCGTCGTATAGCATGTCATCGTAGCTGGAATGACAGCTTAATACGTCTTTACGATGTAACGACGAAAACTTTTGACAAAAAATAATGACCGTTGGAAATGGTCAGATGAGTTCTGGATATTTTTGATTTTTTTTTTAAATTTCGGCATGACAGTTGGGCAAAGGGTTAACGATGCAAGGGCATGCTATTGGGGCACATAGTAATTACAATGTTTATTTATGCATTATGATTTCGTTTGACGTTAGTATTTGCATTTCATTGTTTTTTATTGGTTACAATATTTAAATTAAAATCCGGTCTTAATACATCATATTTTTTTTAATTGATTGCATAAATTAATTTTCTTTAATAATTTTCATTCATGTTAACTTATGAAAAATATCTAAGGTACTTACTAGGTAACATACAAACGACATTCTATTTTTTTAAGATTGAAAGAAGAAGAAAGAAAGACTTTCCTTTTTTATGTTATAGGTAGGCAGACGGGCAAAAGATGACATTAAGTGGTCACCACTATATACACATTGGTGGTGGAAGAAACCATTCCTAAAATTAATCTTGGAAATGTATTTCTTTTTAAATTCTTAAATTTTAATCTAACAGAGCTCACTGACGTGCCATTATACGAAATGTGGTTGATGATGATGATGATGTTGAACATAGCATTCATTTTATCATTATATCAATATTTATTACATTTGATAAAATTATTTAGTAATTAGATCAATTTCCATATCGTTCGATTGATATTCAAATGATTTCAGTTAGTTTTTGATGTGATAGTTTTATGTAAATTAACAATCTGTAAAATACATTCGTAAGTGCGTTCTTACGTTCGCTTGCATCGCACGTGACATGCACGTGACGTCAAACGCGCGTGCCACGTCACCTGGCTATTTCATTCAAATAGCGGATTTTGAATGTTGCCTTATTCTGCTATTCAAATATATAAAAATATGGTGAAAATACTTTAAGATAACTTACCTATGTTGTGTAAACGGGAAAATAGAACACTTTGAAATTTAATGATAATTATAATGCAACACTATTTTGCTCTGGCAACATTGCACGCTTTAATTATTTATTTTACAAAGTATTGTCTTCGACTTGTTATTAGAATTAGTAAAAACAAATATAAACTACCAGAAATAAATGTTAGTTATTATACAACGTGTAACAAAATTCGTGTCCGACCCGTGAAGTGGTTATTAGGTATCGTGTGTCGATTCTATTTATGTAATAATTTTTAAAATACTCTTACGCGCCTATTGTAAGAGATGTTAACCATCGCTTACATCGCAATACAATGCGCCACCAACCTTGGGAACTAAGATGTTATGTCCCTTGTGCCTGTAATTAAACTGGCCCACTCACCCTTCAAACTGGAACACAACAATACCAAGTACTGCTGTTTTGCGGTAGAATATCTGATTGATGAGTGGGTGGTACCTAGTGCTTGTGCAAGCTCGTCTGGGACGACCTTGCACATGAGGCTTAGCTAAGCCTGTGCCTTGTAGACTTAGGCATAAAACCGGGGCTGTATACATGGCGGTTATATGTGATACTTATTAGAATCAGGTGGCCCATTGCTTTCATATAATTATATGATAAAATATATAACAAAAATAAAGTCGGTGAGTTTGTATTCTAGAGTCATTAGTTTGAGAACATCTTGTCTAGACGAAAGTAATTTTGTTATTAGTAATTACTTAGCGGCCATCTTGACAATCTATAAATAACTACCTAAATGATAAATTACATTAATTTCACTTAATATGTTATGAAATAAATCTACTGACTGGGCCGTTGGCGCAGTTGGAATAGCTTTCCGCTCCGGGTTTGAGGGTTCAATTCCCACCACGAGACTGACTGTATTATGTATAAAAATATATATTATGTAAGTAAACATTTATTTAAAATTATATATGTAAAAATGTATATATAAGTCGGCCGTCACCTAGAACACAGGCATTAAATTGCCTACATTAGGGAAAGACGACCATATGACAATCTTCATTTATTTACTACCAATATATAAAACTTAATTATAGAAATCATGATATTCAAAAATGTTATATCATAAATTTATTGATTTTAAAACCTTTTCTATTTATTCACTAAAAAAATCCATCCTAAAAAGAAATACATTCATTTCTTGACTTACCGTGAAAATAGTTCAGCTACTACTTGCTAGATGGCGGTAAACGTTCTTACACTACGATAGAAGTTTCGTGTTTCATTTAATTATTGAATTGCAATTATCATAATTATTTAAATTGTATTAAATTAACAAACATATTTTTATAACTATAATTAGTAAGTTAACAAAATGCTTGTATTTTTTATGAACATATATGTTTTGAATTGACTGAGAATTATTTTAATAATTAAAATAATTATAATCTTGACAATTATAATTAAAGTCATAATTATAATTTAGTTCGCTTCATAATTATATTTAATTTGATTAAAAATATGAAAAATATATTACAGCTATATGCCAACGAGATAATAACTACAATTATTAAATTAAAAATACAAAAAAAAAAATATTTATGTAATTTTTATTGTAAACAAAAAGGAATATAATATGATTATACACAAATTGTTTTCCGCTTATGAGAACCGCTTCTCATTAGGTGTTATAGACCCTATTTTCTTTTCTGCAAAATTTCATGATTATTTATCAGTTGAGTAATTCAGACGTGAAAGCGTAACAAACACACAAACTCACTATCGCATCTATAATATGAGTAAGGATAAGCAACAAATTGTTAGGTAATATAAGTATGATTTTTAACTTGGTTATATAATACTATAGCGTTTTACTGCGCTCGCGTTATAATTCGAAAATGCTAAATGCAAATTTCCATATGTTATGTTATATTATTAAATTTTATTTCTTTTTCAGTTAAGCTTTTCTAATGGAATGATCGGTATTTCTTACACTGAGAAAAGTAAATATATATATTATATATATGGTGGTAACTTATTACCATCTGGTAACCCATTTGTCCGTTTGTTTTCACTTAAACAACAAAAAAATTTATGCCTACCGTTGTTTTTAGGTCAGTGCTTTTAAATTTGTTTCTATTTGATCCTGTAACAATATGTAATATAATCCCAAATTACTGTCTCCTATTTTATGTGGTTTTTGTTCGACGTACATTTTGCTTTTGTCCAGCGTTCTGTCACAGACTCAATTCTTTACAATTAACAAAATGCGGAACGTCACAATGAACGGACATGTGTAACATTATTAAATTTCAGCCATTAAAATACTTTTTAACTAATTAAAACAAAATAGCTGCATTAATGGAGCATTTTATGAATTCAAACGACATTGTTATAGTTTGTTAAATATTTTAAGAGCCACTGGAATAAAAGATGAAATTTATTATATATAGAACCGAGGCGGCCCAGTGGTTAGAACTCATGAATCTTCACCAAAGTGTGCAGGTTCAAACCGGATGAGATTTCATGTGCTTAAATAAATCTATATAGATATTAATCCTAAAATGGATTTATTTTAATTATAATTATTTATCAATATTTAGAATTTTAATAATCGAATTACAATATGCAATAGTAACTTTATAATGTAATCTATTTATATCTTTAGCTCTGAACTTGTCACTTCATTTCGTTCGGTTCCTGTTCATTAAGCATATATTCAGCGTGTGCAAGCGGAAAAAATCGCTAATGTTTAAACTAAAGTTCAAGGCTTGATCGCTATGGTTTTTGTCCGTGGAATGAATCAGGTAATGGTGTCGCATTATCTTTTACGACTTGTATTTGTACGGAATTTTTTTATTAAGACAACTTGCGTGAGATTTATATCCAGTGAAATATAATAATAGTTAAATAAATAATAGTTAAATTTACTTCATCCTCACTCATGATTGTAACATCGTGTTGGTATTACTACGTACTAGTATGTAAACTATAAGTATGATAAATAATATTTAAAGAAAATATTTTGTGTGGTTTTGTTTTATATTTTTTGTAATCTATTTCTATCTTCTAATCTATTTTTATTTAATATATTTAGTAGGTGGTTAGGCTTTATGTAAACCCATAAGTACCGCTCACTCAATCCCTTATCTTACCTTTTAACGGCTTGAAGTAAACAATATTTATTAATGAGCTTAATTACTACCGACGAGAAGGATGGAATTAAAAGTCACAACCCTCGGTTTTAAGTTGTTTGTCCTCGAAAATTATTAATGAACGCTTAATGGTTTATCTCCATTGGATAATTTTTTTGTAAATTATAATTAATCTTATTTAAAGGTTAATCTATTTAAAACATTTTTATGTCAAAAATGTCACTAAGCTGCATAAGGACTTTCTTCATAAACCACAGATTTGAAATATGTAAACTCTATCTTTATTTTTAAAAATATGTATAGCTCTTATTGAAATAACATAAATAAAACATCTTATATAGATGTTCAAAGCTAAGAATGATTTCAATATTGTATATACTACAACCTTGATATCATTTTTGGCTTTGAGCCATATGACAGATTACTTCAGTAATATAACAATCATTAAAATCAGTTATGTATATTCTAAAAAACCACTTACTCATAAACATACAAATCGTCCGATTAACCTTCGGAAAGGTTTGCCGAACTGGGTTATACGGCATTAACGTAATGTAGCAGAATATGAATATCCCACTGCTGAGCCAAGTCCTCCTCTCCTTTTTTGAGAAGAAGGTTTGGAGCTTATTCCACCACGCGGCTTCAATGCGGATTGCCTGCAATACACATGTGACAGAATTTCAGTGAAATTAGACACATGCCGGTTTCCTCACGATGTTTTCCTTCACCGTCAAGCACGAGATGAATTATAAACACAAATTAAGCACATGAAAATTCAGTGGTACTTGCCCGGGTTTGAACGCACGATCATCGGTTAAGATTCACGCGTTCTTACCACAAGGCCATCTCGGCTTTTTTTATACGGCATTCTTACCTACTAAAACTTCTGCGGTGACCTACGGGATCATTATGATATAGTCTAACTCAATAAGCAAGTCACTCACTTCATCTTACAAAATTAACTATTTAAAATCTAAAATAAGTATTTAATTTCATATCTGTGATAAATTAATCTTATATAGGGTTTTCCATTAAGGGCGCTTGATCGTGCAGAACTTCCATCGTAGCGTGTGCTGTGTGGCACGTAGCGCCGTCCTGTTGAAACCACATGTTGTCCAGATCCATATTCTCGATTTCAGGCCAAAAGAAGTTGGTTATCATCGACCGGTATCGCTCACCATTGACGGTGACGGCCACACCATTATCGTTTTCGAAAAAATACGGACCAATCACGCCTCCGGCCCAAAATCCGCACCAAACAGTCACTTTCTGCGGGTGCATTGCCACTTGGTGAACCTCGTGTGGATTGGTCTCGTCCCAAATACGGCAATTTTGCTTGTTGACATAGCCATTCATCCAAAAATGCGCCTCGTCGCTGAAGATGATTTTTTTGCCAAAATCGGCGTCAACTTCCAACTGCTCTAATGCCCAGTCAGCGAACACACGGCGCTGTCTATAGTCATTAACCTTGAGCTCTTGGGTCAGCTGGATCTTGTACGGGTGCAGGCTCAAGTCACAACGCAAAATTCGCCAAGTTGTCGTCTGCGAAAGGCCGAGTTCCTGTGCGCGACGCGGAATTGACTGCCGCGGGTTTTCGAGGACACTGTCGCGCACAGCGGCGATATTCTCGGCAGATCTCGCGTTACGTTGACGCACGGGAACCGGCTGATTGTTAACTGACCCGGTTGACTCGAATTTGTCCACCAATCGACGGATAGTCGACTCGGCAGGACGATCATCGCGACCGTAAAACGGGCGAAGTGCGCGGAACGTTGCTCGAACTGAAGACCCATTTTCATAAAACAATTTTATGATTTGCACGTGCTGCTCGACACTGTAACCTGCCATGGTGGTTTGGGAGGACGGAATGAATATAACACACTGCATTTGACAGCGGTCACTCAAACAACATGGCCGCAATCAGCTGTCAAAGTTCAAGCGTCCCTATTGGAAAACCCTATATATATAAGTTTCTTAATAAACAAGGTATGCAAATTATAAATAAACGTCGATTTAGTTTCTTCTATTTTCTTGCTGTATTTTTACATTGAATGTTTATGTACTGTAATTTGTAAGACCTACGAATACTTTGCGTTTTTGTCGGCTCTACTATGTAAAATCAATCGTCGTTTAAAATTATTATTCAATTAATAGGCCTCTGTATTAATGTATTCTGGTTTGAAGGATGAATGATGTGTAATTACAGGTAAATGAGCGAGTGTAAGGAGTGGTTTTTACTTCTTATAGTGTCAGTATCTGTAAACGCTATTTGCTCGTATGCTTCCCTTAAATACATAAAAAAGTTTGTAACATCTTACTTAAATAAATTATATTAACTGGATTGAAAATAAATTGAGTGCTCGTTTAGAGTATTTTGAGCGGATATCATTAATATATTTTAATTATGGTTAGGCAATTTCTTATCATGATAATTGAGATCCTTTGTGCCTCGTTAGTACCACCCACTCATCAGATATTCGACCACTAAGCAGCAATGCTAAGTACTGCAGTGTTCTAGAAGGTAGAGTTCTTGAAGGGCGAGCGAGTGAGTGCAACTACAGGTATATAACGTCTTAGTTCCATGGGTTGGTGATGCATTGGCTATGTAAGTGATGGTTAATTTTTCGCTATAAGAAAAATGGTGAATTGTCGGTGGTGACAATTTACCATCAACTGGTACATTTGCTCGTCCGCTGACTTATGTAATAAAAAAAAACATATTCATACTAGGTAAATTCCGCAAACACACTAACGGTGTGAACGTGTGTAGTTACCAACTACTACCAATAGTCATGGCGATTAGTTGAATGTTGTAGAACATATTAATCGATGAGCAGATCGCTATCTAGTCATCATCATCAACCTCAAATCAAACTCTCCAGTCCGATCTATTCGTGGCTATCCTTCTCCAACTTGTCACCCTGAAGGTCTTGGTGTCCAGTTCGATGCCGTCTAACCATCTGAGCTTGGGCCTGCCTCTACTTCTGCGGCCTTCCGGCTGGCCTTTCAGGAGGCGCTTGGGTACTCTGGCCTTGTCCATTGCCCTGCCCACCGCAGGCATCCGATCTTTATGGTGCTCTTGGTTCATCGTACAAGCGCCATCTAGTGGAAAAAAACAGGTATAGATAGCGCCATCTAGTGGCAAAATAAAAAAGCTCCATGAAAATATACGTATAGGTGCCAATTATGGTAATCGGTCAAACGGTGTTGAAGTCTCTTAATATCGATATGTATAGGAATATCAATTTTTACATATATAAGATAAACTTAGAGGCAAATCACGTCGCTGTTCCGCCTGCGAAAATATACGAATTATTTTGATAGCAGCAACGTTACACATCGAGTCCAAATTTTGTGTATGCACGTAACATTAGAAGTAGTAAAACTTAATATACTGTTTATGTACCTATGTCGTTTTTTGCGGTAAATAATGACAAAATCGATTTATTTTTAAACAGGTAATGTTTTAAAGTTTAAAAATAAATTTATTTTATTTATAAGATATACATATTGTATTACAAGTAAAAAACCTTCATATTTTAATAATAATTTATGTTTATGAGTTTAATTGCTTTTATTTACTTTTTAAAACATTTTATTTATAAGAATATTACACGACATCCTGGCGTATTAGTATGACTCATATTTTTAATTGTACGGTCATGAATATATAATTTTAATTCTCACTGTCTAATGCAAATAAGCTCCGAGATAACGGTCGTAATAATAAAGAAAAAAAAAGTTTTTTCTTCACTTTCACTCAGAAATAATAACTGTGACGGATTTTAAAATCGTTTTCGGACAAAATCATTTCATTCATTTCATAAAGAGATCGTGTGATTTAATCCCTCTGATACGAACCCCAATTTCTTAAGATAACATTGTAAATAAAAAAAAAATCTTATCATTTACACAAGTATTTATAATTAAACAGTGGCGGTACACACCGGAACCGATAAGAATACCGGATGTGCACGCCACTCCCTCTGTTTTGATGCGCTGGATTTAAAAAAAAAATAGGGTAGCATTAAAGAGGTTTAATTTGAAGGTCTGATAACAATCGCATGCATACAGCCTTTAATTAAACCCAAGTTTCATGTTTACGACACTTAATTAAGTTTTTCAAAAGAAATTACGGAGATAATGTCGAAACAGTAAATTTTGATATTTTGAATTCCCCTGTGAAAATTCTGACTAATTATAAAAATTTGCGATGAACGAATGCTTTGGAAAAAGATGTCATTATAAAATTTTATACTTGCGTCGTTATACGTTGGACGTTCATATGGTTTTTGTGATGGAATTGTTCCTGGTTGAGCAGTGGCCATCTGAATTGTGACTTATGATCACTAATGAGCTAATATTGTTTTAAGAGAACGTTAATTTTGTTCTTTATTTGAACTATGTTATTGCATTATAATTAATATACAATTGTTGTCGTATGTGACTGTCTCTTTCATTATTTCAGTCTATATCTGAGCCGGTTGGCGTGGTTGGTAGAGGCTTGCCTTTCGCGCCGCATGTCGTGGGTTCGATTCCCACCCAGGGCAGACATTTGTGTGCGTTAACATGTGTGTTTGTTCTGAGTTTGGGTGTAATCTATACTATTATATAAATCTATTGGCTCTGCCTGTACATTTTTTTTTTCACCTAATTTTGTGATAAATATTCGTTTTATGATGCAGTGATTCACATTATACTATTTTTTTCATTTTTGTCTGTCTGTATGTCTTCTTATAACTCAAGTACGGCTTGACCAATCTTGATGAAAATTGAAAACTTGTGATGGCGCAAATGATAGGCCATATATAAGATCGGTAAACCCTACGGTATCTTATGAAAATTAATTTCAAATCATAAATTACGTATTTCCTTACCAGTAGCCATATGTGTGTGTGTGTGTGTGTATTTGCGTGTGTATTATAGTAATAAAATAATTTATTATATTTTTATTAATTATACCAGTGGCGGGTGAAGCCACTGGACACAGCTAGTTATCTATATAAGTATGTATTTACAAATGAAAAGTAATATATGTAGTATATCAGTTGTCTGGTTTCCATAGTTCAAGCTCTGCTTAGTTTGGGATCAGATGGCCGTGTTTGAATAATGTCCCAGGGTATTTATTATTATATATCAAAATTAATTTATCTAATGTTATCTAGTAATTTTGGCACACGGTGGCCAATACTAGAAATTACTCACTAGCACGTGTATATGCGCATGCACTGGTGCACTTTCTATTCGACCTGACCTGAGAGAGATGTGCATGCGCAGGGCGATAAGTTCATATGTTTACCGAAGCACGGGTATAAAAAAGGCAATTTTCTAACTTCAGCTTGTTGATGACAATATTTTGAGTTGATTCAAAATCACTCCAAATCAGCTAGACCACAGAAGGCAGGCAAAAACTATGATTTCCTATTTGTTCTATTACGGACAAAAAATGAATATTTTTAAGTTAAGTCATTACTTTTAGAAATCAATAAAAACAACATCTCTATTTTTAAATAAAACATACTTTTAAAACAATATAAAAACGTAATATTTATTAATTTTAATTAAGAATTGAACACATTTGCGTGATCATGCACAGTTAAAACGACTGATGTGTGGTATTATTTGTGAATTTAAGACCATACCGGTGCAATTAAGCGACCTTACGCAGTCGCTTGATCGCAGCGAATTCGCTTTCGCTTCGATTGATAACGCATTTGTATTCGAACCTTAAAGCTGGACTAAAATACAATTTAAAAGCAATTTATTGTAGCGATTTACATTACATATTGCAATACTGTGAAACAGATGCGCATGAGTCCAAAGCGGGAACGTTTCGAGTGATTTATCAAAATGATTTGACCTTTACTTGATGCGCTGCAGTTAATTCCGTAAGCGCTTATTTTTACATTAAAATGCTACGTATTTTGTCTTTAAGTAGTTCGAGACTTGATTTATGAACAAATAGGCCGTACTTATTATTTGAACGCGTTTTATACATAGATGCGTTCACAATTACGTTTCTGAACTTGTGCTTCAAGTCTCAATAATGTTTGAAAATAACTTTTTGGCAATATTTAATTAAATTCAATACTTTTTTACCTGTGTCAATTTATTTTTAATTAATCTTTTTTAATCAAAAACATTATATAACACGCTTTTTATTAATAGTTACATGTTTTTTTTTTTTACAATTTTTTTGTGTTATATATATCGTGTTATTTTCGTTTATTAATAGCTTATTTCATTTGCTTTACTTTTAACATATATGTCTTGTCAATGTGACGTTAATGGTTTTAAAATTTTCACGCTTTAATGTTAAACAACGTCGTTAGTATTGTTTCAAATGAATTGTATGTCCGTTAAGCAATTATAAAGACAATTTTTTCTCATAGTGAAACAAAAATATATTGTTCTGTTATTCGTATGGGGGTAATTTGCAGTAATAGTGACCCATTTGCGGTCCTGCGTGTACTGCTTCTAAGGCTGTCTACAATATTAAGACATACATAACTTCTTAACCGGTAAGGTTAACCTTTTTTTTATTAGATTTCTATCTGTGTTGTTCTTTATTCTATCTTGAATAGCAAATCATCTACCTGGTGTTACCTCCGACGATGTTGGTTGGTGCTTACCTTAGATCTTGTAGGACATGTCTATGACTAAGATGTCACTTTCTATGTGTCTGTAATTATACCTTATCTCTATCCCTTCAAACTGAAACAGCATGTTAAGGTATTTACGAACAGTTGTAGAAAGTAGAACCTTTTTAGTTGGGCGTACATACAACTCTTACAGAATTTTATTGTCATATAATATAATAGTCATATTGACAAACGTCACTACTAACAATAAGCTTAGGCAATAAAAATACAAAAATCCAACATAAAAATGTGATTAATGTCTATAGTCTGTAGTCAGCCTTATTAGTTTTTAAAAGGTTATTATTACAAGTATGATTACTTCACAACAATGTAAGATTAAAAATTGCAACCTATTTATTTACTGTGTAGGTGTTCTTACAAATAACCGTATTAGATTATGCCTTGATGATTCATAAATTATGCAAAATGTATTAATGATTTATTACTAACATTATTTATTCGTTAAAGATTACGATCGAATAAAGGTTATTAAAAAAAAAGAGTCGTTAAAATGTATTTTTTATAATTAAGATCTTGCTATTTCGTGATACAGTTGTACTTAATTATTTTTTGATAGTAAATCGTTTCTTTATTGAATTCAGGGTTGATGAACTTGTGGTATTTTTATTGGTGTACGTTTTTTATTTTTTTATTTTGCATCTCAAAAGAGATAACTTATCAAATGTAAACAGAGATGGTAATGTTGGCAATACAGACACTAAGCTCCTGGGGTCATATTTCAATATATATATTTTTATAAACTTTAATATGGTAAACAATATTGTATTGTCACATCACCAAAATCATCAACTTAATAGATTAGGTGGAACAGCTTAAAATTTAGTTGCAAAAAATTTTGTCCATACATGAATAGACACATTTGACTCTCACTGGTGAAGTTATATAAATGTAAGAAATGTAAATTATTTGCGTAAAAAAATGATACATTATATATTATTTTACTCGTAAATAAAGCCAAAATATCAATAAAGATATTGTTGAATTTTATTATTATTAAGTTTATATTATTTAAGTTACATATAACCTTGCAACAATTGCGTTTAAACAAATCTAGCTTAACCTTTAATTATTTTCTTACACAAATAATGAAAATTATAGTGTCATGAACAGTACATATAATAATAATTATTATTAAATTCCTTGAAGGTTGAGCTTTGTACATACCTATCTTGGTAGGTATCTACCGCGGGATCTTTGGGTATTAGCCAGGTATCACTTGACAAAATAACAACAACACAAAAAGTTATTCAAATTCAAATTAATTTAATTCAAAAGAAAAAGAAAACAAAATCTGAAATTATATTAAAAGAAATAAGTACTACACACTTGTTTATCTCTCCTATCAAAGTTGATTATTGATTGACAAATCTACTATCGATTCGGAAAGAAACATCTCAGACGTGAGAACGACGTAAAGAAACTCAGCGGGACATACCAATTACTGACTCTTTCATTATGTTGGATAATAGTCACCTTAATGCTGATCCATATATTATTACACCAAGAATTAGTAAAACAGGTTCACGTTATACGTACACAGAGATACGATTACTAATAAACTTTGGTCTTGATTTTTTTTTTGAAAAAAAATTGAACGATTTACGTGATGCGAGAAGCCTATAAAGTTTACTTGGTGGTAGCGTTTTGCGCAAGCTCGTCTGGGTAGGTACCACCCACTCATCAGATAGCAGAAAAGTGTGGGACTGTGGGATAGTGGATAAATGCAGCAGGGTTACATTGGACACAAGTAAATTTACTCATGATATTTTCCTTCACTAGAGTACTCAACGGAGAATGCTTACGGTGGTAGAGTTTTTTTTTTTTTTTTTTTTTTGTTTTCGCTGGAAAAACGCATTACGCGTTTCCCCCACATGGAGTGGGGGGGTATGTGGGGCTCGCCGGTGCTGAAGGCGCCGGAATACCCACTAAAAAACCAGCGTACCTTGATCGTCTTTGGTGGAGCGGCACGGGATCGCTTGTGCATACTACCGCGTCGCCCCGACGGCTGGCCCGATTACGCGGGCCTCCTTTCTTAGTTGGGTTCCCGGAGTACAGAGAACCCAGCTAGCCCTGGCGGCTTAGGGCGGGGCGACAAGGTGCGCATAGCGCCGACACCTCCTCCCCGGTCTTCTTCGACGGAGCGGGTCAGCGGAGGCAGACGCCTCACGCTCACGCTCCGCGGCCTCTTTCTGCGACATGACGCTCTCGCAGTAAGAGACCATCTCCGTCCAGCATTTCTCGTTGCCAAGCATGGCGTTAACCACGCTCGGCAGTAAGACGTCTGCGCCAACTATCACCGCCAGGGAATGCCTCTGGGGCCCCCACGCAGCACACTCCGTTAGGGTGTGGAGCGCCGTGTCCAGTGGCGCACCACACTCGTGGCAAGAGGGTGATGCCTCCCGCCTCGCTATCCCATGAAGGTACTTGCCGAAACATCCATGTCCGGTAAGCACCTGCGTCAGCCTGAACGTTAGTGTGCCGCTTTTTCTTGTTACCCAGCGACTCAAGTGGGGGCGGATTACCTCCACTGTCGCCAGGCCCGCTGATGGTGACCCCAGGTCCTCCTCCCATCTGTGAATCAGGGCTTGTTGGGCTAGAGTCCTTATTCGCCACGGTGGTAGAGCTTTGTGCAAGCCCATCTAGGTAGGTACCACTCACTTATCACATAATCTGCTGCTCAACAGTAGGTAATATATAATATTGTCATATTCTGGTTTGAAGTATGAATGAGCTAGTGAAACTATAGAACATCTTAGTTCTTGAAGATAAAATCGAATTGAAGATGTAATATATAGTTAATATTTCTTATGTTCATGCGCAGCGGTGACCACTTACCGTCAGGTAGCCCATACGCACGTCCGCTTACCAATTTTATAAAAAAAAGAATAACCATCTGCGCTTGATATAAAAGTGTTCAAGTGTGAGCGGAAATAAAGGTACTCTTGTTTCTCTCTATTCAGGACTAACTTTGACTTTTGGGAGTTTTAGGAGTTTTTGTGTCATATTATATATTTTATTAAGTTTATAAATATTTAATTAATTTTATGTATAAATTGTTCGCACACTATGCCCGATCAATTCTCCTGGCTAACAACAATATGTTTTTACTATAGAGGTTGCCTGGAAGAGATCACTGTAAGTGATAAGGCCGCCTTTGCATACTATATTACGTAAAACTTGTTCTTTGTATTTGTTATGTTTTCGTAGTGTGTGCAATAAAGAATAAATAAATAAATAAATAACTTCATTCCCGATGCACAGTATTGCTAACACTGACAACTTTATAATGGGCGGCTACTGTAGGAAATAAAATATTTTAAACCAGAACCAGTCTTATATCTATTACTATTATATAGTCAGTATAAACTGTTTATAATCTACACACAATAATTATTGTTTATAATTAAACAAAACAAAAGCATACACATGTAATCTTTTAAGAATAGATTATTTAAGTTATAATAATTGATTCAGGGATTCGCAAAGTCAAGAATCGCAACACGATTATTAAGACATCGCATGGGAATATCACAATTCACACAAGTCTAATTATACACGAGCTTACAGGAAAGTAATACGTTGCATGCCAATCCAGTTACTTTAATTATCATGTTATTAACAGTAAGGATAATGAGGGTACGACTTCTGTCTCTCTACATTAAACTACACCACGGTCAAATTGACTGGAGGCAACAAACAGGAGCAAGTTTCGTTAAAAAGCTAAATTAACTAACCAAAACAATAACTTTAACGTTGAATTCAAATAATGTTCACACTATATACATATATACGTTGCTTAGCAGATGTTTATTTAAACACTGATTTCGCTCTTTCTGTCATTATTCATTTTACATTCGAAAGAAAGAGACACGACATTTTTTAAATAATAACAAGCTAAATAATGTCTAAATAAGTAAGGCTGATAATAGCCGAGATAGCTTATTGATTATAGTGTTGAATTCGAGTAACTACGGTTAAAGTTTTATGTGTGTTTATAATAATTAATTTTGTGCTCGACGGTCAAAGTAAACATAATGAGGAAAACTGCTTTTTGTGAAATTCTCTCACATATACATGAATCAATCAGTTATAGTTGAGCAATATGGTGGAATTAATTCTATAACTTAAAGGTGGAGACGAACTTTACGCGTCTGTGGGACATTAATGGACTGCTATTAAATTTGATAGGTTAATTTTAACCAAACACACACACTCTCGCATTTATATAAGATATTTTCATAAATCGAAGGAGATATTTTACTAACCTTTCTAAAATTAATATACATAATATTTATAAAAAAAATATTTTCTTCTTAAACAAAATAATGATTTTGTGTGGATGAGACATCAAGGAAACGATAACATTAATGTCGGATTCTCAGTGGCCTTACGTGTAGTATCGAGTGGTATTCTGACGCTATTAAATAATTGTAGCACAACGCGACATGTCAGCAGGCATTCGAACAATATGTACGCATTTATACACGTACTACATATATAAGACTAATTAGCTCAGGGGCTTCACTCTAAAACAAATATTATCAATTAGTCTAAAGTCCAATAAATACATTCTTTTTTGTTAACATTTTTACATCATTCGATTTTTTTATAAATTAATGATATCTTTTTATCTTATTTCAAAAAATTTCAAATTCATCCTTGAATAAAAAACAATCTCATTAAATAATAAAACAATCTTAATAACTTGTGGGAATATCTTACATATAACTGTATTTCAGTAATTTTATAAATATATTAAAATCATATTTTTTTTACAAATGTCATACTTGTATTATTCGATACAAGTAAAAGCTTGAACTAATAAAAATGTTTTTGTTTTTCTGTCTAGAAATATTGATTGACATTGCACATAACATTCCCGTGCCTCGGAAAGCACGTAAAGCTATTGATCCTGCGTGTGAACTCTTTACGGTCGTACCGGATTGCTGGCCCAATACATTATGGGAGTAGAGGAATAGAGATTGCAACTGTGCATTAAAATATTAATAATAATATATTTAGCATCCGGAAATGAAAACTGATTTAAAAATAACCTCGAATCGGTCTTTTTAAAAATAGAACACAAAATCATTTAAATTGATGTAAATTACTCACCTAATTACTTTTAAAAATTAAAATAAAACAATTGAACATATTTAATAAATCACAAGTCGTGCCAATAATGCATTAATTAATTTACTCTTCTGTCCACTGACAAAATGGCGGTTTTAAATTAGCGCGCGTCTTTTTTTCTACAACGCTGTCGTATGTATTAAGAAAGCTCGTAACTATATATTGTTATACAATTCAATGTCAAATTTGATTATTTGGTCAGGTTGCATGTATGTGTTTTAAATATTATAAAGTAAATCTTCTTAATCGTAAATTCTATTCGATGCATTATCTAACATAAAGTAGCCGGCAGTTAACCTTTATCACTACGTGACTTCCGATCGAAATTAAATTATTTGCGACATAAGTAAATAGCTTATATAGTTATATTACCCGGCGTCCGCGTTATCAATTTTGCTACATATTTATACAATTTAATCTTTATAGCGATCGTTAGTATCTGAAATTAAGTAAAAAACATCGATAGTTTACACGTGTATGATGGCAATTTATTAAAGTATTTTGTTTACTATTTATACAATAAAGATAATAAACTAACAAAAGTCAGTAGATTCGGTTCGGTACTAAACTACAAAGTTATGAAATCAAATTTCCGATGCCGCAAATTCAATACATCATTCCTGTTGCAATGTACTCGTTTCTATATTAAAGATAGAAGCTATTTTTAACTTTGTCAACTCAATTTTATATGTTCTGTTAAAAATACATACGCCTATTAAGTATAATAATAATAATTGATAATATTAAAGCTCTTTGTGGCTAGTACATACTATATATGACGAGCCGGTTGGCGTGTTGGTAGACATTTGTGTGCCTGTCTGTTTGTCCTGAGTCTGGGTGTTATTATCTATATAAGTATGTATTTTTTTTTTTTTTTTTTTATTGTATAGATTGGCGGACGAGCATGTGGGCCACCTGATGGTAAGTGGTCACCAACGCCCATAGACAATGGCATTGTAAGAAATGTTAACCATCGCTTACATTGCCAATGCGCCACCAACCCTGGGAACTAAGATGTTATGTCCCTTGTGCCTGTAATTACACTGGCTCACTCACCCTTCAAACCGGAACACAACAATACAAAGTACTGCTGTTTTGCGGTAGAATATCTGATGAGTGGGTGGTACCTACCCAGACGAGCTTGCACAAAGCTCTACCACCGAGTGGTAGTATTAACAAAAGAAAAGTAGTATATGTAGTATATCAGTTATCTGGTTTCCATGGTACAAGCTCTGTTTAGTTTAAGATCAGATGGCCGTGTGTGAATATGGATATTATTATTATTATATCGTTGACTATGATTTTCCTTTAAAATAAAAAGAGTAACTAAGTTTCTTGTCAGTTGTTCCCATGATACAATTTACATTGTGTACCTTCAAGATTTTGTTTAAAAATAAATGAATAATTTACCAATTTAAAACTTACTATATATATTATTCAAATAAACAATTTCTTAGATAACGATGACTATCTTTTTGTATTGAGCTTTAAAACTTCGTTTCAACATAAATAATAGTGTCATATACCTTTGCGGTCACGACGTAAACTATCTTAGTATATCTCGATATGTTGTGTTAATTTAATATTTTCTTTATAAAACATAGAAATTAAAATAGCATTATGATAATATACGTTTTAGTTTATTTGCTTTATTTATTTTTTATTTATACTTTATTGTATACCACAATAGAAATTTTTACAAAAACTTAGTCAGCCTAAATAATAGTAGCATACAATTTTGGCGTCCTCATCGCTACATAGCGATCTCTTCCAGGCAACCAACGGTGTAAGGAATCACCCATAGGATATGAGGTAGGTGGTGCAGTAATAACAAAACAAAATAACATTATAATAATAATCTATACCAAAACAAACTAATAAATACATGTCAATATAAATATAAAATACACATGTAATATATCTATATATATATAAATTATAACCATCGCTTACATCGCCAATGTGCCACCAACCTTGGGAACCAAGATGTCCCTTGTGCCTGTAATTGTATCCTACATTTTGTACAAAATAACATGTTAATAATATTAGATAGATCGTATGTTTTGTTTATTACTGACTAGCTGCCCATGTTAGCTTTGCACGAGCAGAATATTGCTGCCTGCCTAAACAATAAAAAAAAAAAGAATTATACACTTGAGGAAGGTCCTCGTGAATCATTCCGTTCATTGGTGTAAAAACGGTATGACAATTCGGTAGTTCTTGAGTTTATTGCATCATACAAACGCTTAGTTTTATAATATGAAGTAATTTAAGCTTGTTTTAGTGTTAAACTAAACTATTCTTTATGTTTTAGTAATTTTTTTCTTTACAGTATACTTAATTCAATAAAAATGAATTAAATTAATAGCATTCACGATTGTAACAATGAAGCGTATGTAGCATCCATTCAAGTTGTTTGCGATATATATATCTATACTACTATATAAATCTATTGGTTCTGTTTGTACATATTTTTTTTTTCACCTATTTTTGTGATAAATGATCATTTTATGATGCAGTGATTCACATTATACTATTTTTTTTCATTTTTGTCTGTCTGTCTGTCTGTATGTCTTCTTATAACTCAAGAACAGCTTGACCAATCTTGATGAAAATTGGTACACACAAAGAACATGTGATGGTGCAAATGTTAGGCCATATATAAGATCAGTAAACCCTACGGTATCTTATGAAAATTAATTTCAAAACGTTAATTACGTATTTCTTTACAATGTGTGTGGGTGTGCGCGCGTGTGTGTTATTATAGTAATAAAATAATTTATTATATTTTTATTAATTATACACGCGTGAAGCCGCGTGGCACAGCTTGTAAATAATAAACGTAACCATTATTACAATAAAGATGTGTTTTTTTTATCATCAAATAATGTTTTTCAAGTTTTTGCTCTCGGAGCAAATACGGTTTAAAGATTGAAGATCGCGATATCTCCAAGGTTTCTTTTTTATGAATAATCGAAATAAGGAATTAAAACTCATTATTTTCGTGAGAGCACAATAAAATTTTGTAAATCATTGTATACGTATAAACAAATACGTCTTTGTTTGTTTGTATGTGAATAAAATGTATCTCAACGAAGGTTGATCAAATCTGTAATTGTCCTACTTAGATTTTAACTCAATGTGTTTTTGTACTTAATCTTGTTATTTGGATGTAAGAGATGGAAAATATATATGCATGTATTGGAAAAGAATTGAAGTAATAACTGTTAATACACGAACTCGCATTGGATCACATAAATGGAATTAACGCTTTATTTTCCCTTTAACAACCTTACTTTGCCTTTACTCAGCATGTTATACATATGTATGAACGTACGTTATTGTTCTTGGTTATACATTAATTATTTATTTGATGTTGATCGTGAACTTTGAGCCCTCAATTACCTGAAGGATAACCATGTATTTTAATGAATGAATATAACAATTATGTTTTCATTTCAATTTCTTATTCAGAATGCGGGCCATTTTTGAATTATTAATTATTTGTTGTAAGTGATAAATGAAATTTAAACTGGGTACCAAGTAAAAGCTTGAACTAGTAAAAATGTTTTTGTTTTCCTGTCAAGAAATACTGATTGCGCGTAATGTCCCGTGCCTCGGAAAGCACGTAAAGCTATTGATCCTGCGTGTGAACTCTTTCCGGTCGTGTGGGATTGCTGGCCCAATAAATTATGGGAGTAGAGGAATAGAGATTGCAACTGTGCATTAAAATATTAATAATAATATATTTAGCACCCGGAAATGGAAACTGATTTTATAAGAACCTCGAATTGGTCTTCGGAAGTCGGAAAATGAAGTTAAGAAAGTGACCATTATATTTCTACGCATAATAATGTAGTGCTCTTTGATTTTATTGTCTTATATTTTTAAGTTAGTAATTGAATTAATGTAAGCGCTGTTGAATAACTAATAAACAGATAAATAAAAACATTTTTTAAACTAACATATTAAATTGTTGAATATATTTAAATAAAAAAGTACATATTAAATAAATTTAATTAACAACGCCGTTGTGATAAACTCACACGGGTATAAAATTTAACAAAATATATATAGTTGTTGTAAAGTGTAGAAATTTTTATTTCATTATAAGTCACAGTTTTTAGTACTTGAATCCGAAGCAACAAATAAAGATTTCTTTTTTCTACTTTTATAATAATTTATAATAATTATATTATACTATAATATATTATCAAGAATATAATGAATTGTTTTTCAAGTTTAGTTTGTGGTCATGATAAAGATCTTAATATATTTAGTTTATTGAATACTCGGGCGTTGCTGGCATTGAACTTGTTTATGACTTGTAATGATCACTTTGATCACGTGACCACAGATTATATAAAATGTATTCTTAGTGCAATTTTTATTCGACGTCACGTTTTCGATACCAACGATAATATGTATATTAGTTTATTTACGTTACATAATTTGTTTTATAATTTTTTTAACCTGAAACGTAAGTAATAATTAAAACGATTTTTCTTCATCATTATTCTATTTTAATATTAATTGTTAGTTGATAAAGTGAATTTACAAAAGTAAGTCGAATTAAAGCATTTACACATGTCGAACATCGAGGATTAAGATGTCGTGCAATGTTTGAGCAGGTGATTTCTTGTTTGTCTCGTCTCTTCCGGCATTCTATGTTGGTTCAGCACATGTTGGCGAACAAATTAAACAACTTATAATGCAGCTTAAATGTAACAATTAACAGCTAAATTAATCCATTAAAATGCTCTACTTATCTATTTCTTATATTAGGGAATACTATCAAGATCGAGTCTTTAGTCAATAGTCTTTCAATCTCCGCTTTTTTCTGAATAAATTTATAGGTATTTTGATAGATTTTGATGAGACAGTTGGTAATTTCTTGCCGCTGACGAGTTCCTCCCCTGAGGAGGGGAGAAACTCGTCTCGATCCTGACCTCGGAAGTGTTTTGAACATATTAGGCTAAGCTCGCTTCACGGGACTATCTCGGCTATTTCTAGACGTTTAAAAATTTCGAATATAAAAAATTAAAACATCTACTTTCAGCAACTAAAATAGAATCATTTGAAGATTCTTATATCGTATATCTATATTGTTATTTTGTTGACCAACAAATTATGGTCACTTGAAAAGAACCGAGTGAACGTATAACGAATGGTGTAATTAAAAATCCTTTTTTTAAAACCAGGTGTAAAATTTTTGATAATGAGTTTTGATATATTTGTCAAATAATCTTTTGGCTGCAAGAATTAGGACTTTTGCTAGACAATGACAATTTGACAGTTCATAGCCAGTCACCGAATTTCAATCGGCTGAGAGCTAGGACTTAATATGGATCTCCAGCAATCGTACATACTTTTAACAAAGAATACGTCCTACAAGATTTTAATCATATTTATTATGAGTATTAAAAAAGTACAGTTTATTAAATTACGATGTTTCGATGCCATTTTTTATTTCTCTTTGATACAAATTTTATTTCTTAACAGTTATCACTGGCTGTCAGATGAAGTGTGTTCCATAATTTATCCGGTATGTTTGATGGCTAATAATTGTTTTTTAATTGGATACAATTATAACTGCTTATTGCTGATTGTGGTTTGAACGGAGTTTGTGTTATTTTATTTTTATATAAACAAAACTGAAAGAATTCATTTAATTCAATTATTTCAAAGTTAAATTTATGTGCAACGAGTCTAGGGTAACGTTTCATTTGAAACAATTATGATGCGAAATGAATTTCCTTCGGTCACTTATACCGAGTCACAGCGATTTTATTCTTTTTTTTTAACTTTGAAGTGTCATCGTACTTTAAAAGAATCCTTTATAAAGTTAAATGGTTAATAAAATATGCACCAATTAGGTTATCCCTGCACGTATTTACGCGATAACCAACACTTATTATAGACATTCACAGTGTACAGGTTATTTCTGCCTAGCACTTGTAAGCTCTATGCGGACCGCATAATATATTACACGTATACTAGACCACAACATAAATAAAACAAGCAGCTATGCAATGTTGCAAACACAAAATGATAATTTATGTGTGATCTGTTTATTTGCGCGCATCATGATTGTTTCGTATTTGACCAAGGGTTTGTTTTGGCAAAAATCATCACTTTCATGTGATTGTAATACTATTAATTTTATATTTAATTTAATTGGAGATAAAACTTCTGAGTATCTCGCCATTTCTTTCGGCAGTGATAACTTCAAATTTAATTTAATCCTGCAAGATTTTAAAGTACCTTCTCGTCAATTAAATTAAATTGTTTAATTAAATAAAGTATATTTTCATTTTATATTTGCTGTTAACGTAAACTACCTTACGATAACTCCATTTGAGAATAACTTTTTCTTGTTGCTTATGAATATTACTTTAAAAAAATCTTTTAATTATAATGAAAGAAAATAAGTTATGCATTTTTAATAATTGTCAACTACGGACGTTAATTTTTAGAATGGCCTAAATGAGAACTGAAATATTCTGTAAGAACAAACTCGAAGCTCACCGCAGAAAACTGTCGTGAATTCTCAGAAAGTGATATGCAACATTTAACCATTATAATTATAGCATTTACATGTATCAAAATTGTATATCACCATAACCATAAGTCGGAATAGCAATGCAGGATCTTGGTTTTTTTGACGTTTGAAGGACTAGACAGTTGGTATACTATTACCACATTGAAAATTTAATTACACTTAAAAGCTGAGATAACGTTGTGAGCAGCGATAAGGCTGTTTTATCTTACAATGCTCTCCGTGTTCAGTACAACAATGCTTTTAGGATGCTGATGGGACTGCCACGCTTTTGTAGTGCATCAGGGATGTTCGCAGAAACGCGGGTTGATTGTTTTTTTACTATAATGCGAAAGAGATGCGGCTCCCTGGTGCGCAGGCTGCAAGGCAGTACCAACAGTATCCTTAAAATGATTGCGAGTAGACTGGACTGTACGTACGTGAGTCATTGCTGTGCCATTTCTTATGGAAGATTGCGGCAATGAATATACTATGTAATTAATGTAATTAATTGATACTATTAGCTTTTAATTTACTAACATAGATCATAAGTAGATGTAAACTAACAAATTGAGGCCGCGTACTTTCAATAAATGAATTATATTATAAAAAAAAAATTATATTATACTATGATTTTTTTACTATTAAGTTGCTATAAAAAGAACAGTGACAAGACTGTGTATAAGTTGTGGCTTCTGACTTAAGTATTGGCATTTAAGAAACGATAAATTATATTTGTCTATGTAATTTCGTGTTGCCTCTCATCATAATGCATCACAGGCCTTAATCAAATATTAAAACTATACAATGTGATACCGTAGTTGTAGCTTCATTTAGTAAAAAAATGTTCGATTTTCATGTAACATGTTCAATGTAAATGAAATATTTTAATGAGATTAAATATATACAGTTGGTTTTAAGAATGTGCGATGTATAGTTTTATTGTCAACGGCTTGTATACATACAAGGTTCATGTCTGACAGGAACTGCGTGTTTCGGTTTTAAAGTATTATTTATCATTGTGTTGTTTCGAAAACCTCCAAAATACTATTTGATTTTTAATTTTAATTTAGTTACTTTTTTAAAGCATAGGTTAATCCATTTGAAGAAAATATAATGTAGTACATATTATAATACTTACATTTTTAATTTTGAACTGAATTTACTCATGCAAAATTAAAAGTGTAGTAATTTTGATATAAGTGATGATGATGGTGTTACAATATTTAGTACATCCCGGAACTACATCTACATGAAAATAAAATTTGTTATTACCGTGTTATTAATTATTAAAAGCGTACGGTTCCCGGATTACCTACTACAAAGTATCCGAAGACATAAAATGTATTTTTTTTTGTTGTATAGGTGGATGAGCATATAGGCCACCTGATGGTGAGTGGTCACCAACGCCCATAGACATTGGCATTGTAAGAGATATTAACCTTCGCTTACATCGCCAATGCGCCACCAACCTTGGGAACTAACATGTTATGTCCCTTGTGCCTGTAATTACATTGGCTCACTAATCCTTCAAACTGGAACACAATAATACAAAGTACTTCTATTTTGCGGTAGAACATCTGACGAGTGGCTGGTACATACCCAGACGAGCTTGAACAAAGCTCTACCACCGAGTGCATACATGTAAAAATATCAATAATAATATATATAAAAGTAAATAAAATTGCTGTAAATCTTGTTTAGCGATTTATATAAAGTTAGTTTATAATATTCCAGAGTTACATCCTACATCCTAGACCGTGTCGATGCTTAACTTCAGGCAAGTCAACGGTCAAACGCTGGCCTATCAATGATAAAAAAATCCGTATATTTTATTATCAACGAGTGCCTTATTTTTAATTAATAATCTTTCTTCTCTTTTTCATACAAAATTTCATCCTTTTATCACATAAAGAAAATGTAACCCATTTTCAAATGGCTTCCTCAGTGCTAACATGCTCACGTAAAAGAAACCTGAATGCAAATTGATATGGTGCCCCAGTAGTTTGGGCTGTGCGTTGATATGTCAGTTATTCCTTTTTTACGTGTATATGTATATTATTTATTATTTATAATGAAGGTGTAAGTGTATAATGTCAGCTCGATAAAGTCATAAAATCGTTCCGTATGTTTTCAAGTACATTTGTATATATTTAACATAAACAGCGCTTTTGTGTTTAAAAAGCGTTTAACAATACAATTTGACTGGCGTTAATTAAAATGCGTAAAGCGAATTTATTACCCGCGGGAGATGAGAATTAAGAACGACTAGCTAGTGTCGATTCCATGTGCTTTTATATCGATATAAATTTGATATTAATGAAATTGTAGCATATTACAAAATATAGATATTTTTAATATTATGATGTATAACAGTAAAGTAAATAAAAAGTAAAATGAAAGTTTAACAGTAAAGTCATATTTCTTTCAGTGTATAAAGTAGAGGCTTTCAAATGGTCCGTTTCCGGGGTAAAGCATTTCCCTTTGAAAAGGTTTAATCCATCTCGCTGCTCCAATGCGGATTGGTGGATATACATCTGATATGGGAGGTTTCAACAGACACAAGAAGCGTTTCCACACGATGATTTCCTTCACCGGTGATCATGAGATGATTTATAAACGCAAGTTAAGCATGTAAATTCCGAGTTGATTGCCCGGATTCGAACCCGTATTCATCGGTTGTCCTTTATAACCACTGAGCTATATATGTTATGTTATTTAATATTATATATTTTATTACCTGTATTGCTGTTATATTATTCGGCTAATATTGTACTAATGACGTTTTCGCAGAAGAAGGCGGAGGCGTGAGGAGAGTGACTGCTGATCCGAGTCGAAGAAGAAACGGGAGTAGGCGTCGATGCAATTCCCTTTTTTCCCGCTGTCAGCGCCGCCGGGGCTAGATGTGTTCCTTGTAACCGGGAAACCCACTAGTGATGGATGCCCGCATAAGCGGGCTAATCGTCGGGACGTCCCGGTACCATAAGTTAGAGATCCCGTGACGACTCCCAAAAAAACAGATTGGGTACACCTATTTTTTTTTTTATTAAAAGTATTAATGACGTAAGTGCGTTCTTACTAAAACTTTAACACTTACATACCGACCGACCGATAGACAACGCAACCATTTATATAACAGCATACGAGGCCAAACAAGCTATACATGTAGTAATAATAATAATAAATTATGATATATTTACTTATGGAAAGTTATGTTTTTAATCGGCACTTACCCGTTTTGTTCCGTATAGTTTTAATACATATTATTTTTCTTAATTTTTCCTTACATCTGTTTGTTTACGACATACAATGTAGCAATGATATTTTATGATATCATAATAACTATAAAATTCATCGTTTCCAACGACAGCAAGTCATTAATCTCTGAAAGGGTGAAAATGATAAAAAAATAAATTCCGCACGAAATAAAGTTTTGCACTTTCTTCCGTAAACACTGTCTAGATAATATATCGATATGCCCTGACCATCACTAGCTAGCATCTGTTTCAGATGTACGGCAGGTGGCGCTTGCGCAGGTGATCGCCATACTAGGAAAACAGCCTTGTGCTCTCCCGCCAAAATCTTATGTTCTCGAAACTTCTGATGACTTTTCTGTAAATGATATTTTTTTAATCTACATCGCTTCTATATGATTTTAATATCACGTGTATTTTTGATGAATATATATGTATATATATTTTTAGTATGAAAGTAATCAATACACATATTTTTCCCGAATTTTAAAGGCATTCATTTTTTTTTTATTTTATTACAAAAGAATCCATGAAAGTAACGAGTAAGATCCAAAACCTACAGATGAGCCATAAGTCCAGCAGTTTGTCATTTATAGGCTGTTAGTTAACGACCGAGAAAACAGTGGTAACGTACGTACGTATAAGGCATCACAACATGATAAGCTCTAAATAACAGAAACTTCCTTAGGTATTCAAAGATCTGACAATATGATTTATGTTTTTAATACGATTTTACTTTGCTAATATGACAAAATAATCTCACAAAACAAACGTAAGTTAGTAAGACAGTAATCAAGAGAAAATATAAAGTCAAAACATTAAAAATATATATCAGCGACTAATATTTATACATTGCTAGTTTCCGCCCTTGGTTTCACCCTTCTGTTAAAGGGGGAGGGGTGTTAGGTACCCTATGTCCTTTCAAATACCCCTGACAATGTGTATGCAAAATTTCATGATGATTGGTTGAGTAGTTTAGACGTTAATGCGTAACAAACAAATAAACACACTTTCACTTTGGCATTTATAATATAAGTGATGATTAAAGTAAGTAACAAAATACAATTTACCTTGTTGCTGATAAAAGATTTAATTTCAACTTTGTTAACATTTTGTACCATTCTTCTTATTATAATAAGACTAATGGCCTTATTTATAAAAGTTGTTCATTTGTTAAGTTAAACTCTTCTTTCTCTCTTTCTGCCATCATTGATTTGACATTCGGAAAAAGACCAGCGTTGCGTAACTTATCACGTCTTTAGAATATTTTTAGCTACATCTGTAACTGGTTTAGGTATAATTTTACTGGTGGTAGAGCTTTGTGCAAGCTCGTCTGGGTAGGTACCACCCACTTATCAGATATTCTACCACAAAACAGCAGTACTTGTGATTGTTGTATTCCGGTTTGCAGGGTGAGTAGCCAGTGTAATTACAGGCACAAGGGACATAACATGTTAGGTCCCAAAATTAGTGGCGCATTGGTGATGTAAGCGATGGTTAACATTTCTTACAATACCAATGTCTTTAGGCGTAGGTGAAAACTTATCATCAGGTGGCCCATATGCTCGTCCGCCTAGCTATTCAATAAAAAAGTTAATTAAAATGCTTGAGTATATATTTAAATGTGCAAAATGGCCCAAGAGATAGTATTCTGGTTAAGCACCAATAAGCTGCATAAGGTTTTACAATTAATTTCCTTCTTGGCTTTAACGGGAAAACTGAAGAAGATCCCAACCGTGTTTTCCCATCAACACATGTAGTGGAAATCCCTGATCTGATATAATAACAAATAAAAAATATATTTCAAATTTTATAAATCTAGAATTTATAATTGTATACATGTAAAGTATTTTAATTATGCAGATACGACGTATGTGAGAAGAAATCAACAGAAAGTTCATTAACCTTATATACTACAGATGTTTTACATTAATTATAATTATAGTAGTTCGTTCTTATAAGTGTATAGCTGTTAAATATGTATATGCAAAGTACCAGTAGATATCATTTACTGATTAGTTTGATTTACTCAAATGATTTTTAGATTACAAATGCAGTTGCCAAGCGTTTATCGGAATGTATTTAAATGAGAACACTTTGTTTACGTGGGATTTTAGGATATATAAATATATTTTTTGATAGAATAATTATAATGTTATTGTTATTAATTAGCCTGGATTCACTTATGTAAAATGATTGGCATGTATTTAGGATTGTCGTCATTATTTCTGGTACTTATAGTATTTATTAAAATTAGCTATTTAAAATGGAGTATATTCCAAAAATATAGTGTATTTTGAGAAAAATAAAACAAAAATGATATAGTTATTTATTTTATTAAAACTAACTTAAATATTTACTTGCTCTTCTTGCTTTACTCATTTTTTTTGCTTTCAATAATAGTACGAAATGCTTCAATTCAGAAATCACGTCACCAACTGCGTCGAAAGGTGATAATAATTTAACTTACCAAAACTTGCTATAGAGGGTACGAGTGAGGATAAGTATGTCAAATCCTGTATTTATATATCTTACATCCTGCGACTAATCAATGCAAAAGATCAAGCAAATGGATATTTACTTTCAAATAGTCATTAAACAAAATGTAATTAAGCGAGAAACAACTACCGGTCACCGGTTGTGAGTGAAGATTCCATCGAGAAATACCAGCAAGAAGTTTTGTTGTTATTATTTTTAATATTATATTACAGTAACAATTATAAATTACAGGTACAACGGACATAACAACGGTTCCCAAGGTTGGTGGCGCATTGACGATTTAAGCGATGGGTAACATTTCTTACAATGCCAATGTCTATGGGCGTTGTTGACCACTTACCATCAGGTGGCCTATATGCTCGTTCGCACATTTAATTTTATGTGAATGTCCATGTTTTAATTATTGTGTACGTCCATTAGCATAATATGTTATGGTGTATGATTATATAATGGATCGAATTTCAACATGTACTAATTATAAATAATGGTGGTAGTAATAATCATGGCTATAACAGCTTCAAAGCATTTGAATCGTCAACGAGATTCCATTACATGTAAGGTGAGCTAGTAGAGCTCAGCAGTGCTGTTCAGTAAGAACTTACTTCATTACTCATCCGTGAAACGTTGACCCGACTTATGGTGGTATACTATATTGATGCGTGTATTCTTGAAATGTTATGATTATAATGGTCAATGTCGCATAACACTTTCTCACATTTCACGACATTTTTCTGGGGTGAGATTCGAATTTGTTCTGACAAGTTAACCCTAATGAATATTGATCCGAGTAGAACGGACAACTAGATCATATATATTCCATCAAAAATAGCATGTCGTAGCATGCAATGGTGGTAGCTTACACACTATATACATATATGTGTTAGAATAGACTGCCTCGTTGGTCTAGTGGCTAGAAATAAGGCTGCAGACCCGGTGGTCCTGGGTTCAATTCCCAGGTCGGATATATAGTTATTGGGTTTTTCTGTCAGAAAATTCTCCGTAGCAGCCCGGAGTCTGGAAGTTGGAAGTGTGTACACTCCCGTGCCTCGGAAAGCACGTTAAGCCATTGGTCCTGCGCCTAAACTCTTTCCGGTCGTGTCGGATTGCCGTCCCATCGGATTATGAGAGCTAAGGAAAAGAGAGTGCACCTGTGTTTACGCACACACTTGTGCACTATAATATGTCCTGCCCAGTTGGCTAATCTCTCTTGAGATTGGCCGCCGTGGCCGAAATCGGTCTGGAGGACCTTATAATATACTGATATTACATATCCAACCTTCGGAGACGTATTAAGATTTTTATTTAAAACATTTGTTTGTTGCATTTGTGTGCGTGTAACGAAGATGTATGCGCATGCGCAGAACCAATGTTATCTAACTAGATGCAATGATACGGTCTCTACAGTGTCATCAAGAGTCATCAACCGCTTTCGATATCAAGTCGTTTATCAGCAATGAGATATGTGGCTCAGATATATACAATTATGTTAATTACCCCCGTAGAGCTGGCCGTTAACGTTCTCATACTGCAGCTGGTCACTACATAAATGTCGATAAACAAAATAGTATGTTATACGTTTGGTACTCAATTTTACTGACAAATTTGATAACGTGGACTTGCGCGTTAAGTAATTAATTGCAATTACTTTGTTGTTCGACTATAAAGTGCTTTCGAGTGTTTATTATTGAATCTAATTCGTGGATATACTTGTGAATTAGCTTCGTTAGCTTAGGGAATTATTTTTATTATTATGTCATAAAATACTTTATATTAAGAGCTATAAGTATAAATAAGCTATAGCTATAAAGTCTATACTTTATATTAAAAGCTATTTTATATATGTGTATTCGTAACGGTGAATTTCCATTGAAATAGTTGGGAATTCTTGTGTTTGCAGCTGCAGAATGTTACCAACAATTACATAATATTTTAACACTTTTTGGTGACAAGTTAAGGTCATCATTGAATGTCTTGTGGTGTGATCATAAATACATTTGTTTTATATAATAATCCCGATCGCAGCGCCACCTACCAAGTTCAATCTGAACTATCCAACACGAATTCATACAAAACACATCAAAATCGGTTTAGTAGGAGTTCAGTGATATACACACATTGTTAAACGCGCTTGCTTTTTTACACCGTTGAAGTGAGACGAATGAATAATACACATACATATATACTTACTGATATTACTTATGTACTAATAATTTTGTTTTATTTTAAAAACAATGTATATGACGATGAGATTATGAATGTTGATATTCTTTCTCATGTGTGAAGTTAAAAAGTATAGAAAGTCATTACTTCTGTCAAATTATTGTATTTATTGGCATTATGTACTAAACGAATCATTTGCAATAAACAAAGATGTAATTTCCCAGTGAGACCTAAATACTAGATAATTGCACTTCCACCTTCCGTACAACTATTGGGTCATATTTAAATCAAATGTACATATCTTTTTTAAGAGAATTTATAATTACTTGTCACGTGCTACCGCACCGGTCCATGAGGTTGGTTTATAAACATAATAACCTAATTTTCAATGAAATACCATCATGTAATACTTTAGCTTGTGAGTATTTAATACTAATGACCGACAAGCGATGCAATGCAAGAGACATAATGGGCAAAGGGTTTTTTGGAAACTATCCGATACGACTCACGCACCACCTATTGTCCGTTGATGGAAACCTAAGATACACGAACGTGCCAACAACTATACAAAGTTTCAACATAATCGGATGAACGAAGCGTGAACACATATTATGCGACGTTTTATTTTAAGTAGACTAGCGCTTACGTCATAATTCGGAATGACTCAAAAGCAATTTCTGTAGATCTTTATTAAAAAATTAAGGATTTCATACAAACTTTAATACACTTGACTTTAGGGGTTGAATTTTCTTGGGGCTCGTAGTTTGAGCTGTGCGTTTATAAGTCATGATTATAAAAAATGACTGACTGACTGGCTGATATATATATAGATCTAACGCATAAATATGGGGTTTTCCAATAGGGACGCTTGAACTTTGACAGCTGATTGCGGCCATGTTGTTTGAGTGACAGCTGTCAAATGCAGTGTGTTATATTCATTCCGTCCTCCCAAACCACCATGGCAGGTTACAGTGTCGAGCAGCACGTGCAAATTATAAAATTGTTTTATGAAAATGGGTCTTCAGTTCGAGCAACGTTCCGCGCACTTCGCCCGTTTTACGGTCGCGATGATCGTCCTGCCGAGTCGACTATCCGTCGATTGGTGGACAAATTCGAGTCAACCGGGTCAGTTAACAATCAGCCGGTTCCCGTGCGTCAACGTAACGCGAGATCTGCCGAGAATATCGCCGCTGTGCGCGACAGTGTCCTCGAAAACCCGCGGCAGTCAATTCCGCGTCGCGCACAGGAACTCGGCCTTTCGCAGACGACAACTTGGCGAATTTTGCGTTGTGACTTGAGCCTGCACCCGTACAAGATCCAGCTAACCCAAGAGCTCAAGGTTAATGACTATAGACAGCGCCGTGTGTTCGCTGACTGGGCATTAGAGCAGTTGGAAGTTGACGCCGATTTTGGCAAAAAAAACATCTTCAGCGACGAGGCGCATTTTTGGATGAATGGCTATGTCAACAAGCAAAATTGCCGTATTTGGGACGAGACCAATCCACACGAGGTTCACCAAGTGGCAATGCACCCGCAGAAAGTGACTGTTTGGTGCGGATTTTGGGCCGGAGGCGTGATTGGTCCGTATTTTTTCGAAAACGATAATGGTGTGGCCGTCACCGTCAATGGTGAGCGATACCGGTCGATGATAACCAACTTCTTTTGGCCTGAAATCGAGAATATGGATCTGGACAACATGTGGTTTCAACAGGACGGCGCTACGTGCCACACAGCACACGCTACGATGGAAGTTCTGCACGATCAAGCACCCTTAATGGAAAACCCTATATTATTATTCTGATAGTAAATACTGGCGATTGAAAAGCTCTAAATAAAATATAACTAACATAAAGGGTTTTTCTGAAAGTATCATAATGGAAACGTTCTTAATTGTAACCCGATAGAGACCTTATTAGTATTTTTATCTGAGCCAAATGTCACGGTCCTCGGGTCGCCCTCATCACTTGGCGTCGTGGCACACGACTTTAGTAAATTTTTACACACCGAAGTATAATATTATTAATGCGATTATTTTAAGCAATCTACCGACCCCATTTTTAATGTAAAACCAAGTTATAGATTTATATTAAATGAGAGTTTTATTAATTACTATACTTTTCTAAATTTAATTTTTTTTTATTATGATTGATTTTTGCGTTGTTTATTAGTGCTTATAAATTAACAATAAATCTACTTATATTAGATAAAGGCATATAATAAATTATTTTTTATCTTATTTTATAATATTAAATAATCAATTCTTGTATATAAATTGACTTCCGGAAACGGCTAACGATTTGGCTCAAATTTCGTATTTAGTTATTTTTTTTATTTTATAGGTAGGCGGATGAGCATATGGTTCACCTGACGGTAAGTGGTCACCAACGCCCATAGACATTGGCATTGTAAGAAATATTAACCATCGCTTACATCGCCAGTGCGCCACCAACCTTGGGAACTAAGATGTTATGTCCATTGTGTCTGTAATTACACTACCACACAATTACACAACAATACCAAGTACTGCTGTTTTGCGGTAGAATATCTGATGAGGGGGTGGTACCTACCCAAACGAGCCTGCACAAAGCTCTACCTCCAAGTAATGACGTTTTATACCTTATTATTAGCCTGCCCGGGTACTATAATATTATAAGTGATAAATTATTCTAATCTTAATGATATGTTCACATGTATGTATATTTTAATTGAAACAATTAAACATGAATTACGCTACGGTGTAACAGAGAGACAGTATTAACGATCAGTTCATATTCGCATCGGAATGCAACACTCGCGTTAATGTTTGTAAAGTATATTATGAGAATTTTTTATTTGTTTTATAACGGTACATATTGCATACATTCAATATAAATATTCAATATAAGAATTCAATGACAGTATAATTGTACGATTGTAAAAAATAACCTGACGTAATGTTAATAGGGGGATAAACATTGTTATTACTGACTTTATTGGACTTGTGGTATAAGGTCACAGATATTGAGGTCCTGAGTTCAAACCCCCGGGTTAGTAAAAAGTTACTGGGTTTTCTGTCGAAGGTTCTTAGTAGCAGCCCAGAGTCTGGCCGAATTAAGTGTGTTTGGGAGTGTGTATGTGTGCCGTGTCTCGGAAAGACCGTAAAGCCGTTGTTCCTGCACCTGAACTCTATACGGTCGTACTGAATTATGAGAGTGAAGGAATAGAGAGAACCAGTGTTTGAAATATAATGTGTCCTGTACAGCTGGCTTATCTTTCTTGAGTTTGGCCGCCGTGGCCAAAATCGGTCAGGAAGACATCATCATCATAATAAACAAGAGTTCAATTTCGGATAGCGAGATTATTAATGTAAAAAAGGGTAACGAGTAAGGTAATCAATGGGTACTGATAGGCAAGAGCCTTAACTGTTCTTGAGAAGATGGCTTTAAAATAGCAAATTCTCCTAAGTTGCTCCAATGCGGGCTCACAATACACAGTACTTGATGGTTTTTATTTTTTATTTTTTTTTATAGCATATAGTTGTGTTTCGGTTTGAAGAGTGAGCCAGTGTAACTACATACATAAGGGACATAACATCTTAGTTCCCAAGGTTGGTGGTGCGCTGGCGATGTCAGGCACGGTTAATGTTTCTAATATCTATGGGTGGTAGTGGCCATTTACTACCAGATGGCCTATTAGCCGGTCCGTCTACCTATTTTATAAAAAAAAAACACATGTGGCATATTGGCAAGTTTTCACACAAACATAAGTTACCTAGATGCATTTTTTTTTTTATAAATAAATATATTATAAGTCAGCGCTTGACTGTTATCACACCTGATGGAAAGTGATGATACAGTCTAAGGTGGAGCGCGCTTGCCTAGAAGATGCCTATTCATTTTTGTATGGAAGCTACCTATATATATTTTTTTGCATATACATATATTTCTAGCAAAATTCTTGTGTTTACGATATAATTCCGGACATAGATAAATTTGTCATGGAAACACCTGGTTATGTTTTCAATTTATTATCTATTGATATTGTAAATACCGACTTTGCCTTACTGGATTACTAACGTCGTTTTTTGTAGTCGTGTTGTACTTTATACCTTCATTGAATCATTTCACAATTTTATTGATATCATTGATTGTGTAGTTTACGTGGTGGTAGAGCTTTGTGCAAGCTCGTCTGTTCTACCGCAAAACAGCAGTACTTGTTATTGTTATGTTCCGGTTTGAAGGGTAAGTGAGCCAGTGTAATTACAGGCACAAGGGACATAACATCTTAGTTCCTAAGGTTGGTGGCGCATTGGCGATGTAAGTGGTAATTAAGATCTCTTACAATGCCAATGCCTATGGGTATTGGTGACCACTTACCATTAGGTGGTCCATATGCACGCACGCCTACCTATGCAAAAAAAATGTCGTTTTCAATATCCGCGAAGTTATAATCGGAACCTTGGACGTTAAATTAAAGCTATAACTAGTTAATTGGAATAGTGTTGTACCTGAAATATTGCTAAATAAATCAAGAATTGTGTGATTTTTTTATATATAGTATAGATAGGTCGACGAACATATGGGCTGCCTGATGGCTGATGGATGGAGGATGACCAACGCCCATAGACAGTGGCATTGTACATTTCTTAAAAAAAAACGATTGCCAATATGATACCAAAGTTGTGAACTAAGATTTTGTCCCTTGTAAATACACTGGCTCACTCACCCTTCGTGTTTTGCATAATGCAGCAGAACTGTTAGCAAATCGCATGAAACATGTTTAAGGTAGGTTGTATAAGGTAAACAAAATTTGGATTAGGGTAAACAAAAATTATTCATATACATAACCAGAATTCCTGAGATATCACTATTTTAAACATCGAACATAATATGCACGTATGATGTAGGTGATAGTCTGCATAAATAGGAAGACACAAAACAGATCAATACTATTTCTGCACTGTTAGTCAATCGATTTTATTTTAGTGTTATAAAAAATAAAATACTCAACACACTAGTCTTAAAAAATAATTAATCAATTAAAATTCGAATAATGCTGTCTTGAAAAACTTATAGATAGCTTGTCTGGATTAAAATCCTTGACCTGAGCTGTGATTCACGTGCTAAGTCCATTGAACTATATCTGATTGTATTTTTTAGTTATTTAAATTCTTCAATAAGAAACTTAATGTAATCTTAGATAAAACTTAGAAGTAAGCCGGAGGGATAAGTCGAACAAGGGTGTTTTATATCGCTAGGCTGATATTTTAATATATATTTTTTTACAAGGCTATTCGTAAAAAAGACTAGCCGTTTACGCTGGAATAATTAAAGTGTGTGTAATGTACACCAGTGTGTGTGCGCAAACACAAGTGCACTCTCTATTATCTCATTCCCATGATTCGATGGGAAATCCAACATGGTCTTCTCGAGAGAAAAATCCCAACTTTTCCTGAGAGGAGTCCTTCATCCTGCAGATGATATATTATGAACTATTTCCTTTCCTTTCTGTCACTTGTCCTTGGTAGTTACAGTTGAAAACAAAAACACTGCCATTTAAAATAGTTTCAAGTTATTTAACGATTTGAAATTATATATAAAGACTTAATGATTATAATGCCTGCTGTCTTTAATAGTTAGTTATCAGAAATATAAGTGAAAACCATTTTTTAACAGATAGATGTTATGATGGTTATAATTACCTACGTAGTATTTAAATTGGTTTAAGCGACTATTGTTTGTCGTAAAAATATTATGGGTTATAATAAATTAAGTGATATAAGAATTAATGTGTTTGTATTAAGGGTTATTGTGTATTTAAATACATTTATAATTACAGATGTTATTATTAAGCTTTATTAAACATAGTTTTTGATGAACTGAACCTATGATTGTTTTTAATAAAACCTCTTTAGTACTTGTTTGGTAGGTACGTATTTGTTTAAAATAGTTTTAATTTTTTATATTTACAATAATTTAAAAGCATTGTTATTTCTTTATGACATATTTTTTCTTCCTTAATGTATCTTAATATTTTTTTTAAATTAAGAATCAACCGAACGGGTTACGTCTTCAAAACTCAAAAGTGATCATCGACAGGGGCGTGGGAAAAAGGCCTTCTGTTCCCCGTTCTTTTTTCAAATCCCCATTGTAGATTACACCTGCTGACCGTTCGCAGCTTTCGATAAAAAAATCTGTGCATTCTTTTTTAGAACGGGCCTATCGACCGATATTCTTATGGGTATTTTTATTTTTAAAGTAGTCGTGAGATACCGACCATACGTTATTAAGTGGTAGAATCACGAAGCCGTAATTTTTTTTTTAAATCACGATCGACGAAGTGCGGTTGATGATGATATACATCATAATTTTTTTCCATAATAATATTCAAACTTATTAGAATAATTGTTACATTATAAATCAGAACAGTTGATTTTAAGATTGGGTCATACAAGAGTGGTCCAGACAACCTACCGCACGCATAAATAATCGCGTAATGGTTGTGAGACACAAAAAACTGTTCAAATCAAGAGACTGTACGTAAAAAATAACACTACCTTATTTCATTAAATTGACCATGGCCGTGTCACGTACTTAGGACTGGCTAACCGAGACAAAAATGTTATAACCCTACCAAATTAAATACACAATGATTACGTAAAAAATATTGATGCAATGATGTATTTCATTTTAGTTGGTTTATTTTAGTGTATCACTGATAAATAAGCTGTAATCGGTATAAAAAGAACCACCTGTACTTCCGTTTCTTTATAGTTTTCCCATTAAATTGGATGCGATGATAGTGATTTGAATGTATAATTTATGAAAGCTGTGCATTAAATATGTTTACATCGCTGTCTATCCCATACGTCATTAAATATGTGATATTATTATAAATTAAATTAAAATATACAGACAGCAATTGTATTGGAGATTTTTAAATTAAATTGATTGTAAATTGCAAATATATCTAACTAGGATCCGTCCTTGGTTTTGACTGCAAGTGAGGGTAGGTGTTAAATAGCCTTTGTCCTTTCCTATACTACCACTATATTTATGCAAATTTTCGTGATGATCGATTGAGTAGTTAAGTGTGACAAATAAACAAACTCACTTTCCCATTCATAATATTAGTATGCATGATGTCGTAAACTACGAATGAGCGATATTATTGGATTATTTTTCCAACAAGAATGTGTAATTATATCGTCGTTAATGTTACCTATATATATTTTTTATGTGTCAGAATCAGCTGAATAAACGTACTGTATTATTATTATGTAATGAAGTATTTAAATTAAGCATAAAACTGTATCTTATATGAGAAATGTAATTAAAAATTTAAAAGGTTATTTGAAAACACGTAAATTATTATATTACTATACTCATTTAAAAAAAGTTGTATGTCAATTAGCTCATTAGCACTACTCGGTGGTAGAGCTTGGTGCATGCTCGTCTGGGTAGGTACCACCCACTCATCAGATATTCTACCGCAAAACAGCAGTACTTTGTATTGTTGTGTTCCGGTTTGAAGGGTGAGTGAGCCAGTTTAATTACAGGCACAAGGGACATAACATCTTATTTTCCAAGGTTGGTGGCGCATTGGCAATGTAAGTGATGGTTAACATTTCTTACAATGCCATTGTCTATGGGCGTTGGTGACCATCAGGTGGCCCATATGCTCGTCCGCCAAAATATACAATTAAAAAAAGCAATTTTTTTAAGCATTAAAATGATTCTTACAAGATTTTTTTCTTATTAGTTCTTATCTAATTAAATCTTCTACTAATAAATTAACAACATGCATTAGTTTTATAAACTGCAAGTAATATACTTGTTCTTTCGAGTGATCAAGTTTTAATCGATTTAATGCGAATACCGATACAGTTGATTTAGGTATCGAATATTTACGATTATATTTCGCCGTATATGGACGTATAAACTGGCCATTACGGTTATAATATCTGAATTTAAAATACGAGTACAGTCTCGTCAATATAAAGATATATCTTTCTTTTTTGATTATCTTTGTGATATTTCCATCTACATTGAATATTGCATATGACTGGCGTCAAAATAGTACTCCGTCATAAATAATAAAATTGAATTTGGTGCAAGATATTATGTGTCATTATTTATTCAATTCTTTCCGTTTTGAGTTTATATAAAGATATTTTAGTCCAATCCCAACAAATAACGTTGTAATGAAAACCATAAAACATTTCCATACAACTACATCGTCATCACTAAAACACTCATACGCCGTTACTCGCGATACATGCGCTAGCGCATATACTACAACCTGTGGGAGCACTTGCATAGTTTTTGCACTTCCGTCGTGCACAGGCGGTTCCGCGTCCGCCGGAAGCTTGCAGATGAAGCTTTTTTGTTTAAAGCTCGCTTCCGCTTAGGATACTTGATTGAAGGTGCGCTCTGACCTTGGGATCGTATTTCAAATTTTGAGGGCGTTTGGTATGGGAATATCTTTCAATGTATGGTATTACGTAATGATTTAAACTCGTCGTTGTTTTATTGCAAGTATTGTACGTGTGAGTCTTAGAAATTTATTTCAAAGAATCTTTTTTGGTAATTGTAATAATTATTATATATGATGTAAGTGTGCGTGTGTGTTAGTGTGTGCGTTTATTTATTTTTTGAACTACAAATAAACAATATCTATTGATGACTATGTTATTGTACAGTGAGCCTTATATTGTCCATGATCAACCATATCATGTTGTGGAAAACAATAAAAATACTGTCAATCATATTTAGTTGGTATATGATTTTTCTAGTGTGGGAATATAAACTAATTTAATAAATAAAAAGATCTGTAATGTTTTGTTACAATTGATAAGCAGTTTTTCAAAAACTTATTATAACAAAATTGGACAAGCGCTTAAAGATAATTTAAAATAAAAAGCGTTTAAAGATTTTTAAGATGATTTTTTTCAATATTATAATAGTTTTTTACCTAACAAATCCTTAATAATCTTCATTATCCTTTTGAAGTTTCTGATATCGTTCAGCGATCGTTTTACTGAATATTTTATATAATAGCAATAAGGTGCAGGCAGATGGTGAGTATCAAATAAACCACTTGCGCCGAACGATTTATTTTTTCCGACACCATACGGATTACGACTTCAAAGCTAAATCTACCTTTTTCTGTGCGTCATATTTGCATCCAAATGACATATGCCGGGTTTGAAAATTAGAAAAAATCCGAGATTCGATAGGAAAAAACCTAGGAAAAAAAGGTTCAAGAAGCGACAGATGTACGAAAAGAAACATCGAACAGCACGTGCCATCTGCCAAATCTCCTAAGAAACACGCACACAAAGATCTAATAGAACTATATGTATACAAAAAAATCCTATGAAACGCACACAAACTTACACGCGATCTATCAAGGCAGATTGGAGCACGCGCCGGCCCGGCAGATGGTCTGATGCGATTGGTCGATGCTGTTTGCATTTCGAACTTCCGCACAATGCCGTGATAAGGAATATGACTTATAGTCAGTTGCCACTCAAGACAGGCACATTGATTTATTTCTTGGATGAATTTCAATTGTTGATGGAGTAACTCGATTTGACAACAATTGATCCTATTTAAATAATTATTTCTTTGATAAATACGCGACCATCTTCAAAGCTATTTAGTTCAGAACTTCAACTTTCCTGTAATTATTTTTTTTCTTATTTTAAAACATCTGTCAATCTAAGTATAACATAAAAAGTATTTTATTATTAAAAAATAATTAATTTACGATTTCTTATTTAAATTTTTCAGTTGTCTCATTTAATTATTGCTAAATTATATTTAAATAAACTTGCTTATGATGGAACGAATCTTGTTAAATTTTATTTTATATTAAATTTAATAGCAATTAATTTAGATAAATCCTAGCATCGAAAGCATCGTTATTCGCATTAATTCAAGCAAAAAAAATCGTTATTTGCTCGAATTAATGTAACATATTTTCTTGTCCAGATTTATTTTTTTATTTTTGTTGATTAGGAAGCCAACCAATATATTAAGTAATACATCTTCTTATATAAAATAGTGTAACAAAACATATACCAATTAAATTAATGTTAATGTTACCTATCTTCATAATATGAACACACACGTATATAAATTCGAGATGATCCAGTGGATAAAGTACGTGGATTCAAATCCGGGCAAGCACACTTGCTGATCCTATACTTATTTTCAATTTATAAAACATCCCTTGGTCGTTGTTGAAAGCATAATCGTGAAGAAACTATGATATGCATGGAAATTCAACCGAAATTTCATGGTCTGATGTCTCGACGTAATTGGAGCAGCATGTTGGAATACTCATTATTCGACGTGAGACACGTTGAAGCTGCGTGAAGGAAGCTTAAATAATCTTCTCCTTTATTAGTGACAGTGAAGGTCTTTGCCCGAGTCGTGGTACATCAATGACTGATATTTTTCATTTGCATCGTAGTAATATTTCCAAGATAAAAGAATTATATTATTTGTGTAAGCGAGACATGTTTATTGATTTCAACCGCGATTATGCCCGCCTATAAGGGAGATGTTATATACCCTATGTCCTTTTATGTACCCCTGCCAACATGTATATAAATTTAATGAAGATCGATTCAGTAGATAAGACGTGAAACATTAATATACAAACAGACGTATTTATAATATTAGTATGGTTTTAAGCACAGTTCAAAGGGAAAAAAAATATTTTGATAGATTCCCGTTCATCCGCTCCTGAACAAATTCGAAACCGTGTATAAAATAAATATTCCTACCGTTTTTATGTCTGTCTACATAGGCAATGGCTGCTTGAAGGTACTATTTTGTGAAAAAAACCTATTCTGTTCTTATTCTTGAAGTGGGCTTTGAGAAATAGTACGCATACAATGATTTCAATACACTTAGACTCTTTAAGCTTTACTACCTGGACAAGACAGCTGCATTTAAATCGATTTGTCATGCGTCTCTTTCTAACTTTAACTATTTTTATATGTCCATCATTGTCTAGATAAGACGGTTGATCTGGGAAGACGCACTGTATGAAAATAGTACGATCTATATAATTTAAAATTATATATCTCTGTACATATATACATAATTCCATAAGGAGTTAAAATTCTGTTTAAAATACGATTTATAAGTATCGGTATAATGAGTTTTTTTTCTTGTAAATATAGAGAATATAACGTCTTTGCGTCAAGGTGAAAAGGAAGTTGTCAATATAAAATTTGATGCTATTTTAGTTAACACAAACGCCTTACTTTTGTAAGTATTTTATAGAGAATATCTGGTATCAAATTGTGCAGATATTATGTGGAATATTATCTGCTTAAGTTAGTGTTTCAAGATAACGCATTATGTCATCCTTTGCAATTTTTATATGAAAAGGTCATTCAGTTAATAGATTTTTATAACCATAACAGCTATATAGCTTGGTGGTAGGGTATACACGCCCGTCTAGGTATGTACCCCGCATTCATCACACATTGTTCCGATGTCGAATAATGACACCTTAAATCGAAAGTAATATGGAAGTTGAACACGCTGATGGGCAAGAGTAATCATCTCTTGAGAAGATGGCTTGAACTAATTCCACTCCTGTTCCAAAATAACATCTTAATCCCCAAGATTGGGGATGGGGGTGTATTGGTAATGTAAGGAATTCAAATTTCTAATGGTGCCAATGTCTATGGTGACCACTTACCATCAGGTGACAGGTGACTTCCTGTTATATGAAAAATATTCAATACTTTTTAAGCGCTAGACTATTTTGAATCCACTTATTTACCTTTATAATTTAAATTAAGATTGACTTAAAATGTGTTTTAAAAGATAACCCTGTGTTTGTTTTGCAACTATGTGCTTAGCGTAAGTCTTTTTATTTATTCGTTAGCGTTGTAATGTAAGGGATGGGTATCATCTCTTACAATGCCAATGTCTATGGGCGTTGCTGACCACTTACCATCAGGTGGTCTATACGCTTGTCTGCCTACCTATGCTATAAAAAAAGTAGTCGACTAGTAGTCAAAATTTCTGTAAGGTAAGCAAAAATTCATAGTGTTTTGCGCAGATATATATCTATGTGAAATTGTAAAACGCACGTGCGTTTTGGCATTGCATCTTAGAAAAAATAAAAAAATCCTTTCAAAGTACTCTTTTCACGTATCGTTCAATGACATTTTCAACCTTACCACAGTCAAAATAAAATTCAATATGCAATTTAAATGTTGTATAACTAAATCAGCTGATTCCCAAGGCACACGTGTTCGGGTCAAATTTGCAATTTTTTTTATAAATAGAATCGCAAAAAATCTTTTCTTGAACTCTGTTTGCGCAAGAGCGTGGGAAAGAGTATGTTTTGTAACCACGTGCTTTCGACTTACCTGAGATTCACAAAAGTATTAAGGATTTTCTTGAAGGTTAAAAGATTCAGTCTCATTTTTTTTCAATCAAATTGATTGTCGATGACAGTTTGGGATCTATTTGATTGGTGTCCAGCTAAGCTATTATGGTTTTTTTGTGCTGAAATTAAAGGTACTTTTATAATTTTTTCATATTTTATTTGTATATACTTTTCATATACATTCTGTTGTAATGCTGATTGCAATGTATTTATATAATGTATATTATTAAATAAAAACTATAATTAATTACGAATATATATACAAAGGTATATTTTACAAATATATATTAATCAAATATTTTACAAATATATATTAATCAATATATGTAACAAGACAAGATAAATATCTTAACGGTTTTACTTTCTGAATCAGTGGTAAAATTACCTTCAATTTAATCTTGTAACATACTAACTGCTTATAACGGCTCATATATGCTCAAATAAAAACATATTTTTAAATAGTAATAATTTACCCCTACAATTAAGCTTACATTATAAGGTGAGACGACAATAGTATCATGGGTCCGGATTCATTCTGCGACATTTACATTGCAAAGCGGTAAGCCATTGCGCTATGCAGGTTTCTTGCCAAACACGAGATGAATTGCAAACACAAATTAAACACGTGATAACGTAGTATTGGATACACGGGATGGAACCCGCAATCTTCAGTTGATATTCACGTCTATGAGCTATCTCGGTGCCGATTATAAAACTGATCCAAATAACCATGTCAAATCGGTCATATATTGAAACAATATTGTTGCGTGCGTATTATAGAGTGTTAAATGAGAGGTTATGGCTTAAATATAACTGTTGCAACGAGCGGAAAGAACTGCGATGTGACATGCGAGGTTCCGCTATTGGTGTCTGTTATTGATTTCGAAACACTTTAACGAAATATATTATTGCTTATATTAATATTATAAATGCGATTGTAGATCTGTCTGTCTGTTTCATCGTCGCAAACGGTTTGTTAATTTGACGTCGCGGTAGCCTGGTTAAAAATAAAAATAAATTTGACGTATACGGAAAAGTTGAGGACAACACTATTTTATTTGCCACCAAACAGCAATGTTTAGTATTTTTGAGTTCTGGTTTCTAGGTTGAGTGAGCTAATGTAACATGCATGCAAGGCTAGTTATTAAGGCACTAGACTATCTGGTGCAATTTTTTTTCTTAATAGATTTTTAAGGGAAATCATAATTAATAACAACATAGATCGATACGATAATATAAAGCGATAGAGCTTTAATTATAAACGTTGTTAAGCGGATGTTTCTGATTAATGACAATTTGACATTCGAAAGGAGTAGACACTGAATTTTTTAAGTAATCACCCCAAAATGTGAAGTCATTAAAATGTTTAATGCGACTCTAATCGCTCAATTTGGAAAATATTTGCAACTTAAAATAGTAAACAGGGATTATTTAATAAATTCAATAAAGAGACAAAACTCGTTTCCCGTTTAAAGTATTGTTCTGAATGTATTTGAAGTTCCTCCCATTTCTCCAGGTGACACCGTATCTATCGGGGTTGTATTGAAATGCGGTCCTTGTATGGATCCCAAACAAATCTTAGAATAAGCATTCTCTTTTGTGAAACGATCTCTGCATACAATAGCACAAAGCAAGGACGAATTTCGTTCACTCTATTAAAATGCTATTACGGAACGTTTATACATTTGCGAATAATACTTCTCATCTTCACTTGTATTATAAATGCAATAAGGTTGAATATCGTATAGCAAATGTTTTTAATTTGCTTGATAGAAGTTTTAATAGGTATGTGGGACTTAAGATTACGATATGAGTATGAATGTGTTGTTGACCATACATGGGAAAATACATTTGAATTCTTAGGACAAGTGTTAGGTATTTCGAATGTTAGTAAGTAGTAATAAGTAGGTCTTGTAATGAATCACTTTTATTAACAATTGCAAGAAAAAATATTATCGTGAGAATTACTTAAATGCACAATAAAAACAGTTTAGATTTGAATATTTTAAATAAATAGAAGATTTGTATTGTTTTATTTTGAAATGTACTCGTATCAGCATGAAGAATCAATGAGCCATTGTAATTACAGACTCAAGGGATATAATAATATAAATAAATTCTAATTCTAGTAGCATACAGATAATATAAAATATTCCTAGTATCACTCAAATGTCAATGTCAATTATTAAATGTCAATGTGTAAAATTGATCTTCTCGCTATACGTCATACAGTAAACTCCAATAAGGATAGGTATTCTGGTGCGTAGCCAAAATCGGAATTAATATCGACGTCTTCTCAAATGTTATGTGATAGCCGCTACAACAGATCAGTGATACGATATCTAAATTGAAATCGTAAATTTCCATCGATAACAACTGTCTACTGGTATATTTATTAATTATACTTTGTGTTCTTCGGATGTTTTATTTACATACTTACTTACGTAATGGTTGGATCTAAATGGCTGCATGATTTAGACACCATTAAAAACCATTGACGTATTACGTAGGGTAAGGAAATTTTAGTAACTGGTAACCCTTAAACTACAACTATATCCCTGTCAGTGTCATTGGTTTGCCATAAGATACTTGCACTATAAAAGCTTAAAAAAAAAAAGTGTGATCTGTCATTCATAGTTCATCGATGATTTTTTTAATGTATCTGTCGCAAATCTAATGTTAATGAAATTCGTTCGTCTAATAATAAATATATATTTTAATAACAAAATCAAATAACCACTATGAATGCTTATTACTATTGCTAATTGATTTCTAATAAACGTGAATAGTTCATTCAATCATTCTCTGCCTTTTAAATCCATATCTTTATTAATCTTAAACCTTTTAATTAATTCATTTTTTAATAAGAATTTTGTAAAGAAACGTAAAATTTTGATCTTAGTATATAAGTTTGACTTTATAATTATATTTTGAATATGTATACGGGTTCACTTTTATACGTATCATATAAAATCAACAATGATCATTGACCCGTAATATCCTATTGTTGAATACTTGAAGGGTGAGATGGTAACGGTGATTGGCGGTTTAATAGCGTATAACATCTTTTATCTCGTTAAAAAAGGGATCCATATAATATGATTACCGTTATAGTATTATTTATTGAAATACAATTTATTTCTAATAATATGTGTGAGAAACATGATTAAACTGATTAAGAAAGTGTTACCCTCTAGTAAATATTTAACCTGATGATAGAAATTTGTGCCTACTTATCAATTATTTAGCTTAAGTTTGTATTGATGTGTTCAGATTTGAAATGAGAGTGACACAAGGGAGATAGCCACTTCGTGGTTGGCTTCGCATTGTCGTTGGCTAGCATGGTCGTGCTAATGTCTAGGCGAAGGTAACAAAATCAAATAGATCATTTGCTCGTTTGCTATACTAAAATAAATTAAAGAAAACAGTATCACTGTTTGAAGGACCGTTTGAACATGACATTCATTTGAGATCCAATACTCTAGCTACTTCGATAATCTCGTCTCTATATTAATGAAGTATTCAAAATAAATATAAATAAAAAAATTACTTACTTACAACTCTGTTGAATTTTTTTAAGTATGTAATATTAATCTTTAAATGTTACAAAACTATTTTAGTGTTGTCTGTTTAGTTTGTTACGAATAAAAAATACATAATACGTTTCTGTGTTCCTAGATAAGATCTTTTTTGTACCACTTACGAAACTACTTGTAGTTCTTAAGAATTACTTACACAGTAGCGTATTTATCTCCAAACCAATTTAAGAAAGTGCAATTTGGCATTTCCAAAACGGCTGCAAAACGTCATGTATGAGCCACATTTGTGTTCTATTTTTAAATTATTCGAAACATAAGAAAAGCACCAGATGCTAGCGGCAGGTACCAAAACAGACAGCATCACGTTGCAAATTAAAACAGCCGACGGATTAAAGAAGCCATCGTGTACGAAACAGCCAGAATGTAACTTGTAACGTTCTAAATGTGTCAGGTAATGTCGAAAACCACAGCTTGCTCTGACAGATGCATCGCACCGGCATAAGGAAGCCATACAAAAAAACCAGCACGTGCTGGAAAAAAAATCGCATGCGGGCACAAGTTGCACAGAAAAAAAATAGTCGCGCGTGATTTCTTAGAAAAGATTTGGCATGAAATTAATACTTTTTGGAATGTTCTGTGCAGCTGTTTCCCTGTTACACGTTTAGGAATTGGCATAATCTTTGGTGTATGCACATTTTTACGTTTCAGGAAAATTATATTTTGAAATGTTCCAGAACATCTCTTCATATATTAATATAGATAGAAATAACACAGTATTGTATAATATTTATATATCCATTATGCTATTATATCATCCATTGTACTGTCAATGAAAAAAGTGGATAAGAGTATGGAGGCACTAATCCACGGCTATACCACTAGGACCTGTATTGCATGTACTTTGGTCGAAAAAAGGTTCTATATTTGAATTAGTCAAGCAAATAATATACATAATGAATAGCGACGTTAGAGTCGCAGGTTTAATTTTTACTCGATGGTAGAGTTTTGTGCAAGCTCGTCCTGGGTATCACCCACTCACAAGATTTTCTACCGCAAAAATTGAATTGAAGGGGGAGTGAGCCAGTGTGTTAACAGGCACAACATCTTGGTTCCGTAGGTTGGTAGGTCATTGGCATTGTTTTTTCTTAAAGAAATATACAATGTCAGTGTCTATGGGCATCGGTGACCATTTACCATCAGATGGCCCGTATGGACATACGCCTACCTATACTATAAAAAAAAAATTATAATCCCTTGCATTATTGTCGATTTCATTGTTTATTAACCTATTGAAGATACAATCTTAGTAATGCTTTAAAGCAGGCTTGGTTAGTATTTAAAATGATATCTCATGTTGATATCAACACGCCCTTAGCCTACTTTTTTTATACTGTATGTAGCGCTGTTCGCCCAAAAATTATAATGTGAACCCGGAAGTTTTAATGGGCTTTCGATACTCATTACCGCACGTGTCACTTTCTGTGAAGACCACCCATTATACATAAACTTGTTCTGCTCAAAAAGCGCTTTGAGCGATAATTAAAAGATACTCCGTTTTGGTATACAGTTGAAAATATATTTTCGGCATCTTTATAGTTTGAAATGATAACATATATAAGATGTTAATTATATCTTTTGATATGATATAATACATATTTTCCAAGCTATTAAGATCAGTAACATAATATTATAAGTCAAATATTGAATTAACAATGGGAAACAAATCTTGTCAAACATGTTTCAGTTTAATAGATTGTATAAGAATTGCTTGATACTAAGCAGCTTCGTTATTTAAATTGTAGGATGTGTACAAGTTTACATATGCAGCTATGCAGCGCTTCAATTGCTTAATAATAAAGATTGAAAGGAAACGAATATGCTCTATCTCTTATCACAATCACTTGTTTGTAAACAATGAAGGTTTACTCAATACGGTAATAGGGGCGGATTTTATCAAGAGCGGTTGCGCTGAGTACTTATTAATATTTTTTTAGAGTGTAGGTGTATTAAAAAACCTTGTAAATAGATACGATGATGCAAAACAAATTTTATTTAACGATAATTCATTGATAAATATAAATAACATATGTAATAAATTATCTACAGATTTCGAAGTGATTTTTATTCGAAATAAATCTAAATTAGTAATTATTTAGTTATTAATTTTTTATAAATATTTATGTTTTATATTTTTTTACAAATAATTACGGTACTCTGCAAAGATTACTTGTGTGGGAAATGCAACGAATACTAATGGTATATAAGAATGTAATATGCTTATCACATGTTGCTTCAACTTCTACATCTTTCCCGTGAATACTTCATCATGTAAAGGTAAGACAAATACCGATACTCTGAGAGCCGCAGGTTTTCAGATAAGTGATTTTAAATTTTGAAACATGTGAGTACATCCACTAAACTGTAATGGAGCAACGTGGAATGCTCTGTTGATGCTTCGGAATATTCTCGAAATATCCTGAGGAAAGGGCTTTTACTCAGCAATGGAATCTGTGGAAAAGATCAGTTGATTTTATTTTAAATTTTATAACAATGAAATTCAGAGATTTATTAATTAAAAAAAAAATATATTATACATTTTATCTACATTTTTTAATTGATACGAGTAAATTTTACTTGAACCAGTTAATTAAATAAAATAAATTTAAATGCACCAATAAATTCGAATGAATCATAATATATATGATGTAACGTATAGACGTTGACATAGTCAGTAACGGTATGAACCTTATCGTAATAACCAGCGTATTGTATATTAATGCCATACTTAGGTGTGTAAGGAAACTTGCACTGAGATTTATAGAAGACTACGTCATACTTTGTAACGAAGGGCTTGGTAACAACCGTTTAATGGATTTTTATTGGAACTCGAACAAAAAGTATCTATAAGATCTTCAGATCGTGGGTAAAGTTTTGAAATTTCATTAGGTCATAATTTTATGGTAGATGTCTTTTTAATAAATGTATTATGACTTTTTGTGCTCTACTGAAGTGTTCCTTATTTGAAATTGGTCTTTTCGCGGCTTCTAACGACAAAAACCTCCATGAAACTTAGTATTTACTCTTTTTCGTCACTTACAAGTACATGTAGTAAGTAAGTATGCAGTTCTGAGTTAAAACTTTACGTTTTAAATGCAACAGTAAATTATCAAGCAAAAATATACGTTCTTACTTATAAACGTTGCTTAGCGTATGTTTAGTTACAATTTTTTTGCTCTTTCTGTCATTAATGATTTGCGATTCGAAAGAAGAAGACAGCCCTGTTTCACTAATTACCAGCTAATTTTTTAAATGAGTTTTAAGCCAAATTAAATTTAAGTAATATGTTGGTTTACTATATTGAAGTACTAGATATTTGTTATAAGAGAAATTACTTCATATAAGACTATTAACAGTATTTCAAATTTCATCAAAATAAAAAAGAATGCTTTTATTTACTCAGTCGATGAAATATATTGTAATTTTTTATACAACAATGCCTATTATGTCTTGTATTTTATAATATCTTCCAAAACATATGTATACATCTAATATAGGGTTTTCCATTAAGAGCGCTTGATCGCGCAGAACTTCCATCGTAGCGTGTGCTGTGTGGCACGTAGCGCCGTCCTGTTGAAACCACATGTTGTCCAGATCCATATTCTCGATTTCAGGCCAAAAGAAGTTGGTTATCATCGACCGGTATCGCTCACCATTGACGGTGACGGCCACACCATTATCGTTTTCGAAAAAATACGGACCAATCACGCCTCCGGCCCAAAATCCGCACCAAACAGTCACATTCTGCGGGTGCATTGCCACTTGGTGAACCTCGTGTGGATTGGTCTCGTCCCAAATACGGCAATTTTGCTTGTTGACATAGCCATTCATCCAAAAATGCGCCTCGTCGCTGAAGATGATTTTTTTGCCAAAATCGGCGTCAACTTCCAACTGCTCTAATGCCCAGTCAGCGAACACACGGCGCTGTCTATGGTCATTAACCTTGAGCTCTTGGGTCAGCTGGATCTTGTACGGGTACAGGCTCAAGTCACAACGCAAAATTCGCCAAGTTGTCGTCTGCGAAAGGCCGAGTTCCTGTGCGCGACGCGGAATTGACTGCCGCGGGTTTTCGAGGACACTGTCGCGCACAGCGGCGATATTCTCGGCAGATCTCGCGTTACGTTGACGCACGGGAACCGGCTGATTGTTAACTGACCCGGTTGACTCGAATTTGTCCACCAATCGACGGATAGTCGACTCGGCAGGACGATCATCGCGACCGTAAAACGGGCGAAGTGCGCGGAACGTTGCTCGAACTGAAGACCCATTTTCATAAAACAATTTTATGATTTGCACGTGCTGCTCGACACTGTAACCTGCCATGGTGGTTTGGGAGGACGGAATGAATATAACACACTGCATTTGACAGCTGTCACTCAAACAACATGGCCGCAATCAGCTGTCAAAGTTCAAGCGTCCCTATTGGAAAAACCTATATTATAAGTGCGAAAGTAACTTTGTCTGTCTGATATGACCACGGCTAAACCATTAAACCCAATTCGATGAAATTTGGTATCAAGTAAGCCTGAATCCTAAGGTAGGAGTTTTTATGCCTAACCACCTGAAATGCGAGCGAAACCGCGTGCGAAAACTAGTGTATCATTAATTTTAATAGCCTGATCCCAAATCTTTAAAGGTGACACGAACGAAGTCACAAGCTCATCTCCTCGCAAGACATAAAACATTCAAGAATACAAGGTTATGTTTGTCATGTCATAAAGAATACCGGTACATAAATACAGAATTCCTTATTTTTTTGGAATACCACAGCACCGTAGTAATGCATGCATATGACTTCAGACGCAGCTGCTTGTATTAATCTCCTGGACACCAAAACACGCGCTCAATGGCTCGATTCTTGTTCTCAACTGTCAAAGACCGACCTTAAGCTTTCGATATTGTGGCCAATATGATCCAATGTTAAGTAGGTACTGTCAATGTGACAACTACTGACATTTTTGTTATTATGCCTTTATGTTTTATGTATTAATGCTGTTAAATGTAATTAGGCATTGTTAAGATTGGGAAAATAAGATATTGAGAAAAATATATTATACGGAACGAGATATACGTTTAAATTTCAATGTAAAATAGCCTTTATTTTTGGACTTTACCCTTAACGAAATTAACTAAAAGGAATATATATTTTTATGAGAAATTAAATAGGGCCGTAATTTATCAAGGCCGTAAGGAGTGGCACAGACTATGCTAGGCTTATACCCAGCAGTGAGTAAGGTCTGGTGGCGGATGATGATCATTAGCTATAAAGATGTTTCCCGGTCTGTCTTCCCGTTTTGTAAGTTATTTAATTATTATTTTTTACCATTGGTAGGCGGACGCATCTATCTGATGAGTGGGCGGTACCTACCTAGACGAGCTTGCACAAAGCTCTACCACCGAGTAAATTATTATTATTAATTTCATTTGTGTGAAAAAAAAATTTTACGTGACGTAATTATATTTATTTAAGACAAAACAACATAACCTTTTTGCTTCTGACTGTACTGGCAAATTAGCTGTAAGTGCGATTGCGTGTTTCCATCTCATAATTAAGTTTGGTTGATTGAAAAAAGCATCCATTCGATGTCTACTTGAATAATTATCCCATAGATTTTATTTCACCAACAAAGTTGTCGTACTCATATATAAGTAAAAAGTGTATTGGTTGGTATATTTTTAGGTAGGAAACAAAATATCAACTGATTTTTGTTATTGAAAGATACATATGAAACATTTTTTTAAATATTCCGGTATTGTAAACTGCCGTTAGTTTGGTAATTGTTGGTTTTATTTGGTAGTTTGGTTGTTGCGTTCGTTTTAATACTATTTTTTTTATGTCCTGAGTAGATAATGCTCTACCATTATTCATCCATAGGAAATTTAATTATCAATATTATTTCTTATTTAAATTAAAACTTATTGAAGAAACATTTTTGAAATATTGCTTTAGTGTAAGAATATGCAAATTTGTTAATTGTGTTGTTATTTAGATTTTTTTTTTATAACTTATTTGTTGTCTTAATAAAAAGGGTTATTTAAGCTTAATTACATGAATGTTGACGATTTCAAGATAGCTTTGAAAATTTTCTTGATTAATTATAACTTGGTGAAACATGTAGTCCCGTTACATTCCGTACAGGTGTGCGCCTGCGCACGCGCTCAAAATATTACGCTTTTAACTTGCCCTGTCCGAATCGACTTTGACATTTTTAAATACGAACAACATTTATACTTATTTTTGTTTATGACAACATCGAATTTTTGGATATTTTTCTTAGTTCTGATTGTTTTGTTTATATATTTTGTAATTATATAATGTTAAAGAGTTGAAATGTTTTTCAATAAAAAAAACATGCATTCAAAGAATATGATAACGCTTTTAATATAAATATATATCAAATGGTTATTTCAAATAAGCAGTATCTTAAAACCAATTAATAAAAGTTCAAGCTAAAAATGGAAAAATACCATACATTGTGGTATGCAAACGAGCTACGAACTGGTTTCAATTATAAACACCTTTATATATTATAATAAATAAAAATAAAAAACAAACCGTATCGTCATTTGCCTTTTACTGTTAAATTACAGATAATCTTCTTATCTATCTGGTGGTTCGCAAGTTTATTTTTAGATAAAAAAAATCCCGTCAGAAGTAATTTTGTAATGATTGGTTGCTAACAACTTCATTTTGATTGGTTGATAAAAAATATAATTTGATTGTAATTTAGTTGAGAAAACGGAAAGAGAAGAAAGGCAAATTATTATTTTATTTTGATAAAAATCGAAATAAAATTAAAACCATTTAAAATATTTGTGGTAGAATTTTGACATTCAATAAACATTAAGTATAACGCTTCTATGTTAAATAATTAACTGAACTTTAAAAAAACCAGACGTATATAGAAGACAATGTATGGCAACAAAGGCAAGGAATTTATATATTGAAAATATACAATATATTAAAGACATATATGGTCATCGCTATGTGAGCAAATACAACGCTAAAATTCACCCAATGATAAATAACTCTTAAGCTACTGTAGTTTAAAGTGAAATATATAACTTATTTAAGGATAGATAGAAGATAGTAACGTTTTGATAAAGAAATCGAAATTATTAAAGGTAACACCGAATTTTGTTTTCCACTATTTGCTAACATTGAAACAAAGACTACTTTTTTTGGACTCGAGCACTATGTTCCATGTCACATTTAAATTTTGACTTATTAATATTTTTGTAAATATAATACAGGAATTCTGTATCAATTTATAAATATACCTACTAGCTGTGCCCGCGGCTTCACCCGCGTATAATTAATAAAAATATAATAAATTATTTTATTACTATAATAACACACACGTTAACACACACACACACGCGCGACCACACTCATAGTGGCAGTCAGACAACCATCCTTCGGGTATGTAATCTTAGAAAAAAAACGGGCGCAACTCTGTAGTGACAGAATTAAAGCGTTAGAAACTTTGAATTTACTTCTCATTTTCTACTTAAAACCTTGAGATATTTAACTTATAACATCCAAAGAATTATTAAAAAGTTTCTATTTAAAAACTGCGGAATGAACATATTTGGATAAGATATATAAAATACCAGGACAATAGAAGTGGCGAACATCAGCGACTGCATAATATCAAAGGCTTGTTTTTCATATAACTGGTCTAATTTATTAACATTGTACAGCTGTGCGTCTTACTTACGGAAGATACGTGATCTTTAAGTAAAAAGCCGGCATTACAGACCAATTGTTGTGGCACAATGAAAACCAGAAGCGAACACAACAAACAATCCCTCAAAAAATCAAAGATCATTAATTCTCAGTACCTTCTTGACATCTGCTTATAAACCCTTTAATAAAAAAATGGATTTTCGACTAACAAAAAGTTTTACCCTTACAAATTATCTGCTTGATATAAAATAGCGTTCATATCGTTCGGTGTTATTTTCGACGATTTTAAGAAAATATCTAAGTATATTATTATGTAAACACAAATAGAACTAAGATCTGTCAGTTTAGGTTTTAAAAAATCTTATAGCGTTAACTGAGATAGGATATGGACTACATAACTCTTAAGATTGTGTTGTTAATTACCTTTATGATATATAAGTTGTGGATTTTGAAATAGTAAAATTCAAAATAATAAATCTAAGTATTCTATATATTAATTATTTAGAGTCACCGCTTTCTACAAACGGTCATGACATAAATCGTAATTACTTTTTTTTGTTCGAAATATATACAAATAAAACTTTCCATTTTATACACAGGTCTTCCAACTATTCCAAGTCACTTGTAAATTAACTTCGAATTAAAAAATAGTTACACAAATTCTGCTTTGATGTTAACACGCAACACATTTTAATCAGTATTGTAATTGGCACAAGGATAATATTTTAAATACTGATAACTTGCTTTAATTCGAATTGTTTCACACGTGACCTAGATTAATTAATTTTGTAACGAAATACTTTCCGGTTTTATTTATTATTTTTAAATTACAATAATTTTTTTTATTATTTAATTCTTGATAGGATTTTCTGCACACCCGTCTAGGTAGGTATCACCCAGTCATTAGATAATAATAATAATGTCAGACCGATTTCGGCCATGGCGGCCAATCTCAAGAGAGATTAGCCAACTGCGCAGGAGATATTATAGTGCACAAGTGTGTGCGCAAACACAGATGCGCTCTCTCTTCCCTAGCTCTCATAATCCTATGGGACGGCAATCCGACAAGACCGGAAAGAGATCAGGCGCCGGACCAACGGCTTAACGTGCTTTCCGAGGCATGCCGTGCCTTAGAGTGTTCACACTTCCATCTTCCAGACTCCGGACTGCTACTGAGAATTTTTCTGACAGAAAAACCCAATAACTATTTATTAGCCCGACCTAGGAATTGAACCCAGGACCACTGGGTCTGCGGCCTCATATTTAGCCACTAGACCAACGAGGCAGTCATTAGATATTCTACCGACAAATAGTAATACTCAGTAGTGTTGTGTTCCAGTTTAAAAGGTGATAGAGTCAAGCAAGGGATATAAGTAATTCGTTCCCATGGTTGGTGGCACATTGGTTGTATATAAATCCAGCATCATAGTTGACGCCCTGCTGTTTAATGGCGTTCATCAGAATACAGCTTGAGACCACCAAGGCTACCTTTACAATATTTATATATTTCTATTTAGTATGCGGGTTTTGAAACGTTATCGAGAAAAAAAAACAGCGTTAATCGTGTCACGAATTTTATTTTTGTTTGTTTTTTTTTTTATTAATCGTCAGCAAATGGACCTCCTGGCGATAAGTCATCACTTCATAGACACCTTTATGATAAGATGCATTCTAACATTTCAGTAACACATTTCATAACTGCCAATCAAAAGTCCTAAGGACCATTCTTAAAGGCTGTTGATTGGCTAATTTAATGAATATACGAAAGAAGAAGGTGCCGTAGCAAATAGCAAATTATTGAATCTGGATGGATACTACGATGTATCAATTTCGTTTATGTTTTTCCTCATTATTATACGTTTTCATTTATACCTTAACCTTTATGTCAGCCATTTGTTACAGTCCTACGAAGATTATTAAAGAACGCGACTGTTGCGGACGCAAATTATTGATTATAGTCTGACAAGACGTATGTTTTAACTATTAATAGACGAATAACTTACTTTGCTAAGCAAAAGTGTGGCGTCGACTTAAGAAATATTACTAACAATTTTAGTTTTACACGTTCGTGTGTAAACTTATTAAAAATATGCAGATGTAATAATATTCGTAAGTAAAGTTAATAATTTCTAATCATTTTATTAATTTATTTAGTATGTAACAGTTGATAAAATAAAGTGAATGTTTTTATGATAATCGGATACTAATGTCCCAAATTGAAACGAAAGCAAACACCTTGCACACAAAAAACGTAGCTAATGCAAAAGGCAGGTGTCATTATCAGGGTGCAGGTATTCATATTTGGGAACTTCGATGCCTTCACCAATTACAGTTATCGAGCAATACAGTCATATATTTAGAATGTGAACGATTTAAATACACAGATAAAATATTTACTTTAGAACGTTATTGTAAACGAAAAAGGTTGTATGTTAAAATTGAATTACAATTTGAAATCAAAAACGTCGTATGTTAGTGTCATTCCTTTATGTATTGTTTAAATGTTTTATAAGTAAGTTTATACATTGGTGACCATGAAAACTGGGAAGGTATAGTGGATAGAACATTCTATGACCGCGGGTAAAAGTTTTGGCTCGCACTACTTTATCAAATGGTTATGTTATTGTGAATGTGATGGATACAATGCTGCTACATGTGTTTCCACCTGCATGAGAGCACCGCGCTTGAATAGACGTTATCTTGCCCAGCCGTGGGACATTAATAGGCATACTTAATTAAAAAATATGAATATATTACTTATAAAAAATGTTATTAACGCGGAGCAAATACCTCGTTTACCACATACGACGTTTTGCACTTACGGTAGCGATATTATAAATAGGATAGCTTGTTTGTTGTTTTCGTTCTCAAACTTGAACGTCTCAATTGTCTCTGAAACGATCTTAGAGATAATAATTCTATTGAATAATAAATAATAAAAAAGAAGGCATCAAGCATAACTTACAACAACTTACATTTGGTATTATGATAATATGATTAATTTTTAGGTTGATAGCAGTTCCGTTTAACTAAATTATTGATATTAAATTAATATAAAATAATAATATATTGAAAAAGTTCAAACGATGAATATTAATAATTGTCGATACGTTAAAAAATTACATCTCATTTATCTTATCAAAGATATTATAATAATAATTGAGTGATTTTAGATTCAAAATACGTTGTCAAGTTTTAAATTGAGTTATCAATCGTAATTTTTCCCGCCTATTTCGTGTACCGAGTGAATGCGTTCACGCATGTTGACATTGACGAAAACTTATGATAAAATTTTAATGTATTCAAATAAAATAATTGACAAATTCCACTTGACAATGTTATAGATAACTAAAAATGTAATCACAAATAAAAATAAAAACAATAGTTAAATAATAATTATATCATAGAAAGATTTTGTCCTAACATCCGAATTTCGAATTCTATATTAATGTTAAACTTATGTAATCATTTATTATTAAAAATATATTAAAAAGTTCATTTTTATATAAATATTGTCGTTTCCAGGATACTTTGTTGCAACAGTACAAGTGACATATTATTACCGAAAATGTATTTTAAATTTTTTGTATGTTTTGCGATATACTTGTTGGAAGGCAATATGGCGGCAGCCAGGCAGGTGATCATCGGCGCAGCTGCGTGCGCATCCAAGGTTAGGTACCCCTCCCCGCGTATTTACTGTACCATCGACAACTAGTGATGTGCTATCGCGATATTTTTTTTTTGTTTTTTTTCAATTAATGTTGCGGCGTAATTTAATTTTACACAGCCAATTATGTCACAGGCTTGTTGTTAGCTATCGTTTTATAAAATACATCGGTCAGCGTTGTTGATTTATTGATTAGTCACATAGCATCTGAGGTAGACCGTAATATCGTTTTAGCATAATAGTAAAAATAGTTTTTAAATTAATCTATTTGAAAAAAGAACACGTTGTTTGTATTCAATAATAAAATGGTATGTTGAAAAGAATTAAAATTATATTTTAATACTAAAAAAAAACCGTAAACAATCTCGACACATAGGCATCTCTAACATGCGTCCACGTGGTAAGTGCGCACGCGCCTGCGTCTGATAGTGTCTCAAAGACGGGCATTACTCGATATACAACATTGCCGAGGGTGAATTCATAAAAATTATCATAATCGGGGTTCAATTTATAGCGTTATTGTATTTCAATTGAATCCTTGAACGATTCAGTTCTCTACTTATAAATAACAAATCACTTTATTGAAATACTTTAATCCTTATATAAATTAAAAATATGAATTCTAAATATGTATAACACCTTAATTACGAATTATATAATTTATTTATTTAACTATTTCCTTATACAATATTTATATATGTATTTCTATTTAGTATGCGGGTTTTAACACGTTATCGAGAAAAAGACGCAGCGGTAACCGTGTCACGAATTTAATTTTGTTTGTTTTTATTTTTCTAATATATATAAGGAGATTCCTTGGTCCATACAACAGCGTTGTTAAAAAAAAGACGCGCGCCAATTTAAAACCGCCATTTTGTTGGTGGACATAAAGGTAAAGTAATAAATTTATTAGGGGCGCGTCTTGTGATTTTTTGAATGTGTTATTTGGATTTTATTAAGAGTAATTGAGTGAGTTATTTACATCAATTTGTATGATTTAATGTTCTATTTTTAAAAAGACGAATTCGAGATAATTTTTAATCAGTTGCCCTTCTGGTTGCTAAATATATACGAACTAAATGGACGTTAGAGAAGTTGATATGATATAATTAGATACGGTAAGAATTTCCGTGATATTATCACTAGATTTCCTTAGTGTCGTTGCATTCTTTCGCTCTTTACAACTGATTTTTTTTCCCATGAAAAAACAAAGGTCTCCTTAATTAAAGTGTTTTGATCGTGTAGGAACTTAATGTAACAAAGACCTTTCACAATGCATAAATGCGATCTACGATTTTACAAATCATTAATTACTTTTTTACATAAGCATTTGAAAAGGTCTCTTTACGAGTAAGGTCCAGTAAAGTTACTTGCGGGTCACAGACTTGTAATGACTCTGGGTTTCTTAGAGCGTGGAGGCGCCACGCGCGTACACATTGACTTACGAGCAAAGCGGTCACTTAGAATAGAAAACAGATGAACTAACATATACTATCTTTCCTATGACAGAATTTAAAAATCGTAATACTTAAGTTCTAAATAATTATGAATCACCTAACTAATCAACGATACTTATGTTAAAAATAAGCTAATAGTTAATTAGAATAACACTTATATGGTTTAACAAATGAATGGTCTATCCATGATTTTAACTTATTAATGTTAGTTTTAGTTATTTATTATACATTTGATTGTTAATTCATATATTAATTAAATAAAATGCCTTGTGACAATATTGCTATCTTTTTTTTTGTTATAACATATTTTAACATTACCTAAATAGCATATAATTTCAATAGATTACTATGTATAGTCTTTTAACTTCACACAAATATTATTATTAACGTGAATATGTTAATTGATTCTGATTATAATTTATTGTTTCCACCGGTAGAAGCTAACGTTGAAATCTAAATTAACTTTTTTTTTACGAAAACTTCAAATCAATATAACTACATTATATTGATTACAAAAGTTTGCCTAAAAAACCTTATAGCATTAATGAATCGTTTTTTTTTTAAATAATGGTTCCTCAATAAAAATACGTAATATGTCAGTTTGAATTTAAGGGAAAATTGTATCAATTCTTAATTGTAGCACACGTTATTACTAATCCTTATTACAATTAGACGTCTGATCAAAATTCTAATCTATTAATTGCTATAATAGGCTTGTAATTATATCACGTCCTTCCTCCTTTATATTTTATTGAATCTAAAATTACATAATTTAATACAATCTTAAGATGTTTAATTTCCTACATTTATACAACAAAAACTTTGAGTAGGAAATATAACATTTTATGAATTAATAAAAAAGTATTTGTCTAAACAGGTTTTATTACACGACGTATAGTGACGTCATTATTTTATCTTCTTCCGATTGATCGAAATATATTTCTGAATGGAAAATATCTAAATTAATAGACTATATGTCATGCTATTCGAATTTTTTGAATTCGAAATTCGAAAATTTAATGTGGCTTTAATTTTAAAATGAGTCGACCCCTGAAAAATTGTAAATACAGTTACAGACCATATAACTGTGTGGAAATAGTTCGAAAAACGTGATCGAAAAACAAAATATAATATGGTCTTATAAGGACTTTTGAATTAGAATTGTACTGACGAGCCGGTTGGAGTGGTTGGTAAGTTACTTGCCTTTCACGCCGCAGGTCGTGGGCTTGATTCCCACCTAGGACAGACATTTGTGTGCATGAACATGTCTGTTTGTCCTGAGTCTGGGTGTAATTATCTATATAAGTATTTATTTAAAATAGAAAAGTATTATATGTGAGTATATCAGTTCTCTGGTTTTATAGTACAAGCTCTGCTTAGTTTGGGATCAGATGGCCTTGTGCAAATATTTGAATACATTTAACTTACCGCTACCGGATCGGAATGTAAATTTTAGAAGAGCCAGCAATAAATTTAGTAGTTAGTTACATTTTTTCATCAACCATACATGCTTTAATCATAGTCTTTGACATCAAACTTAAGAGCATCTGCATCAGCATTGTAAGTCATCTTCGTTGGAAATTATCATACTAATTAGTAAAACGACATTATACGTATATAGTTACTAGAATTATTCAGATAATAGTCGCCCTGTATATATACGGTTTATTGTTTATATTTCATACGATAGTCGAGTAATAAAAGTCCATATAGCTCGTAGGTTTAACGTTGAAGATAAACGCCGACTTCCTACAACGTTCTGGCGGGTGCGCGCGCTAACAACGTGCTGTATGGTAACCACCCTCTAGATGCAGTTAAAAGTACGGAATAAGACGCTCCTTGTTTATAGGATAATTTATATACATACTAGTTTCCGCGAACTTGTAACAAACAAACAATAAAATAAAGTTCACATAGCATTAGTTAGGATAATATGACTTTAACTTCAAGCTTACGATTTTGTTTGTCTTAACATCTGAATAATAAACTAATCTATAAACCCCACTGTTCGACAAAGCAGTGACGTAGCAAGGGGGGGCGAAGGGTGCGGTCCGCACCGGGCGATAATTTGCCGGGGGCGGATAGAAAAAAAATTTAAGTAAATAAAAAGTTAATTTCACTTTTCAGGTTAGTGCTATTCAATAAAAGTACCCTTTTTACCATGCCCCAAAATTTTTATAATAATTTGCAAAAATAAGCGGGCGGCAAATTTGGAATCCGCACCGGGTGCTAGTGACCTACGCCACTGGGACAAAGTACTACTCTTCTCTTTCTCCCACAACGCGTGTTGTCGGTCCTACCAATGTGGGTTGGTAGATATTCGATATATTATGGAGGTTTATTTACAATGCGGTGAACGCACCGTGAGCAAGAGATGAACAATCAATTTGTAGCCTTAGTTCTACGAGCTTGCTTTTTGGATGACACTTTAATATCGTTATGAAGCACTCTTAGAAGGAATTTTGCGAAATTTTCACTTGAAGATTGAGGTGGTCCAACCGACCCATTGAAATGGCTACACTTTTTAGACAAATAATGGTCTTGTACGTTTTTGGGATATGGCCAATTTCGTCAGTCAGTTCGTCAGTATTAACGTCAGTACTCATGCAACGTTTACGAAATAACGTCGGCAATGCCTAACGGATTCTCGTTTTAATTTTAGTATACATACTTAGAATCCCAAAAAAGGTAATTCTACAGCACGTATACATCTTTTATATGAGTAAAATATAAATATGTTTTAATAGTTCGGAATAAATATCAAATATATCATTGAAAATAAAATTACAGCTCTTTTTATCATTTTATTACTACTACTACGACGACTAATAAATTATTTTATATCGAAAGAAAACGAGACGGCGGTTTTGTCTTTGAAGCAATTTTTTGCACTATTGCTCCGAGTTTAACCGCCTGTATCATAATACAAATACAAAATATTATGGTTAAATAAAATAAATGACACCTTTAATTCAATTTCTGGTCACACAGTAATAATCCTTGTTTAAATAAATAACATATTAATTTTAAATCAATATTGCTTATTATTCTTTAAAATATTTGAATAAAAGTTTGATTAATTAAGAGTAAGATTGACGTCTGATGATTTCAGCCTCAGCGTAACATTCTCAAGAGTGACTAGCCGAATGCGCGGGACATATTATAGTGAACAAGTAAGTGCGCAAACACAAGTGCGCTTTCTATTCCCCTCTCATATTCCGTTGGGATGTTGTTTGGCAAATTAGAGTTAAGACATGACTCGTGCTTTTCGAGACAAGATAGTGTATGCATCGCCAATTGGCGGAAGTTTCCAAACTTTGAGCTGCTACTGAGAACCCACTAACTTTATTTTACTATCTGAGATTTGAACCAGGACCCCTAGTATAACCAAAAGTAAAGCCACTAGACTAACGAGGAAGTTTAGTACGTATTACAGTACGGACGAATATCTCGTTAGCCTTGGTACTTGGTATTAAAAGTTTTATATTACTAAATCTACAAATGCGGAGACGTTTTTAAAGTACTAAATCATAGTCATAAAACTTATTCCAGAAGATACAGCACATTCCAGATTAGGATTAAAATATATAATATACAAACCAATATATATATATATATATATATATATATATATATATAGCAAATACCATATCTCGAATTTTTAAAAAATTGTGATACTGCCTGGTAATAAGCATGCACATTAAAATAAAATTATTATAAATTAAAGATAAGATAAACCAAAGGCATGGACTACGTCTATCGAAATACAAACACAAGAAAAATAAATATATATAATAATATTATGTAAGTAAATTCGTTTCGCAGTTTCACTCTGTTTAAATTTAGACTATTGACGTGACAAGTGTGAATTTCATATTCTCATAAGTATTTAAAAATATGTGTAAGAGTTCTTTTTTTTATGTTATAGGTAGGCGGACTGGTACAACTGGCGCCAATAGACATTGGTGATGTAAGAATATTAACCATTCCTGACATCGTCAATGCATCACCAACCTTAGGAAGTTGTTATGCCCCTTGCGCCCGTAATTACACTTACCCTTCAAACGGGAACGCAACAAAACTAAGCAGCAAGAGTAGCATATATGACGAATGGGTGACCCACCCATGGGCTTGCACAATAGCTATACTGCCTAGTATAATAAAGTAAGGTAAGGTTATCACAATAACAATGCTCTGGCTATGTAGGCTGGCTAGTGGTATTGTATTATTATTTTAATAGGTAACACTTATTATAAATTGTAATAAGTTTTAACTAAAAATACACTTATGTATGTAACTGTCAGTCTGCTGTATAGAGTCAGTATATATTATAATGAATTTAAATCGATATCGGGATTACAAAATAGATAAAAAGATGGAACAAAAGATACTGTCAGACGTGCTTTTATTGTATAAGTGAACTTTTGTCTGTAAACACCTTTATTCCTAATAAAAGCTGTTTTGACAGGCAGCTGTTGAAATTATTGATGTCTGTATTTGTGTTCCGTCGTAACTACGAAGTGATAAGATTATTTGTTCCCCATGTGTTGATTTTGAGAGCGATATCGATTTAATAGTCTGTGGTGATGGAACAAATTATATAACATCATCACACCTTTGTTAAATTGGCAAAAAAAACTTAATGTTTTCTATTCGCATTTCGTATCTATTATTGAACTCATAACTTACTCTTTGTTATCGATGCAGTTTTATTTAAACACGTTTACGATGTAACATTGATCGCCTCTGGAATTATCTTTATAATTATATAAATAATACGTTATGTTTAAATAATTAGTTGTAAATAAAGCCTACCATCAAACAATTATACTAATACTATAAATCCAGAAGTAACTCTGTCTGTCTGTTACGCTTTCAACGCTAAACCACTGAACCGGTTTTGATAAAATTTAGGGTAAAGCAATCTTGAACACCAAGGACGAACAAAGGCTACGTTTTCCCAATATCCGTCCCACCTCTACCACGTGGTCCAATATTAGTACTTTATATAATTGAAATCAGTTAATTGCAGACTGTTTGCATTGTCAACGAAAACTAACCATTGATAGAAATTTTGTTGAAAAGCAATGATCGGTCGGTTCTTAAAAGAATAGTGAGGCAGTGTAAAAAACGATGAACAAAATATTATACTTTATACCAGATGGCCAGCAAAGTATTGACAATATTTGAATTTCATTCCATAATAAAATGATCTTGGCGAATAAATTTTATTAATTGTTGATCTATGACAGCCTGATCGCTTCACGCAAATTATGTTTAATATATTGTCTTGTTATTCCATGATTGTGTAATCTATTGTATTAGATTTATAAATAGCACAATTAGGGAGATAACATCAGCACGTGGGCGCATAGTTTCATCGCATAGAGCTGGTTTACCTCTTGGCTGAATTACGTTCTTCGGAGTCACGACTTGAATTTCCGCAATGCATTTGCATCTCAATATAAATATATCTGTTATGTCTCAGTAAATTGTTGAATGAAATGAATAAAATGAAATTTTTGTTGCTGGAATACCAACCAAATGTCAACTTGTCCTAAGTCAGAGAAATATGAATGATTTCTTACGCTGTCAATGAGTTAACCTTGACTTGATATGGTAGGGCATTGTGAAAGCTCGTCAGTAATACTTAGTATTCTTGGTTTCCGGTTTAAATTGTGAGTGAGCCAGTGTAAGTACAGGTACAAATGTGTACAAACGCGGATGTGTTATATCAACACGATCCCGTATCCTCTCCGATCCGTGCCGAGGACGGCCATCGCAGTTGTTTTAGTGGGCAAGAATCCCACTAAGAGAACCGGCTACCTTTTTGAAGGTTTCCACTGCGTGAAAAAAAAGGCGTGGTAGGTTTTAGCCCAGCAGCAAGACATTTAAAGGCTGTTAGTTTTTTTTTACTTTACTTGTCCTTCCAACTGAAACAGCAGTACAAAATATTGATGTTTAAAGAAAGAAAAATTTATTTGACGGTATCCATACAGATGGGGATAGAGATTTACCGTAAGCCAGAAATGTGCTATATTTCTGTTTATCGAGTTTGGCGGTGAAAGAAAAAAATTCTAAGGTCGTTTTTAAATAATGAATAAGTTACAATGTTAATTCTGTAAGACGTATATTCATCAACCTAAAGGTATTGGGACCATGTATGATTTGCTAGTTGCTATATAATAGAAGAAACCTTTGCTGAATACTGAGTCACTTTATATTTGATTATTTTTTATAAATTGTTCACATTGTAAAAAGCAAGCCGAGGCGTCAAAATTATCATAAACAGATACAAAATCTTACCATTTAATAAACGGTACATTTGTAAGAGCTAATTAAAATGAAAAAATTAAAAAATAAATAAAATTTTCAAAATGTTAAATATACTTTTATCAATTTATCTTATCCAATTATCGCAAATCTTAACATGCGCTTGTAATTAAATATAGAAATTATTTCATAGTTGATGAAGTAAATAGAACAAGGCGACCTAAATGAACGATAGCGATGGTCGTTATTAGCATTTATTTCAAATTTAATGTCGCTATTGAATATAAATTTATATTAAATTCTTTTTTTAAAAGATAATGCAAAAATATTATTCTAGTTCAATTTACATAACTGATAAATGGATGGCATTAAATTGCTGATTATTTAAAATTATTTTGATAATTTGTATTGTAACCGGAGGTAGAGTACCGTACAGGTGGTGGTACGGTACTCTACCACCGGTTACAATACAACTTGTGAACTTATTGAGTGAGTCAATGTAATTAACTTAATACATTCACAAAGTGGACTAAACACTTTTTCCTTCTTCACGTCTTTTCCCTAAATAAAACTCATGAAAATGTATATAATGTGCCCTTAACATAGATAAATGTTGTAGCGAAATGCACTCGTCAATAGAGAATGCATTGTGACGTCACTAATAACGTCACAGCGAGACTAACCTGAAACGTGTTTTGCAAACAATCCATCGTACAATCGAATGTCGGATGTGGATAAACAAACAATCAAATATGCAATGACGTATGTAAATAATCTATCATCCCAACGGTTGGATGAAAATGTCAAGAATTTTAAATGTTTATAGTGTTTTGAATTTAAAACAGACACGAAAGGAATGGGTAGTTTTACTCCCGAGCGTGGAGCCCGATTTCCTTTACATCTAGGAAGCACAACAGTCTCTCAAAGTCTCTTGTGTGTGATTGTCATCTTTGAACTGGGATGATTAATTATAAAAAGGAGTTAATATTATTTTAAATCTGTGATAGTGTAACATACACTTATACTTTAATATATGTTTTTAGTAACATTTGTTTTCATGTCATTTGATTTACCTTAAAGATGATAAGATAGGAATTTTCATTTATATCCTTTTACAAAAGGGATAAATCATTGAAAGAAAATATACCAAATAAAATAAAAGTTATTTTTATATTTTAAAAAAAGAACATGTTAATTACATTTCAGCACTACGTATTTATGAATTCATTAAAAGTAAATAAAGCTGAGTTCTCGAATGATCGGTTGACAAAACTGCATAAATTAAATTTTCACCCAAACAATTTAGCTAACGTTATGCTACTTAGGTTGCTTTTATAATGACTTAATTTACTTTGTTAAAAAAAATCATCCAATCATCACACAATCATCGGCTTATTTTTACACTATGACCGTAAAATTTCAATTATAATAATACATTATTGAGAAATGTTTTTTCTTTATTTATTTATAAAGGTTATTGCACACCAATACAATACAGTCATAAGAGAGAATAAGGTGGCCATGAAACAAAAAGATGGTTTTAAGTAATTGTCGGTTTAATGTTTTGGAGTTAATTATTTATTCATGTATTTATTGCATTCATCCATTATGTTTACAGCTCTTATAAATATATTAAAGTTTTAAAAGGTGAAGGAAAACAATTGGGTTCAAACCCGGGCAAGAACCACTGAATTTCATGTGCTTAATTTGTGCTTATAATCCTTTTCGTGCTTGGCAGTGAAGGTCTTATATCTTGATTTTTTTTGAAGCAGGTGTAATTGCGACGTACGTCTACTTATAATAGGTAGGCGAACGAGCATATAGGCCACCTGATAGTAAGTGGTCACCAACGCCCATAGACATTGGCATTGTAATGTAGCGACATCTATCTCGCCACATACGAAAACTAAAAACTGACGTACCCTACATCGCGATATTAAAGTTATCCGAGCGATTGAACATATATACAAGAACCCGACAACAACCGTCGGGCAGTAGCCCACCAGACAAACAACCGTCTGGTCGGAGGATCCTCCCTTTTCAATGGTCAACACCAAACTGGTGACCCCGACGTGATACAGTAAGAAATGTTAACCATCGCTTACATCGCCAATGCGCCACCAACCTTGGGAACCAAGATGTTATGTCCCTTATGCCTGTAATTACACTGGCTCACTCACCCTTCAAACCGGAACACAACTGTACCAAATACTGCTGTTTTGTGGTAGAAAATCTGATGAGTGGGTGGTACCTACCCAGACGAGCTTGCACAAAACTCTACCACCAAGTAGATACATAATCATATCATAATCATAAGGTAAAAGGCGTGCAAAGGAGGTACTTACATATATAATAATAAAACAAACCAACACTGGGTATAAAATGTTAGTCAGAAATGAATTAATTGCATGAATGCGTTTGGAGCTTAACAATATCAGTAGTTGTTAAGCTTAAAAAACCGCGATCCATTCATCTGACAATAAAACTCTATGTGATTTTAAACTTTATCAGACACATTTAAGTCTAAAGTATAAGTATATAAGTTACATGTAATCTTGATTTTTTTAACGACCGAGTAAGAACGATTGAAATATTAATTGCGGATATAAATTTTGTATTATATATCAATTTGTAAGATAATTTTAAAAATCTAAACAAGGTCGGAGGCTTAACTAACCGATTTTATTAAAATATGCATCAGATAACAAAGATAAGGCAATATAAGGTAGCTTACACACCTACGAAGCAATGCCCCGATAGCGTAGTCCCACTCTATTCGTTTGTAGGAATAGTATGTATCTGTATTTTTTTTAATAACGAAAACTTTAATCGTTATTTATTTGTTTTTGATGACAATGCCTTATTAGTATAATATATTATTCTTTATTTAAAAATATTTTTTGTTTGTAATTTACGAAATGACATATTGCCTAATATTTCATTTTTATTATAAGTAATTAGTAAAGTAGAGTAAATTAACAGCCTGTAATGTTCCACTAGTGGTTTAAGACCTCTTCTTAAGAAGAGAATGTTGTAAGCAATTATTATATGCAAAAAAATGCGAAATAGTCGCATGTACAAAGCTTTTCGTATCATATTAAATGTTATTTCAACAACTTAAATGTGATACGATCATCAATAGTCAGTCTACAACAATATTAAATCATATTAGAAAAAAAATATTTGTTGATAATTTGGGCCGATAAAAGAACATAAATAATAGCGCAATGTTTATGAATATATTTTTTTCTTTTCCATGTCTATATTACTACTAAATAGTGACATCACAATATATATACAATTGCAAAGACATTCCCTTCTTAAGCCTTAAATAGTCACTAAATTAATTTATAATGTATATTAACAATATTATGATGTGGTTTATCAACGTGATTAAATATTAAAATAGAGTTTTTATCTGACGATACGAAACCTTACAATCATGGGACGGCTGGCGCGAGATCCACAGCTGTATTACAAAATCGCTTATTTAAAATGAAAAATATATATGAGTAAAAAGTAAGTAACAGCCTATGAATGCCTCTACAGCTAAGGCCTCTTCTCCTCTTTTTGAGAAGAAGTTTTGGAGCTTATTCCATCACGCTGCTCCGTTGCGGGTTAGTGGAAGACACATGTGATAGAATTTCAGTGAAATTTGACACATGTAGGTTTCCTCACGATGTTTCCTTCACTGTCAAGCACGAAAAGAATTATAAACACAAATTAAGCACATGAAATTTAGTGGTGCTTGCTCGGGTTTGGACCCACGATCACCGATTAAGATTCACGCGTTGTTACCACTGGGCCATCTCGGCTTTTTATTATTCATTTATCAATAATACATATGTATAGAATATAACAAACTTAATAAGAAGACAATAACAAAACTGTAAGATGGTTAAAGGAAAAAACATAACAAAAATGCTCTGCATCGTAATGCAAATGAACCGTCATTTTTCAACATGAATTAGAAAAGCCACCGCCGGTTAGGAATGTAGATTCTAGAAAGATGAACTGGTAAGAAACGTGGTAATTAACGTTTTTAATTAACCAAACATTTAAGTAAAAAAAGTATGCGCTTTATTAAATTGTAACTTCATTAGTAGTCATTTTGTTTGTACTAGCCCTTAATTTTAATAAATCTTGATAAAAATTTGCACATACATATATCTGTCAGTCGTGAGATAAAACTCTTTTTTATATATTTCATATACTTTATATGAGTTAGTTAAATATTCTAAAGTTTTTGTCACTGATTATGAATGTTAATTATAATCAACCGTCGATATTTAGCAGACTGAGGGAAGTAATTATAAATTTTTTGTTGATAGTGCAATATTTTTTTGTGGTAAATTTTTTCCGGTATTTTGTTACTACTGCTAGGAGTTGTTAGCAAAGTTAATTTTAATTTTTTTTTAAACCTAAATATAAAGTAACTTAAAATACAAATATTACGAGCCTTCTTATAAACGTTAGCGGGTAATTAGTTGCTGTTATTACTAATAATGCTGTCTTCTTCTTTCGAATGTCAAATCAATAATGACAGAAAGAGCAAGACCAGTGTTTACCTAAATAGTCGTTAATCATAGTTTTTAAGGCATAACTAATGTTCAATCATCATAACAATTTTAGTATATTAAATTTTAAAGCTTTGTGTACTTGACATTATGTTTTTTGGATGAATAAAAATAGAATCTTACCTACGCCTGCCAAGTAATGCACATAAACAAGATGACGTATAAAAAAATATACAAAGAATAAATTATTTAAATCAATTTTTTATATGTTTTTGCATTAATCTGTCACTGTGGCCTCTAATTATATACTAAGAGTGTCTAGACTAAATAGGCCAATGACCTTGGTAGGTTATGACTGAGTAATGTCTAATTTTTTTTTACCGTCCAAAATTAACCTATCTTTGTATCTTCCCTATTTAATTATTAGTATATACCTATATATGTAATAATAATATTTACTTTTAATCTAAGAGCAAAATGGAAATTTAGTGCTAGGGTTTGTGGTAATCAAATATTGAATATAAGTGTTATTACAAGCACAAGGGACATAAAATATTTGTTCCAAACATTGGTGAGGCATTTGCGATGTATAAGATGGATAACATTTTGTACTTAACTCGGTGCCTCGGTGGTCTTGTAGATATCTTAAAAGGCAGATCCCGAGGACCTGAGTTCAGGTCAGGTCAGAGCAACAAGGTATTGGCTAAACATTAAATCTTACTAAAGAAAAAATAATAATGCAAAGACCAATTTCTACGGCGGATCATAACTTAATTATTTTTTATCTAATATTTGTGCAAAATTATATAGAGACTAGCTGTGTCCCGAGGCTTCACCCGTGTATAATTCATAAAAATGTAATACAATATTTTATTACTATAATAACACACACGCGCGCGCATACGCACACACGCACACACACGCACACATATGACTACTGGTAAAGAAATACGTAATTAACGATTTGAAATTAATTTTCATAAGATACCGTAGGGTTTACCGATTTTATATATGACCTAACATTTGCGCCATCACATGATCTTTGTGTGTACCAATTTTCATCAAGATTGGTCAAGACGTTCTTGAGTTATAAGAAGACATACAGACAGACAGACAAAAAGGAAAAAAATTGTATAATGTGAATCACTGCATCATAAAACGACTATTTATCACAAAATTAGGTAAAAAAAAATGTACAGACAGAACCAATAGATTTATATAGTAGTATAGATATTATATATGATTAAATTAGTATAACAAGTGGCACGTTGAGTAATTTATTATTCATATTCTTTTAATTTATTTATTATTTATATATAAAATTAATGTTAACACGCAATTTATGTAGATGTTGGAAGTATTGCACGGACGTTAAGAGTAGTTTCTACGAAGTGCCTACAGAGATTTATAGTGATTATTATAATTAATTTTAATAAATCCTGCAACATTTCTTACAATAAATTTATATAGTCCTAAAAAGAATATAATTTTAAATAATTATTATAATAATTATTATTATCTTGAAGTGAAACTTTATAGGGCGCGGTGAGAATATAATTTTTGGGCAGAATTTGGGTACAATTTTATGTAGTGTTTAAATATTTGTAAAACTTTACACTTTAACTTCAAGTTAGCTTTACTTACTTACTCGTGCTCTTAATACGTAACCATAAATCCCGAAAGGCGAATAAAACAAAGAGAATTATAGAGAGACATTTAGGTTTATCAAATGCTAGTGTCCGCCCGTGGCTTTGCCAGCATGATAGAAAGTTTGAATGAATAAATTACACTTTTATTAGATTTAATTATCGCAAGTGACATTCGGATTTCATGTACAATTAGTGTTCAAATAAAGAAAACCTGAATCCGTCGAATAAAGTTTTACGATGTGTGACAGTGTTTATTAGGAAATAAGGCATTTTATGCTTAGGAAATTCAAAATAAAATTCATTCTTAAAATAAATAGACATTAACATTGACTGCCTCGTTGGTCCAGTGGCTACATGTAAGGCCGCGGACACGGTGGTCCTGGGTTCGAATCCCAGGTCGGGCCAATAAAATGTTGTTGAGATTTGCTGTCCAAAATTCTCAGTAGCAGCTTGGAGTTTGGTAGTTGGAAGTGTGTACACTCCCGTGCCTCGCAAAGCACGTTAAGCCGTTGGTCCTGCGCCTGAACTCTTTCCGGTCGTGTTGGATTACCGTCCTATTGAGGTATAAGGGTTAGGGAATAGAGAGTGCACCTGTGTTTGCGCACATACTTGTGCACTATAATATGTCCTGCGCAGTTGGCTAATCTCTCATGAGATTGGCCGCCGTGACCGAAATCGGTCTGGAGGACCATCATCAAACATTAACATTACATGTTGATAGTCAAAATACGAGTAAAAACCACTTCTTACCCTATTTTGTTATCGATTACAATTTTTAATATATACAACATATATATTATTAATTTTTTTTTTCTACAAACGCTGCTGTTCCTTAGGTAGGTAAGTGAAAGCACGCGGTAGCATGCGCAAGCGATACCGTATCGCTCCTCATCAAGGAAAGGGTATCCTGGTTTTTTAGTGGGTATTCCGATGTTTGGGGCGCACTCGGCACCTTGGACACGAGCGAGCCCCACATGCCCCCCACCGGCAACCCTGGGACAGAAGGCAGAGTAGTGACTCTGCGCCAATGGCCAACAGCCAACTGCGCCAACGGGCAATATGATATATAAGCAGAAGTGGATAATTTATGGACTAACTTTACTTTCATTTTTCCGTTACTAGTATTTAGGGATTATTCGTTATCAGGGCGATAAGATTAATTATTGTAAGGTGTATGTTTATCTTCATTGACACATTATTTTGTTATTAAAAGGTAAGCTGCTTATTAAATTCGTTGTCATTTCTTGTTACCAAAATATGTCAATAGTTTTAAAGAGGGTGTAATTGCGAAGTACATCTACTTATAATAGGTAGGCGAACGAGCATATTGCCACCTGATGGTAAGTGGTCACCAATCCCCTTAGACAATGTCATTGTAAGATATGTTAATCATCGCTTATCGCCAATGTGCCACCAGCCTTGGGAACTAAGCTGTTATGCCTCTTGTGCCTGTAATAACACTGGCTCACTCACCCTTCAAACCGGAACACAACAGTACTAAGTACTGCTATTTGCGGTATAACATCTGATGAGTGGGTAGTACCTACCCAGACGAGCTTGCACAAAGCCCTGTCACCAGTAAGCATCGTCTGGTATAACATTAGGCATTACAAAAAAAAAACTCAGCATTTATTAGTGAAGATTTTAAATATTAATGATAAAGTTTTGTGTATCCCATCACATCAATTAGTCTCTTTGAAACATCAATATTTTCTATTCACATGTTCTAGTTTGAAGGGTGAGTGAGCCAGTGTTACCTCTACTAGGGTCATAACATGATTACATGGTTAGAGGCGCATTGACGTGTTCGGAATCGTTAATATTTTTAAACAGGTGATCCATTTGTCCACCTTTCTATTTTCAGCTGATAAATGTTTTTTTAATATACGTCGCCAACGAGTTGCTTGACCGAAAACTGGAACACAGAGGTAACGACGTTTATTTAGGCTTACCTGCATTTAATTAAGAAAGTTATTAATTTAGATTTGTTTAAATGTTTATATAACTTATCCTTGGCAAATTCAATTCTTACATGTAATAGCTTACTTTGGAGTACGTTGTATAATTCTATATTATCATAATATTGAATTGAATCGTTTAATGTTTAGTAGCCATTATATAACGGAACGAATGACTGATGAGAATCATTTGTAGTGTCAAAAATGCCTTGATGATTTCCGGTCCCGTGAATTCCAAGTTATGTTTTAATATTATGTTATTTATTTAAATTCAGATGTCTTATACTTTGAGCTTTGTTCAATTATTTATTTATTTGTTAACGATATCCAACAAAGGATACATACTTACGAGTACATCACGGAATAATCTTTTAAAATATGTGTGCTCCTACATTTATTATAAGACACCACATCAAGCACGTAAAATAAAGACTAAAGAAAAAAAATAAAATAAAAGATGTTAAATAGTGGCACTCAATATCATTGAATTTAATATGTTTTTTTTTTATTTATAGCATAGGTAGGCGGACGAGCATATTGCCACCTGATGGTAAGTGGTCACCAATGCCCTTAGACATTGTCATTGTAAGATATGTTAATCATCGCTAAACAGCGGCAATGTGCCACCAACCTTAAGAACTAAGATGTTATGTCCCTTGTGCCTGTAATTCACTGGCTCACTCACCCTTTAAACTTGAACACAACAATACCAAGTACTGCGGTTTTGCGGTACAGTATCTGATGAGTGGGTGGTACCTACCCAGACGAGCTTGCACAAAGCTATACCACCAAGTATAATTTATAAAATAATTATTAGGTAGTACCCCTTTTTTCTAATTTTATGGTCATTTCATATTACATACCTTAACTTTATACAGCGACAAAGAATTTTCTATTGAGAAATATTTTGTAAAAAAACCAAAGTATCACACTTTGACATAAATAACTACAAAAACAACGTATAGACGTTATCTCTAACATCTTAAGAGTAATTCGTTAAGTTTTTACGTCTCTAATCTGCTTAGTTTAATTATCTAACTTAATGGGCGATTGTAGTGTAATGTGGTAAAATTTATGCAGTGAAACTGTGATACAGTTTGGCTTAATAGTCGCCACATGTATTATGTGTGCGGAGGCCAAAGGTTAAACTATAAAGCCAAACTACAATGACGTGACAAAAATAATGTTTGTTCTTGTTGAAATTTATTAAAGCAATGTATATTTTTGGTATTTATGTTTTGTACTTAAGTGGAGCTCACAAATTGAAACGAATACGAAATATTAATGACTTTTGGTGGATTGGAATGGTTTCGTTGATTAAGCTTCAATCCTTCTACTGATAAGTGAAGAAGTTTTCAGGCAAAAGTCAAAATAATTAAATTTCCTACCCAATAACTAAGTGCGGGACAAACTTATTATTTTACAATATAAACAAATATTAATAGACCGACCTAGTATAGAGTTATTTTAAACGCCGTTGAAAAAAAAGGATTACATCGATTTGTTAATTAGATATAGCAACATAGCGAAACGCTGTTAAAGGTCAATTTGATCGATGGTTTTTTTAAATTTTTTTGAAAAAGAACACAACCTCTAGTTTGTCAAAAACATTAGACCTCTATGGTACAGGTAATCTAAATTTTTATGAAACATAATTTCACGTGTTTCACCGCAAACGATAAAATAGCCAAGTGGAAGTATAAAGTTTCATTTTACGACTTTATAACAAACAAGTAATACAAACATGTAATAAAACAGTACCCGCATCTGCCGTCCGGCATCGAACCCACAACCGTTTCATTCCACCTGTCATCTGATTTGTATTTTGATTTTTTAATCACATATACAATTAATTACATTAAGGGCCAATTTTTCTATCGTGAGATAAGTTTTATCAAATTGACATTTCTCTACAAAAACTGTCAAAATGTCGAACTACTTCTACCGATAAATATTATACTTGCGATTGAAAACTCGGCTAACATATTTTTCATATCTTATAAATAATTCAAATTTAGAACACATTATTAGTGCATTAATATTATGACAATTAAGTTGACTTAAACACAGATAAAAATCTGTTAAAAATAAGAGATTGGTAGATCGTGATTTCGATCCCCGCCCAGGACAGACATTTGTGTCCATGAACATATCTGTTTGTCCTGAGTCTGGGTGTATTAATCTATATAAGTATGTATTTACAAAAGAAAACTAGTATATGTAGTATATCAGTTGTCTGGTTTCCATAGCACAAGCTCTACTTAGTTTGGGATCAAATGGCCGTGTGTGAATAATGTCCCAGGATATTATTATTATTACATTATTATTATTAGCATTGATGTATATTTAAAACTTCTTCGAAACCTTTTCTTAACATTGACAAATGGTTGTAATTTTCATTACATCTCACAGCTGACGTAAGTGTTACCAGGAGAAACACATTCAATAAAGATGCTGTCAATAAACACGATTCTTAAGATATTCTGTCGGTATTGTATCGACAACACGGTATTTTAAACTTCTTATAATTCTCTTTTATAAATGGTATAATTGTTTTCTCAGTATTCCATATAATAGTTATAAGTTAAGCAATTTGTTCGGGACTTGTTACTTGTATAAAATAAGTGTATCTTTTAAATGTCATTCAATTCATGTTAAATCAAAATAGTTTCACTCCAACGTATCATCTTTAAATGGGTATGTTCCGAGGAATAGGAATAATCCCGACAGGTGAATTTCACCATCGGACATCGCATCAGAATTGCAAATTCCATCTACACCATCCACATCACCATGTAAATTCACTACAGCGAGATTTTCAATGCCGTGCGCCCCTATCCTTTGTACTCAGATTTGACCTTAAGCATATCTCTCTAATTAAAAAAATAATAATTGAAATACATCTCTAATTCTACAAAATATTCGGCTTATAGAAATTATGTATATTAACCTATAATAAAGACGAATAAAATAATCAGATATTTAAAATAGTAACTTTATACTTTTTATGTCACCAAGGCTCACGCTTTTGTCTTTGTGTGTGTAGGAATACAACGTGGTATAGAATGCTCTATGTGGAGTTATTGTCAAAGTTTACAAATGACATACTATGCAATATTTTTAGTTAAATGTAGTTTTATAAAGTCTCTAGCTATTAGTCTAGGTCCTAGACTGTATCCTGAACTCCTAGATAACATCCTAGATCGGTCCGATAATAGTTGATAGGTTTTTATGTTAAGATATTCTCAGTAGCATCACGTAGTTTGTTGTTTGTCGTAGTCGGTGCCCTTATTTATGTATAATTAAGTTAATTGCATGACTTTTTTAATATGTATTTTTTTTAATTAGTTCACTTACAACTATTACGTATTCACAGCTAGCAATTTTTTTCTTATAAAGGTATATTGCTACTATAAATACACTGCATATTGGTATTTAATTCTTCTACTTCTGTCTTCTACATTTAAATTCTTCCCCCCTTTATTGATCATTAAGTATTTCGCCTCCACATGGTCTCGTCTACACAGATGGTGGTGAAGATTCGAATCATCAAACAATTTTATTTATTACAATGCCAATGTTTATGGACAAAGGCGATCACGTACCATTATGAAACAAAAAATTTGTCTATTTTCTTAATATTTTTTTTCAATTCAGACTACCAATGTCTAGATTCTCTATTAAGTGCGTTTAAACAATCAAATCGGCGCTTCATATACTAGTATAGAGATATACTCAAATGAATACGAATTATCATTTACCATTGACTATATGCGTTAATCGCTACACAGAAATTGTCTGTGCATTTTTATATGTCATTGGAACTCGTGATCTGAACGAGAAAATGAAACGGGATATAGTATGCGAGTTATTGCGGAACTGTACCGATCGGTCAGAGTTCAGAGCCGATGATACTGAAAGATGTTGTGGATACGTCATACTATTTAAAATACTTTAGAAACAAATATATGTAAAACTACAAGCTTGGAACGTGAAGTACTAATTATTTACTAGGATTCAATGTGATATACTAAGAAATACATTTGCTAAACGCGTATATAAATTTAGTGTTACGAAGTGTGTGCTATAGGCCTGACTTAGCGTGCAAACATCTTAGTTCCCAAGATTGGTGGCGCATGGGCAATGTAAGCGATGGTTAACATTTCTTACAATGCCATTGTCTATGGGCGTTAATAAAAAAAAAATGCGTGCGTGCGTGCGTGCTTGCGTGCATGCGTGCGTGCGTGCGTACGTGTGTGTGTGTTATTATAGTAATAAAATAATTTATTATATTTTTATTAATTATACGCGGGTGAAGCCGTGGGGCATAGCTAGTGTTAATAAATATTTACATTTGAAATTTTTAACGTTTTATTTAAATGAAATTGAATAACTGTAATTAAAGCTACGTAAGTGAAATAATAACATTACATTACAAAAAAGAAAACAGTAATTATATTATCTTTCTACATTAAAGATAGATATTTAATTCAAAATTTAAAATAGTGACTGTACAAATCCTGACCGCGTTATAATACAATAAACAATGATAATTTTGATAATCTATGTATTTATAGTCTTGATTTTTATTTTGTTTGTACATATAAGTGTCTATAATTCAATTATAATATATATAAAAAATTAATCCATTCCAATGAATTTACGCTTTCTGTTATCTCTAAAAAATAAATATGTCAAGCGTGAAGATTAATGTTCCATTTCGTCATGGAAATCAAATTAACTTATAAATAATGAATTTGTAAATTAAATGTCATCGCCAATACGGAAGTATTGGTACATTACATAATAATAAACGTCAACAAAAGATTAAAACGGATTAAACGAGATAAGCTAAAACAACATAATAACAACATAGCTCTCAAAATTTTGCATTTATAATATCAGTAGGAACAAGGCTACTAGGAAACGACACTATTCAATTAAACTACTGAAATCAACTGCAAGGTTGGCGCATTTGCGATGTTTAACAGCGATTGTTAACATTTCTTACAATGCCTGTGTCTATGGGCGTTGGTGACCACTTACCATCAGGTGGCCTATATGCTCGTCCGCCTTTTTTTTATTTAGCTGGATAAACGAATTTACGCGTTTTCGCGCTGGAGACGGGGCACGGGATCGCTTGTGCATACTACCGCGACGCCCCGACGGTTGGTCCACCTATGCCTCCTTTCGTAGTAGGGTTCCCGGGATACAGAGAACCCAACTAGCCCTGGCAGCGCTTACGGCCGAGGTTACGGAGAGAAGGTGCCCATAGCCCGACGCCCACGCCTCCTCCCCGGTCTTCTTCAGCAGAGGCACTTTCCACACGCTGCCGCTCCGCGGCCTCCTTCTGTGACATAAAACTCTCGCAGAAGAAAACCATCGCCATTCAACATCTCTTGCTGTCGAGCATGCCGTTGATCAAGCTCGACAAGAAGAGATCAATGTGAGCCCAAGGTCAAAATTGTTTATTTGTCTCTAATACCATTAAAATAGGCTATAGAATGCTATAGAGTAGTTGTTGAAAATACAGATTTAACACCTACGCTTAGTGACAGCAAAACTTCATTCTTTAGCTAAATTGGATTCGAATCTAATCGAATAAACACTGCTCGCATTTTTTTCACGTACCTTATGAAAACATATTTGATAATCCGTTTATAAAATCAATAACATAAACCAATATATATATTATTCGAGTAAACATAGAACAAACAGTTTTGTAATGACGATTCACGTCATCGCATGATTTGAAACAAAATGAAATGGCATATGTTAATTTTAGAAGATACCAGTTATCAGTAAATAAGCAAAACAAAGCAAAATAATGAGATTTATTAATATTAAAATTCCATTTCAAGTTGCTTATTCAATCCAGCTACAGACAAAATAATATGCAAATACTAAAGTATAATATTAAAGCGATTCATACAAAGAGCGAATTAATAGAGGTCGAGGATCCATAAATTCTTATAATAGTGAAAAATAAGTTTCCGACTTGGCACAGAAGCGACACAAATACGGAGCTATAGTTCGCTTCACGTTCGTTTATATCCTAGAAATTTTATATGCAGTAAAATTTATGTACTTTGTTTTGAGGATAAAAAGATTATATTTAATTACATTCGGTAAATGAAAACGTATTAGTAATAAACAATTACAATAATCGTAACTTTGAATGACATAGACTTTCGAAGGCTATATTTTTATCACTTTTTGTTATCTGGAACCAATTGAGACTATTGTTTTGTTTTAAATAAATAGCTGATCTTTACGAATTATATTGGATGAGATTTTATTTTTAAATTATTATTGTAATAAGAATATTTTTCAAACTGTATTTTTATGCATTTTTTATAATATATATATTTTCGTTATATTTACCTAATTTTCGCGGCTTTGCCCGCGTGAGGAATGAGGGCGTGTTAGGTACCTTATGTCCTTTTCTGGAACCATGACAACGTGTATACAAAATTTTATGACAACCAGCGCAACAAACACACTCACATTTGCCTTTATATTATTAGTAAGGAGTAGTTATGAAACGTTTTGAACTATTTATATGGAAATCTGTTTAAATTCTGATGTAATGAAATCTACTTTACATCTTCTCTTATATATTTTTTGTTTATTTGAAATACAAAACGGGGAAATAGTCGCAAAGTGATCACCATCCGTATAAATTTAGTAGCTGACACACTCTTCATACTAGAACAAAACAACAAGGTAGTAGATGTTTGTAAAGTTACTTGATTGTCTGGTACCTAGGTAGACTTGCGAACTATTTTAGCAATAAATATATTTATTGGGAATTTAAATTATATTGATTTTGCATATTTAATATATACATGATACAACAAAACACAACTACTTATTAACTAATTTATATAAATGCATTTCAATCAAATTGGAGTGCATCAACTGGTGTCTATTTTGTTTATCAACATCTCTTGAATAAGTTAAATTGAATAGACTTAAAATATTGCTAACTCTCTCTCATTATTCGATGTAGAAAAGGAAGCAAATATTTAATGTTTTTCAAAATTTTGTAACAATCTCAGACCACTGTCATAGTCATATAATAATTAAAACCGAAATAACCTACATACAAATACTCTTTGAAATGTTATATATAACTGAGATATAGTATGATGAGATAAATACTAGCATTGTATATTAACATTTGACATCAACAGAAATGTAAAAAATCGTGGGAAACAATTCGATATAATAAAATCTCCGACCGCTATGCACTTCTTTTGGAATGCACTTGTTTCAGCTATTCAAGTAATAATAATACTTATTGCAATGTGTAACAGGTGACAATGGCATCTCACATATGCGATTGATTATTAAAAACACGGAACGATATCTGCGACGTGCTATTTCTTGTAACACGTTTGCCATACCGCTTTATTTGTATCAAAGTAATTAAAATATCTTACACTCGAAAGAAGTAAGTTATAAGATAATCTTAAATTTTATAAAACATTCAGTTATTTCGCTTTAGATGTCAGTTATAATAATTGACTTTTAAAGCTGTACTGTGTAGCTGTGTATGTAGGTACCACCCACTCATCAGATATTCTACCGCAAAACAGCAGTACTTGGTATTGCTGTGTTCCGGTTTGAAGGGTGAGTGAGCCACTATAATTACAGGCACAAGGGACATAACATCATTGTTCCCAAGGTTGGTGGCACATTGGCGATGTAAGCGATGGTTAACATCTCTTACAATCCTTTGTCTATGGGCGTTGGTGACCACTTACCATCAGGTGGCCCATATGCTCGTCCACCTACATATACAATAAAAAAAAAATCCTTTTATTTTTTTTACCAGATATATTATCTGCGTTTTATTAACCGCTAATTACGATAACGTTTTACATGCCCGTATATTTCATAAGCATTGCGGATTTAATGTGGAGTGTCATTATCGATGAGACACGCGCTAATTTTCTCGTCTCGGTCGGTTATCGACGCTTGTTCAGATTTAACACGCGGTGGACTATGTAACGAAGTCGACAATTCGATTTTACAAAAATCGATAAATGACGTTGACTGTTTGTGTGATTTAATTAATAAGATTGCGCCTGTCTTTTGAACACATTTAATCTAATCGTGATTCATCTTCATAGGTTTTCGTTGAATTTTATTCTATATCCTATCGATACATAAAGGTTCCCTGCTCTTATTGAGGCCCATGGAATTAGTTGTGATAATGGCAAGAGATCTGATTAACTGACACTTGTTCCCTGGTAACGAGGACAGGAGAGGAGGAGGAGGTGTGGGACGCAACATGTATTGACACACTGGCCCCGTCTTGTATCTGGGAAACAATGTCAAAAGCTGGAGCCACTGCGGAAAAAGCTGAAGCGAACAATTCATCAAAAATATTACACCCTGTCTTAATGCCTCTACTGGTGACAGGACGGGTTGGTTCATTTTTCGTCCAGAGAATCGGGATTGCGTTTCAAAGGGATAATGCTAAACTGTTGAAATACGATACGAATTTATATGTAATAGTCTAAAATCCCATAAAGCGTATTTAATAATACTAATATCAATACAACAATTATTTAATACATTAATAAAAATAATCATAAACCAATACCCAATATCCCTCGATATTACCCGTTTAAAGTCACGTGTTAAAAGAATTACGAAAAATGCCAGCTTCAAATAACTTTTAAATGCTAATAAAAATTATATTAATTATAAGTTACTTATTAAATAAATTATGTCATAACTGACATATTAATTATACCTCGGATATCAAATCAAGTTATTTGTTAAGCTGAATGCCTGAACTATAAACTTAATCCATATATAGTAAGATATAAATTTATGTTTCAGAATAACGTGGGTTATTCGTTGGATAAAAAATAGACCTTAAGAAACACCTTAGAGATTATACTTCGAACATTGATTTCCAACAAAAAATGCTATATATAATTTTGTGAGATAATCCGCTTGGATACACATACATCTGTTATTGTGTTAATGTTTGAGGATTTCATTCGTTGAATATTCATACTAGTATTGTATATTATTTGGAACATTATATTATGTAAATCGATATATTTTTTAACCTCCGACGCAAAACGAGGCATTTTATAAGTTTGACGTGTGTGCCTGTATCGTAGTTCTCGAACGGATAAACCGTTTTTCATTTAGTTGATTTTGCTTGAAAGATATCTTAGTCGAGAGTGTTTAAAGCTATGTTGTATGTATGTAAATAAAATTGATTCAGCCATTTAATAGCTATGGGGGGTGGAAGAGGGTATGAAAAAACGATAGTAAGCTAATATATCCGAGTGGGTTTATTTAAATATTTAATGTAAGCAGTTTTCCGTCATGTTCCAACTCGTGTTTAATCGCATTTTATTTATCTTAGGAAGTCGGTTAAATAGATCACTTGGAGATAAATATTCGCCTTACCTCTGGGCTCTTACCCTGGATCCTGCGACCTCCTAGTCCTAGAATACTTCCACTTTAAATGTGTGGTTTTGCTGGTTCTTCACAATAGAATTCACCTTCCGAACTAGTGGTAACGCTTGACGATTCATATTTCTATTTGATTCTAAGTCTATTTGAATAAACATAGTTTGATTTGATTTAATTTTGAAGTGTGTTTATTACATGCACATTTTTGTGATTAATAAGAGTAATTACAGGAGGCCAATTCCACTAATGTAAAACGTTTTTTAACGTTCTCGATTCGATTCCGATCCAGCTTCGACTATTCTTCATAAATCCGAATCAGTATAATGTGACTATACAAAAGCAAAAAGACATGTCAAAGTCAAACTTAATTGTTAACTTTTGACGATTCATCAAAAACAAATCGAATCGCAACTGGATCGTTGTATTTGTAGAATAGGGGAAAAACTAAACATTAGCGGTTATGTCTCGATTCGATTCCGATGGTGTGACAATTATGTTAGTAGAATTGCCCTCCTGATTTTCTTGTATTAGAAATACTTATTTAAGCACCTCAATTATTATATTTAATGAATAGTATAATCGATTTTAGAACGTCATTGGTATTGATTAGTGATAAAGATAAAAAATAGTCTTTCCCGCGACGACGGTCATCGAATTAACGATATATGATATTTTGTTTTAATTAAATTTATAAAGATCTCACATGTCTAATGATATTAAAATAACTAATAGTAAATTGTATTACTTGTACTGTCGTGTCTATTACTTGCCGATGCATCTCTATAGAATCTACATTAAGAAACGGTGGTTGCTGATAAAACATAATAGTAGATTCAAACATCAAAAATATTCTTAATCAATTACAATTGGACTACAAAATGATCTTTATCAGAACAACCAGATTAATACAACGGAAATAAATACTAGGCAGAAGATAATTATTTAAAAAAAGCGAATAACATTATATCTGATATCTAAATTCTGAATCAAACAGAAATTATTTTCAATGGTCGCGTCGTGTCATTCGCACCGGCGATTTCCTGTCAAATATCAATGTTTGAGTCATAATGACGTATTGATTTATAGCGCAATAGTCTTTACCTGCGACTTCGTTACTGTGAATTGTTTTAGGATAAAAACAGCCTTTGTCACAATCAAGATATATAAGAAGTATTAAAAAAGATATCAATTTGTTACTATATTTCTGCGTGGCCAACAAACACCCTTTTCGCATTGGTATTAGTAGGGATGGGTTAAGTCTGTGCCATACTTGTTGTGTTCCTACACAACAATGCAAAGGTGATGTGTGAAGGGTGAGTGAGCCAGTGTAATTACAGGCACAAGGGACAAAACATTTTAGTTCCCAAGGTTTGTGGCACTTTGGCGATGGTTAACATTTCTTAAGCTTCCAATGTCTAAGGGCGTTGGTGAACACTTACCATTAGGTGGCCCATATGATCATCCGCCTTCCTATCCTATAAAAATAAAAATAAATTCTTACATTTTCTTTGAAAGATATATTTATATATACGTATTTGTCGAGATAAAGTATACAAATATAATTATTAAGCCAAATCTAATTTCAAATTACGGTTTCCGAGTAATGTAAAACAAATAGAAACAAAACATCTTATATCTATCAATTATAACTTTTATTTTTTAAATATATAAAAAACTATATAAATATTTTTACATTATTATGTACAAACAATTTTGCTACAGTTTTAATATATATATGTAAATATTCGTTTAAAGTTTGGGAACTGATCGAAGCAAATTGATCAATTTAGTGAAAATTGGGCAATTTTCAAGATTGGCGTGTAATTTTAAATAGTTATATCGTATTATATAATTTTTTGAAAATACTTACTTATCTGTAAATTATTTAATATTGTTTAATAAATTTGTCTATGAGAACTGTGTGAAACTTTTTATAGATTTTGACTACATAGTTAATAGGAATATCATGTAAATAATATGAAGTTTTAAAAGTAATAACTGAAAAAAATATTCCAGTATGTTGTATTGGTGCCAAGATTTTTCCATTTAATCGTTTTACGACAAAACTTTCATAATAATTTTATGTGCTTCGTTAAATATTTGACAGAAAATAAATATTGAGACGTTCTTTAAATTATGTACTAGATGGTTTTAAATTATTTCCTTGTGCAAGCCCACCTGGGTAGTTACCAATCAACAACTTATAGGGTATTCTACTGCCAATCAGGAATATTTAGTAATGTTGTGTTCCTGTTTGGTTAACATATCTTACAGTGCCTCTATAAGCGATAATGACAATTGACCACTTGCCATCAAGTGGCTTTGAGTGAAATGTGCGTCTGCAAAAAATATATGAGTTATGTATATTTTATATACACAAAATTAAATATTGAAAATTATTCCCGGCTTAAATTAACAAAATAATACATTCAATTTAATAACAACTATGTTTATTGAAAACAATAAATTATATTTCTATGACAACCGTAGCCCATAACAATATTATACGGAATACGCATAACGCAATGCATTTGCAAAATCTGCACGCAATAGACGAATCAATCAAACGATTCCAATAAAAAAATATCGTTTTACAATCAAACTATTGTCTATGACAAAGGTATTTTTTAAATGAGCAAAATTGCTGGCGGCTGCGGCAGATGCGACATGATTTATGAACAATTTTTTTAATGGTTTTTTAAAATATCTGTTGTAAAAAATCAAACCATGTGGAATTCTGTTGCATACTGTCACAGTCATGATATTAAATTAGTTTCATGTCATATGTTTTAACCTAAGGATATTTTTTATCTGTGTTTTGCTTTTGGCGGTTTTTTTTTGACAGTTTCTATTTTATATAACTTACCATTACTTATAACCTCTTATACTTAATATAGATTTATAATTAAAAAAATATGCGTGACTATAAAAAAATATTTATAATATATTTACTATTACGGACATTGCGAGTTATTTCATAACAATTACACGATTGGTATTACAAAAAACATCTTTATATTAAATTTTATAGGGATTTAATGTTTTTCTTTATCTCAAAGTATACCAATATAACTTGACCTTCTAATCTTCCATACGATTGTACCTTACTATTGATTTAAGGATACGTTACGAAAGCAAGTAGGGTCTTTATATTTTGGTTGCATAGCTTCTGTGAGGGCGGGACGCATGTGCTTAGATTTCAAATATGGAACTCATTCGGATATAGGACATCCGATTCTTCCTTTTCAAATTTAAAAAGAGGCTCTCTTAATACACATGTGCTGTGAAACACGTGCTAACATTTGAATACCTGACTCTTTTTTCTAATTCTTGTGTATTTTTTTTTTAATCTTTCTATTTAAGGATAAGTTGTCATGGAAGTGGCTTATTTTTAGAAAATAGTACAAAGAATATATTTTGCATTGGTAAAAATTTAAGCCAATTAATAAATAAAATATTATTGAGCAGATGTACATTTTTGATGTAACTCTTAGCTAATGATATTAATTGAAAAAAGAAACAACTGAAATATCGATGCGACTTTATGATTAGTTAAAAATAATACAAAATAAATACATTTTTATTTTTAGCTTGCGATAGTGAGACTAACAAAACGTTCCATGCAGTTCCTTACGTATTACGTAATTTGAATCCAACTTGTTCTAATCATTGGCTGAATGCACTGGCGTAGCATTAAAAAAACTCGATCGCGGCTGCACTTCCTACTTTTTGTCGTACAGCTGCAGAGGCACGTGCTTAGTTTTGGACCACACCAATCGTTTGCATATCATGCTTATATAACTGGTTTAAAAAGAATACATTCGAATACATTAATTGTCAATAACACTTCGAAATTTAAATTATGAGATACGCGTAGTCATTATGTAAAATTATGTTCGATCTTGAACCCTAGGTCATTGTCAAAATTTAAAGCAAACATTTAAGAGCTCTTGGGTCATCTGATAGTAGGTGTCGTTTACAAACATTGGCTGCCATTAAGCTTTATGTTGTAGCGCCTACATTGATATGTGGCTGCCATTTACCTTAGTGAACAAGGCCATTCTAAGTGGTTATCTCTGCCAGCAGACGTTGCCAATAATAGTTAAGAGCAATCAACAGCCTTAAACGCTGCCAAGGATATTCTAACTACACCCATTACGCAGTCCTTTGGATAAGGACTAATTAGCATAACTAGGACTCAATTTGGATAAGAATATGTAGACCACACAAATTCGAATATTTTTAATTATTTTTTAGTGTATTCGGAAAGGAAATTATTATTTACTATATATTACATAATAAAATACAATCATAAGATGAACGGATTCAGGCGTGTGACCAACGTGTGTCCAATATGTGTCCAGTTTTATTTCAATTAAAAATGTTTTTAGTTCGGTTAGTCCTAAGAAAAATACCCATAATTGTTCTACAGCTGGTCACTGACCTCTTCTTATGAAGATAAGATTTGGATTATATATCTCCAAACTATAATACTTCGCTGCAGTACTTTACATCAGAATTTCATCCTATACGTATTTACGATTTCCTTAATATGATATCCATTACCGTCGAAAACTTAATAGTGCTAGATTCAAACCCGCGGCCTTCCAATATAATTCACGCGTTCTGTCTACTGAGCGATCCTTCTCTGCATCAGTTAGTTCTAACTGACACTTAATTCTTATAATGATGCTTATTATGTAATTAAAATTACTTTTATTTTTAGTTCGCACATTTAACGTTGAACAGTGAGTGGTACTAATATTGCCTGTCTATAATAATATATAATTTACATCCTTATACGAGAATCATTTTAAAATTTGTATATATTTATATGATCTTCAACCTTAGCAAGTTTATTTTTTATATAAAGTATTAGCTGTAGTTAATAGTAACAGCCCCATGATTATCAAATGCCCCATTTGGTGTAATGAAGATGGATTCAAAGTACACGAAATATCTACATGATATTGGATGATCTTGGCTCAGTTTAATGATATTTTTAAATAAAAAAACCTGTTTCACTTTTGAAATGAGTCTAAAGTTCAAAGAGTATGAAAGTAAACAAAATTAAATTAATAGAACGTAAAAATTAAAAAAAAGAATGTTGCATACCACATTTAACATTTCTCATACGAAAAAAGAAAGTTTAAAAACATTATGAACAATATAATACAAAAGGAAAAGTAGTAACGAGTAAAAGCAGAATTTGAAACAGTCACTTAGGTTTTATGATATTGTGATTCGACATTTGAATATGGAATTTTCTCTTCGATAGCCATTGATCAAATGATTTGTTAATTTTAAAATATTACCTTTGAAGCGATTCGATGAACCTACACCGGGCGTAGATAATCCGTTAACTGACTTATTCTGAATTCTAATTCTATCACAGCAGAATAACGTATACATATAATCCTGATGGTGATGAAAATAAAAGTGTACTGTATATGTAGATCGCGTGGTTTTATTAATATATATATATATAGTCTTAGCGGCTGCCGGGTGCTGAGCGCGCTGCGTGTGATGTTGAGAGTCAAGATTCGATTCTCGACAAATCTATACTTACTCAATACTTGTTTTCTGTATAAATACCAACTACCTCGTTGGTTTAAGGGCTAGCTTATAACACTGCAGATACCATCAATCTTCACCTGAATTCAATCTTCAGGTTGCCATAAACAAGCAATTAGATTTCTAGGATTTTCTGTCGAAAAACCCTCTATCGAAACCTATGCACTAAAACTTCTGTACTATAATACGGCCTGCGCGGTTGGTTATCTCTCTCAAAAATTGCCACCTCGATCGAAATCGTTCGGAGGATATATCATTATCACTATAATAATGCATTTTTTCGATAACTTTATTTTTCTTCATTTATTATGGCTAAGATGTAATTAATATACTTGTATTAAAAAGGTTATATAAATTAATTATATCAAATAGACCAACGAATCGATTACGAAAGAATGACGTAACACAGTCCGACGAAATGCTAGGATCTATATTTTATTTTTAAAGTTAGAACAATTTTGTCCAAAAAGTATTGCATATACGTATATATAGTAATAGTATTAAATTTATTTTATTTTCATAAATAATTTATAAACTGATTTAATCATTTGAATGTCTAGACATATCAGAATATGGCTTTAAACGCTGAGGTCGGGTCATAGTGCGAAACATCGAATCACTTTCACCTATCGCTATTCCATTAGTCAGCGTCTGTACGCCGTATTAACCACAAACAAGATTTTTACTTTTTTAAAACAACACACAGCCAAAGAGCAGCGCGTCGGCTTCTTTAGCTGTCATGAATCATCGATTCCCGACAACTAAACGTCTAGTAAACATTCGAAGAATGTATTTACTGCGTAAAATGAAGCGCACTTGAAATTTAAAAAAAAAAGGTGGACCTCGTTATATTCTTCCATTTTTTATACAGTAGGGTCGCGAGAGTCGTTTGCAATTTTAAATGTCACCATCTATTATTGGAGTTAGATCTTGAGAGTTGAGACAAAACGTTACCCCTTTTCCGATGAATAATTAAAAATAAAGAAGTGACATCACCGTCTGTCGCGAATGGCGCAGCACATGTTAACCTAAAAATAACTGAAATAATCTGCCATGTGCATACCAAAAAACGTCAAAACAGCGTGCAAAGCAAAAAGCTAATGCGACTTCGGTAACCGTCTTGACACAGAGAGCCAGTGTTAAAAACTGCGGAGACCTTATATATAAATAGAAAATAAATGATGTCGAATTTAAAAAAAATCGAAAATGGAACGCAACCGCGTATAGACAAGGAGGAATCGATTGTAAAAAAACAACGAAAAGGGGTAAAGCAGTTCTTCCCTCGAATTTAAAATTTGAAGGGTTAATGTAGAACAAAAAGTGGAGTCTTTTAAGTTGCTCTCGACCAGGTGTTTTGTGATTCGGAACGTCTTACCGGAAATCTGTGGCGCATGTGTCTGCCCAACCCGTTCGTAGCGGAAACAGCGCATCCCTTCTTACCCCGTACTTTCTTATTTGAAAAAGTTACCCCTTAGTAATACTGTTTTATAACGTCAAAAAGCTACAATGTATCTTGGGTATTTAAATTTGTTTTAAAAACGCTTTTTGTAAGCGGTCATTAGCCAGAGCTAATGGTAGACTTCCTAATGTATTCAAGCGATTTTCTTTCGATGAAACCACTTAATCACGCGAACGCAAAAATAATTCCTCGTAATATGAAAACAATTACAAATTTCATATAGCAAGGTTGATTTAGTAAAACAAGGTTAAGTATTAAAAATGTAATATATAAATATGAATTATAATTTGTATAATTATTTATAAAATTAATTTATTTTCTAAAAACTAAAATAATAGAAGATCTGTTACACATATAGCTCATTAGTAATTACTGATATAAAAATATTTCATTTTAAATCAATGATAAAGCTAAATAACAACAACATCATAACTGCATAAATTTCGTCCAACGTTGGTCAAACATCGCCCAGCATTTCGCGTGTCCTTAAATTATACACAAATAAGGATGTTTTAAAGGGAAGCTAATATTTTATACAGTCTGTGCATGCACCGGCCACCACTGCCCTATAAAATCCTTTTTTCAACAGGTGGTACAACCAGATTATAAACGGAGGGTTGCGAATTGAATAATACCAAGGTTATTTGCTTTTATTTTTATTTCACGCCAGCTTTTGTGAGAAATGATACTGCGTATACATTTACGTATTTGTTTTATTGATTTTAATTAAACGATGATATTATAATGTCTTTAACATTTATTTTGATAGGATTTTAATCTTTAATAGTGTAAAGTTATTAACCTTCTAGTGTTGTGACAGATTTGATCCTGTTCTCGTCTTTTGTCGTCACCAATCATATCACAATCTCTTCTGGAGGATGAGGAGAATGAGGAAGTTTTTCATTTAATTGATCTTGTTCAATGAAGATTCAAAAATTCTTTTTAATACCTACTGGAATGTATTCTTTGATTTTTTATTAATGATTTCTTGAAAACAATTATTACTTGTAACGTAATAGAACATTAAGAGTACTTAAACTTTTTTACCATATGAAAGTTATAAGTATAGACATTTATTATCTAGCAATGTTAGACGAGAAACGTAATAAAAAAAAAATAATTACATTTATGTAAATACTAATTTAAAAATTGCTATAATCAATTATTATTAATTGTATTTCAATTAAGCAATTTTAAATATGTACATATATATAGATAATAAAAACCGTTTGCATGCGATTGGTTAATTAAAAAATATTTCTACTTCAATTGGCAAACAAATTTTCCCTAAAATAAAAGCAACACTTAGTTCACGGTCAACAAAGTAGAATGAAAACGCTACAATTAATATTATTTACTTTATCGAAAACCTTGCGTGTGCTTCGAGAATAATTTCGGTCGTTCATAAATCAAGGCTTGTTACTAATCGCGTACGGAACCCTTTTTACACGTCGTTATGATTTACACACGTAAGGGTTAAGTCGGTTTGAAAAATATAAATCGTTTTAGTGACGCACATCTCACATGTGTTTAAAAGAATTCATTTTTAATTAAAGACATGTTTTGTTGAATGCAATGTTATTTTTGGGATCTATTTGCCTTTATAATATCATTCGTAATATTTTAGTGAGATTGATATATAAAAAAAAACGGACCTTGGATTAAAGATGAAAAAAAAAATCATTATACACTATACCAAATCATTCAACGGTGTTGAGATAAAGTCCTCATTAATGGAAAATAATAAAAATATGTTGATTAATATGTTTTTTTTTATAATATAGTTTAGTGGACGAGCAAATGGGCCACCTGATGGTAAGTGGTCACCAACCATAGACAGTGGTTTGTACATTTCTTAAAAAAAAACAACATTGTCACTGCGCCACCAACCATGGGAACTAAGATGTTACGTCCCTTTTGCCTGTAATTACACTGGCTCACACCAGCCTCCTCCGTTTTCCCCACCACCTATAATATAATACAATAATAATAATATCCTGCAACATTATTCACGCAAGGCCATCTGATCCCAAACTAAGCAGAGCTTGTACCTACTATGGAAATATTGGGTTTTTCTGTCAGAAAATTCTAAGTAGCAGCCCGGTGTCTGGAAGTTGGAACTGTGTACACTCCCGTGCTTCGGAAAGCACGTTAAGCCGTTGGTCCTGCCTGAACTCTTTCCGGTCGTGTCGGATTGCCATCCCATCGGATTATATGAGCTAGGGAAGAGAGAGTGCACCTGTGTTTGCGCACACACTTGTGCACTTTAATATCTCCTGCGCATTTGGCTAATCTCTCTTGATATTGGCCGCCATGGCCGAAATCGGTCTGGAGGACATTACTACTGTTTTTTGTGTTGTTATAGTTAGGCGAATAGGCAAATGAGCCACCTGGTATTAAGTGGTCACCTTCGCCCATAGACATTGGCGATGTACGAAATATTAACCATTCCGTACATCGTCAACGCTCCAATAACCTAGGATATGTCCCTTAACTAAGAGACTTAACTAAGATATGTTCGTCGTGCCTGTAATTAAAAATAGACTTAATATTGAAACATAGATAAATGTATATATTTAAATATATGACATAGTTTATATGTAAGCATATCATATGAGCTTTCCGAAATCAGACGTCATCATCGTTCATCCCAAAGCGGCACTTTATAATTAGTGTATGAGGTAATGTAGTCAATCGCAGATTGTTTACACGACGGCTAGCGATCAATGAGGTCGTTGACTCGTCATCCATCTCAGTGATACGGTAAGACAACACTGATGTTTACCCTCCCACGATACGAGGATGTTACCGGCGATACAGACTGCATTAAATTGACGAACTTATATTTACGTAAATTGATAAATATTTATATAGTAAATTTGTTCAGCAATACAAATAAATTATATATAAATGCACACTAACCATCATTGCTCTTATATATCGGCGTATATATTTAAATAGTACACGTTAACGAGACAGAATTATAGATCGCAGCTGCTCTATTTATATAAATATAGTAAGAAATCTATTTACATAACATACATTTTTCATTTCATTGTAACTACAAATATATAATATGTTACTTAAATGTAACATACAATTACAATCGATAATGTAATTCTGTTTTAAAATCGTTTTAACATTTTTATATTTTAAATCAAATGAATCTGCTATACTATAGTATATATATTATATTCCTAACTTATGCTAACATAATATATATAAGCATATATTTAAAAATATAATAATAATATTGTTAGTAGTTATATTAAGTTAGGAATTATTTCTAACTTATTAGTTAGTAGTATTATTATTGTAAGCATTTACATAATTTAAAAACAACGTTTATCATTCTATATGTACACACATAATGAGTGTATATTTTTTAAATATAAAATATCAAAAATCTATTTCATATTTACAATTACATTTAGACAAATTATACCTACATCGTGTAAAGGGGTATCGTACGATATAAGTATAATACGATAGTGAAATAACTGAATGTAACAGCCTGTAAATGTCTTACTGCTGGACTAAGGCCTCCTTTCATTTTTTTTTAAGAAGAAGGTTTGTAGCTTATATCTCCATGCTGCTCCAATGCGGGTTGGTTGAATACACACGTGGCAGAATTTCTCACGATATTTTCCTTCACCGTCAAGCACGAGATGAATTATGATCACAAATTACGCACATGAAATTCAGTGGTGCTTGCCCAGGTTTGAACCCACGATCATCGGTTAAGATTCACGCGTTCTTACCACTGGCCCATCTCGGCTTTATATACATTCGTCATTAATATTTTATAATAAAAACGTACACATTCTAAACTTGTGTCAGTACAATAAAAAATATTTATTTATTGCCAGTGCACATAGAAAGATTTAATTTTTAGTGAGAGATATAAAAAAATATTTAAGATAAATATAATGAAGGTGAACTCTTATTACATTGACTTCAAGCTTATTAATGTTAATCGTATGAAATAAATAACAACTAACGTTTGGCGCTGACATTCACTATGACGATTATCGCACGGATCATTTATTTTTAATAACTATAAAGATATTTGTTTCGGTCTGTGTGTTGTCCTTGAGATTTTATCACCATGCTTTAGAGGATCTGCTATGATATTATCCTGTTTGTAACTTGAACATTCTGTAGTAAACATAACATAAGCTCTTAATAAAAATGTCTAAAGACAGAACTTTGAGTTCCATATTTTTAGTTAATTCTGTATATTTTTTAATCTAAATTTAAAAAATTCTAGCGCTTTTGTTGCGCTTAATAAAAAGATTAAAATAATTTATCATTGCTTATAACGGTACAAGATAACAAGATTTAAAGCGCTAAAGTAATTTAAAAATACATAAACACTGTTACGCGAACATACGGACACGGTTGACAAATGTTTATCACAAGTAAATTATATTTCAATACATCAAAAGTCCATTGAAAAGGAGTGTATTTCATCCAGACGATGCATAATTAACGTGCCAAAAATTAAATATAGCTCGCGAAATGATAACCAAAACAAACCTTAACTCAAATACCTGTACTTAGGGTTCGCGCCATATGACCGTCAGTTGTGAACATTTTTTCCACGTAGCAGGTGGCGGACGAGAAACAATCTGTGCATGAAAAACCTGCGAATATAATGTAGTTTACAAAAACATCGGAAATAGTATGAGACGGGCGCTCTTAGAGCGAGAGAGATAGAGTTCTTGTCTTTCCGTTTCCGTTTCTTTGTTAAAAAAATTGTTTTGAGCATCTGGAGATTTCTGTACCATGGGAAGGTTTTATGCTTAGAAGCGCTTAGATCTGATTAGGTTTTTTATTGATATAATTAAGCGATCTCACCAAGATTTTTATAAATTGTTAATTTACGATGCAATGTATTTTTTATAAATAAAAATGGATTTCGTTTTTTTTAATTTGTTTCAAGCAATTGTGATTTAAGTAGAAAATTGTTTTAAATTCATTCGATAGTTTGTTATATTAATTCAATGCATATTTAAAAATGATTGATTTGAACTTAAATGTTTTCTGTTTATTCCTATACTTCGTACATTATTTTAATAAACAGAATAACCTAAATATAAGTAAAAATGTGGACCGAGATGGCCCAGTGGCTGAGCCACGTGTGTCTCAAGCGAATACGGAATCAAGCCCAAGCAACCATTATATTTTTATGTACTTAATTTGTGTTTAATTTCTAAATATAAAATCTATATATATCAAATTTGATTCGTCTAGAAGTGTATCCACCAACCATTGTAGCAGCATGGTGGAATCAGCTCCATACGTTCTCCCCAAAAAGCCAAGATGCCTTTACCCAACAGTGGGACTATTAACAGACTATTATGTTATTCTTTGACAATCTGGCAACAATTACACGCTCATTTGGATTACGTAAGAAAAAATCAAGCGTGTTTCCGAAAGGGCTATGTCTCTAACAATGACGGTGAGCGCCATATGCCCGCCCTCAATGAAAATAGATACAAATAAAAAGTTCTTAATGAATATAATTCCCGTATAAAAGGGGTACTTAAAATAAACAGAATAACGGAACTATTCTGGATAATTTAAATGTGCAAAGAGATTTTCATTTTAATCTGCAGAAAGACGTTCATATTGGTGAGAAATTATAAATCTACAGTTATAATTCGTGTATTAATCACGCGTTGTAAAACAGAAAGCAAAACGAATTAAAAACATAGATCAAATATTTATTTTACAAGCAACTATCAGTCATCAAACGGTAATTTTACAATCAATGGTTATAACCGTTCAAATAAAATACTTTATCATATTTATAAAACGTCAGTTCGACCGTAAGATCAAACAGACCATTAAACTGACTCAATTTATTATCGTTCAAAATATAATAACACGTCTACATTTTAATTAAATTAATCACACCACAGAAGATCCAATCAGTCTGTATTCAAGTGCAAATCAAAATCGATTCGTTGAGTATCGATTATCGATGAACAATAATCGAATACGATTCGTTTAACAGAATAAGCCCGTGTTCTTAGACTTGAGTTGTTTTTGACGGTTATGATTTATAGAAGCAACAGTGCCGGTGTAAAGGGTTATTTTTATAAACTATTAAGACATTGACATGTTCTATTGAACGGGAGCGTTTATAAGCAGGATGTGATAAAAGGATCTAAAAATAAAGGTAGAAACGACAGTCATCGTTCTAGAATAATCCTTTTTATATATATTTTTTATTGAGAGTATGATAAATAATGAAAGAATAGTCGTAAGCAGTAATATTTTTTTCGTAGAATCGTTATTGTAGGTTTTAAAAACGATTAGGCAAATAAACTTTTTCATATATTTTAATGAAAAATCATTAAATTATTATCATATTGTTTATTTATTTTCTCTTCGGTGTAATGGATTGGTGTACCTTGTATATCTGGTTAATGAGATCCCGGTTTGAGGCAGTAAAATGTATTTATTCATTCAAGAAATTCTTAGGAATATCTCAACATTTGAAAGTTGGTATATAACACTGGCCATCCGTCCTTCGGAAAACACGTAAAGCCATGCTGTCTTTTATTATAATTACTTCATAAAAAACGATTATGACTTAACTTTTTGTTTTAACTTTCATTTTAATTTATTTATATTATATAATTATAACGCTTGTACACAATGCAAGAACATATTGTTAGTATAAAACTTCATAGTCGTTGATTTCCATAAAAGACATACATATATAGTCGACTATCTATATGATTTGATAATAATAGTCACCGGTCTTCTTCAGATTCGCAGAATCCCGAACCGATAGTTCTACATTATTTAATAAAATATTCTTCTTTATATATAAAGAATGTGTATTTACTTTATTAATATTAATATTAGTTAGTAATTATATCGTTGAAATGAAATGGTTTAAAATATATCATCAAAAATATCGAATGTAACCGAGTGTCCCATTACAGAATTCACTAGATCGGAAGTAACACATGCGGGTACGCGCAAACAACCTCTCTCCATTTCTCTGAACATCCGTTGCATCCCATATCCGTATCGCAGGTATAACAATTGTATAGTTTCGTATTACGAATCGAGATAGCCCAGTGGATATAACACGTGGATTTCAACAGTGTGACTCGCGTTCAAATCATTAAATTACAAAAGAAAAGATTTATAGCTTATAAGGAAAATAACTTGAGATTTGTATATCCGATATATGTAATTATAAGATGTATATGTTCGATGTACAGATCTACTACAGAGTTTCTTGTAGGCTCTTCACCATTGAATCTACATTCTTGATTTAATCTTGTTATATGACGAATCAAATGTGCTAGTAAGAGCTTACTTAAATAAAGTGTAGTTTCATTTATTTTACTTTGTCATAAGAGAATATCATTATAAATGGTAGATAAAGTGGATATAACCAATAAAGAACAACCAGTCAAAAACCTTATTTGCATTTTTATATTCTATTTTAATCAAAATTCCTTCGAGACTGCCTCGTTGGTCTAGTGGCTAGATATTAGGCTGCAGACCCGGTGGTCCTGGGTTCAATTCCCAGGTCGGGCCAATAAATAGTTATTGGGTTTTTCTGTCAGATAATTCTCAGTAGCAGCCCGGAGTGTGGAAGGTGGAAGTGTGAACACTCCCGTGCCTCGGAAAGCACGTTAAGCCGTTGGTCCTGCGCCTGAACTCTTTCCGGTCGTGTCGGATTGCCGTCCCATCGGATTATGAGAGCTAAGGAAAAGAGAGTGCACCTGTGTTTGCGCACACACTTGTGCACTATAATATCTCCTGCGCAGTTGGCTAATCTCTCTTGAGATTGGCCGCCGTGGCCGAAATCGGTCTGGAGGACCTTATTATTATTAATCAAAATACTTTTATTTCCATTGATTTTAGATTGATTGTCTCTTATCACACTAAGATCTTATATCTAAGACTATATTAGTGCGTCTTTTTTTTTATTATAGCGTCAATGTAATTTTCCTTTTCAATTAATTTTATTATTATGTTTTAATTATAATACTTAAATTAAAACTTTCTGGGACAGTAAACTCGTTTAGAACTCAAAACAATTATAACTTAGGTATCGTGTCTAATATTAGTTCCTAAAAGTTAATAAATCTTAAATATAAGTTAATAGGTTTTTTTACTCCAACGATATATAGATGTGACGCTTACAACACCTGTATAAATACATGAATTAATAGTTTATTTAATTTAATAACAAGTTTTTGTACATAATAAAATATAACCAAAAAATATGTCTTCATTTTATCTTATTAATTGACATCTAATATTAGTCTAATAATAATTGTTTCTAGGAATGTGTTTAAAATTTTTCTAAAATGTTGTTTTGTTAATTAAATTCGTTATTTTAATACATATTTTTAAATAACTAATTTCCTTAAAATACATAGTATATGAATAATTTTAGAATAGATAAATTTGCAAATGGTCACCTTAAAGTTATTCTGTAAGAACAATCTCGAAACACCGCAAACGGTCGTAAAATGACAGATAGTGATATGCCACATTGATCATTATAACTAGAACATTTCAAGAATACACGCATCTATATTGTATATCAGCGTAAGTCAGTGGTCAACATATCACAGGTGAGTAATGAAGTGAGGTCTTTTTTTATATATAGGTAGGCGGACGAGCATATGGGCCATCTGATGGTAAGTGGTCACTAACGCCCACACTAACACATCGCCAATGCGCCACCAACCTTAGGAACTAAGATGTTATGTCCCTTGTGCCATTAATTGCACTGACTCACTCACCCTTCAAACCGGAACACAACAATACCAAGTACTGCTGTTTTGTGGCAGAATATCTGATGAGTGGGTGGTACCTACCCAGACGAGCTTGCACAAGGCTCTACCACCAAGTAGTCTTAAAGAATTGCACTGCTAAGTTAGTACTTAGCAGTGCAATTCTTTAAGACTACTTTGCAATTCTTTGTCTATGTGTGATGATAACTACTAGGTTATCATTACACATAGACATTGGCACTATAAGAGTTATTAACTATTCCTTATATTGCCAATACGCCACTGGGAACTAAGATATTAAGCCCTTTGTACCCGTTGTTCCACTGGCTCACTCACACTTCAAACACAAAAATTACCAAGTATTAAATATTAAAAATATTTCTCATACTACTACAAAATGCGATATTTTTTTGCGACTGACAATCGGAAGTAGCTTCCATGAGATATGTGTAAAGCAAACTGAATGCGTTTCCCATGTAGGCCCTTCGTGTCGCCAATTGTACAAATATTCGTTGCCAATGTTTCAAGTTACATGTCGAACATATCTCCTTTCTTTTTTTACTTTCGAAAAGTTTTAACTCATACGAATGCAAACGTTTGGATGTTTGAATGTTACGTCTTGGCTTCTAATAAATAATTTGCATGGCAAAGACCTTTCCTGTTACCTCATTTTCGATATTCCACCGAGTTGCTTGAGCACGGCGTGGTGGTAAATGATAATAGTATTGTCAAAATCAATTTTTATATTCAAAATTCACGTTATATTTAGATCTTAATTGTTTTGTTATTATGTAGAATTTATACTTAATTATTAGTTCGCGCAAAATAATATCTTGAAAGAAATCAAAAAATTTCAACGGTTGAAAAAAATAATGATATTAATTTCAAAAAGATATTTCGCTAATGTTATACGGATAGTATGTGCTTAAACTTTTTCTCAAGTCGTAACGATCTTCATAGCTGACATCTCCCACACTCGATATGACTTGTAAGAAGGAAACAGCTGATGCGGTCTATGATTCTCTTCCTGTCTCATGTGTTCCCAGGAATCACATTTGCAATAGATTGTACAGTATTAAGTTACAATGATTATTCAATTAATTCGTTTTGTTGAAACTAGAAGGGAGAGTTTATCGAACTATATGTTTATTATATGTTTTTAATTATATGATTATTTGCTTATTTATTTTAAATAAGAATGATAAGGTGAAGAAAAACATCGTGAGGTAACCTACACGTATATGCCACATGTGTAACCACCAACTCCCATAGAAGAAGCGTAGTGGAATAAGCTCCCATTAAAAGGAAAGGTTTTAGCCCAGTAGTGGGACATTTCCAGGCTGTTACTTTTACGAATTAATATAAGTAGTATATTAAGCGTCAATAGTGCAATGGTCTACGAGCCGCTTAGCTTAGCCGGTTATTGTTGTCCCCGCTTAAATTAAAGAAACAACAGTTATTTTAGTACTGTAAGATAGTAAATTATTTATGAGTCTTCCAAAAGTTCAATAACCAGATAATTGTAATTAGATCAGTATGATGAAAGCCCAAATGTAACAGAATCACACTGTAACAACAATCACTAGAATCAATACGTTGGATGCGTTTCGCTTGCATTCATTATATTGTGTGTTTTATCGTCATAGATTAAATGTAGAGAATAGACGTGGACAAATTATTAATACATAATCACTAAGTACGAACACCTTCGTCACTTTAATTAGGAATAGAAGTTAAATTAAAAAAAAAAAGATTTCTTAAGGATATATTTATAAGTAACATTTTTTTTAAGAATTACTTTTTTAAAAGTTAAATTCAATGTGAAACTTATATGAAGAGCTGGGACAACGCCAGCGCATGAATTCGGGATCAACCTGCTACGATCAACAATTAATGTATTGGGCTAAGTTCCCGTATGAAAGGTGAGCCATGTAAGGCGTGGATGGCAAACTCATCAGGTGGATGAGCCACCTGATATTCATCTGCCTCCTAACTATCAATAAATATCCCCATTATGAGATAACATTCCTTTTTTTAATTTTAAACTCTTAATATAAATTCAAGTGTACTTTAATTAGCCGCTTGTTACTAATGATATTTATTCAAATGTAAAACCTATTAACTTCGTCTGCTTAAAGATCTAAATTAAATATATGTTTTAAGTATATACTAATAGTTAAAGTAAGTAGTAATTAGTTTGAAAGTTTTGATTTTAATATTTCAATGTACCATCTGCTTTTGTGCTGTAATTAGATAAAATTTCTTGTGAAGTTTCCATGAAAGTTAGAAACAAAATGCATTTTTTGAAATATCGCGTTTAATTTTATGTATGTGTTAATAAATAACGTGCTGACGTCATATACTTATAAAATACCATATGAAGCTGGTTCGTATTTATCTCACCATTAGACAATCTCGGTTCAACCAATCAGTTGATACTAGTTTAAAATTCAGTTTCAAGCGCAGTTGTAATTGCATACTAACAGATAAAGTTAGAAAAGCTTGCAAAGAAGAAAAATCATCAAGGTTAATAAAATAGGTATTATATTAAAAAACAATTATAATATTTCATAAAAATATTTATAATCTTTGTCCGTTCTCGTAAAATGTGCTAATTGATTGATTATTGATGCACTTCGTTAAGATTCTTAAACAATGCGGAAGATTTAATTTCCTCTGTTAATCGTGTTATAATGGAATTTGACGTTTTTAATTATATTCTCAATTATTGTGTTTAATTATTAAATCCGTTTATTAATTCAAAGCTAACATACTGATTACATAATGAGTAATACAATACTAATAAATGAGGATTCGTTTTTCGTTGCTTTACTGAAAAAAGTACTACATAACAAATATCAGAAGTTACATCGCGTTTCTTTTCGTTTTAGTATATAATATTATTACATAAGTAGCTGCACTTGTGTTAAACATTTTACTACCTAAAATCATTTATGAGAGAATAAATCTTCAAACGAAATCGAATGCACCAATCAATCTTTCGTGTAGTCTCCGACCTACGTGGTAGTGGCGTAATAACCTGTGCACCTTTTGGCACCAATAACAGCCAACAGATAAATAATTCAAGTGAAAATATATTCTAAGTATTATTAATATTATATAATCAGCATTTTATTGAAGATTAACTCTTAGTTTAAACCTGAACTAAATTAGTTTTATTCGAACAACTAAATGCAACTTTTTGATGACTAGTCGGCCCGCAAACTAGAGCGCTATTGACGCCTTTATCCAGAAAATGACATTCGATATCTGACAGCCGAACACGCGGGCGAAGCAGGAGATGCTAACTAGTGAATATCTATCGACTTAAGTCCCTTTGGATTTGTACGGGCATAGTGGATTCGTTTTAAGCAATCAACTACTTCCATCAAAGTAGAAAGTATTTCATTCTAAAATTTGTTATTCTGATTCTTATATGATTTTTACTGACGATATTGTGTATTATTTATTAATTAATAAGTAATTTATTTTGTGAATTGTAGATAAAAATATATCTTTATATCAAAACACAAAAATATCCACTACTAGGATAGTCCTAAACTTCTGTGAAGGAGTATTTGATAAAATAATAATAAGCATACAATCACTCTTGAGACTATATTTATTATAAATTCATTTAAAACTGATGTGTAACTTTTATTATTTAATACTAACTTTTTTCACTATATATTAGTCATGTAATCGAAGTATTCTAAACTCAAATATATATAAAGACACACGATAATACTTTTAATTATATGTATATAATTGCCAAGCAGAACCTAAATCCTAAAAACGTAATTACAAGAATCGGAGAATCACCTGCCATTGGCATAACCTGGTGAAAGTGGATATGATAATTGGACAAGCGATGTGCGACCGGCTTGCTCCGTTGGGCATTGGATGAGCATGATGAGAATATTGTGGACCTTACGCCAAGAAAAAAAAAAATTATACAAATGTCTATTGGATTGAAAATATTTGAATTAATTCTAAATTGAATTGAAATATTCGAAAGTTATGTTGAAATATGTATTATTTAAAGATTAATACGAATGTATATAAATTAAGTTACAATTTTATATAAAAGCACTAGGTATTTACAATAATTTGTCTATTTTCTATTTATATACACAAACATATATTCTAATAAACTATTTTATTTCTGAGATTATATTGCCAAAATTTTTATTAAAATAAATTGGAATCATTTATAATTTCAATTGAAAACAACATCTAAGAAAAATCCAAATTTATTATTTTATAATAACTTAGTAAGATATAAATGCGCAAAATTATTTCATTGTCTGTTACGAGAACTTATTAACGCGAAAACAGCTGAATGGAATTCAACCAAACTTGGCTCTACTTAAGTTTGTTTTGAAATCACATAAATATTTGTATTTACTTAGTTTTAAGTTAAAAATAACGACATTAATTTAAGCACGTCAAAGTTGGTAATAGCTGGTAATAGCTAGATGGTCATATCTATCTTATGTAAAACGTAGTCGTCTTGAAGTATACGATTGTTCCTCTACCGCGTTATCAATCATTTATTTTTACAATTCAAACGCTGGAGGCATTTTATGCAACGTTCAGTTTTATTCGTTGATATAAAAACATTTTATTAGATTTTCGGGTCATCACTTTTACATATTATGTAAATGTCTTCATCGTAAAGGTTAATTTAAAATTAATTAAAATATAATTACTAAATTCAAGCTAGACTGAATGCGTTAAGTTATCTGATGAGAAAATATTTTTTAACGTTTTATTGACGTATCGTTTTATGTAAGTGGTTTGTGTTATAATCGTGGATTTGATCATCGTAGAGTTTAGTATTTAGTTACTATATATATATATATGTGTATATATATATATATATATATATGTCTAGGTATAAGAAGATATTGTAAATCGTGTGACCTTATTACATAGTAAAAGTATATTTAAAATAATTTGACATCAAAAAAGACTTGGCTGTTTAGTACAATATATTCATAAATTAAGCAAAATCAGACTGAGGACAAACGGATCAGAGATCAAAATTTTCCGTCGAATTACATTAATGTATAATATATTGTTGTGTATAGTATATAATGAATGCTATATAATTTTTAATGTAATCTTGAAGCTGTAGTCATACTTTGGTTACTCAATCCTTACGATCTTCTCAAAGCATATTTACCTACTCATAAATGTTTTAAGTAGAATCGTTCAGATATAGTTACTATTATCAAGAAAGAAAATATCGACACAATAATAAAATAAGTAAGTTCATAATTAGTTTCCCTTCATGAAAACATCAAGGCCCCTAATATAACCCGCTTTGTTAGGTTATTAACAAAGCGGGTTAATGGATATACATGTCAGTATTTCTTACGTTATTTTATTTTGGATAATAAATAATTAGTAAAGATAGGTTTATCTATGTCTCAAAAAAATTTAAGCAACTACATTATGAAGAAATTAATTTATATCAATCAATATTTCGTAATCTAGACTGTATTTTCACTCATTGCAGGAAACGGTCGTGAAGTTTCAGACAGTGATATGCGACATTATAATTATAACATTTGAATAACACACTCATCAAAATTGTATATCACCATAAGTCGGTTGTCAACATTTCACTGGTGGATAATGAAGTGAGTTTTTTTTAAATTTCTATTATTTTTTCGGGGCCTTTATAGGTAGCCTGTATGTCAGCTCCATCGTTACACGCTAAATGAAATCAAAAAAGGCTTAAAAACTAAAACTAATTCAATTCGAGAAAATCATAAATTAAATATATTTATATATTTTAATTGAAATGCTCGAAGGCTAATTAAGAATAAAGTAAGTTCTTACAGATTAGCACTTTTATACGAAAACATTATGCGTTATACAGTTCAAGAGATAAAGGTACTTGTTCAATATTCACTTGCAAGATTTGATCCATATGTCAAACAAGTGAAGCTAAATAAAACCTCGTAGACATCCAAGATCAATGCTCAAAGTCGAAACAGCGATCTTCGGTTAAAATCGTCCGTAAATCTATCCTATACGCTTACTTACTTAATTGATGATACTTTGCAAGCCTAGGCTGATACCTAGTAATCAATTCTAACATTAGACAATACTAGTTAAGGCACGTAATAACATTTTAGTTCATAAGGCTGGTCGCACATTGTTGATGTATAGAATGGATAATGTATGGAATTGTTAACATATTTTACAGCGCCAATGTCCTGAATGTAGGTGCCCATTTGCCAATCTACTATTTAAAAAAACGTAGCGTCCATGAAAATTCTATATCAATAGTGAATTCACACGTAGATTTTCTCAGAATATATATCATACATTCTTATATGACTTAAATATCATCCATATGACAGGTGAATATAATCTTATGCTCGGTTGCGTCATACATTGCAAGTGCTCTACACAACCGGTCCGCTATCGCGATTAAAACGCAACCTAATGCAACACGATAATCAAAACCAAATATATTAATTGAATTCCTGGTTTTGTTCGTGCTAAAAAAATATTTGAATTTAGAATTCCATCCATTTTTAAATATATTCATAATGCAATAATAAGTCACTTATGAGTTATTTCGTTACACTATATTATAATACTTGCAACTTAAATAGACATTTAACATTTTTAGACATACATTCAATAAATATTCTTAATAGCGTACGTACTTAAACTATTAACATAATATAGTCATGGAATTAATTAGCTAAGGGATATCGTTTATATAAAGGTCACACGGACAAACATAATAAAGTATTATATTAATTAACATAGCGAAATAGGTGAACGACTCTAGGTAGTATATGAAAAAACAAAAGATTAATTGTATCTCTTGATCCAGATTGACGTAACTCGACAGATATGACACCGATTTATAACTGTGTCTCGTAATGTCTCGTAATTTCGACAACATTAGTATTAAGATGTGTATTGTGATAGAAAGTTTTCATCAATCATGTAGTTTTTATCAATTATGTTTAATAACTAGCCTACAGCCGCGTCTCTATCCACATCAAAAAAAAAAAACGTAGATTCCGATTATTTTTTATGCTCAAATCCGTATCCATGTCATAAGCTACATATACGTATTTTATTTCATTACGATTAGTTCTGCGATTCGGTCGTAATGGGATAACAAAAGTACAGAAAGTTACATTAATATTACCAATGAACACGTAAAGCAATGTTTTGTTTATATATTCTCATTCTTAGATTGGAATATGGTATAGCGACGCATTTACAGGGCGAACGCGAGTAGCTTAGAAGAGAATTAAGAATTAATTCATTAAAGAGAGTAGTTGAGCTTATAACTCTTGGGGTTGATTTCTTAGTATCAAGTATACCAATTGCAAGAAACCTCTTCACTGTTTGAAATATATTGATATATCTTGAATTACTGAAATACTGTATAAATAAAAAAGGATCTGTGAAATTTTATAAAAAAAATCTGAATTTCTCTTGCTTTCTCAGTCATATTCTATAAGAAATCACTTCATATTTCACTGCACCCGACTTGATATGCTATTTTGATACATATATCCTTTCGATACTATAATTATTGTAGTCATTGTCGTGTATCAATTTTTAACAATACACGACCATTCTACGATGTGTTCGTTTTTTCAGAATCGTTCTACTTGTTTGCTCACACAACAACATAGGTTTTTAAATATTATGTTATGTTGAAATTTATTGCATCTGATTATATCAAGTTTTTACTTGTATAATTATAATATAAAACTGATATTTATTCTGATATCGTTTATTATTGTTTATAAAATGTAAATGAGGTTATTTACTATGTAAAAAATACATAAAACATTTCTCAATTACTCAATGTTATACGGACATAGAAAAGCCCAGGTTCGATCATTGATTGCCGTCTGCACTTGTAATTTAAGCATTAAGATTAAGTGGAGGCAATCAGAATTATTAGTAATTCGCTGAAAATACCATTGCTAATAAATTAAAATAAAAACCGCAATGATCCAGTTGTTCCTTCGAACACTTTTTATTTTTATTTTTTTATTCTGTAGTTAGGCGGACGAGCATGTGGGCCACCTGATGGTAAGTGGTCACCAACGCCCATAGATAATGGCATTGTAAGAAATGTTAACCATCGCTTACATCGCCAATGCGCCAACCAACCTTGGGAACTAAGATGTTATGTGCCTGTAATTACACTGGCTCACTCACCATTCAAACCGAAACACAACAATACCAAGTACTGCTGTTTTGCGGTAGAATATCTGATGAGTGGGTGGTACTTACCCAGACGAGCTTGCACATTTTATTAAAAGATGTCTTTGAATTTCTCTTGAGTTTAAAACAGTAATATATAATAATACATAAAATATAAACAACTCTCGTTTGACTATATCTATAAAAGTCAATATAAATTATTTGAAATCTTATTACATTTGAATCATTAATACGTTAAACGGTAGCTTGAATACTCAAGCATTATCATTGCTTTTTATAAAGAAGACGTTTGTAACTCAAATTTGAAGATTAAATAATTTATATTTTAATTTATCATGATTGGACACAAGAAGTAAATTAATGAGTCAAATTCGTTTAACTTTGATGATTTTTATTGATTCTCTCATTAATTGCGCTAAGGCTGATCGGTTGGATAAACGAAAGGCTAACGGTTCGAACCGGAAATGGTTTTTTTTTTAATCCTCGGGTAAAATATTGTTATACGTTTCTATTATATACGCAACAGTGAATACTATAAAAACAAGTTCGTCTAAGAGTGCAACAAATAAGGTAAATTAATTATAGCACAAGGTGTAGATGCTAGCGGGTATCAATGCTGGTTATACGATTCCGCTCGTAGTGGAATCGGCTACAGCTTTCAAGCTTTCGAATCGTTTTAATATGATTTCTGTTTTTTATTAGAAAAAATAATAATTAAAGCTTAATAAGTTTTTACGATGCTAACTATATACACGAAATAATTAACAATTTATTTATTTTTTAGAAAGGAGTAATACATTTTCTTAATGAGTATATAAAAGTAGTGCTACGAAGTATTTACCAATTATAGGCTAACTTAACATGCAAATAAAATTGTCGTTTATTTAGGTATAGTCTAATTGACTAAAAAAAAACCTTTAATTTTTATTATATATATTATAATATATCTATAATATATTAATTATAATATAATATAATTATATATATGTAACTGAATATGAATATATGAATTAAATTAAATATGTGCGATGTCAAAAATACACAATTCCTAAAAAAAAATGTTATATTCAAGTGAGTAAAAATTTACTTCATTAACGTGACTATCATAAACGCCTTAAAAGTTAATTATCACGCATTTTATTCCATTTTTATTGAAATAAAATGAAATCAAAATTCTTAAAAAGGCGTTTTATAAAATTTAGGTTGAATTCAAATGCATCTTTGTATGCAATGTTAGAGTCAAATGTTTCTGAAGTCTTAAATCTAAATAAAATTGGACCACAAGCTATAAATAGGGAGTTGTCTGAATTTGAATATTTCACGCATCCTGTTCGGCGCGCGTGTCCGTCTTACCCGACAGGAAGCTATTAGACTCCTTTATTCAAGAACGCATCAGTCAAGGCCTACGATTTTTATGACTTTATGACGCAAAATCGTTCAGCAGAATCAGCCTAAATTTCTCATAATGTTGTCAGAAATTATCATGTCTAAATCAGGATTTAGAGCACTTGAACACGACCCTATAGACCAAAATAAAATTATATCGTTTATTAGTCGTATTTTATGTGTAAATGAAAGAGTTCTGACTTCTATTATGCGGGCTTGTCGGCCAAGTTGGGGTTCAATTTTATATTTATTTTAATTACAATAAGTCCAGTACCCTAAATTTCCACTTCCAGACAACAAGCATCTACTGAGATTTTTTTGACAAAAAACCCAATGATCGGCCTAAACTGGGCTTTGAACCCAGGGCATCAGGATCTGCGGCCTTTTATCTAACCACTGGACCAACGAGGCAGTCAAGTAAATATGTAATACTATTCGTAAATAAACAGTGTAGTTTTAAGTAATTCACTAATTTCACTGATTAGGAAGCTACAAATTTTATCAAATTAGAAATAAAAGCAAATGAAGGTACGGACACAAGAGTACTTATCTATTATGATATACAAAATTGTGAAATATTAAAAAAAAACTTCAATGTAAGTAGTTCTTAGCATTTGATGCAAAGAACTACTTTTACCCATAGACACCTATGGGTGAAAGTGACTATACCTCCATCAGCCAAATTTGCTCGTCTGCCTTATTTTTTAATTTAAAAAAAAAACATACAGATTCACTTGGTGGTAGCGCTTTGTGCAAGCTCGTCTGGGTAGGTTCCACCCACTCGTCAGATATTCTACCGCAAAACTGCAGTACTTGGTACTGTTGTGTTCCGGTTTGAAGGGTGAGTGAGCCAGTGTAATTACAGGCACAAGGGACGTAACATCTTAGTTTCGAAGGTTGGTAGCGCATTGGCAATGTAAGCGATGTTTAACATTTCTTACACTGCCAATGTCTATGGGCGTTGATGACCACTTACCATCAGGTGGCCCATTTGCTCGTCCGCCAACCCATGCAGTAAAAAAAAAAGATTACGTTTTGACAAAGTTCATTTAGAACATTGTCAATAGTCAGTTAAAAAATACGAGGTTTCAAATTCTATGACATAAATCTTCACAAAATAATCGATACATTTTAATCGTAAATTAAAAATTTACAATCTGCTTAAAACAGCTACAAATCTCTAAATCATGCGACTGTTGGCTTCTTTATTTACTTAAATAGATGCATTCTAATATGGACCTTAGGATATATACAAAACAAACAACATAAGTATCAAAATAGCCCGCACCTATATATAAAAACGAATTCAATAATATATTTCTAAATGAACCAAAATGTTGAGAGCCTCTTCATGAAGAAAGTCGTAAACAATGTAGGAATGCCGTTTAACCGGTTTTGCATTTATTGATTACTCCTTGTAAAAAAAAATACATATTCTCAATATAAAATTCTATAATGTTTTCAAGATAATGTAAATTTAGTCATCTTGATATCAGAACTCGTAACTCGTCTAACTGATGTATTTATGCCGCGTTTTTCGTTCACTTGAATACACATTTTTTTACTAATACTAACAAATAAGCCTGTTTCCGAGGAATATCTACTTTTAATAATAGAAAATGACCACCAAAACGATGGCAATAAAAGCTAATTGAGTGCAAGGCTTCTGTTAAAGGTATAGCGGAATATGTTTAGCGGTAAGGGTAGCGGTTTTAGGGTAACCTGCTACTTTTAAATCACTTGGTCCTGTAAGCTATTAGGTATTTTTTGTGAATTGCGCGTAACCAAACATTTTATTAAGTCACTATATAATATTTATGAAGACTTTTTTTATGAACAGATACTTTTTATGTGATATAAATATGTACTCTTCAATATTAATCAAATGATAAAAAAATGGCCTAGATATCTTTAATTTTATTGATATCGATTTTTTTAGATTAATTACTTTATCTGTTGTTTTTTTTACGACAACTCCAGTTTCTGAAACAGTGGTCAAAGGTATATTAACTAATTTGACTTCAATATGAATGTCCATTGCTCGGTTGTAGCCGATGACATAATAGACGACCAATGATCGTTCTGTATTTTTTCAGATCAGTCATTCTGGCTGCTTATCATTTCGGAAACAAGCAGTCGGAAATCTGATATGACATTAGTTTGAACGCTGCGGAATAAAACCACTTGGATATAGTCTCCAAGAGAACTTACCAAATTAGCGAATGAAGTCGCAAAAAAATTGGCAGGTAAGTTATAGCACAACCCAATTTTTACCTATATATTGACATTGCAAAAAGCGTAAACTAACATATAAAATAGGTGGAAAGATTACACAGGATATTTCAAAAGTAAGACACTGTAATAAATCATAACTTGTAAATGTCCCACAGTTGGGCGAAGGCCTCCTGTCTCCATAAGAAGATAAGTTCCAAACCTTGGACCACCTTTAACCACCAGCTGATCCAAAACAGCAAACATTCATGACATAAAGTTTGAAACTTCAATTGAAAAATATAACGACCAAAAATATTGTTACGTCATGTCAGAAAAAAGTTACTTATATTTTTATTACTCTATTTTAAGCTAATTACTATTACCAAGCGGGACTTCAAAATTTATTTTATTGGCTCGGCCTGTTCGAGAAACTACCCTTCATCAGGAGCATTAACGCGTTAAATTAATAATGGACGTATAAATTTCTCTGCCTTTTTTACTATCTCAAAAAAAAAACACCTGCCTTGTTTCGTTGCAATTAAAATAGATATATATTGACAAAATTTTCTAATTATAATGTAATTTACGTTAAAGTAAGTAAAGTGCTTTACTGTGTGCTTAGTGATTACAACGATCTCATTTCCTATTACAGATATTATGTATTTAGAACTGTGATTACATCCCTTTTCAATGTCTGAGTTTTCAGGTATTTAATTTGTGTATATGTGTCATTTAACGCTCATAAGAAAACCAGCGTGTAACCAGCACCAACCTACATCTGCGCAGCAAGCCTGCCAAGCCTTCTAAAAGAAAAGTAGGACTTTTACAGGCAATATTTTACTTTCATATTGCTCTGATGCAATATGAAAGTAAATTATATTTCAGCATTCAATTGTAAGATATTAAAATATTATGTTTATTATAGTTTAAAAACATTAATAGCATTAAAATTCATAGTCTTATTTTTGCAAAACACATGCTACTTAAATTATAATAAGATTATACGATCTTGCATTTAGATGTCTTGCTTCAACATCCTTCTCAAGATGTTTATCTTTAGCAAGTAAAGTTTTCTTATACTTTCATGTACATAGGCTAAAACTCACAGTATGCTTGCCCATTAACTCTGGCGCATGCTGCGTGACCGAAGGGTTACCTATCCCCTTTGCATTACTATTTACAATTCTAACTTAAGCTCTAATCACATAGCAATAAGGTTCAATTACAATTGGAAAAGGTCATCGTTACGTCATTGAATTGATCATCCCAGATCAGATAATATAACGTAATCCATTTTCAACCTTATTGCAATTAAATTAATGTTCGATTTACAATGTCATTGGTAACAATCATATCTTCAAGTTCTGCATGGCGGATCACGGTATCGTCTAAGGGCATTTTGACCGCAGGTTTATTGTTGAAAATTTTTATTGTTTCTTAGGGTATATAATATGGAGGAAGTGACATGTCGCTGGTTTTGGGAGCGTTATTTTATTACCGCTCCGTTTTTTTTTTTTTTTTGAGTTAACGGCCATCGGAAATGTTAGAATGAGAATTAGGCAGATATCGAATTTCAGTTCGTGCTGTATTACATACTATTTGTGCCTTTATCATATTTCGCGTGAAAGTAAATATCATTAAATAGTATTAAAACATATTTTGTGTTACACAATAAGATTTAGAAACATAGCTGGCAGGAAACGATGTCTTCAATTTCTATTTTATTGAAAAAAGAAAGTGTAATGAAGAATTAATTTCATTGTAAAATCCATTATATTCCATATTCAAATATGATTATAGTTTACATTATAGTGCTTAAATTCATCTGCCGTATTTGGTAAAAGTTATATCAACTAAACCATATTAAATCCTTAAATACAGATTATTACTATTAAAAGCAATTGAAACTATATAGCGGACGCACTTTATACTACAGTAAAAAAGCCTTATAATAATAAGATTCGTTTTAAGCACAGGACAGTAAGCGTGTGCTTAATTTGTCTTGATTTGGATTAATCTCGTTCGCGTTGGTGAAGAGAATTATGGTAAAGAAACCAAATCAAAGTTATCATGAGTATCTAACATACCTTTCCATCAGCGTGGTGCAGGTCTGAACCAAAATAATGCAATTGTCCAGCAGTGTAATTAATACATGCTCTTAATACTAAAAGCTTAATACTATAATATTTCATAATGAACATCGTCGAGGGCACGTCAATCCACGATTTCAACAGGCAAATAAATTTTAGCAAAACTTTCGATCAATTAAATCTCATCATCTATTAGTTTTACCGTTAGGTAATGTATTAGAGCGGTGCAATTTGAGGCCATGCACTAAACGGTTGGGATCGGATGACCTCTAGTTGAGACCTCTCTCTAAGATGCTGCATGCGAATGTGTCAAATACCGGAACTCGGGTTTTTGCGATTTTAAATTTATGCAATATAGCCTTACTTATAAATACGAGTAGTTTACGATTTTATTAAAAAATAACTTTACAATGGATTTATTTTATATAAAATTAGTAGGCGGACGGGTAAATGGACCTCCTGATGTGGTGTGTGTATGCATTTGCGCCGTAAGAAATATTAACCAATCCTTACATCGCCAATGCGCCACCGTTTTCGGGAACTAAGATGTTATGTCATTTGTATTTACACTGGCTTAAACGTCAAACCGAAAAGCAACTAATACTAAGTATTGCTATTTTGCGGTAGAATATCTGATGAGTGAGTGGTACCTAACCAGACGGGCTAGCACAAATTCCTAACACCAAATAAACATTTTTTTTTTATATAGAATAACTAGGCTTACTACAACAAACAGACTCCTTGGTGGAAGAGCTTTGTGCAAGCTCGTTTGGATAGCAGATATTCAACTGCAAAACAGCAGTAATTGGTATTGTTGTGTTCCGGTTTGAAGGGTGAGTGAGCCAGTGTAATTACAGGCACAAGGGACATAACATCTTAGTTCCCAAGGTTGATGGCGCATTGGCGATGTAAGCGATGGTTAACATCTACGCTTCTACCTCACAAACGTTGGCGGCCACATCGATAGCTATGGCTCAAATAAGTCACATTTCCAACATACTTATATATATAATTGTTGTAATTCATTAATCATAAATTAAAGGTCAATTTAAAAAAAGATTTCATTGTAATTTATTATACAAATCAAATAAAATGTATTTGCTTTGATATAATTGAATTTATTATAACAAAAACCTGTAAAATAAATTTAATAAAAAAATCCCGGTTCATTAATTTGGTGTGCATCATGTCGAATGAAATTTGTCTTGGAACGATATCATTTAATGAATGATGAAGAAGAATAAAAGACGACAAAGTTAAGCGAACTACATAAACACTCATGAATAACGGAGAAAATATAGGGGCATTTGTAGACCTGTCTATTAGATTTAGGTGTTATCTGAGATATAGGATTGTAAATACTGTCAACTTCCAAACTCCAGACATATACTTTCTTGACAGAAAAACCAAATCATTTTACAATCTTTATCCATTTACAATAGTTGATTAATGTAAAAACAATTTGCGGAAACCTCATACTAAAAATACATTTCTTATAACATATCTTTTAATGATTTAACTTTAAATAAATGTTATAAATCAAAAAATATGATAACTCAAGCCATAAATATATTTGATTTAATTTAAAAAAACGTGATCTGTTTCTATAATTTAATTGCGTATGTTCTTTATCTCTTTATGTAAATTATTCGCGCATTACAAAATCAGCCATAAGTTTTTGTCGACTTTATCATAACACAGAGCGCAATGTTATGTGAGAGCTGTTTGGTGCCTAATGTGGAATTAAACTCAAGGCGTTCTAACGATTCATTTATGATGCTAATGTGCTTTTATCTATTCTATTATTATTAAAGCTGTCGAGTTTATAGGTTTAAACGTGATCATTGAAATGAAAATTTTCAATAATTTATTAAATATTTGTAATAAATATAATGCTACCATCGGTTCGCAATGTAAATTATATCGAGAATTTTTTTGGTTGTTCTATTCCACTCATTAAATAACATGAGTATTTTAATAAATTATTTCTTTATTTTATTATATAACTTTTTATTGAGAAAGAAGAGAGTACATAATTTATTTATTAATTTTTATTTAATAAAATATTTTTATTTATTAATTGGGAAAGTTAAAAATATCTCCAAGTTTGATTTATTAAATTTTTGAATTTGAATACTGGTGTTATAATTTTATAAACACACAAAAAAACAGCTTGTTTTATATAAAGTTATGCATAAGATAGTCCGTTTATTGAGGAAATATACAGGCTATATAATTTCTCGCTACAACCCTATGGAGCAAAGCAGTAATCATAAATGTTACATATCTGGAAAATTGTAGGTAGGTATTCATCGTGTGTAAAACGTCTGTAAATATATGAAGGATAACATAATCCCAGCTTGCACTGCCTCGTCGGTATTATAAGCTAGCCATTAGTAGCTTATAATACTGGTCCTGGGTTCGAACCCGATAAAAAATATTGGATATTATGAATTGGAGTCTATAAGCCAGAAGTGTGTACGGTATCGTGCCTTGGAAAGCACGTTAAACCGTTGGTCTTGCTGCGTTGGTCCGTATTGGATTTGCTGTCGCATCTGATTATGAATAAACGACGACGATGGAATAAAAAATGTGCCTTTGTTTTCGCACACACTGGTGCACTTGTGGACTGTTTATATTTCATTATTTTTGTGAAAATTGTTTGAAATGTTACGATAATTGTTAAAGATATCGGAAAAAATCATGACGACTGGGAGCTATGTTGGCATGCATCACGTAAGCCAATACTCATATTGTGTTAATACACATTTGATATAAACATTTTATTTGGACCCTTATTTGACCCGTGTGTAGCCGGAACGGTAGTATAAAATAAAGCAACCGTACATTTCTTAGTCAATTAAATTTTGTATGCGTACTGGCCACGATAACACCCATTACTTTTAACAAGAGATTAAAAAAAGCAATAATATTACGTATGATTTATTTGATCATATTATTAATAGAGTTTAATGACGTCTAGACTTGCTTATTAAGTCATAAAAATAATTAGGGACCCTTAGCAAAATAATCATTTTTAATATGGCTGTTTCGATATTTCCTGTTTATCTTAGTAACATTATCATTTGATAATTGAAAACGAATGGATAAATATGGTATAAGATTAAAAGAAAAAAATTTATAGTCAGTGAATGGTACTCTGCTGGGCTAACGCCTCCTCTCCAGAGAAGGTTTAGAGCTTATTCCACCAAGCTGCCCAAATGCGGGATACACATGTGTCAGAACTTAAATGATTTCAGATTGAAGATTTAATAATAGATTTTTCCTTTTACCTAACAATGAGCACACCATTAAGATAATTGTTAATTATTTATATTTTACGGAACCATTAGTATATCTAACGTGAGTCCGACTAACTCCTAGTTATTTATTTTTTACAGAACTTCAACTTGAATTTTTGAATAAAATATATTTTGATGAGAAATATTTGTTCTTAGACACATTATGATTTCCTGATATGAAAATGCAGGTGCAGGTACATGATCTCTTACTTCCCAAGGTTGGTGGCGCATTGGCGATGTAAGCGATAGTTAACATTTCTTACAAAGCCAATGCCTATGGGTGTTGGTGACCAATTACCAGGTCAGGTGGCCCATATGCTCGTCCGCCTACCTATACAATAAAAAAAATATTATTTAACTTATAAATGTTGCATATATACATAACATATATAATATAATAACATAATTTGTTTCTAGTCCAATTCCGACGGCCAATTACTCAGCAGTTGTACGAAGCGGTTTTACTTGGTGGTAAGGCTTTATGCAAGCACGTCTGAGTATGTACCACATATTCAACAAACAGTAATACTAAGTATTCTTAATTAGCTGTTATGTAAATGTTACATTTTACTTTGTAAACTTTTTGTGAAGAAAATAAATAAATATATTATTATTATTATTATTATTATTCTTGTGTTCCAGTTGAAAGGACGAGTGAGCCAGTTGTTACGTCACTTGTGCCTGTAGTTAATAGTTAACATCATAGTTCCCAAGATATGTGGCGTATTGACCATGGTTAATGAAATCTATCGGCTATGGTGAACACTTATCATCGCCCATAGTTATTAGCACATGCCCGTCTGCCTACCAATTTTATAAAAACTTTGATATTAATATAATATCATTAAAAAAAATACAACATCTTATCATGCATTCCAGTAGTTGTGCAAAAAACAAGTATGGCGTTGCGTTGCGTTGCATCAGATAGATTGTCTTCTGTTGCGCAACAATAGCTCACAGGTGGAATGTCCGTTTATAGGTCGTCACGGGTGCATGGACACTATAACTTAAGAAATACTTTGAATTTATTGCCTAGGCCTCGTCTAGGATGAACTAAGTGTTTGATAAGATAAATAATATAATTTAGCTTCTTATTCTTAAAACGCCAACGCAACAAATTAATATATTGTTGCTTTAAAAGTATTTTAGCTATTTTAAAGTTTGAATAAAAAAATACATGAATATTTAAGTTTTGAAAGTAATAAGTATTTGTAATTCATAAACATTATATAGTGATACGATATAAAAATAACTCTAGTAGTATGGCCGAGGAACCTAAAGTTAAGAGGTTGGCGCATGCGCTCACGCTCCGGAACGGCGCACACGTCACGCTCGCGGTACACGCCCGTCGCGTGCGCATGTTAGGGTGCAGTTAGACGTCGCACGAGTACGAACATTTTTTATACTACTCATAACGATAGACATTGGAACTGTAAGAAAAATACACAACCAACACAACGCCATATTTGGGATTCAATATATAGTATGTAATTTGCGCCTGTAATTACACTGACTCACTCATTCTCCGAACGGATTTATTTATTCCATTCTCTTAAAATGGTAACATCCCTATCGCTTAAATTAATGGTAACAAAAATTGTAGACACGCGACATTTTATCGTTTATATCATAGTGAATAATCTGACATACGCTTAATAAACCCATGTGTGTAACTGTCTTTAATTGCTTTTCGGGACGCTATACAGAAAGTAAGGTTTACAATGTAGCATACTTATGTTTCACGGTCCATTTAATATACTAACTTGTGTAATTAAGCAAGTGTTCATGTAAATGTCGGGATAGGTCAAACTCACAACACATATGCATGTATATTATTTGTATTCTTTATTTAAATTATAATAAAAACTTAAGAACACATTGCTTGTTCTTTTTTTTGAATAATTTTCGTTTTTAATTTATAACGGATTTTTTATTGCCTTTAGATTGCAAAGATAAATCATCGATCGGTCAATGGTCACAAAAATAATAATAACCATTAAAATGACAGCTGGTGCGATGTCGCCAACATGAAAATTGTCATGCGATTCACAACCTTAATTAATTTGAAATAAGGACAGGAATAAGCCTTACAATTATAATAGGGTACAACCCACCCCACACCCTATGTATGGTAGTAATTATTCGACAAGTTTTATTGTAATGGGGTCGGTAAAAAAATGTTGCTGGTTACTATTTTATGTTGTACAATTGTTTGAACTCATTCTGAAGTTTTTTGTCTTACAAGTTCACTTCTAACAAGAGTTTTGAACCTCAATTCCTTAAATACTTGACCTCTTTTGTGAACATTCAAATCGGAAATTGATAATACAAATATGAATTTTTAATTCTGTACTTTAGAACCTAGTGTTAAGAGTTCAATGAACTTGAATAATAAGTCAAAAAAACATGATTATGACGTTCTGTAACTAGAAAATTACAATTTTTAATAAATATGTTATTGTATATTTCTTTACAGTTAATAAAAGGCTACAGTAAAGCAATATGTAAGAGCCTTTAAATGTCACAACAGTGAGCTCCTCACTTTTATAACATATTCCATCCCGCAGCTCTCATGCGGGTTGACACGTGGTACATTTTCATACGACACATGCAGGTTTCCAGGAACCATAAACATAAAATGTGGTGCTTACCTGATATAGAACCCGTGATTTGGTACTCATACGTAACAATATAAACTACGATGAACGATTTTGTACGTTACTAATTACTTAATTAAACAATGACAATTGGAGCGTGTTTTTAATTAACTTACAAATTGAAATAATCATCTTAAATCATGATATGTACCGAACCCATTCGGTTTAAATCCAAATATTTTTTCATATTTCGAACGCGATCAGAAAAATAACCGTCCATCATAATGTGATAACTATGACATAATTACGCCGTTACTTTGGTCTAATCGAAAGACAGTTCGTGGTTCTTTCAAGTAAGTAATACCACACCATTTCGGCAGGTTCAACAACCTATCAGGCCAGCACGGCACAATAAATGGAATCGTATATCGCGGCACCCACCGGAACGGACAAACCGCGGTCACCGCATCTAGTTTACTTTACCGTGACCCTCTTCCTTTCAGAATCTTGTACATGTTAACTAAGCTGACTTTGATATATGAAATATTGATTTCTAATGCTGACGAATTTTAAAGTAATTTTAGTCCATAATTAAATCTAGGTATATAAATATACTCTATAACTATGCTCTTCTAAACGCTAATAGGTAATTTATATTTTACATGCATATACTACTAGTCGTCTATATATATATACTGTCTCGCTGGTCTAGTGGCTAGATATAAGACCGCAGACCCGGTGGTCCTGGGTTCAATTCCCAGGTCGGGCCAATAAATAGTTATTGGGTTTTTCTTTCAGAAAATTCTCAGTAGCAGCTTGAAGTCGGTAAGTTGGGAGTGTGTACACTCCCGTGCCTCGGAAAGCACGTTAAGCCGTTGGTCCTGCGCCTGAACTCTTTCCGGTCGTGTCGGATTGCCGTCCCATCAGATTATGAGAGCTAGGGAAGAGAGAGTGCACCTGTGCTTGCGCACACACTTGTGCACTTTAATATCTCCTGAGCAGCTGGCTAATCTCTCTTGAGATTGGCCCCCATGGCCGAAATCGGTCTGGAGGACATTACATATATATATTAGTATATATATATATATATACACCTTACCCTTATGTATATATAGTTTGCAATATTTCAACTATTTGTTTTTGTCTTTTATTATTTTTGCTTCTAATAAATATAATAAGCGCGTATTGTTATTTAATTTCTGTTAATTAAATAAAAAACCGGTCTGTTGTTGTGTTAAGTTTAAAAAGAAATAATGTTTAACAAAAACAATATAATGCTACTGCCAAACATGCGTTACGATGACCCTTTGAATTAATTTATAGACAACTTGTTTGTGTTTGCGGCTTTACCCACGTGTGTGGGAGTGACGTGTACCCTATATCATTTTCTGTACATCTGACAACAGGAACGCAAAAGTTCATGATAATCGGTTGAATAAGTACCACGTGAAAGCGCAATAAACAACCAAACACATTGCCGCATTTATAATAATATTATTTAAGAATTTTACAGTAACTACGCAGTGGATTACGTTTGTGTAATAAATCCTCACGAAACCCTTTCAAATATTCGTTTTTACAATATTATAATATAATAATAATAATAATTTATTTATAATTTCAATAAATGTGTATAACTATTAACAATTTTATCTGTAATTTAAGAAAAACATTGTATTATTGCTTATATAAAATTATTGTAACAAAATATATATCAATAGGCTAAACTTAACATTCAAATAATACCATATTATTTTTTAATCCTATATTACTTACTAAAGCATTTAAGTAGCATTTACTAAAAATTTTAGTTTTGCTTTTAATTTATTTGGTGACTGGAACTCACTATAATTCATGGGTTATTTAAATAACCTGTGTTAAGGATAACATATTAGATATACCCTATATCTATTTTCCCCATCATAAAATGTTTTACTTGATCTGAGAATTTATACAACTAGAAGTCAAAAACGCCCCAGCGGTTCTATTAGTAGCTCATAATTATGATGCCCAGAGCTAATGGGTCACCACAGTTATGGGCTATCATATTGACCCGTATTCTACTGAATATCGGGAGAGAGATATTTTAGTATATAAGTTGGTAGAGCCTTGTGCAAGCTCCTCTGGGTAGGTACCCCCCACTTATCAGATATTCTACCGCAAAACAGTAGTACTTGGTATTGTTGTGATCCAGTTTGAATGGTGATTGAGCCAGAGTAATTACAGGCACAAGGGACATAACATTTTAATTCCCAACGTTGGTGGCGCATTGGCGATTTACGCATTGGTTAATATCTCTTACAATGCCAATGTCTATGGGCATTGGTGACTAGTTACCATCAGGTCTATATGTTCGTCCGCCTATCCTTGTAATAAAAAATATATACTTTAATAAGGGTGAAATCTATCAAGGAATTGTCGCGCAATGTCTTCATTGGTATACAATTCTAATATTATTATTTATTCTAATAATAAGCAATAATATTATTAAAAATAAGAAGAAAAGTTTTTCGAGAAATAAGCGAATTTCCCGTCAAAGCATTTATGCTACCAAGCACACATATGTATAGACATATATAATGTACTCAGTCGAACACACGAACCTTCACCGAAGGTTATAGGAACAGATCTGGACAAGCACAAACTTATCTTGGGATTGATTTGTGTTTATAATACATCTCGCGACCGCGAACCGTTTGAAGAAATCTGCATGTTTCGTGTGTTATATTGTGCCAATTGTGTAATAATCCCCTGGAGGAACGAGATAGCATGAGTTTCACTCCTTAAGAGGACAAAAGACTTAATGCTCACACACACAGGACCTGGACAGGACCTTTACAAGCTACTTTTTAGAATAAACCTACTAATGTATTTTTTTTAATTTTTACATAAAGCATTTAAAAATAATTTTACATTGTTCTGTGGGTTAATATTTTTGTTTTTATACAATAGAGAGATGGGATAGGCAGATATGTCACCTGATCTCTCGATGTAAATGGCCCATAGACATTTTAATATCCATAGTAATGAGAAGTATTAACTATTCCTTACATCGGCAATGAGCCACCACACCAACCTTGCGAACTAAGATGAAATATCTCTTATGCCTCAAAGTCAAAGTATTTCTGCTTGTCGGTTGAAAATTTGATGTATATAATGAATGGTATACCCAACAACACAAAGCCCTACCACCAAGTAATTGCAATAATGAATTAAATTATTAAAATTAAAAGCTATATAATAAAACGATATTTGATAAAACTTCGATAAAAGTTAGCATGAATACATAAGTCCGAAAAACATACTAAGTAATATATAATTAAAATAATATTTACGATGCTATAAAAATATTTGACCTACCATAACATGTTTTCTATTAAACGAAAATGAACCAAACACATATTAAACTATAACGCTTAAAATAATAATAATAATTTCGTTAACGTCATTTTTTTTTTAATAAAAAAGTATTTCTTTCACAATTTAATAGAATATCCCAAAAAGGACATGAAATTCATGCTTGTTGCGTCAATAGTCTAAATTTAAATCTAAATAGTAAATATTATATAGTAAAACCTCCGAAACGCGCATCTTTTTAATTTTTATTTTTATTTTTTAGTATTTCAGTTAGACATTACGAAGATACGTCTCCTCGTTTATTGGGTCCATTGATTTCGTTGATTTTATAATCATTATCCTTCTTATTAAATAATCTTTAGACTATCGTTTTTACTTGGTCATGGCATTAAATTAATAAATCCCGTCTTGGAATGTACTGTCTCATCTCCTCCTATGATTAGCTATTACTTTTTTATGGTTCCACGAGAACTCCCCCGAGTTAGACCTTAAAATCGGACTCGATAAAACCACACCAAGTCGACTCTCCTTTGACTGCTAGTTACCATACCGAACGCAGCCTTTCCTCCTCTTTCAGAAAATACGCTCGAATCCACGCCTTAAAGCGTTTAATATTTCCTTGAAGTCATTAACTGATGGTTTTTTTTTTCATGTTACTTACCATTGGTGAAAAAAACTGATACTACGCTACTAAATCAACTTGCTTTAGCAAGTTGTTTGTTTTAACACAAAGAAAAAATTTGACTTCGAAAACAAAATTTCATTGTAATATAATTTAACTGTAAATTTTCAATAAAAATACTTTTTACGTCAGCATTAAATATGAAATTTACACATGTTGGAAAAAACAGCAGAAAAATATTTAGTTGGCTATTAAGGTTTTTTATAAACTATTAAGTTACAGTAGTCATAGCCTTAAAAAGAAAAAAAATATACTGAAACCTTACCTACAACACAGGGTGTGATAAAAATTCAATCAAGTAGAAGTGAATTCCAGACATAGCTTGAGTTGTGAGGTGATGACAGTAGTGCGCCCGCGCAGATGGCACGTACAATTTTCTCGTCAATTTGACGCGTTTTCTGATTACCCGTAACAATAGTTGACGTTTGAAAGTGTAACTGTACTGCAAAGCGGTTAGAGAAAATTGGATGTTGGCTTGTTTGTTGGAATGCTTTCATTTGTAACGAAGCAAATTACGGAGTGCAATACGCTAGTAAACAAAATAATTGAAATCCAGCACTTTCTTTATCTTATTTTATATATATATTTAAGTTTATATAATCACTAATGTTGTGCAATGTATGTGCCTCGCTAATTACATAACTATCATATACAATAAATATATAAATGTCGTACTTAAATTTACGATTTTCAAACATTGATTGATTGAAAATTAAGAACTTTTATCACACAATGAATTCATAAAAAGTAAAAGTAAAGAAAAACAGCCTGAAAATATCCCATCTGGGCTGACCTCTTCTCCCTTCGAGAAGTAGGTTTTAGGGCTTATTCCACCGCTGCTCCAACGCTTATTGGTGGTTACACATGTGGCAGAATTACAATGCATTTCCTCACGATGTTTTCCTTCACCGCCGAGCATGTCATTATAAATACAAATTAGGACGTGAAAACTCAGTGGTGCTTACCTGGGTTTGAACCCGCTATCTTCAGATAAGATTCACGAGTTAACCACTGGGTCATCACGGCTCATAAAATTATTAAAAAAAAATAACACTTGAAAATTATTAAAACACAAATCAAAGTCATAAAATGTTAATATGACATTAATTTTTATATAGTGAATAAATATGTTAATAATATTGTAAATAAAAAGTTACTTTCACAAGTGCCATTTAATATACTGTCCTGCCTTGTGCTTGGCGTGCTAACGGCCGTCGCGGTCTGCTTGTTGCGCGCGCGCAGCGCTTTCGTAAGCTGATCCTGAAGATAACAGTCGTCTACCGACGTGTTATAAGTGTGATGTTTTCCACTAGTGTCAAGAAAGTATTATAATGGCACAAATACTATTCATATTTTTCGATAATTAATGTTAGTCAGTCAATCGTTGCTGATTTATTATGATATTAATCGTATTGTAGAAATATAATAACAAAAGAATATTAAATTGTGTAGATAATAAATTACTCCATATTAAAACTCGTATACTCAAATTAATATTAATATTTCTTTTTTTTTTAAATTATATTCATGAAGTTGTTAGACATTTAATGCCATATTTTAAATTTCGAAACTATGCGCGATAGTGACTACTCATCATCGAGTGAACCTTGCGCGTCCGCCTAAATATCTTACTAAAAATACATAATTATAGCCATTATTGTATTCATGCTATTTATTTATTCATTTAGGGACGTGTGCAAATACGTAACATCCCAGTATTTATCACGGGGTGTTATATTTAATAAATAGATAACATTAACACTATATAGAACAGCTGCGAGACTAAAAACGAAGACGAAAATTCCAATTAACGACGGAACCAATCGATATGCCCAGTCAAAAATCATACATCTGCTTCAACCCTTTAAAAGGGATACTTCCGAAAACACTGCGCTAATAATAATCCAATTAAGGATGGACATGCTCCAACACACGAACAATGAGAATTAAAGACTTTTTATTTTAATGTTATTATACACACAAAGATGTGACAGAACTAGAAATGATAACATTTATCATCGGTTGTAGCTGAGGTGTTATGTAAATTGAAAATAATTTATGATTACACTTTCATGTATAGTAAAGTTTTATGACACCTCGTGAATTTATATAGGTGTAAAACTATGTACATTTATTCAAAGCATATTTTATATTGCTTATTTTGTATGTGATAAGATAAGAAAAGTGAGGAATAAGTAACTAAGTTACAATAAGTCCTAATTTCGGTCGCAGTGGCCAACTGTGTAGATTATTACCTTTATTTATAATGATTTGTTAATATTTGATATTTATTTGTTAATATTTGATACTATGTACTTTTTGTTTAAATTGAAAATACGAATAAATAAATACATATATAGAGCACAAGTGTCTCATAATCTGATGGAAAGGAAACGGACTTTACATGATTTATAATGCAGCACCACCATTTCCGCCAATTTAATTAATCTAAATACTGTGTAATTCTTGACAGAAAAACTCAATAACTTTTTTATTGGTTCGATTCGCCGGATTTGAACCTCGAGGACCTCCGAATATGCTATCTCTTAATAAGTTTCATTAAAATGGACTTTATATTCCCAACGAAACCAAAAACGCCAAACAAAAAATTTTATTACGTAACCAATTATACCATTAAAGTAATGCTGGGAAGTCACCCAACTGATACTAAAATGATCAGACTCATAAAAATACATATTGACTTACTTATCAACTCACAGCTTAAACTTTATGATACGGAGACCTTAGATCTCTAATTTCGTAATTAAAAGTCGATTAATTAAGAAAGGATTTTGCGAAATTTTGTTTGTGTTGTTTTTGGTCTACTTCATTCTTAAATGTCATCCGATAGACTAGTTCAAAGTCACATTATTTAGTAATATGATAAATATTTATTTATTTTTACTTGCAATCAACAGCGTTTTAAACAATAATTGTACAGTTATTACTTATTAATAAATAGATAAGGCCACATAAGATTACAATTTTATAATACAGTTATAAAAAAGGAACATTATTGCTTTATATTAATGCAAGAAAATCGTATACGTGCGTGTACCCGCTGTATATAATGATATATAATTTAAAAAAAATATTATATTTGTTTTTTATAACTCTAACTTTTTTTAACTTTACGCGGGAAAAGCCGTGTTAGTTTGTACATATGTTAGTGAGAGTGCAGTTGTATTTGCGCACATGCTCGTTCGCATAATAGCCTGCGCAGTTGGTTTCTCAAGGGAGTCTTATGAGAAAGGCCGCCGTGGCCGAAATCGGTTAGGAGAACATTATCACAATTATTTAAGTATATAATAAAGTAATAATAAATATCAATTTCACAAACAATTTATAAATTTTAATTTCCAAACATATATTTTTTAAATATTTAACAAATGCGAATAAATTAATGTGAGAATTTGAACTTTAATTGAGGTTATGACGACCATTTAAATTGGATCACCATTGGAGGTCAAGGTGAAATAGATATATATATATATATATGTTAAAGTGATTCTTATTAATCAGAAACCCATATTTATAATTATTGTTTACCTATGTTTTAGGCGGTAGGTTAATTATAAATAAAATATTAAAATGTACGTGTATTACCAGAAACATTTAAGTGAATTTTAATATGCATTCGGACGTGGAAGTTTGCATGCTTGCATTTGCGATGCACGAATAATTACATGACGACATGATAATTTGACTGATTTTTATCAAATTTTTGGAAAATATTTAAAACTAGTTTTCACTCCCCTGTCAGGGTTGGAGGGCAGGTGCTATGTATAAAAAGTAATATCCTTTCTTAAAGGAGGCTTAAGTTAGCTTCATACAAGATTTCATCAAAATCGATGCAGTGGATTAGCCGTGGAAACGTAGCAGACGGATAGTATAGATACTTTAAGCACTTGCCTGCAGGATATTTGACATGTACATAAGTGATTTTAGTGAAGATACATGACAGCGTCTTCTAATAATATTCAAGACAGAGATAATTCTGCGTAAGGATATAAAGAGACGAACAACCCCTCAAAAATTTCTTCCAAAATATTTTTTAACGTTTTTGGATTAATTTTGTAACTGCTTCCAATTTCAAATTCCTTAACGATTTATATTTTTTTTAGTATTTAACTGATTAAGTTTGTTCGTAGGATGGTTTAATTTAGACATAAATTTGTACAAATAAATATAATTGGAATGTCTATCTGTGTCTATTTAAAAAAAACTTCCCTTTTAATATGACTATTTGCAAGTTATGATAACCAAAACAACTACAATTTTTATTTTTATCTTTTTGTCCGTTTGTCCGTGTTATATTCTAAATTTAGTTATAGTAAGTATGCCTAGCTACCGTTTAATCTTTATTTTATCAAAATCGGTCTAGTCCATCAACAGTTATAACTTAAAGCTTTTATATATTTTTCGCTATTTTATATATTTAATATTATAATTAAAGTCGCGTGTCTCTAGCTTGGCAATAATTTAAGGCTTGTAATGGCGAATAATATATAAACCATAATCAAATACTATAATTAATGTATAAAAAATATTGTTAGCTCTTCTAGCAAATCATAAGGTAATGACACACGAGGGTGGATCGGAAGTACACGTGCTGAGCCACACGTGCGACTAACCCTTCTATTAAGAATCTGGTACACGTTAACTATGGTTAACTTACTAATAAATTATAACTTACTACTCATTTATAATTACATAAGAACTGAGACCGAGGCAAGCAATTAAAGATAATAATAAGAAACGAAATATGTTATTTACATATCTGTTTACCATTTCAATGTATTATGTAGATTTTTACATTCTTATAGTCGTATTTTATACATCGATTATTAAATTTATATGTTATATAATATTTACAATAATATATAATATTTATAAAACAGCAAAAAAGAATGAATGAACTGAAGGCCAATTCTACTAACATAATTAAAACATTATCGGAGTCGAATCGAAACATAATTGTTGACGTTTAGCATTTTCCCTATTCTACTAAAACAACGGTCTAGTTGCAATTCGTCTTTGATGGAACGTCAAAAGTTAACAATAAAGTTTGACTTTGACATGGTTTTTTGGCTTTTTTATATAGGAACATTATACCGATTCAGTTAAATGGGGAAATGTCGAAGCTGAATCAGAATCGAATCTAGAACGTTAATAAACGTTTTACATTAGTGGAATTGGTCTCCTCTATGATGAATGAAATGTGTTAGAGAGTAACTAACAGTACGAAGGAAGAAAAATTTAAAACAGCGCTATTATTAAATAAATACAGTAAATGAAATATAGATATCATAATTATTTTAATTATCCGCTTATAATGATTAATTTAAAAAAAAAAAACATAAATTTTATCAAATTAAAATTTAAAACTCGAATCCAATCCTCCCCAGCATGTATACTTAAAGGTCAAACAAAAATCAGCTACTGATTGTGTCATATCAATACCTAACAAAGTTTTGCAAAACATCCAGAAGTGTTTATTTTTCAAATTCAGCGGTTTCGCAGCGAAAGCGTAACAATTAGACTGACCTACTACAAATATACATACTACACATTTATAACATTGCAATAGATAAATACGCCATTGTAACTCTTAAACCAACTATTGAAACTTAATTGTTTTTTTTTTTATAGTATATGTGTCGGAAGAGCATATAGGCTACCTGATGGTAATTGGTCACCAACGCCAATAGACGTTGGCATTGTAAGAAATGTTAACCATCGCTTACATTTCCAACGTGCCACCAACCTTGGGAACTAAGATGTTATGTTCCTCGTGCCTGTAATTTAAAGACTTAAGATCTAAAGACTTTGTTTAGATTAAAAACAGACTTTCAGTTAAAATCCATTTGTTCCTATTGGTCTTTCTCGGTTTAAATATTATTAAGATATAATATCTCAAATAAAATAACTTCAGCAACATTTGTTTAAATTATTCAAGTGTAGATATTCAAATGAATTTAAATATATACTCATTATTTATTTCAGTATAATCTATCTCTATTTTTTCTCATTTATGATAATTTTCATTTAGCGATATATTTGAATTAGGGATGAAACACATCAGCGCGACCAAGCGAAGCCAAAACGATCGCGATGCTTTGTCATTTGTTAAGCTACACCCACATAGATGTTAATGTATACGAATACAAGCATCTAATAGTGAGAACACCAACGTTTTGTATTTCATTTTATTAGTATTAGGAAAAATTAAGAGCCTCAAGAAAATATCAACTGTCACAGTTTAAAAATATTTGTTCCAAAAATTTTGTATGAAAAACACATATTCTGAAATTAACTAACATTTGTTTTAAATAATTAAAAACAAATATTATTGAACCGTTTGTCTTATTTCAAATAGGTAACACAATCACTTGAACAAGTATAATTATCAACTAAAAATAGCCAAGTGTCGTAAGTCTTGTTAACCACTTGTTAGAACAACTCTTATTGTTCTATATTAGTCAATACAGTTATCATACAATCCTTAAAATATCGTTAGATGAAAAACTAATAACTTTTACTGGCTTATCTGTTACAAATCTCCATGTGTGACCGCAGCATTAGACATGCTGCTAACGCGTTCACTTCGCTTGGTCGCACAAGTGTATTCGATCCTTTACACACTAAACCGATACGCATCTACCGTCAAAATGTTTTGCTACAACAAGCATTATCTACAATCTACTGCATGCCTTGTTAATGGCGGAAATCGCCAATTGCTTTAAACAATGCTCCTCAAACTACTATGATGCTTGTACGACGCAAATGTTTTATCAAATGTTTGATACCGATTTATTTTAAGAGTTTAAGTTGTATATTGGAATTCAAGTATTTTTTGTATATGTGTGATGTACAATGGTATTGGTAAATAAGTACATAAATGTATCAAAGGAATTAAATGAATCAATAAACAGGAAACGAGTATTAAATTCTAAATATATTTTGACTTATTTATAATTAAATAATATGCGTAATGCACGAAATACATTTTATACACAGATAATAAAATGCATTAAAACTGAGTTAAAAAAAAAGTTATAATATTTCATGGTGAAGTTTTAACTGTTCGGAATATAAGGTACCACCGAGAAAAACCTTTTTTAATTCAAACTACATGTATTAATCATATACAATTTGTATAATATGTGGGATACATAAAAACCAATAAATATTTACTCCACGCATTATTATCTTTTATATAATCTTATATGAAATAATATATATTATTTGATGTTTTTATTACGTATATTAATTACTTTTGTATGGAAAATAATATTGTCTTCTTTTTAAATTTATTAATTAATAAAGATTTTTTATTTTACATACGTAAACGTATCAAAACATTTTCCTCGTCCAAATCCATAGGATAAAAATTTTAGTTGGATAAAATAACTTAATTTTAGCCTCTTATAGCGCCTGTTGTAGATTAGGGAGGGGTCGGCATTCAACAATAGCTCATAAACGACCTGTCACTCAAAACCACTTACATTCCCCATTGATTTGCAAATTATCAGAAAGTTTTGCATCCACTAAACGTGTTGGAGTGGAGATAACCAGATAACAAGAGGGCCACTTGACTGTCCGTCTGTCCTGCCCCTAAACATGTAGTTCGACACGTGCGAATGCTCTTGTAATGGGGTAATTGTTTCCGTTAAAAGTTATTGAATATTATTAAGAGTCTGAAGTAGATGGGCACTTGTCAGCCATTTTTGAAAAATGTTTTTGATATCTGGTATAACATATTAGATACCATCATTTTACACAGCTCAACAAGAATAAACAAGTATTCTTGGTTTAGTAATAGATTATGGAATAAAATAAAGTATAGTTTAAGTTGTAAAACTTAAAAAACATCTCCTCTTCTCAATTCAACTTCAACAATTTCAGTCATTTCACGGATATCCTGTTCAAAAGACTTTACCAGTTTAGTTTTTTCTTTGTTATAATTAGCACATTCGTATTATTTTCACTAATTACTTAAATAATAATTACATAAAACTAAACAAAAATATTTGATGAAAGTTAAAAAGAAATGTTAAAAAAGTATGTACCACCCACTCATCAGATATTCTACCGCAAAACAGCAGTAGTTGGTATTGTTGTGTTCCGGTTTGAAGGGTGAGTGAGCCAGTGTAATTACAGGCACAAGGGACATAATATCTTAGTTCCCAAGGTTGTTGACGCATTGGCGATGTAAACAATTTTTAGCATTTCTTACACTGCTAACGTCTAAGGGCGTTGATGGCCATATGCGTGTACGCCTAATTATCCTATAAAAAATATATATATATATGACCAGACCAGACCATGAAATTGACGTTGGGGTTTTGCTTGAACTCTTTCCGGTCCTATCGGATTTATTGGACTTAATTTTAATCATAGCTATATATCCGTATAGCTAAATATACCTTATATTATTATTTTGATTACATCTCATTCAACGAATTTGTACATATGTCGCTGGCCGCATCGTATTTGTTTAAAACCAACAGTTTCCTTAAGTTAATATCTGCGGTCAATGTTATTATACTTTACTAAAACGAATTTTGGACTAAGACTAATCGATAAACTATAGATAACGTATGGTATAAACGCTTATAATGACGTCTATCCTCTTTTTATTTTAGGTTTTTGCTACTAAAAAAACAAAAAAAAAACTTCTTTAAACTGTTTGAGTCTAATGAACGTGCTCATTTTTTTTTTGAAAAACATTTTTTTGTCAATGAAAAATATGGGGCTCATCATATTTATAATTCAACTTAAATAAAAAAATCAAATCGGCTTAAGAGTTTTCAAGTAATAAGTAAATATAATAATATCCTGGGACATTATTCACACACGGCCATCTGATCACAAACTAAGCAGAGCTTGTACTATGAAAACCAGACAACTGATATCCTACATATACTACTTTTCATTTGTAAATACATAATTATATAGATAATTACACCCAGACTCAGGACAAACAGACGTGTTCATGCACACGTATGTCTGTCTGGGTGGGAATCGAACCCACGACCTGCGGCGCGAAATGCACGTATCTACCAATCACGCCAACCGGCTCGTCATACATAATTTAACGTCCTCCTTTATTTGAAGTCGGTTAATGAATTAAGGAAATGTATCAATAACATAATAATAAATAATAAACAATTGAATGTTTGCTTATCCGCAGAGAAAACTACTAAACAATAGACATAAATCAAACACATAACACATTTATTGCTAACACGGGTATGTCATTGCATTGTTACCGAGTGCGATCATTCTTGTGGTTGCAATAAAATGGCGCCATAATTCTCACATATTCAATTACATAGTATTTAATTGATTATTACATGTCTCGTTTGTGGCATGTATATGCGTTTATGGGCAAGCTGAGGTCACTTCGTAATTATTGAAAGTTTACATAGAGTCAACTCTTCAAATGTCTTACGAATGAGACTTACATAACAGATATAGCTAATACTTTACTTATGACAATATGTTTTCGCAGAAACTAATGACGTCATTATAATTACGTGGTGTTATATTTACCTAAATATTATGTTATTTAATACGTTACAAGTTCGGTCTCGGTAATCATACCAAATATAAAGTTAATAAACTTTTATTTTGGGACGTAAATCGAAATTACGTTTCAATTAATAAAATATTTATTATGTTACAAATAAATATAATAATTATATCTTAGATAGCGCTATATACCAAGTCTGTACAATATTAAGAAATAAAAATGAATAATAATTTTCCGTTGCAAAAATGTATATAAAATAATATAATAATGACAATAATAACATAACGATTGCTAACGCAATATCAAATCTGCCTACGGATGCGTCACACCGTGGGACCGGCGTAGGCGCACGCCGTAAGTTACCGACGGAGTCGAGTGACCTTGTAGAATAGGCTTCACGATCATTAGCCGTAATGACTGCACATTGACAGTTCGCAGGGCCAAGTTGACTTGAAGATGTGCTATTATTTATTTAGACGCGAAGGTTATATGTAATGTGTTGACTTTTTTTTTTGGTAATTATAATAAGTTCAGATGAGATTCCGTAATCGTTTCGTGACTACACACAGTATGTTGCAAAGATTGAAAAAAATAATTATTATACTATTTGAGTGAAATTACTAGTTTTCGTTCTACTCGACTACGATTACATATCGTCAAAATTATCTATTGATTAAGTTTTTTTGACATTTTATTATACTTCCGTGACCTTAAAACCTTTGTTATGAAATGACGATCATGACGTCGGCAAATTTCGATTAATCATCGTTTAATCTGCATTTGCCAATTTAATCTATCAAAATATATGCAATGTCATGTCATGTATATACTATGTCATGTCATGTATATACAATGTCTTCTCATGTATATACAATGTCATGTCATTTTTAACTCAATCTAACCGCAATTAAACAAATTTGATATTTGATGGCACTTTGAAAGTTCATCGCTACACTCAGTCGAACAATGGTAAATAAAGCACAGCTTTAAAAAGTAAATTCTAATCAGATATTGTATAATTATTTCTTTATTTACCGTTAGACAACATTAAGGAAAGTCACTAAAAGCTACAGCGAAACATCATACTGTTCAAAATACATATAATATTTTATAATAGAGCTTCCCAGTGCCAATCGCGACCACGTTTGTAGCTATATATATTAAAATACTTGATTTTTTAGTCATAACAGAATAAGTCTTGGTGTGTTTGACTATGTGACCGTATTGATTTGAATAAGCCTAAGATTAGGAGGCATGCCCTTGTAATCAACATTTTACACAATATAGAGCAATAAATTTATAAGGCCACAAGCGCCGAGGTCGTGACTTAAAGCCATGGCAACAAAATGGTTTTTCTATCGATAAATTCACACACAGACCCTGAAATTGACGTTGGGACTTCGCTTGAACTCTTTCCAGTCCCATCGGATTATAAGAAAGAGATAATAGAGAATGCACTTTTGTTTGCGCACACGCATGTATCATAAGGCTAGTCGCCCTTGAAAATGGTTACCATGGTAACCATGGCTGAAATTAGTCAGGATGAAAATCTTACCAATTTCCATACTTCTTCATTTATTCTGAAAGTAATAATAATAATATAATAATAATAGATTTGTTTCAAGAATTTACATCTCATATAATTTTGTTAGTACAATGTAAGACTTATGCTAACAGTTAGTAAACTTAAAGACTAGAAAACTTAATATTTTATATTACTGCAGGGAGCATGCAATCCACTGCAGTGCGATACATAGGGACAGTCTGGTCTGCCTACTATCATCTTCAGGATGATGTTGGGGCTGGCACGTACAGCTGCTTGGGCTAGGTGGGCTCCCCGTATCCGGGAACCTCCCTAGAAATGGAGGCCCGCAGAGGCGGGCCGACCGTCGGGGCGTCTCGGTAGCATGCGCAAGCGATCCCGTGGCGCCCTCCGACCAGACGGAGAGGATACCGCTGGTTTTTTAGTGGGTATTCCGGCGCCTTCAGTGCCGGCGAGCCCCACATACCCCCCCCCCCACTTCATGTGGGGGAAACGCGTAAAGCGTTTTTCCAGCGTACAGGCCGCAGAAGAGACGCAGCTCGCAATCGCATTGTGGCCCAAAGCAATGAACACGAGACTCTGCGAACATGCCAGGTGCACTGCAAAATCGTGGCAGCCCCATATGTGTAACGAACACTTAATTAAATTTTCGCTATTTTAAAATACTTTTTTATTTTAGATGTGTTTTTTTATACCTATAATTTTACGCTCTTAATGTACCAGTATAATTTTCTACCCAGAGGTCGTGTTATCAATGTCAATCCATAGAACAATGGGACGTGCTCAAGAATTACCAAGCTCAATAGAGTTGTACTAACCTTGCGATATTTTACGATCATTAAACATAATGACGACTGCAGATTGACTTGCAGTTAGAACTAGCAATAGAATTATTTTATCTATTTATTTTATTTATAAAACAAACAAGGCTAGTATTCAATATTATATGGTTGATCCAATCTTAACAGAAATGTATGCAAATAATATTTATGGTAAATTTATAAATACGTTTTTCGGTAACTTAGGTGTGTACTTATTTTTAAGAAGAAAATAATATTTCATTATTCTTATAACGATCTAACAGGTATCTTCAAATTTATGATTCATAATAAAAATCTCATTATAAAACATTGCCCCATTTGGAATTCTACGCATATTCTCTTAACTCTAATCATACATCATAAGAAAGGATGTTTGAGTTCGAATAAAAAAAAACACAAATTAAGCTGCTGGCAACGTTTAATATTATTCTTTAAAACCAATCTTGAGTCAATTCGTATGACAATTGATATAATTGATTCAGCTTCAAGAAACATTTATTTTCCCGGCGCTGAAAATTACGTCTCTTAACAGTCTTTCTTGAGATGTGAACTTCGAAGGATAACCTATATATGTAGATTAACAAAACCATTTATTTTTTTCACAATACATTATATCATATTATGTTAATACATGTGTATAGTGGGAACGAATAAAGTTAGTTCCACCTATGAGCTAAGAACTAGTCATAATTTCCATAAGACGAAATGACATCATCATAACTTACAATTACACATCCTATTGAACACAGTAGTTATTATAAATTCGTTGAACATTGGTTCTGATTCTGCTGTTAACAATCTATATTTAAAATCTACTACATCATTTTTCTGTGTATGGCAATTATGTACAGGTGAGCCAGGAGGCCATTAGAACATATTTTTCTCGGTAGCTGGTTGAGGGAATAGAATGTGCACTTGTGTTTAGTTTCCCTTTAAATGGCCGTGGAAAGTCAGGAGAACACCATCATGAAGCTAACTGTTAAGTTGCACAATCATTCATGTTTGTTGATACCACCCTTCTCAACTGCATTGGGTACCATAGAAATAAATCTTTTCATAAGCCTCAAAACGACCAGAGTCGAATGCAAATTGAAGTTAAAACTTCGCAGTTTCATAAACTTTGTTAAAGGATAATTATAGACTTGAAGATTACTAATACTCAAGTACTTAATTATGCAACATTATGACATAGGCGTAAGTGATCGTTTAAGTTAACGTCCAATTAATTTTATGAATAAATTTTTAATGCGCAATCTTCGTAATTCGATTCACCTATTAGCTTCCTTACCTCACTATGTGCACATCTTATATTTCGTTAACATCACAATATTCGAATGAAAGAAATACATTTCTGAAATTTAATTAAATTTTTGACGTAATTATAGACAAAGTTTTTTTTTCTGACGAATGAAGTTTTCCTCACGTCATTTTTTCAATATTTTTTTTCTTACGAAATTAATTGTTATTCTAGACTATATATTATGTACGTAGTAGATATCATAAAGAGTTACAGTCAAATTGACATGTTTTTACATATAATTAATAAAAATCGCATGTTTTTTATCTTTATAACTGAACTTCCAATAGACAAAACTGTATTTCCATAAATCGTTTAAAGTTTATTATTGCGTATAATATCATAAATAAACATAAAAAATTATAAAGAGCAATTTAGCAACATTAGATACGACAAGTAATCATTCTTTGCTATTGCAATAAACTGTATCATTTTATAAAATATTAACTCTAATGACATTTTCACTAAATAACCTATAACTTCTTATAAATCTTTAATTTGTCAAATTTGAAAATATATAACATATTTTTTAATAAAAAACATTACCAAATAAGGTACGATTTAATTAAATTAGCATTTTAATATATTTTTTCACACTCCAATTACGCAATTAATTGTAATAAAACCATCTAATGATAGTTAATTGTAGGATACCCCTTATTAAGTCCAAGGATCAGCCTGACATGAGTGTTTGCGACGTCTTCTTAGGCTGTAAATGGTAAATTTGCATACGCTAAGCAAGGTGAGCGAGCCTTATGTTTACCTTAAATTATTTGGTTGATATATTTAAATACATACGTTGTTATACGACGTGAAATCATTAACTAGATAACTAAATTAATGTGCTTATTTATTTTTACTTTTATTAAAATAATTATGACAGAATAAAAATCAATTGATTCTTCTTTATAGAGGCAAAATTTCAACGATTATGACGTATCTTCAAATACATCGTACAACAATGCGAAAATTACTTTCAATATACAGAAATAGGGTATCTTTTTAAATTAAAATCTAAAATCCATAAATTAAACGAAACATTGTATTTAACACGCAAATAAAATACTTTCAACGATAGTAAGTAACCTTTAAATATGTTCCGATAAAATCAACATTGTAGCAGAACGGACAAATAATTTGATAAATAATTAGCTTTTGTAATTATTATATCTGTTACTTAACTTCAATTAATTTCAAAAGGCTTTGCTATTGAGCCTTTTTTTGTTGCAGCTATATAATAAAAACGGGAACAATTAATGTAGCTACATTGTAAGCATTCATTAAAAATATCATTACATCAATATATCTGATGCAGCAGCGATTCTTGGGAGGCATTCCTGCTCAAATTCGGCTTCTCCCGGGTCCAACTATAATTATAATGTCAACAAATTGTGTTTATAACTTCTGGTAAGGGGCACATTTAGCAAATGATATCAATCAAATTTGTAATGTCAATTGCTAACTGGTCTGAAAATAATCTTTTCTCCGTTGACATAAATCTGTTTTTTTTTTTTTAATTTATTCATATACTGAGTCAATACTACCAAGGAGTTTAGACTGGGTACACAGATTGTAGATAATAGAAAAATCAACGCCTAGCGGTATCACTAGAGTTAACGTATCTAATATGCTACTAATCAAACTATAATCGAATTTCCGCTTTTCCAACAATAACGTTAGCTGCCATTGTTTTAAATATAATTCATAAAATGTATAAAGTAAGTATTATTGTAATATTAATTTTAGTAAATATGTATAAAATTAATTTGTGCAAGACAATTTTTTTTCAGTAAAAATAAGTTTAGCGTCGTATTCGAACGTCACAAACATTTGTTTGTATTAATTCTTTGTCTATGGAAATTTGTATGTGGGCGCAATTTTTAACTCTTTTTTATACATTTACACACCAAGTTAGTCACTCTCAAGTTATCATCGTTATTATGCAATAATATAAATTATAATGATATCCGATATTATAATTGTATCCGTTATTAATTAATTAAGCTGGTCTTATTACTAATTGAAACATATTTAGTACCTTCTTTGAGTTTGGCACCGCCTTCAGTTAATTAAACCTTTTAATAATAAACCCAATTGAGTTTTCTTAAATTACTCAGTGTCATTATAAATTTGTTTTAAGTTTTTTATGTTAATTTTAACCAGCTAATATCAGGTATAACTGACATTTATCTGTCAAACGAATTAAATGAACCACTAACATATGGTAATAAAATGATGACATTATGGTTTAGGAAGAGCTGAATAAAACCGAATGTTTAATAAATCTTAATCTACGGCTGTATCACTAATATGTACGGTTGTAATGTGTAACTGAGCGAAATATCACAATGGAAATAAAATTAAAAAAATTCATAAAGAGACATATAATAAGACGAAGTAATCGAGGTAGCTTAGCTCGCTTGTGACGGTGTTGCATATTAGGAACACCATCTTATTTTCTATATTCCTGATGATATGATGTTCCTTTGAGTATTTATTACAATACAATAGTTGCTTTTTTACAGCATCATTAATTATACCCTAAATCTTGTAAACTTTGTATTTATGAGAAATAAACTCAGTTCTAATTTGGATAAAAAGAAATAAATACGTGTAATCGTAATAATCAAACAAGTCCACTTTCGCATATATGATGTATCGAATTTATAGTAGTATAGATAACACTAATGATCTCTTATACTAAATAACACTATTTCTCAATATCGTTAACACTAAGCACGATAATAAATGTATGGAGAATGTGTTTTTTTACGATGTTTTAGTAACCTAAGCATAACCTAACAGTCAAATTGTTTACACTACAACGTGAGTTTGTTGCAATTACCATATTTAACTATCTGCACACATCGGAACGATGTTTTCAAGCGAACGTGATTAGGTTTGATCTCTATCTCATAGATTTAAGCCGTAAGAATATATTTTTGTATGTTTTGTGACTTTCACAATGACATAAGTGACATGAAACTTGCAAGCAAAATTAGACAATATTCTTATAGATTAGATAGTATTTTATAAGCTGTAATTATACACTGACGATTTCTCAATGGTTTTTAACGAGTAATAAACACTGATGTATAGGTCGAAGGTACTTCGAGACTGATATTCGAGACTGATATATATATGATATTCTGTCACATGTGTATTCCACCAATCCGCATTGGAGCAGCGTGGTGGAATAAGCTCCAAAACCTTCTTCTCAAAAGAGGAGAAGAGGCCTTAGCCCAGCAGTGGGACATTCACAGGCTGTTACTTTACTTTACTTCGAGACTATGAAAGAAAAGTAATGTTAATTTATTGTAATCTGTGCTGTCATATGTTACAAGTAATTAACATAATTTGTTGTATGAAATTCGGTATATCGATAAACAAGATTGATCTCGTTTTATCCAGTTTTAAATATCGACTTGCACAAAATTCAAACTAAAAACAGATACAATCGAAACAGAACTATATTATTTCTCCATTACGTTCAGTTTTTTTTTTTTGTTTGAGTAGGCGGACTGTCGTATGGGCCACCTGATGGTAAGTGGTCACCAACGCCCATAGACAATGGCATTGTAATAAATGTTAACCATCGCTTACATTGCCAATGCGCCACCAACCTTGGGAACTAAGATGTTATGTCCCTTGTACCTGTAATTACACTGGCTTACTCACCCTTCAAACCGGAATACAACAATACAAAGTACTGCTGTTTTGCAGTAGAATATCTGATGAGAGGGTGGTACCTACCCAGACGAGCTTGCACAAAGCTCTACCACCGAGTAAAGTATTTATATTACTAACGGTAATTTCCAAATTTTTCTCTTACGAAATTAAATCATAGTTAAAATTTCTATTATTCTGCTATGATATTCAAGTGGACAACTATCCTATTCCTCAGATAACGTGCAACTTAAACGCTCTATTACTGTGTACACAATTCCGGGAATCGAATTACTAGCTTTCACCTTATATTCGGCCGTGTGAAGTTCGTAGTGACATCTCGATACGTTTCATTTAGTTTAATAAGTGAACAGTGCTATAGGGCTATAAACGTGTAGGTATAGAATTATTTTTAGATTTTTAATTAAATTATTAGTTCGAGGAAACCCCCATTAATCGAATTAAGTCAGAAATACATTCAACAGAATAAAAACATTCACCTAACTTCATAAAAATTTATGATTTAAAATTGCAACAGCTTGAAGACAATATGGTATTTATTTTTGATACAGATAAAAAAAACAGTTTATCTTTGTGCACGCAATAAATCCATGATGTTAGTTATTTTCTTTATGTGTCGTTTATTTAATACAAGTTTATTAGCACATCAACATTAACATAAATTACACATCTTACAAACTATTTTAAGATCAAGAAAAATTGAGCTTTTTTTACATTCCTGTGCCTCAAAACATACTTAAAGAATTCCGAAAAAAAAAACTCTCTATCGTTTTCTTAATACTCTTGATGTACATTAGCAATAACTAAAGTTGCAATAATAAATCATCAATTCTCTATTCTAGGTCATCTCGCTTTATAAATTATTTTATTATGTATGCAAATTGTATACGTGGGAGGGTTTATATAAGAAAGTATTCTTAGGTATTCACTTATGTAACAGTAATTAGGATGCGTAATATTTGAGGGAGATTCAAATCTAAATGATTACGTGCGATAAGACTTGCTAACGTAACTGAATAATTATAAAATAAATATAAACGTCATTAGGCACAATTATTATTAACTAATATGGAATTGAGTCACAGATTCGTTTCCGGGGCTGAGTACTCCTATTTATAGCATACACTTTTTATTTATTTACTTAAAATAGATATGCAGACTGGCAATTTATAAGCTGGTGGTAAGTGGTCACCACTTATAGATACTGTATGAAATTATAATCATCCCTTACATCGCCAATGCGCCACCAACCTTGTGAACTAAGAATGTTCCGTCACTGTTCCCAGTTACATTGGCTCGCTTAAACTTCCACCAATACTACGTATTACTGCATGGCAATATAATCTGTGATGAGAGTGTAGTACCAACTACCAACCCAGAGGCACACAAGGGCCTTACACCAAATAAAGCATAAACTTTTACTAATAACCCGTAGTTATCCCACTGTTAAGCAAAAGCCTCCTCTCTTGTTTAGGAAGATGATGGAGTAATTTTTACTGCTAACAGCAGTGGGTGGTTCTTTAACCTAATTAGTTAAGCTTAGGCACCTGATGAACCTCAACTAATATGAATAGCATTTCGAATCGTAGATTCGATGATAAGGTTATAGTATATATTTTTTCGTTTGATTTAAATTGACAACTTAATGCCTGTGTAAGTCTGATAAACATATTCACATATATAAGTTCATAATACATACTTAAATATACATTCATAATATATCCAGACTCAGGGCAAGAATCGAACCACGGCCTCTGGCAACTAACCTGAGGCTTCACTTAAAAATGCATACAAAGATCAGACTCATTAATAGTGAATCGATCTCTTACAAAAAGGTTGGTGGTTCGATTCCAGATTTATGATGATCATAGTAATATCACCATCTACTGCCTCGTTGGTCTAGTGGCTAGATATAAGGCCGCAGACCCGGTGGTCCTGGGTTCAATTCCCAGGTCGGGCCGATCAATTGTTATTGGGTTTTTCTGTCAGAAAATTCTCAGTAACAGCCCGGAGTCTGGAAGTTGGAAGTGTGTACACTCCCGTACCTCGGAAAGCACGTAAAGCCGTTGGTCCTGCGCCTGAACTCTTTCCGGTCGTGTCGGATTACCGTCCCATCGGATTGTGAGAGCTAGGGAATAGTGAGTGCACCTGTGTTTGCGCACACACTTGTGCACTATAATATCTCCTGCGCAGTTGGCTAATCTCTCTTGAGACTGGCCGCCGTGACCGAAATCGGTCTGGAGGAGGACCTTAATATCACCATCATATTATTGAGCTATCACCGTTGTGGGTAAGTGTTTAAAAATTTGTAAGCATAATATAAATTAACCTAATCATTTCTTTTTCTATTTATTCTTGTATTAGTAAGCACAGAGGGGCAAGTGATTAGAATACCTGAATCTTAACCGAAGATTTCGGTTTCAAGCCCGGTAAAGCACCACTGGTTTCTCATGTGCTTAATTTCATCTTAGCTCGGTGGTGATGAAACATCTTAAGAAAACCTGCATATGTCTCCACCAAGTCGCATCTGAGTAACGTGGCGGAATAAGCTTAAAGACAAGACGCCTTTGCAAGCTATAACATTTTTTTAATATACTCCATTAGTTCCGATTGATATCAGACAATCATTAATTTAGCGAGCTGTATAAATAATTTCTTAATATATAATAAATATTTAAAAAAAAACTTGATGCATTTGAACTTTCACTCGTAAAATAAACGAGCGAGGATTTGAAATACTATTAACATTACAACAAGCACTTTTTACAACTTACTTGACACACTTACTAAGTTGAAACTCATCTAATAAAAATAAAATAAGTAAAACAGGTAGTAGATTCAAGTTACAGTTTTTTAATTAATTTTATATAAACATTCATTTAATATTACTGTTATTTATTGATTTAAAAGGTTTTTAAATGGTGCGTTTTATAAATATAATTCTGCATGATAATTCGCTTCTATTTATATTTAATTAAAATTTACAATAAAAGAACCCAAATCATTTCATGATAGTCCCATCTAAAATTATTATATATTTTATGTACCAACGAATTCAAATCAACTTGATTGCAATATGAAACGGTTCCTCGTGAAGATGGCAAATCGATTACGCTTGCATTCGCCTGCGCCCGCGCAGATGCCTTTTAGGTTACTTAATTTCAATGCATACTTGTGTAGGAGTTCATTGTTATTTTCTAAAGTCATAGACATTTGAAAGCGATGGTTATTGATTTAGTATAATTATCGTTTATATAAAAGATACATAGTGAAGCTGTATAACATAAGATGATACATAAATAGGTTTTATATTTACTGTATTAATTTCATTAAATAAAAAATTATATTAATTTAATTATATTAATTTCATTCTTGATAATTGATAAAAAAAAAATAATATGAAATGCTACTTCAGATATTTTGGTATAGACGTCATTATGTATGTTTGTAATAATATAAAATGTTATTACTACTAACAATCAAATTACTACTATCGAAATATCTTAAGTTAAATAATATTAAAACAATAAAAAACAAAGTTAAACATCAAATCTGAATGAGCATACTTAATTAAATTTATTAAAATAATTAATACGCTAATTTTACCAATTAGTGTTCAAATTATAATGATTTAAATGTTTATTAATGTGAGAACAATTATTAAACAACAGAAACAAATATATTATATCAAATACCTTTATGTTTTATCAAATCAATGACAAACATGTTTTGACAGTCATAATTGTAAGCAAGTATCTCTTTAATGTGTTACGTCATTCAAAATAATTAGACTCGTTAAACATCAAAACAATAAATAAAATTGATCCACAGAGCGATCTGTCATGCGCCCACGCAGACGGTATTCTATTTAAAGAAATTAATTTACCGTAGTCTAGATAATAAGGCATTTAGCTCAAAAAATACACATTGAAAGTACAAACAGACTATTTACCTTAAAGACACTCATAATTCTAGTAGCATTCAACGAACACACAACACAATTAATATGATCATACATCTATCTACTCTATAAAACAAAATTTTACCGCTATATGAGTTAAAGAAGTCTTAAACAACGGAGAGAGAACCTAAAATCCTTCACCGATGATTTCAAATAGGAATTTTAAATTGTACTCACTCGGTGTACAAGGTTTACACGAATTTGAATCAAAATTTAAATCGATAAAGTTCATTTTACATTACGTTACACTTTGAGTGTCTTATATCATATGCAATAGAAAATGTATTTTATATATAAAAGGATAAAGTTTTAAATTGATTGTATGTAGCGATATGTTTTAATAATAACCTGTTTGTGGACGCCGTGGGAACGGAGTCGGATATGCGAGTAAAAATGGTTGTCGGAATAGTCTGCAATAGTCCAATTTCTGCCTTTTACTTAGATTGTTTGAGTATAAAAACTCGTTTAGGCATCTATCAGCGGATGTCGTTCTGTTTAGCGTATTCTGTGTACTGTAGTGCTTAGATTTCCTTTTTTTTAATACTATAATATTTAGAGGTTTGACTAATTAAACTATTTGCAGAATGGATTGCAATATCATTAATTAATGATTCGTTTCTTTTGGTTTTTCCTCAATTTTTTAGTCAAATATTCGTGATATTAATTACTAGATTATGCATATAATTCATACAGATGATATCTTAAAACGATCTAATATGAAGATGCAATATTTTATCTATATACTTACGGCCTTATTTATAAACGTTGCTTAGTTACTGATTAGCTAAACACTGATTTGTCTCTTTCTGTCATTATTAATTTGACATACGAAAGAAGAAGACAAAATATTGTTTAACTAATCACCAGTTAAATAAAGTTTATGAATAAGGCGGTTAATATATAATAATTATTATTACAGCGTTTCATTATGCGACACTTTTTGAAATACTTCTAAGATCGTGATTTAATAATAGTAAATGGATAATTAAAAATGTTTCCTTTATCGCTTTATATGGCAAAAATAATAAAGCGATTTATTGTATATACAGTACAACGAGAGATTAATTATAATCTTGCAATTAAATGAAAACAATAAAATAATCGAACAAGCAGTTACGTGCGCGTCAATCGTTAAATTAAAATAAATAACTCGCAAATATTAATTCGATATTGTAAATATTAATATTCTTTTTTTTATAAAAACCAGACGAAGGATTTTTTAAATTGCGTTTTATGACTTTACGTTATCTGTTATAGAATTGCAATGTTTAAATATAACCTACATTTAATTTCCATTTTTAAATTTATAATTATTGAATAAAGATATTGCAAAACAAATAATTTAAATAATAGGTTCAATTAATAAAATAATCGTTCCCGTCCGAAGCCACTATCAGTACAGGCCTTCACACTTAGTAAGATTAAAATGAAATATTATAGCAAATATCTGTGAGATAATGTGCGTGTTAATAGTTTTAAAATTGTCGCTAAAAGTCCTAAAACCATTATCAAAATTAATTTCGACTCTAGTAACACGTATCAATAATAATGCATCAACACATTTTCAAGCATTTATGATCATTCACCAATTAATAAAACTATTTTCATTTTTATTTAAATGGAATATTTTAAAGTCCGTATAAAAAACAGTCATATGTATTACACAATAAAAAGTGCTGTATAAAAATTAGTCATCGTTTTAAAACATTGAGATTCCAACACAGTCACAGAACCGTGAGAAATCGATTCTTTTTAATTTTATTCCTAAGAACTTAAACCGATATGTCTAGATCTTTTGAGGACATGATTTGAAAGTTAATGCAATATCGAATAATCATTGTCTAACTTTCTAACTTTTTCATTTAAATAACTAAAAATATTATTACAAAAACTAAAGTTATTTTTTTTAAAACAATTATTACTTGTATTAAATAAGTTTTAATGATTACAATAGTAACGAAGTTATCAACAAAATCATAATTCACGATAATAAAAATGAACTGAAACATTATTTCGTTTAGTCGACTCAGTGTCCAGGTGACAAAAAACGATGTCTATTAAATCTCACATATAATGTGGACTACATGACGGTCATATGCAAACAGGTGCTTAACTAAGTTTACTGACATCCGTGTCCTACCAAGAAACCTAGTTCACTATGGTTATAATACAATCAACATTCATTACTTCTCTTCCTTCAAATTTATAGAACTGTAGTTGAAAGGAAACCAGCAATGTACGTTGACTCGTGTGTGAATGAAGTGTACGCTTGAATGTGTGCGTTAGTTACGCAAACGCATGAGACGAGACGTCGCTGACTCATCGGAGACTTAGGATATATACACAATGTTGCATGTTAGAAATTCATATTTTCTAGATCATTTTTCTTGTAAATTTATGCAAAAATTTAAATCTATACTATGTTTAAATACTTTCTTAATTAATTAACAAATTATTTTAATGAATTCCTGTTTAAATTAAAGCCTAATGTATGAATATTTATAGTACGGAAATGTTAATCCGTACTTTTTTATTTTAAATTTAAGATTAATGAATAAAGGATAATATTTTTTGTTGATCACTTTATATGACTTGTATTATTATTTTTATAATATTTGTGTCATAATAGAAACATGATGTATGTATATTATCTGCCTTAAAAAAATGAATAAATATCATAAAAAAAGTAATGATTCAAACTTCATCTAATTTAAAATAATCTATTAAATGAAATAGTTTATTATTTAAATCAAAAATCCAAAATCTTATCGTAACTGTAGAACTATAAAACCTCTTTTGTTTTTTTATTCGAATTTAAAAATAATAATAATATAATAGTGCAAAATAATTGACCGATAACGTTTATGGACATTTTCCACACGCCTCTAAGATTCGCTCCGTTACATGCTCACTCAAAACTAGTTTTTGCGTTTGAGTTCTCAAAAAAAAGTGATTCTTTATTTTGACATCAATAAAAACTTGTGGGAAACACTATTAAATGTAAATTTATAAGATCATAATATATATTTTTATGATAAAAAAAATGTATATATCTAAGATTACAAACATAATACTCAAAGGTCAATAAAATAAACGGCTTGTCATTGTATCTCCTAATCTTTATTATAATATTCTATATCTTAAAATAGCTTCAAATAATATGTTAATTAAGGTAAAGATTGTATTTATTCAATTGTTTATTATGTTTAAAATGACGTTCAAAATAGATCGTTCTTTTGAATACTGGAAACATTTATAATACAATTAATTTGGAAATATATCTCAATATACATATATACATAAATAGAAGAGAATTAAAGAAATACTGAAATCAGAGGAGACTAAATAAATTTAAAGTAATGTAATAAAACTTCAAAGAAGAACGCCCAGTAATCCACTGAGTCACTAGGTTAGTGAGTTGACCTCGAGAATGAACTAAAAAAGAAATAAACATAGTGAACTTTACCATTCTTTAAGCTAACCTGTTTTATATAAGATAAATATAGACGGAGTAGGTATTTATAAATAGATTCAGATATACATTAAAAAACAATTCTACGCATATAATAATCGAAGCCAGTATTTTTAGTAGACGAAATATCTTAATATAGCCTTATTAGAATTTTCGATTCAAATTCGTGTTTTATATTTATATAATAAAACTGGTGGATATAAATGTTTGATCGTAATATTAAGAATGGTCTACTATCATAATTTAATTCTTTATTTGCTTTAGATTCAATTTAGATTCGAAGGTAGTTCTACGACCCTTTAGAACTCAGTCATAAGAATTAACGTTAAAGCATTGTGGTAAGCTGTAAGAATCAAGAATAAATAAAATCAAATTTAACATTAACATAATCTCAAGATATACAATCATTACATAATAAAGTTGAGTTAATAATGAATATGTGTGTATATTACTAAATTTAACTTTAAATATGTATGATTTTTTTTTTTTAATTCATACTGTACTATTACATAATGATTCTATTCTCTTTGCTCTCAGCGGCCGGACATTACTACAACTGTTTAGGATTAGCGTATTTTCTCGCCTGCCTATTATTAGGTTCCAGACAGACATAAAGAAATATATTTATTTTAATCAAAATATCACTTAATTAACTGGTTGAAATGACTCAAATAGTATTTCTCCGCTTCTGTTTTTAAGTAATAAAAAAGGCAAATAGCCGCTTATTCTGATTAAGAGCCCTGAACTTTAACATTAGAATGTTATAAATTAAAGTATCATAATATTAAAATATTCTAGTCGGGATCGTATTATCTCGTTCACGCTTATTTAATAAATAACTGATTAACTAATGTCATCCTCATAAATAAAATAATATACTTAATGAATCTTACATTTCGTCGACTTTCAATAGGCACGTTATATATTTTGTATATAATGATCAAAGAGATATAAATAAAAATAAGTCGACTGTAACTGTTTTACTAGGTCAGCCAAAGTGACGATTTTGTGGGTCTCGTGCATCGAACGAGGTGACGGCGAGTCCACCATACCGCCTCCAACTTCATGTGGGAAACGCGTTATATCGTTTTTCCAGCAGGATAAAAAGCAAGCACCACTGGGTTCTAATATACCTAATTTGTATTTATAATTTATCTCATCTTGCTCGATGAAGAAAATCATTGATGATGATACATGTTGCAAGTTTTATTTATTTAAGTTTAAGGAAAACAAACAGTACAGTAACAGTAACAGTCTGTGAATGTCCCACTGCCGGGCTAAGGCCTCTTCTCCTCTTTTTGAGGAGAAGGTTTGGAGCTTATGCCACCACGCTGCTCCAATGCGGGTTGGTGAAATACACATGTGACAGAATTTCAGTGAAATTTGACACATGCAGGTTTCCTAACGATGTTTTTCTTCACCGTAACATTATATTAAACCTAAATAACTTATTAAAGGGTTCATTAACCAATAAAGTTTCTACTAATTTGTAAAACATTAAATTTAGAAAAACTCAACAATTACATTAAAAATAATACACTTCTATGGGAAATAAAAAACAAATCTTAAGAAATTTAAGATATATAATTTAAGAAGCAATGATGAACATATTTAATGAAGTAAAATAAGAAAGGGTTAATTAATCTCTAACATTGCGACAATGTAATTCTTTTACATTTTAGGAATCATGTTATTTATCAAAATTATTTCAATAAGGATAAGAACTTTGTTACTAATAATGGAATATTTGAAGGTATTTTATAAATAAAAATGCTTAGCATTTATTAAGAAAATATTTACTGTCGCAGAAATATTTCGTAGATACTATGAGAATATACAATTTAAACATAAAAGTTTTTGTGTATTAGTTTTGGCAGCGTTCGCTTGGAAACTACCCAGACGACAAATCTCTTCGACTATGTTTTCATAAAACGCTATATCTAAAAATATATACAACACATGTCGCTCTTCCTCGTAGCTGATATATTTCCTATAACAAAACAAAAATCTTATATTTATATACAGATTAGTAGTACTACTTGAAACAATTTATGAACATAATTTATTTATTTAGAATATTGTTATAATTAACATTTATATATTATATATATATTATTCTATATACTTAGCACGTTAAATACCTGTACATAGCTTGATTTAACTATGTCAAGAACCTTCATTACTGATATATAAACAGACGTATTAAATTACAATGTAATTTAACCTAAAACAGATAGAACATATTGTTTCTCAATATTTACGCACAATACCGAAATTACGATCGAAAGGATATCAAAAACACACGAATTTCAACTTTATTTTAGTGGTATAGAAATCAGATTAGTTTAATGGGGCTTTAGCTAATAAATCCGTGTTCGTTTTACCAATTTGATATAAGATAAACAGCAAATATTGAAGCACGTAATATACACCTAAGAAGCTGTGTAAGGATTTAACGGAATTATTATATTGACTTTGACTACTTAAGTTTGTCTTAGATGGGATATTTTAGACATATTTGTTTTGTATTTATTATTTATTTACTTTAAGTAAAAAAAATTATCTTCTACAAATGATTACTTACATATAAAATATGGCACTGCAGTGATGTGAAAAATTCAGTCTTCATTATGAATATTTATATTAGATTATTATTATTATACACTAAAATATAATTTTAGAATAACAATAATTACTTTTATTTTTATATAAACTTGTAATAATTGTTCCGTGTTTTTATCATATAACAAGTAAGGTGTATCTCGGAAAGTCGTAATTGTTTAGAACGTTATATATTATTGAGCACAATGCACAATATTATTATTATTACTCTCATAATAATTATTCGTAAATGCCTGTAAATAAGTTACTCAAATTTTTATATCCATGCTGCAGTATCATGTCTGCTCTGATCACATCCGTATTCTAAATCATATCAGATTATGTTTTACTCGATATAAAAACTGATTTGATAGTACGAAAACCTCGACATTGCTATCCTTTTTAATTTCGCACAGGAGAAAGAGACAGCGTTATTATTATAAATTGTAATCATCAGCAACAACAAATATATATTTAATATATAGTATTTTTATTCCATAATAAAAAAATGAGTATACTTATGTATATTATAGTCTGAGTATCAAAGGCCATGTGGGATTTTCTGAAAAAAAAAAACTTAGCCGTAAGTCTATTGTAAACAATATAAGAATTATGGTCACAGTTAAAGAAATACCAAGTATTTTTTAATCAAACATATTTTCAAACTCACTAAAATTCGTATGATTAATGCCACGTCACAGAAAACTTGCAACTCTCTTGTAGTATTTTATGTACATGGCACTAATTATAAATGCGTAGAGTAAAAATTTAATCAATATAATCAAATAATCTGGCATGTTTCCGTCTATTTATCTTTCCATCTTAATGTTAAAAGCAAAAACTTCTGAACTGTTTTTCATAGAATCATTCATTTAATTAAACTCGAATTATAATATGATACCGTTTTATTAATACTATATCATACAGATAAAGTCGAGTTTCCTCAGTCTAATAATAAAATTACAAATTATCAACTTTTATATCCGTCACTTTACATCCGAAAACAATTAAGTCGACGATATTTTTATTGTATTTTTAATCTGTCCCACGTATAACTCTACTTTCAAAAAACAATGTTAAACTTTTAAAAAAAATTATGTTATTTAGACGATGTTCAGCCGAGTAAGATAATATAAAATTAAACTAAAAAGTTTCATTTGGTGTGTAAGTCGTTTATTTTTAAATCTCAAGCCGTATTTTGTTTCCGTTATAAATTTAATATTCCATTCAGGAAGTAGAGCTGTGGGAAAAAACATGTCTATCACGAAGTGATAAAAATCGAGTGAACATCATGATTTATACATCCTCCCATCTTGTCACATGTAAGACTAATGTACTACTATCTAATTACCTGGTTTACGTTATATTTTTATGAGTCTTAATATTAAATAGGTTGAGCTAGTGACAGATATCTTGTTTTTTATTGTTTTCGAAAAGGCAAAGGTATTGCACGATGCAGCCTCATTTTCAGTAGAGTTTTTTTATGTTAAAAATATATTTATTATTATAAATAATTATATTTATTGAACTAAATTCGTTCTAATTCTAAATTCCACTTATGGTTTTTTCCAGTTTGAATTTGTTCTAATAGATTATGATAACTCTAATTGCTAGCTTATTAGCATTAGTCAGGGTTGCTTATTAATTCAATCTAGCGTTGTAAATTTTTATTTTATACTAAAAGCATTTTGTTTTATCTAAATCTAAACACGTTTTCATACATAAAGATATTTTATCCGGTATTATTACGCAAAATTATATGATTTGTATTTATTATGTTTGCTTAAATTATGTTAACACATTAATTTAAAAGAGATAAAATTTTGTCAAGGAGATTTAAACAAAAAATTCAGCTTTTTAATTTTTAAATTCAATAATTCGAATTTTAGTAATAATCCTATCTCAACTACAATAAACTATTTTTATCCGTGGCAGTGCTTTTTCCAGGCCCTTCTGAGTGGGTGCATTACTATGTATTGCTATGTTCCGGCTCGTAGGATGAGTGAGCCAGTGTTATATAAGCACATGGGACATAACATACTTTATCCTTGTGTTGACATTGACCACGATGGCTATCTGTACAGAACATTATTGTACAAAAGTGTGTGTGTGATGCACTCTCCATTTATTAACTCTTGTAATACTTTAGGATAATCTAACCGGAAAATTAATGCCAATGACTTACCTGTTTTACGAACGAGAGCTCTGCTAAATTTTGAATGTTTTATATCATATATATAATCTAAATTATATCGAAGTTGCATAAATAATTCTTATTGTGGGGCTAGAATGACAGTTCTATGTTAATTTGTTGGAAATCAAACTTGCGACGTGTAATATCAGCTGGAATTTTTGGTATTTGAGCGACCCTATTGTTGGTGGGAATCCTATATTCGATATTCTATACGACAATCGGCTTAACGCTCTCTTATGCCGTCATGCCTCTCAGCCGCTATATTAGTATATAATATTATAATTTAATACGCAAAACATGTTATAATATTTATTTTATAATCAAAAGTATGTATTTAATTATTTTACTCCATATTAATTTTTCTTTAATTATAAATTAATCCATAACCATTTTAGTTATTTTTTTAAATACAATACGTATTATATATGTAACTATATATATCGACAATAGGAAAATTATTAAGATTTGTCTGAATAAATTACGATTACTATATGATAAGCATGTAAATTAGGATTGTAGCTTTATTTATGTTATTTAATTAATACCGTTTCTATTTTTATAAAATATCATCTATAATCATAAAACGATCTTCGTGTTTAGGAATTCATTTGAATAAGCGGATTTCCATGCGACTTTAAACCACACATTTCAATGCAAACCAGTTAAACGCGTGCGTATAAAGAATTAAATAGTTGCTCGCACAAACGCAATTTTGTTGTAATCTACAGTACCTCAGATATCAATAGAACAGTTTTCGTTCATATTGTGTTTCTAAAATAGAAGAAAACATTATGTTTACTTGCAATACACAGACGATGTTTCTAAGCCTTATAGCGTCTGCGCAAATCGGCCTGCGCGAGTAAGTCGTTATATATAACCGGACCGGACTTGTAAATAGATCGTTTAATAGGTATAATAATTTTTTATTCACACTTAACAAATAACTACTTAATTATTTTGACTATTTTATTGCGATTTCTAAAAGTTTAATTTGATCTTTGAAAAAGGGTCAATTGGTTTGCGAATGCTTCGCCCAACTGTATATGATATGTCCGTATCCTTTATATTGGCTTAGATTGTTCTAAATATCAGTATGCTTAAGTATAGTTTTTGCTCATTTCGCAACATTCTTTACTATCACAGCGGCGTATTGAAGCGTAAAATCGCAGTGGAATAGGGTTGCCACTAACGGGTGCCTTAACCTAGCTTTATTATCTGTTATTTGTTAGTAAAAGAGTGCTTTGTTAATCATTATGTATTTACCTACAAACAATATTATTTAGAACCTACCTACCGTTTCTTTTTATTGCTGGAAAAACGCATTCCGCGTTTCCCCCACGGGAACAGTGGGGGGTATATGTGGGGCTCATCGGTGTCCAAGGCGCCGACAGCGCCCCGGTCATCGGAATACCCACTAAAAACCCAGCGGTACCCTTCCCGTCTTAACGAGGAGCGCCACGGGATCGCTTGCGCATGCTACCGTGCCGAAAAACTTAACCTAGGATAGAATTAATATTATCTAGAAAATTACAAAAAAGTGTTAACCCTCACCCATTGGTACAATACGCTTTGTTATTTTAGAATCGCCTTTTCATTCGCGTGTTAGGTAGAATTGTGTACTTCTTTTTAAACTTAACGCAGTCAGGTGCTCACCTAATATTTCTTTATATATTGAAGCAACAATATTCCATATAATTGTCCGCAAGGATGCTTGTATTCGTGTGTGCGTGCGTGCGTGTTTCGTTTTTTTAACAAACCCTCATTAGTAAGTAAATTACTGACTCTCAACTCAGCAGGAAATATAATACTCAAGTGGAAGTGTGTTCTTTAGTGTGATGCCACTACTGTTCTTAGATCACAATGACAAGGAGTATGTACTTCGTTCTACGCATTTCCACTTGAGTATTATATTTCCTGCTGAGTTGAGAGTCAGTAATTTACTTACTAATGAGGGTTTGTTAAAAAAACGAAACATTATAATGGTTTAAAAATTAATTAGCTATAATCATTTATAAACTCAAGAGCAAAAAGAATAACAAACCAGCATCATAACTATTAGATTTATTTTATTTTAAACGAATATATGCCATATACCATTGCAATAAGGTATATTTTCTGGTATTCAATTAATGTCTCAGATTAAAAAGAGTGTAGATTTCTAAAGTTACACTTGCATTGTCCCAGCCTGTTGAGGCATCTGCTTTAAGAGTTCGCGAAATGATCTCGAAAACACGTACACATCTGTCGCCGGCATTTGGTACGTGCCATGCTGAAGAAATCTTTAGAAAAAATTTTACTAGCGAACAAAAAAATAATTTGGAAAAATAAAACCTATTCTTGCGGCTGCGTAACTGGTACAGGGTATATTTTCTTCATTGGAATCATGAGTACTACTACTTACATATACCACACGATTTTCTAAAAGCTCCGCTATAGTATGCCCAAGAAACAATTATTGTTAAGCATAAACTTATTCTATTTAACTACTTTCATTACTACCAAACGTTTCGATAACAACTTCGCCGTCATACAAAATGCTATTTTTTTTCCATAATACCTTAGATTATTTAGATTTCAACCTATGATATCATATCAATTAAAGTTGTCTATCAATCTCTCCTCCTTACGATTGGGAACTGGCTATGATTACATTTGATTACCTAAAATGAAATAAATATTCGTAACTTCCATCAAAATCATAGGTAACAGACAGACAAGTTTCCTGATTTATAATGTAATATAATATCTAATCTAAACATAGCAACAAAAAGCTGGCCGTTCATTAATTATTATCTACATATAAATCTAAGATGTAATTAAACTAAATTTTTAGACAATGACAATTTATCATTCACAGGCTTAGTACCAGATCATTAAAAATTAAAAATATATATATTTCTGAATTCTAAACCTCTGTATAAATATTTTTATACCATCCATATCTCGTTAGAATCTTGACAAGTCACTAATTATTTCATTAATTATTGTTCGCATAATTATTAATTAATTAACAAATACGGAAGACACATAAGAAAGACTTTAATATAATGAATTGTCATATAATTTTTTTTCTTTAAACTATCAAATCTCCTCAGGCGTGTTGTCCTTGCCTTTGGCGTATATATATACATATATTATTTTGATAGAACTTAGTCGCTACATGTGCCTGCTTGATTTTATTTGCTGTAGGTGTTTTCATTCTTGCGACTTCATCGTCTGGTACCAGTTGTCTTTCTTGAATAACATTTATTTATGTATCACAAAATCTATGATGTAACATTGTTTGAAGTATTTCATCACGTTTGAAATAAAACTACGTATTAGTCGTAAAGCTTATAATATATATTATCTGAGTTAGTAATATTTGTCTTGAAAAAAAGTAATCAATTCTGTCTGCCTGCTAAACTTTCACGATTCAACCAATGAACCGATTTGATTTCATTTGATTTGGTTTGAAGCAAGATATTTTTAGAAGTTAATATAGAAGTCTAGTATTTTAATTGAGAAAGACAGTCCGTCATATTTTGTTATTAATACTGTGTGTACACTACATCACTGTAATACGTACACTAAATTTTAAAAAAAGAAGTTGAGAGTTCGAGCTCCCAAATCTAAGCAACAATGTTTATTAGGAAGTTGATATGCGTTAAAACTCTGCTAGTCTGCGTCCCTTAGGAGTGAGTCAAACATTGTTGATATCACGTATAAAGTTAGTATTAACTACGAAGTTTTTTTTCTAAGCAGCTTCATTCATTTTTTATCTTAAAGCATATAATTTATAATTTAATCGAATTCAAATGTTGTAATTTAACGCAACAATTTATGTACGTCTTAAAATAACTTACTAAAATTTACAAGATAGTTATAATTTACATTTGAAAGTACAAGGCCTCCATTCACTAAGAGTGACCAAACACACAGAACACGGACATCTGCAGCTTCCTACCTGGCGTCTTGAGCTGCATATGTCTTCCTTAAGGAAAAAAAAAACATTTCATAATGATACAAAACTTACTCGAAACTGTGTGAAACACATCTGCTCTACGCTTTACTATGACACGGTACTATTTTAAGACCTGTCATCGTAGGTAAATAAGCCTTAATCCTTTAGTTTAAGGCTTAAAATAACTTTGCAGAGGTTATCTTTCGATGTTTTAGCAAAAGTCTTCGTCTTTCTTCGTAAATGTTCGTATAAGTTCGGACGCGTGTCGCGATGGCTATTTCGCTAAGAACATTTTGGACTGCTATTTATATTATAGCCAATGTATTTTAAGATGCGATGAGTCTAAGATCAAGTCATTGGTATCAAAATTGACGCTCTTAAAGGAAACTAATTATTTAAATAATTATAATAATTTCTTTTTGCGTAGTTTTGTTTAAAATTTTGAAGATATTTTTGACAAAATATCTATTATAATCATTTATGATTTTCGCTATAATATTAAAAAGTATCATGATTGTTTAATTTGTTGGAATATATATAACTTTTTTGTGTATATTTTTAACCAATTTAAGAAAATGTACATTTCCGAAACTCTCTCAACTTACATCTTTTAAAAAAAATGCCTGATGCATATCTAAGCAAAGGTGCTAGTGTTTTTTTTTCGCCAAACATCTTCAAGGTCTCTATACATCTGCCACATCTCTTAAACTTCATATTTTTTAAAACACATCTGCATAATAAATTGATAACAAAAAATTGACCTACAAAATTAAAAAAATCACCTAACTATTTTTTACTTTTTACGTTTTTACTATGAGTTTACAACATTCGTTGTGCGCTTTCGAAAAAAGAATGCATTCGAAAATTAAATCTAATACCATCGAAATAGGGATAGGTTTATAAATTTAGAAATGTTTAAGTTTGGAAACACAAAGAGGTGCCAATTTCCGTTCGGATGTCGTATATCCGTTCATAAAAATCGGCATCGAGTGATTAGTGTCGCATGTGCTTTTGTTTTTTGGCATTTTTTAAGATTTTTCGTGACTCGCGCCTAATTTATCAAGTTCCTTTGACAAGCAGCTGGTGTTAACTTTTTTAATTTATTTATTTATTTATTTATTTGTAAGTAAGTGAAACAAACAGCATATTTTATATTACATAAAACTTATAAACCTTAAATAACACACATGCCAATACAGTTTCCACAAATAATTAATCTGGAAGTGAACATATATATAAAAGAGATAAAACAGTAAAATTAAATGTATGGTAATTAAAAAAAAAAAAAAAAAAATCTAACAAGTGTAAAAATGTATATAAACCAAACTTATATCATGTGAAATATGAAAAAGGAAAAAAAAGTTAATAACAAATCTTAATCTAATTATTTTTAAGTATCGAGTTAAACTTACTGAGACTGCTGCTGAACAAGTCTATGTGGTTATATTTATCGTTATAGTTGCTACACGATCTTACTATAAAACTATTTTTGTAATAATTTGTTTTATGATTTGGAGTTGCGAAAGTGGCTTTGTACCGAGCACTTAAGCGAGGACAGTTAAATAATATTTTATTTAGGAGATAAGGCGAATCTATAAGGCTGTTAATAATTTTAAATAGAAACAATTGGTCTCTATGTTCTCGTCTAGTTTTCAAGGACAGTAGAGTAGGCAAATCGTGACCAAATTTATATTTTAATTTTTTAAGAAATTTATTTTGAATTGTTTCGATTGCTTGAATATACTTAGCATAACATGGATTCCATACAGTCGATGCATATTCCAAGTGAGACCGAACGTAAGCATTATAAAGTATAATGTGTGTATTAGGGTTCCTAAAGTCAGTACCTTGCCTTGAGATGAAGCCCAACATTTGGTAAGATTTTAAAGTAATTTTTTCAATATGCTTATCGAACACGAGTTGGCTATCAAGGTGTACACCAAGATCCCGTACCTCAGTTACCCTTCGCAATTTAACACCAAACATTGAATAACTGAAAGAATGTTGCATTTTTTTTCTTGAAAATGTTATAATACAACATTTAGCCAAATTTAGTTGTAAACCATTAGATTTGCAGTACTGTCCTAACCTATTTAGATCATTTTGGAGTTCGATACAATCCTGGTTATCTCTTATAACTTTGAAAATTTTTGTATCATCGGCATAGAGTAAAAACTGTGAGTTTAAGAAGCAGCATGTTAAGTCATTGATAAAGACGTTAAATAATAAGGGACCAAGGTGGGAACCCTGAGGCACACCGGATGTTATAGGTACAAAAGTAGAAGTAAACCCTTTAACTGCGACAGCTTGAGTACGATCACGAAGGTAGGATGTCAACCATCGCAAAAGATCGCCGTGTACACCGATGTTTTCTAGTTTTTTTTGCAACAGATTATGAGAAATTTTATCAAAAGCTTTCGAATAATCGGTATACACGGCATCCACCTGGTGACCATCTTCCATAGCTTTCAATACTATATCAAGAAATTCGCAAAGATTTGACTCAGTTGAGCGTTTATTGATGAATCCATGTTGATTTGGTATAAGTAAAGGCCTTAATAACGGAAACAAGGTATCAAAAATAATTTTTTCAAACATCTTAGGAATCACAGACAATTTTGAAATGCCACGGTAGTTTTTAACATTATTTTTATCGCCTTGTTTAAAAATAGGTGTGATTAAAGATTTCTTCCACTCCCGTGGCATACAACCCGTGTTCAAGGACTTTGTAAAGAGAATAGTTAAAGGAGTGCAAAGTGCCTTGCTGCAATTTTTTAGAAAAATAGGATGTAGGCCATCTGGGCCGCTACCCTTAGATATATTCAGCTTTGAAAGATAATGCTCTACTTTGTTATTAGTAATCTCAATTGAATTTATTATTGTCTGATTGCAAGAGTTGTTAGACGATATGATCGACATGGACCCTGAATCCAATTCAAAAACAGAATTAAAAAAGTGATTAAACATATTCGAGATTTGTTGTCCATCAGAACTGAATTCATTATTATAATATAAAGTATCCGGCAGACTGTTATGACCTTTCTTAGATTTTATGAAAGTCCAGAAATGCTTAGAATTAAGATATATATTCTGTTCTGCTCTCTCTACGAATAAATTGTAACAATCAGTTTCAATATTTTTTGTTTGAGCCCGAAGGTCCGAAAATTTATTGTAATCATATATTCGTCCATAAATTTTCCACTTCCTATGCCATTTTAATTTTTTATTTATTAAGGTAATTAGTGTCCGAGAGTACCAACAAGGATATTTATTGTTTTCAGTAATTACTTTTGATGGAATAAAATGTTGTATGATCTGGTCCACGATTTGATAAAACATATCAACTGCTTCGGTTATATTTTTATTATTTAACTGAAGCTCCCAATTAACTTTGTTTAATTCAGCACTAACAACCTCATAGTCAGCCTTATGATATAAACGAACAATACGCCTGTTAGGTCTTAAATTCCTTTCAATTGAACAAATATCTATCATAAGACAGAGAGCAGGGTGGTGGGCATCCTCTGGTTCAGATAAAGGGGCGGTACGAGATACATCACAGTGTAAATTTGAAAGAATTAAATCCAATAACCTACCATTTACATTAAGAACGTGATTAAACTGACGCAAGCTTGTAAAATTTATAAATGCAGATAACAGATATGTTATAACATCCACAGAAGGATTTGAAATATTAAGAGAGCTGTTATCATCACTATATAACCAAACCGATTTACATATGTTAAAATCACCCACCATCACAATGTCTTGACATGGATGATGAATAATTAAGTCAGAAACAAACTCGAAAAATTCCAATTGTGACTCAGCCTGGTAACAATTTTGTGGAAAATAGCAACAGAAAAGAAATATTGACTTATGTGGTAAATTGTGCCGCAATATAATTTTTAAGTATGTAATATCGACATGAGGATGAGTTGGTGAAAATTCTTTAATACACATGTCTACAGAAAATTCCTTACGAATAGCTATTAATGTTCCACCTCCTCTCTCCATATCAAGACAGTCATATTTACGGTCATTACGATATACAGTATATCGAGTATCAAATAATTCCTCGTCAAAAATACCTTCCAAAAGCCACGTTTCTGTTAGGCAGATAATGTCATAGTTATGATTTAATACATTAAGATAAAATTGTTTTGTCTTGGTACGTAAACCACGAACGTTGTGGTAAAAAATATTCAAAATCATGGCGGATATAGAAAAATATACAAATATGCATTCTGTTTATTACGAATTATCCAATTAAAGTTTTCGAATAACATTATCCAATACTTAAGTAGAGTACTAATATCTGAGCAATTACCCCTAGGCTTATTTTTATTAAATAGAAGAAGTAAAATTAACTTATCAAAAGATTTAGACTCATAACCACCGACAAGCATATCAATTTCATCAAATTTAATTCGATTATAAGGTATAAAGTATGATATAATGCAAAGAATTACATAAAAAATATAAGAATATAAAAAATATAACGATTGCCTATAATAAATTAAGTAAGTAAAAAAAATATTAAATAACGAGTTAACGCTTATGAAATTTTTTTTAAAGATTCCTCAGATGTAATGTGGAGTACCGGCGAGTTATCTGTTCTTCGTACCATAATCGTGCAATTCCGGACCCAACAATAGACATAACCTTTTTCCTTAGAAAGACGTTTGGCTTCTCTCAATAATGCTTTGTTGCGCGTGGAGAGGTGATCATTAACATATATTTGATTTTGCACCCCTGGAAATCCAATGTCAGACGCCTTGATGCTTCCTAATTTGCGAAGTGATGACAAGAAATCATCCTTTTTATATCGAGCCTGCATCTTCACAATAATAGGTTTAGGCTTTTTAATGTCTAAGTCATTTTTGGTGGCTACTCGAGTAACAAAGTCAATGTCAGTATCAGGGCACAATTTAAAGTTTGATCTTTCAGCAAGTAATTTAACTATATTTATTAAATTCTCACCCTTTTTTTGAGGTATGCCATTAATCTGTATATTAGAGCGCCGAACCCATTGCTCATTCTTACTGTGGCTTTCCTTTAAGTCCTTGATCAATGTCTTTAAGTTATTTAATTCCGCTTGCAAACTATGGGTTTTAGATAATTCGACCTCAAAATTATCTATTCTTTCATTAACACTTTTTACAGATGACTCGATGTTTACAATTCTTTCAGTCCACTTCTTGACCGTATCAGTAACTTTTTTCAATTCCTCAGTTATAAAAGTTTTGAATGACTCGATAGTTGAGCTTAATCTATTAAAACGCTCATCGAAATGAGACATTAAAGAGTTTGCTTCAACGTTTAAAATAGAATGCGGTTGAGACACGGTCAGCTCCTGGGGACTGCTTTGACCAATCTTTTTAGAAATTTTACAATTAGGACACTTCCATTTGGCCTTATTCATTGGCAACATTTTCTTAAAATCACCTTCTGATAATCCAATACATTCGTGATGGAAGTTACCTTGACATCTAACGCATTTAATAGATACTTCAGGTTTTAACATATCCATACATTGTTTACAATCCATTTTGTTTTATAATGTGAGGCAGGTAAACAAAAATAAACACTGCTTAAGTATTACTTTGCTTTATAAAAATGTCACGTCCAAAACGTCGTAAGCGCCGTGTATTCCGTGTCGCTTACGCGTTTTATACAACACACTGGCCACTCCACTAGTTTACACCAATTATTTCGATATTTTCGTTAATTTTAAGTTTTAATGTTTATTATTTTAGTTTTTATCAAGCACATTTAAACTTGAGAATCTAATACACTTTAAAATAGTTGTTCACTTCAAAAATATATCTTTTAACTTGTTATAATTCATTAATTAGTACGAATGGGTAGACGACGTATGCGTATCGTATCGTTTATATAATTGATTGCAGACCGCGATCGATGCATCGATATACTTACAATTTGTATTTTGGCAGTTTTATCACCGATTCGACATGCGAATTGATAGTGAATTCGAGAATACAAAATAAACTTTATTCAAAGCTCTTACGACTACTTATGAATTGTCGTTTTACAAGATTAATTTATACTTTATCATCGGTTCGGAATGAAGATTCTACCGAGAAGAAACACAGTACAGTGTCTCTTTTCAGACAATTTAGTGAAATTATATTCGTAACAAAATACAAATGAATTATTATATTTATCCTGTACGGAAACCAACGAATGCTAACTCCAAGCTTTATCGACTATATAAATTTGTATTTGGTAATGACGTTATTTTATACGTTTTGCAGTTTTGATATATACGAAAGACTGAAATATTATGATGAAATATAAACAATCCATTATTTATTTACAAATTGAAGTCTATTTAAAATAAGAAAATAATAAAATATACAACTTGTATTCTTGTACTAGATCTTTTAGAGTTAATTATTAAAGTAGAAAATAAAACACATGAGTAAGGAAATTATTTTAGTTTAATTTCAACCAAAAATTAAACAAAAATTAAATTAAACAATGTTATCAAGTAACTATAGCTAAAATAAATATGTCGGTAAATTAAACAATACTTTTTTACTTCATTCATTACTAAATCAATATTATATTTACCTAAGAATGATGAAAGCGACATAAAAATAATAAGTAACAAAAAACGTTCCGATGTAATCAATAATTTTTGCAAGAGTACGTATTTAGTAATTGCGACAATTAAACGTGAAATGTTAATTAAAACTTTCTCATTTTTTTTTTTTTTTTTAAAGATACTGAACACCTAAACTCCGAATGTAAGCACGGAATAGCGGTAAGCACCTTGCTCGTTTCCGATTCAATGAGACACATTTTATTCCCACAGTTCTCTGCACCTTTCTGAGACGACCAAATCTGCGACATCACCTTGTACGCCCGCACTACCCTTAAAAAATATTCTCTTGGTGTATAGTCCAAGAATAAAAAAAAAATGTAATAATTCGTATTATACTCTTAAAAATATAATGTTATTGAACAAATAATTTTAGTTACAAATTTTCTTCCCAAAATAAAATAGGTTTAAGATGTATTTTCCTTTCTATTTCAAAAATCAATTATCGTTGGAAATTTTAATAACACTATACATTTCTTTAGATTTACAGTAAAATTGTACTTGTAAACTTGAAATTTCCTAATGTAGAAGTTCAAAAAGTAACTTTTATTTATTTATTTATTTATTTATTTAAGATTCACCAGTGGTAAATACATCAACACGTACAAAGGTATACAATTTTAATACAACTTAAAACTAAATGCATTACCTATTAAGGTGAATACCACTTGCAAAGATAAAGTTGGAGATGACAAACTTACAAATAATTAATTGTTAGTAAATCAAGGTTAAAAATTACAAGAATTAACAATAATAGTAAAATAATAACATACAAATATAAACAAAATAAATTAGTTAGCTGACAATTTTGACAATATTTTTTTGTGAAACTTGTTTGATGAGTCTCCAAGAGGGTCTAAAACAGCACTGTGCTCATTCAAAATTTTACATAAGCGAGATACAGGTGAATTGCTTCCTAAAACAGTTTTGCGGAAAGGTCTTACTAATGGTGTTATTGGTTTACGTGGAAATCTAATGGGAACATTCAATTTAATTTTTGATATCAAAAACGAGTTATCATAGTTGTTGTTAAGTGTTTTATATAGAAATTTTAAATCCAACAAATCCCTCCGATCACTTAGTGAAAGAATTTTGAAAAATTCCAATCTTTTTTTGTAAGAAGGAAGGAAGAACTTTTGAGGGGACTAGTAGTGGATGTACATTTTGCGATGATATGTGTCGAGCTGAAAAAACAAATATATTTTTTTTAATTTTCCGCGATCGAATGCGACAATTTGAGCGTTGCATTTGGATGTGATTTTATTCTAGCTTAAATGTTACCATTAAAATTACATATTACCATTTAATTTATTACACATTATTTTGAATTTAAAAATAAATAGATTTAGTTTCTCGAATAAAAAAGTACATTTCGTAAATATTTTTTTTTTTTATAAATTATTAAAATCAACCGCTTGTAACTCACGACTTACGTCCACAGGTGCAAATGCCTTCCAATCCGTTAGGTGCTCAGATATCATGACAATAAGATACGCCGCATGCTCAGCTCAAATCGTTCACAAACTGGTATCTTTATACAATGTAAGTTTTAAATGCTATAATAAAACTGTAACGGAACGTACAGTTGTTTTTTTAAATATATTTAAAAAAATTAATATAAAATTTAACGGTTTGCAACCTTCTGCCAAACACGTCGACCAAGAAATGTCACGAAATACATGCAGTATTTACAGCGATCACTTACGAATCGAACTGCAATAAAAAAAATAAAGTTGCTGTTCGGTGGTTGAATAACTATTGAGAAATTGACTGATAAAATTTTACGTTTTTGTAGAATTGCCAAGAGCGCGTGAAATAACAGTGGTGCTTATGCTTACTCGGATTTGTGCCCATGATCACGACAGCTATCCACTGAATCATCTCGGTACTTAAAAATAACATACAATACAGAAATAGCGAAATGATACGATTTTTATGTTAAACACATTTTAGTGTAACAATAAACCAAAAGTCTTAGGATAATAAAATAAAAATAATTACCAATAAAAGAATATAGGTAACGAGGTAACGCGAGTAAGCAAACATTTCTCGCGATCAAAATCACATTAGCTTTTTAGTATCGCTAAGATAGTATAGAAGTAATGTCTGATGAACAGCTGTTACGATACTGGGTTGGTTTTATATGGACATATCACACGGCTATTACTTTGTCCCGTGAATTTATAATTTAAGTGAAATCGGTGCATAGCATTGTACGAGACGAAATTGCCTACAATTGTAATGTCAGTAGTGAAACTATTATCTCAGTTTTGACAATATCCACGCAATTTATATTTAACATATTCATACATACTTTCGTTGCTTCTTTTTATCTCTTATTTAAATAAAAATATTTTCTCTTTTAGCACAGAAGCAGTGAATGTTTATGTCGTTAAATCGTTTACTTCCCTTCTAATTATCTACTCTGTTCACGTGTCTCAAATAACTTAAATAAAATTATAATTGCATGCTGACACTTATATATATTTGTTGCATTGCATGAATAATAATTTCAAGCGAAAATAATCTTCCTTTGTATTATTCAATATTTAAGCATTCCCCAAGCTGAGCAAAGCAGGTTATATATCGCCTCAACTTTGAACTGTCATAATAAAGTTTTGAAATGAATAAACATACAAATTGATATGAAGATAATAACAAATTAGCAACCACTATGATAATATATTTCGCTACTGACATAAATGTATTTTTTTTTTCTTTTTCTGGCGTGTATCTATGCTAGTTAAGCGCAAAGTATTCTGCCAATGTCACGTATAAAAGAGATGACAAATATGATATGCGATCATTCGGTTTCATGAAGCGTTTAATAATGATGAGAAACTATGTATGTAATACTATAGTAGATATCTAGATCAACATTATAATTAAATGAAGTGATTTATTGAACACAACATATAAATGATATAAAATTATTATTATATTATTAGGTCTACACTTATCTGACTAGCCTGTTGGTGTGGTTGGTAAGATACTTGCCTTTCACGCCGCAGGTCGTGGGTTCGATTCCCACCCAGGACAGACATTTGTGTGCATGAACATGTCTGTTTGTCCTGAGTCTGGGTGTAATTATCTATATAAGTATTTATTTACAAAAGAAAAGTAGTCTATGTAAGTATATCAGTGGTCTGGTTTCCATAGTACAAGCTCTGCTTAGTTTGGGATCAGATGGCTTTGTGTGAATAATGTCCCAGGATATTATTATTATTATTATTATTATTATTATCTAACGTCAGATCTTTAGGTGTTTCAATGAGCCATGTGTGATGTGTACGGATCATACGTGATCATGTTTTTTTTGGTTTCACGATAAAATTATTGGAACGAAGTTCTTTTACGCGGCTTATAGTAGACTGAAATGGCAGTGGCCCAAGGTCACGTCATATAACGAAATAGCGTTCATACTGTGCCTAGCAAATGCTACAAAATGCGATGCGTTGGGCGTTTTAATTTAGAATTTCGAATTTAGGAGGTCGACATAAAGTAGGTTGAGATGCTTTTTGGTGTGACAAAAATACAGTAATATCAAATAAATTAAAATATCCATTTTAAAACACGGTTTGAGTCGAAAAAATATCGCATAGAACTTCGTTCCTGACGGGGGTCCCCCGACCGCACCATTTTTTTTCAGCAGTGCTATTCTATAACTCATTTTGTATCTCACACACAAAATGTTGAATTACGATATATTGATACGCGGTTTTGACATTATCACATATTTACTTGCAAGACTTTGTGCGAGCCCGTCTGGGTAGGTCCCACTCACACATCAGATATTCTACCGCCAAACAGCAACTTTTTATATTGTTGTGTTCCGGTTTGAAGGGTGTGTACTGTATAAAAAGGGCCAAGGGACATCTTAGTTCCTAAAATTGGTGGCGCATTGGTCTAAGGAATGGTTACTTTTTCTTGCATCGCCAGTATCTCAGGTCAGGCCACTTACTTTGTAAAAAAATATATATGTCTGTAATTAAACTAGCTTTCACTCTTCAAACACAATACAAAGTCTATCCTCAAACTAATTTTAGTGCTAGAATAATGATAAGCGAGCGATGAGTGTAGTATATAAGTGTTTGTTTTGTGTTGTGATAAATATAATATTATTTAAACTTACGCTTGTGGAACTGAATGTATCTTTGTTCACGCAGATACTACTGAACGGGTTTGAATTATACCGAAACTTATCACATAGGCTACCTAACATCTAGCCCCTCTCCTCACACGCAGGCGTAACCTGTATAATATATGAGACAAAAAATTTAAAACGCCTTTCAGTCTACATATACATTTGATATAAAACATTTCAATACTATTTACCGACTCTTCATACTAAACATGACGGTTACAAATCTTTATGACTATCACGATAATTTACTCCCAGAACTCCTTAGACCGAGTTTCGTCTTATCTTAACGAGTAATTAAAGGAATTAAGAGTGGCCATTGGAGGGAAGAATTTAGGGTTCAGTCAATCTACACCTTTTCATCGGCAGGTGATATCTTTACGTTCATCGTTTTTTTTTTTTTACGTTTTTTAATTAAAAACATCAAGGCGTCATGTGTCGCGATGCAATCGGTTGACAACGTACGATGCGCAAGAGTGTATCCTTTTGATTCACCCATTTAGAATCACACTTAGAATGATTATACATAATAGTAAATAGTTAAGAATAAATAATCTTACAAAGCTTAAAAAAATATACAATTAAAATATATATTTATTTATTAACATAATTCGCATTTAATTAATTTTGTTATGTATTAAGCTGTAATCACCATTGAAAATGTTTATATAAGGGCACCTTAAATGGTCGTATTGTCTTAAATCGTCGTTGCGAGCTATCAAGAACCGATGACATAAAAGTGTCTCCGTCTGATCGAACTATTATAACCCGTACGGTTTATGAGCGCCGACCGCTCCTTGTTAGCATATGCAAAATGGGCACGTGTCATTTGGCCGGTTTAATTTTTGTTTGTTTTTTAATTAATCAGCTTAATATTTCGCGTACAGCATCTGGGATATTATAAACATGTTTGAAACAGTTGGTTGGCCGGTGAAGAATGTTCGGTATGTCGGTTTTTGCGTTGCACGTATCAATTCTAATTAGCGTGAATGATAACTGATGCCGTGCGATTTTTCATCATAACGTGTTCATTTTCGCATTTTTCTTTTAATGTTTAACATCAATCATTATGACGAAAGTTTTAATCCCCGTGTATGAAGAATTTAATAGTTTTCTGTTAATATTATATTAATCGCTATAAGATTCAAATATATTTTAAGAATATTTTCGAACAAATTTGAATCTTATTATATTGTATTAATTATATTTTTATATATTTAATATATTTTATTAATTATATTTTTTTATACAGTTAGGAGAATCCTTGATCCACAATATTAAAAAAAATAAAAGACGCGCGCTAATTTAAAACCGCCATTTTTTTAGTGGACACAAAGGTAACATAATTAATTCATTATTGATACTTATGATTTGCTTAACGTGTTCAAATGTGTTATTTGGATTATTAAGAGTAAAAAGATCAATCCGTGGTTTTTATAAAATCAATTTTCACTTCTAGATGCTAAATGCATAATATACAATATATTGAAGTAAATAATTGAAAAATATAACACCTTTTTGTCTTTATAATCTGTAACTATGGGGTTTTCCAATAGGGACGGGAGTGACAGCTGTCAAATGCAGTGTGTTATATTCATTCCGTCCTCCCAAACCACCATGGCAGGTTACAGTGTCGAGCAGCACGTGCAAATCATAAAATTGTCTTATGAAAATGGGTCTTCAGTTCGAGCAACGTTCCGCGCACTTCGCCCGTTTTACGGTCGCGATGATCGTCCTGCCGAGTCGACTATCCGTCGATTGGTGGACAAATTCGAGTCAACCGGGTCAGTTAACAATCAGCCGGTTCCCGTGCGTCAACGTAACGCGAGATCTGCCGAGAATATCGCCGCTGTGCGCGACAGTGTCCTCGAAAACCCGCGGCAGTCAATTCCGCGTCGCGCACAGGAACTCGGCCTTTCGCAGACGACAACTTGGCGAATTTTGCGTTGTGACTTGAGCCTGCACCCGTACAAGATCCAGCTGACCCAAGAGCTCAAGGTTAATGACCATAGACAGCGCCGTGTGTTCGCTGACTGGGCATTAGAGCAGTTGGAAGTTGACGCCGATTTTGGCAAAAAAATCATCTTCAGCGACGAGGCGCATTTTTGGATGAATGGCTATGTCAACAAGCAAAATTGCCGTATTTGGGACGAGACCAATCCACACGAGGTTCACCAAGTGGCAATGCACCCGCAGAAAGTGACTGTTTGGTGCGGATTTTGGGCCGGAGGCGTGAATGGTCCGTATTTTTTCGAAAACGATAATGGTGTGGCCGTCACCGTCAATGGTGAGCGATACCGGTCGATGATAACCAACTTCTTTTGGCCTGAAATCGAGAATATGGATCTGGACAACATGTGGTTTCAACAGGACGGCGCTACGTGCCACACAGCACACGCTACGATGGAAGTTCTGCACGAGCAATTTCTGGACATGGTCATCTCGCGCGGAGGCGACGTGAACTGGCCTCCGAGATCGTGCGATTTGACCCCGCTGGACTTTTTCTTGTGGGGTTTTCTTAAGTCGCAGGTCTATGCCAACAAGCCGCAAACCACCGATGCCCTCAAAGTCAACATACGCCACGCCATCGATCAAATACAGCCCGATTTGTGCGCCAGAGTCATCGAAAATTGGACCTTTCGTGTGCGCGCCACCAACCGAAGCCGTGGCGGTCATTTGAATGATGTCATAAGGTCCTCCAGACCGATTTCGGCCACGGCGGCCAATCTCAAGAGAGATAAGCCAACTGCGCAGGACATATTATAGTGCACAAGTGTGTGCGCAAACACAGGTGCACTCTCTTTTCCTTAGCTCTCATAATCCGATGGGACGGCAATCCGACACGACCGGAAAGAGTTCAGGCGCAGGACCAACGGCTTAACGTGCTTTCCGAGACGGGAGTGTACACACTTCCAACTTCCAGACTCCGGGCTGCTACTGAGAATTTTCTGACAGAAAATCCCAACAACTATTTATTGGCCCGACCTGGGAATTGAACCCAGGACCACCGGGTCTGCGGCCTTATATCTAGCCACAAGACCAACGAGGCAACGAGGCAATGATGTCATATTGCATACATAATGGGGTCGATAGACCTTCCAAATAAAAATTTCGCAAATATCTCTCCTACATGTATTTTTTTTTGCATTTCAAAGATCAAGCGCCCTTAATGGAAAACCCTATATAATTATATTCACGTTCTAGAATATAAAATATATAATTTATAAAAAGATCTTAGCATTAAATACTTTAGAAGAAAAAAATGTATATTAATTGTGCCATATTCACTCAATTAAGAGCGAAAAATTTGCTTAAAATTTTATACTAGTAATATTCTATTTATATGTAAACTGTTCCAATTTAAATTGTATAATAGCCAGTAATATTATGCAAATATTATTTTTTTATTTTTTAATAACTTCTTATGATTTTACAAAAGCGCGTTCAGTTTTTAACCAAAGAGTGCCGCGTATCAAACGAGTTTTATCTAATATTTAAGATATAAAAAAAAACAAGTTCTGACCCCTAGGTAAATACTAAATTCTTTGTCAAAAATATTAGTTGTGAAGAGCCAGTGACTGCGTACAATTAATGTATAATACTTGTAGACGTAGAACTTTTCTAAAAAAAACACAATATTTTACAAAACAAATCAAAATTAAAGTAATTTATTAGAGTATTGTATACAAAAACTGACAAAATTTACTTCCAGAATATTCAGAAATAAAGTCCATCATATCTTATGTAGGTATTTAAACATAAAAATGTTCCTTAATTCAAATGTTATATTATTAAATTAAATTTAGAACGTAGAATTAGTTTAATAAAATTACAATGTAAATTTTAAAAGTCTATATAATATTTTTCTTTATTATATTCTAATAATACCATTCAAAGTAACACGGGGCATTTTTTCAATTATTGTTTAGAGTCAATCGGCCAGGTAAGGACCAGATGTTAAAAAGTTATAAATCTCCGAGCCCATTGTCTGTGGTCGTTGGGCCCTTTTTTAACAATTTAACTTTTAACAACAGGAGTCTGGACACATGCCCGTCGGCGTAAAGGTTTGATCAGCAGATGGCGAAGCCCTACACTCATCTTAACACTTTAAAATATCGTGAGACGATTACTTTTAGATTTATGAAGATATTCAGACGAGAAGTTATTGTAGACAACGACGTTTTATCATACATTACCTATTATATGAAAAATATTTACCTTTACTTCAATAACAATTAAGGACTAAAGTATAATACATGGATAAATAATATTATTGATTTAATTGAATTAACAGATGCTTATGTGTTAATATTTTTGGTAGTAATTGGTAGAAGAGAGTAACTACTGAGTTTCTCGCCGGTTCTTCCCGGTAGAATGTAGATTCTACATTCACACCGAGAACCAATAGTAGCTTTAAACTTCATTCAATACTGTAACATATCGAAAAAATATTTTGATTGAATAATCATCATCATCTTAATAAATTACTATGAATGTTTGAACTTTATACATTCCTAAACTATTCACCCGATTGTGATGAAACTTTGATGTGTCCTGCGAACGCCAGCGAAGGAAGTGGAACAAAAAAACATATAAATCATTGCCTGACATGCATGAATGATATGTAATATAAACGTTTTATGTAGACCATTATTTTACCCGTGCAAACGTCTCCTACGTTTGCACGGGTAAAATATAGTTACGAGCTCATAGTTACTCGAGTCCGGTAGTTCTAAAAAAAATAAATTTATAGTTGGTCGCATAAATTCTTATTCAGATCTATTTCACACTATTACGTAAACTATAATAAATGGTAATATTTATATAATATGTAAGTATTAAATATAATAGATTATTTATCAGCCAAGACGAGGGTCAAGGGTTATGAAGGGCATTATCGATTTGAAATTCAATCTCTCTGGATTTGTATTTATAAATATATTTGAATGAGTTAAAAGTGAAATGGTGGCAGGAATGATAAGTTTATTTGGTTAATATTTATTTTATAATGTTACCAGCCGTGCAACTTTCCCGCTGTTGGATGGAAAGTTGGATTTAAAAAAAAAAACAATTACATACAAATACCCTTTTGTAAATCATTGAAAATTATTCAGAATATAAAGTCTAATATTTACAAAAAGTACGGCCTTATCGGAAAGAATGCGGTATCTATCAAGCAATCTTAAGATTTATGAAATAAATTAATTCATATAAGCATATTAGAATAAAAACCTTATAAATTATACCTTAGCCCATCATGGGACATTCAGAGGACCTTTGAATTAAAGCCAGTGTGGCCAACTACAATAAGTACATAACAATGAAAAAAACAAATTGAGTAATAACACCGTTTGACACATTTGAAGTTTATGGTATGCTAGTTGTAACTGTCCTCACGTTATGTAATAAAAAATTAAAAATAAATTAATAACATCTAATTCGAATTGACCAGATATTCCGTGGGATTAGAGCAAATTTATAAATTCACCAAATTTATAATAAAGTTTCACTAAACTAAAAATATTCCCTCAATAAATAATACTTAAATGAATGATTTAAAGGAAACACACAAATTATTATTGAAGTTATAATTAACGAAATATTCACAGGATTCTAAAAAAATTATAAATATTAACATTTTGGAACAATAAAAAATACATATGTTTAATTGATTGAAACGCTAACAGGAAGTGAAACGCATTACTATATCTTGGTATATACATATGTATATAAACGATTAACCAATTTAGAGCAATATTTAACGATATAGGTACATACAATATATAAATGTATGCGTCGATAGAATAATCGTAAAGGGTACAAAATACATTGTATCGTTTGAATATATGTACATATAAGCTAATATAGACGCCAAATTAAAAGTAATTTTATTGAAGTTATATATTTAAGAAGTGGTTAATATTTCTTACATCGCCCATGTCTATTGGGGGAAGGAGTCATCTGATGGTAAATGGGTGACCATTTCCGTCCACTGTCCTATATATGGCCCAAGGGATCAGGATTAAACTTGCAACTTTTGCGCTATTGGTGCTTTTAACTTCTGCAACTTTTTTTAATAATTCACTTATTTCATTAATAATCTGTTCCTACTATGCTATACAATTATTTTGTCTATTATTTAAATGTAATTATAATATTATATTTAATACATTATTGCGTGCGGAATAAAATTACTTGAACCAGGTTTGAACTGAAGACCTGAAGATCTGAAGCTGTATAAACTAGCTACTAGACCAACATACAAATGTTGGAATTTGAGTAATTAAGATAATCTACGTCATAGTGCTCCTTATACAAGTAACTCGGTTATCAGTTGAGAATCTCGTCCAATCATAACTTTGGTTTATTCAATCATATCATGTTACAGTTTTATGGTCAACGCTCATCTCTTGAATTTAAGAGATATGCCTTAACGTATTCATTCGTTTTCCATCTCCATATATAAAAGGTCACTACTATTAATAATAAATACAATTTTGTTTATAAAAATAGATTAATATCGATCTTTAGATCCTATTTTTAATATTACAATCAAAGATTCTTAGGAGTCTCTGACACAGACATATAATATAGAATTTTCTTAAATCAATTTCAATTCAAATATTACGCTTTTTAAATTCCATTTTTAATTTTTTTTTTATAAAAAACGATTAATAAAAATAACATTTATTTAATTAAATTATTATAAGAGACTCTACAACAGATTATTATCAATTTGCAGAACATTCGAATTGAACAACAATATTCTAGGCATTTGATTGGCTAATTCCTAACCAAAAGCTGAATTAGGTAACTGTACGGAATTCCATCCCTTCTAAGCCAGACCGTCTGGCCGCGATGATCTTTATACCTATAGATTGTATTGCATTTAACTTTGTAAATATAAACTTTGCTACGACATTAAAACGTATGTCCCACTGCTGGGAACGCAGACATCTTTGACCAGGATTGGACTTATAGTTGTAGACGTGTTATCTCTTAAGGAAATATAATTTAGTCGTCTGTTAAGGAAAACGATGTGAGTGTTTGTTGATATTCAAATAGCTGATCATTAACAAAGCGTGTCCCTTAGCGATGCGAAGATAAATGATAATATTATATATTGTTTTATTCATTTACAAAAAATGTGATAAGTTAGCAATTATAAACTCTATCTATTCGCTATAATAGTTATAATCGAATGTAAAAATTCAGTATAAAAAAATAAGTTAATGAATTATTTGTTAAAACAGTGCGTCATACAATGCCCTATAAAATGCCACGAAATCGAGACCACGCAAGCGCACAGGAGCTGCGCAGGAGTGCCGCGATTCTGATCGGCCTTAAAGGTCGCTCAGCCGGATTTTCGGAATGTGAGCGACTGTATGTCTCTTAATTAAACATTTCGATAAAATAACTTCTATAAGTTTTAGGCAGATGTTTTCAAATATCGTTATTTAGGTTAGGCTTGCTTGTGACTTCGAGTTATTGGACGGAACGAGCCAGCGTTTATTGGAGATTACTGTAATTTTTTATTCGTTGACAAATAACTTTCACATTTATAACTAACTTGAAATAGTGAATATATTATTTAAGCTTATTATAAGCAAAAAGTTAACTCGACAACAACTTAAATAAGTAACTTAAGTATTAAGTATTAACTTAGTAGGTATGAATACTATTTAATAAAGATACTTAGAATAAATACTTAAAACTTTACATGCAACAGTTACACAGAACTGAATATAAATTTTCATTGCGTCTATAATGACCAATTAAAGAAGTTAAAAAAAAGTAAAGTTTCAGCGTATCACATTAACTCAATAATTAAAACTAGCAAAAACACAGAAAATATAAACATTGACCAACTGTTTTATTTTGTCCCCTCATTAAAATCAACTATTCCAATCGAATTATAGTGATAAATGTTCGTCATAATAAAAAATTACCTAATTTAAACTAAAAAAGTAACAGATAACGGCACTCTCGTATAAGATGACATCACGCCTATTTATAAATTCGTTAAAATGAACATAATTTATGCTAAATTTATCAAATGTATTCTAAAGACACACTTTCGATAGCCACCTGGTAGTATTACTATCTATTAATATATAGCATACGGGCGCGAGAGAGTATACTCAATAGCATAATATAAAAGTCTTATAACAAACAATATATGTATAAAAAGGAAAATGTGAAAAAAGGTTCTATATCTATGCCTTCTGGCATATATTAATATAAAAACCTTTTTTTTAATTTATAGTTTTATAATTTTCTTTATCAAAATAATTTTAAAAACAAATTAATTGAATGGATGGTAGTTGTTAAGACGTACAATCAAAATTAAAAATTTCAATAAAATATTTAAGTTTTAATAAAATCTATACACAAAACTCAACTTATGGTAACTCAATATAAGTACTTTTAAAAATAGAATCATGTAAGTAATCAATTCGTTTTAAGATCTACGTATTATTTATTTATATTTACTTTCAAAACTCACGCTTGTGACATCGAATGTACAGAATCCAAATGTCGCAGTTGCAAGAGCCGTCTCTATCTCTCACCAGACACAGACGCAACGAATAATTACTTATTCGCCTAAGTTAATAATTTATACCAATAATTGTGTAATAAGTCTATAATTATACACTCATGGTGTGTTGAAGACTCTCTTTGTTTTTCGGTTAATTTTGACAAACATTCATTAAAATTATACGAGTGTTTTAAGTGAACAATTTAAGTTCGATATAAAAAAATATTAAAACATCACCGGTAGCGCCCAATCATTATTCATTCAACATCCTAACAGCGATATAATTTGTTTTGCTGGGTTCCGGTTTGAAGGCTGAGTATGTCAATGTAATTACAAGTATATAATATATTAGATTCCATAGATGGTAGTGCATAGACAACATAAGTTTCTACTTCTCATAATATTTATGTCTATAGGCAGAATAGAATTTACAATCAACCAGCCCATTTGGCATTTGCCTATATTGTATACTTATTTTAAAAAAACAAGTCAAGTTAAAAGGAAACGCCATTTACGTATTCGATTTTTGAAATAGATTAACGGTTATTCTAAAATTCTAAACAAAACGTATCTTTACTTATCTATGAAAAACAAAACACGGCTCAAAGAAACTGCAACATTTGGCAAGTATTAAATACAGGGTATATAGCTTAAAACAAAAACATTATTGAAAATCATAAAACACGTGTGCTTCCAATGTAAGATAACAGAGCTAACTACAAACTGTCTTTGTATTACTTTTATTTAAGGCAGGTATATTACCTAACAATAGGTAGGTCCATCTGGCACAGATCAAGTTAAACATCTGCTAAATACTTTGTTTTCTTTAATCTTTACATTTTCGAATGGACAGACAAAATGTGCGCTTAGTTGTTTCCCAAGCTTTCATTGGTCCACTTTTTATTATTCAGAATTTCATGACTCAAGTTTAAAATACTTACGGAAACGGATGGTGATGGCGAATGGTTTTTCAATAAAAAGTAAACCTCTTTTGTTTTAAACAAGCAAACTGGTTAGTTTAGTTTTCTATAATACTTTTTTTTAATCATATTTCTATAAGTTTCTGTGCTGTTTTTTTTTTTCATTGTACAAACAAATATGTTACCATATTAATAATTAAATTATGTGATTTTTTTATTATCAAAAGTTAAGTTATTAATTTGGATTTTGTTTTAACTTGTGATAAAATTTGATTGTGTTGAATAAATTAAATTCCGTTTTAATTATTATACTAGTATAATCAAATTAACGCATATTTGATTATACTCTTTTGTAATTAAGCTTATCCTAATTCATCTTTATAAATCCCACATAATTATTACAACCGTGACTGCAAATTTTCCTGTTTTCAACGGTTACAATCACAGATTACAGTAAATATGCAAATCATGAGCGGCAGTTAGAATTCTAACAGTTCAGCGCATGTGCAGAGGCATCACGATTCACGATCTCAAGAATTATAACTCATTCCTGACTCATGCGCTGCGGTGTCATGGGAAATGAATCATAGGAACAGGTTGCCGATTTTGGGGTCACTCATTACCTGATCGCTACTTAAAATTTGTGTTGAATTCTTATCATTGAATTGTCAATCTGTAAGGTATAGGAAATTCTATATCTGACTTATCATTAATGCTAAATGAACTAATTATTTTTTTGAAAATTAATAATATCAATCGTGTTTAGTTGCCTTGGTTAAGAAATAATAGATATATAAGAATGTATATTTGTATTTTGTTTTAGAGGTGTCATATGGACAATTTTCTGGTTTGTAATAAAATGATGAGAAAGGTATTTCTTGAAATGCATGTAAACGAAAATAAGTCCTGTTTAAGCGGTACAATCTCGCTTTCCAATGAAGATGGCTGCGGTGCTAGTTAATGCAGCATTCCGCGCGTGGCGCGGTATTCGCCACGGACGGCGTGCATCTATGAAATGGTATTATGGACATGTTTATAAAAACCATAAAACATAAACCTATATATATATATATATATATATATTTTCTTATATTATAAAAATACATTTATCAATTTCGTTATTCTAAAATACCTAATTTATTATTCGGTTGTTAATAATGTTTTGTTTAAAATTTTTATTTAATCGCACTAAGTGAAAGTGTATTCAGCACTTAAATGTTTATTTGTAAAATTACTTCTATTATAATAACATTTGCAGCAAACTGGTTCCCTCATAATTGCCTCCTCCATATTCGTCAACATTTCTTCGTATGAAAGGTATAGTAAGTGAATAGCTATAATGATACGTCCCACCCGTAAGCTCTAGGTCGCAGGCCATGTGCTCAAAGGTCGCACGCACACAAACATACAAAAGTACAGACAGCGACGAACTATATCATACAATGTAACTACTGTGACAAATTTAAAATTGTTTTCGAAAATATGAGTTTTGTGAAAAACCCAACTGTATATGCAAAAAGAAAATCATTAAAATCCATATGAGATGTTATCATATTTTATGTGTATTTGCATTAAATATATGTATTTTGATGTTTTTGTCAATGCACCTTGCTCTTTTATTAAATGTAAATTAATTGTTAGCCGAATACAAAAACATAAACATTTAAGGTAACCTTATTATAACGCATTTAGCTTTTTTCTATAGATTAAAATTGTCACCATAAGCGTAGACAATAATTTATAATACGTCATATTGCATGGCAAATTTCTTACATAAGGCGTTAGTACATATTTCAATGGTGTAATTTATATGTTTGACTAGCTCCTGCATATTTTAAAGTAGCTGGAATATATAAATATTAATTATATAATTGAAAACAAATTTGCTATCAGAATCGTGGTAAGCTAAATTACAGTTCAAAAAAACAATATCACTATGTACAAAATTAATTTAAATAATACAAAAACTATCAAAAAAGTTTAGTTCAAATTCTTTCATATGTTTATTTATGTATAACATTTTATGTTCATAATATTTTCATTACATTTTTAAGGTATATAAAAAAATATCACAACATTATTAACTATCCAGCGCCTTCAAAAATTCTTTATTACAATTAATTTTATTCCGTATCTTAAATTTCAGACCATAATATTTTAATTATTTATTTATCGAGCTGAATCAACACTCCCTCGTATATTTTGTTATATGGCAACGATAATTGCATTAATTTATTTTTCAATTGAAGAACTTAATTGATATTGGTGATACTCTTGATGATCGTCGCTGCTGTGGCAAGATTTAGTCAACAACAAATATTCAGATTGAACTTCTAACGGTAAGTTGCTGGTGTCTGCCAAAACATTGAAGATTTAATCTAGTCCAGCATATAACCCTCACCTTGTGAAGGTCGCGCGAAGACGCGGGATGCAAGTAGCCCAAGACCACATATCATGAAGACCTTGCTATTACGGGTCGTAGTTCCTCAAAGGAATATCATGGGCCACCAACCTTGGGAACTAGGATGTTATGTCCCTTGTGTCTGTAATTACACTGGCTCACTCAACCTTCAAACCGAGACACAACAATACCAAGTACTGCTATTTTACCGTAAACGTGGTAGAAAATCTGATGAGTGGGTGGTACCTACCCAGACGAGCTTGCACAAAGCTCTACCACCAAGTAATTCGAATCTGCGATATCCGATTAAGATTCCAATCCACTGGGTCATCGCGGCAATTAATAATTAAATAAAGTTTCAATTATAATGTCTTTAATTTATAGTCATGTCATATGTCAACTCATGTTTATGGCTGTTTAATAAAAACTCTTTATCTAACGAATTATTTACTTTCTAATTAAATATAAAATGAAGTCGTTTTTAAATAGTATTCACAAGATTTACATTTATAATGGCAATGATGAAGTTATCACAAACATGGAAGACTTATAAATTGACGTTCCGTGGTTTTTTTAAATTCGAATGACAATTTGAAACAAACTTTTTTATATAACTGTACACATAACAGGCCGCAAGTTCAAGCTCAAAGCTTTCTATGATATTCTTAAAAGGCTAGAAACCCTTTCATTTTGACTTTGAAAAGCAAAATCTTGTCCAATACAGCGCATAGCGGTTCTTAAATATTTTCAACGGGAACTTTAAATCATTTAAAAACTATTTAAAGATATACTGAAAACAATGTAATTCTAAACAAAAAAAAATAAAAGTACATTGCATGTGCATTGAAAATAGATATAATAAAGTCAATAACATAGTGGATCGATTGAAAGTTATTTCACTTATTTTATATATTAATAGTGCTAATGGCGATAGATTTAAAAAAAAAATACTAATTTAATTCACCCGATTTTGTTAATTAATGGAATTTAATAAACTTGAACTTGATGAAAACACATTAGTGACCGTTACAAACTACTAATTGCGATACCATCAAATTATTGGAAAATCTTTGATAACATCTTCGTAATTAAGTAAATAAGTAGGGTAATGAGTTTACCTTACTTGCATGTTTATGTAAATATACTGTAAGTATAAAAACTGATAACAATAACCAGAAATTCCGTAAATCATCGTAACCGGCCGGCTTTTACATCTAAAGGAATTGTTTAGAGCTTTTCCACCATGCTGCTTCAATGCGGCTTATAATAATATTTTATTAACAATAATATTTTATTTATTATATTTTAAATAATTTATCCATATTTCCATAAACAAAGTCTCGACAAAATGAGTCGCAAATCTAACTTATTCTATGATGTCTTTATGCTTGCAGCGGGTTAAGTATTTATTACATACTACTACACTGTTTATGTTATTAAAGCATGTTTTATTGAATGTGTTCCTTATTTTTATCATCTCTTCGTTAAGTATTTTTAATTTCAAAAAAAAGTATTCCATAAAATATTTTTGACTTAATGTTTACCTATATTACCCATAATAAGCTTTTTATTTCATAGGAATAATCGTAAAATTACTTATTAAATTTATTTTTTTAAAATAAGTTTATTAAGCAATCAATTTAGGTTGATTCGTAGGAACACGTTAATGGCGCGTAAATATTCTACAAACAACAATAATATAACAAGTTTGATTATTATTGCTCAAGTTATTCTTGGTCATTCACTATTATTGTTAATAAAAGTAAAATAAATTATATTGTAAACGTATTAAAAAAAAAACATGTCAAACGACACTTTTTATTATAAGTTATAAATATAAATTAAAAATAAATTCACTACAACTTATATCCGCGTGGAATGGCGACATGAATGCTAGCAGCATTTTTCCGTTCTATCGCAATTCCGAACCTCTATGCGAGAAATGAAATATTTGAGGCTTTAATATATAATTATTCAAAGTAACACGTATCCTTAATGTAATTAATATAGTAATATTATATAAAACAATACACATGATTATTTAATAATAACTTAGTTAATCTAATTTTAACTTCTAAACAAATTAATCAAATTAAGTCTTGTATATTGTTAATGTTTCCATGAAAAAATAAACAACCATTAATAATTATTTTTACGATAATCTTATCACACTTCTAGATACCGTGAAAGTACATTATCCTAATCAGGGTCACCCATCTTGAATCTTAGCATAAATTGAAGTTACATTCCAAACTCCAATCACCTTACATAGGTACTTACTGAATTACATAAGCGCAAAAATAAATCCCATCTGTCACGTTTGTTTTAGTAAAATGCACCTTATTTAATGTAATCAGCGTCGACAATGGTGTGCCTTGATTTTAATTTACATAGCACAATATGTCGAACGCCGATTTCGATCCTGTATCCAATATATTAGCGGTCACAAAATCACCTGTTGCTCTCCGCACCTGTTCAACAATCACATCTGACGGGGGAGTTTAAGCAATTATCAACATTAAATATTTACAGCATAGAGTTTAGAATTGTGGTAGAAAAAATATGTTACTTTTTCGTTGATCAGCCGGCCAAACAAGTTAAAAAGTTTTGGACAGTTGTTTGAGAAAAAGATATGGTTATAAAAGACTACCTCGCTGATGCGTATACGCATCGGAGTATGATATTATCAAGTTAGTGAGTTGATGTGATTGCTGGTTTTCGTTTATTTTCATAAATGTTTTTAAATATTTATAAAATATTTTATCAAGAAAGTAACGTTTATCGATTTAATTATTTATTCAGAGTTTTAGTAAACTATTATTTTTATTGAAATTATTCATTTCATTTAAACTTGTAAAAAACAGCTCTCGACTTCGAAATATTTAATTAAAACAATCGCAGAATTTCAACAAATCATAGCCCACCCTTTTATAAATAATAAATAGAAAACTATTAGAAATCCTTTTTAGATATTATTTATGATTACTCGTTTTAATAAATTCAAATGATAATTGAAGAGACCGGCCGGGCATCCTTCCTCTTTTCCATATTTGCTGACTTTCGCTTACTTCCAAACTTATCTTATTTGAATCTACAATTTCTAAAGCCGCTTTAAGCGAAAGATATCGCATTTTACTGCTTTCCTATTAATATAAATACTAAATATATACTACGTCTGTTTTCTAATCACATGTTGAAATCATTTAACTTCAAAGAACTAAATAGTAACACAGTCAGAATAATTAGATGTGATGTGATTTCTGTATCTGAATTGTGTGTAATTCTTGTAACCACTCTTTAACAGACTATATATATAGAACTATACGTTGGAAAAGTGTCTCATCTCTTTCACGCTTCATTACTGGTTAGTGGGTTTATTTACATGTTGCAGAATTCATAAAACACCTGCCGGTTTCATCATGATGTTGTCCTTCACCGCACGAGATCAGAGCGTCACTTCAGAGCGCGAGATGAATTATAACACAAATTAAGCAAATACGTAAACGCCGACTGACCTTTGGTCTGTTCTCTGGGTCCTCTAGCTTTGTGTCTCTCTGATTCTGTATATGTGACTGTTTTGGATAATAGTTTACTCGGTGGTAGAGCTTTGTGCAAGCTCGTCTGGGTAGGTACCACCCACTCATCAGATATTCTACCGCAAAACAGCAGTACTTTGTATTGTTGTGTTCCGGTTTGAAGGGTGAGTGAGCCAGTGTAATTACAGGCACAAGGGACATAACATCTTAGTTCCCAAGGTTGGTGGCGCATTGGCAATGTAAGTGATAGTTAACATTTCTTACAATGCCATTGTCTATGGGCGTTGGTGACCACTTACCATCAGGTGGCCCATACGCTCGTCCGCCAACCTATACAATAAAATAAATAAATAAAAAAATAGTTTTCGAAGCGTGCGGCTTAAGATATCTGTTCTCGTCAAACCTGAGGTTTTAACGAATCGCTTGCTAGGATTTGAACCCGTGAATCTTCAGATAAATCTACCGAACTATCGGCCTTTCACAAAAGCACTGATTATTATTAATAATAATAATCACTATTAGACGCTCTGAATATATTTTAATATTTAACGTTGCAATCATTAATTGTATTTGCACTAATTGCGTAGTCTTTGTCGATTACCACAAAGTGGAGTCATTAAGTATAGCAAGCAATAAATCAACAAAAACAATTTTCGAATAAATTCAACGTTCAAAACTATAATAAATCTATATCATCTCTTGCGCAGGCACGTCAAATATTATCACGTTCCCATATTAATTTAGATCATAATGATAATCATTAATTACTTATTTTCAAACACACCCACTTTAATGCACGAATTTTCTTGCAATATAATAAATCTTATGTCAACGAGATTAAATGAAAAACGCTACGATATATCGGGAGACATGAGCTTATCGAGACTAAAACGTCTGGCACTAATTTTAACTAAATTGATATAAAGAAATGTTTGTAAAATCAAAAAGGTTGTCTGAAAGAGATAGTCGCTTTAACGCTGTGACAAGTTCGCATTTTTATCTCATGTTTCTTTTGCCCACTTAAATAACTTTTTAATTTGTTATTAGAATGTAATAAATAAATGTCGTACTTAAATTCAGACTATTGGTATATCTGGAGATATATTAAAGAAAATAAAAAATTATGTAGCTTACAGTACATTATTTTTCAGTGTAATGCTTTAATAATGTTAAATTGCTGCCACAGCAAAAGATAGTCAGATAAAAAGAAGGTATAAGCTTAAAACAGGTGAATAATAATATCAGTTAAAACGTTAACAATAATTAAAGTAAGAAGGAATGTGGATTAAAAATCGTTAAACGTGTAGCAGTTATCGAAATAATCGACCTTAAAATGTAAATAATTTCATACACAAGCCTTGATAAGTAGAAAACGAGTATTAATATTATTGGTAAGGAATTCGATATGTTTCCAGTAATAAACCTCTTTGAAATAAATATTTCATAAAATATATTGCAACGATACAATTAATTTTTTAATTTCATATTGATTACGTTTTATTTAAATAGACTATTTTTTTCATAGCTACTGTTTATGTATTAATTATCTATCTTTCAATTCCTAGTGCTTAATCGACCACATGTCTTAAAACTGCGATGTAATAATTGTAATTGGTTGTTAAGAACGTACCTAATTGTCGAACAGAAATTAACAATCGACGGCGGGTTGCCTAGGTTGATTCTTAACATCACATTTCGGTCGTTAGGTCAAGGACATTTTGGAAATAGATCAATAAAAAAAGTTATTTTTTATGTATATTTATAAATAATGTTGAACTTTATCTAGTACCTACTAGAACATTAATATACATTTATGTGTAAATAGGCTTTACGTAAAATTTTAATGCCTCCATTCGATTGTCAAAAAAGAGCATACTTACAATTTGTAAGGTACAACTTGCAAGCATGCTCTTTATTGAGAAATGATTTCATACCAAAAATTAAAACTGAGCAATGAGCAAGCTACTATTAGCTTTATACTGTAATCAAAACGAAGAGAAGCTGAGACCAAATATTAATTCTGTTTTAGTTTAAATGTGATAAATATTAAGTGAAGATAATTAATATTTGTAACATGTATCAAATAAATTTCACGGTTTTTTTTTTGTTGTAAACCCGGACCGGTTTCGTCAATAATAACAATTAAGTGGTCACTTACATCTTAAAATTTGTTAGAATGTGGCGCACGTTCCAATTAGCCTTTTATTGCTATGTAATATTTAATACGCGTGTCTTTATGTCTGTCTGAGGTGAGCACGCGAACCGATGGGGTCGTATATGGAATTATGCCGTGACTTTTGTGTGGTCACACCATAGGATTTTTAGAATTTTCAAATTTCAGTCTTCTATTATCGTGTGACACTGATTATGATATACTAAAGTTTGTTAATTACATTTCTTCACCAACTTTTTGCAAAGATTAGCAATTGAATAAAACGATAAGATCATAGTGATAATTTCTGAGATCAATGGTATTTCTACCCATGATTCCTAGTGTCCTATTTAAGATTATTCTTACAAAATGTTTTTTACCTCATATTATTGGCGTGTGACACCTCTTCTCTCGTGTTTTTTATGGAATTGAGAGTCCACAAATTCGCATCTAAATTGAATTAATAAAATGTCAATTATCTTATTATCTATTGGCTCAAGTTATGAGTGGAAAATTCGGCAATTCATCCCTAATTGATATTCGTATATTATTAGATATTTTAGCCGATTTTTAGGTATAATGGTATATTTAATCAAAACATTATAATTTTAACCCTAATTGTTAAAAAAAGACAGAAAACTACATGATCCATAACTTGTTATATTTAATATGAAAAATATAACATTTTTGTCACCAAAACGTAAAATAAAAACTGTCTTCGATTATTTGCCTATAAGTGCCTACGAATTAATAATAAATAATGCGATGCAAAAACTTATATAAGACCTCTCTGGGATCTTTCACAAAATTCTTTGAAGTTCTCAATACCTACCTATTTAAAAAGTGTATTATTTCGTCAGTTCACAATAGATATTTAGGACCTAATATATATTTACTAGTGAATGAAAGTATAGATACAATTTTTTATTTACAAACTAACAGTTAAATAAAATAAACGAGAGAAAACATAATTATCGTTAAATTGTAAACAGAATCCTAAAAGTTTTTCTGCGAAATGTTTTAGCGAAAAACATCCAAATCGAATCCAATGACTTTAATCACCGAAATAAAAATAAAACTTTTTAAATAAATATAAATTCTCACGGCTACTGCATATTCAGGAACATTTTATCAAAGTCGGAATGCAAAAATTTTAGGCGCGTAGCCAAAAAAACTTTGACATAAAATATGGCTGCCACTTAGTTAATATCTGTCTAAGAATGTCCTATAATTCAGTCTGAGTAGATTTGTAGACTAGAAACAAGATTTCAAATTTATGTCTAAGTGTTTACAACATGGCGACATGAAAATTTGAAATACATTAGAAATATAGACGTAACGACCGATAATAATGTTTAATACATTTATCGCTTTAATACATTTAGCGCTGATGAAACGCTTTGAATGGCTTTTTATGTCAAACTTCTATTGAGGCTTAGATTTAAGACCGACTCGTATGCCGGGACGAGAAACGGTATGGTGTTCTCTTATGCCGTCAATCGCCCTCATCAATGCCTCATGCGTAGCTTTAAGTTACTAAGTTGCTCAATATCATTAAAATAATAAAAAATATATATGTATTTGATGAAGCGAACTCAATATTTATTTACTTGTTTTATTTAGTTTTTAAATGATTATATAGTTTTAAAATGGATGATTTTTTCATATTTCGAACGTAGATTTAATAAAAAAAATCACTACGTGTAGACAGCAGTCACAGTTCTTACGACATCAAACCGTGTTGATTGCTAACGATCTGCCGATTCGTCACAAAGTGTAAAAACTATTCCATATACACACGATATTGAAATTTTTATATATCACAATACAGAACTTCACTATCCCAGCTATTTTAATTTACCTTTAACATAACTTTCCGGCTTTTGTGTTATTTTAAGCCTTTGTACCCCAGCCGATGAACGAATGAATGAAAAAAGGATCAATTAACACCGCCTTGAGAGCATTCCTTTTTATTTGAGGGCACATCCTTAACAATTTTATTTTCATTTATTTTTAACATACAACTATGTTAATTAATAAGACTACGATCAGCAACGAGGTTAAAATTAACAGAATAAAATTTGTTATATATACTCTCTGTACTAATGGCAGGGACTCGTAGGCCTTTGGTCCCTAGTATATTAGAAGGTACAGCTGAATGTGCTGAACGGCGTATGCAAGGTTCTACAACATAGGCCCTAAATCTGAGCTGATTACTGTGGAATCCCAATGTAAGCCTTCAGATCTTCGTACCGACTTGTATTATATACGAAACGTACCTGACATGCAAACTACATACAAGTAGCTGCTGACGATAGCATCTTACATAACCACGCATTCTCATTGTGCCTGTAATTACAATATAATGCCCTGTCTGCGTAAATCCCTACCGCAGATCAACCGACAGTTTTAAATGGACGATACTTTCGGATTCTGAAGTAAAATATTACGTCATCGCAATCTAAAAAGAATGAGTATTTAAAAAAAGTAAAGTAACATTAGAAGCCTTTACAATCATTTAGTTGGAGATAAAATTACTTGTCAATTTACTTACGCCATCGACACCAAATGCCGCGAGGCGCGAACGATGACCAGTAATAAAGTTAATCGTATTAACAACCAATAAAACTGGACGATCACCGAACTCTTTATCACATTATGTAAATACAATTTCACGCCTCACCAATCTGTACTACATTACACAATCAATCCGTATAATGGAATAAATATAGGAGAATTACATAAGAGTAATGTACAGCCTGTAAATATCCCACTACTGGGCTAAGGCTTCTCCTATGAAGAGTAGGCTTGGAGCTTATTCCACCGCCCTCTTTCAAAGCTGGTTGCTGGTGAATGCACATGTGACAGATTACCATCAGACACATAATGGTTTCTTCAAGATGTTTTCCGAGCGAGAGATGATTTGCTTGCCCCGAGCAAGAACTTGAACTTTGAACTTCGAATCTTCGGTTGAAAGTCACGTGATTTAATCACTGATCCATTTCGGTTCTAGGACAAAATTACATAAGAACTATCTGAATTACTCAAAGCATCACAGAAGTACCCGTCACATTAATGTAAATTGTTGAAACAGGCATTCCTTATGGATCAGTGTTATTTAATCTTACGTTTTTCTTCATTTTAAAGCTATTGCCTGTATGATACTGACGTTTCTGTAGCGATTTATGAAGCGATGAGATTTTTAGGCGACTTAAAATTTTATATAACAGAAACAATTGTGATAATTTCTGAATTGAAATTTCCAAAGGCGCGATGAGAGTTAATTTTCAAAGTTGAATTTGAACGCAACATTACAATAAACCGTTTCTGAGGTGACGTAAAAAAGATTCACATCTGTCCCGAGCTGATTTGCAATTTAAATTTTTAATTTATATATACAGCCCGTGTCTAAGTGATGCAAGCTATTTTAAATCGAACCAGATTAATTCAAACAAAGCTATAAAAAAAATCATAAGAGTGCGAAATCACAATCCGATTGGTTATTAAGCTGAAAAGAACAGATGATTGCGAGGTTTTTATAGAGACTGCCCCTATAACGGAGTGAATGTCTTAGCCAGGCCGAGAAGCGATAACCCGATGGGTCGGCGAATCCGAAACAACCGGAAACGGTTCGCGCTCAAATCCAACAGCTTTACGTGCTTTCCGAGACGAGTGTCTAAACACTACCAACTTACAGTCTACAGGTTCTCGACAGACTCCAAAAAATATACTAAATCTAGCTACAGACCAACATAACATAAGATATATTGTATATTTTTAAGAACTCAGTTAATATATTTTTTTTTTTAATCATGAGCAAAGAGACGGATCTCACGAACATAGCGACGCTCTCTTTATCGATTTAACAAAATTATTTAGATTTTACAAATGACAGTTGCATATTTTCACTAGTTAAAGCAATTACGTCTGTAGTACCCACTAAAGTATTTTGATATTTGCAATTGAATTGAGACATGAAATTGCGAAATTATCTTTGCTAATACTAATAGAACGATTTGAAGAAGATTGCGCACTAATCATACTAATATTAGAAGGACGTTGGTTGTTTGTTTGTCTGCAATTTATATTTTTATTTTTTATTTTATTTTATTTTATTTTAATGGAAACAAACAGTACATAATAAATTTTATGAATATCAAATATTGGAAAATCATTACGTTTTTTTCTCATTACGTTAGCTTATAGTTTCAGTACAGATATAGGCTATATACGAATCTAAACAGAAATAAACCTTTACGTGCCAAATAAACCTTTAAGTGCAATGAAAATCTACCACATGTATTCACCGACTTGCATTCGAGCAGCGTGGTGGAATGCCGTGGTGGAGTGAAGCTCCAAGAACCTCTTCAAAAGAAGAGACGTTAACAAAGCAGTGGGTTATTTAAAGGTTTTACTTAATACGGTACATAGGTGAGAAGCGAGTATACATACTGCTAAATATACAATAAATTTAGTTTATTTGTCACATAGACATATAACGGATAGCATATCAGAGTAAATAACACAATAAATTTTAGCATGTGCTGTAAACAATTATTTCCCCTTATATTTCAAAGCAGTAATTAGTGATACATGCTACAAGCACTTTGAATAAACTCATAAACAAAAATGTATTAACTCAGTACGGACGAATTTATTATACTTGTATTATATATCATTATTTTAAAAACGAATTTAGTTTGCATACGCCAATTCTGTACGAGTAGCTAGTTCAGATATTCTTAGGCTGCAAAAAATAACACTATAAAATAATTCTGCATCCACATACATAGTATATACATTTAATTAACCTATGCGCAATAACATTTATATTTTATCTAATAAACTTCCATGTAAATAAACTCGACGCGAATTTATAGCAATTGTGAATGTAATTTTCTATTTCATTTAAAAACAATATCTTTGAATTTGAAAATATCAAAGGTAAATTATAATTTTTTTTACAAAAGTATAATATTAAATACTTATTTAGATTATAAATATAATAATTATCAAAGCGATTATTTAGTTATTGAATTCCTTATTAAGTGGTAGACAGACAAAAGCAAAACTATTAATTATTTACGTTTTATTCATTTCAATTTCTATTTTTGTTAAGATTTCCAACGCTATAATTCAAATATAGAATTAAGACAAAATAAAAATATCCCCGAAATTATTATAATAATATAAATATCCTCCTACTGAATAACACATTCCAACATTTAGACATCCAATGCGTTAACGAGACGTTGATTTAACAAAGGAAAGTGAAGACAGCAATACTCCTTGCTCCATTGTGTAGGCGAAAGCCGTAAGGCCTAGTGTTGTACCGATGCTTCTATCCCGGCGTGACCCCGGGTCGAGCTTTCTACTAGCGTCATGCGACCACCACTAGTAATTAATGGCAGACGGGACACAAGAAAGCCGTCTTTCCGTTTACACGCCTCTAATCCGGTCTTGAATTCAATTATTGTGTAGAATTTATACTTTGAATAATTTTGTTGGACGAAGAATGTTATAAAGTAGCATATTTATTGGCGATGGCGATAAGGGGAAAGGTTAAAACCATGTGAGCTGGTCACGAGTTTAAATAGATCAGAGATGCAACGTCAAACATGCACGTTTTAAAAGTATTTTTTGCTCCGAACACAAATTTTGTATTATCTTAAATTACGAATTCTATTTACTTTTACTACTCGATAAAATAAACTATTAATGGAATCGCTGGTTACGGAGAATGGTTCGGTGCTTAATCCTCGCCGCTAATCCATTGCTGGTTGGCGATATCTTGCAATGGATTCAGAGGAATGTTGGTTCCCTCAGAATGTTTCCTGTTAATAAATTGATCTTTCATATTGCCAACTCGTTGAGTTGACAACCAGGACTTTAATTGAAATCAACATAATCTAAATAATGTACAATAACCTTCATATTCCTTTAAGAATCATCACATATTTTCCATCAACCTTTCAATCACAAAAGTCAAGCCACTGAGTTTTTGTTATCACGTCTTAATGGCTCTTGTTTACGTTTTATCGAATTCACTTAAATAAATATACATAATAAACATGGATATAAAATTCACTGTCGTAGTTCAAGAGCCACTAGACGAGAAACAAATTGTCCACAGAACTTGATAGTCCTATAATATTAGCATAGAATAATGATAAAAACTGTACGTTTGCATGGAATTCAAACGTATGACGGACATAATCACAAGATGAGCCTTTAAACCTACCTTGTTAGTCGTTTGACCTAAAACGACTTAGCCAATATGTACCTAGTCCTTATTTGTAGGTATATTATTTACTAACAGCGTATATAAATAACGTTTAATGCATGGGAATACTTAACTTTAAAGTGAAGTGAGCCGTTACAAAGTTAATTAAATTATATGTCATCAATATATAATTGTTCATTCGCTTTTGGGTATATTAATAATTGGCTAAGCTGTTTGCTAAGAGTCCTAAGTTGCTAAAGGTACATATGGATTTGTTTACATTATGATAACATTTTTTTTTAATTTTGATTATTATACTACTAACTTAAAAACCCATTTTATATATATTCTTTAGATATAAAAAGGCGATTATATGTATCGTACGGTTCGACTATTTCCTAAAAATAAATTTTCCTAAACATATTTTTTACAATAATTATAACATATTATGTCAATATAACGTCATTAAGATTAAAAAACAAACATAAAGACGATCCCATTTATATTCAAATAACAGTATTTTAAATATATAATTGAAAATATATTAAATTCACTTACATAAGTTCTAAATCAATATTGCATATTTTACGTACCTTTCTAATTAGACTTCCTTATTGATGTTCATTATAACAACATAGCAGTTTGTTACAAACTAAGTAATGAATGGTTTTCATAACGAACTAATTGCTCGAGGTGTTGCTTTGTCATAAAAATTACAATGCAAAGACAAATCATTCCCTCTAACAGCTCGTAAATATACGAGTGTATTTTTTTTCACACAGTGGAAACCTTCAGAAAGGTACCCGACTCTCTTGGGGGAGGACCCGGTTTATGTGGGTAAACTAAAACCACTGCGATGGCCGTCCTCGGCACGGATCGGAGAGGCTGCAGGATCGTGTTGATATAACGCATCCTCGGCCCCTCCCGTGCTGTGCTCCGCTGTGCTGGACTAACCCGTCATCTCCTCTTCAGGATATAGGATATACACACTGATTAAGTATGTATATAAAAAGTTAGCGGCGCTTTTTTTTCAACCTTTTGCCATCGACTGTTGGACGAAAGCCTCTCCCATAAAACGGCAACCATCCCGATTCTGGGCAGTCCGCATCCATCCCGTACCTGTCACCTTTTTTAAATCTTCTGTTACTCAGACTTAACCCCACAGAGAGGTTCACAGGACAGGTCACTGGACTACCTCGGTTCTAAGACAAAGCTGTGAAGCTTGCTAAATACTTATAACTAAGGTTACAAAAAACTTATTTAAAGTAAGCTTATACTAATATTGAGTGTATTAATTATTTTATAGAAAACAATGGAATGTATTAAAAAAAGCAGCATTTTTAATATGTTAAAATCGATCTCATTATTTTTAAATTATGCGTAATATATGTTGGTAGATGCAACAATATAGAGGTCAGAATCGAGAGCTCTTACCTTCGGATTATTAAGGTTGAAATGTTTATGCAATTATTTAAAAATAATTACAATTATCGAGACAATAAAGGCAGCATTGCCAAAGGTAACCGATATAAATTTAAGATCACATTCCAATCGAGATATTTTAATAAAAAAATTTAACATTACAAAACCAGCTTTTGCCAAAAAATATTTGAATGAAACAAGTGTCCAGTTTCAGTGGTAATAACGTCACAGTTATGTACTGGTATTACATACAAGCTAAATGTTGTTCATAACTTCATATCAAGTGGTTACGTTTAATAAATTCAAATAACTAAGACCGGTGAGCGTTGCGTAACGGCATTCTTGAACCAATATGCATCTGAAAACACGACTTAACCAAGGAGATAACTTGGTCGATTATATTTATATACAATGTTGAGTATTTCGAATGCTTAGTTATAGTGCCATAGAGATAGTCGACCTGGTGCGTGGAGATCGTTCTGAGTTTAATGGCGTTAGGTGTCTTTTAATAGATAATTAAACTAATTGACTTCGAGTTTTATTCTACATGTGATTATATTTGTGATTTAGGTACTAAATGAATGATTACATTGTAAATGTAAAAGATAATGTAGCCTGGACTAAAACGACCTCCAAATGTCGAAAAAATATCCTGACGTAACAGGTACTCAAAAACACGTTGCTTGGTGATAGAACCCATCACATATCGCTAAACAGTAATGAGCTTTTCATTGACGATGTCGGGTATGGTTAATATTGCTATATTTACACCTGATGACCAAATTTCTAATTTGCCTAACTATTTAAAATAAAATAAAAATCAGCAAAAATCGAGAGTAAAACATAAAATATACCGAAGAATTTAATATTGTTATTATTAATATATAATGTAACATAGTGACAAATAAGATCTAGTCGGGTAACTCGTGCCTTCCTCTGTTCAGAACACGCCCATTTACACGAGACTTAATCAAAACCGCCTTACACGTTTTTGTTATATATAATTGACATAACTTTATATCTAATAGATTTTTGACTTTGTAATAGAAAAACTATATGTATGTACATAATTACATCAGCAATGTTTAAACGAGATACGAGTTAAAGGCATTCACACAAAAATTGATTTAATAAATGAAAATTCTCAATATATATCACCAGCTAATACTTTGAACTTTTCCGCAATGTTTTCCCACGCCAAACGTTTCTCTCTACCTGTGTCGTAGCGTGAAGGTAAAAAAAATTCTGAATATTCCAATGAAAATTCAATTTTGAATTTTCATTGGTAGAACCTGAGATTAGTGTATTCAAAAAAACCAACTGTGATGCTTTATACATTAATCAAGACTCGCCTCTAAGTCTAAAGAAACAAATTTGACGATGGTACAGAATAGGACAGTGAGCAGTCCTTTGAAAGTAGATAACACATCACTAAGAGCTCGAGCTGTGGAAGTTTCTGAAGTTGAGCTGTTTATATGGTATAATATTCCATAATTAGAAAAATATTATCTCAGCAGAGTTAACTATATACATATCTTATTATTTTGTAATCAATTATACTTAACGTTAAATTATATTTATTTAATCCTGCTGTTCTGTTATCTTGATTGGAATACAGAAATTTCCGACTTAGAAACATCTTGTTATTAATTGCATATAACAAATCACGAATAATCTTATGCGAATCATTAATAAAACGACCTTGAATAAAACAACATCCAACTCGTTAAAGGATCTTCTTATAACATGATTATGAATGAAATGCGTAATTGTTATAATTGTATAGTTACAGGTACATAAAGACGCCTAGTCCATGTAATGCCGGACATCCTGCTGATTTCATCTGTTCTCAAGCATTTTACTCAGATGATTAATATTTAAAGATTATATTAAGCTAGCTATTCCCTGCGATTCTATTCGGTTCTTTTATCCGTTAATGCATAATTTATATGCATATATCGTTATTCAGACCATGAGCTACTTAAATGTCAAATTTCATTATCGGTCACTATGGCATTTACCGTATTATGATTAACTCGAGTACCTTCACTTCGAGTTACGATGTGCAAAAAATACCGTTAAATAAACTATTAAGCATCATAAAATGAGTATTTATTGGAAATATCGATGAACTTATTCTTGGATACAAACTACTACGATAGTATTCATCCATTTAGTTATCACATTCTGCGAAATTAGTGTTTTAGTAATCAAGTCGGATCAATTTCTTACAAATAAAAATATTGTCAAAATTTTTATTTTCGAAAATCATTAAATTGTGATACACAAAATGTATGTGGGAGTTATTGGTGTTTCTAAAGTCCTATTAGAATTTTTTCCAATACAGATCAAGGTTCGAATTAGCTTAAGAAGACATTAATCCCCCCCCCCCAGGGGAAATAGCATATTTTTTATATTAGGAAAAAAAAAAACAAACTTTATTTCAGCAGCTTTAAGCCTTGTTCTTATTGTTTACTTCAGAAGAAGTCTAAGTACCATTTTTCAGCGGAGTGCTTACTTATTTAAATTCTATCGTCTCTTTGTTTCTAGCCTCTATCCTCCTATCTAGCCTGGGGATATCATTAAATATTGTGAAAAGTCATAACCAGTCAATGTAATGTCATACTACATTCCAAACTATTTTCAGTGTTTCGTGCGTAAATTTCGCCCTCATTTCTTTTTGTCAGGTCACTATTTAATGGTAGGGGCAATCTAGAGACAAACAATAGCAAAGATGCTGCTAATAATTTCAGAAGGCAGGTTCACCATCATAACTTATATATACACTTTATTTATCCGTAGGTACATCACTCCCAAGAACTTTTACTTTTAAGAAAGAAACTAATTAGATACCGTATTATATAAAACAAATGAATTGAATTAATCAAAAGGAAGGTTACTCCTATTGTGTCAGGGGCAGCGGGCGTGGTGGGTGGAGTTCTTTGTTTCATCACTTATTGTGCACGAAAAACCTGACCTCGTTAACGTACGCGATGAATTACTGAGGAAAAATTGTGGAAATTCATTTTTCTACTGTACTATGTACATGACAAAAAATTACAAAATTTTCAAGTAATGTACAAAAAATTTGTAACCGATTTAATAAATAGACAAATCAACTAATACACGTTGTATTAGTACCCTGAACTATTTTTTGACAAATTTAAAGTCCTTTCTTCCTCACAAATATATTTTTTATTTATGTATGGATTTGTTATAAATGTTATACATACGCATGCATTTTATAATTTATAATATCGCCGATTTTGAATCAATTTTAATAAGATACTATAATATTGACAATAGTACGTATAAAATATGATATGTTTCGAACAATAAGTAACTTAAATATCAAGATATCTACTAATTATTTATGAAAATATCATAGAAAAGTTAATAAAAAAACTCTGTCTGACTTTATTTTATAAGCTGGAGAGTTTGTATGATGTATGATATGATCATGCGCTAACCTCAGGAACCAGTCTGATTTTAATGAAACATTTTGCGGTATAGAACATTTATTGAGGAAAGTTATATACTACGCGCTACCTAAGAAGTAGAGTCAAAACTATGAGGTCAATCAATAAGGCGAATTGTAATATCTTGCAGGTATAATCCGAAATTAAACGCGAGTGAACCGCAGAGCAGTGCTAGTAGATCATAAATGAATATATGTTTTTTATTAATTCCAACATAATTTAATCGATAAAGTCATTAATAGTTGAGCATTATTCTTGTTTAATATTATTTTATTAACTTCTAAAGTCAAATTATTATCGAGCGTTTTTACATCTACCTATTTGCATGATTAAAATTTAATCATTTGTAATCCTGCTCCATTAGTTGGTAACGTTAAAATACACCTTGTCTTCGTAATAACGAATTCATTATCTATACCTATTGATCAATATTTCCTTTTAAAAAACATTACTTAATTAACACTGGCTAAGATAAAAATGGCGGGAATCGAAAAATCTTAACGAACGGCGGGAACATTAGGTTATAGTTATAATAAAATAACGTTTAAAATATTAGGAATTAAATCATAAACTTGGTGCCAATTAAGGTAATAATTAAGTGAGTACTTATTAAATTTAATTAATTTTGTTGTTAAAAATAATTGAACTTTTTTAACCTTTTTTTATGTTGTCTTATATTCTGAAATTCCAAACTCAACTATTGTTCAATTAATTATACAATTATAAACTCATGATTTTATGAAAACGTCAATTCAAATTTTAAAAAAATATAGCTGGTCATTGAACGCAGTATAAGGTGTGGTCTAATATAACAGCCTTAAACTAGTTTTTTCTTTAGACTTTACATGAAATAAATTCTATTAAAACCGTTTTACCTGTTGCGTGTTTAATTATTATTAGTATTGGAATTCCCGTTATTATTATGGCAACTTTATTTTGCCTTTTTGCACTATCGACATTTGAATTATGACAAATGAACTCGTTTTAATCAAATATTAATGAACAAGTAGGCTTGGAGTTGAAGACATAATGATGAGTTTTATGACCGCAGTAAATATTTTTGCCTTTAGCCACATACATCTCATTAAAATTTAAGTTTAACTCGCTTTAGCAAGATTCTTCTTCACGTAAATATATATAGGTATTTTATTAATATTCAACATAATATTAAGTGTAACTGATGTGAAAAATAGAAATACAATTTTGCTACTGTGCATTCCTTAAATTTTATGAGTTAGATATAAAGATTTTTATTGATCTTACGTATCAAGTAGTAGCCCACCGTACACAATAGAAAAGTCAATGCATGATTGTACCCCGCGTCATTTTACCTACAAAGTGTAGGCGTGGCCTAAACGACCAATAAAACTGTAGCGGTTAGGCAGAATGATGTTAGTGCTCTTTGACAAACATTAAAAATAATACAGCTAATTTAATTACGAATTGCAAATAAATTACATTTGTATCTATGTGTACATATATATACTCATATCTGTAATTTACTGACAAATTGAAAATAACATGCAAGTTATTCATTTTAAAATGAGGTATATAATCAGTAAATATTAATATGCTGAAATAAGTGCTTAATCATCTGCGACAAATAATAATATATGAAAAATACGAATTTAATTGTATTACAGTTTATAATTTAGCTCATTTAAGAGGAAAGCAATTTTATTTTAAAAAACGCGTATTATTTATCTATGGTTGCACGTTAGGATCAATCAATGCTACCACACATGAATTAGCCCCGGGTCTATTTAAAAAAAAAACCTGTAATCACCCTTTATGAATATGTTTATCACTCCGAAACGCATCGCAAGAGCAGCTGCGAATTGTGAAGATTTAAAAATTTGCATACGTGAGTCGTGAACCTCGCCGGTCACGCAATCTGTAATTAATCGAAATATTATAAAGTTAAAATTTGATACTATTTATCAAAACTTTAAAACCAACGAAAGCTAAGTAGTATGGTTAATATAACTAGATACGTACTATAGAGTATCATATTGATCGTAAATTTAACTACATATTTTGTTTTTAATAAAATTCTTATATTGGTTTGAGGCAAAAACGATATTTTTTAAACGATTCCTACATTTAAACAAACAATGAACTAGTAATACAAACACCATAACATATTTTAATTGTAAGAACGTATTGTCCTTATGACGTCCAATAATTAATTAACATCGAAATGTTAACAATAAAAAAATATATTTTGCACGTATTATTAAAATTGAATGTGATAAGAAAACACAATTACAACGCAAACCAAAATATTTGCTCAATAAGTAATCGCATAGAGAGTATTTTAAGAAGTTTTTATACGGGTTTTACTACGAGCACGTGTCCAAGACGTTTAGCAAAAGACGGACGGCTGTTTTCCGTGTATTTTCTGGTTGAGGGCTTGCGGGGCGAGGCACGCGGGGTGAACAGAGCGGCAGATGCGCCTCGCAGCGCCATCTAGCGGCGCCGCGTCGTCGCCAGGTGTGCCTTGCCCGCACCGCGGCTTCCACCCGCCCTCAGCCTCAGTCCGCCGTCACGCACCGCCGCGAATACATGTCACTACGGCTGCTACAAGCCGGCCGCACGCGCGCGTTTCGAACGTAGTGCACGATACACCGCGACCGGTTCCCGAAGCCGATGAGCGCGACCAGTGACACCTCTTAAGTCTAGTGTTGTGTGACTTGCAGTGAAACTCAGTGCAGACATGTGCGTGTGATGGATTACTCTTCCACCGTCGATTGCTGACGGGCTTCGGATCCCGTATATGCTCAGGCGCCGGTAGTGGACGCGCCAATATGCGCGCCCCCACGGTGCTCATCGCCCTGCTAGGGTTTCTGCCCCAGGTACTGACCGACATCGACACTCAAAACCGCGAATCCCTGTTTGTTTACGTTTCGAATCAGTGTAATCGAGACAATTGCAAATCGAACTTACGTCGGTGGTAGATTTGCAACGGAGGCCGCACCGTCACGACGGACACTTTCCCACGAGTGTACCGGCTCTCGAGGCCCCTAGATCGTCCTGGATAGGAGAGGGTGTAGGTTAGGCCCGCGAGTCGTGACCGGGCCCGAGCCAGTCCGAAGAGGCAGTTGTGTGTGTTCGATAGGTTTACCGAGCAAACATAGTTTGTACATAGTTATAAAGAAAGTTCAGGTTTTAATACGGCCGGCGCGGGGTCAGCTAGGTCGCGAGCCTCTTCGTTTAAAATTAGATGCATACCGAGGCTTCGCGATGAAGTCGATTCCAAAAAGGACTAATCTGCGATACATGCATGGACGGGAATAGCTACAGCAGACGAGTTAAGTCTTTAAACTCAAGGCGTGATATTTCGGGCAGGGTTAGTAGTTTGGTCTACTTTAACGTAAAATTTTAATCAGTGGTTAATTGTTTATTAAAGTCATAAATATGTTTTAAAATTAAAATAAAGATTTTTACGGTATATTCGTATATTGGAAGGTCAGTGGCCTATAAACGGTCAAGGTTGTCGCCACGCAACTTTAAGGGTTGTAACATTCGAGGTTATTCATCATACCGTATTTTGCTAGGAAATTACATATAATGTATTACAAATACAATTCGAATTACGCGTCAAAATGAATACAACATAAATTTATTTGATTCTGTGAATTAATCATCAACAGAACATAAAACCGTTTTAAAATCTATCAATTTTACGAAGTTTAACAAGTAACAATGTGTTATACATTACACTGATAAACTAACATATAAAATATTTATCTTTATTATTTACAAAAAAAGGTAGTAAAACGCCTGTTGCACGATAAAAATCTTAGAAACTGTAATTTTGAATTGAAGCTAAAAACTAGCTCGAACGATCCCTTGTAATAATTTTTCTGTATGCGTTGACTTCTCCCGCATTAACTGGTGTCCAATAACAATTCGCTGAGGGATCTATACCCCATGCGCGCGCGCATACAACGACTACTTATTTATTAATATGTTCGAATAAGCACCGTTATTATTACCAACACTACTACGCTTTATTAATACATATACGATATTATACTTGTCCGTGTAACCGGTGCTCTTAGTACTGATCTTGAATTATCGTGTGATTTTCGTGCACTTTCCGCTGCCCTTAACTGTTTTATATTTTTTATGTAATGTAAACGTGCAATTACTTAAACAACTTAAGGTAGCTATTACTGACATCGATAAAAACGTTTCTAGTTTGTAATTCAATTTGTAACGCTTTTTGTGTAAACTGCTACTAAAAGAGATTCGACTTTTTGTTTAAGATCGTCGTCAAAATAAAGAGATAAAGCTCAAACGGAAATAAAACGAAAACTCTTGAAATTCTTTACATTCCATCCAAATTTAGTATCACATTAGTCAAGTGTAACATCTAAAAGTAAAATAAAATTAGATGGCTTTTCTTAGATTTGTTAATTTGAGTGATACATATCTATAATGTCATCTAAATGTCCTGAGTGTCCAATTTAAGTACGAAAATGCATTATGAATGAACTGCTCTTGTTTTGTTAGTAAAAAGTACACACTACCAACTGGTTTGTCCTGTGCGGCGATGCATTGATGTAATTGTCCAGATCGATCAACTCGATTCTTGTGATCTCGATACATCCGCAGGAATCGATGTTCGCATTTTTCTTTTTTTTTTCACGTGCATAGTAATATACTTATCCGGCTGTCTTATGATCGCGTGATCGCTCCACTCGATCGGAAGCGGCATCGGAAACACGTCTGCCCAAAACCGCAACCGAATAATCTCAATTTCCATTTATTATAAATAATTCAGCAAACGCTAAGTTAGCTCGCATCCCCAATTATTTTATCAAGGATAAAACTTTTAACTTGTATAATTTAACATTTTAATACGCATAAAACTGTTAACGTAAAATTTTGAATAATATGTAATATATATAGCATTCGTGTTTGCATTACGGTCCGGCGTACAGAACAACATTATTTTTACGTTTGCGACATTGCCGTATTAATATCGAGATTGTTCGGCTACTTGCCGGTTATCTAGGACACAGCATGTCAGCTCGTATGAAACGCTGCTGGGTAGTAGGTATTGGTTGCGTACGGTTCGTGATATAATCGGTTATATTTCTTAACGTGATATTCTTGAAGTGTGTATGTGGTCGCTCGGCCCACATTGCAAGCAGGTGCGACATTAATGGCTACTCTTAAAGAACCCTAACATCTGCTTTTTTTCATAATTTACTTGTGCACACGAATTCAAACTGACCACATTGACGACTAGAGTTCGTTTTTGGGACGAGTAAGTTATCACATTCGGTAAAAATAACTCGCTTAATTGGTATGTTTATTGCTCTAAACGTAATAAATTTTCTACAGTTATTTGAGGTTAGAAACAAAATGGAAACACTCGAGCATGTAATACACGTCTCCCGAATGTCAAATCATCTGCGAAATAATTGATGTATTTCGCAAAAGTTACGATAGTTATAAATGACAAGTTGAAAACAAATTTAAGTATCCCGCTACAAAGCGAGATATTTCAATAGCTTCACTCTAATTCCCAGTAGTTACCTAATATTACCTTAATAGGCTGGTACGCCTCAAATCCAGTAATTTCTTCCCTAACGTTTTCACAACAATACAATAATAATTAATCGTCATATGTCATGTTAGCCACAATAAGCATATAAGTATGTGAAGGTATTTAACCCTGTTATAATTTCGTCCATTGTCCGAAGCGGTTTTGTTCTATGAGAACCGACTCAATTATGAGAGAACTCGTACGAAATCCGTGTAATCGTTGGTTTTTAACGTCTTAACTATGAGAAACTTTATATTTCGTCTCATTTATGATGAGAGTTTATAATTGTTCGATTGTAAACTATGCATTATATAAAGACTAAATTTATTGTAGAATTATTTAACGCCACTTTTAGTTTATTGCTGATATCCGTTACTTTAAAATAATAAGAATTATATAAAAAATTGCTACGTAGTTCTATTTTTACAATTAAACTGCTTAATCTTAACATCTGTCAAACGTACATTGACAAATGACGAATTCATTATGCCTATCAAGCGGGAGTCACGGTCTATTGTATTCTTGACGAGCATTATCTATTTCATTACAACCGTATTTAAAATAATTTAATTTCTTTCTCTCTTCGATCCCGACCGGACGTTTAATTGATTCCCGATCTCAGAGCGCGAAAAAAAAAACAACATGGCGGACAGGATCATTGATCAGATTACGCAATGTCGCCGAACTGGATGCTTGGGGAAGTCAATATTATGCATTATTTATAAACACACGCATAGCTTAGCTCGTACCTCGAAATAAACAAGGATCGCCACTAACAATGAATCGTAATCATATAAATATTTTCTGTAATAACATTTTTATAAAATCTTTTTTTTATCTGTAAACATTTCGTGACATATGAATAACGGTTAAGTTACGTAAACTCCTATTGTTTAGCAGGCTGTGAAAATTATTCAATTTCGAATTGGGTAATCGTGTCAAATGCCAGCAACTTCTGCGCATTGCTTCAAACGCTAAGAGATGAGTCGTTTGTAACGTAGGTGCTAGAAAGGCCAGGGGACGACAGTTATTGACAAACAAAAATTTAACAAACCATTTTTTATTATATACAACCACTTTGTGTTGTTTGAATCAATCTTTCATAATACCTCGATTACTTAATAAATACAAACATTTATGGTTTTATGTCAAGTCGCTTTTAAAATCTACATCTAAAACAATTTAGTCAAACACCGTCATTAAAAGCAGACGCAGTTGCTATTATTAAGTCACAGTCGATAGACTTAATGTAATGTTGTACTATGACTTAATGTAACACGCGATTTGTTTCCTAAATGACATAAATTTAGCCAATACTACTTACGTTTCATAACGTTCCACAAATTACGTTCTGCAGTATGATAGCGAGTGCATTAAAAGTAATTTCACCTAACTGCAAGCAATTGACGTGAAGGTTTCCAGACATCATTACGTTTACGATAACATTGTGTTTATTTATTTTTTCAAATCTTATTAAAGTGTTTTTCTAACTTGTTAAAATTCTTTACTATAGTACGCACGAAAGTATTTTAATAAGTTCCGTTCCGCTGTATATCGCTGTATAAAGATTCACACGTATTATCCCAGTAACAATCCGAGCAAGATCTGGTTTAAGATAAGAGAACACGAATTCACTCTCATCCGATCATAACGTACATCGACGCACGAAATTTCAATTCCCTTGTGCAATGCTTAAATAACCGCAAAATATCTTATTATTCGCTTTCCATATAAGTTCTAGGCAATCTACCGAGCACGTACCTATTACTCGTACCCATGATTCCCCGCTAATTTAGAGTTCCAATGTTAAATTGTTTTTTTTTTCTTTTATTCCGCTGCAGCTGCCAGGAATTAACAGTCGAACAAAGAGATTGCAACTTTTGTCGCGCAAACGTCGAATTTCTGAACGTTTTGTTCGCTTTAAGACGTGCGTCCTTTTATTTTCTTCGCCAAGGCGTTCTTTGAAACTGTATGCCTTTTGTCACATAATCGCTTCTCCCTTCGTATAATGTCATATTCTTAAAAGTCATCAATTAGCAATGCTATTATATGACAACATTACGTTTTTAGAAAGGTCGAGACGTTAACTTATTAATAAACCGCTTACTTTACGACATGTGTAAGATAGAATATAAACATGAAAAAAAAATCATACTGAGCGACGATTCCAAATTTAAATTTCCAATTGCGAATTTGATGCACTGGCCACATCGTCGCGCTATTAAAAGACTGTTTGGGTGTTTATTTTAACACATTTCGCGTGTGTATAACGGTCGAGATGAAAAACATTCCCCTGTGTTTCATTATTTGTGCTATTTATAGACAACGCTCAACCTGCCGACTGGAACGAGTGTTTACTCTGGCTAACATACAATGCTGTTCGCATTATAGCTCCTTAACTGGATGTAACAAATTATCTTTATTTTATGTAAAAGAAAACATACCTTATTTAAAAACAACTTCGATCTAGCCATGATACATCGTTGGGTATATTTTGTCAAACGCATGAAATCACGTATTCATAACAATTTGTTTTAAATAATATTGTACATAAAAGGCGTATTGCGCTGCAATTAAAATTATTTAAATTAATGTAAAGCGATATATTAACTGAGATGTTGTTGCGAGGTCGACGATTAGGTGCTCAAAATCAATTTGGATTTTCTTGTGCCCGCGCCGGCGCAATTAATGTTACATGCCAGTGTTACTTTCCATTCAAAGCGGTGAAAAAAAAACAATATTGATGTTCACGATTCTAACGTCGAATGCATTAAATGTTAAGTCGTACGCTCAATAAATTAGTTACGAGCATACTTCGATTCATTACTCAATTTGTATGTGTAATTTGTAAATATATAAATCGATTCTATATTTAATAATGTTAAATTTCATATACCAAGTATATGACCGAAAATAATTTATATAGGTTAATAATTGACGCCTATTATTTTTTAAAGCTATATTCAAACATCACAGACGTTCAACGCGTTAAATCGCCCGAAGACATTATAAAATGTAACTTATTCGGTAGTCAGTAAGTATTATTTAATTGTTAATCTGTGGTGCGCCTCGGGCTTAACGTAGACCGCACACAACAACACAAAACATTCTTTAGAGGTTTAAATCAAGTTTCATTCAATCATTCATAAATGTTGCCAGCTTTTATGGGATCGTTTATTTTTCTTTTATTTTTTAAATCACAAATTAATTTATTGATAACCAGTGAGCTACAGCCGATGCTACTATAAGTCTGATAAACAATACATTAACTGTGATAAAAAAGGGGATGTTTAGAGTGCCCGTAAGTTTTTTTGTGCACTTTTTTATGTTCCGCTCCTACCTGGCGTTTACCACGTGGATGTTAATTCACTGTCCCGGTCTTTAGTTCTTATTAAAAACGAGAGGGGAGATGTTTTGCGCGTTCAGAAACAACCCCTATCAACTTGGCAGGAAGTTGGTTGAAATCTGGTGTCTTTTTTTCACCGTTCTTTGTTTAAATTGTGGTTAAATTTTAAAATCTACAGACCTACCGTCGCTAGATAAGACATCATTTGAATAGTTCATTGTTCCTTATTTTCATTTTTTTTGTTAACTTTTGACAAGTTCAGATATGAAATTCAGTGTGCGTGGGAAAGCGTCATTGTTCGGGGGTAATAAGATTATTTATTATCAAGTATTACTTAAGCTTTATAATTGCATTGCTTATCTCATAGTATATTTATATACCAATTACCTGTGAAAGAGATAAATGATTATACATAGGTGTTTTAAATATTACGTTGGCGAACATAAACAGTCATAAATAAGAATTTTAATTATAAACGTATATACCGGCATTTTATTATAGACACATAATTTAAAATAGCTCAGTTCGGTACAAAATGAATGATTTAGACCGAGTGAACGTAATGTATTATGTAAAAAAAATATCTACATGAATAAGAATTTTCGTTCAAAGTTTTATCAATCTCATTCACTCCTTTATAGCTAAGCTGTATAATAATGATTCGTTGAGACACGATCGCTTTAAAGCTCACCACTTCCTTCCGATGCCTTATAATTACTTCCATCGGACGTTTACTTTCGAATTTAAAGTTAAGACATTATATATAAGGAAATGCGATTCCTGATAAAAAATGATTTTTAATTGATACACATTATAAGTGAGTTACACATAAGCAAGGTGGTCTTATTTATTTACTACTATTCCCTAACGCATTACTTAGAGCTGGAACTAGTTAATCCCACATGCATCGCGGCCAACTGCGCATTCTTTCATTAATGCAAGGGTTGCTACCCTAGAGGGCAGTGCGCTATTATTATTCATATAAATGAAAAAAAAAAGTTGTCGAACTATTCAGCTTTTTTCGACGTCTACGTGTCTGTCAACGCTAAATCGATACTTCATAACAATGACAACAAAAAATATCGTTTAAAACAAAGCTGGGGGTTTGAAAATTTGACATTTTGATAACGAGTTGAAAATAAGTCATAATGAAACGACATTCGAAATTGGAATCGCGCTAGGGGTGTCGCCTGGCGCCCCACGTGAGCAGCCAACCCCAATTTTAAACGACCCATATAGCTGTCCAGTAAAACCGTTAATATCTCAACGAGATCGATGTCTCGGACAGTTGTGCAAATAGTTTATTTTTAGAATTACATCTTAGCGAGCGTTGAAACTTTTATATTGTTTTTGTATTGTCACATTAGGGATATATTGTATAAATTAAGATCCTAAAAGGCAGAACTTATAATTGTGTTTTCTTTAATTTCAGGTGCTGACGTCTGGTTCCTTCGAACTTAGGATAAAAAGTTTTACGAACTCATTGGGTAGGTTAAGTAGTGGGCAGTGCTGTGATGGTTCCTCAAGTAGTGACGCGCCTTGTTTGGCGCCGTGCAGGACTAAATTCCGAGTGTGCCTCAAAATATATCAAGCTAACATCGACACGACATCACCGTGTACGTTCGGTGACATCACTACTCCGGTACTCGGAGGAAACTCATTGGATGTGCCGAATCTTAACGTGGAAGGATTCACTAACCCCATCGTGTTCCCGTTCGACTTCACGTGGCCGGTGAGTGTTAAATTTTAATCCTATCAAACGTGATACATTGATTAATAGCCAACCAACAATCATTTCTCATTCGACGCATTAAATCGGACATTTGCGTTGATCGACCTCACGCTGTCAAATAGTGTAAGTATCGTAAATAAAAAACATTGTATTCATTTTGTATTCAGAGTAAAAATCAATATATCATTAAAGAAACATTAAGTAGCAACCCTGCTTCCATAAATCAAATCCATTCGATGTTACTAACAAATTCCAATAATCCACGCGAAGGCCAGTTGTAAGCATCTCGGTTAGTAAATAATGGTTGAAAGAAATTACGGGATTCAATATTCAAATTTGACAGAAGCGATGACGATAAGAATACTTGATGGTTTTAACGAGCGACCGCGTGGGACGATTACATCGTTCAATAGTTCATTTTTAATTAATTATGAAGTCGGACTTTTGTACGAGTTAGCTCTTATTAGACGCACGCTGTTGATCCACAGTGTGGTTCGTTCTCATAATATTGCGATTAAAACTCAGAGCCAGAACGTGATCAGATTTTGTTATCACCTGTTATTAATTTACAGATCGCTCTCAAATCGCGATTTCAAGGATAACAGACATCTTAATCGTATCGCTGTGCCTATTTGTTAGGTTGAATTGTTTTCAGTTTACACTAAGTTTTCAAACGGACATTCGGAGCATGGAGTACTATTTGCATTTTATTTAGCGGCTCGCTTCAAATATCTTACCGTCTCGTAATGTTTGATCAAACAAACTCCCAAGCCGCTTGCACAAGTCAGACCATCTGGAGAAAAACGTGACATTTGTTAACTAGGCAGGTAGGAAGAGCGAGAGGCCATAGACGAAATTTTAAAGTTTTTTTTTTTGACCGTGGATACGCGTCCGGTTCCTCTTATGCCAGTATCATTCCATATGAATTGGCGTTAAATTGAAGCTTCCTGTTTAATTTTACATAGAGTTATCTGTTGTCAGGCATTGTGACATACGATCAATTGAGCGAAAGTGACGCGAAATAATCCTCTATCGGGTTTCCGTGACAGGTTAAGCTGAGCGATTGCTGTGGAAATCATACCATATGCCTTTTATCTTATTTGATTGGAATTCGACGTGGAAACATCTCCCATCTGGCCCTCCATATGCTGCTCCATAAGCGAGGATATACATACTTTAATACAAAGTCGTGACCTTTACGAGTTGTGTTATACTTGGGTGCGCCACATTTAAATTAAATAATCAGCCCTACAGTTATTAGCTCTTTTTTCGCAATGAGGTCATCACAGCGCGTGTTACGTGACCATCATTCAAGCCATATCATTCATATGAATAAATGTATCGAGGAAAAGATAATCTTTACACGATCGATTATTCCATACAACTTATTTTAGATTGGCTTAAACTTTTAAAGAAATGTTGTCGCAGTCTTTTGTTATTATTTTTTAAATGGATTTATTGGCTTGTGTACAGCGTGACAACAGCACCACAATATTTTGAACATGATGCCTTGACGATCGCGTCCCGCGGACGGTGGAATAGTAACGGTCGCGCTCGTATTACAAATCTTGGAGTATTCGATTTTGTCGCCACAGTGAGCTGCATCTTTATCTTGATCCCCATGAAATAAATCGATTCTATAGCCCGCATAGAGATCTGACCTGCCCGATAATAGGTCACGAGTAATATTAATATTACTGACAACATCGAACAGTTAAATTACAAGTAAAGCGGCGCTCGAGTTAACGACCCATAGAACCTATTCATCATGTAACGCTCAGAGATGGCTCACTCGAGAAGAAATCTCATTTGTATTCAAGCTCGCCTCGGTATAAGTTTCATTTATTTTACTTTTAAACAATTTGTTTGTAAATCACAAGTTTTATATTGAGACCCGTTAACCGGTCCGGATGTGACGGAATAAAACAAATATAGCACACACACGCAAAAAGTTTATATTTGTACAATTTCATTTTAAACATTTTAAGAATTCTGTTTGGTACTTTTATAGTTTACAGGGTGTAAACCCTGAGCATGAACGGGTTCATTCACGTTGTCACTCACCGTTACGGCGACGTTTTGATGCAAAAAACTATAGAATTACACATAACATTTTAAAAAGCACCTGCTATCAATGTGGTCTTTTTCCTTTGCGAGAGTGAGAAGACTCTGTAATGCGATAAAGATAGAACGAAAATGCCAAACATTATTTCCGCGCATACGCTATACAAGCAACGCCTCATTTACTCAGAAATGACCGTGAACTATACTTTTTATGGATTAAACATAGATCCGTATTGCGTTAGATGTTACTAATCGACGCCATTGTTATGTCTTATCTCGAAAAATCGTCTACATCTCATTGTAGTTAGATAAAACCGATCAATAACAAGTTAATTGCAGTCAAATTATTTTAAGTATCGGTTATTTATTGAATGATCGATAAATATTTCTCGTAATGTCCCTGGGAACGAAATCGTTTTGGCAAGTCACTTTCCCACAAAGCTTACGAAGGTCGACCCACATAAAGCCTACAAAAACATGAAATGTTACACTCGCGTTCCATGCCCGAACGAGAGTGAGGTTCACCTTTACTTATTATCTATATACCTTTTAATGTTAATAAACAACACTAACTTAATCCAGTTCGAATAAAAAAAAGTTTCGCAGGAAATATAAATAATCATTGCTTTATTTATTTTTCAAAATGCTTTTAAATTACCATTGCTTCGACGACAAAATATATTTTATTTACTGGCAATACTATCACCGGAAGGAATTAATGTCAGGTAGCCGGCAACATCGCGGGCTTTATCATTTTTTACCGTGAGACGCTGACAAGAACTAGCGTGCTCTAACTTAATTAAGGTTAATTAAAACAAAGAGGCAGGCAGTTATGTTCATATTTGTGTTTTAATGTCTTTTTCGTTGGCAACGTTTTCAGATTTTTTATTGACGTAAATCCGCCAATAACTTTTTTTATTACTGTTTCATAACTAATGCAATTGCTGCAACTGTCATCGCAAACTGCACTGCTTAATGTCCGGAAATAATGTGATTTTTAATTTTGATTGTATAAAGGTCATCAATCGCCAGCTGAGTGCCTTATTAATGCATCTATGTATGTCATAATATGAAGATCCGCGATTCTTTATTGTGGAGCAAGTAGACTAAGCAACGGCGTAACTAATTCTAGAGATTGTTAGTTATTTTGCATGTTTCGTCAATAGTTTCACGCTCTGAATAATAGTAAAAATTTAAATGAAAGTAGCATCTCCGTAGACAGTGTCGACATACCTTCATTATGCGCGAAAAGCTTAACATACGGTATATTGTTTCTGAGAAATTAACGTTACAATTACGTCACGTTTGATTCGAATCTCAAAACAATAGCACAGTAACGCACGACACAAGAATCGACTGAAAACAGTTGTCACGTGTGAACTTCGTCAACCATACACTTCGTCTGATTAGAAAGTAATTAACAATCAATGCATACGACTCGTAAAATCTTATACAAGCATGAATTTGAAAACCAAACACGGCTGTAGGCGCCACAAATCGTCCATAATTACGATCGAATTATAATCGAGTAACGCGTCCGGCATTGTTATTCGATTCACGACGCGAGCGTTACATAAATCTATATGTTAAAAAAAAAAAAACAGAAAACCGCAAACCTTCGCACGGACCGTAAATTATTACTTAATAATTTCATAAAGTAACACGATATGTCGTTGGCTATGTACGCGAACTTCAGAAACTTCCGTTTACGGCGTTTTTATCCAAGAGTGCTCTTAATAATTTCCTTTATCTCGATCCGCTCGCGCCGGGATCCTCTTAAAATACTTACCCCTACATCCGCTTCTTTTAATAATCTACCGAAGCTATGGAATGTCTCAGTCGATCGTGTTCCCTCTTTACACCGTCTTTTATCTCTCTCCTTTTCGTCGAATAGCAATTAAAGCTTTAAAAAAAAGGAATTGCGAAATGAAATTCCTCGTAAGAGTAGTTTGATTCGAGGGACAAATACAGGATTGCGTATTCGCTGTCTTCATTAACCATTTCATAACTTTCAAATTTTAATAATCGGAGCGTGTATAATTACTTCGCAGGTTGCATTGTTCGAAGCCACTGAACAGGTATGCAGCAACCTGTCAATTAACGAGCGTACTGGATTTTACACAAATTCGCCTAAACAAACTATCGTACAATTAAACGTAAGCTAATGACCACTTGAACTGTTCCACGGGTGCTAAAATAACAAGGCATTTAAACGGGAAACGAAATTCCAAGATCGTAAATAATGATTAGTCATAGAAGAGATAAAGAAAATAAGCTCATCAAGAGAATGAATAGACGATAAAATTTACCGGTCTTGTTATTATGGTTCATTTGAGGCGAGCTCCTAAGAAAATACTCCTTTTTCAAATCATCGCTAGTTTACGGTCGATTTCTGACATTTTAACTACGCCTCTAACATTTACGGCTAATATATTTGTTTCTAAGAAATGGATTTATAGTAGGAGTCCAAAACTAATTCGCCTATAATTTTTCTTTTATATGACAAATGTGTACATGACGAGGACGATGTAAATCACGCTCAAATCGAAAAGGTCAAGATGATTGCAACATTTTTAAATCGCTTATCTTATGAAATAAAAATATGTGTTCCATTTTATGATTGGAAGTCGGACGCTTCGACTCCCAGCTCGTTCTCACGTGAAACTAGGGCTCCGATGAGCCTTTAAATCTGCAATGATGAAATTCCTTGCGTTCCAGTCTTTATTCATCACACGCGCGATATTTCTAGGAACACTGAGTCGCAGCGCGAGCAACTCACATGCTCTACTCGTATCCGCAACTGCGCGAATAAACCGCTGCCATTATTTAGTATGGGAGGAGGCGCGGTACTTACGTGCTTCGTACGTACTCCGTCGAATTTATAGACGTGTCAAAGGCCGATCGTAGTCTGGGAACCGCCGCGAGAACCCGCGAATCAGAATGAACGATTTAAAACAGATACGAACGATGACGTGAAAAATCTACCTACTGCGAATTCAAAGAGGAACAATATGGAAAAGCCACGGGACCGTTGTTGATGCAAGTGAAGATTACGGTTATCGTTCGCGTTGAGCTTTTGTATATTTAAACGATTTTCAGTTTATTTCCACAGCGTCTGCCGTGTAGAGAATATAAACGGGCTAATATCCTAGTTACATCTATTACAAGAATCTTACTCATCGGTGTCGTTTAATTTTATATCATCGCTAGCATAGGTATGCAAAGTAGATTAGGTAAAAAAAATCTAGATACGTATCGTATAAGAATCATGTTGAAACTTGTATTTGAAGCGGCATCGCGCGTCATCCACGAAAGAAATCCGGATGAACTGATCACGAGATTGTTTTTCAACGTGGCTTAGGTTTCATCGCTTCACCCTTCTCAGGGCTTATCGTCGATCACTGCGGAGAGGGGCCGGAGCGGGCATCACCCGAAATTTGTTAAGTCCGCTTTTATTTTTTTAATTATGTTTCATTCAAATCATTCCGTTGTTTATGGCCGACATTTTCATTTTTGGAATTCCTCGAGTCCTGAGTACGGTCCTTCTGCCGAATGCCGGTGATGCCATGTGAAATTAAGGTCTGTTTTTTTTTTCACTTCGTCCAGATTCAAAAGTCCAGAATTCCGTTCTTGAAGTCGCTTTTTTCGCGATGATTGTAATTGAGGGCAATAAATTGTTAATGTCCGACTTATTTCGTGTATACGGCCTCCGTATGGTCGTTAGCGTCGAAAATGTTGTTACGTCTGTCTTAATGTTTCCTAGGTACGTTACTAATCGTTACAGATATAAAGTATAACGATTCGTTAAATTTACGACTCGTTTTTCAACTTTTTAATGGTTCCCAGTAAAGCAGACGGTAATTAATCCTTTCATAATTAATCTCGGTTAATTTCTTTACGATGGTCACCTCAATGTTTACTTTTCCCAAGTATTTGTGGCAACGCTGGCGCTTTATAGCCACCATAATAATTATTCTGATGTTTGTTTGATTAGTAAGTAGTAACAGTTTAAGTTTCTTAATCATTTCATTTAAAACAAAGTTATGTAAGTATTAGTGCGAAAATATTTAGTCTTTACTTAATTGACCTGTGGACAAGAGGATTTCTTGGTCAGTAATAAAAACAATGTAATTAAATCGACATAATTATACATTTTATGTTTTATAGCATACGATAAATATTTCTGGTTCAAAATGTCTTGATCACAATTTGATTTATACTTAGTGCTTTTTTGCTTTTAAAAGAGCAACTAAAATGTTATAGTACTATAAATCACATTCTGGATGAATACCAAAAATCCTATCAACCAATCATGAAACTGTTCTCTTTAACATTAACGCTTCCATTAGTCAATACCATTTCTGAGAGCAAACAAAAATTTCTCTCTTAACAATTTATTTTAATTTGGAACGTCATAAGTTCACATAGACCGCGAGGTCGCTCGCTTTGACGTCTTTTGTCTATATGCGTTATGCGCTGTAACAGACGGTCCAGTATACCAACAGGTATGATCCGACCATATGACGAAGTATCTCGAAAAGTAAACACAACGTGAACGTAATGGTATTCACAATTTATCAGTATAACATAGCTATAGGCTTAATACCGCTCGCCATAGTTATTCGTGTTTACCACGAAACTGCTTAGCATTCTAACTGAATGCATGTGTACTGTCGCCAATAAAATGTCGACCTGGATATTTTTTGTACGAGAATATTTGTACACGAAATCTCTCATTCACACGGTATCAAATACGATGTTTGTGTTACGTAGCATGTACACTAATTTAATTTAAAGGTCCAATTTATATTATGAATCATCGGGTCAATGATCTGTATAAAGGCAATACCAAAATAGAAAGAGATATATTTAATTAAATACATTAATAATTTAGATTATACAAGTTCGAATCGCTTTAATACTTCACGCTTCAAGTTCTATATTGAGCAGACATTGAAATTTGCATATCTTTTAATTTGACGTACGATTTTAAAAATCTAATCTTCCTTGTATCAACAATCGCTCCAACAATTTTTTCTGAATATAAATATGACGTTGCATATCAAACCTTATTTCAAAGGCTTGAAAAATCCGAGTCTAATTCTGCTCGGGATGTAGTTAAATGTTAAAAACCTGTCCGAAGCGATGTTACCACACTAGTGAAGTGTGAAATATGAAATCACGACTCTTCCACTTGCCCGGCTATTTGTGTTCCGAATAACTAGATATTTTCTCATGTTGTAACAAGCTCGGGGTCTTTTTTTATATTTTATTATTTCGATTCAACCACTGGACGAAAATATGAATTAATCTAATATATCTATTTTTATTCAATTTTAACATATTTTCAATATATTCAAATATTCTAAATTCTATTAAAAAAACGTTTTTTTTTTTTTTTTTGTGTAAATAGTAAGTAAAACCATACCATCTGTTGCAGTTTCACGCGCTTTCATTGAACAAAGGGAAACAAAACAATAAATAAGTTATACAAACAATGGCGACCGAAACACGTGCATGAAAGATGCGCGAAAGTAGCGGTCACCTGATTATACCTTTTGTCCGAAGGGCTGTAAAACATCCCAAACAGATTTAGTTTACAAACAAAACGTAAAAATACGAATCGTTTCCCACGTATCCTTACATTTCGGGGTCTTTTAATTAATAACGAAACAGGCTCTGATATGGAAGTTGCCTCTTTAAGCACCCTCATAAAACGATTATCAAATAATTTCCCGGCTTTCAGACCACGATATCATTCTATTGCATTCGTTTGAGCCAGTAATACAATTTAACGCATCGCATTCAAAGGGATTGTTTATGATCCACGATATGGTACTATCTCACTGTATCGTAAACTGTAAATGTTATTTTATTATATTAAATGTCAGATAATTAAAATTGTCACCGGTATATGAAAATTTAGAACAATACGAACGAATGAAATCGAAACGATTGAATGCCAAGTAGGATTTTATAAATAAAGTTGATTATACACTAGCGAGGAGGTTTCCTCCAGTAGACAAGCCCGTGCAAGTATTATAAGTATACGGTATCACCGGCTCGGCACGTTTATAAAGGCTACCTGTACACGTACGCTTACGTCGTCGTCCGCTTTTTATGGGCTGCCTCGAGAGTCACTGTCGTGGGAACCGGCATATACTTACGCCCGACTACAGCTGACCGAAATGCGCTCTCCATACTCGATTAACAAATCAATACGCCGTATACTACGACCCACCATATTTGATCATGCAAACAAATCATATTAATTTATTTCGACAACCGTGCCCTCGCTCCTTATAAAGACAGAGAACAGTTTACGCTAAATTGAAGTTACATTGACGAAAGATACTTGTCGTTGTTAAGGTTCAAAATCGTTTAGTCGTACAATAGGGTCGCCTGTTTGGTATTCAGTAATGTTCGATAACACGTCCGCTTGTGTTGTCGATGTATTAAACGATGCTCACTTATTATAAATTCGTCAAAACTATGTATCGAAAGCTTTTATTGCGCGTTGCCCGACTACGTCTAAAACCATGGCAAAAAACCCGTGCATTTTTACCGTATACAGCCGTGTGATGTGCGTTGGGAAACTGGATTTCTACTATTGATTTCCACCATCCGACAATGATTATTGTTCGTTAGAGAGGCTCATATCAGTTCCTATGCAAATAGCTCATTGTTAGTTCTCGCTGATGTAAATTATGTTTTCATTCATCAAGCTAATTGACAATGGGGGACATCTGTCAGATCTGAATCACTCCTTAAGAGTTCGTGTGGTGATCTTATGAAGAAATTAAAATGGTGACCCTTTACATCCGTTAGGCGCAGCTGCTGACGACTTGTGACGTGTATGTATCTGATTACATTTGGTCACGGGCCTCGACTGTTTTTGAGGATTTGAAACGTCATTTACCGTCATCGGTCATCGCCGTCTGATTACCGTATTGATATTGAGCGACCCGTTTCTTTTTTTCATCAACTTCTTTGCTATTACCAAACATTATCAAAACGTGTCACGCAACGCACTATCATTCCAAATTAAATTGGGACACCTAATCATTCAATCTGACTAAACCTAAAAAACTCGACTTAATGGAACTGGAATTACTCACCTGGTTACTTTGTGAGAGCATAATATTAACATATCCCAATTATAAGTTAATTAAATTTAAGTATTTTTGAATTGATTGCGACTAGTTTTTTTTTTAATTAAATAGATAATTTCATGATTAGAACTATCATTGCTTATAAATAATTCTAGTTCAAAATTCCTAAGTCAACTGTAATTAAAATTTTATAGTTCTACTATTACGTATCGTATGTGCTTGCTATATCGGAATGACATCTCTCTTTTTTATGGTATTGACAACCGGTTCCGCAAGAGTGATGAGAGAAATTTCATAAAGCGCAACATTTTTGCATGAACGAAATCCGAATCGTAATAAAAGCCATTGATAAAGTTGACGGGCGCCTACAAGCTGTTGACTCCACGTCTTATCACTGATAATCGATTTTCGACTGCCGTTTCGCCTCCTTATGTAAACACCGACAAATGTCAATAGCTCACTATCTGATACGCACCCGTTAACATTTTTTTTTTTTCGAAGCGACGTTAACTTTACAATATTCCATATTGGGCGTTAAGTACTCCAGCATTCGCCTTATTCCGCTAGTTGTATTTTTAGCTCGTATTATAACAATTCAACCATCTGCTCCTTGGTTCACCTGTCTATCATGTTGTTAATTTACACTCATCCGCCATACTGAACGACGTCGTAAAGTAAAGGAAATATTTGAAATGCTCGAACGGCGCACCCATTTTAAAGGTCTCAGCTTAAGATGGTAGGATATCTTGGGTTATCTCATTGTGAGACGAACGACACCAACGCGTACTGGTTGAACTTTTAAGTGAAGAATGTACCTTTAACTTTATAGTTGTTTAATAAACTTTCCATTTATAGCTGACCCGATTTTTATTTTGTTATAATTGTATTCTTTTGTTTTCAGGGAACCTTCTCGCTTATAGTCGAAGCGTGGCACGATACGAACGAGACGTCGAGATCTGACGGTAAGTCAATTTCGTACATTTTCGGCGATTATGATTAAAAAGTGTCATGAAAACTTTGAGTTTTTTGTATAATTCATATCACGTTTGTCACGACTCGCTCACATTCAGATTTCACTGTAATTCTGGGTGTTTATCGTGCATTTAACGGACAGTATGTATATTTGAATGCTTATATTATCATATCGTGGAAGACAAAAATGTTCCCATGGTGTGGACGATTGGTGTTCAAAGCACGCGGCGGCGCGCGTGAGTCGCTTCGCAATGCTCGTCGTATTCTAATAAACTCAGCCTTCTGTAGGACGAAAATTTAGTAGAAATGTTCTAATATATGCCGATGGACGATGACCGATACATAGACGAAATTATTCATTGCTTATTGGAGGATTACACGATAACGAATATTTATCCTCACGTAATGCTGCTATCTAAAAATAACACGAACATTTGCCATATGTCAAATAGATTCAGATAACAATCATCTAAAATAATGTATGTACGATAGAATCGATTTTAAAGTTTGGCTTATTACTTTCGACGTACCAAGCGGAGTTTAAACGCCCAATAAAGAATCGACAGTTTTACGGCTCACATGCGACATGGCGTGACCGAAAAAACTATTCCCAATGAGTTGTTACCGCACAAACACAAATACATCAAAATAATTCGCTGCATGTATTCGTACTTAGCTCTTGACGTAGATAAATTAATATATCAAAAGCTCTAAATATAACAAAATTATAACGAACTGTCTGATTCGATATTTTAAAAACACAAAAATAGCGATCGCGAAAACTGACTGGTGACGCCCATTTCTTAATTAGTTTTTCATCCCGCTGCACTCTGACCGACATAATTACTACTCCTGACCGGGTAACAAAAACTGTGGGTGATTTACTTAAAAGAGATTTATAGATATGGAGGAGTGTTACGGGCCGGTTTACCGAAAATCATTAGCGTTCGAAGTGGATAGCTTAAGAGGACGGGTATATTTTTAATACGGCGCGGGAGCGATGGGCGGCGCCGACGCACTACCGAGAAATGTTACCAACAGAAATCTAATCAACCATAATAACAGGTTACATGCACGCCGTTTGTGTTCACTCACTATCGACCCATTGGACTAATGTTTAATTAAATCACATTCAGTTTTTTCTAATATGATACAGCTGCATTCAAAATGAAATCTGTTGTTTGGTAACCGCGATACCCCTGCATCTTAGGATACGGCGGCGAAAACGACCAAGAAACGCGAATAATAGCTACACAAAACCAAAGCATGCAATATATCACAGATAAGTACGAATGCAACAATGAGCTGACGGCTTACGAGGACGTAGAAACGGATTCTTATACTAAACAAATACCCGCCCAACAATGGACTGGTTAGCTTGCGATTCTGACGTCGCTCGCTCCTTCACCGAAATCTTTTGTGCGTCGCCCGAGGCAATCGGGGTTGCACCTGGAATGCACTAACGGCCTAACGTATTGTTTACATAATGCTAAAAACTTGCCTCCGAGGAAATGAAATTTAGTTTACACTTCATCTTTCGTCGTCTTTCGGCTTGACTGGATAAAAAATCACGGAAGACGGTCCGGAAGGTTCAATTTATGATGTAACAGGCGTTGGCTCACTCGGGAAGCGTTGTCGACAGATGCTAAGCACATGCTCCGGATAATAGGTGAGCAACAATGTCTCACCCCGTGCGTTTTGTTTATCGAGTCGCCACTTCGTTTACGATTATTGCACTGTCTCGATTTACACCTACGTATTGTTTGAACAAGAATAGAAGCGTGTGAAAAGAGAGTAGTGATAACAGATACGTAAGGCAATTACGTGTCTGGTCTGGTGCGGAGTACCTAAACAGCCGCGGGGCCGCTGTCTAATATTACAAACGAGATCCGATTATGATACTGTTATGCTCTTTTTACTTAAAAAAATACATTTGTCGGATTTATATAAACGTTTTAGTTTGAAGTCATAATTTATGCAAAAATAAATTAAACATAATTAATATGTAACGCAAACTTCTGTGTTTACAAAAATCTTTGTCAGAACGAAAACGTTTCTTTAAATAAACTATATATAATATATATAATAGAAGTTTGCGGTTTTTTTTAAAATAGTAAATAATTCAGTATTTTGGTTGTCAATAATTAAATTACCCAAGAGCTGACACGAAATTGTCCGACTGTTTATCCAGTGCAAGGCGCGACGACGAGCGCGCACTCGAATTCAAATACACGTCGAGCATTAGGAGTGGACAGTTTTATAAACAAAAGAAGTGAGTCGTTTGTGTACACGGTCCATTGATGAGATGCCGTTTCCCACAGCGCCAGAGGCAACGTGTCGTGTCGGTGTCGGAGGCCGGTTAGGCAGGTGTCTAAAACGAGAAATCGAGACAACTGTCAATGATTCGCCTGTAAAACGGGACAAAAACATGCCGATTTCGTTTTCATTCATGTTCGACGCGAGCTCTCAGCAATTAGACCATCACCGAACCAGATCAAGTACTAGTTGTCAATCCACAACCTATATAATGAACTAGAACGAGCATCCGGTGGCCTTATTGATTGATCGACGATCAACGGAAGCCGGTTCGCGTGATCCCATCCCCTGTCTTCCCTAAAATCGCTTTTAAAATATACCAAATCGACGGCGTCCGCCTCTGATATCGAACTCAAGTCAAATTATCTGTTATTTCGCTTTCTTTTGTTTGTATCGGTGAATTTATTCTTATTTTATTTGTGTGACCTCTGGGCACGTAATTACGGGTTGTGAGACGTCTGACCAGCACGTACCGGTGTTGTTGCCCCGTTCTGCTTTAAATGTGTTATTTATTTGTAAATTGGAACTACATTAATAGACGCAATAGGATACACCTTCATTTAATATCGTTTCGACAATAATTTGGGATGATGAGTGTAATTTGTACCGGCTCCGCAACAACGAATGAAATCTTTTAACTTCTTTATTGTACGTAGAAGGCAAAAAGCGATGAGCAATTTTCCTACAAATTACTGCTGTCTGAGTTAGCTATAATGTAAGGATGTAACATTTTCACATATGCATACTTTAAATATATGATGGTTAATATTTAAACTTCGTTTTATAAAATTAACCAGCATACGTTGTCTAAACGCTCATATATCAGTCGGGTTGCAACCCTAGCGCACCTGAGCCAAGTGCACGGTTGCCATAATTCTCTGCGCACATTCGAACTAAATTGCACGCCGCTCCGGCTCCGTTCCCACACATCATTTTTCTAACTCCCTCCGAACTCTGCACTTCGCTTTAATAACGCTTCTTTGTAACGAACGTATCATATTACACCATCCTTTAAAATTACCACACAAAGATTTATAATGTTGTATATTAGATATTATTTTGTTTTATTTTATTTCGATTGTCGATCACGTTCGTTCGATATGTCGATAAAAGGCATTGCGAGTTCACGCGCTAAAATCTATCCAATAACACGATTTACGTTTTCTATTCGAATCGATCGCGGATTAAATTTATTGATATTTATTATATTTTCGTTGGGCGAGCTCCGAGTGTAGGTACGTGTTTTATCTTATAGATTTATTGCACAGATACGATCGGTGTAAGCTTACGTCCAATTGTATACACTGAGGTATTCCGGCTTCGCATTGCGATTCTTCGTCAGTTATTACAGATCATAAAGAATTGCGTAAGAAACATCGAGTACAAACTTTTTTATTTTACCTTAACTTTTTAATAATGCTGGGACTACTTTATAAATTTTTATTGTAAACAAAGAATAACCCGATTGAAGATAAATGCAGTCTCATTACTCGATATCCTACACCCCACACAATACCGAAGAACAATCCTATGCTGTCGAATGCCATACGCCACGAAATTAGTCGGGATCGATCGTTTTTATATACCTTTTAATTTTGTTTCGCGTCTGGTTTAATTTTATCTGCTGTCGGGATTACCGGCTTAGGAATGTAACGTCGAGCGTAGCAAAAAGAGAAAAAGTGGGCACACACGAAGAGAGATAAATAAAGGAACTGGTCGACGATAAGGTTTCCCAGCGCGCCTCCATCTCACATCGCTTTGATGAATGGATTGGCAGTTTATTTTTTTAATCAGTGCGGGTAGTTTGCGCTTTACAGTTTTTGTGAGCAGATATGCGAGTTTATCCTTCCTTGCTCTCACACTACCAATTTTTTCCATCGTTTACTCCGTATATAGCGCTTATTAGCTGTAAATAGTTAAAGTAACGAGTTACACGAAGCAAGAATGTGGTTAAAACTCTTAATCAATCAAACGGGCGCCAACGAACCAAAACAGTGAATCACGCTTGGGAACAATGAAATCTCGCGTTTGAATGCGGGCGTCAAACGGGCCACAGTAACAGGTCAATTTGCTTCCATACCCTTTCCCACGCTGATAAACAAATTACTTTTTCTTTATCGAATTAAGCCGTGTCGTTATCCTTATGAGATTTCGATCTCATTATGTGGTCGCATTAGACGAATGTGTATCTTGTCGCGTTTTATATAGAGTTGGAAATCGTATGTTAAAACATTTTGTTATTTCAGATTCACTCATTGCGCGGATGACAAAGCAGAGCATAGCTGACGTTGGAGGGCCTTGGATAGAGGAGGAACAGCGGTGGGGCAATGTAGGCGGCGCACATCTGAAGTTATCCTACCGGGTTACGTGTGCAGCTCACTACTACGGACCAGGGTGTGAAGTTCTCTGCAGACCAAGAGACGATGCGTTTGGACACTACACCTGTTCTCCTTCTGGTGAAATCGTTTGCAAGACCGGCTGGACTGGGGATTACTGCTCGAAACGTAAGTTGATTTCGTAATACGTTCACATGATAACATCTGTCAGTTAGTTGATGTGCGTAGCGCACGTAAATAATTAAAATAGCATTCCTAATTTCAGTCTTCCTCATTAATGGGTTACGATGACAAATTCGGTCGAACATCCTCTCATAAACCTAATTTAAACATGACCTTTCACGTGGCACATGTAATGCTTTCTAACCTCAATACTGAGTCATCGAGGTCAAGGGAGGTTCGCAACCTCCCATCCGCAGGAACTATATCCATCCGAGAACATTATTATTATTATTTCACAAAATATTTTACATTATAATTATAAATGGTAAATGATTAAGTTGCCTACATAAATCAAACAAATATAACTTTCCTTATAAACTACTTTAGTAATGTAAATGACCTTTCATAGTGAGGTCTCAAACTAAATTCTTGAGTTCAAAAACCTAAATATGACCGCATGGACACTTCGCTTCCTTTTAATAGTTATTAATAATATTTCAGCTGTTACCGAGTTCATTACATTTTTTAAAAGTTATTGTTTTAATGTTAAATAATTCTCAACTTGTTATACTTTAATTAATTCCTTTAAATTCGTTTTATAATCGTCGGATCGCTGTTTCAAATATTTAATTCTAGATATGTATCTTCATCCATCATTAAAATTTATTGCGCGGTATAAACTAAATCACTAACATTAATGTTTCGTTCGTTCAATTCAGTCGGATCGAGGTGATAATAAAAAAATAATTATCACTTTGATTTAGCTTACTTTTATTATAGATATAACAAAAATATAATATATTTAAATGAACGTACTTAATTTAATTGTCACATGTTTAACGGCGAGCGTGCGACCGATCAAGTGTGGTCTTTGAATGCTGTCGGATTTGTAAACAAAAGCAAGAGAAAACACCGCCTGCGGTCTCATTAGTGACATACATCTATATTTAATATTACGTTCATTGGAACGTTATTCATATATTACAAATATTAATTTATTAAAAACTGTACTTTCTGATCTAATCAATTAATGTAATTTATAAAGAAAGTCGGCGTTAAAGTGATTAGACCCGTTGATTACATTGCACCCACTTTTCCCAGTTCCGCAGAGCAAAACAGCGATTGATTTGCAATTCTAATGAATAGCGATCAAGCGGATGGCTGTCAATAAAAAATCTAAACGTTTCAAACGTCATTACGACGTTCTGACGTATGTTAAACACATCGCGTCTTGTATTGTAAAACAAAGCGGTGCGTCTCAAGATGCATTGTGGCGGGCGGATGTCGCGTCGCAATCTCGGCAGCCCCACCTGCCGCCGCGTTCCCACACTCCGGCGCCGCAAAAAAACGCGCGAGAGAGAGACACCGCACCTTGCTTCGCGTAGCGCGCCATCTCGCTCGCGCGCCAGGGCTGTCCGCTAGCCATTCGATCCTAGGACAACCACGCGACGGGATAACCACGAAATCACAATTTTCTGGTAAAAGTAAACAGTTGCGGTCGAGAAATATGCCAACTATTTATGATGGGCGAGAAATTTCTTAACTTGGCGTGAGAGAAACTTTAATAATATTTTACTTTCTCTTAAAACGTTTTAGTTACATATGACATACAATGAAAGACGGATAAACCTCGTCCATAGTACATCGGTGATTACGAAAATGTAAAAGTGAGTGAAGCGGCCATAATGAAATGAAAACAACGCTCTACGCTTGCACACGCACACATCCACGGAAAGCAACACAGACGCCGCGAACCGGGTCAAAAACACCTTTAACCGAGAACCAAACTCCAATCGAAATAAACTTCGTACTTGACCGTGTCATGAAACTCGCCTCACATCTGCCGAACGGTATCTCGTTTTCTGGGAAAGCCTAACATCCCGAAAACTTATTTGCATGTCCCGACGGCATTATCTCGATCGTCCAGCTCTCGTTCCTAATGATAGGGTAAACATCGCCAGCGAACCCCTTTACGGCCGCTTAATTTCGCCTAATTGTTAGCGAGAGTGGAGTTCTCACGAATATTACCTTCTGTGCGGAGTCGCAAATCCAATCCCACGCGCACCTAATTTCCGCTTTGAATAGAAACAGATGTCTGAACAGTTAAATATTTGCTCGATTCTGAACACGTGTGCGTCTTCCTTGGAGAAGGACGCTTTTCGTTACCTGACCTCGTAAAGGCCAAAGTTATTTCTTATTTTGTATAGCATTGGCCGGTCGCAGTGCGGCGTGCCTTACCATTAGAAATCGATACGGTTCGTATTCATTGATAATAATTAATAGCTAGGGGAGCGGTAAACATGTATAAAACAGCTCTCGTGTATACTTAACCTAATACTTTCTTGAAGTGTAATTTTTATGACTCCCGATTTACCTACCGTTCAAGGGTTACGATAAGGGAACTCGAGTAGCATCTGTAGTGGATAGTTCAATTATTATTTAAGTTACAGCTACTCGAAAACCTTTGATGTCTCGTGATGCCGACATCGTATTTATTATATGCATCCTAAAACTATTAATTATTTACCATTATAAATAGCCATTTCATGTTTGAAAAAAGAACGAGAATTCAACTTGCAAAAGTAAATACTGCAATCCGTGAAAGTGAATTATATTTTCAATTTCATCTACAATAACCGTGATATGGCATGGAGAATGAATATTAAATAACTTTACCAATTTAGCTGAGTGATTCGTAAGCGGATTTGCGAACGCTCTGAGACTTCGGGGGGCTTTGTGTTAGCTCGGCTGAGTTTAAACCTATATTACGGTCTAGGGAGCGGCGGGCGGGCTTATCTCCTTTATTATATCTCCGCCATTGAGCTCTGAAATCCAGAGATATAGCCGACCAGAACTGTTTCCTCGTTCAATTTAGAACACGAAAGCCAGACTTAAATATGCATTAGGATAGGTAATATGGCGAACAAAATGGCGCCGTCTTAGTATTTTTCTAGTGAGTTAGGGGACTAGTAACGGTCGAGTGACGGTTAGACTCCCCGCGCTATCTGCCCCCTTTGTATTCGCTCCGATAACTTGCCCATGCGCACCCGACCGATACGACGCCGCACCGCACTTCTCATTTCAAAACACTATTTTTTTACAACGCTCACAGCGCCATTACTTCTTTTCTTTTTGTTATTTATACCTTATTCTGTACTTAAACCGCAATGCACACGTACATTCAAGATTATTCCATTACATTTTCATTACAGAGTGAAGCCAGAACAGGGTAAGGTTCGCCGAGTATAACACGTAAATCACACGGTTAACGATGTGCACATATTACGTTCGTAATACATCACATCCGAATAAAATATAAATGTTTAGAATCCAATATTATGCCATTATGAAATAAAGCTATACGAAGGACTGAATTTAAGCTAGAACTGGGTTTTAGGTATGCATATAAGAAAATTAATTTGAGTAATAAAGTTTGTATGGAATCTCGCTTCGGTTATAGTTAAAGATAAATGATCAGTGCGCGTGACCTCGCCCCCGACTCGGGACGCTAACGAACCTCTCTCTTTGTTACCGTGTCCTTTGCGATTCTTCGTAGATTCCAAAGCTAATACGTGAAACTGCGTACCACTGAGGAATTATCGACCGTTTTTGCTTCGAAGTACCACCGCTAGCGTTCCATTGTGTACGTTTTGTCTTTGTGATGCGCTAACGAATCTATTCCTTTGTTGCAGCGAGATGCCTGCCCGGCTGCGACGCAGAGCACGGCCACTGCCTCAAGCCCGACGAATGCATGTGAGTATCTACTTCGCACCGTTGTGCTAAACGCTTAACGTTCTCCCGGCTCTAAATCATTCATCCTCCTCATTCATTGTTCGTTGCTAAGAAAGACATATTACGCTTTTTAGTCGCTTGTTATCACGTTGTATAATTTACTGACGTTTGTTTTTGTTTAATTTCAGTTGTCATTCGGGCTGGGTGGGCGAGCTCTGCGACCAGTGCGAGCGGCATCCGGGATGCGTGCACGGTACCTGTTCTAAGCCGTGGGACTGCATATGCGAGGAGGGCTGGGGTGGTCTGTTCTGTAACCAAGATCTAAATTACTGTACGAATCATCGACCCTGTAGAAACGGTGGTACTTGCCACAACACCGGGCAAGGCAGTTACACCTGTGTCTGTCCACCTGAGTACACTGGTCCCGATTGCGAAAAATCACTCCACTCCTGCGCAGTTCGACCTTGTCAAAATGGAGGCGCCTGCGTTCAAGACGAGAGCGGAGAATTATCTTGCGCTTGTCCATCGGGCTACGACGGAGCGCGCTGCGAAACAAGAAGACTGACTTGCGCGGACCAACCTTGTCGAAACGGTGGCACATGTGAACCACGACCCTCCGGCTACGTATGTGTGTGCCCTCCGGGCTATACGGGAGTCGATTGCGCCGTCGAAGCCGATCCCTGTGCTGCTAAACCCTGCCGAAATGGAGCAACTTGCGAACGCGCCGGAGACGGCTTTCGATGCAGCTGTAAACAAGGTTTTAGGGGAAACCGATGCGAAATCGACATCGATGACTGCGCGGGTATAGTTTGCGAACACGGAGGAACCTGCGTGGATTTAGTGAACGGACAGAGATGTCAATGTGCGCCTGGATTCCTTGGCCCGAGGTGCGAGACTCGCGTGGACTTTTGCTTAGCGAAACCCTGCGCGAACGGAGGGGAGTGTCACGTTTTGGACAACGACTACGAGTGCCGATGTCGTCCGGGTTTCGCAGGAAAGGACTGCAGCATCGACGTCGACGAGTGCGCCTCCTCCCCCTGCAGGAACGGCGGAACTTGCCGAGATCGCGTCGACGGCTACCATTGCAACTGTCCGCAGGGCTGGGGAGGAAAGTCTTGCACGGTATCATTAGCCGATTTCGCGGCCTCGAAACCGGCGGGCGGACACCTGAGACGAGTCGGCGACGAAACACCCGAAGAGGAGAGCCTGTCGGGGCGACACGTGGCGCTGATCGCGGCGCTGTCGGCCGTCGTGCCGGCGGCGGCGCTGGCGGCCGCCGTGGCCGTCGCGTGCGTGCGGAGGAGGAGGAAGCGAGCGCAGAACGCCGCCGACGCGGAGGCGAGAGCGCAGAACGCGGCCAACGCGGGCGGCGGCGGGCGCGTCATCCGGAACACGTGGGGCAAGTGCGAGGGGCCCGTGCCCGAGTGCCAGAACGCGCACAACGCGGCGGCCGAGGAGTGCAAGCGCAAGACGCTCAACACGGAGAGCGCCGCGCGCCTGCTGGCGGCGCTCGACCCGCGGCTGTCGCGGCTCTCCGCGGACTCGGCGTATTGCGCTAATAGGTCAGTATCACTTCTCCACCACTGCCTTCGTAGCCGGATCGAATTTGACATATTTAATTGTAGATGGAAGTAAAATTTCATATTTTTACAACAAACAATTTATTTTCCCAAATTTAATCTTACATTATTGTCAAAGATTAAACATGTTTTTCTTTTGTTACAGCGATACGTCACTAGTGAAGCGTGCGCTAGAAGGCGGAGGGGTGTACGTGTTAGACGACCACTGCCTGCCGCCCACGTTCGCCACGCAAGTGTAGTGCTAACCAATGCGGCAATGAACATTAACTTATTTATTCACATCGGACGCTCGTGCGAACTAGGCTGTGCGCCGCGTGTACATATAGCGTAAAGTGTAAAGTGACTCCTGTATAGACGGCTAGTTGTAAGTATTCGGATATATTTATTTGAGCGCGATCCGTACGCCCTGTAAATAGTATCGGCGGTTCGGATCGCTATTTCCACCCTTTATCGGCAAGCGTCGCCCGATACGCCGCAACCCTCGTACCGTTTCGATGTCTGAGCTGTTCGTGGATCGAGTTAGGGTCGTGATCATCACGTGCGTGTTCGGTTGGGTGAGGACCGCGCTTGCTGTGGGGTAGTGGACCACGGTCCACTGTCTGCGATCTCTGTAGGTAACGGTGAAGCGGCTCGCGCGGTCTCGGTCCGCCGCGTGGACCGCCCACGGGTTCCGTACTGAGCACCGGCTCCAGGCGCAGACTTGTCACACACATCGCATGTTCACTAGCTCCTTCAAACTATTTGTTTATTATTTTTTTATAAATTTATTTTTCAATAATAATATTTTTAAATAATAAATTTTCTTTATAAATTATTGTAAAAAAATAGCACAGTTTACATGCGAGTTTTTATAGTTATTTAATTTCAGTTTGTTCCAAAATATAATATAGTCTGTGCCAATGAATCCGTTGTCTCCGTGCGCACGAGTCGGTGTTCTGTATAGTTTCTGTGTAGTTCACGCCCCTCTGTCCCTTTTTTAGACTCGCACCAGTATATAAACCAAACCGTGCGTTATATAAGATTTTAGAATAATTTATATAAAACGCAAAATATGCGTTCTGTTTTTACATTGATTTTTTGTGATTGACTAATTATTGTCATTGTTCCTATGATTATGATTGTTAATTAAACATTTAAAAAAATCTTGTTCAGGTTTTCTTGAAAATCGACATAGATTTTTACACCGATTACACATGTTTCGTATCTGGAATGTAGATTGAACGTTGTTCCTCGATCCGAGCGCCATTTTTTCCCCCTTCACGTCCCGGCGTGGAGGTCGTAGAAATCGCACTCGCATCTCACAGTAATTAACACAGCGCACGTAATTAGTCCATAGGTTAAAATAATTTGAGTACTTATAAGAAACAAATGTCCTAAGTAAGTAATAACCTAAGTCATTGTGTATAAAAAAAAACTATTAAGTTTTAGTCAAGTAAGTATATTCTCCATTACTATCGTAAGAGTACTGTGACAATATAAGTGTCATTAGGCAACATAGGACGCCATATCACAGGTTGTTTTAACTTATTTATTTTAATACGTACATACGAGTTTATGTATCGTTCACGACTCCTCGCATATTCGTGTAATTAATGTGCGAGCCGCCGTCGACGGTTCGTCTGTGAAATAATTTATGTTAAATTACCATCTCACTGAACGTTCTGTAGATATTATTCTATAAGTTATAGACGTTACCTCTTATGTTGCCTTTTGTACTCAGATTTAATGAGGGTTAAATCGACAAAATTGTAAAATTATATCAAACTATGAATAGACTGATGATCAATAATAATGTTCTTGTATTTAATTTTGTAAGATGACAAAATGTAATAATAAATTATGTGAAAATAGGAAACATTACGAAAAAAATAACATTGTCATATCTAGCGTACTTAAACAGTATCACAGTTGATGTACTTTCATTTTTCTTTTTGATTTATGTTTTTTTTTTTTTAATTTTTAATTATATACGCCTTAATTATACGTTCCGAAACAATAAAATGACAGTATTTTTAATTTATTTATTAAAAATATAATTGCGATTATTGTTTATTACTTTTTCTATAAATAATAAATCATTGTTTATTTTTTGAACTCTGTTTACAATTGACTGAAGCTAAATTGTCTTCTTGGTTTAATTTTGGACACTATGTGAATCATGTATGCATTTATAGTTAAGTGTGAGTATACTGAAAGCTAATTAATTCGAATCATTCCATTTCTAATAAGGCAACTTATCTTTTAAAAAAAAAAACTTGCTTTTTTTTCTATTTTTATTTTGCATGCGAACAAAGCGATTATCTTGATTACTCTATGTAGTTTCTTCGTTTAAAATTACATAAATATATTGTAATTTCTATCTTACGTACTTTTAGTGTATTCACATTTATTTCGCAGTTAAAAGAAAAATGAAAGCAATCGTATGTGGACGAGTGTAACAAATAATTCCATAGATAGATCCTATCACAATTAAAGTCATTGTAATGCTATTTCGGTGATATATTTGCCAGCGAGTGTATGTGACGAATGTGTATTATTATGTGCAGCGATACAAGGAGAAATAAAATGTTAATAAACAATTGTTTACAAAAGATTAAAAAGGAATTTCATTTTATACCTATATTTTATTAAAAACTGTTCCAACTACAACAGAATCGTTGCATGGCTAGCAACGCTAATACTTACGACATTTTTGAAAAAACTTAATTAATTCACTGCATTAATTATACTCAACTTTATTAAAAATATGTTAAAATCGATTAAATAAAATCATTAAAGCCAAGTGAATTGCATAATAATGTTTAATAGTTGAATAATTTTTTTTTTCTGGTATTAAGGCACTATTCTCATTCGAGAAGTTCATTCAAGTTTGCTTTGAAAATAATTTAGACCGCTGGAGTGTTCGTTCATTTTATGGCTTTTAATATTTTTAAAAATTCTAATTTATTAATAAAATAAATTAATAATTTAGTAAAATTAAATGATATATTTACCTAATAACTATCACTTGTACAACCATTATATTTAATTAATTATTTTTATCATTATTACGGACTAATGATTCCGCGAATAATAAAAAACGTAATTGGAATAAGTTGAATGAATTACTATAGATAAGGAAATGGTTAGTTAGTAGGTTAGTAAACTATTGCGAGTCATGTCATATTCAACTCACAGACTCGACAAAGCTTAACTTCAAACGTAGTATTGTTGCCATTATTTTTAATAATTAAAAAAAATAATGACTTGATTTCTACTAATCTATACCGATTATGTTACGTTCCCGATTCGATTTCGATCCACTATTGACTAATCTATATATATTCGAATCGGAAACGAACCGACAACATATTAACATATAAAATTATGTCAAAACTAAACTTAATTGTTAACGGTTATGCCAATAGTCGATAATTAAATTAAAGAATATGAAAACGGATAAACGGCAACGACTACGCTTCGATTCGATTGCTATAAAGTGACAAATTGTTAGTAGAATAGTCCCAGTACTGTCGTAGTTAGAAGCCACAATAATTGAAATGGCGCCTAATCTAGTATCATAATCAAATTATTTAGTAAGGGTTATTGCTATATTTTTACTTATTTAACTTAATTATTAGACTTCTATTAATGATCAAATAACTGGTAAAAAAAATATAGAGTGGTACTCCTTTGCGGCGGTATAGAGGCCATTTGGAACCGTCGGTTTCGGAAACGTATGGCATGGTGATTTTCGTAAATGGCTACTCGACGATGATTAGCTGTGCAAACATTAGCCTGGTACAAATGGTTGAATTGTTTTTTTTTAAATTAACATGTTCTCGTCGGTATGGCGGGCTGTAAGTCACACCGGAGAAGGATGGCATTACGCTACCGCCTACTTTTTTTTCATCGACTATCGGAAAATACAAGAATTTTTGTGGAACAAATAGTTTGACAGTCGTAATTTATCAGACATGTTCGATTAACGCCCACGCGATTGGGCCGCCGGCACCAGCGCTATGACCATCATTTTCCTTTCCGTCATTATGTAATTAGACCCCTGAAGAGTCGCCATACTGGTACAAATATTCTGGCTATATCCGGAGATGATTGAGAATGCTGTAACATAGGAGTAGGGGTTTTCTGAGAGGAGTGTTCAGATGGCATTTTCTTATATATGCCTCGGCAAAATATAATAATAAATAGTTAAATATGGTTTACGATTAAAAGTAATCGTATTTGAAGAATGGGCAACAGGATTCAGGAATCTAAGTGTCGTAGTAAACAATAGAAGCTCGTAGCGTAGTAGGCCTCATAAGTCGTAGCCACGAGGACTGTGGCAAAGTACTAGGCGCTGCGATGAACGTATACCTACCTCCTCATTGGTTATGCACTTATTTTATTATTTTGAGAATAATTTTATCCATATATAAACCCGAAACACATACTCAGTAAGCGGTCAGAAGGGGAGAGGAAATTACTTGCGTACTTTAAATTAATTGTAGAAAATTTAAATAGGAACATACTTGCTATTTCTAAGGAATTTATTCGGTTTCAAAAAAATAAATCGTTAACCTATGGCGTCACACCAATGACAATATATTTTAAGAAACGAAATTATGTTTTTTGCACTGCGGAAGCATCTTTGTTGGGACGTCACATCTCGTCCATCGTACTACAGAACTGACCTTAGTCGATTATATGAAGATGGCGACATCGAAAAAATGATCCCGCATAAAAAGGATTATGTAGAATATACACGTGGGTAGACAAGAAGGAAGCACAGGTAGTTTTTTCAAGGTGATATATATAAATTAGAAAATAAGAACAACAAATATTTAAACCTTATTTATTTTTTGGTGCCTTATAAACAATACAGTATTTACAAAATACCTTAACCTATTTTAATAGGGTGTCAATGACAATTAATTTTAATTACCTATATAAAAGGTAAATAAATGTACTATTTCTCTGTAGCAATTTGTCAATTTAAGAAAGATTTTAATTAAAATCATTTATTAAAATATCTCCTCATTCACAAACTTTACTGTTTAGGAATTATAATTGCACAACTCATAAAATTAAAACTAAATTAAGATATTCTAAAGTATTTAAAAAACAGTAAAATATCAGTAAATTAAATATTTCTCAATCACTTACTGCCTACAATGTGCATTTTACAACAACATTCACTAGCCCACAATGACATTTCCATAATCTATCTGTGACCTTTTTTTAAAAACATTAATTTTCGATTAAATGACAAGTCTGCAAGGACAACGCGTCTCCATTCAATTTAGGACCGGGGTCCATCAAAAGGACCATCGAAAAGGAAATTAAGTCACGAGATCACAAAACTACACACATAAATGTATGAAATATAATTAGAAGTGTTATATCTATAGTTTTATTCGCCGCTGCGCGGAGAGCGTTCAGCGCTGGCACGTTCAGGCGCGTCACCGTTCGGTCGCGGGGAGGCCGAGCGGGACCGGTCGCGGGACATGGAGCGCTCGCGGGACGCCGACCGAGATCGAGAGCGAGAGCGGGACTTGCTTTCGCGCCGTTCTTCCTCACGTTTCGGCGAAGCTGCGTCCTTGCTGCGAGAGCGAGATCTCTCCCTAGAGGTAAAAAGTTATATTTATTTGACATGATATTTATATATGAAGGAATATTACTTTACAAAATAACTTTCCCTTTAAATTGAAATTAAATGTATATAATACTTTATTGCTTTTTTCTTTAATATTGAAATAATAAAATGTATAGAGCAAAGAGAAAAAAAATAGATAAAGCACAACAAGCAACAGAAAACGAGTGATGCTCTACTGTACTCAACCATCAACTACTTCTCACCTGGGTTTGACAGTAGTCTCTCTTCAAATGGTGCGGGAAAATTTGGTAAGAGTTAATTAATATATGAAATAAATTGTGCTATCAATTAATTAGTTACAAATTAATATTATTTTAATGTTGAAAACAACGTCAATAGCCTGGATCATCGCTTCAGTATTATCTGACAATAATGCTAAGATATTTGATGAGAGCTTATACTTCAGTTATTAATATAATATAATTATATAGATTAAAACGACAAAAATATATAATTAAACAAGTTTGTCTCGGAAACATTACAATAATTATATTGATTAAATTATAAACTCTCTACATCACACAACTGTCAGACCAGATTGAAAGCACAAACTTACTTGGAGTCATGTTTCGGCGAGCGGGACTTTGACTTTGATTTTGATTTTGAGCGGGATGGCGACGTCCTCCCGTTGCGATCGGGTGATTTGTGGGAGACGGAGCGTTCGCGGGACTGGCGGGACTCTGACCGACGCTCGGACTTATGGGAAGCTGATCTTGAACGGCTGCGATCCCTATGCGAGTCGCGTACGACAAACGGTAGGAACGGGTATTTAATCTTTAGCTACTAATTTCTATACATCGAATGAAAACAATTCTTAGTTTGTATTTGTACTAAAGTACAGTCGCAAATGCACGAGTCGACGTGGAATTTGTAACTACACACTACATATAACACTAAAATAGATAGAGTATGTATTATGACTAAATACTTACGATTTTAAATTTTGCTCAGCACATGAAATAACACACCTAGCCAAATGAATACTAGGTTAATTCTTTAAATCATGCAAAACTCAATAAAAATTTAATTTGCGAATATATTATAAAAATAATTTATTAACTCATGCAAGCGCAACTTTTTACATAAGTCATGAAAAAATTATAATTTAAATTTACACGCTCTGCAGTGATATTAATGAAGAAAAAAAAACACGTTCGTCGTATGTAAACATACGAATGACAGCGATCACAATCAGGCCTATTATTAAAAGAATTAAATATTATTGATTTCAAACTCACTTAGATCTGGACCTCGACCGGGACTTGGCTTCGGGACTCTTGCTCTTCGGGCGAGACTTGGAGCGCGAGTGGGACGATCGGCGGGAACGAGATCTACTGCAATCGGTCTCTTATTATAGTGTATTTCACGATTATAACTTATCGTGAGAATCGATAAAACAATCTCAGTATGTAGATAATCATTCACAGGTATTCAGCCCCGAAAGATGGTAAAATGTATAGTATCATCATAAAAAAAAACAACAAAAGATATATTTTTTTAGCAGTCTCTATTATTAACTGAGAAACGAAAACGCGCAATGCCGTGTTCGTTAGAATCAGTTCTAAATATCTCCAGTACAAAAACAGTGCAAATAGATCTGTCAATCAATATTGAATATTTTCGTATATAAAAACTGTATTGTTTATTTGTTGTGGTACCTGGAGCGGCGTCTCTCCCGGCTGCGCGAGCGCGAGCGGCTGGACGAAGAGCGCGTGCGGCGGCGAGACGAGCGTCGGTCCTCCACGAGCCGGACGCGCCGCCCGTTCAGCTCCGTGCCGTCCAGCTTCTCCATTGCCGCGCGCATGTCGGAGTGAGTCGCAAACTCGACCACGCTGTAATCGTTACCATGTGAATTACATATATTCATGTTTTTTGGGTTGTCAATTCTGGTGATCACTTTAACCAGTGGTAAAAGTGACGAAATAAAATTAAATATGACGGCCTGTATAAAAAAAAAGATTTTTTTCGACATCGTTTCATCATCATCGTTTATAGCCGAAGATTGATTCGTCATTTTATAAATAACACATACTTATCAAATTAATTCAAGCAAAGCTAATAATATAATATCTTAGAAATTACTTTAATTAAGCCCATGTATTTATCAAATGACTCAACACGGCATTTTAAAATATAAGCTCTAATATCCTCTAGAATCTAGATGATGCTATATTAAAATTAGACTAAACATTATTTGTCGAAGTTGTGTCTGTGTTTCGAAAATCGGACCACGGATGCCGTGGTTCCTGGAGTGGTATCGCTAGACGTGGCGACGAACACCTTTAAAGATTATAAGGGAATAAGGGAGGCAACTTTGATATCACGGCTTCCTATCTCAGATGACTGTAGGGGGGCATACTCTAGAACCTCATGGGTGGTCCTCTAGGAAGGGAGCAATGGGAGATTTGTTCGGCATCAAGTAGGCTGAAAGGTTCCACAGGGGTCGGTTTTCGGCCTGTTTCTGCGGGACGTGCACCTATATGGGCGATGCTTTTACCACTCAAAATACCCTTTCTGAGGAGACCGAAGAGGGGTACAGTGGTGAGGGCGATATGTGGTCGGAGCGTAGACCGGGGAAGAAGAGGAGGCTTCGGCGCTATGCGCACCCATTTCCCCGTCGGAGTTTCCCTGTATCCTATATATTATAAGTACAAAATAAAAGCATTACATACCCTTCATTTCTGTGTTGCTTATGCGCATCTGCGTAAGTTACTTCGCCGGCTTGGCGCATATAATCCTTCAAGTCCTGTAAACCAACAAAACTCTTGAGTTTTAATTGTTAAGAGCTTACAAAAAACCTTTCTTAAAAGCATTCATCAGATAAAAAATTATCATCAAGGTTTTCAGCCCCGAAAGATGGTAAAAATACGATATCATCATGTAAATGGCGAATATAGGAAAGGTGTAGTGAACACCCTAACAATATTTATAATGTATGTGCTACCGAATGAATAAGACCTTTCAAAACTAAAAAATAAACATGAATTGTGCCTATACAGATATTTCGTAGACGGTCAACCAACTGGTTATCATTTCTTATAAAAAACAGCTTGCAAAGTGAGACAGCTACTCCGCGCCACGTCACCAAAGGGTTGCTCCAGCGACGTCTTTGAAAACATACCAAATACGAAACTTGCCAGTTGCCGCTGTAGAAAAACAATTCCAGAATTGGGTTTCCATTTCAGGGTTCTAAAGAATTGCGTATCAACCGCAATCTAATCAATTAATAAAATCCATTTATTTCCCCAGATAGTATTTGCTCCATACTTTTCCAATATAATTCCTCGTTTTTATTGCTGGTTGTCTTTTATTTATAATTTGTTTTTCTAAATGCAACAAATTCGAAATCTTTGTTCATTTCGTGCATCCTCATCGTGACCTGCAAATTTCAGTATCGTCTTTTGTGATGTCATCGATCAGAGAAAATCCTTTATGAATTCAAATAACAGGCCAAAGATCTTGAGTATTTCCAAAGATCCAATTTTATTTTATATAAGTCTTTATTCTATTTGTAAATTCCGCTATTTGTTCACATCCAGTCCAAGGCCTTAAATTTTAGTAATAAATACTTCAAGCTGCAATTGTCACAATTAACCCATCTTCAGTGTACCATCCCTCATGTAAACTCCATCTCTATAACCATTCCAATAAGCAATGATACCATACAGGTAGCACCGGCCACGAAAAACTGTCTAGGCACCGAAATAAAAGAAATATATAAAAAAATGAACGCTTCCACAACATCAACCACTTTGACAGCTGGTTTCTATTGGGAGCATAAACTTAAATATAAAAATGTGAGATATGAATTAAAATGGGATTGCACATAGCGAGAGCGGCTCCAGTAGTGCCCCCCTGTCGACTTTACCTTGACGGGCCGGCGGCTGGAGCGGGACAGGGCGTCATCGCGAGATCGTCCCGACCGTCCCCTGGGGCGCCGCAGACCGATACCCTCCTAACATCGCTTCAGACCACATCTCACACGGGCTACATCGGGGAAGGGCTCAGGGCACGAAACGCCACCTTCTGTCGTTATTTAAAAACCATCTATAAGCTCGTAATGTATTACAGGTGTATAAGTTTACTTTCATATGTATTTAATATATTTATAAGACAAGTTAAAATATAAAGAGTAATGTGAAGCTACTTATCGAAAAATTTATTGATAATGTTTTGAGTTTATGAAAAGCAAGAGTTAATCTCGGTATCCAACTGTCTGGTTCATCATCTTTGGATTTCAGAATCTTACATGTCTTCCTTAGTATAGTAAATTCATAAATGTCAATTGTCTTCTTACATGGTCATTTGTCCCTCTTGAAGCCATCCAAATATACGACTTATCTCCTCATGTGTGATGCCATCTTCAGTTATGGTTTTCATAAACTTTATTGCTTGTTCAATGTTGTCACATTCGAGTAACTTGTTGTTCCTCTTGTATTGAAATTGCCGCATCCTTAGAACACAAGTGACCAACGACCCTGGTAGTGTACGCCCAGCCCTCATGACCGTGTAGCTCCAAACCCTGAGTGATTGTGATGGAATGATGATGGACTTTCCATTCTGCTCAGTCTCTTACCTGCCAGCTAATGCGGCTAGACAGATTTTCGACGATAAGTCGATACTCCGTGCGCGTCGGCGGGCCGTATCTGTAATTGTAGTCACTGAAGAAAGAAATTGACTAAATTAGTTTTATTGAAATATTTTTATTTCAATGCAACTAATGTAATTATGTCAAATTGTGGTGAAATATTTAGAGAGTGAAAAAATATGTATCGAAATTTATATGGTTGACATTGTATTCAACTAGAGGAATTATAATATTGCTGTTCGATGATACTCATTGACCAATATTTTAATATTCTCTAAGTATTTACCTCTGTTAACTTTCTCTTAAAAAAATAAATGAAAATAAAATTAAGATTTATCAAAATATAATGCAAGTTTTTATATAAATTGCATTACTCAATAGACATTAACAGCATTTACTAATAAGATAAGAGCCGCAATATACATTTTTGTAACAATCATGCCCTAATTCATGATATTTACCATTTTATATTAAAACTTAAATAAAATAGAATAAGATGCTATGATTTGAGAATGCCATTAGGTAGGTTTGGATGAGTTGACTAGATATTTTCTGTCCAATCCAGTGTAATTATTGGCACAAGTTATATACTTTTTGTAATGCCAGTGTCTATGGGCGAAGGATGAACTTACCAACAGATGGCTTTTTAAAAGATAATTAGATGGATCGGTAATGAATGTATCAAGCATATCGGGGCGCGGATACAGACGGCGGTAGTCGCGATTGCGGCGAGTCTTTGCCGCTCCACCGGTCGGAGCCGCAAGGCACGCCACGCGCACGCTCCACCGACACCACCCTACAACACAACCACTCACTCGTATCGCGACCGGCCGCGGTCTCGTTCGTAGTAGCGGTCGCGACGGTAGCGGTCCGCGCTTCGGTCGATGCCCCTCGCCGGCTCCACCACCACCCTGTAGCACATCGTCTGTTAGCCCGCCCTCCCGTTCACGCTAACCACCACCCAACACCGTCCACTGCTCGTGTTCCGAACACACTCGGCTTACGTCATCGCATTGAACGGTACAAGAAACGACTGCAATGGTGATCGACTAGTCATATGGTGTTCAAATGCAATGGTGATTAAGTCATATGTAAAAACTTCTTATGATCACTGATAAACAAATGTGAATAAAGAAGACAACAAAAACAAAACAAATTCAGAAAAAAATTAGGTCATAATTTTTTTTAAATATGTAGATACTTTCTGAATATACTTTCAATATATACACAAATACCCAATATCAGATTTCTATATTATATTGCCCCACATAATTGACATATTCATTACTATATTATTATTATTTACTCGGTGGTAGAGCTTTGTGCAAGCTCGTCTGGGTAGGTACCACCCACTCATCAGATATTCTACCGCAAAACAGCAGTACTTTGTATTGTTGTGTTCCGGTTTGAAGGGTGAGTGAGCCAGTGTAATTACAGGCACAAGGGACATAACATCTTAGTTCCCAAGGTTGGTGGCGCATTGGCAATGTAAGTGATGGTTAACATTTCTTACAATGCCATTGTCTATGGGCATTGGTGACCACTTACCATCAGGTGGCCCATATGCTCGCCCGCCAACCTATACAATAAAAAAAAAATAATAATAATAATAATACTGAATATTTTTAAGTTTAAGCTATTGAACATAATTATATGATTAATGTAATACATACATTCAGAAATAAGCATTTATGCAAATTCAACTTTCAAAAATTACACAGTACTATGCTAACAAATATTCTTCAATAATTTCTTGTAGAGATGGCTAGTAAAAAAAATAAATTTGGTTAAACTTAACAATTTACTGTATTAGTTACTTTTGATGTTACGAAATAATGATAGAACTACAAATTAACAATTATAGGTAAACCTTACCTTTCTCCTAGCAATTCTTTTCCATTTAATTCATAGACAGCATCATCTGCATCTCTATAATCTTCAAATTCCTAAAAATAAATACATGGACTTCAAAAACAGACTATAAATATAAATAAAACATAACATTTATCTATGCTTTATCGTGGAGACAATCTGAGGATTTAAAAATTTTTCCTATTGATAAAATTTTTGTTTTTTAAAATTTATCAAGTTATTGATGACAATAAAACAAAATCAAATTACATTCAACATAAGCAATGTGAATTTAACACCTGAAATGTTTACTCTAATTTACTTTACTCGATGTTAGGTCTATTTTCAAGCCTGTCTTGGGTTGATAAAACCCACTCATGAGATAATCTGTAAAGAACGGTTAATATTTCTTGCATCGCTAATGGCTATGGGCAGTGGTGGTAAACATCAGGTGGCCCACTGGCCTGTCTGGCTACTAATACCGTAAAAAATTTGAACATACTGAATCTTGTGTAAACAATTTCAACATGATATATTTCATGTAACATAATTAAAATTCATTCATGTGGTGTGTGCCACATGTATTAATTAATCTTCAAGAATAAAGACAGTCCTATTCATAAAATATCCTATCTATCTACTAGTAGACAATATTTAGACATTTCAATATGTAGATTGCATTACTCAAAATTTAATAAATTAGGAACAATGTTCATGTATTGATAAAAAATAGTAAGTTTCATTATTAAGTTTGATGTAAAATATTTGGTAGTTATTTTTGGAAATTAAGTATTTTTAAAATTTAATAGAATACAGATTCCTTACCACAAATCCATAACCGTTCTTGATAAGAATGTCTTTGATCCTTCCAAATCCTTTAAAGAATTTTTCTAAATCTCTTTCCCGTACACCAAAGGGCAGACCGCCTACATAGACACGTGATCCCACCATGATCTATGACGCTGTAAAATAAATAAACAATTAGAATGACACGATCCATAAATTAGACGCTTAAATATGAATCGTTCACAAGTTCCTTACACAAATAAACTAATTCGTTCAAGTTTAAATTATAACCTCAAATTAGTTAAATGTACATAATACATCATGTTTAACAAGTTTACTTATTCACGTAATTTTATGAATTTAAATTACATCATTTCTAGAAAGTTCCGATAAGAACACATATTGAGCGAATTGAAATAGGCCTATTTGAGAATTAATGAAGTATCTTACCGCGAAAAATGTTAACCCAAAGGGATAATCTATATTTATGATCAATATTCAATTTTAATTTGTAATTAGCGAATTCTATACAAGTACGTATATGGTTATTCTAATTTTATTGATCATGAAACGGAATGGCGGCACGGAAGAAAGGCACTCACCAGTAAGCACCATGCGGTCGGCAAAAATAAACACAAGTCGAGAGTAAGCAATTTTACATAAATAAGAGGAAAATGTACTTTAGTTGAATTATCGTACATTAATAGGACTTAATATTTCATTTATAAAACGAAGTTTCATCAATAATCGAATAACTGAATCTATAACAATATGGCGACGAGGGCATCAGTTAGGTTTTAGTTATGGTTGTTACTAATTAAAATAAACTTACCTTTATATTTATTTCAAGAAACTTATTTCTTAATGTTAGAGTTTTTATATCACTTGTAAATAAAACTGGACTATTATATAATTTAAAAACACGTGTACGTACTACGTATACGCCACAACCGTGCAAGCTAACAAGCTACGATCCTAGCGGATATGGCGTTATACAATCGTACGATTGGTAGGTCATTTTTCTTAAGTTGGTAATTACAAGGAAAACGTGATATTACACTCAGTGTTGCCAGTTTATCCTTATTCATTTATCCATTTATTGACGTCATACAACTAGTATTATAATTTTATTACTATATTCAATTGGTCTTTTCCAACCAGCAGCAAGTTACTAGTAGTACTTATTTTTCAGGGTTTTTAAACCAAAAAGGAAATAACCATTGTACCTAATATTAAATTTTTTGGCTACCTATGATAAACAGAATGGAATAACTTTTGTTATTATGGAATAACGCTGCTCATCACAGTAAAAAAGATTGAAAAGTAAAAATTTAAATTTTTTTTAGTTTTATTTTTTGAGAAGTCAGAGAAATAATAATTCTTTTCATAATTGGCAGTTTTATTGTTTTACAAAAAGACACAACCACCATAATTTTAAGTAGCCTAGCAACGTCAATAGTATAAGTAATAAAATAAGTGGCCACTTACAAACGAACGAGTGGATATTGGATGTAAAACTTACATCCAATATCCACTCGTTCTCACCCTCCAAATGGCAGCGCTAAGTACGTGGCACAAAAAATAGTGCAACTACACTACACAAAATTTATTAGTAATACAAACTAATAAATTTCTAAAAAGGGTAAATGTACACTATCAATATTTTGATAAAAATTATCTAAGCATTTCTAATTATTTACGATTAATATTCTTTAACGAAAACAGCTGAAATCGTAGCATTTATATTAGACTTAAAAATATTAATAAGTCTTAAAAAACAAAAAAATATATATAAGTACATATACAAATTAATTTCTACAAACTTTCTCTTATTTTATTATTCCATTTAGTGTAGAAAGCAATATAAACGAGTTAATTCATGTTTTTTTTAGATAAATAGATTTAATATGTATTCCGGTTCTCAAAACGTTGACGTATAAGATGGTTTTAAGGCCCGCGCTCACGGGTGACTTTTGTCACTATCACATCACATGAAGGTGACAGTGACTAAGCTTTTGTGAAATCAAGGCATCATTCATCGTTATGGATTTTGAAGAGACGATCGTTGTCTACGAAATCATAATACGCATAAGAAATATAGTTATATATTTTTGATATTTTTTTGAATGTTAAGTTAGCTATAATTTATATTCATTTAAGTTAAAATTTATTTTTTTACAGTTTAATTCATGTAACAAGGATAGGTTATCTGTTGCTTCTGTTTAGAAAATAAAACCAGGTTCTCTCAATCATTTCATGTTTGATTTCATTGGCAAATGCCAAAAAAAGCTTTTCGTGTAATTTTGTTTATTTTAAGGTAAAACACTATGGTCCTTTTTTCTTTAAAAATTCGCGAGTGCATAACGTTGGAAGGTTATTTTGCCTCCAGAACTTGAAACTTTCAAATAGTGAATTTTAGGACTTAGTTTCAACAAGACAGAGCTACCAGTCACACATCACATGACTCCATGGTGGTTGTGAATCGGATGTTCCCAGGCAGACTGATTTCGAAAAGAGGTGATATCCCATGGCCTCCTCGTAGTCCAGATTTGACGCCTCCTGACTTTTTTTTGTGGGGATATCTCAAACACAAAGTCTACAGTAATAATCCGAAAAACATCGATCAGCTCAAGGAGAATATCCAAGGTGAAATGTTAGTAATAACATCAGGAATACTGCATAAAGTTTTCAATAATTTCAGTTCGCGGATAAAGTAGTGCCGTCGTAGAGATCATCATGTCTCATGATGAGGGTCATCATTTAGATTTACATGATGTTATTTTTAAAAAATAAACTGCAGTCATTACTTAATAGTTCCTTAGTTTTATTTTAATTATGCCTTTTATTTATTTTTCTATTTTTTTACTTTGCACGTTCTATGTAGCCTGTAATAATGAGTATTTTTTGTATGAATACTTGAAATAATTTTATTTTTCATTTTAAAGTTCTATTTTTTTTTTTCTTAATAATTTTCGTAATTATTTAACTATAAGCAATTTATGTTAAATCAAACCGTAAATAATTGCATCTATTATTTCATTCGTATTCTATGAAACATTATTAAGACAGTAGTAGACAGTTACATTTTTTTTATAATAAATATGCTTATCGGAAAAGTGGAAAAAAGATCAACATTTAATGATAAAACGTTAAAAGAATACTCAGATAGTGCAGGTCCTAAAGTGTGAAGTAATTAATCAAATCTTTCAATAGTCATTCAGAAATACCGAGAAAATCTATATAATGCTTTTTTCATTAATATAAGGCTTTTTTATCATGCGTGTTATGAGTTCGCAGAAAACAACCGACTCTTGGAAATTCATAAAGACGAATGACGCCTTGATTTTAAAAAAGTTTCGTCACTTTCGCCTTTTTGAACGCATCCTATTTTTATAAGGGTATACTATAATTTCTTATTGAACGTAATATTTAATTGAAACCACTTGTAAGAAATGTATAATAGTTTCATTAAAAAAATATAGTACACGCCGTTTAGTGATGGCAATGAGAAATTATCGATAGAATCGACTTTTACTAATCGATTAAAATATGAAAGGTACTTGAAAATATGTCACTTTCAGCGCACATGTCACACATCTAACTTAAGTCACCTATTCATTACTTGTACTAAAATAGGTATACTTACATACAAAACTTATAAACGTATGTGTTAGTAAATTATTACTAATGTTAGCTAATTTGAACTTCATCTGATACAGACGATTGTTTTTCGAACACTTTCTCCTTTAATTTATTTGAACTCTTGCTATGAGCAATCTGTGGTTCCTAATGTTAAATACGGTTCTAATAAAATGCAGACAATAACTTTAATTACTCTTTAGAGTGTTAATATGTAATATTCCTATATGTAGTTTACATTAAACCACATTTCACACAAATTAGAATACTTTTTCTTTCTTTCATTATTTTCATAGTACAACATTGTCATACTATGCATATGTCATGTCACATTAGCCACATAATACATTATTATCGTTACGCCCTGAACCGTTATCGAATAATCAAATTCTAATAACAAAAACAACCACACAATCGAATCTTATAGAATAGAAAAAGTATTAATCGATAATATTAAAATAACCGCTTTGGAGAGGTGACATAAGTCACCCGTGAGCTCGGGCCGTTACAGTACTTGCTTAAACGTACTTAATGCACGAAGTGTTTGCTTTTTAATAATTTATGTACTTGGTGGTAGGGCTTTGTGCAAGCTCGTCTGGGTAGGTACCACCCACTCATCAGATATTCTACCGCAAAACAGCAGTACTTTGTATTGTTGTGTTCCGGTTTGAAGGGTTAGTTAGCCAGTGTAATTACAGGCATCTTAGTTCCCAATGTTGGTGGCGCATTAGCGATGTAAGCGATGGTTAATATTTCTTACAATGCCATTGTCTATGGGCGTTGGTGACCATTTACCATCAGGTAGGCCATATGCCCGTCCGCCTACTTATTTGTATTATCCTGTTGGGCCACCATTTAAACTATCCAGTTCAGAGTAAATAAAATAAAACCTCTATTTAAAAAACATTTTTTATTTTCAATTCATAAAGCCAACACGATGTTATGCAACCTATATTACGCTCCCTTCCATTAAAACAAAAATTTAAATGCAACAATAGCATGTCTCGTACATTAACTTACACAAAACTAAGTTAGAAAAGTTATAGAGATATGACACGATGTAGACGCATATTTATTACATTATTTATAGTAATTGAAAGTTAATGTCCCAAACTTATTTTTTGTTGTCCCAAACTTTTTTTTTGTTTTATAAAACAACTTTAAGTGGGAAACATGTAACTTCAATATTATAAAGTTAAAGAAGAATGGTGCATTCCCACAATTTTTTAACAATTTAATGTAATCTACGTGTATTTTTAATTGATATATTTTAAAATTGTATTCTATTTAAAGTTTATAAAAATAATTATTATATTGATTTAACTTGATTTAATAGTATTTAATATCAATTTAAGACATAATTAGAAACTTTTTTTAACTTGACCTTTTTTTTCTTTATAATTCATAAAAAAGATCATAATTAAAATAATAAGTTTCACCTAAAATATTTAACTTTTTAAGTGTTTGAATTTAGTTTATTTGGCGGGAGAACTTAAATTTAATACGGTGATGCTATTATTTTAATTTTTGTTTCATTAATTTATAAGACGGCAAAATTAATTCTAAAATATTAGCTATATACTAATACTACTAATATTAATAATAAAAAATATTTTATCCATTAATTTTACCGCATAGGTATCATGCACATACTTAAAATAGAAGAAAATCTAATACAGATAATTAAAACATAACATGCATATCTGAATTAAAAGATTGAAATATAGATTCTTTTTAATAGAATTTAACAAATCCAAAAACAGTATAGATTCGAAGAAATAGATCAATCGCTTGATTACATATATTTTTTTAAATTTATAAATAGAAGTAACATAAAAATATTGCAAAGAATTGACATAGCAGTTAATAAGATTTTTTAAAAGCATTGTTCTTATTTTATATATTGAAAATATTATTATTTAGAAGTATTTTGCTATGGCAATTCTTTCAATGTTTTCAAATTGTTTTAAAAATTAAAATGTCATTTATTTAAAAAATATAAATAGAATATAAAATAAAATAAATAAAATATCCAAAAACATTGATTGTAGTGATAAATAACTTGTAAAAAGTAATGTCATACTTTTATAATCTTATCAGTCTTAAAATATTATATATACGTTAGATAAGGCCACAAATATATATTAGGAAAGGAATATTATAGCTTATTCATATAAGTATATATTCAGAATTTTTGTCTATTGTTTCAAATAGAAAATAAATTATTTATATAATATATAATTATGTTAAAGGTAACATTATTACAAAGTTTTTATAAGGGTATACTATAATTTCTTATTGAACGTAATATTTAATTATATATGTTTAGAAACCACTTGTAAGAAATGTATAATAGTTTCATTAAAAAAATATAGTACACGCCGTTTAGTGATGGCAATGAGAAATTATCGATAGAATCGACTTTTACTAATCGATTAAAATATGAAAGGTACTTGAAAATATGTCACTTTCAGCGCACATGTCACACATCTAACTTAAGTCACCTATTCATTACTTGTACTAAAATAGGTATACTTACATACAAAACTTATAAACGTATGTGTTAGTAAATTATTACTAATGTTAGCTAATTTGAACTTCATCTGATACAGACGATTGTTTTTCGAACACTTTCTCCTTTAATTTATTTGAACTCTTGCTATGAGCAATCTGTGGTTCCTAATGTTAAATACGGTTCTAATAAAATGCAGACAATAACTTTAATTACTCTTTAGAGTGTTAATATGTAATATTCCTCTATGTAGTTTACATTAAACCACATTTCACACAAATTAGAATACTTTTTCTTTCTTTCATTATTTTCATAGTACAACATTGTCATACTATGCATATGTCATGTCACATTAGCCACATAATACATTATTATCGTTACGCCCTGAACCGTTATCGAATAATCAAATTCTAATAACAAAAACAACCACACAATCGAATCTTATAGAATAGAAAAAGTATTAATCGATAATATTAAAATAACATTAGTACAACACTAAAATTGGATGTTTTTATGTCACAACCTAAAAATAAGACTTACACTGTAGTTACTACTGCTTCGCTTATTCATTCAATTCAAGCTAAAAAGCTAATTCAATCGTTACGATACCTCTTCCTTCTGACCAACTTACCAGGCCTTATTCTTATTTCAAATTAACGGAGTAATTATTATTCAATAGAAATATATTTATTATTCTCCGTTTATTTATTTTTAAACAACGTATAAACAGCCGGTCAATGACTCGTGTTGTCAAACCACAGTTAAGACATTTTGGCGAAACCGGCTCTCATCTGCTTTTCCATTTATCGATGACAGCCATGTTTCCAGTCTGTTAGCTAAAACTAGCTAAATAAAAATTATTGCAATTGCAACTCGTCACATTGTGTGACTAAAATACATATGCTAGTAGCATAATACTAGGTAAATTGTCATTTGGATATTTAGAAAATGTATCCTTAACTCTCCTTTTATGCGTGGCAAAACTCATGTCATATTGACACATGCCACTTTGACAGCTGTCATTACTTGACACATTCATTGTGACATTAATAAAAGTGCATTCAGACCGGCGGCGGTCCGCGTACGTAACGCAGTTGTGGTGTTAATGTTTGTGCGAGTGAGTTCAAGGCGTCGCAACACCTTGGCCGCTCCACCAACCAAGCTGCCAGGAGTAACGCGACGAGGCACAGCTGTATGGGGATAGATGAGCGAAGGACGCGCCACACCCAGCCACTTCGAGGATTGTAATCAGGATCACCAGCTCCAGTTTTATTTTTCGAAATAGCAATAGCGTGATCGCGTCTAGAGAAAAAAAAAAACAAATCAATACATATCTTACAACCAACTACAACTTACAATAATTCGATATTTAAAAAAGAAAGGTTTTTTTTTTATTTTCAACAGGTAAATTAGATATTTGTATAAATTTTCTGACTAATTTTAAATGTAAATAGATTCATTAAATTAGTTAACAATTTGTTCGTTAATTTTATAGTGTTACCTAATTATTATGTAATCTTGACACTATTTTAATACATAATCCTTTAAAAGTGATTAGTTATTCATTATTTAAACTTACGACACTTCGTCGATTTTCAAATCGGGGATACTCTGCTCGACCAAAGCGCGGCAGGATTCTTGTAACGTTTTGACTTCATTCTCAGTTTGCTCCATGCGCTAAAAAAACATGTAAAGTTACTTACAAGTTTTCCTTTAATAAATTGTGTACAAAAAGAAAATTATATATCTTGTGTTTCCTTTGGACTGATTCTGAAGTGATTGGATGGAGTTTTTATTTATATTTTCGTACAATTTATTTTCTAGAATATTTTCATTTTTGTGTAGCTGAAGGAAAATATCAAAATATAACAAAGGACTAACTCAACAATTAATTCATTTAACTCAGAAGCAGACAGTAACGATTATGAGGCTTCAACTCGAGGACACGACTGCTGTGTACTCGTTGAATATTATATTTTAGTTCTATAAAAAACTCATTCAAAAGGATTCCGCATTCGAAACAGGGACCGACACCTGGGGCAATACAAGACAGGTCGTTGAATAAGCAGCGGGAAGTGTGACGCACCTTGGCGATGGCGCGGTGCGCGGGCGAGTTGGGCGCGAGCGCGGCCTGCAGGCGGCGCGCGAGCTCCCGCAGCGCGCCCAGCCGCCGCGCGCGCCCGCCCGCGCCCTCGCTGTCGCCGTCCGAGATGCCCGAGTCGGACAGCGAGTCGCACGTCGACCCGCCCTGGAACACGTTTTATATGTATAGAGACGTTCTCTTACGTTATATTATACCATCTAGAAATATTTTTAGGTAACTATATTTGAAAGGTCAAGTGGACCACGTGTCGATGCTCTCGTGCATAGACGCTGGCATTGCAAGATATAAAAAATCCATTCGTACGGCGATTTTACGTCGATAGCAGAAAGTGTTGTTGTAGAAAAAAACTGATGACTGATGTTACCTAACCAAAATGCCTTGCACGAAGAGTTTATTATTAATGGACCTATATAAGATGTAAGGTATGTATTTGTTTAGGTTCAAAACAAGAACATGAAAAAATTTTATTTTCAAGTTAAAACAATTTACTTGTATCTATGTTAAATAAGATTGGGTTAATACCTTTTTCTTATCGAGGAGCGATACGGCGAGCTGTCTGACGTGCGCGGCGAGCTCGGCGTGGTCCGCCAGCGCTGCACCGCGATCGCGGAGCGCTTGAAGAGTTGCGAGGTCACCCCTTAAAGCGCCTTGCAATTCTCGCAATGCGCTTTCCCATTCCGCCCACGCACAAACCGCCTTCTCCAGCGAGAGTAGCTCGTTAGATGTGCTGATAGAAATAAGGACATAGGATTACTATTTAGATAAAATTAATACGGATCATTAAGCGATTCGTAACTAGTATCTAACAAATAAACTTAACGGTTACAAGTCTTGTTTCCTGGCTTCGAAAGTAGGTAATTTCCTTGTTTTGATAAGATCCCTTCGTCTACTAAACATAGTATTAACTGTAAGTAGAAAGATTTAATAGCAAAGATGTTAATAGTCAAAAGTTTACCTAAATTACCTACTTTCCAAACGAAGTAGCCAATTAGTCATACCAAATTATATAATTGGTGTCCTCAATTGAAGTGGAACACGAAAGGCAATTAGTTTTAATTCTAATATTAAATAAAATGTACGTAAAATAAAGCCGGTTTAAAGTAACGGTCCGTAAAAATCCCACTGCTGGGCTAAGGCCTCTCTCTCTTTTAAGAAGAATATCTGGAGCATATCCCATAGTTTGGTAGATACGCATTAGACAAAATTTCATGGTTTTTATCTTTGCCGAGCAGTTGAATTATAAACACAAGTTAACATGAAAATTCAGTAATGCTTGCTTGAGTTTGAACCCGTCTTCTGGAAATCTTCTGCTAAGATTCATGTTCGAACCACTAGTCCACCTCGGCTCTGTGTTTAGTGTAAATAGAAACGTATAAATATAATTACCGTTGATGAGCGTCATCCCATGCGGCCAGTAATGCTGTCAGGTCTCCGGTCAGACCGCTATCATCCGACTCCATTTCGCCGAGCGCGCGTCTCACGGAGACCGTCAGCTTCAGCATTGACACCTTGCATTCTAAGAGGCGTGAAAGACGCTCCTATGGGAAAGAAAACTCACCTTACAATTTTCAATCAATATTTTGTCGTCCAAGCTTTGCTAAGAACATGTTTCTTTAATGTTTACCCAATTAGTTCGAAGATAAGAAATTCATTTAGTTGACCTAATATTATGATATCTAATGATACTTTAATTGATCGATAATCTAAATGTCTAAAGACATTTGTTTTTTCGGGATGGAAATATACTTGAGAAGTTTTTTTTTTAATAAATGCTGGTATATCTTTGAATAACATCATCATTTCAAGAAAACGTGTTTTTTTATGTTAAAGGTAAGGACGGGCAAATGCTGATGTTAAGTGCTCACCACCGCCAATAGACATTGGCGAGGTAAGAAATATTGACTCCTTACATCGCTAATGCGCCATCAACTTTAGGAACGAAGATGTTATGCCCCTTGTGCCTGTAGCTATACTGGTTTATTCACCCTTCAAACCGGAACGCAACAATACTGTTGTTTGTGTGCGGACACACGTAAAAACCTATTTGTCATTTTATTTGGTACTAAGCAAAAATCCAGCTTAATACCTTAAGCTCCTCGATCCTCCTATGCAGCTGAGCTCTGGTGTGCGGCTGGGGAGCGCAGTCACCAGGCTCGCATATGTCATCAAGAGTTTCTCTCAACGCGGCGATCTCGCGACGTAGCCGTCTCGCGCTTCCACGTCGAATTGCGGCCGCGCGGAGAGCTGACCATCGTGCTGACACAGCTGTGGATGGAATATTAAACACTTAACATTTTGATTCAATAATAATATGTTAACTATCATTTCAACTATTGAAATATGTTGATACGAATGTCTTAAATTTTGTAACATTTGAGTTATAATTTGTTTTAAATAAATAATTTACCTTAGTCGCAATGGGTACATTTATTATTGTCTATAACTCGTATGTAGAAGCCATTTGCCTGTTTAAACAGATCATTATGCAAATGTTAACATTTTGATAAGCAAGTAACTTGTGAAAACTGAATACGTTTTGATAAAATACCATTAAGTAATGTGTTCAATTCATTCGTATTATATTTTAAACTGAATTTACAAAATCAATAGGTATTTAAATCTTTGATCTACAAACTTTTCAATGGATCGTATTTGACATTTGAAACAAATAGTTCGCTATTCATAAATATGTAGAGCTATTGAAATCCATATTTGAACGTTGAAGGCGTCAAGTCTCACACAAAGGCCGTACAGAAATAGCCGTCCATACAAATACATTACTTAGATTCAAATGGAGATGTTCAGATGCTGGTATTTAACATACGCGTGCGGACATGCGAAATAATACGAGTTCTAAGGTATCTAAACCTTCAATATTTATGTACTTTCCACGCGTTAGTCACACACGCATACATACGCATATATAAAATTATCATATTGTTTTGCTTCAAATATTTCTATGCCTTGTTCACATTCCACGACAATTTTATATCAAGGTAAGAAGTAGACTCGAATCGAACCTATATTAAAGAATATATAAAGTAAGCTATTCTTTAAAGTTTAAACGGAGAACACGACGAAAATTTTAAAACAATCGTGACGTAAGCCTTATATTTAGCTAAATGTTTTTTACAACGCAAAGGCAATAACTCTATAAGTACCTTTGTTCTGGCACAAAACCAATGCAATGATACATACATTAACCCACTAACTCGCATAGCTCAAATATTGCCAGTGCAGGCGACCTACATAGTGCCAGAGTATATGCCAGGCACATCAGTTGAATGTAAACAAAGTATTTTTAACGGTACACCTTGATTATGTTTAAACGCAAGTCCTATAACGGAAGAACATTTCTATTTATATTCTTATTTAAGAATACTTTTAAAGGGAAACATGCTAATATACAGGATGTAACAAAATTATATAAAACTGTATAAAGAAAGATATTCTAACTAGTATTATAAATACGAAAATAAGTTTGTTTGTTCCGCTTTCGCGCATAAACCACTAAAACGATTTTAAAAATTCTTTTACCAATAGAAAGCTACATTATCAGCGAGTAACATAGGCTACATGTTGTCCCCGTGTTCCCACGGGAACGGGAACTACGCGGGTGAAACCGCGAGCAAAACGCTAGTCTATTATATAGCTTTATTAAAGACTACTCAAGTTTAAAAAAACTAAGAATTGATAAGAGTTTTAATATATATACATATGTAGATTATTCTGTCTTTACCAGTTTCGAAAATTTAATTAAATAGCCCATTATAACACCGCTGTCGATTTCAAAAAAAATCTTAGTTCTTTATACTTTTAATCATGATCAGCTTTCGAATAAGTTATTCAACGTGAAACTGTCTAATCTAATTTCGTTAAATTTTTGTTTCATTTTTAAATTAAAAGTTATTTACTAGAATTGTAATGAGAATACAGAAATATTGTAAAACAGCTGCTTGCTTTAAGTTTACAAAATTTGTAAAGAAGAAAACGTAATTGAATCAAATTTCTCAAATTAAAAAGATCAATTACGACAAATCAAAACAGGCTTCAAAGATAGATAAAAATAATGATCCTTATTGTGAAAAGAGTTAGGAAGCAATTTAAAATAAAATTTATGATTTCAACGAAAACGGGACACTAAAAAATATGAACAAAGTTCAACGCGCTAGTATGTTCAGCGTACAAAAACTCGAAGTGAGGAGTGTTAAAAAGAAATCTGTATTTGTAAAGACATTAAAAACATCATATAACATTATAGCTTGCCTAACGGGTTCTGGAGTTATATAAGGACATCGCGACGAAAAGAGATCGTTGGATGCGTCTCAATAAATTAAATTGAAACCTCTTACTACAATCTTCCTAAAAATGTAATATATTATTATTATTATTATTCGTAAATTAAATATATACTGTAATAAAAAAAACTAAAAAAGAAAAAGAAAAAAAAAAACGTAAATTAAGATAAACGAGAAGATATATTAGCACTAATTAACTGAATATTAAATAAATTTAAATCTAATAGCCGATACGACGATATGGTATTAACTTCTCAGAATTAGGCAGATGATAATTACGCAGCGGATTTTGATTAAAGCAATTTTGTACTAATAAACATCTGAGATAGCTTAGTGATTATGATACTATAGAAACGATACATCTGTTTTATAAATGTTGTAAATTTGAATAACCTGTGAGTATCGTAGTTTTATTAAAATAGTACCACACAACGAATTTTTAGTAGCTATTTTCAAACGAATCAAGTAAGAGCGCTGACTAAACAGAGATATTTAAGTTAGTCAGTTAAGAGATCATAAATAAGGGTGACAAAAGACATTTTCATTTGAACGCGCGTATAATAGGCGCACTAAATGGTACAAGGTCCATGAACTTGTCTGTAATGCACGATAAACTAACGAATTGATGCTAGACGTCAACGATCTGACGACTTTATGAAACACGTTTGCATTCGCCAAGCAGATTATCTTTTGCTAGAATATTTTTCTAGTAATTTATTTAAATAAAAATGAAAACGTTCAACATTTTGTATTGAAGATTTTGCTAAATGCTAATTGTTTACAGCATTTCAGGATAAACGGTTAAGGGTAGAACTTTTTTATTTAACCTTTATTCCCATCATATATTATACATCACTTAATTGAGTTTCATGATCTTATATAATTATAAATGTATTAAAAACTATCTAAACTCTTAAGAAAATTTCACATTTTTCACAAATACTTGAAACGCTTCACAAGTCTGCGAGTTCAAACGAAAAGATTGATCGATTTCTAAATCCGCTTTCAACAGGAAAACGATTAAAATAATAGAAATATTTAAAGGTCGCTTATTTAGTAACCTCGGTTACTAAATAAATGCTACAAATTGTCATATTGACTTGCCGAGATGGCCCAGTGGTAAGAACGCGTAAATCTTAACTGATGATCGTGGGCTCAAACTCGGGCAAGCATTACTGACTTCATGTGCTTAATTTGTGATGATAATTCATCTCGTGCTTGACCGTGAAGGAAAACATCGTGAGGAAACCTGCATAATGTGTATTCCACGAACTCGCATTGGAGCAGCGTGGTGGAATATGCTCCAAAATCTGCTCCTCAAAAGAGAAGAGGATGCTTTAGCCGAGCAGTGGGACATTCACAGGCTGTTACCGTCATATTGACAAGCGACCATAGCACTCATTGTCTGAAATCTGAATCAATGACGTAAGGCCATATCTCCATATATTAGACAAATTTAATGGTTATATACAACGTCAATTGTTTCGAGGATCGATTTAGTGAATAACCAACAAGCAAATTGCGTTCCGCAGGAAACCAATTTGTGTTCCGTGGCCGACGAGTCGACGAATTCAATGACCCAGTACTCCCTGTTGAGTGGATAATTTGCAAATTGGTTATGTACCAGTTAGTTAGGACGTAGTTTGATACATAGATCATGGAAGTTAACTATCATAATCAAAAAGTAATAATTTTGTTATATGTTAAATATATATACAATAATATACTCTATACTTCCGTTCCATCGGATTATGAGAGCTAGGGAATAGAGAGTGCACCTGTGTTTGCGCACACACTTGTGCACTATAATATCTTCTGCGCAGTTGGCTAATATCTCTTGAGATTGGCCGCCGTGGCCGAAATCGGTCTGGAGGTAATGGAAGTTATTAATTACATCTTTTTTTTTACTGTTTCTCTTCTATAATTGTTGAAATGTTTTATTCTTTTAAACGGTGATTTCGCTTTAAGAGTTTCACATTTTTAATCACATTATACTTTTTTATATTTAAATGTTTTCGTTCAATGCGAAACTAACAAACCGACAAAAAAATGTGTTTTCGATGGCCTCTAGCCTTTTACTATTCATACGAATTTTAATGACGTACAGATCTTTGCAATACATGACTTTTAACCTATTTACGTAATACGCCACGATTGTATAAATGTTGTTAGTAAAATAATTAGTAAAAGTTATAATTAAGTTGTTTTTATATTAGAAATATATTCTAATATAATATATTTTTAAACAGGCTTATACATTTTATTCACTAAATATCTAAAATGGAAATCGATCGATTGATGTGCTTATCAAACAATAACCTAATATTGGCAATAATTTCACATCAATATGAGTTTGATACGCTCAGATACAAATATCTTCAAGCATAATGGTGAGGCATGTCCAGTTCGTTACGACACATCCTCAGCATATAAGTGGTGAAAGCAAACAAATTGTATAAGGTGTTATATGCTCAACGGTAAGTCAATGACGTTGAATATGTATGGAGAGAAAATTCCGCCTGGAAAACTTAACATATTGCAAAACACTACGAATTCGCATTTAAAAATAGAATACTTAACATTTAATGCATCTTAAAAATTAACTAAAAACAACTCACGTTCATAATTCATTTTAATAATAAACCTAATTACTATTTTTTCACATTAAATATTACACCGCTTATATTGTTAGCACTGCACGAACACTGTACCTGGGTAAGGCGGGAAATAATTCCGATCCATTATGACAGTGTCAACTCGATCGTGCGCGGGAGTCGACGAGGCGGCAAGGTCAGAACTGCAGCAATATTAAAACAGTTCTTTGTTCTTGATGAAACCTCTATTTCAACCACATAGAGACTATATCGATTTGGCATGAACATCCTAAACGATGTCGGAAAATTTTACTGTACGCGTTCATAATAGCAACAAGCGCACTTATTGCTAGCAGAGTAAGGTATAAATTGTTTTACAACTATCTCAGACAACTGCAAATAGATTGTCACAGACGGAAAACTAACGTTAGTTTAGAAACGATCTATGAATGCAATACGTTTGAAAATATACCTCATTTCTTAAGCAAATGACGTTCTAAAAGTGTAAATAATATGCACTGCAATACATCAAACAGGTAGTCAGTGTCGAATGCAAGGTGACCCCGTTACGAAATAAATTATTTTTAGTTTTATACAAATCAATAAGTTCAATAAATTACAACGTACGTGTTTCAAACGAAACAAAATATTATTCGACTAATAAACAAAATTAGCAAACGAAAATAATTATATTATTATCTATATAAATAAAAATGAATAATTGAATGTTCTCTATGCGTTCCTGTACCATTCATCCGATTTTAATGTAAGTTTAGTGGGTTGTTCTGCGTACCCGAGAAGGTTCCTAGCCCAGAAAAGACATGATATTTTCTCTTAGTATGTCTGTTTGTTCTTCAATATAAACGTTCCATTCCCTTATTCTAACGATGCGAAACTGGGACGGGTAGCTAGGAAGCTACTTGTAAAATAATGTATGGTAGAATAGGTTATCGCAAAACCAGCCAGACGACAGACGACATTTAACTTTATTCAATAAACCCAAATACTTGTGAACCTGATAAGATATATTGAATTTTTTTTCTCCAATTTTGGCTTTTGCAACAATTAAATTATAATTGCCATTACAAAAATTAATTCAGTTATCAGACTGATGACATGCAACACTGGTACAGTCATTCACCTCTAAAATTCCGCTATGCAAGCGATTAGTGAAGCATTTCGTACCAAAAATGATGCAGGAACTGCTCACGTGAGTGAAATAATGAATTACGTAAGTAATTCAATCACGTAAGCTTATTACGGTGTCGAATCGGTCTGATCGATATAATGAGAGCGAATTCCTATTATTATCATCTTATTATCTAAAATTACCTTTTATATCAGCTATTATTTCAATAGAAATGTTGCTAAAATTGATGTTTTTTTATTAGAAAGCACCATTAAATGAATCTACCTAAGTTTTTACATTAACATTGAATATACGTACTTAATCTAAATATATACTAAAATCATGATAAATTATTGATAATTACTAGCATTTATATAATTTTGTTCGTAGTAATACTGGTTCCAGTGATCGTGATGATATAACTACTATGATAATTATAGTGTACGGTGTTATATAAGCTGTAATTTAAGTACAAATGATGCCACAGATAACAATAATATAAAAATAAAAAAAATTAATAGTATCGTAAATTTTATTTCAATAGTATACTTTTATCATCTACGCACTGATCAACAGGAGGCAGTCGGTACCAATCATCCGGTACAATGTAATCACCGGAGTTCTGTTATAAGCTACTGTTCTAGTTGTGGACAAGGTCATTTGCATGAACAAATTGACGTATCACAATCTGTTGGCACGAATGTATCTGCCACCGGTTGCGTAAGAGAATGCATTTGTGCAATTGCAACATGATTGCCAGATAATGGTCTCCGAGAAAAAGTCGATTCTCTCTCGACCTACTTTTGAAAGCTCAATGAAGACGACGCGATCATCTTCAGAATAAATTCGCTTTAATAGTTCTTAATCGATTATTGAAAGCTATGTTACTTATACTTAGGATTAAATCCACTCTAATCAATATGATAACAATCACTTACGTCTTACGAAGCAGCAATGTACTAGTCTTATAATATCGTTTTAACATATGCAAGAATATAAATGAATTTACAACTCTACATATTTTTAAAACAGTTTAATAAAATAAATATAATCTTGGGGAACCGAAGAGTTTACATTTGGCGATACAATAGGTAAATGTTGAAATTTTGGGCACTCGTTACTTTTAGCAATAGTTTCTGTATTATCATGTAACAAATGTTACAAAATGATTTAATTTAACAATAAGTAATTATGTTACACAATACACGTACTTCTATGTATTGAAATAAGGTTAATTATTGTGTATACATTAAATATAATGTTAATAACGCATCTAAGGAATATTACTATCGACATAGATGAAAAATATTTTATAATTAGTACTACTTCACGCGTTATTAACTTGATTGATTTTTTAATATATTCAGATTTTTATTACGTTTTTTGGTATAAATGAATACGTCCATATCGATCCAAGCGATATCGAAGTAAAATCTTGTATAGAGTTGAACTCTTTAAATATATCGAAATTGCCTTTCAGAGACGCGTATTCATGTTGGAATACTAAAATAGCTCGGGTTGATCACAAACGCAAACTTTATTTAGAAAAGTTGTATTACTAAGACGTTCAAAAGCAAACACGTGGGTGAGTATGCATTACGACTATGTTAATGGTATTCTACTTTGCTTTGTTTCATTAACATTTATCTGAAATACATTTGGAGAAGAGCCGAAATGATCCAGTGGAAAGATCCCACAGTTTCTATAGCAAACGTCGCGAATTCAATCTAGTTTACTGAGTTTTCATACCTATGCTGAATTTTATGTAATATAATAACGGATGAAATTACATTTCGAATTTTGAGACATAGCTTTTGAAGTCCGTAGAATTCCGTTAATAGTATTTATCAGGATAAACTATCATAATGCCAAGTTACATTGAGATAATGTGTTTGTCTAGTGAGTATTAACACGAAAAAATACTTTGGAAATAAGAATAGAAAAAAATGTTTAAAACATTAAAATTCATATATGTTTTCCCCAAAATTTCAATATGTTCGAATTTCCATCATCAAGCGAAAGTTATATTTAATTTAACTTACATGAATACACAAAAAAAAATTATACTTCTCTTGCATTTTTTATTGACTCTGCCCATGATAATTTAATACAAAAATACTTTATATACAGCCCAATCTTCAATAATATTATTTTGTTAAAGATTTTATCCGACATTAGCTCAACCGAAAAGGTTAATGCATTACAATTAATATACTAAATCTGTCAATGTTTAACAAATGTAGATAAAAACGATGTATTACTATGACGTCATCACAATTCTTGACGTAAATCTCATATCTCTCAAATTGATATATAATTAAGTAGAATTCTATGTGTATTTAAATATATATAATGTGTACATAATGATTGTTCATTAGGAATGAAAACTCAATGCAAGCTGTGCTATTAACAAAGTAACAAGAGAAACCTTCAATGCTAATAATGAAGAGCGTAGGTGTTGTTGTAGGCGACGACGGTCAAGTACACCATTTACAAAGCCGTATATTTGCTTTAGAAATGTAATAATACTGTGACAGTGCAATTAATAGCAGCTTCTTATGGATCTGAACGTAAGGACCAAATGTAAGGATATCGAAAACTATGTACGTGTTAAGTAAATTGGCATATTTAACAGTAACCGGACTAATCGGCACCACGTTGTAGCCGCGAATTCAATGTTCAAAAGAATACTATAATACAACTGCTTTCTGACCGCTGATTCGCCCTTGTGAGAGGAGGGCAGGTGCTAGGTAAGCTATGTGCTTTTCTGTTTACCTGACAAAATGTATATAAAATTTCATGATGATCGATCGCGTAGATAAAATGTAAAATCGTTACAAACAAACTCATTACTGCTTTTATTATATTAGTTAGGATTAGGATAGGACGACGGCAAAAGTATGACATATCAAACTGCATTTATACTTTAAAAATTTGCATACAATAAATCAAGTCATGTACAAAATGCTTCCTTGCAACATATAATAGATGCTATCTTAAATTTGAAGGCCTACAATTGTCTACTACTTGACTTGGGCCTTTGAACTTGAAAAGATTTTAAACTTTGTACGCAATGAATGGCTTATTAATCTTAACGTTTTATTATATAAAGTAATGAAAAATGTCTTGAAACACTTACCTATTTCCTCATTATTGTTATTACTTGTAGCAATTGTTAGACTCATTTTGGACATATTTGATCAAGTGATATATTTTTACACTGTTATTAAAATATTTGAATTTTTAAATTACAATTCCCATTTTTGTATTCATAATGTTATATTTATATGGAGCTCACTTTTCTGTAATTTAGTTATATATAATCCGTTATCTTATTTAGTAAATATTTTATATTCCAGCACAAAGAGATAGATAAGTCTTATATAAATAACCAACTATGAAGTTAACATGCTTGAAATAAGCGAAGCATAAAATGTTAAACAGTTGAATTAGGAAAATTATTCTCAAAACTTCGTTAAAATAAAAAAAGTACAGTTTATGAAATTTAGGATTTGCCATTTGCGATTGCCACACAAAAGATAAATATTGGCAGAATATTTTGAGCTCAACTAGCATAGATACACGTGAAAAAAAAAACAATAACTACACAAATGTGTTGTGTGCATGAAAAGTTTCAAATTCGTTTCATACATTGCTAGTAAAACAAATATTTTTATATGCAGTTTCACACAGACGAGAAAGCGATGCTTCACCTTAGACAATGGTCGTATATTTACGAATAAGTATAATTATATAAGAAATAGCGGTTATGCGTGGGAGAGTTTTATTGACAGACGTTTATGATTATCAATTTTGTCCACGACTAAACAAAATTGAATGCTATTGCGTGACGGTTGCATCACAATAGTGAAGAAATTTCATATTCTTATCACGAGTTATCATAAAGGCATAACGCTAATATTTTACTAAACACAAATATTTGATATATAATCTTTATATATCTAATACAAGATAACTTATCGAATTTATGTACACAGACATTTTTAGTCTTTGTCAAACTATTAATTAATAAATCGTTGACTAAAATCGACTAACACATAAGTCATGCCTAATGGAATTTAGCTAGTTTTAGTTGATTTCTAAATAGAAAACAGTTCATACAATGCAAAAGAACTATACGAGAGAGATAGCGGTACACGAGATGAACTAGAATAGCCGGTCGGATAACCGTTACAACCTGACAAACTCAATTAATCGACGAATTAATCTCGAGTCAAGCAACAATACACTGATTAATCGCAACAGCTTGGAGTCAGGAAACGATTGCATTTGTTTCAAAAGCAAAACAATAGTAATTCTTAAATATTGCTCACGTAATCGTAATCATGCAATAATTGACAATCTATAATAAAGAAACAAACATTTATAAGCCAAGCTTGGAACTTGATCAAATTACGATATGAAATATACAAGGATTGTAATGTCACCATTTCCAAAAAGATTGCAAAACGGTCAGTTGAATGAAACGAGTTTAAAATTCACATGCGAGATTTTACTCATGTGAAGCTTTAAAATATAAAAGCAAACTTTTGAAAAAGTTCATCCTATCCTACTGTCAAATTGCTCAGATTTATTTTCGAAATATTTTAACGCAAATAATATATGATCTTATTTACTATGAAGAATAATTATATTATGTCATATTCCAAAAGATATATCTTTTATATCCGCATTCTTAACATGTTATTTAATTTACATGTGGTTATATGACATAACATAATTATGATAATTAAAACTATTTTTTATATTTGACCCCTAATACGATAAACTGTATAAAACGTGTTATGTATGCTGAATAGTAAATTAGTAACTATTTATATTCCATTTTACTTAATTAAGAAAATATTGAATATTTTAAAGTTTTACTTAGAAAATACTCGACATTTATAACGATAAATGTAATTTATAAGGCTCGTTTCGCATTACATCATTTCCGGTCCAAATATTTTAAAAAGGACCGTTACATTACATGCAAAACAGGCTTTGGGCTTATTGAGTGGCGTATGGTGAAACTTAACCTCATGTGTTTTAGCGAATCCTGAATATCTACTTTCCTTTAGTCGAAGGGTAGCATTAACAAGTAATTCCATTGATTTGATTAATTATAGATCAATGACTAACCAAGAATTATAGGGGATTAAGATTATCACGTGACGTTGCAATTATGATATTCTGATTATCATTATTAATTCAATTCAGAATGTATTTCGTAGTCTTAGTGATTAATTTCGTTTCAGATTCCGAAGTATAATTGAGGTGAATTCCTTACACGAAAAAAGTACCGTATTTTAACGAAATCAACATGTTCAAGCGTTGTTTTTGTAACTTGTTTACGAAAACTGGATTGAACGAGATATTTCTTAAAGATTTCATTAAATTGAATTTCGAATGCACTGTTACAAATGAAATACAAAAATCGAGGGTAAACGCTTTATCTATTCTATAAGAATTATATTTAAAAAAATAATACATTAATCACAGATGACTAATTTTAACTGCGACGATATTGTTCGACTTGTGTAAGTTACCATAACAAGAGGTCACCTTAATTGGTATATGCGAGTTTTTGTATCGATCCTAACGTCGACCATGATCTCACTGATCATGTCAAGACTAACTAGATATCAGGGTATAGTCAATGCTATACAAAGTTATGTAACCAGTTTTTTAATATGTATGTTATATACATTTAACTTGAATACTTATTTTGTAAAGCCGAGGTGGACCAGTGGTAAGAACTCGTGAATCTTAACCGAGGATCGTGGGTTCAAACCCGGGCAAGCACCACTGAAATTCATGTGCTTAATTTGTGATTATAAACAAAAACATCGTGAGGAAACCTGCATGTGTCAAATTTTACTGAAATTCTGTCACATGTGTATTCCACCAACCCGCATTGGAGCATCGTGGTGGAATAAGCTCCAAACATTCTTCTCAAAGAAGGAAGAGGCCCAGCAGTGAGACATTCACAGGCTGTTACTGTATTTACTTATGTTAGTCTAATTATTGAACTAGAAAAAAAAACGCAAATTTTAAAATTCAATTGACATACTATCAGATTATAGTTCGTATATTGTTAAAATTATTATGTGGCATTTGTGTAATACGCATTTATAAGACCTTGCAATAACCTCTACGCTTGTTAGGAATTTTAAATAGACCTAAGTCAACAGTCAGTAATAAACACATATTACGGTATAAAATAAAGAACTTCAACCGAAAAAAAATTAAAATCGTGGCAATCTTAAAATTTTTACTTTCACGTGGGGAAATTACATTTGCGGTTAAAGTATGAATAATGCACTCAATTTAATTTAAATAATTCCAAGACTATGTACCGGATATGTTATTTTTAATTCTTTAATTATTTTTAAATTTCAAAATTACATCACATTATGGAACGTTATTTTTTTTAATTCAAACTATATCAATGATTTTTCTTTATTTAGGTTACATGATCAATTTAGAGTTACCTATAAATATATTTAGATAGTATAGGTTTAGAACTAAGTGTTAGTAACAAAAGAGTTTTACAAATATTTATTTATTCGTTACTAGTAGAAACTTTTTGGAATTCCGACTTTCATCTTAATTTATTATAATAGAGAGAAAATACGAGATCTGGTTTAATGATGTCATTCTTCAAAATATGCATAACAAACCAGTTATTCAACTAACGTTACGAAATTAGAAGATTTTAAATTAACCATAATCTGACAGCTATTTTAAAACGGTAGCTGTTTTTTTTACAGTCGAAACAGATGTAATTTATACATATGTAATTTGGAGCTATTTAAACTGTACAATATTTTTCTTAATTATATAGCGAACGGTCATTGACCTACGGCACAGACCCTATTGTTTACAAAACAATCCTTATGTCACAAGCTATTATACCATGAAATACATTTTAATAAAAATATTTACGAATACGTTACCGGATGCTTATAGATAACGATAATCTTAATTATTTTAATTAATGAGCTATTTCAAAAATCATTAAACGAATAATATTTTTGGAATACTAAGAAATGTCACGAAACAAAATTCGTTTCATAGCCAGTGGCGTTATCGCGAACGATAGCCTAGAGTTTGGTACTCACGAAGGTCGCGTTTGTGTAAATATTTTGACAAACTATCGACATTCCCCGAAATCACTTTGCAATTACGAAATCAACTTCATATTACGTGGTAATAAATTAGGGCACAAATGCAATGAAATTGCAAATAACTATTGAAGCGAAAGTGTGAATTCATGCGCATCTAGTTTCTTTGAGAAAAGTGAGCTCAATGTAAATTTCACTTGTGAATATGCGTTAACAACAGCAAAGGTTTGACGTACGAATATTTTAATTACCACAAATGATAAACTTGTACACGATTCACACGCGATTAATGTTGTAACATTAGCGCGCGGCACGTCTGCCGTCCGCGACGTTTACAGCTGATCTACTGTGGTATATTATGTACTTCACCTTTTCGTTCGAGTCAGAATTATCAGCGCTTGAAGCGACTGCACCCAAACTATATACCGATTATCATAAATCAAGCGGAAACAATATAGCCATTGAAGCGCTGTATTGTTAATGTTGATGATATCATGTACGACACGAAATCATAATTAAAACGAGCAAATTTCAATTATTCCTATGTATGTTTACAAAGTTCAAGGAAACCTATACATTTATCTCAATATACATTTGAAATTTAATTTGTTAGTTGTCAGACAATGGTTGGATACCGTTTACTAATAAAATGTTCTACCGCCAAACAGTATTATTTCGAGATTCTTGTGTTCCGGTTAAAAGAGTTAGCAATTCGGTGAAATTATAGGAAATTATAGGTTATAATTATTACCACTCATTCAACTATCTTTCGAATCGAAATCATCTCGGATCCTACGGTGAAAGGAATGGTGGTATTTCGTATAGTATCATGTCTATGGGAGGAAGGGACCACTTTCCCTTATGGTTTATTTGTCTGTCTGACTGTTAATTATCAATTAAAGAATAATAATAATAGCGTTCAACGTACAATTGAATTTTCATCAAAAATAAACGTTAATGTTAAGGAAACGAAGCATTCTAATACTGGGACTGTTTGCGCAGACGTCACTTGCAACTCAATTATTTGACGAAATTCAGGATTATGACTCTGACTATTGACTTAAAATTCAAACTCCCAACAGATCCTAGAAATAATTCAACTTTTTTTTAATTCACAATTCCGGGAAACAGCGTAATGTTCGTCTAAAATAAATATACCGTACGAATACCGATAACGAAGGTCGTGTGATTGTTACTAATTTAAAAATATCGGACGATGTTCAACACGTAATAAACGGAGACCATCTTTATATACAATTAAAAAATATTCGTGTAACCTATAGACTTCTTGTTTAAAGTTTTTAAGTAGATTATTATGGAACTTAAACTTAAATAAAGGAGTGATTAATTTATACACTAGTGTAAGTATAAATATCCTTCCTAAATACTTACTATAAATTCTATTGGATCATATTAACACTGACCTCATTTTGTTTAAAGTATAACCATTATACTTAATATTATAAAACAGGATAATCAAAGCACAATATTATATAGGTAAAACAAAATTACTGATTTCGAAGAATTAATTGAGCAATACAAAAGGCTTTAAGTTTCCTGACGAAACATCCTCACTAGTGTATGTACATATATGTTCAAAGCATTAATGTAAGTATCAAATATTTCAAGTTCATAATAAATAAACGATTTTTTTATATTCGACAAATAAAAATGCTAAATAAAATAAAAACCAACGCAGTTTTTGTAACATTGAAAATCCTTGAAAATGTATAGACGTAAATGCACTTTTTGCAAGTGCACGGTTATAATTTACATCTCGGTATCGCTTACAATTACCAACGAAGGTTGTTTTTAAATTGCACTCAACGAATAATAATACTCTATTAAAACCGTTCAGAGAAACGTTTTCCTCTCAACGTGTAATAAGCAAACGTTTTCATATTTTTATTGGAAAGTGAAGGCCGAGCGTTCTGCTTTAAATGTAATATAAAGTTTTATTATCGACCATTACTTATACAATATACTTTGAAAGTAAGATTTCTTTATACTTACATCGATTTATTGTAAGGTCATAATAAAATATAAAATAATATTTCCATCAATAATTAATAGAACAAATCGATTATTTATATATTGTTGTGCAATATATTTAATTAAAAAGAAAAATAATTTTTACCTCTTACAGAAAAAAAAATATTTGAAACGAATTAATCTGTGTTATTTTTTATGTGGTATATAATTGTTTTACAATTTAAATTTTTGCATTGATACGACGAAATATGAAAAATAATTAAATTTTTTTACCACTTTTTGTTTTTATTTATCTGTTATTACATATGCGATCGTTAAATCATAAAACTGAATTTTTAGCCAGTTTTAACAAACAATCTTACATTGTTGGTGGTAGTGAGACTACAATTAAGTAGACATTAAATTTTATTCTTTTCAATACACAGATAAAAAAAAAACTTCATTATAAAAAATAATGGGTATAAATAGCTAATTGACTCATAAATAATACGGTAAAGTATTGATTTCGTTGGGAATAAATTACAAAATTCAAAATAAGAACTCAGAGTATCAATGAAATGTTCGAGAAGGTGTCATTCACTGCACAACTATAAAGTTTATAAATAAAAATGCCATCACGACTAAAGACTTTATCGATAAAAAGTAAATTCAATGGGCGATGATTCAATAGCATCTGTGATCTGTGAAGTAATTAACCTGCCTTGTAGCAGACGAAGTAATGTTTAGTCCACATTCTAAACAATTAAGCCTTATTTAAAAATAATTATCGACAGACTTCGAGGTAGTTCTTTAGTAACTTTAGATAATGCGACCAATCAACTTGTCAATCCATCGTCTATCTACGTTTAGAATAATTGATTTGAAGCAAAAAGACTATCAAACAATCTTTTGAAAATAATCGTACAATTGACAAATCGTTTCTTGCACTGATAACATAAAAAAACGTATAATAAAAGTAAGCCTTACACTTTCGTTTGAGGTTTGTAGAATTCCGAATAAGTATTATTAACTTCATTGTCACGACAATTTTTATTTTACAAGTTTATAGCAGAGCTATCAAATTATTACTGAGCAACACTGTATTGGTGCATAATGAGGTACCTAATGTTTACTTTACATTTAGAACTCTAGACTGCATGATGTCACGTTTTATCATGATCTAATGAGTTAGTAAAATATTGCCCAATACCATTAGATTTAGTTCTTCATTCAAATGTCAATTGATAAAAGGAAAATTTGCTATTGTATATGACTTTCATAATAGTTTATATTAATTTTTTTGCGTCATATATAGGATGTCTTAAATGTTTTATTTAACATTATATTCCCTTCTGATCTATTTTGTGAAATCTAGTAGACGGAACAAGTTGGTAGACGGCAGTGATACGTGGTTAAGTTATTTATGAACTGCTATGTATATATTCGGAGTTACTATTTGTGTCTGTACTTATTTGCTTTGAATGCTTTCAAGTGATGCGCCACTTAGAAACCAAAACCTTTTAAAAGCACGTTCCTTTAATAATATTACTTATCTTATTTTAATTAGTTTTGTATTGAAAATAGCTTCTGTGAAGATAAAAATATGAATAACAAATAGATAAAATATAGATAGAGTGAAACTCTACCATAATAAATAGTTTTAAAATTAATATAATTTCAGTATGATGTGTTCTTATTTGTATAGAAAAAGAATGAATGTGAATTATTTTACTGATATACATCTTTTTAAAAATTGACGTGGGTAGGTTAATTTTTTTAAACACAAGCAAAGTAACTTTCCTATCATATGACAACACTGATTGCGAAATGACTCGGACATCCTCACTTTCGTTAGAGGACCGTTCCGCTTTCGCGGGCAAAAATAGACGCCGGCGAACTAAACGGCAAGGCGTGATCGCGCGCCATATCGCCGCTTCCTGGATACAAATAGGAGACATGTTTTTTTTTTTTGTAATAAACTTTAAAGCTGACAAACAGAGGATAACTTTAGTATATTTCAAAATCTTCTATTATTTCAGTTTAGTTGAGATGATTAAAAGAGGCGAAGATTTGTAAATTTAACAATATCTATATAATTTTATGTAATATATTTAACGTATAATACATCACACGAAACCGACATTATATATTAAGATACATAAACAAGAACACATCTAAATAAAAAAATAAAAACATTGAATTGGTCGTAATTTTTCTGACGATAATTAATTCCTCGAGAAATAGACATAGGTATTTGAAAAAAAATTTAACATAATTTAACATTTTAGAAGTCATATGAAAGCGTAATAAAATACTCCGCTACTGTTATTAAAAGGGCTGCCATAAATTCGGTCGATATTAAATTACGTCGACAAAACTGAACCGAGGCGAACCAGTTCTGAAACTCAAAATGAATCGTCGCCTTGATCGTGGACGAGATATACTTTGTAGTTCAGATATTTATGTTCAATTAACACGTGTCTTTAGGGTTTCTTGTTCAAGACTACAACAAAGACTTGATTTAAGATGGAATCTTTTGTTGCAATTACTTCAGTATTAAACTTTCATATATATAAACTAAATTTTATTTTTTCATATATTTATTTTAAATACATTATTAAAACTCGCTTAATATTATGATGTTATTAATATATTGTTAAATTATGATAATAACGATTATCTTCGTCTAGTCGTTCGGAACCGGTCACAAGGCAAACCATGTAAGGAAACCGCAGCGCGACCACCGGCCGATCGCATTTTATGCGAGTAACCAGATACACTGAACGCACTGTTAGGGGTTAACGCAATTACGCTTTATTGAAAAAAAATCCAAAAATAACTGACTTCGAAAAACACGCGATATTAAAAAGTATTTATTTACATACCTTTTTTTTAAATCATAGCAGTTCAAGCTTTACATGTGAATGTTTTTTTTTTATCTGTGCCTCATTTTTTATAGTTAATAATAAATACAAACCTTTGACATCTCTCTGTAAGGCCGGTGACAGAGTCCCATCAGTGAGGGCCACTTCCAAAAGATTGATGTTTTCGCGGCAACGTGTTACAACCTCCGTCTGCGTAGAATAAAAATTCAATTTGCTAACGAAAAAAAAAAAAATCGTCTAGAAGTTTTACGAATTTAAAAAATCGAAAAAGCAAAGGTAATAAGGTAATAAGACAAACATTCCCCAATTATGCTCTTACTTTATACCAAAAAAAAAAATCTTCATATTATCTTGGAAATAGCACACAATGTATTTAGCTAATCATTCAACATGCAAAATAATTCGTTTTACAAATCTAATCCATGCAATATTTTATAGGTTAAATTATTTGCAATTGTCTTCTCAGATATTTCAGTTGCAGTGCCAAAAAGCATAAGGAATTTAAGACCGAATACAGTTAAGAAAAGCAAGTTGAAGAAAGCCCAAATGCTTAACTAGACGATTGAAACTCATTATATTTTTTTTCTAATTTTCTTGTAATTTAAATAAATGTTGATAGAGATGGGTGTTAATTGACTGAAACTCCATTTTGATTTGCAAATTGAAACATTTATTATTGTAAACATTTATACAAAATCACTTTAACTTTTTACATTTTGTAAATAAATCAATTAACAACCTAGCCCTAGTCAACATATTGTTAATACATTCACAAAATCTACACTCGAGATATTGCGGAGTTCAGTCAAATCACATATTCGTATAAACTAATATTATGCGAGACAGTACTTAATTTATGTAATTAATTACACAACCAAATCAACCAGTTCGTTATTCTTAAAGTTTATCGCGCAATCACAGGAAATCACGTTTCTTGATTAAATGTAGATTAAAAATAAAATAATTTAAGTAACTTGGCTCTTTCAGTTTCTGAACTGTGATGCATATGTCAATTGTGACATCTGTCATTTCGACGTTTTTTTTCAAATGTCGGTCGATATTAAAGCACTGGTTACACCGAGTTATAAATTAAGCCGCCCGAACTTGCACCGTTAACTTTCATAGATAATAAATATATTACGTGAATATATCTAAAAGTTATATTTGCTCTAGCACCGAATTATTGCCACCCATATAGGAATAGAATCATATAAAATGGAAAAATAATAAAACAAAACAAGCTGTTAGTAAGAACCACACAACACACAGACACATGTTAGTATGTAAATTCAAACGAACAAAACTCAAAAACATAAGAAAATAAATAATATGTGATTTGAATGGGGCATGGTTTTAACTTGCTAATCACTGACTAATTAAATTAAATACATTATAAAAAAATAGCAGTAAAACCGCGCCAAACGGGTTGTATCGAATAAATACTCCCACATAAACAATAGGAAGGTTTAGCTGTAGATAGAGGACAATCGACGGGTGTCACATCTCGTAGCAGTAATATGGTTATATATAACATAGTTGCGTTTGTCAGACTCTCTTTATAAATATTATTTTCAAATGCTTATATTTGTACCTACATAAAATCCTTAAATTACAAGTAACATGGAATGTATATTTTTTGACTATAAAGCTTAATGTATATAAGCATATGATATATTTATTATGTAGTTTTAACATAAATTAATATTAATGTTTCTTTTAGTGACTAAAGTTCTTTTTAAACTTCGCACATACATATATATTTACGAAGCTATCGCGTACGACTGCGCGACGTGAACTTTAATTCGCAATCTGACAATCGCAGCGTACCTAATACGAATACTTACATACATGAGAATAAATATCACACAAGCCCAAGCCAGATGTCATTGAATGTGTATGTAAACTATGACTAAGATCGAGAAGGCGGTGACGGCGAGACACAGGCGCGCGCGCATGCAGGCGGGCCGGCGGACCGTCACGCACGACTGCCAGTCGTCCGCGTCGCTGCAGCTGCTACTGTAATCGGTATCGAATTGTGTTCTTACGTAGTCGAACGCGCGCAGCAGGTCCGGCGACGAGTCGTGGCGCGCCAGCAGCGCCTCGGCCGCCTCCAGCTGCGTGCTCGAGCGCCGCACGAGCGACTTCACCTCCTCCGACTCCGAGTCCGAGTCGCCCCAGTTCCGCCGGCTGTGCTTCGGCGACGACGACTCCCGCTCCGAGTCCGCGCTCTCCGTCGATCGTCGTCGCAGCTCCGACAGAACGATCTTCTGCAGCTCCGACTCCCCGTCCTTCTCCTTGCGTCGTCGGTTCAACGAGTCCAGTATGTCCGGTCGGTTGTTCACCTCGGTGTACTCGAGCGAGCTGTTCACCTCGTCGCTCGTTAGGTTTGAGCTGTGACGTCTGCGGCTGAGCGCTTGGATGTTTAGGAGGTCGAATTCGGGGGAGCGTTTGCTGTTCTTCCTCTCGTTTTCTGAGGGTTTGCGGCGTCGTACTCCGTCGTTGCTTTCGATGCTGGTGTTGTTTCTTGATCTTTCTAGACTATCCTGAAGGAATTTTTTGCGTTCCGCGCTCGACATTGACTTTTTGGGTTTGCGGGACGGAGTTTCGACTGGGGATGTTCGTGTCGGTCGCTTATAACGCGGCAGGCTCCTTTCTCTTGACATATCTGAAGGCGGTCTACGTCGACGGGTTCCGCTTGGACTTTGGTCATTCTCAGGTTGAGCAGATAGACTTGAGCAACAATCGGACTGAGAGTCGAGAAAGGCTCTATAATCGTCTCCGAATTCTAGTAGGCGTCGAGCTGCATCGGAATCGGGTGCTTCAGAATACGGCTCTGAGTTGTATTTTTCCTGTTAACAACGAGAAATAAACATTAATAAAAAATAAAAAAAAATAGAGGAGAGATACGTCAAATTTTCAAACATGTACTTATATATTACCTGATAGAAATCCCAAGCCTGTTCCGAAAACGAACTGTGTTCTTCAGTACCAGCCGTCACGCTTTTGTCGGAGTCTTTGTCTACGCACAAGTCCCACATTTGGCTGGGATCACCTAAGCTCACTGATAAAAATGTTCGTTCTCTCTCCATACTCCTAGTCAGCCTTGGCCTTACAGATCCACCCTCCGGTCCTAATTTAAAGCTAGGAGTCATTGTTTCCGCTTCGTTTTGTTCTGGAATGGCACTATCTTGTTCTTTCGTTGAAATGTGTGTTTTTTCGATGCTTCTGCGCAGGTTTGCTATAGTAGCTAAGGGCTCGTCGCTGTCGTTGCCTGAAGTTGAGGTAGTGTCAAATCTGGGGAGAGAAAAATTTATTATCAAAATAGTCGTACCGATATCTAAGAGCTTAATGAATTAGTTATTTATTCAATCAGTCAAAAAAGATTAATAGATAAATACGTGAATGATAAAACAGCTTTGATATTATCATAAGGTGGCTTATAAAATGTAATTCCGAAATTCTTAATTTGCAATTCGTATCAATTATTATATTTAAGATTGTACTCTAAAATAAGAAACTAAATTGTATACAGCGTTGGCTTCCTATTTAATAAAAATAAAATATTATAAGACATTATATGATGACATTTTAAAAATTTCAGTTCTTCGTAATAACTGAACCAAAAAGTTTTTACAATGCTTTGCTTATTATTACATGATGCTTTGTTTAAAAACATATGTTTATGTTTATTATAAAAATCAACTCTATGCACTACGTGGATATAAAGAAACACTTATGTCTTTTTATTAGATTTGTAAATTTAAAAAAACACAAGACTCAACTGAAAGGATACTATTGATCCTATTAAAGAAATACAAAGAAATATTCTATACGTAAATACGTGAGCATCGGATCGGATGCAAAAAAAAAAAAACGCGAATTTCGATCACACGTTAATATTCATATATCTCGTAAACGATGTATCTTACCTATTTTTTCTACTAGTAGCCGGATCGCTGGCAGCGCTCCTTTCGTTCTTGTCTTCGATTTCTGGACTCAATCTCCCACAAAACGACAGCGATTTGACCAGTCGCTCTCTACGAGCAGTATTATTGTTATGGCGTCTTAACTTCAGTCGTTTCCTTCTCAACCAACATTGTTTGTCGTTGGCTTCGACGCATGACGTGCACGCCTCCGTCATTGTATTTGTGCTTGAAACGTGACCCTGACATAATAAAATAGACGTTAATACGTATTACATATACTCAAATGCATTATGAAATGAGATGATTTATCGTTTTTGGATGAAATGAAAATAGTTTTTTACCTACTCTATGTTAATATAATATAATATCCCGGGACATTATTCACACACGGCCATCTGATCCCAAACTAAGCAGAGCTCGTACTATGGAAACCAGACAACTGATATACTACATATACTACTTTTCTTTCGTAAATACATACTTATATAGATAATTACACCCAGACTCAGGACAAACAGACATGTTCATGCACACAAATGTCTGTCCTGGGTGGGAATCGAACCCACGACCTGCGGCGTGAAAGGCAAGTATCTTACCAACCACGCCAACCGGCTCATCAATATCACACTTATGATATAAGTATGACAAATTACCTAGACGGAAGAAAATTAAACTTTTTATTGCAAGCATTCAACAAGAGCAAATGACTAGTTTCAATATTATTAAGATAATGACGATTACAATCAGTAGGTATACAAGTAGAAATCATCATCATGTCATAATTATTGACAATGAAGTTTCATTGTAGACTAAGCACTACCGTAAAAACATTTTCCGATACCTGAACAGTAGTAGAACTTCCTCTTAATTTAGAGCTCGAGTTCCCGGGGGTTACCCTCTGCGGCGAAGCCAGTGTGTTTAGTGCTGATTCGGATATCGACATGTTGTGCATCGTGTCGTTAGTGGGCGTGTTGGCGAGGGAGTTCCCCGCGCCGTTCAGTTGCGACAGGCACGACACCGACCACGGCCTGGCGCTGGTGTTGGTGCGCTTCTTACGCAGTTGAACCTAGGGTTAGTCACCTTGGCCGTTTAGCACGAATATGTGTAGTTTATAAATGCGTGTTAAAGTTAAACAGTTATTCGTACAAATTTTGATCGAAAATTAAAATGAGCGGGCGTAGATGTAAAGATCACGTTGGAGCTTTAATTGTATTATTAATGTACAGTTATTACGAATATTGTTTTAAAATAGTGCATAATATATAAAAACAAAATCTGACAATATATAATAAAAGCGAAAAACAATTTGAACGTGTATTATCAATCAAATTGCCAGCACCGATAGTTATATAATGATGACGTCGTATCACATAAGTTAATATAACAAATTGACATAAATCCACACAAAACGAAGCTTTATTAAGCATTAGGTATAATTTACCTTAGCGTGATGGGTCGGAGTGACGGTACAAGTGGACGTGCTCATGTCCATCGATGAATGAATATTTCTTTCCTCGGATGTCAATGATGTGTCAACTTCGCTTTCCGTTGTGTATTCGCCTGATGCGTCGTAACTTTCTGTACCCTGAAATGACAATTGGTTTTGTGTTTATATAATAATTTTATTAATATGATTTATTGAATACACACAGAACCAAAAACTATTTTGTTTTTTAACGTACCTGATTATCACTTTTGCCGTCCGAACTCTGATTCAACCATTCCTTAATTCTCGACATTTTCGCTCGACTTACAGATTTTCCTTCCTCTTCGAACGCGAGTGGTTTTAAATTTCTCGAACCTTTCTTTTTCGCTAAATGTTGTTGTGCCTGTTTCTGTACTAATTCTTCAGCTTGAATTACTAGTCTTTCGATATCCTTACATCTGGAGTTTTGATCGACACGAATAAGATCAGGTGTTGACGATTCTAATTTAGGCTTTGGTGACGGAGCTTTCCTTTCATCGGTTGGTAGTTCACATTGTATTTCGACTGAGGAAGTCATAATATCTGTGGAATCTTCGTTGCCAATTTTCGGGCCATCGACGTAAGTCCATTCTTCCTCTGATGATTCCTCTTGTGATTTCTCGTCGGTTTCTATCATTTGTCTATCTGAATCAGTGTCGTGATGTCTGAAGTAGAATGTGGCACAATTTTTCGATTTCCTATCCGATTGGTTGAATTTTGAGGTATCTATGGGTTTTTTTCGTTTAACAACGGTCGGTGGAGTTTTCATTTCTTTTGGAATTTCTTCAACGATATGGCATTCGCGTGCATTGATACCTATAATATAAAATAAATGAACAACGTGCCTCGCAATGTCTTAATTCCTTTTGTTATTCATTTGTTAGTAAACAAGGCACTCTTCTTAGCGAATGCCATCACTTATAGAATAAACAAGTAATTGTTTTCAATTCAAATGAGTTGGAGAAGCGAGTTATATTTTCTCATGTGAGAAAAGGAAAGTTAAGTGCGTGTCATTCATATACGTCTATTGATTACCATTAACGTTTATGCAAATTTATGAAAGGGTATTGTTACAAGAGTCATTACAGATGAAAGTTGAGGAAACGAATGATCGGTTTCGAGAACTTTCAGAGATATGCACACACGATATCTCTTAATAAAAAGTTACATTAATAATAAATTAAAATCTTTAAAAAAGTGTATGAAATTGTAGTTGTATTTTACCATCGATTTGGTCTGTAGCCGCCGGTACTGTTTGGTCGGTCTGTCGTGTGTCGACGTTTTCGACGGAGGGCACGCGCGCGTCGGCCATCGTGATCTCCCTTTCCCGGACAAACTCCGACTCGCAGTCCGAACCGAAACCACGCCACGTGTACGTTATAGCATATTCTTGTTCCTCCTAAAAAAATTAATAAATGTCATTACAAAACTGATACAATATTCAAATGGTGTAAAGTGAAAAGTACCAATTGTATTCATATACTTGTAGTAAAGGAACTTAAAGTTGTTTGTCAAAATTTAATTTACTTGATATAAATATGCCGTTAAAAATGTTTGCATTTTTAGCAAATGTAGAATCAATGCAGAAATTGGAGTTTTAATATGAACATTTCTATTATAAAAATGTTTTACCTCTGAGGCAGATTGTCGGCTATCCTCCGAGCTGTCCCTGTGCCTCGCATTGACCGGTGTGCGCTGTCTCCGCGGCGAACCGCGTCTGCTAAGCCTCGGTTGCTTTAAGGCTGGCTCGTCGTCACTGTCGCTCGCCACATCAACGGGTGCGTAATTCTGGAAAAAATATGCGTACCAATTTAAAAAAAATCGTTGCTTTAAAATTTAAGGAATCGAAAATAACATTTTTTTCCATTACATACAAATTGTAAACATATGTAAATTTTATCTTTATTTAAATATGATGAACATGAACATAGACAACTATCGTATATTTGAAGGTATATAATATAAAAAAATGGAATGGAAATATTATCTAAAAAGTTGAAATTGGCCAAAAACTAAATGAATTCCGACCACACGCAACAGACGTCATAAAATTTACATAAATAATTTACATTTATTATAATTATATTTCTATTTCTAAAGAATTGATACATGGGGTTTTATTATAAAATTAATTACCAATAAAAGTCATTCAAAACTCAAACAAGATTTATTCCCCTCAAACAATATAAGTCACAACTATCCTAGAACAAACTTTATTGAATTGGGTCAAACGTTTCCAAGCGACCACAAATCACAACACGTATCCCTCGTGGCATTATAGAATTATTTATAAGAACATTAGTGTGAGTTAACCCTGTAATTTTATTTCAAGTTGATGTTTAAACCGACAACCCCTTTTTTACTAATGTGATCTAAGAGAGTTGTGTCATGGCTGAGGGTCATGTTTTCAAATAGCACAGCGGGTGTTTGATTGCGCTATTGTTGTATTTCGTGCGAAACTCACAAAATGAGCAACGCTTCGAATTGAGGAAAATACTTAGGGAGTACTTTTAGTATTGCTATTAGATTAAACGTAATAAGTACGTCATTGGATTCATATTTGAAAGTATTTTTTTTTCTTAAAATACAATTACTTTGCTTTGAATTAAATACGATTATGTAAGATTTCTGTGCGAAATTAATTATTTATTTCTAGACAGTAAATATTGCAAGAATACACCTTGTATTGAAATGGCGCCGAGTTAGTGTTAATTTTTAGATGATAATGATTGCAATATATTATAATTTTTTTTCATTGCATTAATGCTTTACCGACTGCAGAGTGTTGAGCAATTGTTTGATAAATAGGTTCTTTTTGTCAAGCTCACTTTCTTCACTCTTGCGGTCGGTCGAAAGTAAAATTGTAATGCAACGATTGTTGCATAATTCGATGGTTCCAACATAAAATGTGTCACACTTTTTAATGATTTATGATGATGATGATGATGATGATGTGCAATCTCTATTCTCTCAGTCAATCCGAAGTGGCGTAAAATCCGAAATAATCGGCGACTTCAGATGCGGAAACAATGATTTTACGTGTTTGTCGGTGCGTTAGCACTGTTAACGTCCAAACTTCAGGGTTTAGACAAACTAGACAAAAGAGACTGCACCATGGTTTATAATAGTTCATAGAAAGAATTTTTACCTGGTTATCGGTCTTCGCGAGACAAGCTTCGAGATGGCACTGCCACTCTATAGCTCGCAGGTAAAGCAGATGCCAGCGTCTCTCTAGGGCTCGAGCGACGTCTCCGCCGCCGCACAACCGCACAACAGAGCTCACGATTCGACCGTGGCATTCCACGTCCCTTTGCAATACCTGAAAAAGAAATTTCGCGTTAATTATTTGTTCATTAAGCATCGTATATATCTATAATAGGTTAGGTAGAATATATTTTTATAATACTTAAATTTTCATATATAGGTAATTCAATCATAATATTGCTTTAATATTGGTTCACACTCAGACCAAAATCAAATCAATCTTAGATATGAATAATCGATTATCATAATTAATATTTATGATAAAATTATTTGCCACAAAATGAAACTGTGTACAACACTTTATTTTTTTTTATAACATTAAAGAGTCATTCAATTTCGCGCATGAATTAATCGATAAAAATACATATCGATAAAAGATGTCGACATTTACCAAATCGTTTCTATAATGAGATGGACCGTAGCATAGATTCGAATCAACATAACTGCTATACATTTATACAAATTACCGTCAATACCGATAAACGCATTGATTGCTGTCTAAATTACATTTATCGAGATCGTTGGCAGCTATTTCTATTTCGATTACATTTGAGAAAACGAACGATTCGAACGAATTGAAAGTATCCTCTCAGATGCGGTGAAGGCGAACGAGTCAAGAACATAGGTTGTGGGTTACCGAATTTTTCACTTTATTACGCGATCACGCGTAATTTGTCAGAGTAAATACAAATAGAAAATAAGTTGAAATAAGAGAAAGTTGTTGACATAAGTGTATCAGACACGGATTACTCATCGTAACAAACATTAAAATTATACTGCAATCACTATGATACACGTTCACAGACGTTGTCCTTACATGCGGACGGTAGGACCCACATCCCACATAGCCCTGAACTGGTAAAAGTACACTATGTAAAAAAATACCATTGTTTACTTTTTTAATTTATATAAGAAAGGCAGACAAATAAATGGGTTACGTGATAATAAGTGTTCTACTTTGCCTATAGACACTAGCACTGCAAGAAATGAAGTATGAATAACCCAACCCAGTCAACCCGCCACTAACTATGGGATCTAAAATGTTAACCCTTTTAAACCGGAACACAGCAATAAATTCTAAGATAAAACGAAAGACGATTGATGTTCGGCGGCAGAATAATCCATGACTGGGTAGTACTCATCCAGACAGACTTACACAAAGCCATATAACGGGGTAAAATTGTTATCATCGCATCTATAATGAGGCTGGTCAATGTATTCTTATCTGAAAGTACATGCTTAGAAATACGTAAAGCGTTTATAATATAAATAAAACGAACTATTACAACGTTTACGTTTTACGAGAAAACGATAACAAGATTATAAAAAGTCAGTATTTTCAACAGCTGCAGTCATATATATTATGTTAATGTTAATAAAAAACTTATCAGTAGATGTATTCGTTTATGTGGCCATTAAAAAGAGATGCCAGAATTAAATCAAGGACATTTTATAATGATAACTGCACGCCAAAACAAATTAAAATCAGTATTATAAGTATTACTTATATATTTCATATCAGCAATATGCCTTAATAATTTCATCCATAAGGATAAGAATGTAACCTTAAAAGTAAAAAGTAATAATCTCTAAAATCCAAAACAAAAATTACAAACATTATCTTAAGACTAACAGACCAAATTACAATCGAGTCAATAATTGCAACGTTAAGGCACAGAGTATATTGTCAAAACAATCAAACTTAACGACTACAGAACAACGACAACGCAAAATTGAAGGAAACGCGAATTCTATTATCTATGGCAGAAGTTCACACTACTCCGGAAAATCTCGACACCGTGATTCAGAAATTGACGTATTTAGTACACCACCATCTATGGGCTAATGGCTACAACATTTATTATAACAGCAAAAATACGTATATGACCTTTATATTTTTATAACTTTTGATATACTCAACCGATTTTGTTGTAATAAAGACTAAACGGGACCTTGTAATACTTCTTATAATAATTCAATTACTTCAATTTGTAAAGATTACCCTAGGACAGCCAGACAGACAAAAAGTTTTTTTTTTTAATTACGTTTTCGCAAGTAGCAATATTAACTTTAAAAGAGGCAGTTATTTGGAAAACACAGAAAGAAACTTCAATTTTCTTTATTTGTATAGAAAACAAGCGTCTATTAAATGAATATCATCTTTTTCAAAACATCATTTATCAGTCGTAATCCAAACGATCTAATTTTAATATGATATAATAACTTTCGTATGAAATCATTATATATATGAAAACAATATTTCTGTTCGTTAATCCAGACATACTGTGGACTGTAAAAATAAACAATGATCGGTTCTTGTGTGTTTGTTTTCATTTGTTGTTGATACAAGTTTGATAGAAATTGCTTTATTTATAGTACAGTCATATAATTGGTGGGACAGTAGTAATAATGACAGAAATATAATTGTGCTTTACTTTTTTTGATGTGTTTGATGTGCTTTATACTTTACAATTCTTCGGTTTTTAATTTGATCTTTGCTGAACATACATACATAGCAGTATTTGTATTTTTTCTTGATCATTAAATAGATACTTGATTTTAATGAAATAAGTTTAATACATAGTAATGAATTGTATTTTACGTTTAACAATTGAAAGATAACGAGAGGACAAAAACACACTAAGAAAGATTTATTTATAAATATATTTTACATAACACACTTTCTCTCTTTCAATCTCTTCAAGAGGAGAAACTTATTCCACCACGCATCTTCAATGCAAGATGTCCTCACGATGTCCTCCTTCGCCGCCAATTACAAGAAGTATAAACACAAATTCAGAACATGAAAATCAGTGGTATTTGCCAGACTGAATCATCGGTTAAGATTCAATTGTTGCTTTTATAATCGACATAAATCTTTTCATAAACGGATGCTAAATAAATCTGTTTAAAATCTAATTTTGGTGGTTGTATTTTGCTTCAAGCAATTTGTATCTGCTACCTATATACAAGAATTCCATTTATTAATAATACATATCATAAAAGCTTTCAACTCCAACTTTATTGGTATTTGATTGAACTATGATAAAATCATACTCATCTCGGTATCTATTGTTGTGGCGAGAGCATTCTGCGGCCAATCTTATTGTAATCACAGTTTCATCATCAACAATAAAATGTTATGTAACCAGTTGTTATCAGTGACCTTGTTGGTAGTCGATAATAATACACGGAGCTGAATCGATTCGATGGTTTGTTGACCTAAGCGCATCTCAAATATATTAAAAAAACGCGTTATTGTTTACAATGACATTGGATTAGATCAAATATATTTGACTTTCCCTTGGGAACTATCAAGTGAATTAAACGGCAGTAAGCATATAAATTATAATTGTAATAGTTTTACTCATATGTAAAATCGATATTGTACATTTTTATTAATAAAATATTTAATTTATCAAATACTAAATTTCCTACTCGCAAAGACGTACTTTTTGTATTGTTTCATTTGATATTAATCATATTTAATGAAATATGTTGCCGCTTTGCGTACTATCAATACTGAAGTAGGCAAATTAATCAATGATACGAGATAGCAAATCGAACTAAGAGTTATCGTTACTGAGTTAATATAGCCAGTTATTAATATAATAACTGTTATATTGGACCTAAACTCAGATAATCTCGACAATTGGCGTAATTGTTCCACGTTGAAGTGAAAGTTGACCATTGTTTTGTAATCATGGAGTTTGTACGCCACTGCCTATTTTATCAAGGCACTTTTGATAACGAACGTCAATGTGCCTTGATTTCATGAAACGATATGACACTTCACCCAAATAATACGTTTTAGAAAATATTATTAATACTTTTTAATCCAAGGCACTATTTTTTGGAATTTCAAATAATAATGATGTATTATTGTTCATTGTTGATAAACTAAATACATCAATAAATACTAAATTAAGATATTCAAATACAGAATTTTAAGAGAGAAGAATGTTTACTTTGTGAATACAATTTAAAAGAAATTATAAAGTTTTTGTGTGTTATTTGAGGTCAAAGACCTTATAAAAAAGCACAAACGGTTTGCGCAATAAGATTTTTGAATAAATTCATAATACCGTTAATAATAACTTATTACTATAATATCAAAGTATGTAAACGAATTCAAAGTGAATAATCAACATGCATTTATTACAAAATTAGTGTAATTATAATTAAGTATATTGTACAGTATACTTCTGCATAACGCATAACTTAAAAAAAAAAATACTTATATGTAACTGGCTAATTAGGTCTAATAGAACGTTTGCAGTGTTTCTGTGGTGCTGAGATACACAAACATAAGCCGCGAGTCGCCACACACGAAGCAACACCATTACAAGTTTAAATACCAAGAGGTGCGAAGTCAAGGTCGGATGTTGTTAACTATTTAACGATGTCGCTACGGCATTTAAATCGAGATAGAATTCGTGATATGCCAATTTATGGCCGTGATGGACTAACGATAACATAAACATTTCCGCTGTAATATTTTCTACTGTATAAAACGCACAATTGATTCTTTATCTAAAGAATATTTGCTATGTCCTTTATAAGGGATCACTACATGTATATGCCATATGGTAAATATACAATGAACTGACTCACTGACTGCAAACGATTAATATATGACATTTTGGAGATCTTTGTTTCGTAACGTAAATAAAGATGCGTTGAGAAAAATTTTTTTACTCATTTTTAATTTTAACTGTTATTGTGCAGTGCATTCCACAATATTTAACTTCATCCAAACGACCCGTTTAAAATGCCATTCTTTTTACATATAAAAAAATACATTTACATATGTACTATTTAATACAGGTGTTTGAGATTACACACACATACATGTCGCGCTGAAAACGGTATAATTTTTTTTATTAAAAATTATACCGTTTTCAGTCTCTCTGTCTAGCATTTCCAAGTTTTAAAACTTAGACTTAACTTTAGTTTTGTGTGCTAAAAGTGGGTATAATAAATCTAAGTTCAGTAGCGAATTTGTAATTTCTAAATTATAGACAGCCCGAATACCATTCAACTTCTGAACCTTGAACATTATTACCTAAGTTGAAATATTCCGAATACCGTCAGATTGTGTGTGTGTTTAATATTGGTCTATTAATTTTAATTTTTTTATATAATAAAGCTAGTGTCACTCTATACTATTGAAAGGATGATGATGAATACGGAAATAATAGTTTAGATTATAATAATTTAATACATTCTCATCTAGTAACAGTTATTACTGTACATCATGATGTAAACTGCCATCTCCATATTAATGCGCGACACCATCGTATGGTAACTGTTCATTTAGCTAACATTAATGATTAAGTCCCGCAAAATTATCTCGCAATGTAGAGATCTGATACGCGTAATTCTATAATATTAACTTAAACAGGTATTAAGAAGCGTATATTATTTGAATTAAACTTTGCATTACGATTTAGTCATCCTTTAAGAACTTAACATTTAAGACAAAAAAAAATTAAAACATACAAATGTTGGTATATCTCTTTAAGCCGTTTGACCGATCACCGCAAAAGGTGGCACACATATGTATGTATATTTTACATTTTATAATATATACTTTGTTGTACCCGCTAGATGGCGCTACATCATATCAAAATCTCTACCGTTCAACCGATACATACACAGACAGGACAATTTGCCGAGTTTTACTATATAATATGATTTATGATATACAAATAAAGATTTAAAGCTTTGAATTTGAAGTTTATTTTAAGAATCGTTTTAGACGACGTCTAAATTTTAATGCTGCTCGATAATAAAAACGGAAATAATTTTATTCTAGGTTATCACTTTTGTAGTTAATAAATAACATTGATTTTTTTATTGGTAACGATTTCATATTTATAAATCGTAATTGCATTTTGTAGACTTTATGTTATACGTTTTAAAAACTATTTTTCAATGAACCTTGATGAACGTAGTAACTTTTTTGTGCCTACAAATTGATAGTTCGTGGTTCGTGGAGAGCGCCCTAAATGTTTTGAACGCTTTTCCTTGTTGATAGTTGATAGATGCAAGCAATGTTTGTATTTATGATGTGATTGTATTATCGTCTTTATTACTATCACTTTAAGATTCATAGTGAATCTACTCCACGCACATGTTCGTGACCATGTATATCAAGGTTATGCAAGCTGGAAGCTAATAAGAATCCCTGTTCAAGTCACGATTGTATTGTAAGAGATTTGTATTGTGTCGATGGTTTAATGTTTCTAAGTTTCTAAAATTGGACGAAAATAAAGGTTTTTTTGCCCCAAAATACACATTCTATATTCAAATAGTCATACGAAGTTTCTTTGTCAATATTGGCATTTGAAAAGGTGTATTGATTGTCGTTTCATTTAGCAAAATCATCATTATGTTACAATACAACAATACTTTTTGTTATCTGTTCTAATACCGTTACATTCTTAATAAAGTTTTTGTGCGACTTTATAGTGGTAATTTTCTCATTAAAAAAATAATATAGCAGGATGGCAAACGGGCCACCGGTAAGTTGTTAAGCTGTCACCATCGCCTGTAAACATTTGCACTTTGAGATAAATTAATCATTTCTAACACCGTTAATACGCCACCAACGATGAGACTGAAGATGTTATGTCCCTTGTGCCTGTAAATACACGGACTGAATCATCCTTCAAACTAACTATTAGAGCATTGACGACCTTGTAGTTTATACCTAAATGAGCTACAAAGACCTACAAATCCCATTTAATTGGTTTTTTATTTTAAATATTTTTTACTTGTTATTACCGCGTTCGATACAACATACTCTGTTGATGTGTTAACAACGGGCATTAGGTTCATAATATCCGTCTAAACTTTACGAAATCTTTAATTCCTAGTATTAGACGTTGTAATTGGCATCATTACTGGTCATTGCTGGTTGGCGTGGCTCGTGCCAGTTCGTTCTGAGAACAATTGTTATTTTGTAATCGCTGACTTTATTTATCCGATTACGTGACGCTTAAAGATGTGTTTCATTCGTCAATTGACGGCGGTAATTATATCTAAGTATTGTTGTGTCAAAGATCCGGTCGCGGACGAATTTAATCGTTTTAAGACGTCCAAAATAGACAAACGTTGATATCAGTCACTAATCAAAGTACGACATTTTTCTCTTAATGAATAAAGTTCAAGTAAATAACGGATAATTTTGAATTGTTAATTCGCATTTTTCCTTCATTCGCAGACCACGGATTAATTATTTTAATGACTTATAAATGACACACACGATAACATCAACGACATACGTTCTAAATACATGCATGCACATTTAGAAAAGCGGATATGAGAAGTTTGTTCTTTTTTTTTAAATAATCTAGTTCTAATTTTTTAAACGATTAATGATAATAATTATGGTTGAATATACATAAGTAGATTTATGCAATGTAATCGAGAAGTGTCTGGGCGTATAATTGCATCCATCAGTGTCATTTACATATCATCTGTCATGCGAACACTTTCTATATATAATTTTGTATACTACAGTAACCTTTAAAAGAACGAAGAAATCTTGAGAGACCGGATGAATCATAATGTGTACTAGCAACTATTTTTGATAGTAAATAAATTAGATTGACAATAAAATATAATCCGAAAATTGCATTACAAACTTAAGAGGTCCATCAATTAGTAAATTCACTTCATTCACATTTGTTATTGTCGTATTATTGAATACCGGTAAAAGTTAATTTATTCTATACAGTAACCGCCTTATTCATAAACTTTATTTAACTGGTGATTAGTTAAACAATATTTTGTCTTCTTCTTTCGTATGTCAAATCAATAATGACAGAAAGAGACAAATCAGTGTTTAGCTAAACAGTAACTAAGCAACGTTTATAAATAAGGCCGTTAATCTTTGGCTCAAATATAAATTGTTTATCTAATGGTAATAAGGCGGTTACTGTATAGAATAAATTAACTTTTACCGGTATTCAATAATACGACAATAACAAATGTGAATGAAGTGAATTTACTAATTGATGGACCTCTTAAGTTTGTAATGCAATTTTCGGATTATATTTTATTGTCAATCTAATTTATTTACTATCAAAAATAGTTGCTAGTACACATTATGATTCATCCGGTCTCTCAAGATTAATAATTACGAACTCGCAACCTGTGAAACACAAAAAAGTTAAATAAGTTGTTTATACAATTTGTTGCAACAGTATAGCTGTAAAAATAATTTAAAAATAAGTAATCTATTGTTATTTTTTTACACGGTAATTTCGATTTCATATTCGCATCATCTGTAGTATTTAGTATTACAGGTGCGAAAGTAACATAAAATTCGTTTCCACGGAAATATTCTTTAATAATGTGCGATAAAGTTGCAAATCAGATGTCAATACGACACCAAGGTCCGGCGCCAGCGAATGCCGTGGAAGTCATCGTCCGCCATCGCCGGAATTAGCCGAATACGATGACGAGAATAGACGAATGGTCAGTACCCGCTTCCAGCAAATGTTAGGCATTGTGCGGTCACCGGCGGTATAAATCATAAGCAACGGGGGTCATAAACAAATGTTAACCCCGTTTCTTGAATGTGTAAAAGCGGTACGAGTGAATGTTTTGCAAAAAATGACACACTAATGTTAGAAGACCGGTTTTACGAAGATCGAATAACATGTGTGCGTTTCGAAAACGTTAATTAATTAAACGAACAACTAATAAATAAAACTCCAGTAAGATAATTCTATGAACGCGATTAAATATACAAACCGGTAGTTACGTACACAATTAGACTAGTAAAGTAGCAAACGTTTGCGTTAATAAGGACGGTGTTACACATGATCGTATTAAATGCAAGAAAAACAACCTATAAAAAAGCAGTACAAAGCGACCGGTCAAACGTGACCGGTTGTGTGAATTGATTGCGATTCCCATAAGCGTGAGCACGGCTGAGCGACAACAGATACTTAATGAGATGCTCGACAAAAACTTGGAACTTTCCTTAGGGAGTATATACACTTGCATGGCACTCGTCTACGATAAAACGATTCATTAAGTACTGATATATGAACAATATAATTTGCAAGTTTCTAAATTATAACATTAGTCATTAAACCTTACGCTGACAGGCAAAAACTAGATAAAGTTATATTGAAGATAGCTAACAATTTATTTTTATAATTAAACGATTATGATTTGTGAAAACTTTCAGGTTCAACATATAAACGTAATTCAACAGTATCAGGTTGCATATTTACGGTCTTATTCATAAACGTTGCTTAGTTACTGTTTACCTAAACACTGATTTGTCTCTTTCTGTCATTATTGATTTAACATACGAAAGAAGAAGACAAAATATTGTTTAACTAATCACCAGTTAAATAAAGTTTATGAATAAGGCGGTTAAAATATAAAGGTGTCAATCATATACATTTTTAAAACCGCGATGAAAAAGTGACCGCTATTGTACGATATGTATACAGGTACTGTAGAATATTTATTTGTTAGCAAATTGAGAAAGCCGAACAAAAATGACTAAGTTGCTCCGCTGGTTGAAGTTATTTAGAATATTTAGTAATTGGAACAGTCAAGGCTACCAACTTCACCTCGGTGGTCTTAAATTGCAATTTTAAAACATCCGAATAAACGAATCTTTGCATGCATATATTTGCTAGGTTACTTTAATATTTCAGAATAAATACGACAACATCATAATGTAGAAATGTTGTCCAATACAAATATAGTTCTTACGGAGTCATGATTAATGATTTCCTCGGTCAAGATGACCGTTATAATATGGGTTATGTCACCACAAAAGGCGGGACAAATGTTGACCAGCATACCTATTCGCATTAATACATTTTCCCAGTAACTTTACCTGCATTATGGTATCGGAACTTATCAATTCACCGTTAATCCGCCACGGTATGCGAACTGCAATAAATCCATTATGAGATAAAAAGTTATAATTTATCTGTAACAAGATAAACTGGTTACAACAGCTCAGCAGCTTTTGTATGGATAAACGATTTTCTTTGGCTTTGTTGATAATAATTTAATTCACAATGCAAGGTTATTTATTATTGAAATTGTTGAAGGTCATATTGATTCCGAAGATTGTCTTCGGTTACCAATACAGTTATTTTATGATTAGATATTATCATAGAGTTAAAGATTTAACGTGTAAAGTAATTATTTTCCTAAATCATTAAACTATTATATATTCAGTTTGAAATAGCTTTTAGATTATTAATTTTCATTTATAAAGGCTTGTACCGCTATCAACAAGTACCCTTAAGGTTCTGACGGGTATCTTAAATAAATATACCGAGACAAATATACCGTCATAATATTAAACAAGTTTAATGCAGAGAACATACTTCAACCAAAAATATTTTCGACATAAATTTAAGGTTAATAATATCTTAAATTTTTCGATATATACATTTTTAGCCCACAGAGCTGTTTAGGATGAGAAATAAGAAGACATATGATATACGAATATCGCCTTGAGTTAAACCTTGTTTTAAACTATAACTATTAAATGACAAGAACAAATCAAATCTGAGTTACAAAAAATGTTCCATAATTAACAGAAGAGAAAGTCTTCGAAAGCCTACTAATTAACTTAGTAAATTTAATTTTTTTAATAAAAAAAGTTTATTTCCCTTATATATTAGAATAACTACGTAAATATAAAATGTCTGCAATTTATACGAATCAAGAATTGAATTCGACAAACATGGAATTCGTGACCAGTGATGTGACGTCCTCTGTTGATATATTATAGAAGCATCGATTATTACAAACATTTGTCAAACGTAAACCATAAAATGTACATATCATTTTATGGTATATAATTGTTTAATTATATTATTTGATTGACGTAAACGAACAACTACGAGATTTTTTTCCGGTTTTTCTCCCGGTGTAATCTACATTCCGAACTGGTGGTAGATTTACACCAACTCTTGCACAATGACGTTCCAACAGTGCAATTAAAAACCTACATGAATAATGTACATTTTGATTTGGGATAACACAAAAGATATCACTGTATATATGGGTACCAATAAGTTTCACATTTTGCAATATTCGTATAACGTAGCCTTATCATAAAAGAACAAGGATAGTCATTAATAAATTATCAAAATAATGAAGTTCATTAAATTAAGTAAGTTGTTGCTGCAGCAGATGCCATAGATTCCGTATATAATGATACCTTAGATGACAGAACATGACATTGCCTGAAGCAGGCAACTGAACGGTTAATATTTGTATATAAATAATATGTCATTACCTATATATCAATTTATTTAATGTTAAATTAATTATTGCCGAATGTTTTAAAATCCAAATTAACCTAACATAATTTTAATGAAAATACCATTCATACATACATATATACGACATACATTCCTTATCAAGATAATCGATAACATAACATACATAAAGCAATCGTCAAGTTCGTCTTTCAAGATCTGATCGCAGTGCAGTCATGACAGATGTTCGCAGCGTTCGTTCGTGTCATGACCGACTTGCTTTATCCATATTTGGTACGACATGCGCAGTTTACGTCTCATTTAGGGCCGGAATTAAATTTTATACTTTTGTATTTTGCTACTATGATATTATGCTGTTCATTTAAAAACAACAAACGCACCTGATGTTATAAGTTTAACCTAAATCACTAGTAATCAAATGTATATTCCTAATATAAAATGGATTTCATATATAACATACACTGTTTATGAGGACTTGTAGCGTATAGTAAAACATTTATTTGAGGTTATTTATCCCGTTAATTTATACTTATATCAATAATAATAATAAATAATCATCCCAAGCGACTTCATACATAAATTATTTTTATAATAAATATTAATTTATTACCCATTTACCAGTTGTATACGACTTTAGCAATATTATTCAAGTCACAGGCAATAACAATTTAAATCGTTCAAGTCAATCAAAAAGGAACGTAATAAACAGTTATCCAATGTTCAACGTGTAGGTTAGAAGACAACCGCAATAGCAACATAAATACGTCAAACCCTCATTTCCCACAGCCCCAAGTGCTGCGCCACAAGAAAAAATATTATACTTTATATCATAATAATCTTAAGGACTAAAATCGAGTAAGGTCTATCAACACACGTGACACTGTACAACTTTAAGAGCAATTGGCTCAAATTAGCGCAGATAATGACACTATTGGAATCGGCCTCCTGACCGTGTAATTATATGAACTATTTAAAGAGAACACATTTTAAATTTAAATCGGTTAATTATTCCTCTAGAATAACATTGAAATTTCTTTACCACGTTAGAGATTTTCGGTTGACGAGTAATCTTCAAATATTAGGTCTTTAATGGAATCAATTCTAGAGCGAAATGTAATTTAATAAGTTTTATTAGGCCTTAACGGCCGTTCAAAAATTGCCATAGCGGTCGGTGTTTCACGACCACACGGCGGGGTATTGGTAAAGTTTTCAACTAGCAATAATCGCACCTCGGATTAACCTCATTGGTTACGATATTGCCTCTGCGCAAAGTTAACCTAAGCTCTGGAGAGGCGATGACTTATAGTTTCGAAGTGAATCAAATGATAGCGCGATGTAACTAGACCGTAGCGACATCTATCGAGAAATAATAGAACTACCTTTGTAAAGCAATGCAATGCAATGCAATGTGGACTCAAGAGACAAACTGAATATAAATTAGTTTTCAGCTAAACAATTGCCGGCTTACTAATAAGCTAAAATCATTTGATTTTTGGGAGACAATAATTATTAAGCGTAGCTTCTTATATATTAATATTATATGGTAAAATCTTCTGAGCGTGCCTCATCTTTCGGTATAAGTTTTATATACAGTATTATCGTCAGTTAAGCATTAAAAAATATGTCTTACTTAATAGTATGCATTTTTTTCTTATGTTTCAGTATTAAATAAATGAACAAGATATTGTTTTCACTTTGGTTTGCATTAGAGGAGGTATAGTCCAGATGACTGCTTCATTGACGCGGAATATATACTAGTTGATATCCTAAGGGATGATGTCTTAGTAGGAGCTAGTAATAAAGATTCAAAAAGGATTTATTAGGCCTTAACGGCCGTTCAAAAATTGCCATAGCGGTCGGTGTTTCACGACCACACGGCGGGGTATTGGTAAAGTTTTCAACTAGCAATAATCGCACCTCAGATTAACCTCATTGGTTACGATATTGCCTCTGCGCAAAGTTAGCTTAAGCTCCGAAGAGGCGATGACTTATACTTTCGATTTGAACCAAACGATAGCGCGATGTAACTAGACCGTAGCGACATCTATCGAGAAATAATGGAACTACTTTTGTATAGCAACAAAATAAGGAATACGGACGGTACAGGCAGTAAGTTCAACAGGTTTGCACCCTCTTTTAGCGAGACAATATTTTGTTGCTCCATTTGTAATGGCCTATAATTTAATACTTTACATATCTATGACGTAAATAATGTGAATGAAATTGGAATAACGGTATTTAAATTTTATAATTTTGCAATTCTTTGTACTATTAATTAATTGATGGTTTGATATATTCATGATAAAGTCAAGGTTATGACTGGGTGTTTTGTCAATATTTATTGCACTCAGCAAAAGAAGTGCTTTAATGTTTTGCGAAACCTAGCGAAGCGAATCCCTGCAATATAATTCACCATTAGCGAATAGATAGAATGTAATATTGACGTAAGGTGATTGAAACGAGCAATGTAAGATGTGTCATGACGAAATAGTTGCGTGAAATTGACGATCATAGTGATATAATGCTCCAATGATTGAAGATCGCTACAACTCATAACATGGCAAAAGTATAGATGCATTTGAATAACTTAACAAAAAAAAAATACTGGAGGCATTCTTTTTATCCATTTAATACGGTATTTTTTGAGTTCTCAAGGCGATTTACGTTTAAATACAAAATAACTTCTTTTCTTAAAAATTTTTTAAACGTACATTTTAAAACGATTTACATTCCGATAACATCTATACAAACCTAAAATTGTATAGAAGTAACATTTTACCGTAGTTCATTCTCAATTTATATTTTTTTAAAACCCAATTATATTTTTTAATACACCACAACAGATTTAAACTTGAGTAGAAGCCTGTCATTCCTTTGATCAAACAACTATTTATAAAGACGTAGGAAAGTGTAGTATGTAACTTATCATTTTTAATACGATTTTAAATTGAAAACATAATTGAATCTGAATGATCATAATGTAATCTAGTCAATCCTACTTATGAAATAGAGTTAGTATAGAACTGCACGTACAGATGCGTATCGATGTTGATTGGTCAAATAAATAACATGAAGTCATTCCGAGATTATGAATTATTCGCGTTCTAATATGTAGTTCAAATGGCTGGTACGTTGCTGTTTTTAGAATTGATCTCAATTGCATTCGATTAAATTTTGTTTGGCCTCTTTATGTATGGAAGAAATTACATTTTATGAAATAACTTTACATAAGAGAATAATTAAAACTCACGCAATTCAATATAATACTTTTTAAAACGTTACATGTAAAAACGACCCAATCCGATCTTGTTATTTTATCTTCATCGCGCTAAAAGTACTTAAGGTGTCGTATGATGGGCAAAAACTTCTTCTCTTGAGATTTGGACTTTGGAGCTTATTCCACTAAGTTGCTCCAATGCGGAATTAGTGGAATCACATGTTGAATTTCAATCAAACAGTTTTACTTGCGATACTTTCCTTCAAGGTAACGTTCAATTATTATTAACTAAGTAGTAAGCAACTGAAAACTGCACACATAGAAGTGCTTGCCCGGGATTGAAAACGTTGTTTTTGATTAAGTTAAATAATTAACACTGGGCCATCTAGACTCTTGAAAGAGCTTAACACTTCAGAAATATAAATTATTTAATAAAACTTGATGTTATTAATAGCCCAAGCCCTTTTTCATTGTAACTGTAATCAGCGCCCCTAATCGATTGAAGCACTTGAAGTTTATTTAAATTAGTGCAGCTGTACGCTTTATGCACCCTTTAAAAAATAAGTATTGAAGTAAGACAAAGATTATGTCGAGATAGGCGTTTAATAAATTAAAAAATATACAAATTTATTTTGAAAAATGTAAATAATTCAAAACATTCAAACGTCATAAAGGTTGACCGTAATATCCTCTCTATTCTTCCAGTAATAAAGTTTACACCATGTGAAATCGTTATCTTTATAGTTCATTATATTTTTTAAATTATTTGTATAAGAAAAAATAGTTTTTGTATTTATGGTTGTATCAGGACTAGAAAAAATATTAATACATTACCGATAAGTGGTCTGAGCACACAACTATTGCTCACGTTTCAATCAATTGGATATATTACCTGTAACAAATTAGAAAACACTATGAGATAACTGCACGTAGATTTAAATTGGCGAAATTCCATATTGATAAATATTAATATCGTATAAGAGTTTGTGTACACGATTGCGGAGTGTAGTCGAAAGCAATTTCATTGTTAACTTCCAGTTAAGGGTTCAAGAACCTTTATTAAACTAACTATTGTCCATAAGCCCTACACCCATTTCCGATTCCAACGTTGGTTTAGTCACGCTTATAAATCTTACCATAGCACACACAGTGTATATCCAAAATCACTATCGAGAACACGTTCGTTGCACAAAGCCAGGTGCATTGGTATTCGTTATTCAAACAATGCGTTATATTTGAGTAAATACAACGTACTGAACAGTATTGCTTTGTTTAATAAGAACTCGGAACTAATGTTGTTACTGTTGGTTGATTTGAAGTAAATACTTCAAACAAAGCGTTCATTATGAATGTGTTCACTTGCATTAAATTACGTTTTGAAAGTATGCGATTTGTTTCAGAAATAAATACAAAATTTACCTTGAAATCGAAACGTAACTTTACAATTTTCTTTATATATACGTTGTAAAATTGTTAACCGCGAATGACATATTTTCATAACATGCATAACAAATATCTGTGAAAAAAAAAATACATATGATTGATCATTTGTCAGAATACTAATTACGCTATCGCCTATTTAAAGAAATGATGGACAGAAAAATGACAGTGATAATGAAGTAATGACGGAGTGCATTCGTGAAGTGCAAAACACGATGATCTAACCAAAGCAGGCAGGCAGGCATTATACAACCGATAATTATGATTATTGCGGTCAGTAACATCTGCGGATTGCAAAATTGATAGGTGAAGAAAAACTAGTTACGGTCGAAAATGGAAATAAATAAAAATATACAACCATTATAGAAAAATATAAAGTAATAGACATTTGGTTATATTGAAACTGTTTTCAAAGATACAAAGGTAATAATTGCAAATGATTATAAATTGAAAAAAATAAGAAAATTCAAAATGAACATGAACAAAGTGTCCGATTTAAAGCTTGAATTTCAAAGTTATAATCACAAAATCATCATATAAGAGACTAATACAACCAGAGACCTTCAAATAAATTTGAAGGGAAACTGCAATTTGCTTACAAAATTAATCTCGATTTATGCTGGAGTGGTGAACAAAGAATTAAAAGTTTAATTTATTGTAATTACTATGATGTATATAACAGATATGTAATCGGACATTCGAGAAACTGACCTTGTAGTCTATCGAACAACATATAATTAAACTTAATGAAATAAATGACTTGATCTAATAACTTAAATACCGGAAAAGATATTGTTTTTTTCTCATGATTATTTTTAATGTAGCTCCGTAGACAGAGTTTGGGAAAAGCGAATAATCATATAAAATATAATTTTAATAATTTGACTTTTGAGAGATATTTTATCGTTGGCGATTTACGTGTACGAAGAGACTAAGTAACTGTAGCTATTCACATTTTTATTTGTTAGTAAATATCATCATGTTGAAATACGAATTAATAGTAGTGTAGGCCGAGCTTCGTTCAACTGTAATATTTAGTTATAGATAAATGTTTTTATTTCTGTGTGTTTTAATTGCATTTTTTTCAAGACAGACGTATACATTTAACATTTTTTGAGCCAAATCGTTAAGAGCCGCTTCCGAGATACGAGATTTTTTGTTTATAAGAAATGCTCATATTAAAAGATAAAGTACTTAATTTATTTAAATTCTTATAAACAATAGAACTTACGTATGATTAAAACAGTAAGGTCTATCAATATTGACATTATAATAAAAAAATAATAAACCATGTAGGTTACAGTATAACAAGAGGTCGAATTAAAAATTGACAAAGCTATGAAGACTGAAGCTTCCCAGATTGAGATCATTAGCATTTAGTTACAAACAACATAAAGCGGGTTATTCACCTCGTCTAAAAGTAAAATTACATCCAATCATCCTACACCCACATTATTTACTAATGCATTTACGATCCCCGCGAACGGCATAGTAACGTCCCACGTGCTCGATTGAAACACTAATTCATCAATCGTACGATTTAATTAATATGCTTTGAAAATAATGTCATAAAATTTCTCTATAAAAATTAATTAATTTCCAAACAGGTGTCAGTCCATAATTTGCGACTGTAAATAAGTAAAATTAATTTTAAAATTATTGAGTTTTATTCATTCTGATCAATCATTATATATCAATGTTTTTTTTTTTTTTTTTTTTAAATTATTATTTTATATTAAAAAGCAATCCTATACTTCAAAAACTACAATTATTATGTTTTTGTACTGCTGTAAATAAAATCATAAAAAAATATTACCATACAAGTAAAAACATTAAATTATATTATTTTAAACTAAATTGAATCTTACATCGTTAGCGTGAATCTACATATTTTTATGCTAGTGCTTAAAATGAAAGTCGGTTATTAACAGAAAATGTAGTGAGAGTAAAATTAAGTGCTACTGTCGGTCGAACGAGATTTGAACGTTGAGAAATTTCCTTATCTATCCATAAATAAAGTTATAATAAAGTGTTATAAATCACTCACGCACTCAATAGAATTGCTAATTGTATTTTACATCAATCTAATCAGAAATATATCAGAATTCGTTATTGATATTTGACCAAAATAATATTTTAGTTAATTTTAATCGAAAACAATTTATTACTTGACAGATTGTGAGTAATGTTAAATAGAAATTATATGCAAAGTCAACTCTGCTATCACATCTCAAACTACAGGATAAGACGGATATATAAAATACATAATCTCATAATCATAATATTCATTATGTGGCACGAGCATAACATGACGCAATACATTTTTTTTACACAATTAAAACTATTTCTGGCACCTAGTAAAAATCATTTGTTTCCAGTACCGAAAAGTTCATTTATCAAATCAAATTTATTGTTCGAAATTTAAAATAATAAAATCGTTACATTTATTAATTCAAATCGTATTAAAAAAAACAATTCGATACTTTTAAGTTGTTTAAGTCGTTAACAATTTAAACATCGCACATTTCTTGTTACGGCATGAGATCACCGACAAAATATGACTCATAGAAATCTATTAATTTCATGAACGTATTTCTGGCTGTCCGTTCAGATGCCATTGACCTATTTTACAACGATATTAATTATACTGTTATAACTTGTGTCGAATTAGTTGCAAATAATGTTATCGCATTTACTTATCAATATATGTATTGAATTAAATTAATATTCATAAATTGTAATTTATGTATTCTAGATTAAATACAACACCTGTTATTCATTAAATTTAAAAAGAAAGTATATCAAAAGTAAATGATACGATTAATATTAAATGTAGAATTGATACTGAACATTAAGTTGATTTGTAATTCTGAATCATCACATTTTGGTAAGATTCAATTATTGGCGTGTATAAATAAAATAGCTTTATATTATATTCAATGTTACATTTTCTATGTATGTCAAATAGTAGAGAAGAATCGTTTTAGATAAATAGCTTAACTTTTAGTAGTTTTCTAACAATAAAGTAGAACTAAAATGACTGTTTGAAATAGAGACATATCTTCTCTTCTATTGAGGAGAAGCCTATCTACCACGCTATTGCAATTAAATGCGGGTTAAAATTTTATCCGACCCATGCAGGTTTCCTCACGATGATTTCCTTCACAGCCGAGCAAGAAACAAAATATTAACACAAATTAAACTCATGAAAACAATGGGCCTTGAACCCCTATCATCGGAACACGCGTTCTAACAACTCACTAGAAAACATTCTTATCATATTCCATCAATTTCTCATTTTGTTTCCGCTGTTTTACTTTCACAAAAAAGTGATAATTATCCGTACAATTATATCAAATTGAAATGATTGAATAAGTATTGTTTTATACTACATTACATTACATCATAATATATGGAACACAAACCAAATTTATAACTAGCCAACACAATTTACACTCAATAATTTGTATACTTGTCAATCACAAGATGGTCGGCACGTCACTATTCGATACTATTCACGTAAGTCTATTGAACGTGGGTATAATTATTTAATTAATACATCTGCCTTCATCTAATTAGAAAGGATGTTGACGTTGTTAATGGTGCACGTGCTCTCGATAGTGAGATCGAGCATGTCTCCGACAATATTATAAAGAACCGGAGTTCGCATTCATTGATATTCCACGCGGTCGGTCACATTTCACGGGAGATATAATCTCTTATGTTGTTTATTCACCGTATACGGGTTTATTACAAAACACCAAGTTTGGTGAGACCATAATTTTATAAAGAAAGTTACATCTTTATAATATATTATAATGCGACGTGCAACGACTTATAATTAACGCAAGAATTATTATGTATTATTTATTTTAATGACTAGCAACTTTTTAACATACTAATTGTGATGTACGGAATCGGTTGTTATTAGCATACTGTCTCTGTAGTTTATTGGATCTAATTTACAGCGGTTATAAAATAGCTTGGAAAATGATGGATTGGATTTTAAAATATTAAAAATAAAACTGAAAATATTGTAAGAAAATATATTTTTTTAACTGAAGTGATGACTTGGGGAAAAATTAATAAATCATATATACATTCAAGTAAAGTTGTTGTATAATATTTTATTACATTCGATTATGTTACATTAAAATATTAAATTGAAATGGTACTTAAGAATTAGGTTAACCTAAATGATATAAGAAATCGAATAAAGTGTAACTTCATCGGCATTTTTAAGAGATAAAACAGCCGATAAAAATTGAACGGTCATTGAACTGGTGTAAAATAGGATCTATCGTATCTAGTGTGGCGAATTAAGGCCAAGTGCATTACACGAGGAACTGGCGGCAGAGCATAAACCAAGTGGTTCGTTAAGAGAACAGATTGCGAAATGCAGCTTGCATTGTCAACGTAAACGATGTTATTGTTGCTTTCGACACAAAAGCTTTCGTTTTTGGCTGCTTGTAATACTATAATTACTTTGAATAACTGTTCCTTTTCCAGCTTAATGTGATTAACTAAAAAATAATGTTAACTAATATTAAAAATGCGAATGTGAGTTTGTTTGTTATGTTTTCACGGCTAAGCCACTAAAAATTATTTCATCAATGGAAATCTACATTATCAGCTATTAATATAGGCTTCGTTTTGTTCCCGTATTCCGTCGTGAACGGGAACCACGCATACGTACTGGTATATATTTTTTAAAATTATATTAGGTATATAACGAATAAATGGACGACTCAGCGAACATCGCGGGTTCAAATCCGGGTAAACATCAATTAGTTTGCTCAGCAGTGGGACAAAAGGCTAGAAACTGATCTAAATAGAAATATAACATAAATTAAAAAAAAAAAACAATGTAATAACAGATACAGAGTAAAGAAACTAAATTAAAGTTCATCTCAACATTGACTTCTCCTTAATGTAACCAAGCTATCAAACCACACATCAAAGTTACTGCGTTAAATATTTTGAAGTTGTTACCCTCAACACTTTCACGTCTAGGGATGTTGGATGCTTAGCCATCAATAATGCTTTGTTTTTCTTTTTAATAGACACATCAACAGACAATCAATCTTAGGTTACAATTTAAAATAAGAAAACATTGAATACATTTATTATAACTTAGGCTATGTAATAACGTATTACATAACGAATTTCTGTATTATTTTTTTAGTTAATTGCGAAAAAAATATGTATTGTATCATTTTAAATTATTATGACTTATGAATAGGATTATAAAGAGATTTTATGTAACGTTTTATTATGTGTATACATTGTATATACGAGTATTCCTGCCTGTTGCATAGTATAGTATATATAGGATCTTATTAAAAGCTCCACGGCTCTATGGCAATTCTTTTTACACGATTTTCTAGTTGATCTTACGACCTTTCTTCTGCCGACAGGTAAACCGTTTGTTAAGCAAGTTTTCACCGTTTTGCATTACCTATAAATGTCTTCCTTAACGTCATAGAGTGATTTATATCTTCATAGTATTTGTCACTTTCGTTTCATACATGTCGTTCGACTACGATGATGCGAGTCAATTGTTCTCGTCTTTTATCTGATTCTTTATGTTTCGTACACTTTTCAGTATATTTATAATAACATCAAAAAACCTTTAAAGAATAACCCAATAATTACGCATATATACATTCCTTCAAAACATTTCTATTAAAATATATTGGAAATACTATTTTAATGTCCTTCTAATCACCATATTGAAAATACTTATTACATTTATGTTTGTATAACATCGGCATTTCATGTAAAAGTTAGTTATTAGCAAGACATGCATTTATACCGTGTAAGATCAATACTAAACAGTAATTGCATGAAGTTAATGAGAGATGTATATTTCATCCATAAAGTTCGTTTATGTCTGCATAAAAGTGAAAGTTACAAATTACAAGAGTAGAGTAAAATTCGAGTGATTTAGGGCCATGCAGCAAAACGGGGTTTAGGTTAATCGACGCAAATTGGCCAATCCGTTGAGCAAAGCTATGTTTCTCTTAACCTCTACTTAAAAAGAAACTACCGAAACTCGATTTAAACGATGCTGTGAGCGCAAAGAGAACATTAGGCTGTTAATATTTTTGAAATCATTTTATAAACAAAGGTTCTCCGTATGATTACGTTAATGGTAATGCTAATGATAACGTTGTTTCGAATGAAACTGAACAAACTAGGAAAAAACAATATAAGAATAATTTTATATAATTAACAATTTCCAGAATATATATTTCAAGTATCAATATCACACGCAAACTACGTTATAGAATACCAGCAGTGAGAAGGATGTATCATGTTTAGTTTAAAAATTTATATTAGTTTTCGCCCAATCAAACTCATATTAGTAAAAATATAAAAATAAGAAATTCGCTCCAAACATATTCATACACGAATTTACTTGTGTCATCAAGTTATATAAATCTTTTTCGAAAGAAGTTTCTATTTATTTTAATACAAATATCTAAACATCCACATTACATATTATCAACAGCATCAAAAGTGTATGCAAAATCTCAACAAACTCGATTGGGTTGAACTGGTTTGAAGTTCACTTGCAAGAATTAACCAACACACACTAATAGGTAAAGTCACGTACATATTTTTTTCCAGTTGCTTCTATACGATCTTTGCAACGACTTTAACGAAACATGTAAATACATATATGTGTATTCGAGGTAAAACTGTACATAACTGCCTAGTGTTTTAATTTCTTAAAGTAATGGAGTTAATATGTTGATACTTAAAAATTAGTTCGGTCTTCTGAATATAACGTGCATACATAAATGAAGAAACGCGTCAATAGAATTTTAGAGTAAAACCATTATTGTTTTTTGTAATACAAATTACCTACTAGGGCAATAAAGATATTGAAATGTATATCAGGTATTTATATTAAATATGAATATAAGAGAACATACAATTTGCGACATAAAACGACAGGTCAGATTTATAGCTCGGGACATCGAGGAAATCGATTATTGTCGTATCGATAAATCTTCAGAGAAACATTGGTATTAGAACAGAAATTTACTCTATATTGTTATCGATTTATGAATTATGTTGCCCGGAAATTAAACGCTTTATATCATATTCCTAACCATATCTAATTAAAATTTACATTAAAAATTAAACTAACTGTTTTGTTCCGGCAGAGAAGAATTAGACCACCATTTAAAGTTGGTGGTGATAATAGGCAACTAAGATAATGTTTGTTAAGCGCATCCATCAATCTTGAACGAATTGAGCACTTGAAGCAGCTGTATGGTGAAATCACAATTCACCAACTAAATTCGAAGAAGGATTGACGTCATACAGACGGCCTGCTGTAAAATCCTATGTCCGGCGACATAGGATTCCTGATTAAATAATGACAATCTTGGTAAAAAACATAACACAATTAAAAGAAAAAAAAAATATTATCGTTATTTTTTTGTTTCGGTCGTATAAATATAAAATATTGGTGAAAAATAGACTTAGAAATAATGGTTCATTTGGCAATTTTGAAAGTAAGTAAAAGTTAGTGATAAAATTATTAATTTAGTAATAGTCAAATTCATTGACATTTAATGAATTTTAATAAATATTTAATAATTATGACATCAATCCAAACTGTTAATATCACATAGATTAAATGCATACATTTAGTAACGAGTTGCAAAATCGTTAACATCTTAGCGTTGTCTAACTAAATGTTAACAACTGTTTGACCTCTACGATCTCACAAAGATCACACTTTCGATAAGGTATTATTATACACCAAACAGGTGAATTTAAAAAGAGAATAGAAATTAGAAAGTAATGATGATAAGAATTTTTATAGAATCATTTAAACAATAGTACCGATTTATTGTTCATTTATTTGAAAAACCGAAAATAAAATCGACAAATAATTATGACTCTTTTCTCATTTATCTTTGTAAGAGTAAATTGCTCGTGTTTCTTATACAAAAGCTTTGTCCGTCGGAGCGTATCGAATCGAGCAATGCATCGTAGCTCGCGTTTAACTGCTGTGTTCCAGCAGGAACAGTTTTTGTAGTTGCTCATTACGGTTTCGCGGTATTTACTATCTGAAACTGACTCACCTCCGCTATACGTGTCTTTATGTTTTACTGGAAAACATAAATTTGTATTGAAATTTAACTAAACAGACTAAACATAGCACGAGAGAGATGACTATCTACTTATTATATCGAACGTTATTCTGACTAATATTAAATAATGTACATATTATAATCTAGCTGTGCCCGTTTGCCCGGTTTCACCCGCGTATAATTAATAAAAATATAATGAATAAAAAAACAGCCCAGAATTTTACTCAATAAAAAGGCCTATACAACACAATAATAATTTTTAAATTCGATTGAGTTTAGCCGGATCAAACAAACAAACTCTTCAGCTTTATAAATTAGTATAGATATGTTTGTTTGAAGTGATGTTGTAAATTGTAATCACGTTTTTTATTAAACTTTTAAATCATACCTAATGGTTAAGTTCAAGTGAAATAGCTTTAAAAATGCACTATTCTTACAAAAAAAAAAAACAGAATATATATTTTATTAAATTTATAAAAACACCGCCTAGCGAAGCAGACGCTTGTTAGAATATAGTTAAACGTATACATGCATGTAAGTAGACCCACCCGCACTTTTATTAACCCCAACATCAACCGAAACACGATACGTTTCATGTTTAAAAAAAAGGAGAGGAAATTAAAAAAAGTGATAACCTAAAGTCAAAATTATCAAATTAAGATTTCATCTTGTATGTTTTGTATTTTACGTTCTTTACGTTTATCTTATACGACAGGCGTAGATGTAACCATAATTTTTGTCTTAGTGTGCTTAGAGAATAGCAGCAAACAGTATAATCCGGTAAAATTTAAAATGCGACCTCTCAGGTCGCATGTAGCCTTCCTGATTTGTGAAATAAAATTATTTTACATAAATATTGTTAAACGAATCACATACCTTGGATAGTAGATCCAAAGTGATATTTAAAAAAACAATTTACAGTAGTGTTATGATTTCATCAGTTTTAGACGCACTCAGCGTTCAAAACAAGAACATGAAGGCTTATTGATTGATTGAATGTATTAATAAATGTGTAACTGTGGTGTGGCACCAGTATAAAAAATAGTCAAAGCCTATATAATATATCGATACAATAAAATTGATCCTATGTTTTAGTAAAAAAGCAGCATCTTTTATAGCACACATCTTAGCCATAAAAATGAACCCCCATTGATTACATCCGCCCTTTACAAAACGTATCTAATGAACAATGTTTGTACTTTTAAACACAGTCGCTTTTTAAAACTTTTCTAATCCTAATTCAAACATTAATAGAAAAAAAATTTATACTTTGAATTTGTACCACATTCGAATGTTACAAAAAATATATTTAATTAAATTAATTTAACCCAACTAAGTAGGTATGCAATTGAAGAAACCAATAATATTTTTATATATAATCTAATCTATATCAATATTTTTTGCCTGCTTGTGCCAATATAAAAATATTACGACATTTTACATTTGGTATTTTTATTTTATTTTTAACACGTGTCATTGTAAAAATCATCTATCATCTGCTAACCGAGGCAGTAGATAGATCACGTTGATTGATTGAAAGCAGTTTTCATGTCCCTTAATATTTATGTTTATAATGCTCGTGTTCGCCACTAAAAGAGATCATCTTGAACAAAACCTACCTGTCATAGATAAAAAAGTTCTGTCAGATTAATGTACACAAAACCGCGGTAGAGCGGTGGAATAACGTCCAAGCCTTACTTAAACGGAGATGTGGCCTCTGCACAGCAGGAGGTCATTTATGAGCCATTTACTAACACTCAATTACCGGTCAAAGCTCTCCACTGTTAAAATAGCCAAACAAATTCGAATTTAAATTAAACTTTTTTAATAAAATCATTTAATTTAATAAGTTTAATTGCTACATAATTAATAAAGCTTTTACATGTATTTTTAATATCGTAGCATTTGTTTTTTAATGTATAAAATAATATATTTTATTTAAATTAAATAGTGATATAAAATAACATAATTATACTAAATTAAAGCTTTTACTATTCTGCTTTGAAGCGGACTAAACTCATTATTATAAACTTAGAATAAATTGCAGAATGCAATAAATGATTAAAGTATTGAGTAGTGAGTAGTGAGAAGAAAATCATTCAAAGCTCAACAACTATCATAGATTTTCCGTCGCTATCGATTATAAAATTAATTCACATTCTAAAATAATTATAAATAAAAATGTAAGCCAATGTGACAGGAACAAAATACCTGCTATCCTTCTTAACTCCACACATAAGAATGGGATAGCAATTTCAATCCTACCGAAATACTTCGAAGATCGTGTGCAAGAGTATCGTTACAAAATTATTTTTGAACGTTAGTTTAAAATACAAGTTAAATCCCCGATGACATTAATAACAGATATGTAACGGCACGTGAAACGGAACTCGAAAGTATAGAAACGTATAATTATTTTAACGTACGTACAGAATGTGACGTAAATATTCAATTAGCGTGTATCCGAATCTGAATCGAGATCTCTTTGTGAGGCGTTCCCATGATGTATCTTAAAAGCATCAAAGTTCAGATCTAAGAGTGTGAAGTGACATAACATGAGAGAAAGTGTGAAACGAATATTAGTTACAATATCGCTTATATTATAAATCAATATAGTCTACTTTTCCAAAAACGTTGCACTACATAAAACTTCATTTTTGATCAATTATTTATTATTATTATTGATTTATTGTTAGGTAGTTTCCGGCTCGCAGTATCGTTCAGGCTGGGGAGGTTGTTAGAGATAGCTAGATACCATATGTCCTTTTCTGTATCTATGACATGTATCCATAATTATGTAATTATAATCGGTTTAGTATTAAAGACGTGAAAGCGTAACAAACAAACAAATTCACTTTGGTTTATAGATAATTATTTGTACTTATTTTTATTCGTAATTCCAGAGCCTTTCTATTTGATAGATTTTGAATTATGTTTATTGGTTTGATTGCGCTTGAATCAAAATATTGTACTATAATCAAGAGTCCACTCGGTATGTCGTTCAGTTTGAACTTAATGGGATGTAATTGATTATATGGCATCGAGTTATTTGAGCCAGAGGCTAAATTACGCGTTAAGCAAACATCATCGGAACGACATCTGCTATACATTACGCTTTGAAGTATGGACGGACAGATGGATCGAATACAATGAATACTCGATGTGGGGCGGAACCAGTCATTTAAGTTTGTATAAAAGCTATACTTTCAGTAATTATATCTCGTTTCTAAGAGCCATTCGAATTTTAAATATAACTTACCCGAAAATTTTCATTTCAATTATGGAAACACAAAACTAGATAGATCATCAATCCACAAATAGGTTGACATTATAAGATACATTAGCGATTCCTTACATTGCGCATGCGCTGCCACCAATGGAATGATAGAAATTAATTTATTACGTACCTTACATCTGTAATTAAACTGATCATCAATAACATTGTGTGTAACCTAGATATTATGTTTTATGGAACAGAACCACATCTATCACCAATAATATATGATACAAATATTTAGGAATATTTATGGTTTACATTAATTCGTGACTTTTACATAATAACAGTAACAATAACTTCACTTATCGATTTAATATCCTACCTTAGATTGAGTTACTTCGAAGTAATTATATAGAAATGTTATTCATTAACAATACATATTTTTTACGCTTATTATAAAATATATTTAATGGTCCGTGTCGATTAATACTTCATTGTCGTAGCTATAAAGCACCCACTTTCTTTACAACAATGACAACGAATTAAAATAATAAAGGAATAAAAATAAGTTATTCAAAAGGTGAAAGCGTTACTAAATTAAGTCGATTCAGGTTATTAAATGAAATTGCATAAATAATCGATATAGATAAATATTCTCCGATGTGTATCGATTAATTAATCTTTTCGAGTTTGAATAACGCAATATGTTCATGTTTACAAGTTAATTTTGTCTTTGGTGTGAAAATTAAATGTAGATTTTATGAGTAGTCGCCCTTTGCAACCGACATGTCCTAAAACATCTATTTTATTATATATATTCTATAATATTACAATGTCAAAAAGATTAAAATATATCGTAACTAACATTATAAATGTCAAATCTGAGTTTGTTTGTTTGTTTGTTACGCTTTCAAGCCTAAACCAGTAAACCGATTTTAAAAAAATCCTTAACCAATGGAAAGCTATATTATCAGCGAGTAACATAAGCTATATTTTATTTCCGTATTCCCACGGGAACGGGAACTACGCGGGTGAAACCGCGGGTAAAAGTTAGTAAAATATATGAAAACAAATAAACATATATGACCTTGAATTGGAATGACATGATTGGTCGAGATCTAATATGTTATTTTACATTCATTATCGATTTTTGAAAAATAATATCGTTTTTAGGTTGTTTGATTTGAGTGAGTGATTTGTTTGAGTTGGTGTGAGAACTTTGGAACTAAATTTACAATGGGTATAAGTAAAGTGGAGCAGTTTGTATTAATATATCATTATATTAGTCAGGAACTATTTGTAGTGGAATATAACAAAGATATTAGCAAATCGCATGGAACATGTGAATCTACCGTTTGTTTATATCTAATCCTTCTGCTTGGAATAGATTATATGCGTTGTTATGTAAATTGTATACAGACAGAGCATTCACCACCTAAGCTTATCTAATTGGGTTAACTTGAACAACTGAAGATCGCTATCAGATGTTTGTGACAACGGACGAACGACTTAATTTACTCTCTGAGGGATTGTATTATACGAAACGGTTTATAGCCTTTACGGATACTAAATTAACGGACGGACGGAAAATTAACTTCAGTACCTATTAAGAAGCTTTCATAATTTATGTTCAAAGTTATTGTTTAATAATTATCTATATATATGTACCTATACAATTACTTAAAAATTTATAATTATGCAGTTCTTCTAATAAAATTTCTTAACCATAAAAAACGAACCAAAATCATTTATTTACATTTTCAATCATTAATTTAACGCCATTTTTTACATGCTTTCTTATTTCGTTTAATTAAGATTTATTTAAATGTATTTATGTTTTCATTTAATGTACATCATTGAATCAAAAAAATAACACGTAAAAAAAATACTCTTAAGAAAATTTCACATACAAAATTTAATTAACACAAAAATTCGACATTATTTTTTATATATTAATAGTAAACCGTGAAATAAGTAAGTCAAGTGGTACTTTAATCGTGTTTCCTTTGATCTAACACAAAAAAAAAAAATAAGCTAAATACCTGAGATTTGATCAGAGTGTGGGAATTGAGATTATCGTCAGCCGAAACATTTTATGAAAGAAAAAAAGATAAAGCGGTATTCTATCTCGAGAAATAATCAATATGTCATTATATATAATAACGGTTTAAGACAAAAGTATTTTGCACACAGACCTATTCAAATTCGCATTTGCATGATATCGCTTGAAGTTTTACACGTCATTGGATAAGAAATTTTTATAATAAAATTTTAGGATAATTTGATGATGAGAGACATACCACATATTTTTAGAATTACATGGTGTTAATTGTTACTGAGAAGCTTCATTTAGGTACATTTAAAAAATGTATGTAAGTAACCCTCACAGAGCATTACTGCTGTATTATTTATTATACATCTATTGTGAACAACAAATCGATACATTGAATACCCGTCCTAATGTTTTGGGGTCAATACGCATTAATCATAGAACCCCTAAAATTTTCATTATTATTAACTAATGATTTGCAAGCTCTTATGAATTGGTCACGTCATTTAGGATTATACATATGTACCGACAGTCAATTTTTCACACCCCATTACTTTAACCATCAAAACAGATTATAAAAATTAAATATAATAGAAAACCATTCTCGTTCATAATTACTCTAACGGCGCTGTCTCATTTGAGCGGTGCGCTTAGAGAAAGAAATGACGAGTCCCCTAGTTTTCCATTCATAGTGGATTTTTAATTTAGAAGAGATATAACGTATAAAAATAGATGAATTAAAATCAAACTATTCATAACGCCCTTGTTTTTACTAATCAACTAACTAAAATAAATGCATTTTTATACGTATTTATGAAGATACCTACGCATCGTATTTCCGACTGAATTGTTGACACATGCTTGAAGATTTCTAGAATTGTGCTATCTATGCTATTTCTAGAACGTTTAATCGGCGGAGCACGACTAGAGCGGAAATAAGCATTAAAACGGATGTCTGGCATTAGATAGTATTTAGAACAAAAAAAGATATATTATTTTTAATCACGGATATTTCTCCGTCGTTGATGCATAGTCTACGCTTCAGAGCTAACTATTAACGGTTTGACATGTCCTGATAGTCCTATCGAAAATGTAAATGACGTAGTATATTCCATTGAAATGTTTATAAATGTCTGTATTAATAAAATTTATATAAACTATTACTATAACAAGTGACTGCTTACTCAAAACGAAGGAGATATGCATCAGTTACATTACCTGCAACAACATTCAACATTATATTAATTGTTTTCATTATCGTAATTATTTATATATATTTACAAGCAAATATAAATTCATAAAATACATGTACCCTTTGAGAATATTTAATAATATAATTTACCTTCTATGTAAACATACTTAACTTAATCTATTCTAAAATCAAGTGTGAAAATATTTAAATAAATGTCCGATTGTTGTTATAATTTTATTGTTATACTTAGACCATAATACCGTAATTCATATATACTTTTTCCATAACATAATCAGTGTGAAATCTCTCACGTGATCACAAATCATCGAAAATAACATCACAAAATTCTATTAAATAAAAAAATGATTATTCATTTAATTGAAAAACATAACTGTTACCAAATAACAGCCGACAATAATGATAACAATTACCTTACATAATCAAAGCACATTATAAAACAATGGCATTCTTTACGTCAGTCGTTTTCCCGCGTCCTTCTAATTTCGAAATTAAGTTTGGACCATATTTTGACATCAAGGTTTCGTTATGCATAGTTCTATCTGCAATCATACATTTGTCTTAACGCGTAGTACTGTCTAAACTATCTTCGTAACTGTCTTCGAGCCGTCCACATACATTCACACATACGTATGTATGTATTTTTTGTCAATTTAAAATATTTATATTTAATAAATTGAAGTCAAGGTTAGGTTTTCTTTTAAAATTTTGACTTAATATCCTAGGTTCAGAGCCAATGTCGTTAATACAAAAAGCTATAGTCTCCAATAAGAAGTGCAAATGCTGAGCACTTCAAGCTGAATTCGACCGAAATTACATCATCATCAAATATATCAGATGCACAAAAAAGTTTGCACACCTGTGTCGGATTTACGCTTCATTAAAATAAAGGGTAACACTTTTTACTGTTCCTGGCAGGTCGTTGACGTCGCTGTTGTGTTTGCTAATGGAAAAAAATGCCCACGGTAAATCCGTTACATCATCTTTAAGTATGATCATTTGTTCGTGATGGTATTCAACCAAAGTTTTTTTGTCGCTTGTATGTTTAAATAAGAGAGCACACGCAAATTTGCTCTATAAACTTTTTTTACGATTTTACTGAATTAAAAAAAAGTAGCACTTTTTATATAAAAATAACTTGTACTTAGTGAGTAAAATTATTGCTTTATTTTGTGGTTTGTGCGTTAAAATAGACGCATTGAACGAGAAGTATCCAGTGTCAAAACTTTACGATAAAAAATTGAAAGACGCGCTTAAAATTGGTCCGGCCAAGTTAATCTTTACGGTGTAACCGAACTAAATATTTTTTATGCGATCGAACAAGTTCCTTCGGATTCTGTTACACATACTTGAACTTTAAAACTTATCGATGCTATTAAATTACAGAATTCAAAAAATCAATATGCATTTCTTCGCACAACAAAACCAGTTTGCGTTGACGTTCACTGCTAAAAAAAAAAGAAATATTGATCGAATTTTATCTTTGCGACTTCATCTTAAATATTCATTTAAGTTGACAGTTGTTCAAATAATTTATAATTAGCTGTTATGCAATCAACAATTATACAATACAATATGAATGTAAATCGTCGTAACGCAGTATTTAATAGCATTTATTGGTATATTACACAATAAAGTATTACGAGCATTTTATTATTGTATTCTTAACTATGTCATTTATTATTCACTATTATCAATAATACGTATTAAAGATGTATATAATAGGGTTTAAATTGCATGAATTTTTTAGAAACGCACACAGGAAGAATACAAAGAATATGTATAATATAACTATATAGTATAATAAGACATCTACCCGTTAGGTAGACATCAATTAAAATATAAAATAAACTTTTCTCTCAAATTAATTTGGAAGTAAAAAATAATATATTACGATAAGTAACAAATACCCACACAATAATTTATAATAAAAAAAATATTAAGACGTACTCGCGTTGCTTGATGCAAGGCACGGCCTTTCCAAGTGTCGACGCTCGTAAACAGCCTCATTTTAATTTCAATTTTACACCAATTGCAAAGTTTTTAAAAAGCCTACTCGTATCACAATCACAAACGGGTGAAAGCTATTTGTTAAATTATTATATTTTTAATTTTACTGCAATGATATAAATCATACAACCAATTGATGTTGGATGATAATTACTATAAAAATATCGTAGTCATTATATGTAAAGAGCTAAATGTTTCCTATAAGTTTGCATCTCCGTTATCTCGCGCCGGTTTGTTAGCCGTTCAATGTTTATGGGTGATAATGTGTTCTTGCGGCGGCGATGGCTACAGCATTTCTTGCGCATATACGGACGTTACAAAAACTTGTCACTGTCAAGTGCAGAGACGATACCGCACTCTCGAACAACTTGGTATCTATGACTTTCTCTGGAGTTTTATCTAAGTTGTTAAAGTAGAGTGTATCGATAATTTAAAAAAAACTTTTCTTTTCTTTGCCATTTTGAAATTTGTTTAGCAGATGTATTCTATTTTTTTTTATACGGTTATTTAATTATACCGAGTAATTTAATTTAAACGTAACAAACACGTGATTTTTTTTCTTAATTATACTCTTTATTGTATTATACATGTAACCGATTTCAAACTCAGTTACTTCTCACTAAACAAGTTAATAAAGTAAAGATAATTAACTGAACAATAGCGAATACTATCCTAAGATGATTATCTCATTTTAAAAATCATTGGCCAATAAAAATTTCAACTTACGAATACAGTTATAATTGTATTACAATGTTAGTTCGTAACCCGCGGTTCACGTCGCACATTATTTATTGTGTAAGAAAAATAGTAACTAGCGACTTTTCATTTAATATTTATTCAAGCGAATGTAAAAATATTACATGATCGTTTCGAGATAGTGAATCTGTGAATAAAAGATTTACTATGATCGAACATTTTACGGCACAGAAAAGTGACACAGTAAAAGATTATGCAAAGTTTTATAAAACATATTTGTTTTGTAATTCATAGACAATATTCGTAACGTCAATATCCAAATTATATTTGCCTTACGTTTTCTACGTTAACAAAAATACAGTTTCAACTTATCACGTTGTTTTTGACTTTGAATATTAACTCATACCGGTTTATATAAATAAATATTACGTACAACAACGTTTATATAAAAGAGCAACTGATTAAATAGGTTCATTCTTTCTATATGGAATGAAATAACAAACTTCCATACTTTATCTTGAATCTACCCGAGAAAGCTGAAATTTGTAAAATAGGTTTATTTTGTAAGGAAATTAGCGTATGCTAAGAAAGGATTTAGAATGGTAGTTGTGAGTATTATTATTACTGATAAACAAACTTTAAGTTGATGTTATTAATAATGTCGAGTGATAGAAAATTTAAAAAAACGCGTCGTTGTGTAGCTCGCATAACTTGATATCTGGCACTTACACAGTTTAAAATAAAATATATTTCATTTCGATTAAAAAAATCTTTAATAGCTTTTACATTCAGTTGACATATGTATATGTTTCAAAAATTCAAATAAATCCTGTTTTCCATATTCCAAATTATTGTATAGTGTAAGAACCACTAGAATCAACCACACATCTTGGTATCTCCTTGCCCACTGAGCTTTTGACCATCTCACATATAAAGCCTTCGTCACAATCACAATTGGATTCGTCCAAAGAACCTGTTGCATCCCTCAAGATCATAGAAAACTTCAGTATCTGCGAGTACCATGACCGCCAGGGAGCAAACAATAACCATAATTATCATTGACGTCTTCATATTGAAACTTTTTCTGAAAATTAAACATTCGAAAATTATAGACGTAATACTCGTACAAGAAGAGCACTCAATGCAAAAAAATCTTAACTGATTCAAAATATTTTAAAGTAATTCTTTTGTTATGAATATCCGTTATTATGAAAATTTAAATAAGCATTATTTTAGCATTTTAAACCACAACACAACATTTGACGTTGTCCTGTCTTACTCAAGCAATATAATACTGCTTACTAAAGCTTTTTTTCTGTGTCAGTATACAATGATTATGAGAAATCTATATTAAAATATATTTTACTCACAGTGAGAATAGCGACGATAACTTGATGTCGATCTTGGCTCTAATGATACTAGTCAGCAACTGTGGTTACAGTATACTGGTGAAACCTTTATATGAATTGTTATCAGAAAAAATATTCCATAACTTAACATGTATTATACAAGTTATGTTGATTTGTTGTTAGCCTTGGACGAAGTTATTCAAATTATATAAATAAGGGTATTTTATGATTTCATTCCACCAAAACAACTAGACGATCGCGTGGAAACGGCGGGCACCCCACACCACACATCTTTTTCTAAAACAATTATTATTTGCTATGACGATAACAACAGAATGCAAATAAAGTAATAATTCTGTTGAAGTACGATATATAATAATTTAATTAAGTATAATTAACTTACCTTTTCATTGACATTTTATGTTCTCTTTTGAAGTTCGTACTCCAAACTTGTCTGACGACACATTTAAATAAGTCAATATGACACAATGTAAAGTGATTTAGTTGGATCTAAACCAATATTTTTTTTTCTGGCAGATCCATAAATAATATTATGTTTGTGTGACTGCCTCGTTGGTCTATATAAGGCTACAAATCCTGACGTCGAGCCGGTAAAACAGTTATTGAGTTTTCTGTGGAAGATTCTCAGTAGCAGCTCGGAGCCTGGAAATGTGTACACTCCCGCGCCTCGGAAAGTACGTAAGCCGTTGGTCCTGTCCGAAATCTTTCCGGCATGCCGTTCCATCGGATGAGAGTTAGAGAATAGAAAGTGCATCTCTGTCTGGCTCGACATTCGTTTACTTCCAACCGATTTAATTTAAATTAATAATATTATCATTAGTATTACAACTAATAATGATTTAGTTAATTATCATTAATCAACTCAGTATAATTATGGCTCACTCATCTTTCAAAACAAAACACAACATTACTAATTGTTGTTTGGTAGTAGAATATCTCATGAGTGGGTGTACCTCCCCAGTGATATTTCTTTTTTATTTTAATATTCTCTGTCTAGTAAGAGTAAAAAATATGTTTATCCAATCAATACAACTCCTCGTCACTTTCAAAGTTATATGCCAAATATAAAATAGGTACTTAAGATGTATCACCACGTGCCTCCAAGTAAATGTATGTATTTTTAATGATTGTATTGTAGGTATCGTTTCATAATGATAAGTAGAAGTAAATATAACAAAGGTGGACAAAAAGTATATAAAAACGTATTTTTATTTAATAATAAATAAACTGATTCTAAACTTGAGGCTAAAACCACAAAAAAGCTGCCACCTTGAATGTACACAACGCAAAATATATCTTATTTTCTACGAGATAAGAATCAAATTAATGATGTGATATACTTCATGAAGTCAGAACGTATGCATCCGCTTTCGCAGGTGCCACTGCACCTTGAAAAACTGAGATAAAAAAATCCTTCCGAAGCAGCTGTCCTTCGAATATGAAGAGTTCCATTGAAACCTACAGTTATTATTGGCACCTCCTTAAGGAATCCGTCGTTTACAAGTTTTTCTTTTATAGATTTAATTGGGCATTCAAGGACAGGTTGATGAGAAAGATATCAGCGATTTTGTCATGCTTTCACAAATCTCTTTAAAAGTCTATGCGTATGTCATTCGTCTGTCCTTTTTGCAATGATAAAAATAATGATTTTTTTCTGTCGACATTAGGATATTAACAAAACCTCTGTAAATCATACGATTTAAATTTAAAACACTAAATGCAAATGTGAAATAAAATACATTTATAGTGGCAAGCAAAAACCATCGAGCTTTTTTTGTTAAGCTCAATCAATAACGATTTCATTTATATAGCGAAATATCATTTTTTCAACATTAAAATATTATTGAACATAAAAATAAATAGCCTAGTTCTATTATTAAATATTACACGACGGTAAAAAATCGCGGCCATTATTTTTGTAGCGACCTCTAGCGGTTACACAAAGAGATCATTGTTCTTTGATCACGCAAGCCCGAGATAAAAAATCGGGCAATTATTCAGCAATTTATAAGCTTTAATTCGAGGGTATTAAGGTTTAAAACGTATTCATTTCTTAGAAATGCCATTAATTTGAAGGTTAAGTTTCGGCCTAGTGTGAAACGACGCAAAGAATGCCTTAATACGTACACAGTATGATTTGATCGTAATCATTTATACATATAAAACCATTTAATCGCAACGACATTTTGAAATTGTTAACGTACCTTGAATTTTCCATTAAATAATATATATAGATATATAAAAATTAATGTTTGAGGTAATTATTTAAGTGAAAACCGTATTCAGAGAAAACTATTTATGCACTATTCCCTTTCATAATCAACTATTCAAATATAAAAAAACTACGTGTGTCTGTATATTATTAAACAGTGATTAACATAAGTGTAAAAATATGAATAAACAAATAAATTACACAAATATACGCCTACGCATCTTCATCGAAGAACCTAAACATCAATAACAATGCGGTAATCTTCAAAGGTTTTCACTGAGGCTTTCACGGTGACGGCGCCGATTTCGTATCTATAAATCCCACGCCTAGATTGAATCGTTATTTTAAACTGATGAAATTGGATTTTATCACGACCTTTTGTTTGATGTTCTATCATATGTTAATTATATGTTCATTAGTGTATGCTATGATATATCTCTGCATATTGATTACATTCAGAATTGAGTTACAAATTTAAAAAAAAAGTTATATTTAGATAATAATATTTCTTATTATTTAAGAACGCTTAACTGAAATATTTAAACGCTTTACATATAATTATTGATTTAGTTAAATTGAAAATAAACCTTCAACCACTTACTCTATTTATTTCTTATCGCATCTGTAATTGTGACACAGCTGTCTTCTCCTCTTATGGTTTATACTCAAACACTGTTCTACTAATACTTACTGCTACTTACTGCCAGTTCATTTTCCGAATGTTTAATTAGTTAAATAATATTGACTTACGCATAGTTTAAACATAACTGTATGTAGTAAAGGCCAAATCAAAATTTACTTATATTATTGAGTATATTTGCGTTGTATTTTAAAAATGTGTCGTTAGTGTAACTTTCGTAACTAAAACTTTCACGCAATAAATCCTTTTGGTATTATTGTCGCTTGTCGGAGACACGGCTGTAAACTTGTAATGTAAATTCAGTATAATAAACCACGCACCGAATACCAACGCGATACACTTAATTATAAGATAGTATAGACGAAAGTTATAAGCAAAACTATAATAGATAGTATAATAAATATAAGTAAAAGATTAATAGATTTGAGTTGCATTTTTCAAAGATATATTTTATACTCTCAGTGAAAACGTATCGTTATATAATTAATTGTAAAAGGTTTCATAATCAATTAACCAATACGTACACAGGTACACATCAGATGTACAAATAGTTAGAGTAAAGAACCGTCTTCACAAATTCAATTTACATGAATTACATAATGAGAAGATACCAAAATAAAAATGTTTAAAGATGATTACAGATTATAAGACAACGGAAATCAATCAATCAATCATTTTTGACAAGGTATTAACAATCAATCAGCTTATAAGTCAACCGACGCCAGATATCCGAGAGAAAGTTACTCCTACATATGACAATATGGGTTATGTATGAAAAGATGACGGTTACAATTTTTCAATTACTCACGTTTAACGAGATATCATGACATTTGATTGAATGAAGGTCAGAGTTCAATCACATCATTTACCGTACGTACGGAAATAATAAAGACATTGTTTTATTGTTACGAATGTTGAATATGATGTAATTGCTATAGTTAGACCCCAACGTTAATCCATTTGTATACTAGTGTATGCTATTTACCTTTTTGCACTCAAGAGTTATAAAACCGTGACGAAAAAAAAAAAGCTGTAATGTGTCGGAACTGACAAGTTACGTCACACTATTCGATCTGAACACTTACTTCACATCGAAAGACTTCAGGCACTAAATGAAAAAGTTAACAAGGAATATAAAATGTAAGTAAAAGTCTCGCAATGAACAATACAAGTGCAGTGCAGTTACAATTATAGTCATTACTAAAATTGTAGTCATAAACACTAATGGTAAGCTTTAGCACTTAGCGTTCAGTTAAAAGACTTATTTTGATTGCGCAGTCACGGTTGGACCATGTCGCTTTTGTCCTATTATCAAATGTCTCGTAAACCTACAACTTTATCGCTGTTCTGACTTGAACTTTCTTTTCCAGTTGTCCTTTAATTGTGCATAGTGCCTTTCAACACGTATCTAGCCTTCACAGGGTGGAAATTTAAATCAGAGATAATTAATCCTAAATCTATAACTACTGGTGTCGAAAAAGCTAGTCTCGTTAGGTATAGTCAGACACCAATAATACTGCTGTTGAATAGCATCAAGGCCCTTTTGAACGTTTAGAAACTTCGTGTGCTCGAAAGAGAGGAACATGATATCGTATGCTTACAAATTGTTTAGTCTTCGGCTTTGTATTTTATTTATTTTTTATTGTATAGGTAGACGGACGAGCATATGGGCCACATGATGGTAAGCGGTCACCAAGGCCCATAGATATTGGCATTGTAATAAATGTTAACCATCGCTTACATCGCCAATGCGCCACCAACCTTGGGAACTAAGATGTTATGTCCCTTGTGCCTGTAATTACACTTGCTCATTCACCCTTCAAACCGGAACACAACAATACAAAGTACTGCTGTTTTGCGGTAGAATATCTGATGAGTGGGTGGTATCTACCCAGACAAGCTTGCACAAAGCACTACCACCGAGTAAAATTGTCATCTCTATTAAATTGTCATCAATAAAGAAAGCAAATTATTAACGTGTATCAAGAAAGATGCTTTTATATAGAACCTTCGTCATTATGCTTAAGGCATGGCAGATTTCACTTTCACGTGACATCAAGGTCAATTTTAAAACGCTATTATGGAAATTATATATTTAAATTAATTCATATCGATTTATGATTCTGGAATTATTTTTGAGCAGTCGATGCCACCTATACATATATAGTTATATAGTTATTTGTCGTATTTCGAAGACTCGTTACCGAGTTTTTATAAAAAAAAACCGTGAATAATTAAACAAAACGAATTTGAATCCTTATTACAAAATTGAATTACAGAACCAATATCAAAAAACGTGGGAAACGAGCAAATAGAACAAAGGAAATAATTTACGTACAATAATTGTACGCATCTCGGAGATAACAATGCAGTGACTAACTGAGTTCGTCGGCGGAGTTACTAAAATAACTGATTCAACCACTTGACGCCATACCTAATAAAACCGACTATGTGAAGATTTAACTAAATTAAAAGAAAAAAAAAATTCTGGAACATTTCCAGCGACCTTGAGCCCCTTAGAGCTAAGACAACTCACGCGCACAATTTATAGACCGTCCTACTTAACCGATATTGTCCGACAAAAGTAAACGATTGTGTTCTATGATATGTATTATGTAAGTTTCGTGTGTTCCTATAATAACGTATGTATTTATTTATAAAAGTGAATGTACAATTGATTTCGATGATTACATACATATTAAACATTATATAAAATCGAATCATCTTTGTTCGATTAAGATCGGTAGTGGTGTTAGGGTGTTGTGGAACTGGGTGAAGTACCTACTCACCGGTTACTTTATTGAGGTCTGACGGAGGCTGCGCTTTAACAGTAGGAACGAGTTATATTTCCTAAACTACTTACTCAGTATTGACACTATATGCTGATCGCTCCGATGGTCCATTTATATATACTAGAATACGTAGATCTTCATCGAAGATAACTGATTAGAATCCGGGGAAGGCCACTGTATCCACGAACGCGTGGGCTTTAAAGCTCCAAACAGATAGATAAAGATCGTTAACAAATCATTTGTGTACTGAGTAAAAGTATACTTTATAAAGACCATAATTCTGAGACCATTACATTAAAGTCAACGATTGTATTTTTTTAATAATATTGACTATTATATCACTATATTTAACTTCATTCGGAGCGATAATCTATCCGATATTCATAAAGGCCTCGATGATAATCGGTTATAACATTTGTATAATCATTTCTCAAAACCCAAGGCCAAAACATTCAGCACAAAACATCATCTTCGGTGTGATATCATTCAGCGTGATATCGTTGTACGATTTTAAGACTTAGTATTCGAAATTTAAAGATCAAATTCGATTGTAGCACAAACAGTTACAACAATGTAGTTCGGTATCTTGGGTGTTAATTTTAAATTAAATTTTAGTAACGGTTAAAAAATTAAGAGCATGTGTCATGTAACATTTTAGTGGCCAGTATCGTTTCACAACCAGTCTGTAGTTTAATATCCCACTGCTGGACAAAATATATTTTGTCTCTTGAAGAGTATTGTTGTTTTTTTCATTAGTGTTTATTAATACACGAATCAGCTTGTCCGGATTTGAACCTGCTAATTTCGAATATGATCGTCGTTTTCAATCCACTAAGACACATATTTATTTAAAAATAATAAATGAATCTTGCGCAGAAATCACAGTAATTAGCACCCACACGACGATTGTTTATTGAAATTAGATTTATTTCAGTATCGGCATATGTTACGAAATAATAAGATTTAGGTCAACTAAACTGCGTGAGAGAATTCCTACAACTTACAAGTGACTTACGTCGTTCGAACCCGATCTATACGTGATATTATCCCGAAATAAACTTTATCTTGGCCGTGGCCATGCCCGGCGTCTATTAAAGAACATTTTTGATTAAACTTTCATCTAATATTACTTATACAATCAAAATATAATGTCAAGGTGTAATCCTTAAGTATGATATAATTACGGTGATACTTTAAATTTTTGTTCACGTATTTAAAACGTAAACATTTTGCACGTACATTGGAGAATTCAAGTCGATTTTTGCGTTCAAATAACATAAACTTTTACAACATCCGGTTTCGTTCGAAACCTCATTAAGTGTTCAATTTTACTAATTAAAAAGAAACGAGTGTATTTCATGCAACGATGTGTAGTAAAACTTTTATTCGAAAGCTATTTTTTTAATTTATTTAACGTTAAATAACTAGTCACTTAAATTTACCAGAATGTAGGTTAATAATCAAAAAAATATTCATAAGTATCAAGCCTATAAGCAACAAAATATAACAAGAAGAGTCCTTAATTAATATATTTCTTTTTTTTTATAATTCCTCGAAATTAAAACATGCGGGCCCATCGATAGTAAAGTCAGTAAAAAATAATAGCATACATACACAAAAAACACGTACAACCCATGTATGGATATTAGTTTATTTAAAGGGATAAATATTTCACAAAAAATAGTTGGTAGATTTTAAGAAATATTCATATCTAATGAGGTACTAAAGAAATAACACATCAACAGAACCAATAAACATTACTTTAGATCGTTAATGTACAAATAATACATATAGTCCTATACCACACGTGAGCCACGTATTGTATAACACTTTCACTTCATACAATTCGGTTGAATATGGTAGTTAGGCTAAAGTTATGATTACGAAACCCACGATTGAAATTAATGTGTAATTAGAGAATGACAACAAAATTGTAAATAACATTTTGTATGGACACTTTTCCCGATTATCGCTGGGAGCTAATCTCGATAGCTCGTAGAATAAAATATTAATGTACCGCTGTGTGGATAGCCACTATCTGATCGGGTATGTCGCTAATTGAAAATTATTAATATTGTCGTTAGATTATTGAAACTTTGTAAGCGAAAGACCACATTCCACTATAAAACATATAATTTTCTTCTTTTCAACATTATAATAGAAGATTAATCGGGATGCATAACTTTCTAACATGGCCGAGTACAATACAATTAATATATATTCAAATAATATCATATTACCTTGTTTATTGGCTTCTAAATGTAAGCATGCACATATTCTTTGAAAGTTAATAAAAATTAATCGTTTTAGTTTGTTTACGTTTTTATGACATGTAATTAATAATTCATTTTTATTTAATTATGAAAAGGAAAACAATCAAGTTGATGACGTACCAACGATTAACACCTACGTATTCTCTAAATTAATGATTGAGAAGGCAATACTAAATACGTCTGGTATTGTACTAAGAATTTTATCTGCAAAACCATCGCTAAAGTAGTTAGACGGGACTTCCGAATAATTGCTTAAAAGTAAGCGATATCAGCAAAAAAAAGGTTAAGGCATTAACGTGCAATAACATTTTATTCCTAACAGGAACTTTTATTATAATTTGACAGTAGCTGAGTTATATTTTTTAATTCTAATATTTAACACTAAAAATGTTATAAAGAAAGAAAAATATTTTACCCCAATTCGCAGTATTCAAAATGTTTCTCTTACCTGTAAACAAAAAAAGAAATCATTAGAAAAGTTATGCTTTTATACAATAAGTTCCTGAGAAAAAACCAGCATCTCTAGCTCAAGTAATTTGCGTTTTTTCCGATATATCATCTACAATTTTACTTAAAAAGTAAAACCTTATTCAAATACAAAATTTGAGCCAGATCGTTAGAGCCGTTTCCGCGATACATGAAGTATAATATTTAGAATTTCTCATTTAAAATTATTCCATACAATATATAATAATAACAATTGTACCATAATAACAATTCTGGTAACACATTTGAATACGTCATATCCTAAAATAGTGACGTTATTTGGTAACAAATAATAATATCAAAGCGTTGACAATATCGCCAGATGTCATCTCTCCCACAGCTCATAACAATTTCACGCTTATATAATGTGTAGCGAACTAAACATGCTATCCAATATACTTTATTTTAGTATAGAAATATTTTTTAACATTGAACCCATTAGAAGTTAGTAAATTTTTATGTGTAAAATGATATATGGGGATATATCTGTTCGGGATTAATATACTTCGACACCGTTTGACCGATTACCGTGATAGCGGGTACATACTACATATTATTTTTTTCATTTAAATGTTTTCATGCTATCTACACTGTTGTCACTCGCTGCTAGATGGCGCTCAGATACATCAACACTATAACGCCCAACATATCGTCATGACTATTGGTATATATAAACAAGCAGGAGAACTACAGCTGGCTTAGTCTAGTGTATATAAATAAATAATGTCTAATGACATATCATATATTTTGCATATTAAATTAAATTTACTTATTAATCGTTAACTTTGAGCAATAGATGGCCACTAATAATAGTTATTTTATTATTGGTTTTTATTTAATAGTACTTTATGGCGGCTTTTAACATGAAATTGCATTTCTTATCTAAAAACATCCAGTTTTGTTATTTATTTATAATATGACTAGACGCGTAGAAAGCTGTTCGGTAGACATCGTGACATTATCAGGACGTGTTGAAGCACTGATATTCTGATAACAGCCGATATGATAATATTAGCGTGTTCCATAAAGTTTATGATGGATTTGTAGAATATTATATTGATTCCGTGGAAAGTATTACTGTTATAACAAATAACTTTTTATCGCTGGGTCCATAAGAATGTAGTTGTATATTAAACTGGAGGCGTGGGACGGAACATGACGTTAAAAATATGAACTGTACGAGTCGTTACTTTAATCTTAATATAAATAGACAAAAGCAACACATTTTGTAATTGTTCTTTACGTGTTCTTAAAGTTATTAAACAAATTGGAAATAAACATTAAAGAAATATATACATATACATACATAATTATGGTGTAATTATGTAATATATTATAATATGGAATAAATACGACAAAAATAGTACAAAAAAAGAAATTTTATATTTCTTTTGCAAAATTAATTAGTGAGGAATTTAAATAAAAGTTGCAAAATAACATTGTGAAGAGTAAGTAGTATGAGTATTTAATTCCAAAAGGAAAAATATTTTGCAGTCTCACGCTCTTTATGACATTGCAAATATACATGTAGTTACACAACATATTAAAGATAATTAAAAAATATTACAGGAAAGAAAATATTAAATAATTCATTAAAAATGCAAATATATTTTTTTCTGAGATTTGTATAACTTTGAATAAACAATATATTAAACGAGTTGATTTTTGCGATTTCGTTTTACAATAAAATTTTTTCCATTTTGAGGCTGGCTTTATTGTTATGTAAAATTAAATAAAAATCACATTAAATAAAAACAGTAACATAACAACGTATATAACGTGTATAAAATTAATATTTCCTAATATTAATAAATTGATAAACTTTAGTTTTTCTGCATCTTTAGAAAACTTTACAAAGTATTCAATAGTGACCGAAAAGCTTCTTCGCACACAGTATATATTAATACTGTATGACTATGCAGTATCAATATATAATGTGAGCAAATAAATATATTATTAACAATAAACATGACCGAACAATGATTACTCAAAGTCAAAGGTAAGCGTAAGCGATCAAATGTTGACGTATTATCGTCAGAAAACTGTCAGGTGTATTTTGTTGTTATTGCATGAGTACAGTCACGTATGCCTGATTTACAAAGAACAGAACAAAATTGCCTTTATATTCATTTAAAAATAACAAAGTAAGCAACAGTATAACATCTGTTGTCGATAATAAATCGATATCAAATATAATGCGATTATTAAATAATGTTTTATTTAAATTACAAAGTCAAATGGTGTTAATTACATACCTAGTATTTTTTTATGAATTGTGAATTTTCATTTTAAAATATTATTATCGACTTAAATATATTCTGTGAACGTACGTACGTCGTTTAAATTAATGCAAAAAAGTAAATAAAACAAACATTCCCCAAATCACGACATTTAAAACAACCATTTATGAAAAGTATACCGACTGTTTAAGATTCAACTCGCGTCAGCCGTAATGGCTGTGAATAATAATAACAAAAACCGCCAATTATCTAACAATGAGAGTCGTAACGAATTACAAATACCTCACAATGAGTAAGAGGAATCGAAAATAGATGCAGTCTACACAAAGCATCCGGTATCTACGGTAAACGGGTCAGTTATTATTATCAAGTGCAATTCTACGAGTTTATTGCAAATGTAACACAGCTACGGGCTACGGGCTGCATTCAGGTACAGAGCTGTCTTACAATTTAAATTTAGTTATCCAGAATATTATTAATGTGTACACACAATAAAGTTTGACATTTTTCATTTATTGAAATTAGTTAAAAAGATCAAAAATTACAATAAAAAATATAACTATATACTCTTTTCTTACTTCATCATCAGCTATCATTCGTACAATATTAATAAAATTAAACAATTCGAGATTATGTTCATTACAAAAAGTATTAAATTCTAGTTAATATTAATGTAATGTAAATAGAAAAAAATGGCGAAGACCCCCAATCAACAAATGTTTCTTTTAACACTTCCGAAACTGTCAACTGAATATAACTAGAAAGATTTTATTTTTACAAATTCTAAAGGTATACCCATTCCTAGAAAGGAAACACTACGCCCATTAAGACTTCCTTTTGGGAGGCGTCACTAACGGACGTCGTCAAGAGTTGCACCACGCGGAAATATTTAAAAATATCCTTTGATGTGATTAAAAATTTACATATATATAGGGAAACACAAGAAATTATCTCTTTCAATTAATTGGATTAAAATCAGATGCGTATAACTAAGAAAACATGATGAAATATTTTATTTTAGAAATTAACTTAGAGAAAGGCTGAATAGAAAGGATCCATTAGTTTGACTTTGTAATACGCGACTCGTTTACCTAATATGAAATTGTTTCATATAAAATAATTACACACACGAAATACGTTCTCATAGAAAGCAGTGTAACGTCAAAGCTTAGAGATGCCGAATACGTCTAATATATAATGTCGCAAAGAACAATGAACACTGTTATTTTTCATTTCTTTATTTTTAACTAATATTGGCAGGCAAATATCAAACTGGTCATGATGAGTGATCAATATCGCTTATAGATATTGGCTTCGTTAGAAATATTAAACATAACATATTACACTATCAATGTGTCGCAAACTATTGAACTAAGATGCTTCATCCGATTTTACGTCCGTACGATGTTACAACGTATTTGTTAACTGTATCCCTGGCAGGTTTGTACAGACCAAGAAATTCGGGATAGCAATAGGTAAACAATTTCGAGCCTCGAGAATTAGGTGTACAACAGGGCAGGTAGATATTCTATTGACGCAATGTTAACATGATTTTTATATATAGTATATATAGTATTCACGTATATAATAGTAAACAATAATTTTGTTATGTTCTAAATAGGTTTCAATCGTTGTTTTTATTACTTATTGCGAATGATTTATAAGAACTATAACCATTAAAAACTTAGTTTTTATATTAAAAATGAATATATAATATACGAAACTACATGCATGCTTGTAGAAAAATGTATATATATATATATATCTTTTTATATGTAGCATGACGAAGGTTCTTTGGTACATAATAAATCTTGTTCTGCTATTCTCTTAGTGACGAATGAGTAAAGCTAAGCCTCTTAATTATGCTGTCATGAACAAAGAGCTCCTTAGAGCTTTCTAATTACTTGTAACGGTCTGTGTATTAAGATTTAAGGGTTTTTTGTTTCGAACATCTTACATAGTCCACCTTCTTTTCTAGTACGTAAGAGCTATAATAGTTTTTTTTTCAGACATTCTCTATAAATTGATATAGTTTGTTTGATGAAGTCTTTAAAAAGTTCAAGTGTCGACGTTTGTAAGGTCAGGGTGAATGACCCAGGTTCATGTCAAGTTAGAAGGGCTAGGTGCGTTTATTTATAGCTGCAAGGCACGCAAGTGTTAGGCGACCTAGGCTTTATTAGGTAATTGCTTGGTAAAGTAATTTTTCACTTCGTGACTCTCTATGATGAGTCCTCGGAGATATTAAATTTTCACTTCAAATACAAGTTTCTGTTTTCATATCATCTAGCTACTTTGTAAATGAAAGCTCAATATTACATCAATGAAATAATACTCAATATAAATTGTGATTCGTCTATATTAAAAGATTCTTCATTAATTTTAAATATGTTGTTTTCTAATTCTTTAAAAATAACGATTACATTTAAATATTATAGTAAAATAGTTCGTTTGTAATCAAGTTCTTGGAGTTAATTTTATAAAATAATTTATTAGAACTTCTTCTATGATATAGACTTATAAAAATATATATATATATAATAGGAATATAATCACTGAAATGCCATACATTGTTTTTTTTTTTATTGCATAGTTAGGCGGACGAGCATTTGGGCCACCTGATGGTAAGTGGTCACCAACGCCCATAGACAAAGGCATTGTAAGAAATGTTAACCATCGCTTACATCGCCAATGCGCCACCAACCTTGGGAACTAAGATGTTATGTCCCTTGTGCCTGTAATTACACTGGCTCACTCACCCTTCAAACCGGAACACAACAGTGCCAAGTACTGCTGTTTTGCGGTAGGATATCTGATGAGTGGGGATGTAAGCTGGGTTCGAAAAGAACAATTTATAGTATAAATGCCAAACTCGATTTTTGTATAGATTTACTAATTATAGTTATAATACAGGCAAACTGGCCATTCCTAACTGGATTACAAGGAATGATGTGTATTGTGGGTGTTGCAGGATGTATTCAAACGTGAGCGAACGCGTGAATGTGTAGACGAATTGGGAAGTACCCTATTTCACTAATAAAATGAAAACGTAAATAGAATAGTTAAACCAATTTGTCTCGCAAGAGCTTGGAAGCATCATGTTAACACGCTTTTAAGTGAATATATTTTGTCGCGAAGCTCGATAGTTGGTGTTTTTATTTATAAAATGCAAATCAGGACCAACCAGGGTAAGCTTATATTTTAATTAAACTTATAATGCATACAAATATAGATGTATAATATATTACAAACGTATGTCAATAGACGGCGCTGTACAATTTCGCGTCACACCTGAATCGCGCTGGCTTCATTTCATTTGAAATTCAAGTCTCTTTGATGGTTGCTGAAATTCATATCCAAGACAAATTAACTCTGATATAATACTAATATTACTAAACGACCATTAGTCACCATTTTTGTCAGTTAACTTAACAGTTAGCTTTGATTGATCAGTGTTACTGTAATAAAATTTCATTAACGCATTTCTATACATTAAATCATGAGAACCTTTTTTATAAATAACAATTCCATTATATTATTTAAAATATCAATAAATGATAATTTTACTTTCTCATTTTTAAGTATAATGCTGACACCAAGAGGTAATTACAAATGTCATTCCTTATTAAAGCCACATTTTTCGTTACAATTTCTCGCATCGTTTCTAAACTAGCGGCACCGCACCTGCTGACAGCACGTGTGTAATGCCATAGACGGGGGCCAAGGGGTGGACCACGCCTCTTCGTGAATATTTTTTAAGCCACAATACACACGCAACAAAAGGAATTCCATGTTTCATTGCTGCTATTCGAGGTTATTTCATTATGGCCACTTTGAAAGTTCTTTAATTATGTATTATAAAAACTAGGTCAGGATAAAACGTTGGTTTTAAAATTATTTCCGTCAATATTAAATGGAATTCTGTGTAAGTCTACCATTAAATACTGTGCGTGTAATAAACATATGAAGTAAAGCAAATAAATATAGAAGTAATCGTTCCAACGCAACGATTAATAATACGATCCTGTTTCACTTAGTAAATTAATTAAATACATTAAATAAGCTCTCTTAAAAGAAAAATTACAAATAAACAGTTTGTGACGTTTTTTAAATAAATCATATTCTTCTTTAAATAACAAATTGCGTTTTGTAAACATTGTTTTACGTGTGTTTTGTTAAACATCGTTTTCTCTCTATCCCTCACCATTGATTTAACACTTGAAAGAAGAAGACATACGATAGACGATAATTTATAGCACAAGAGGTCAGGATCGAATTAGCGACGTTTACATCGCTTGGCTAAATAAAGACGCACTTAAATTTGAAATTTCACTAAATAAAGATTTCAAACTCAAATTCATTTCCACACCGGAACCGGTAACGTCTACTCCGCGCCCCTATTTGTTCTTCCAATAATAGTTAACAACTGTTAATGACGAAGAACAATTATTACGTGATTTTTAGAGGGTGCAGGGCCCTTATATAGGACAAGCGGTCGTTGACTCCTTACTTATTTAATGGAACCTGCTATTATGGCCTATTTCTATTCAGATGTCGCTATCACCATTGTAAATAAGCAAGGCGTTTTCATGGGGTCCATTAAAACGTGCACACCTGAGTGGTAACGTCACATATAACAGATAAACACGTTTTATAAGCAAATGCACTTCTCACTAGACCAAGTATATGTATCAAGTTATTTAAAATCGTTGAGCTAATAATCTTTGAAGTAATCTACGTATGTTTATTTCAACTGATTCTAATACAGTTTTTGGGTTAATTATAAGCCCTAAAAAGCGTTGTTTGAATTATTGATATTCATCACGCCTTAGTCACAGTAATTTTAATTAACAACAATTAGACCAAGTACGTTTTTTATAGGTTGATATAAAAACTACACTTGGTGAGTAATTAATTAATATTATGATATCTGACAGGCATACGTTTAAGAAGCTAGCGTTGATGAATTCGTAGCAAATAAATACTAGTTTTTTTTTTTCATTTTCGCTGATGCTATTTTCATCAGTCAGTCCACAAAAGATTGGTAAGATCATAAACACGATTTTGTTTAATCGTTCGTTCAGTTCACCTGTGTAGAAAAGTTTTAGGCTTCACTTCTTTTGAACTTAAAACAAAAACTATGATCATTTCAATTATAAATCATCATTACTAATCATTGCAGTGACAGTATTAACTTACAGCATGTTTCCCTGATAACGTGTTATTTTGTCTGTTTATAAATGCAAGTTATTGTGAGTAATAAATTATAATATAATTTATTTTGTAATGTTATATATAAAAATATTATGTTATCTACATAGTAATATTATTATTAGTCCATGACTTATAACTTTGATTTAAAGAAAAACCAAATCATTTTTATATTTTGTACATTTGATTTTATCAATATTCGAAACCTTGAACCCACAGGACAAAAAAAGCGTCGGAGTCACGTATGAAGTGCACAGTATGTACTTTGTAATGCTTCCCATCGTCGCCAAGGACATATCGATACAATGTCAAACTGACAATGTATAAAACAATTTATCAACTTTTAAAACACTAAAATCCAGATATAATTAATTTTTATTATTCATAAACAAAAAAAGTACTTTTTAATATTATAAATATTATAATGGAACTGGTATTTTATATGCATATTCATAGATTACCAAATAGTTCTATTTTACGTTTATTTTTAATAAAACTAGATCAACTTCACCGTCACTTGTTTTTGTAACAAGTTATTTTGATAATTGCTTTGATTAAATAAGCCGACGAAAATTATTTTTCTGAGAACGTTTGTTCGGTCGATATAAAAACACAATACGATGATCCTCCAGTTTCGGAAAGTTGAGATTAGTATTTTTTTTGCAATCGTTCTGTTAACTCCGAGCAACAATTACAATGCAAACGAAGCCTCGGGCTCGGATCTAGTCTGAATTGATTTACGACGGGGGTGAATGACCAGTGACCAAAATGGCCGACACGTGAAACACTAACCATGCCAAGAAAAACGCCAAATTGATTGGCGATACACGTTGTTCCATTGAAGACGTTACGCAATCGTTTGCTTTAAATCTGACCTGATAGAATTAACTAATGTTTAATTTATCTCTATAACAAGTTTGAAGCTATCGTACGAAAGCTTAATGATAGTTAGGTTGCCAAAACGTTATATTGAATTGTGACTCATACATACATCGAATGTAACCGATCAGCCCATAGTATTCGAAAGTCAAATTAGTTATCACAATAATCGGTTTTACGATATTTTACACCGACAATTTAAAACTTAATTTAATAATAGTAAAATCACAATAATCAGAATAGTTTGATAATTAATAATCATTATTATCATGAAAATCTATAAAATATTTGAATTATTGTACAAATATTTATTAGCTCATTTAAGACACCAAAGGATTATCTATAAACTTGCTGTAATGGCCCGCGCTCTTATCACATCTGCGTTAGACATGTCTGTTTCAAACAAATGACGAATACATAACCAAGTACATTTAATTACATATATAAATGCTAAAGCAGTTTGTCAGATTAGTAGACGCTTATACTTGTAGCGTGATGTACCTACGTATGAAACTATTCAGTACAAATTAAAGGTATCTTTATTATTTAAGAAACACTTTAATAAGGATGCTTTTGAATTAATTATTTATTTATTCTTTATTGCACACACTACGAAAACATAACAAATACAAAGAACAAGTTTAACATAATATAGTATGCAAAGGCGGCCTTATCACTTACAGTGATCTCTACCAGGCAACCTCTATAGTAAAAACATATATTGTTGTTAGCCAGGAGAATTGATCGGGCATAGTGTGCGAACAATTTATACATAAAATTCATTAAATATTTATAAACTTAATAAAATATATAACATAATGACACAAATACTCTTATATATAATCATATATATATACACTTATATATATATGTATGTATGTATACATATACTTTTATAGTAAATACATACTTATATTGATAAATAATTATCTTAGACAATTCTAACACACGTTACCAGAATGAATTGTTTATTTCAATATATCGTTATAAGTTATAAAACACACAATAACACCAATATATATAATGTATTTAAAAAATAAATAGGTTATTAATGTTACAATTGATTATAACATAAAAAAATTCGGAATTTTTAATCAAACTAAACAGCGTAATCCTATCGAATGTTATTGAGACGAGAGACAGCGGAACCAATTGTATCACCTTGGTTTTCAAATTAGTGCCAGCTTTGCTCACAAATAAACACTAAAGGTTACTTTCAAACATTATTAAATATAAATAGCCTTTAAATTTCACGGTTGTTAGACAATTCAGACATATATATTTGAAATGTATAAATTAATTACCTAAATGTAATAATAAAATCGTCGTATATTCTAACCGTTGGACCGTATCTTAAACGTATTTTGACTTGAACAATAACTTTATTACATATATTTTTTTCATATTTATTATTTCTGATAAAATATATTTCGAAGGAAACAAACGCGTTGCGTGACTTTTGGTCATTCATAAGAATTGGTAATTTATGCGTGGTCGCTTTCTATCAAACGACGACACATTTCAGTATTTATATTATTGCTGAATTGTACAAAGAAATCCACTCTAATTATTAAAAATTGTTTTGGGATTGACGTAAAAACCCAGTGTTTTTACGTGAGTTGTCTAAATAAAATAATATATTTACCTATCTATAATATGACTGTGAATAATAATTTAACAAAAACTGGACGAATGCTACAAAACATATTAGAATACTTAAATTAATTTGATATTACTGTCAGTTCTTATATCGACAGGCAAGTTGTCGCTTTAGTAACTTCGTTGGAAAATTCTCGTATGTGTTATCATTTCCGTAACAAAGTTGCCATCCAAGTCATTTGTTATTTAAAAACTGCTATATTCGCTTAATTTTTTTTTATTGATAGTAAGAAAGCGAGGTACGAGTTATACATTGATCCGGGGCCTTATAGGCCTACTAAGTTACGCCCGCGGCTACAATGTTTTGTAGCCTATGTGTTAAGTCATCCCAATCCGTTTACTAGTATTTGCGTACATGTTAACAAACATTCATCCATCCTCATAATTTCACGTATTTATATTTTATTGGTATGATGATCGGGGAGACATTCTGCTAGCTAGCTATATTAGGGGGTAGCTGCCATCGAAACTCTACTGCCTTCACCGGAACTCTACTTTTTATACCGGACCATACTCACTATTCTCCCTGCCAGAAGTCGACTGTTAGTCACCAGTAAAATATGAATGAATAAATACGCATTTAACAGATGATAAGGATGGAACTTGCAATAGTGACGCAATTATTATTATTTATAGGCACAGATAGGAATATCCTACGCAGACTGTCCTTATTAAAAATATATATAAAAGGGAAATCCATCATTAAGTGGATGTTTCCTCAACATCAAAGGTTTATTTCGGAAATGAAAGAAGTTACAAAATGTGAATATTTAATGATCATTTAAGATTAAATATCAAACGAAATTATGGAAATTTGAAAGTTGATACTATTTAAGAACAATAACGAAAATAAAAATGAAAAAGCTATGAATTTTGACGTGATTACAATAAATACTCATTATTTGCACATATACTCATATGTACCGTTCGTCAATGTTTGCATTGCTCGACGTCATCGCTGTCTACAAAGTCGTCTGAGTTTATCGTGGTATAGTATTTTGAAAACAACTTTATGAGATAATTCCAAATTTAAAATTGTTAATTTATCTGACAAACTATAAATCTTAATATTATAAGTCACGTTCATAAACAAATCAATTTAATCACGAGCCGCTCCAGAATAAAGTCCGTTCCGTATTTAGTCTACAAGTTAATGAGCAAAGGGAAGGGGACGCTGGGAATCGAACACGTGTCCCGCCCGCTTCCGCCGCCTTCTGTTTACAGATGCCGTTTCAGTTGTTTGGGTTACTTTGTTTCTAGGGCTATGTGGTCTCTCCTTTATGCGTTACGAGTTAAATTTTATGTTAATGCTGGTAATAAAATGTACATTCGGTTTAGGAAGACAGAGATGTGTGAAAATGGAAATTGAGCATTATCACACGCAAGAATATAATAATAAATCGTACGAATATAAACTTGAAGAATATAATATGTATATAAAAGTAAGATAGTGTTTAATTTTTAATTTCACTTAAAAAATATCGAGTTTCTGCTGGTTCTTCTCGGTAGAAATCAACATTCCAACCGGCGGTATCATAACATTTCATTTAATCCTATAACATGAAATTATTCAAAAGTGCTTATAAAAGATTGAGGGCCAATTCTACTAATCTATAACGATTACGATATGTTCCCGATTCAATTCCAATCCAACTTTGACTGTTCTATATACCATCGGATCGGAACCGAAGCTATACGATGTTAATATATACCGATATGTTAAAACTTAACTGTTAACTTTTATGCCAATAATCGATAGTTAAGTCAAAGAATACAAAAAAGGATAAACGGCAACGATTACGCTTCGATTCGATTGCGATTAAGTGACAATTTGTTAGTAGAATTGGCTTCCTATTTTGATTTAACAATTTATTTATTTAATTTAATGGAAACAAACAGCACATAATAAATTTTATAAATATCAAATAGTGACAAATCATTACCACAACAGTTTCCAATGATTAATGTCTAACACATAACAGGCATAGATGCATCGGATAACGGATAAAATTATCTATCGATAATTAGAGATTAGGTGCAAAAGAGAGAGAGTGAGAGAAAAATTACAAATTAATTCAATGACAATTAATTGAATCAGTACTACTACTACCATTAGTTAAAATATTTTTGATGTAACGATTAAAGTAAGCAAAAAATAAAATATATAAAAAAAGAACTATAATTTTATATGAGTCAGTATAATAATGTCATAGTTGAAAAAAAGGTTATCCATATAATCTGAATACCGGCATCAAGTAAACAATGCTGCGGCTGCGGGCTATCTCGTTACCGACTTCTCATCATTCTCACGCCTCCGTGAGACATGAGGCACAGAAACGGAGATGTATCGAGGAGAAAAAACAAACAAACAGATCTAAAAGGTAAACGAATGAGTTATTTTTATATTGTAACATATTTTTATTTTTTCAGTTAATAAAACAAGTATGAAAAAAAAATATATAAAAAAGAAATAAATAAAACGCCGAGTGTAAATAACGAAGAAAGTATGAATTGCATACATGTCACAAGACACGCAAATGTTATCGAAAACGAACATACGTATACCTACTCAATCTTGATTAGCGACTTTTATCATCTGTGCGATAAAAATATTAAGTTTGATAAACAAAACAGTTGAATGACATCATACATTGCAACTTTTAAATTTTTTACTTTTTATTAGCGACGTCAACTAATCTATCTTAAGGTATACAAGTTCACCATACTATAAAATATATGAGAATCATTATTGTTGATGACCTATGATAAGGTATTTTATATTAAAGACATTAAAGGATAATAAAATAAGGAAATAATTTAAAAGTTCAGAAAATCAACATGAAATTTTACATCAACGATACAGAAAAGGACAACAGGTACCTACTACATTTCCCTCGCACACGGGCGAAACCACAGGCTGAAACCAGTATTAAAATAACTGTTATCTATCTTACAATCAAGTACCTCGGATAATATAATCGAATTAAATTTACAATAGAAACACTTAAAGCGCGTCAAGTTCTTTTATTATAGAAGCCTTACTGCTCTACAGTTCTGTAGTCACTACGCATCTCAATTGTAAAATGATACAAACCAACTTACGGTGATCTTCTATATTGATTATTGTATTCTTTAAATTTTATAATTATTATCGTCAAAGTCGCCTGACCCTTTCTGCCATATAACCGTAATCTGCGGTAAGATTCGAGTTTGTTCTTGAAGAATAGCTCCGCAAATGTAAGTATAATTACATAACTGTATTCAAACATCAGATGAAACTTTATATTTAAGGTCGATGCAACTGGAGCTCATTATAAAGATAAACAAGTCCTTTATTAGTTAAGAATTAGAAAATATTCATTAGATAACAGGGCGTCATGAGATCTGATTACTAAATATCGCTTTTTCTCGTGACTGAATAGAAGGCGTCATTCGGTGGTCAGCGTCTTTCGTCTTCTCTTGATTCATATCAACTAACTATGTTTTGTTTGACTTGACTATTGTGAAACTAAATTATTAATATACCCACATGTCAGCTTGACCTTAATAACTTCCATTCATAGACATAAGGCAAAGTAATTTTAAATGTTTACGAAATTATAATTTTAGTTTATATTATTCTCGCCTTGTCTGTACAGAAGTTAATTAGGTAAAAACCGCATTCCTCTAAACAAGAGCAAGCTTAATTAACGTTTCAAAATTATAAATAATACTATTGACTATATCTTAATTTTAAATTCTACTTATAATCAAACTATTTGAGAACTATTCCATTCTATGACAAATAAATCATGGTTGCTACAGATATAATCAGTTATTGGCTTTTGAAAATGAAATAATTTAATACAGTCTATGACTACAACTTCTATCATTAAATACTGACTTGCATCGACTGTTACACGAGACAATCGGATTAACGGTATTTATTATAACTCAAATACAACCTACACAAGTCAGACCGCACAATAACGATGCATTGAGAATGAAGAACACTAAGTGTCTAATTACATGCGGTTGAATGGATTGCTCTGAGAGACTTACCCATTGAAATGATATCGGATAAAAGCTAATTAGATGTGAGGCTTAAATTAAATAAAGGTCATCGAAAAACAAAGGAATAATTACGTTCAACAGTATTTCATATGTTCAAGTTGAACATCTAAAGTTCTAACATTTACGGTTCAGAGGGCTTTATTGATATGCCAAGTTGATTACTGTAAATGATTAGGTATATATTATACATTAACATAAGATGATTATATATGTAGGTTTCATTTTTGCATTTACCTCGCAAAGTTTCTATAAATATATAATAAAATTTTAAATTAGTAGTTGCATTGCTATGTGCTTCTATTTAAATAAGACGTTCATATATTCAGCTAGCTATAGAAACCCGATTAGCTTTATCACTTTTCATGTGTTAAAAATCTTCTAGTTTTAATTTAATCTTTAAAAATAAATTATTAAGAAAGAGTAATCAATTTATTAATTATCTAAAACAATTAAACGATAAATAAATTAAATAAGTACTTTTAAATTATTTAAATCAAATTTCCGTTATTCCTCATATCCCGTCTAGAAAATTACTATAAATACATACATGGCAACACCATATAGTGATATATAAAATGATACCCGTAATAATAGTACATAAAAAATCGAATGAACGAAATACGTACTTATGTAATACTACGTAATATAGAAAATAACCAACCAAAATCATAGATAAGAGAGTCAACAAAGCAAGTAAATCTAAGGATTAAACGATAAAGTCACGATAGTAACAATTTATAAAACGAAAATACTACTGTCGACGTTATGAGTTTAAGAATTACACGGTTATTTTAATGGTCTACGGAGACTTACGTTTAACAAGGACTCTGATTTATTTATGGTTTCCATTGATTTATAGATAGCTGTAATTCACGCTAGTTCCTTCGTATAATTACTCTCACTTGCGCCACAATGATGATCGTTAAGCCTACATCTCACTTTCAAATCTTAACGCAATAAGTGCATTGCGTTATGATTTTAAGCGACGCAAATGTTTTTAGATATGTTATTCGTTTTTTAAATCCAACATATTGTTAAGTATTACACAAAATTAATCAAACATACTTAAAGGTAACGCAACGCGATTTGCGTGGATCGAGGGATTGAAACTAAGAGTAGTGTTTTACCCACAACAGGACATATTAAATTAAGATTATTTTTTGCATATGATTCGACAGAAGACAACAAAGTTAATGATACACCATTAACTTTTATTCCTACGAAATTTCTTTATGTTATAGATTTAATATAATAAATAAACTTATCATTATATCATGGCTATCTAACGTAACCGACCACCATGTATTTCAATATTTCAAAAAGACCGTTGTTAGTCACGCAAATAGCTGCAGGCTTGCGCAGGTACACATTATGTTTCGCAAATCTTCTGGAGTTATCGAGAGAAATTGCGTGTGTTGTCAGAGCAATGAAGGATACCATCAATATAATATATAGGCTTTGCGCTGCTAAAGTGCGGCGGTATTTATTTATAATTAAATATATCCAACTGTTTCACTAATTGTTTGAAAAACTCTTAAGGAACACTGCACTATATAATTATGTCCTTCTTGTTTGGAACGACCAAGAAGGACACCGGCAGCCATTTTCGAGGGACACTATCGACCCGATAACTAATATATGTATATAAAGCACCAGTGGGAAGTGTGTGCGCAATAGCAAGAGTACTCAAAATTCTTTCAAATTCTTAATCGGCAAACTGACACGAAGACAAATTGGTCCAATCTGGAAAATTAAACCTGTTCTGGATCGTGATCTGCAGGTACCGACCCGTTGGGGCTCGAGATATATGGGATTCAAAAAATATAATAGAGCAACGAGGCAGTCAAAGTGATGTCATGAGCTTGGTCTAAAGTTAACAAACATCAATCAATAAAGTTAACAAATTAATCTTGTGACGCATAATTACGTCCTACGGTGAAGAGACACCTATAGTTTTGATATCAATAGGATACAACAAAATAATATGTTCTAAAATGGACACTATATTGTATTTTGCAGTCCGAACACCGTACTCAGCCGTCTCTAATTGTGTATATTGTTGAAAAGTAATTGACATCGAAGCATGAAGTGGAAGTGTCACGTGTGTGTCACAGCAGAACTAGCAAGTACTCAATTTGTCAATATTGTTGAATTACATTACTTCTTTTCTTCTAATAAGTTTACTTCTATTCTTCTAATAAGTTAATAATAAAAATATAACAAATATAAATATCATAAAAAAATATTCAGTAGTAAAATACATTACAAATCTACTGCATATTATTTATATTATTTTTAAGACGTTTCTAAAAACTTTGCACCTACTATTGAAAACAATCTTATTAATCTGTACCATCTTTCTCATAAATCGTAATAGCTTCAAAGTTACAAGAACATATTTTTCAAAAAAAAAAAAAAAAAAAAAAACAATACTGCAAGTTACATTCTTTTCCCACACACACAGTGTTGTATTACGGTCGGTTACGAGACCATACCATGAATCCATAACCGGTAATTTTATTGAAATTTCCAAGTTTCACTCAAATCGTTAACAAAATAATGACTGAGTAGCGTTGCCCCCTAACACTTTACCGCGGTTTCTCCAGCATATAGCTTTATTAAATCAAGAGGCATACCATTGTATATCGCTCTCAGCGACAGATTATATACAATCATCTAACTAGATAAGCAAATATGATAACTTTGATGATACATGATGGCGAACTGATTAGTCAACCGGACGAAGATGTTTAGATACCGAGATCAACTTTTCTATTACGATTGCTTATTCGATAGAGATAAAAGTAATATATAGTATTATTAGAATAGGACAAAACAAATGAGTGACAATTGTAAATGTATATTCTAAATTCAAATTAGAAAATCAATTTGTTCTAACAGGAAACATGGAGGGAGTAGTTCAGTAAAAAGAGGAAACTATTAAGTTGTCACTGGTCTTATATTAACCGTGGTGGTATCGATAGGATACATTTATGTAACTACGAGACGGACGAGATAAAAATAGTTGACAAGTCTGATCGACTTCGGAGAAGAGTTTGAGTACTCACGTTTCTACACTACGGGCCTGTAATATAATTGTAAAACCTACTCGACTAAGATATTTGTTAAAAGCGATAATCTGGCAGATTATGACAACATAAAAAATTAAAAAATAACGCACTAAGAAAGGATTGTTAATCTGGTGATAATAATAAGTATGAAAAAAGTTACACACCAAAAAGACAAAAATGCAAATATAATGTTCGTCTAAACAACGTCATAACATTTTGGAATTCAAAAGTCGATAAACAAGATGAATCCACGAATTGGCCAATCAATTTTATAATCTCAATTCAAAAATGGAACGAGTTACGTCATAATTTTAAGCGATGTAATTAAACATCTTTATAATTTTCGGATAACAATATAGTAATGACTCCGATGACCATTATATCAGATAAATAATTTGCTGAATGTATAAAGAAATTCAAAATGATCCGAGGCGAATACATTTACAACAAAAAATGACCTAGTCCGGATATCAAGCGACTGCAACGTTAACGGTAATCTTAGATTACATTTCGCCTGATTCTACTTTCGGGGGCCATTGTTATACGCTTTTTAGTTTGCAAACCGACAAATCGAATTTTATTGAAAAATTTTCTTTATAAATAGAAAAAAATACGATACGACCTTTTGCATGGTTGGCTAGTTAGAACGTGACTAGTGAGCAAAGGGACAAAATACCTTCAATTCACTTATAATAGAATGGTAGATGGATGGAAAGTTTGACAAAATGTTGTTGTCTATCGACGTCAAATTTCACTTGGATTTCTGGATTGTTCTTAATACACTTAATATAGATTATACATAGCTTTAGATTTACTGAATATTTACTAATAATTATTCGAACTAATAAAATTATAAATGTTTAATTAAATGAAATGCTTTTATTAGTGAAAAAACAATGTCGAAATATTTGGTACGACTTAAATAAAATTAAAGGTATTTTCAGCACTAGTAAATGTGAAGTGAGCGTCATAATTAGAGCGTATAGAGATCGTAACTACATCCGGACTCGCTGAAACCTGCGCATGCGCATCTAAATATGCGTCTGTATGCTATTTTGCACTATCGCTATCACAAATTATGTATGCTTTCACAGAAAATTATATAAATATATATTAAGTCCTTTTATAACATTTTTATTATATAATAATACACATTTTTTAGATAATTTACAGTAAGTCTCAATAAAACCCGTTTAAATAATTTAACTCAATAATAATCTCAAACATTTTTTTAACAAACATCGAACATGTTCTCGTTAATCGTAATAGGTTAGTTAACCTAAATAATCGACTAGAAAATTAATTGGTCAATAATAAAAAAAAATTTTTATGATGTAGGCATTTGAAGGGTAAAAATCTCAGTTGTAGGTCACGTGTTACTTTTATTCAAAACGTTTTATATAGCATATATCTATACTAGTATATAAAGCTGAAGAGTTTGTTTGTTTGATCCGACTAATCACAGAAACTACTGGTTCGAATTTAAAAAATGTTTTTGTGTTGTATAGTCCTTTTATCGAGGAGGGTTCTATTCGTTTTTATTCATTATATTTTAATTAATTATACGCGGGTGAAACCGCTGGCACAGCTAGTCTGTAATAAAATAGCTGTTGTGATCTTTTTTTTTAATAACAGCTTTTAACTGTGCCGCTGATTCATCTCGTTAATTTGTAATGGTCAATTATCGTCAGTGAAGTAAGTGGCAGTTGGTAAAGTAATATTGTTTTGAATTTTGACATAGTTACCGAGCAACTACTTGTGTGAGAACATCGTAAAATACGTTTTAACGATATAAACTATAACTAGACTATCCGTGTAAAATTAAAACTTAACGGAACAAAACGTTCAATATATAATTATAAAAATAATATAAGGAACTATTACTTTTGTTTATTGAATAATAATAATGCTCACTAATATTATATACGAGAAAGTGGATTTGTTTATTTGTTTGCTTGTTTGTATAATATTTATTTACATTAACAAAATCTTAAATAAATACAATTAAAAATTAAAAAAAGATACTGTACAAATTGTGACCGCGTGGAATGGTGGAAAGAATGCTAGCAGCATTTCCCCTTTGAATCGCAATTTCGATTCTCTGAACGAAAAATTAACCAGCCCTCCTGGCGCCAGTAGAGGCAATAGGACGGGGTGTAATATTTTTGATGAAAGTTTTGGCACTATTACTCCAAGGTCCAAGCGTTCCGACTGCAAACGGAACAAAAATACGCTACGTATTGTTTGTTTACGCTTTTACGTCATTACAACTCAACTGATGATACTAAAATTTTGTATCCATAGTTGTTAGGGATACAGAAAAGACATAGGGTATGTAACACCTGCACCACCTGGGGAGTAGCCCCGGACGGAATTTAGTAACACATAAAACATGTAATGAAGTTAAGGAAATAAATATATATTAACATTTTATTACTTACCTAGTTATTTGTATCATCTCATATAACGTAGAAATATGTTGATAATTCCGTAACGTAAGAACTTGTGGCTTGTTTCAATTCCTACGACTATTGGTATATTTATACACAAATCAATATGCAAGTTATAAAAATATATATCGTTGTTTGTTTTGTACTTTTTTTTATTTTAACGTTTAAGAGCACTTCGATATCACTAAATTATCTTCGATCGTTGACCTTTTAAATATTAACATTCATTTGTGTCCTTTTAGTATATTATTTCGAGTTAAACATGCACAGAAATTATAGAAAAAAAACTTGTTAGAATTCAATTTTACTGAGACGCTTTGAAGCATAGGACATTCCCTTCTTATATTTTTATTGGTCCGGTTTTAAAAAAGGAACAGATATGCGGTTGGAATTTATATTATTTAGAATATAACATTATGTGTTATCGGTTTAAATAAATATGAGAAATAAAAAATTAAATTATGACAAAAAGTGTAGTGTATATGGATTTAAGAAACCTAAAGTTTTTGCTATTCGCTTAGTTTAGTTGTTAAATGATTTGCTGCAATGACTGGTTTAGGAAATATTATTTTTAAGCCAAGTTCAAGGAAAAAGGTCCTTGTATTACATGAAAACACCCAGTGTTAAATGTTTCATATTAAATAGTTTATTATAATGCGTCTGTGAATGGTATAGTATTATACATGTAACATATGTATATAGTCGTTTTTATTTCATAATAAAATAAAACATAAAGAAATATTCCAATCGCCATATTAGAATTGGGCAATTCAAAACACAATTGCAGGTTTATGTTAGATAAGAGAATTCGTGCTAATATCAAGTATAAAAAGTGAGCAATGAAGTCACGTTTATAAAATGAAACCAAGCGTGCAACAAGTGGCGAGAAAACCTGAGCGAATTCTCGTCGAAACGTTTTCAAAGTGATCAGCGAAGAGGAATGGACGACTATCGCGTTTTATGTAACTCTATGTATGGCGTTCAAGTACAAATAAAACGGTTCTAAGTCAATTAAAAGAAGTGGCATTGTCACTTATGTGGCGCCAAGTTACGCTCTTAATACAGAAGCGAACATATAAATGCTGCTGATATAAAAAGTAGAATATATCGATGTAAGACTGCATTAAATACATCAGACGTTTTTTTTGTTATTGTAGCAGCATATAAAATGGTAATCATTAGTAATAAAGCTATATATAACTGTAATTAAATTACAATAATTGTGTTTTAACAACTCGAGGTTTAAAAAGGATTCGATTAACCTCGCAACTGAAAGTTGCTGACTGCATTAATAGCAGAAACGGTCAAGGTGAATCAGTCAAGCTACAAGTGAGATTGACAGATTTAAAATTAAAAAAATATATATAAAAAGAAATGACGACCAAAGTCAAATATGACGATAAACAAAGATTGTCATACACTTGCAAAGATTAACATGATAACAAAGAAACTTATTAAATTTATAAATAAAATGAATCATATAAAAAAATGGAAATTGTATTTGAAGTTTATACAGATTCTTTTGATTTAATTTATAAGAAAGCCGCCCGCATATATTCTCAGGATAACCACAAACGAATGACCGCACTCGCAAACTGGTTTTGTGCACTATTATTATTAAGGGCTCGTGCCAATATACGGTGCAAAGCTTACACCAACATAATACACTTAACATAGCATAAGAATAAGTAAGAAAACTTGCAGTTAATTGCAACAATATATACCCAAAAGGACACAATGAAAGATGCTACGAAAATCACACACTTGTATCTTCATTAACATTTAGTTCTTAAAGTTAATTACTCCATGCACATAAAACACATCCATTAATAAGGCACTGTTCGATTAGGATTTGATATTAAAATAATATAAAAGGTTAAAATAAATTCAAAAATTGAGCGCAACAGACTGTCTGCGTGAGTCGGCCATGCATGGAGCCGGCGACTTGCAAACTGTTCCGTTTCGTTTCGAACCGAACATCAACGGCCACGCGGACGCCCTACCTTTCCATCTCCCTCACCAGACGAAAATACACAACGTCTGAAAGAGACGGCAACTATTCACACATTGTGGTCGTCTTATCGCAGGATAAAATTTACAGCGACGTGAATAGTTTTCGAGCATTAGTCAGAGTGAAACGGAACGTTAATATTTTTTTGTGTATTTAGCAGGACTTTTTCTGTTCAAGTTGAATGTTTGAATCACTTATTTAGACTTATATTCTTGTTACTTGATATTGCTATTAATTGAAGGTCACACTACACACTAAAAACACAACTATGTCTTGGCTATGGCTATGCACATTATTGACATTCGATTTCAAATTTATGTAATATTTTTTTGTGAATAGTAGTAGAGAATAGTAGCCAGGCGAGTAGATGGGGCACTTGATGGGTAGTGGTGAACTCTGGCCTTACACTTTAGCACTATAAGCTGTCATTCATTACATTATCGTTATGCTTCCAAGCTTGTTACGATGTAATTACAATGGCTCACTTACCGTTACATCGGAACATAAAGTTAATTTGGAAAATAGTGACTAATGAATGTGTCTAAGCAGAAAGTTCCACGCCGTTTTATCAGTAATAGTTATAATATTATTACGAAGGCAGACGATGAAATAAGTCACAGTAGTATCGGTTTTTAGTGATAATATAACCGGTGAATGGGCAGTAAAAGTAAATATATGTATAAATATGTGTACAAAATCACGGTGTTTATCAATCTAAACTGTATTTGTCAATCAACATCAATCTACGTTAAACATTTCGCACTTCAAAATAATGTTGTTATACGTAATATACAGTAATCAGAATAATTTTATCGTGACTTAATACAACATCAAAAGGTTTACAATTAAACGAACGGTTGCTAAGTGGCCCACCGTACTTCAAACCGACCTCATTTCAGGTACTATCTTAAAAGATCTGAGATCGATCAAATCGCGTATCAAATATGACGTACCGGAACCTACTTTTCGACTTCATCATATTGTTAATATTTTTTTAATGTAGGTCAGTTTGCATAATAAATTTATATAAAATTGAATTCATTAAATAATTTTAACAATAAGCGATAATTATATTAACGCTATATATTATACTATTCGTTTGTAAATACATAATTATACTATCGCTCAAATAAAATTAGTCTATATAATGATTGTGATTATGATATTGTAAGCTACCCCCATTTCTGTAACTAGTTAAGATGTTTTTTGGTGTTTTATAGGTATATATTATTACAATCACTGCTTCATATACTATAATCGTTATAATCAAACAAAGTTTAATTCACAACTATTATAAGACACTGACAATTTCCGTATTAACCGTATAAAATAATGAGTAAGTATATATTAATTTCATCAATTATTATTTATAAACTCTTTTTTAATATTTTTAAAGCTTAATCTTGCCCGTATTATAAAAAAATAATTAAAAAGATTGAAGAGAATAAATCAAAGTTACATATCAATTTGCAAGTTACAAAATAAAATCGTGTCGTAAGATATAATAACGCTGTCTCTTCCGAAAAAGGTTTTAGCAATCGAATATAATTCTCATTGACAAAAGATTTCACAATTTAATATGGGCAACACTAAAATTTTGAAATCGTTTTAAGTATAGCTCTATAGGAGTACTATTGGTTATTCTTCACGTACCATCACAGTCAAACTTTTTATGTATAACAATCTACAAAGTCGGAAATCGGAATGATTTAAACAAGGTCGTGTTAAGTAGAAATATTTTAAATATAAGATGAATAAATAATAGTTTTAACGATAGTGAAAACAAAACATTGCGTAAGATTCATGTCGCTCGAGGAAATGACAAAGAAACAAAGAAAAACATACTCGTAATTGGTTCGTGGATGTCAGTCAACTTTCTCTATAACGTGAATATAGGAAGTTACAAAATAATCGAAGACAAAGATTATTTTGCCTTTATGCGTGTTGGTAATACATATTAGAGAATTGCTAAAGATTGTTTAGTATTTTTAATTATAATAAAATAATTTTGAGCGATATAAAAAATAAAGTAAAAGTCATTCGTCTTATAGTTGAAGAAATTTCAGCAGAATCTAAATTGAAAGTCAATGCGAAGGTCTCTTTTATTATGAAACTTAATCCATATTAACAGTTGATTGGATAAATACAACTTAAAATGTTTTCATCCATACAGAATTCCGTGTAATACTATTATACATATTTCCTTGAAGATAATATGTATTATGTTGTGTGTTTTCTTATTATCACTTAAACTTCTAACACAATTTTATAATTATATTAACATGACATTGATTATCCAGTATAAGGACCGTGTAATATGGACTATAGAATATATAAAAGAGAAAAATTGGTAAAAACTCATTAGTTAGTTACACAAAAATAAACACATACTCATTCAAGGCGTTTTTATCTACACTTACATAGTAATTATGTGCTGTCTATAAAAACGAAGCGCGAAAGTGAATGTCCTTGGGCGAAGCCTTCATCCTGCAGTGGACGTCTGATTGAAATCACCTATAGTTTAGTCTTCGGTACATTGTTTTTCGTCATTTAATATAACAGCATCTCTCGGTTTAAAAATGAAAATCTGATAATCTTTGTTTTACTATTCATATTTAATGAGCATTACAAAACAATATGAAATTATATGCCTTCATTGAAACAAAGGTCAGATATATCTCTCCGTAACATCTCGAAACAATAGTCGAATGGTACACAAGACGCATTGTAGTTCCGCGTTAAGAAAATAACCCAACATAATACTTACATTCAAAGTCATGTACTTTCCAACAATGAGAGCAAAACACTTCGTTGAAAAGATTGATGCTTGAGACGTATCTGGATCGAGAGTCACAAAGCGTTGAACTTATTTAGGAAAGATGGACGAACTTTCACTTGTACCTTCGTACAACGAGTTGAACTTACATTACTATTCCTTTAAAGATTTGACGACGATTGTGGAAAAGCATGTAATATATTTAACAATTAGTAAGCAAACGGCAGCTCATGATGATCATTGTTAGTCCTATTCTCCCGTTTAATAGGAATCCGATCCCAATAAACCATGATGTTTCACGTCATAAAATTTAATCTGAAAAATAGCGAGCACGCGATATTTTCTTTAAGCTCAACTCAACAAGCGAAAATCTAAAAGCTAAGCCGACTAACGCTAGACGTGAACTCGTATTCTATCCAACAAGCCATTTCAATTAACCTTGGTAATTATTAAATTAATTAAGTTCGTTAATTAGTGAGATACTAGTTTGTATTTACCGTTTATAATATGAATATATTTTAGGATTTACAATTATAATTTACTTGATACATACGAGTATAAAGAAAACTGCAAAATACTGCATAATTAAAATACATACGCATATACTATCCGCCTTATTCATAAACTTTATTTAACTGGTGATTAGTTAAATAATATTTTGTCTTCTTCTTTCGTATGTCAAATCAATAATGACAGAAAGAGACAAATCAGTGTTTAGCTAACCAGTAACTAAGCAACGTTTATAAATAAGGCCGTAAATGTATAAACATAATCTCGTTAAAAAATTATGAAAACGTTTAATATTATACTACAAATAACAGTTTTATTTATTCGGGAGGAGTTTTCAAATAATCATACAATACCTAAATGTCATAATGTTTTATGGCTTAGTGATAGTTATAGCCTCTCTTAATAATACGTACGTCTAAATCTCTAGTCTAAATTTATACCAATGTAGATTTAATTAGAATGAAAGTGTTGAGTGGTGATTAACACACAGGTATCAGGTTGTATCACATTTTCACGCTGATAGTTTTTGAGTTCGGGCAGTGGGAAGCATCGAGAGGGTTAACAAACCACGATGGGCTTTGTTGCATTAAAATAAATGACAAACGACAAAAAAAAGTGTATTGGATGTGACAGGCTCAAGACAATGCAGAAACTTCCGAGCGGCCCGTCGATCACACTTCGATTATTTGTATCATGCCCATTATAGTAACGCAAAATAACTATCCTTCCTTAAACAGTGCAATCGGTTTTATCTCTTCATTTATATCGAGTTACAATTACTCTTCGCTTCCCGGTTTTGATCGCGTTGCGTAGGCGCACTTCCGTCTTGCTTGACGGTTGATGTGCCAACGGTATTGGTGATTGCTTTTACGGAATATTTAGTATCAATTGTTGATCCCAATGGAGGAATATATAAGTGATAAACCGAAAAACCGTAGAAGATTCCAGGCGTATTTGCACTTGGCGTTAAAGCTTTATCATTAGCAGACTGGATTGTACGGTTATAACCGCTGCTGTAAAGTTTCGGCGCCGCAGTATCCTGTCGGAAGTTAAACCATTTGTAATTATGTGTACTTCTCTCTATATTTTTTATCATTCTAATAATGATTTTCATTCATTCTTTACGACTATTTTAACCCATCTTACCTAATTCACAAGTATTTTCTGGATATTTGCCAATACGTAAAAAAGAATTTATTTAAAATAAAAATTACATCAACGCCGAAACCAATGACACCTAGTGCCAGCTGCCAATGAAATCGTATATTTATCAACGTGAGACGCTAAATACATTTAACGTTTGAATACAAACCTAACATTTTAACGAATCCTATCATAGATAAACGAATACGCCGAAACCGCGGGGTTTATTTACATGAGACGCATCAGCAGCACCGCCTTCATGTTCACCCACGTGCTATAATGACGGTGCACTATTACTTAAGATAGAAGAATATTAATCATACAAAATATTTTCGTGTTCGGCAACTCATTACTTGGGAAACAACATCCTGTCGACGATTTTAGAAGGGGGCGACGAACGCAATTATCTTACTTTACTACGAGATTAGTTCGCTTTGCATAATTATACGTAACAGTAAGGAGTATTTTAATAATATCATAATATATCATAAATAAAATATTGAGACGACACAAAGGTTTAAGAATTATATCTACTGTGTATTAATAGCTTTCCGTCCTAACAATAGCTTTGGTGTTGTTTGGGAAGCTTATCGTAATTTTCTCTTTCTATATACAATTTCCGTTTTAAACTTCAATAGATTTACTTAAGGTCGATCACAATGCAAGACACCATAGGAAATCCATTCTCCTCGAGGCGGTGTCGCGTAATTCCTCGTGGATTCAACGAACCGTGCATATCGTGGGTGTTCTGATGCAAGAACACGGTATAGAAAAGCTTATCTTACCATATTAGTAGATAACTTAATTAAAACTGCATTTCGTGGATAAACATCAATAATCTTTACTTCAGAGGTTTCGAAATAGTTATTAAAATTATTATTACTTACTTGATATATAGACTTATATTGATTTATAGACTACAAAACTAATTATATTATATAGATATATGTAAAAAAGGTATGCTTTTACAAAGGTGACCACATTCACAAATATTTTGTCTGCTAGTGACCTTTTATTCAGCGAGGAATACGAGCGTTATGTAAATGAAAATGACACTCACATTTGACTTGAACATTCAAAGCAGATAAGAAGACACTTGCACATAATGTAACGGTTCCTGGATGTTGTCGGAAGACAAAACGTGTGCATTTGGACGGATCGGATCAATGCGGTGTCACGGGGCGTCACGGAACGACGCGTCGTCGATCACTCGTGACGTTCGAGTATGGTGGTGCATGCGATAGGGCTCTAGCGATTACAAAGAATGCCCTAAATAGAACAACATTTTGAAAAACATTTCACTAGTTAACAAGAATAATGCCAGCAGATTTAAAATTGCATTAAGATATATAATAACGTATATGATGTGTACAAATAACTCAATGATTTATTTTATCTTATCAATAATTTAATGAGTTTTAAAATCAAATGTCAAAACTTCCGTATGGAGGCGAAACGTAAAGAGTTCTTGTATTGGAACCCTAATTACATGATACGTCCGGCGATAAACCTCGCGGATAAACACAGGTGCAACCGTTAATGCAGGATTTGTGACTTTGTGTGTGGATCGTTCGAGTTTCCGTTTACATGATGCTTAGTTACCCCGATAGCTTCTGTTCGACGTGCGCGGAGTAATAACAGGATATTTAGCGTTAACTAATCGTACATAGCTAAAATTTACAATGCTACTTTCTCTCTTAAAAGCAAATCCATTCGAAGGTAAAAACTTAAATATACGTTTACAAAACGTTCATCGTTGTTTCTTGATATTTCTAATATTTCAACGTGTTAAGCCTTGCATGCAGAGTGATGGCATATGTTAAATTATCAATGCTTAATGCACAAACATATGCATAAAGTAATCATGCATGTAATATCACCTGGTGCATACTAATCTATGTGCCATATGTATTACTTATCCGTACTAGCAAATTCTATTGACGCATATTAATGTTTAAAAAAAACGTTAAAATATACTTTATGCAAGTAGGCTCTTGCAAACATGTTTGTTTATGATACATGATAAAATTGATGAAATTTATATAAATCGAATATACAAAATTATGAAATATATTCTTTTAATTTTTTTTTGTATTAAGTAATAAGCTTTAGAAAACAATTTTTTAGTGCGCCACTAACCCGGGAACTAATATGTTATGTCGCTTGTGCCTGTAATTACACTGGCTCACTCACCCTTCCAACCGGAACACAACAATACCAAGTACTGCTGTTTCGCGGTAGAATATCTGATGAGTGGGTGGTACCTACCCAGACGACTTTGCACAAAGCTCTACCACCAAGAAGAAATTTATTGAGTGGCTAAAATTATCTTCGCAATTTGATTATAGAAACGAAAACCTTTCCTCGGGAATGATGTAATGACTCTGCGGAGTCGGAAACTCAGCGTTAAAAGTTTATCTTTACGTCTTTTGTATATACAATGATTATCACTGATACTATCGAAATTATCTACACTATTATAAATATACATAACGTTGTAAACAAGTTGTGGCTGTTGATAATTACCTGTTTATTTTATATCATCAAAAACAAGACAATTAATAATAAAAAAAACTACTAAAGATGGACATTTATGTTACAAAAATGCATTATAATAAAGTTATACAAAAGGTACCAATACCAATACAGAACGAATGCCCATTGTACTATTGTTCTAATATAAATTCGATTCATGGAAAATCTCCAACAGTTCTCGGAACATGACAACTAAAGAGATTACAAAAAAAACAGATGAGATTGTGACAAACGATAAAGGTCTTAATCTGAATTATGAAACAAGACAACTTATGTTGCAACAATGACGTTATTACAGTAAAATAGTGTTATCTTATCTCATAAATATCGAGAGGAATAAAGACCACACAACAATAACGACCAGTCACAATATGCTCATTGTTCTTTAATTATAATTTTACCCATAACAACTTTAGTCGAAACGATTGGCTCACGGATTAATATTATATAAAATTTTTAGGTCAAAGATTTAAAATTTAATATTAAAATACTTTATTTAACTCCAGTTAGAAAATAAAAATTGTTATGTATTCTTGTACCAAAACCAAGATACAAAATAAAGTCATTAGACATTTTAAAAGTTAAAGCCGATGGCTTGACTATATAATAAAACTATTTTAGATAATGCATTCTTTAGATTGACGAAACTCGATTGTCAGTGCAATTGACAAGTACTGTTCTGGAGAAATAAAGTCAAAAACATCAAAACTATAATTAAAACTTACCCCAATTTCATAATAGTAGGTCATGTTACGTAACGTACCTGCAACAAAGAATGAAAGTCATTATTTTCTAATTTACGAGATTATATCGCTCAATATTATTTGTTTAAACAGATTACAAGTACGGTACACTAGATGGTCGATAAGATTTTTTTTTGAAGTGATAACTTCTTATGGGAGGGTAAACCGCTTCGTAACGTAACGCGTTACGGTGCCACTATTACCGACGCGGACTGCTTTACCTGAGAGTTACCAACCTAACGCCATCTAACGTATACAGATACTACTTATAATAATTTAGCAACTCTCAAGTACTCATTTAGATTATATTTAATATATTATAATTATTAATAAATATTATCACTTCTGTCGAGCGTCCTGAGACGCACACGTTTTTTTTTTCTTCGCTTAACTTACTTCCGATTATAGCAGTCCAATTCTATAAGAACTCACTTAGTAACTCACTCGTTAAATGTAGAAAACCCATTTACGTTGACACGCATCAATCAATCGGTTTTTATATTATAATAATTACTACCAATTGCGCATATCACTTTCTGACATTTCACGATTTTGTTCTGCTGTGAGTTTTGATTTCATTCCTTGCCCGCGACTTTGACCGTGTGTTAGGAGGAGAAGGGCAAGTATTAGGTAAATAGTAGCTTATGTAGTTTGGATTCAAGTTTGCTTCATACCAAATTTTACCAAAATCGGTTCAGTGGTTCAGCCTTGAAAGCGTAGCCAGGCAAACAGCGGCACTTTCGTATTTATAATATTAGAATAGATTATAGTTGTACTGGCGTTTTGCCCACGGTTTCACCCGTGTAGTTCCCGTTCCCGTGGGAGTACGGGGACAAAAATTTTAAAATCGACTTACTGGTTTTGGCTTTAAAGCGTAACAAACAAACTCACTTTCGAATTTATAATATTAGTTAGGACTAATATCGCCATCAGCATATTGCACAACAACCACATTCACAATGTCTCACTTTGATTATTTCTCAAAGTATATGTATGATACTGCTGTTTAAGTAACTACATTTTAGTTTAAACTTTTTATAAAAGTAATGTAACACAAACGTATGAAACGGTATCCAAGCTAAGGTAAACATTAACAAATATATATACATACATACAATACATCCAAAAAATTACCATGATAAGATTGTTGCCTCGATATTCCTGCCATGTCGAACTCAAAGGCGAGGCGTGGAATAGTCATCCATCACGCAACACCTCAGTCGATATGAATTATTATCTTATATGTTATTTATTGAACCCAGCGACGGGTTTAATTCCGTGTTTAGTTAGTTTCTCCTATTGAAATTCAATTGCAAATCAAACTATAGAATTGTCGCGTTATGCAATATGATGACAATATTAAACACATTACTATAAACTAATTTATAATACAATTAAATACAGCTACCATTAAATTAATAACAATTAAGTACAATTAATGTTTTTGTTTAAAACCGCATTGATTATTTTGTTTGTAGCTAAGAAAATTATCGGAATATAGTTAACAAGTTCATGTATTTGAACGTCACGTCTTCGGTTGGCAAACGCACCGGTTGGCAGTTCCACGGTCGTGAGGTTCACGGAGGTTATATACGAAGCTTTGTGTACTAGCTAGCAAATTGCGTATCTCTTTTACCTTGTAAATTGCTTCTTAGAATCTGCTTAGCTCCATACAAACATTCTATACAAGTACTTCCTAACAATTGACTTGTTAACACTAAACCTATTCTATTCTAAATATGACTAAGTGCTCTTTAAAAAAAAATTACTTGCTCTGCTTTAATCGACTAAACAGTGATTGCATTAATGTTTTAAAACATGAAGTCCACAACAACTTAATCCAAAACACAACTGCATAGATTTCCTAGCAGCGAGCGGTGTTTACTGATTTTGATGCATTTATAATTTAAACGCGGAAAATTAAACAAGTAATTAGTGTAATTTACCTCATCGTCCGTGCCAAAAACCATGTATATATATTTTGTTAAAAGTAATGAACAAGTGTATCGCGCCGATTATAGTCAAAATTTTGCAAAATTTCATTCATACCCCATCTTACTTTCAAATTTCAAATCTTTATGTTTTGTTATTGATAAAATATATTGCAGATTTTATATTAACTTCGCTCGTGTGTAACTAACAAGTGCAGCAAACAAATTTAAAACACAATTTAAGGTTACTGCTTATTGTCATATCGATTTAACACTTTGCAACGTTGTTTGTTTGCAGTATTTTTAAAGGAAAGATGTTGCTCCATAATTTTCTACTTCATCCAGTCAACCCGTTCCATATGTCTTTCTTTTTAGCACAACAGGTCAAATAAATATGATCATAAACGTTTTTGTGATATAAAAACAAAAACACCATTATTTTTTTCATTGGCAAAACCGGCGCGGTTTGTACTTATCTATACTAATATATAAAGCTGAAGAGTTTATTTGTTTGATCCGGCTAACCGCAGGAACTACTGGTTCGAATTTAAAAAATATTTTTGTGTTGGATAGTACTTTTATCGAGGAAGGCTTATTTTTATTAATTATACGCGGGTGAAACTGCGTGGCACAGCTAGTATAACATATAAGGTAAGAATAGATAACGACACTATGAAGGACAATAATAAACGTTAGGATTCATCATTATTGCTTTGTTAACCAAATGCTTTGTTATTCATGTTATTACAATGTACCAGACCGATGAGTATGTCTATGTGCGAATCTTCGCTTACAGCTTGTAAATTCCACATCGAATGTCACAATATTCACAATACACCAATTGCTTATGTAGAAAATAACAGCTTATTTCAATATTTAGAAATATCATATAAATATTTGGAAAATAAAACTAAATAAACATATAAATTAAACCTAAGATTATTAATAGAGACCAAGAGTGAACACCGCATCAGGAACTCAAGGCAGGTGGAAAGCAAAGGCGTGGCAAATCATTAAACTATCACTGAACGCGGAATACTTGCATAAAGCATTACCCATGCGTTTATAACAACCGTGCCGAATTAAGGTATCATTAATAACGAGGAAACAACAATATTGTGTAAGAGAGCCCTACATTTTCCACGCTATCTTATTTAAGCACCAATATGATACAGTTAGTATGCTGTTAAACAAATTGAGTTTAAATACTGGAATTAAAACGTTTCTCCAGTTATCTCATTTTAAAGACTTTAACAATTTTCGACCTTAGTTACTTTAATGTATACATACTACTATATAGACTGCCTCGTTGGTCTAGTGGCTAGATATTAGGCTGCAGACCCGGTGGACCTGGGTTCAATTCCCAGGTCGGGCCAATAAATAGTTATTTGGTTTTTCTGTAAGAAAATTCTCAGTAGCAGCCCGGAGTCTGGAAGGTGGAAGTGTGTACACTCCCGTGCCTCGGAAAGCATGTTAAGCCATTGGTCCTGCGCCTGAACTCTTTCCGGTCGTGTCGGATTGCCGTCCCATCGGATTATGAGAGCTAAGGAAAAGAGAGTGCACCTGTGTTTGCGCACAACCTTGTGCACTATAATATCTCCTGCGCAGTTGGCTAATCTCTCTTGAGATTGGCCGCCGTGGCCGAAATCGGTCTGGAGGACCTTTACTACTATATAGTTTATAGTCCATAGCTATGAGCTAGCTGTAATTGATATCATCGTACTGTTAAAATTAGTTCGAATTGACGTTGACTTGACCAATCATTTCGTTGAACACTACGCTTGTTTGAATAAATCTTGATCTACTTATAAACTCAACAAACGCTTAGTACATATTTGATGTAGAATACATAAATGTAAGTATATATACGTTCAGCTACAATTCAGATATAATATATTTTCCAAATTATAATTATCATAACGATCACATAATACCAACTAGTTCAAGGTACAATAATACATATGTACGTTTGTATTATTACGCCAAGTTATCTATCTTTTTGTTCTACAGCAATTAAAACATGATTAAATCATCTATCTGTTTTATCTTCTATATCAACTGAAACTAACCGCTAACTCATCTACATAATATGTCCAGCAATCATCTCGTGTCTTAAATATTAGCAATTCATTTAATATTAGTCAAATTTTCACATCAAAAACATTTAGATTTCTTGTTTGAAAATAAATCAATTCAACGATTACATATTTAACGTAGACGCGTCACGTTGTTGAGATTCGTGACGATTTTGTAGTATTCCAACTATCAATCGCTATTCTGATTGAGTTACAAGTCTACAACTATTACTTCTTCATGCGATAGTAACTGTCAGTCTGTTTGTGAGGCAACTGAGTGACAGAGTCACGACTTAAACGCACAACCGTTTGTAATGAAATCTTATAAAGAGATAAAACGACGTAATTATAAACGAAAAGGTATAATAATAGTCAATACATACAAAATATATTCAAAATAAAACAATATTTAAACGACTTCTAGACTTAATCATTTCATTTATTTTCATTATAAAATTGCACTCATATAATTCACCTTAATATTTGTTAACCTGTTTGATTTAAGTACAATTATCTAAAAAATGACAAATAATACTAATATGAAAGAAAAAACTACAAAACAAACGTATTAGCTATACACTTATTTTAATACTGTCATCAAATCATTAGAACGAAACATTAAGATCATTTACATTGATAGTTTAGTAAATTAAGATCAACGTGCCCCGTATCCGATGATAAGTAGACAAGATGACGATAAAAGCAGTAAAGATCAGACCAATGGGTATTGTGAAGAAAGCAAATAGCCTTTCAAATAGACCCGGTCTATACCACAAATCGTCTAAATGTGATAAGTCGAGCCAATGCAAATTTTCTATAAACACCATTTTGCTGAGATTTCGAATCGACAAATATGGTATTGAATAGCTTCTCTTTGAGTAAATAGTACTTTTACGGCTGTTGAACAATACAATACTATCTGGTTGGTTTCTAGTTTCAGACATTGTAACGTGCTTATGAAAAAACATCTTGCATATAAGCATTTTATTTGTTTCTTATTTTTCGAAGAACATTTTCAGGTTCGGATGTTCAATCAAATGTAGTTTTAATATTTGGGTATAATAGACACTATTTTCTAGATAAATATTGGAAACAAATTAAATATTAAGATTATAAATATTTTTCCCAATAAGTTTAACTTAAGTGTATACTCACAAAGACAGCAATACGATTTACAAGAACAAAAAGAGGATTCGGAAAAACAAAAAACACAAATACTTACATCTGAAGCCGAACCAAAGACAATCATAAATTCAGTTGTTAGTGTCGCAAACTGTCGCTTATGACGATGAATTAATTACTCTTATATCATTTAAAATAATTTATTAGGTATTAAGTAATAAGCTATTAAATTCCATTATACGCTTATGATTACCTACCAGCTATTAAGGGGTAATCACAAGACACAGTACAGGACTATGACTAGGTATTATTAGTTTCAAAGCTTTTATTATAACGGTACAGCTCGAAAGCAACGATGTAGAACCGGGTGACATATGCGTGATTCCATCACGGTGTAATGATTGTAACGGAAAATTGCCTACAGAATAACAGTCGGTCACTCGAATCCAGGTCAAAATAATAAAAGCCTAGCGTTTAATTACATTTTAGAAATTTATTTCATATCAAATACATGTTTATGAGCAATTTTAGCCCAGTGGATAGGACTCGTCAATCTTAACCGGTCAAATCCGGACAAAAGCCAAGAATTTTCATCTTCTTGATTGATGCTTGATGATGATGATTTCCTCCTATATAATTGTTATTAATAGGAAAGGAGGCATTTGCCCATTGGACGTTTTAGAGGCTGCAACTTTCCTTTTATTATAATTTTATCATTTAACGTAATTCGCGCATAATCCTAAGGGTCCCAGGGTCGGTAAAATTAATACCGGAACCTATTGTCGTCAATCGACAAGTAATAAGCCGTAAATGTAAATTAATGAAGGAGGAACAGGATGCTCACACAATGACTTACACAACGGATGCTTAGATTATAAAGGGTTTAACCTTGTAAATAGAAGCGAAGGGATATTGTTATTGGCAATTTAAAAAATACAATTGAATACGATAGGATAGAAAGTTACAATGCACAAATTAGATTAAATACGTCTTATCCATTTATTAAAATATCAACAAAACCTTATAACTTCAATTTTGTTTGTTTAAACGTAACATTTGACATTCTGAACCGCAAAACGATAGAACTCACTTGAAGTCATGACGAATTCCAACAAAATCAATTCACCGATATCGACAAACGTATGCGCAGAACGATTACATTTGACTTATAAAAATACCTTGTTACAATTTTATCAGATGTTTATTATATGACAATAAAATATACTTATGATAAAAACTTGAATATTTCAATCTAAGATTTTGTAAAATAGATGTATAAATAAATATCATTAAAACGGTTATTTAAGAATGTTTAATAAACAATTAAAAGGCCGGACGTTCCTTTGGAGTAAAAGAATGATAATAAGTTTCTTTAGTTTACACGCATCGTTAAACATTAAAGAATATAAACCAATATTAGTAAACAACAAAATATATAAGCAAAAAAAAAAAACAAAGACAAATTCGTTCCGAAGCTAAACTACAACAAACTTAATACGTAATATTTCCTTATTTATAACAAACAAAAATAAGCCCCTCACAGTTCAAGAGCAGTGCGTGCAAATTATAGCAATTTACAATAAGCTGTTATTCTCTCAAGGAAAACCAAAACTCTCAGTAGCAAAACAAGTAACTAAGAGAAATAATCGTTTGATTGTAATGGTCGACTGCGAAACGAGATTGTAAAGAGGCAGTCAAAACAATTTAGGGCGCTGCTAGAATCTAGATTTTATTAAATCAAATGTCCGGTAAGATAAAATCAGGAGAAAATTAAATGAGTAAGTTCAGTTTTGAAGGAGCTATTATCTCGTTTGTAATAAGGTATTTATTATTATAAAATAAGATAAACTTTTGAAAGATTATATGAATTTCGAGCTGAAATATGGATATTTTTGGCGCATATAAATATTTTTCAAAAAATTAAATTTTGTAAGTTTTTTTTTATGGCATAGGTAGGCATGAGCATATGGGCCACCTGATGGTAAGTGGATACCAACGCCCATAGGAATTGGCATTGTAAGTCATGTTAACCATCGCTTACATCGCCAATGCGCCACCAACCTTGGGAACTAAGATGTTAAGTCCATTGTGCCTGTAATTGGCCTGGCTCACTAACCCTTTAAACCGAAACACGACAATACCAAGTACTGCTGTTTTGCGGTAGAATATTTGATGAGTGGGTGGTACAGACGAGCTTGCGCTAGAGCCTTGTGCTCTACCACCAAGTTGAAAGTGATCAAGATTCGTTTTTTCAAATTAATTTCAGAATGAAAATGTCACTGGAGCTGCGGGAAGTGTAACCACTTCATCTTATTTCATCTCAAAATTCGGTTATCACCTTTTGGAAGAACACCCGAATCATACAATAGCAGACAGAAGAAAATCTGAAAGTGTTAAACTTGAATTTGTATATATATAGAATAAATGTTTAAAATAATTTCTATAAAATAATAGCTAGTTTTATCTAGGTTAATCTTTGACGATTATATTATACATTTTATAATTTTCGTCGGCCGCTACACGCCATCAAGACTGGTCCGCGTCCACACTTGCAATTATACGTCAATTAAAGCTTGCCCTGTTATTACGCGAACTTTCCGAGCGCGTGCGGTTATTACATAACGACCGACGGCCGGTGCTTTGAATTATTCTCTTACTAATACAGATCACGATAGCGACACGAAAGCCACGTTCGATTTATGACCAAAGGTGATAATGCGACCAAGAGATAAGAGGACTAAATACGTGTTTGAAATATTAAAACCGATATCGTATGGTATTTACTAACAAATGGACGAGAGAAATGTTTTACGCAAAAGTATGAATAAGTTTAATTCATACCACAAATAAATAAAATGATTAAATTAATTAGGACTGCAATAGTAAACAGAACGTGACATTTATATGGTAATACACTATTTAATTGTTTCAACTATTTACTAGTTCTATGTTACGGCCTACTAAATCTGAATAGAGATATTTATCACATGACCCGCATTTACCGTGTCGAATCACATATATAATGGCAGTAAAATCGATTTTTTTCTCTATATTATTATCGTTGTCATGGTAATGTACGAACGTTATTTTATTAGGTTACGAAGGGGCCACTGAATAAACAATTCGTTGGAGAAATCGATATTCTATTCGATAACACGCATCGAACACCCTTTCAGCGAAATACGTTAATACGTTTAAATTGTTATCGGATTATTACAATAACTTAACATTTCCCTCCATTTATATAAGTCTGTCTTCTGAATTTAATATTAATATGAAAATGTTCGAACACAGAACGAAATGTAATAGGTAATCGTTATTAGAAATATTGCATCCAATAAAAGGGAATTGAAGTGAACCGTCTTTATAATTTAATGGCAGAGGGATTAATAGAAGTCTTTAACAATTTACTTTAAAAAGGAGAGGTGTAAGGCTTATTCAAATTATAAACTGTATTAACTTAAACGAACGACATATTTTTCAATGGTCTCAATAAATTAACCGCAGTCGGAACTACAAGAGGTGATTTCTTAATTAGAGTTTGATCGTTGAGATAAATTGCTACTGGCTTTAACTTAACTAAATGTTCTCTTTCGTCCAGCTTTATGGGCTTATGTTGCATTGACGAATGCACTGTTAATTCTATTTTCATTGTTTTCTTTATTACGATTTGTTAAAATGATTTAAAGTAATGCTTTGTGTTGCAATTTACGATATTACGTAAAATGTTAATTAATAAGGACACGCGGTCGTGTGATATTATCAGCATGTTTACGATATGATAGCGAGTCAATTTAATTGAGCTTTCATTTCCTATAATTTAACGAGAAAATATAAATATTTAAATTATAAACAATACCTATCTGTCTCTCTATATATATTTTTAAAATATAAATATGAATACACAGTTATTATACATATTAAAGTGACTGACAAAAACAGTAATTACAATGACGCACCAGCCGTTTAAAGAAGCAATTTCTTCAAACGTCATTTCTAAACGAGATATATGATAAACAAGTTGTCCTAAATCAATACATAATTGGCTATATGAAGTTTAAACACCGAGTTGATACAAACTAAAACTTGATTGGTTCAAATTCAGCAGCGAGAAGTAATTATCAGATTGAAAAGCATCAAAAGAGAAATTAGATTTGAGTGAAGTATAGCTCCTAGGCAAATATTGTTATTAAGTGAAAGTTTAAATTGTAAGCGAAAAGCGAGTGTTCGCAAGTAAACTGCAAAGGGCAACGTGTGACGGGTAGCGTATAGGCAAGGTGACCCTTCACCCGCTGCCGAGATGGGATGAAGATACGACCGCTGCGGCGATAATTGAAGCTCAGAGTGGGGTTCGTTTCTAACAAACATGTATTCGGATATAATACTTCGATAAGTAGAAACCGAATATATTAACTGGAGGAAATTGAATTATAAATGGAGACACACTGGCCGTGCATTTATTAAAAATAAAACAGTATTTAAATGACATTACACGCAAAAGACTCAAAGCTACGGGAGCTAAAAGAAAATAAGTGGCCATTCCAAAAACTATAAACAAGTATATTTTAGTACACCAGTTTGTATGTCACGAACATCGATAGTATGTATAAAATTTCAGTCCAATCGTTTCGGTGAAATTGGTTCAATTGAACTGGTTTAAATTGATGAAGTTAAATAAAATGAGCCACTATTAAAATGTTCAGTGATTTCAAAATCTTCCCACATACACAAGGAAGAGAGTAATTCGATTTGAAGAATCTCGTGCAATGAATCCGCAGACATATCGTTTTCATCATGTGTAACTTGAACAACTGTACCATTCGTGGTGGTCTGCACATTTGCCACAATAAATTCCATCGTCAGTTCTACGTCCGACTTTATAGCATCGCCCTCGGCAACGCAAGCGAGTATTGTTGGCGAATTTTGCCATATTACGTTATCGAATAGTGCATACCAGAACCAGAACCGCTTTCACGGTGCTTTCTAAATTTGCGAAAAGATAATTTTTGTAGCTCGGGGCAAATTAATAAAGTAATTATTTACAAAATACAGGGACAACCTTAATTTATGCAGTGTACATTGACAATTGCGACGATGACTCCTTCTCCGGAATACATTGCAGCTATATCCTAATATTTCTTCACTATAGCTTAATCATACTATCTAGTTAAAATAGGCTAAAAAATATCGGCTGAATACATAGAAGTCTGTTTGCTCTCTATAGCTATAAATAAGACAACAAAACCAAAACAGAAAAAAAAATGAAGTTAGGCATGTTATTACAAGACTAAATTTTTTTAGTAAAAGTAATAACAAAACGCAAATATAAAGAAAATACTAAACTGTACGAATCAGAAAGTCCGCAGAATTGTGAAATTTATAATTATTTCTATTTACACAATCCCACTAAATTATAACCATCACCTTTTTGGTTGATTCTGACACCTTAATTTTCCTTGAGCGTAGTATTATTGAATAGCTATTGAATTGCCTCAGACTAAAAGTAAGCTCATGGCTTAAGTCTTAACACATTCACAATCCGCTTTAAAATCGGTGTATGATCCTCAATACATAATTCGTTAAATTTTTCAAACGTGTCATTTTAATGCGCCTTAAGCAATCTCTGCACTTGCACTGACTTTTATAACACCAAAATTATCATATAATCCAAGTATCATTTTCGATCTTCTAATAAAATTCCGTCCATTTGAATGTCTCACATTTATCGGTCATCCATAACTGGGTTTGTTTACATTAGATTCCTTACCTTGTTTAAATAGACGATGTAACTAGTAAAATTATGAGGACAGTGAGTTCTATAAAAGGTTACAACTTCATTAATTGTGTTTTGGGCATAGTCAACAGATTTCCTTGTATAGTTTCCTTTTTCATAGCATAGTTAGGCGGACGAGCATATGGGCCACCTGATGGTAAGTGGTCACCAACGCCCATAGACAATGGCATTGTAAGAAATGTTAACCATTACTTACATCGCCAATGCGCCACCAACCTTGGGAACTAAGATGTTACGTCCCTTGTGTCTGTAATTACACTGGCTCACTCACAAGGCACATTGCGGTAGAATATCTGATGCGTGGGTGGTACCTACCCAGACGAAATTGCACAAAGCCCTACCACCTAGTGAAAAACAATCTCTGTATAACGTGTATCTAAAATCAAAGTATAATATTAAATTTTCTCCATTATTGCAATTTTCTCCCAGATCGACTCGTTTGTTATTCGTATTTAAATAACATCATAGGGTTAAAACTTAGTATATATCATTTTAATGTGAACTTAATTACTATGTCACTAAATATGTATCCTTATGACTGCCCACTCCTCATACACAGACGCATCTAACTATATAATTTTGAAAATCTTTGCATCAAATTAACAAGCGTAAATACATTCTCATCTTGATACATCATGTATAGATGATATAAATGACGTCGAATAATATATCGGAATCGAATTCTCTTCGATTTATAGGCGACAAAAGGATAATAATATAGTTAAGTACTCTAATTGTAACAAACGCGAGCGTGCAGCTGCATTTCATATCGTGGCTACCAGAGGGCAAGATAGTATCGCACGTCGACAACACGAGAGAATTATTGACTGCCACTCACCTACATCTGACTGAACGGTGCCTTGCGGAACTCGGCGGCACCAATGCGGAGATCATTATAGTCAATATAATTTTAAACTTATACCATATTTCATATAGTAAGTAATCGATTAGCGTGTTTTGGAACAGTTAAATCACTTTATAAATTAATATTTTTACTGAAAATCTAACGACTTTTTCGTGATTATTCCAATTTACAGTCTCATAATTTATAAACTATTGTAAAAAAAACTTCCTTATATATTTCGAATGACAATATTTTCCACTATTTAATAACATAGCGATATGATTAATTGACTGACAACGATCAGCAAACGTGTTCTTCGTTCTTATACGCTTTGTAATATAATTAGTTGTTTGTAAGCAAATTGCAATTACAATAAACAATAATTACATGCGTGCGCTCACGTTGATAATTATTGTACAAATCTTCGATAGCCCGCGGGAGCGAAAGCTGGCTACTACAGGCAGATCTTACACATCGATAATATCATTAATCACTCGACTACCAAGTAGGTTGTTTGTTTTCTTAAGGCTAACCGCGCCTAATATTAATGCTTTAATTACAGGAAAGCGTTGATTCCAAATCGATATAGGCATTCGATTTGACATAATCGTTCCGGTTTAAATCTTGATTTATTGCAATGTAACTGTTTGAATAGAATAGATGCTGATACGATTGTTATTGAAACGAGACCACCGAATGTGCTAATATCGAATAAAGTGTTTTGATCTATTATAAATTGGCATGCTATTCTTATTTATGCGGTTACGATTAATGTGCCTGCGAAATTGGTAAGTCGTTAGGTATAGATAGACTTGCAGAATAGTATAAGATTTAATTATATAAGTACAATACGCTAAAGTAGCAAACAAGACACATATTACAAAAGCAATGTAATAGAGAACGAACATTAGATACACAAAAATATTAAGCAAAATGCATATTTATAATTAGTCTACATGACTTGGATTAATATAGTTCTATTGTGTCTAGTTTTTAAGGATACAATTGCCGAAAATGTAACAATATATTCGTATAACATATTCATATGTATGAATACACGTATAGTGTATATGCATACAAACATTTATGGATTATGAGGTAATAACTTATCATTATAAATATTCCATGTGACATTCACAGAAGAAGAAAAGTTTACATCAAGTAAAAAAAAATATATAAAAAATATATTTATGTATATGTTACATATTTCATGAACACGGAACTGTTACGGGTTTAATACGTGTATTAATATTCAACTTCAACGACTTTCTATGAAAGGTATTTTTTTACTTTTATCGGCATTTCTTTTTAAGGAACAAACTCGTTTGTTATATGTATAATGTTTTTTTTTATATGGTAGGTTGGCGGTCGGTCATATGAGCCACCTGATGGTACCTACGCCCATAGACATTGGCAGTGTAAAAAATGTTAACCATCGCTTACACCGCCAATGCGCCACCAATCTTGGGAACTAAGATGTTATGTCCCTTGTGCCCGTAATTAAACTGGCTCACTCACCCTTCAAACTGGAACACAACAGTACCAAGTATTGCTGTCCTCGTCAATTAGAATTTTTTTTTAAATGTTGAGTCAGTCTATAATTGTTTGTATATTTTGTTACAATATTTTTTTATACATGTAATTAGACAAATGTTTTTCTAAATATATAACGTTAGCTTCCTACTACATAAATAAATAAATAACACAAATAGTTCAACAGTAACCTGGAGACCTAAGACGACGAGGAAAATTATATAGTTTTGACGTCTAGTTAACAAAGGTTTATTACAGTATTTCACCGTGCGCAATCTCCATAACGCACGTCAGTATGATTTACGGGTCGTTTGTAAGCCTCCCGTAAGTAGAGTTACCATTAACTTTAGAATAATATAATACTTACCTAATACAAAACAAATGACGAATACTATTTGCTATAATGAAGTGTAAATTTTGTGCAGACAAAAATGTATAAATAGCAGTTGCTATTCTCTTACGGTCACTGATTTTGCTTGTCTTTTTCTGTCAAATGTCAATACAATAAGAATTGACATTTGACAGTTGACACAGCAGTGTTTGACTAATCACCCGATAAACAACTACTATTGGGATCTGACATATGAACATAATAATCATAACAACAATTAGAGCCAGTTTTCGAAAAGAACAATTACGCTATTTTGAGACGAAAAATATTTACAATTAATTAAATTCCTAATTTGGGCTTGATAAAACCGAGCAATCACAAATTTCTAAAAATGTGACAAAACAACACCAAAAGCGTTGTGGTGTTTACATTTAAAAATCAATTTTAACCAAAACAATTGTGAAATTGACTCACCTTATTGATAATATCGTAATAACTTATATTTTTTATTTATTCAGAATTTTCCAATAATTTGTATCAGTAATTGAAAATTTATATAGTTACCAATTGGATCATCAAATGTCATTTGTCAGTCAAATGTCATAACAAGTTTACCAACTCCTAGCATACGATAAAAGTATTATTTTTTTGTATTGGTATATAAATTGTATGGAAACCCTACTCGCCAATAACGAGTTGAGAATTGCATTAAGTAGAGTGCACAAGGCATGACCCAGCATGAAAACTATGTTTGTCACGAAGTTGTGATTGCAGCAATTGGTTTTAGCTAATTTAGATTTGACAAATGAAATACATAATTTACACTACAAAATTTTATTATTTACACCAGAAGCCAAACGACCTAGTGGGTCGTGAGCACCTTGAATCCGTTTTTAAATTTATATAAATAAATAAAAGCTATGTATCTGTCTATTTGCGAGTTACCAAAACCATTTTTTTTAAATTTTAGTCTACCACATCTTCCTAATAATGTTAACAACAACAACATGTATAATTCAAAAGCATTATGTGTGTACGTTTAAATAGCAGATTTGAAAGGATTTTCGTCACAAACTCACCCTATAACCCCATATATTATTATTAAAAAAGTGAATATTGTTACATATCATTTACACGCCTAAAATTGTGTTTAATGTATAGCATAGTAATGTGAATAACATTATTATTTCGATATGAAGATTCATTCTCTTTACATAGCTATACATATTGATAACTACGCACACAATTGAGGTAATATACTAAGCTATAGTTTGCCTATTGACTTCACGGTTTCACTTTCTTACGCCTATATTACCGCATTAATGCATTATTAAGGAAACGATCCCGACGGTCTAGATAATAGATGGGCATGTCACACAGATTGAGTGGAGGGGGTCTATTCTGACGTCCCGCACGAGGCACGACCAATCGAGTAGAAAGTTTGCGGAACAGACACTTCCCATTAGTCAATCATACTATCAGTCGATTTCAGTCATATCGAGTGATGATGAAAATAGTTAATGAGACGGAGAACGTTTGAACGAGACTAACGGAATTGTTTAGTTTCTATTTTTGGTTATGTAAACTTTATTTTTTTGAAATACAGGCTTATGTGTTATAATTACTTTTTAAATTATAAACCGCAATTATCCAATTTAAATGCCATATCATAAACGAATTACAGACGTACTAGTTCAAGTCAGGATTATGCCGTGATTGAGACAATTAATTTGAATTAACTTTGATCAGATTATAATTACGTTGTTAAAACAGTGCCCCCGGCATGTCCGTGTTCGATCTTGTCTAGAAAACATTAGATGTTATCGTCTACATATACTTCAAGTACATAATAAGTTACTTCAAAAATGTATTAAATAACATTTTTAATCATTTATGTTGAAAACAGGTTGATGTCTTTTGTTCTCTTTCTTTTTATCTTATTTGCATTATCTTGGGTGTATTATCGGTTATTCAAATCGATCCACAAGTAACAATTACATTTCCTACTACTCATATTTTACTTGTAGGGTAGGATTCGAAATTTAAATTGAAAAGTGATATTTATTTTATAAAACAGGTAGAACAGGCAACTGGGCTACCTGATAGTTGTCACCATCACCCATAGACATTGGTGCTGTAAGAAATATTAGCTATTCTTTTTATCTTTAACTCCACTAACTAACTAGACTGGGACTAAGATGTTAAGCCCAGCCCTGCCCTGGCTCACTCAACTTTCAAACCGATGTAAAAAAACAATAAACATGTCAATAAGTATTGCTTTTTTTATAGGATAGGTTGGCGGACGAGCGTATGGGCCACCTGATGGTAAGTGGTCACCAAAGCCCATACACATTGGCATTGTAAGAAATGTTAACCATCGCTTACATCGCCAATGCGCCACCAACCTTGGGAACTAAGATGTTATGTCTCTTGTGCGTGTAATTATACTGGCTCATTCACTCTTCAAACCGGGACACAACTATACCAAGTACTGCTATTTTGTGGTAGAATATCTGATGAGTGGGTGGTACCTACCCAGACGAGCTTGCACAAACCCATACCGCTAAGTTAAAGATAAACCTATTCAGTAAAAAAAAATCATCAAAATCGGATCACAGTCGAAAGTCATCCCGCTTTTAGAAGTAAACTAAATATAAAAATAATGCTAACAGTATCATCACGTTAATTAAAGTGTAGTTAAAAGAACAAAGCATTTCATTTAATTAAATTAAACTTCAACAAGAAAAGGTAATTCCAACATTCACGTGCGAATATAATAATTTAAACGGACAAAGGAGAACGATTCCGCGATAATCTTGTTGAAACAAAGCACTCTCACTTCGGAGTCGATGCTAATTAAGGGCATCTCTACATCATTGTTTATAACGTTCATTAGGGTGCATGCACATTGTTCTGACGCTCACGTATACCGTTAGCAGACACTATGAGATACATATCCTAGCAGTCGTCAATTGTCAGCTAAACAGGATTTATCTTTGTATTCAGATAGACGTATGATTTCCCATTACGAAGCGTCATTCGAAATGATTTATTTTATAAATAAAACTTATTATAAAAAATAATAATATGTGGATTGAAGTTACTAAGGCTGAAATGATGATGAAATCTGGAAGAAGTAGTTGTATAACGTAGGCGGATGTCCAAGGCTAAGGAATTTGAGAAAATTAGAACTAGAGGAACAACTACATATATTTATAGGTAATCTGTTATAATTATAAAAACTCATTCAAAATTACAACCATTTATCAGCATTTGAAATCTTCTTAGGAGGATCGCGGAAAATAATATACATATAAGTTATATGTCAGTAAGTCAATATATAGTCAGATTTGAGTCAAAAAAAAAAATAATAATAAGGATAGATCATTTATGTCTATCAAAAATAGAAAAGAACCCAAAGTTGATCCTTGTGGAACACCCATACTGAGTACAGATCCAGAATTCTTTATTATGGAATTCCATTAATGGAAACAATACCGTATCATAAAAAGTAAGGACTGACATATATTTAAAACAATTAATAAAGACTAACTGCTACAGACTCGTCATTTATATAGATAGGTAATCTGTAGCATTGTCATAGTTTATTTGGAGCTAAGCAGAACATCTATACCAAAATATGTAAATTCTCTTTAACACAAAAGTCGATTTCGTTCGTTTCATATCGTGCATTATTATCATGATTTGGTCTGACATTTTTAAATGGTGAAAGTGCCTTTACTTTATATTTTTATTTTAAGTTTCATTTATTTATGTAGTTTTTCTTAAATTCGCAAGTTTTTGAATACATTCAACTATATTTAGATTTAGTTGTACTACTTTTAAATGTGTTAAAATCAAAGATTAATATGTAAAACAACGAATCAACTAAATAAATCACAAATACATAAGTATATACTTTTTTCATTCGTAACTTTCGCTTGGGATTCAATAAACTATAAAAGGTATATTGATTATTACACAATTGTATATACTTTTTAGTAAATTGAATCGCCCAGAGGATCTGAATTTTGATTCAAATGGGAACATTACTGCTAGCATTCATCAGTAGATATATTTATTTTTTATAAGTATTAGGCCTTAATATAAAATAATTCTTATGTAATTATATATAGTAATGTTAATATACATTGACAATTTTAAACTAGTAAATATAAACTTTCCACCGATTCGTTAACTCGGAAAAGAACTCAGTAAAGTTATGATTAATGATGAGTTATTTTATTAAAATGTATATCCAAATATAAAATTCGACGAATATCAATACCACCACCATTTATGTAATTTTATATCAAAGAATATCTTTTGATCATTATTGATTAAACATATGTGAATAATTTTTGAACTTTTGAGATATTAGTCACTTATAATTAATGTAAAGTAAAAAGTAACAGCCTGTGAATGTCCCACTGCTGGGCTAAGGCCTCTGCTCCTATGCGGATTGGTGGAATACACATGTGACAGAATTTCAGTGAAATTTGACACATGCAGGTTTCCTCACGATGTTTTCCTTCACCGTCAAGCACGAGATGAATTATAATCACAAATTAAGCACATTCAATTCAGTGGTGCTTGCCCGGGTTTGAACCCACGATCATCGGTTAAGATTCACGCGTTCTTACCACTGGGCCATCTCATAATTCGGCGGAGCTCGGCGGCGATAATTAATGTGCATGTATTAAATAGCTGATTGGCGGAGTCAGAAATTTGATAAGTTCATTTTTACTTTTGTTGTGGTTACCTCTTTCGTCTAATGGCAAACTTATAAAGCCATCGTTCTTAAGATTTTGGGGACGAACCCAGACTGAGACCCTTAAACTTATCAAGCTGGTAACGCCGTTTGTTCAGCGTTTGAACTCTTTTAGATCCTGTGACATTTGCTGTCCCATCAGATGATGAGAATGTAGAAATATAATATAACTTTATAGTATATTCCACAGTTGCGCAGTTGGCTAGTCTCTCTTGAGAATAGCCGTCGTGGTAGAAATCGGTTAGGAGAACAACATCTTATAAACAGTGGTGGTCGTATAATTAGAAACACTAACGGTCCTTGACATTATATAAGATACTTCACCGCAATCGTTTTTATTTTAAAATTAAACAATAAATAGGACAACAATATGTTCAACGATTTATAAATCCTATTACACAAGTGCAGTTTCAATATTACATTACGGACAAACATTTAAATCAGTTTTAAGGTATGAACAATAATGGTCAACTAATTAGAAACAACAACAAAAAATATAAAAAACAATATTAATATTAATAAAGTATTAGTAATTAGTATTGTTATTTACGAAATAGCTACTATCCACAGCCTACCAATAGTTATAATTAATATTTAGTAGCGTATCCCTTATTTTCAATAACAGCACTGCATTGCTGCGTGGCATTGATTCAATCAATTTCATACATTTTTCTAGGGGGATTGAATTCCATGCTTCAACAAATGCTTCGTATAGTTCGTTTTGACTGGTGTTACGTTTGTTTGAGACTTTCTTTTTAACAATATACCAGAGATTTTCTATCGGGTTTAAATCCGGACTATTTGCTGGCCAGTCTAAAATGGATATACGCTGTTCGCTAAGGAAACATTTGACGCTATTGGCCGTGTGTTTAGAGTCATTGTCATGCTCAAAGATCCAGGTTATAGGCAAATGATCGTCCGAGTAGGGAATCATTGTGTGCTCTAAGATATTTTTGTATTGCCATTGATCCATTGTATCGCCACCATGCTTGACTATACTCCGTGTGTATTTATAATCTAACATAGCGCTTTCCATCGAAGTTTACCATATTTATTTTTGTTTTATCTGAAAATAACACTTTTTTCTATTCTCATACCGTCCAATTAACATATTTTTTAGCGAATAATAATCGCTTCTCTCGGTGTTGCTTGGTAAGAAGCGGTACCTTTCGAGAGATTCTTGACGAGATGTTTCTCGGGTCATCAGGCGAAAAAACTGTATTTTTAATCTGGTTGGAGCCTTTACTTGGGTCTTTTTTATCAACACGAACGATTAGCGTATCCTCTCTGGGAGAGGATTTTCTTGGCCGAGCCTTTCTAAGACCAGTTTCAACAGTTCCATGTGTTTTATAATGATCAATTGCATTAAAAACTTACTTAACAGAAAAATTTAAATGCTCAGCTATTCTTCTGTACGCCCACTTATGATCTATATGTAAATTAACAATGATTTGCCTAGTTGACGCGTCACTACTTTTTTTTTGCCCATTTTGAACAAAATAAAATTCAGATTAAATTTTGAATTGCCGCCAAAGTAATAGAAAAAGAAATTTTATTTGAGTGGCTATATTATTGCATGATTGTTAATTATTGAATGTGTATATTTTTTACGAACATTTGTACGTTGAAGTTATACTTTCTTTATTCATAAGAAGTGTTTCTAATTATATGACCACCACTGTATATAATAAAAGAAGGATCGACTTAGTCCTTGTAGAATTTCAAGCAGAATGTCATATGTATTTATTTACTGAGTTTCTTGTCTTTTCTTTCCAGTAAAATCTATATTTCGAACCTGTGATAGCTTTATATTCGCTGAAATCTTGCTACGACTACCAAATCGCATGTATTTATGTTAACAATACCACGTGTGTTCAATAAATACATTATAATATATATATTTGTATTTCCAATTGAATATATAAAAATTAAGATAAATTTTACAAAATGGATCTTGAGATTTTAAAGCACGAAATAATAATTATCCAGTCTATGAAACTGGCAACATTGCACGTGATTAAAATGAGTAAGATCTGTGAGGACAACAAAAAGGTTAAGGTTTTTTGGTCACAGAAATTTAAAAGATTATAATACAATTTTAGATATTTATGTTGATTGTTTTACGTTTTAAATTTGAATGTTTTAAATTGTTTTAACTGTTATTATTATTATGTTTTTTATGTATCAATGAGCAGAAAAGGATTTTTAAAAAGTGATTTAGATATAAGCTTCACATTCATAAATAATTATAATACAGATGCACGTACAAACTTTACTTTTCTATTTTGCTTAATTTTTATTTTTTGATTTTTTTTTTTTAAATAAAAGTAATCAATGATTTAATTAGCGGGTAGCGTTCGTTTTTAAATGATTCGACTTTCGACGTATTAAAATCGTATGTTAGAATGACCAGTGTAAAAATCGCTAGCAAATCTAATAAATAAGTAATCGGAGTGCGCGACGTACCTGGTGCTCGCGCAGCTTGCGCAGCAGCTCGGGGTAGGGCGCGGCGCGCGCGGCGCCCAGCGCGGGCGGCGGCAGGCGGCCCTCCATGCCGTGCAGCCAGCGCCGCAGGCAGCGAAGCTCGTGCGCAGAGTCTGCGGAGCGCGTCACTACCACTCACACACGTAAGCTTCGGCGGGGGCTTAACATTATATTTTGCGACACCACCGACGATTTATTATATTTTGCGACGATTTACATAGTAACAGCCTGTGAATGTCCCACTGCTGGGCTAAGGCCACTTCTCCTCTTTTGCGAAGGAGGTTTTGGAGCTTATTCCACCACGCTGCTCCAATGCGGATTGGTGGAATACACATGTGACAGAATTTCAGTGAAATTTGACACATGCAGGTTTCCTCACGATGTTTTCCTTCACCGTCAAGCACGAGATGAATTATAATCACAAATTAAGCACATGAAATTCAATTCAATTGGTGCTTGCCCGGGTTTGAACCCACGATCATCGGTTAAGATTCACGCGTTCTTACCACTGGGCCATCTCGGCTATTCGACGATTTACATAATGAGGAGGAAATAAATGACATTGGAAACTAATGATATGCTTTTGAAATTATGGCTTAGTGATCGAGCCATCCCATCGAAATACATGTATATCGTTCATCGTTCGTCATTCCTTGATCGTTTACTTATTTGGTTCCCTCCCTCTTCACTTGTATCACCGGTAGTTGTGTTCCGGTTTTAAAGATGAGTAAGTTAATAATTGAAATTCTTAATAATATATTTCTGAGTCGTTTTTTTTTTTGTAGCATCGTCGGACGCGCGTATGACCCTCTTGGTGGTAAGTGGTCACCCATAGACGATGGCATTGTAAGAGATGTTAACCATCACCAATGCGCCACCGACCTTGGGAACTAAGATGCCTGCAATTACACTGGCTCACTCACCCTTCAAACCGGAACACAACAATAGCAAGTACTACAGTTTTGCGATAGATATCTATGGGCGGTGGCAACTTTACATCAGATGGGACATTTTTCTGTCCTACCTGTATATAATAAAACGTATAAAATAAGTCATAAATATATATTTAGCACACTAACCGACGGTGTCAGAACAGTCTCCGTCGATATTCGGTTTCTCCGGATTGAGCAGCAAGCGTAGACTTTCCCACTTTACGTTTAAGTGCTCGACACGCCACGTTACCTGTGAAATAAATAAATACACATTAAACTTTATATATACGAAATTATAATAATACTCAAAATAAAATTAATGATTAGATTAAAATTAACCATTGAAAAATGTATCGATGACTAAAATTACATAATTTAATTTTTCAGTAACATTGCATGTTGATTTTTCTTTATTTTTTACATTAAAATCGTAATAAACATCTTAAATTAAGGTAAACCCAATGAAAACCAACAAGCATTAGCTAAATCTACTCGTGCATTATTCAGCACGATAAAAAACTTATTGTTCTTGTTTTATTTCATTATGAATCTATATTAATATTATATAAGTACGGAAGTAATTATGTCTGTCTGTTTAGCTTTCGCGACTAACGGCCTTATTTATAAACGTTGCTTAGTTACTGGTTAGCTAAACACTACACTGATTTGTCTCTTTCTGTCATTATTGATTTGACATACGAAAGAAGAAGACAAAATATTGTTTAATTAATCACCAGTTAAACAAAGTTTATGAATAAGGCGATAAACATACGGCAAGTACTTCAACTTTAAAGTTGTAAAATTGTATACGGTATTTTGACAAAAGGTATATTATATTAATATTATAAGCGGTTTTCTTGGAAATTCCATTAATAATTGTAGTAGCAGAATGAACGAAAAATCTTAAATCATGTTACCGAAGTTTGTCGATAAAAATTTGAAACTTCTTTATTATTGTTGTAATTTTAAATTATAGATTTATATTTTACCCCCATTTATTCAAAAAACTTGTAATGATGATTTACAAGTTTTTTTTATACTGAAAAGTTTATATATGTCGTCGGTCAATCGTTGCATTGGCCACATCGTGATATGCCCAGGCACATTATGAAACGCCGGCACTTAAATCTATAATTTAAAATTACAACAATAATAAAGAAGTTTATACTTCCTGCACCGAAAGGAGTAACTTTCGTCAATATAATGATAATTTAATATTAGGTATATATTGTATGCTCGCTGGGCGCGTCGAGTGGCAGTGCGCGAATCCCTCATTATAAAAAAACAACTGAACAATTTTTTTTGTCACAAAACGCATTTAATTAGTGGCCAAGAATTAGGAACCACTGCTTTGGAGTAATTATTTCACAACACTTACGTCAGCTGCAGCCTCTGGTATACGTTCGAGGATGGCAGAAGCTTGTTCTATGAACTTGGCGCGTCGAGGCTCCACCGACACAAGCTCCGACATACGACTCTAGAATCGTCAAAAAAATTAACATTAATTTTAAATACTAGTATAAATATATTAGTTACAATTAATTATTTATAATTTCGAACATATATCTTGATCGTTCAAAAAAATATATTTTTAACAAATACTTTATATAATCGAACTTCCCAATTAGATTCTATTATAAATCATTATTATTTACCAACAGATGCAAATTATTAACAACGAAATTTGTACCAAAATAATAATTATGAAATCTTAACAAAAAAATGTTTGCGTTACAAACACTTTAATACTAAAACTGTAGTTATAGTTAAGTGAATCAACAGATACAATAAACAAGAAAACTCGTTAAAAGTTGCAGTTGAAATAAAAAAAAAAAAAACAACATTATGATTCGCTTACCATTCTCAATTTCCTGCTCGATAGATTTTCTGGACTAGAATATATCTCTTCTTGAACGTGTGTCAACCACTGGCAGAGTTCGGTGAATTCAGATATTAGTTGGCTCAAAGACCACTGTCTGTTGAAGCCGGAGGTGGGGTTGAGGAGACGCGGCCCGTTCTGCAATACTGACGAATTGTTGGATAACAGCTCGCCGTTTGCCTCCTGGAAGAAATAAAATACATTATTTTCATAATTATTTCCATTTGACTTTAGGCGTAAATAATCGTAAGCACAGTCCAACGTATTTTTTTTAATAAATATCTTTACTGAATTCAGAAATGGGATAAGTTGCTTTCTCCCCATCTTGGCATCCTAACTAATATAATAATAATTTATCGCGAAAGTTATAGTGTTTGATTGCCAATCGTTACGGCTTCACGTCTTCAATACTCAACTGATGAACATGAAATTTTCATATGTAAATATTGTATAAATATTGTCAGTGGCACAGAAAAGAACATAGGCGAAGCCGCCGGCGGAAACTAGTTTTATTATAAAGGCCTCATTAAGGCCTACGACGTGGACGCTCGCAGCTCCTTTCTATGAGGCCGTTACGGTCTAAATAACGGCAGAGCGTGACCGGGGAAGAACCGATCCCGGTCGTCGGAGACGACAAAGGTGTAGTCTCGGCCTTTCTTTAAAATGTAGGGCGTGCCCTGGTGGTCGTGGATGCGCGAGGTGGGGGCTTGGCGTGTTCAGTTTCAGAGGGCCCTGAGGAAAGCGGCAGCCGAGCGGAACTCGAGCCGCCGTACGCACTAACTGAAGGACTGCATAGTGCAAGCCCACTTCTTTTCGCTCTGAGGAGAGTCCCAACGAGCCATTAAAGGAGTACAGGAAGTGCAACAGAAGCAGACTACATGAGTTTTAATGAGTAAAAATTACACATACCTAAGCATTTCTCCACAAAGCCCGGTTAGCTATCGAAGATATAACTTTTTATATAAGCTTCAAACAAGGGATCTTTTTTGAAGATTTACAGATATTGATAAACAAGACATTTGTTATTTTTTTAACAATTCTACTCCGGTCAGAATATTTCTACCTATCATGCAGCATTGAAATGTTAACAATTCAAGAAACATTAACCGATTATATATCATATTGTAAGGGACACTTTATATTGCAAAACCTAACTAGATAACAACGATATTTTCGTTATCAATATTTTTATTATATAAAACGCTCATGTTGGATATGACAATGTAAGTTTATAATATAAAGATTTTATTATATTTGTTAATTATAGAAAATCATAGATTTCGATACCGTTAAACGTTTTTCATGGAGATTTTTATTCTATGGATATCGCTTTGTTATAATTCACGGCTAGACGAAGCTGCAGTATTACATCAACATTAACCGATCGCCAATACAATTGGTAAACATATGTAACATACATAGGTAACATATACACAGGCAGGACAATGTTTACTGGGCTTCAATAGTAGTATTATAAATTTTAAGCGTATCTTTTTTTAAACGCTGAAAAAATGCATTACGCCTTTCTCTTACGGGAACAGTGAGGTGTATGTGGGACTCGATTGAGCCCAAAGCTCCGAGTGCGCCCCGAACATCGGAATACTCACTAAAGCCCAGCGGTACCCTTTCCGTCATAACGAGGAGCGCCACGAGATCGCTTGCGCAAGCTACCGTGACAAGAAGCGAAGCTATTCAACCGATTTACTACAGTAATTTCTAGAATACTTTGATATTTGGTAACCAAAAATAATTCTAACCTTGCAAGAGTCTATGATCTGGTTGTCCATGATGTACTCGTAGTGGTGCTGCAGCAGAGGCCAGAGGTCGTCCCCGGCGCTGCCTCCACTCGCCGCGGAGCCCCAGCTGCGTCGCCACGCTTCCCGACATGGCTCTTTCCTGAAACGATTTTTTTTTATATAGAATAGGTAGGTGGACGCACATATGGGTCACCTGGTGGTAAGTGGTCACCAACACCCATAGACATTGGCAATGTAAGAGATGTTAACCATCGCTTACATCGCCAACGTACCACCAACCTTGGAAACTAAGATGTTATGTCCCTTGTGCCTGTAATTACACTGGCTCACTCACCCTTCAAACCGGAACACAGCAATACCAAGTACTGCTGTTTTGCGGTAGAATATCTGATGAGTGGGTGGTACCTACCCAAACGAGCTTGCACAAAGCTCTACCACTAATAACTTATTAATAATAGAAGCAAATTTAATTTGAATTTAGTTTTTTTTTTAAATTATATATATACATTTGACTACCTCGTTGGTCTAGTGGCTAGATATGAGGCCGCAGACCCGGTGGTCCTGGGTTCAATTCCCAGGTCAGGCCAATAAATAGTTTTTGGGTTTTTCTGTTAGAAAATTCTCAGTAGCAGCCCGGAGTCTGGAAGTGTGTACACTCTAGTGCCTCGAAAAGCACGTTGAGCCGTTGGCCCTGCGTCTGAACTCTTTCCGGTTGTGTCGGATTGCCATCCCATCGGATTATGAGAGCTAGGGAATAGTGAGTGCACCTGTGCACTATAATATCTCCTGCGCAGTTGGCTGATCTCTCTTGAGATTGGCCGCCGTGGCCGAAATCGGTCTGGAGGACCATATACATTGAACAAAGAAGGATCATTACTAGCTTCAACGAAGAAAATTTCAGCTATATTTTTTTCATTTCATTAATATTTTTTAAACAATGTTCATAACTATATAGTGTAAATTTATAAAAGTCTATCTATGTGCTTGTGATGTTAAAATAATCGACACTTTCTCTGTAAAACCTCAAGAAATCTTCGATCAAGCTGTGACGTATCAATTGCCCACCGTGACATAACTTTTTTAAATATCATCCGAATCATTTCTTCTAAGACGAACTAACCTCTTTTTAGTGAGGCTATGGTAGGGCCGCTCGAGGTGATCGCCGGTGCCGTTCGGTGGCGCAGGCGCAGATCGTAGTGAAGACAACGAAAAGCTGCTCTTCAAAATTCTTGCTGAATTCTCGCAACCTGAAATACATATTTTTAATTGGTTAAGTTTTTTTATGTTAACATAAAGTAAAATAATGGTAATACTCTCGTTTGTAAATTAAATTACAGATTATTACGTAAGTAATGCGGAGGCATATTATATGATCGAGACGACGTCATTATTGAGATAATGAACAGTTGGTATGGTAATCAAAGTGTCTTTAGAACTTTCATGAACCAACAAAATGAATATAACTTTTATTCAATTATAACAAAAACCATATATCGAATTGTCATATAAATACTTGACCTTCGAATTATTTGTTAACTTTTTCCGTATCGACTATCTTAAGGTTATGGAAATTACGAGGTCGGTCCTTAACCGAATTATAATAGTAATACCACGTGTTTATATTCACACTTCGATTGCTCCTTGGTTTTCTATTCTGTGCTGCCGTATTTGATTTCCGAAATACTTTTACGGATTAATGCCTAGGCCTACAGGTCAGTCAACAGTTATATAATTTTACCTTAACTGCTTCGGAACGGGGGTCCTCAAATTGGCTTGAATTTCTAAATCCGGACATCCAATGCGTACTTACATACTCGCGTATTTTACTTCTTGATTAAGTGATTTAAAACGTTTTACCTACAGATATTGTTCAGTATTATTTATCTGTGTTTAATATGTGTGATGTTGATGTACCTTTTTATAAATAAATAAATACAGAGAGTAAGAAGGAAAGAGACAACGAATAAAGTAAATGTTTCAATACTCACTTGTAGACATTTTGACTTGTTTCCACGGGAACTTTCTAAACAATCGATTTAATTTCAAATCAACATTAGTTTTCCCGTAAGTCTTTTGTACTGTCTCGTCTTTGTACTAAGTCTTGATACTTTATGCTCTTAATAATGTAAATTGCTTCGTTTTAAAAGAACTACTGCGACTAGATTCGTTATTTTAAAGTTAAAGTAGAATAAATAGTTTTCTTAATCATGTAATCTTTAGATAAGACTCATGAATTTGAAGATTATGTTGTCTGTTTTGGTGCATAGGTCGGTGGTCACATGTTGCGTTCTTGCCCTTTACTTTGCCTCCTGTGTTTTCATGCTGCGTTTCATTGAGCCGTTCCTGTAAGAAAAAAAATTTCAAGGGTAACAACTTTCATATACTTATATAAACGCCACGTTTTATCGCTTAAATGTTTAAAATGTAAATAAAAATTTCTGATTTATTTGACTCAATAGAAGCAATTAAAATTGTAGGTAAAGGACACTTTGTTTAGCCTTAGCGGTAAGTTGTAACACGGTCTTCCACCATAACGAGCAATGCGTTTTAAATAACGATGCGTCACGCACACGAGGACCTTCGTTAGTCGCTAGAGATATTCATTTAAACAAGAATGTTTTCAATTATAATTGTTATATTTAATAGATCATTATATACATATACAACGCAATAACAATTAAAGCATTAAAATAATTTTCATAATTTTATTTCGATCAATCATAGATGAAAATCATCATTAATTATCGTTACAGGAAAATAAACTTTATTAGGTTAATAATCCAAATAAAGGTCAAAAAAATGGCATCAAATATAGCTTACGATAAAGTAAGGATCTAACATGTAGGTACTAAAATCAATTGCTCCAATCAGAGATCCAAAGATACGCTTAAATACACGCAAAGAGACTTTCACTAACAAAAATCAATTGTTTTCACCGAACGTGACAAAGGGCAATAGGGAATGGAATGGAAAGCAACCGGGCGCAATTTTCTATACAGTTTCACACCAATTTGCTGATTTATAAGACAAATAGTTGAAACACGAACTGTGCGAGCGACCGTTTAGCGGTTATTAAAGTTAACGTAAACGAATATCGAAACATGCAATAGCGTACCTTAACAAAATCAATCACTTAAAAAATTCAAGATTATATTTAGCCTAAGAACTCTTTTTTGTACATGATAACTTCATAAAAAAAAACATTAATAACGAACAGCCAAGAACATCTATCTTCGTCATTTTTTTTTAAATATATTTATTGAGGTTGCGCTAAGATAATATTAAAATTAATTAGTGTTACACGGTTAACAGAATACTATAGAGCAAGCATTGCGAATAACTTAGGCTATTATTTTATAAAATATGTATTATAGAATTAATTAGTAACTTTAAAAGGTCTATTAAGGTATCTGTTGTTATCTAAGCTTTATTGCCAAATAACTGATTTTTTATTAAACATTTTGAAACATGACATTAACTGAAAATGCTTAAAATAAATTGTTGATAAGAAACTAAAGGTAGTTTCAAACATAACAAAGTAATAAGTATAAATATATGTGATAGAAGTTTATATCGGTTACAATAGGCAATAACGACCCTTCCGGCGGAGAAATGCGGCCTCGATTTCTTTCCCATAAATGTATGTGGTGTAGAACAAGTAAAGTTTCAGCTTTCTAGGTCAACGAGGCTACAGAGCCCTCGGTTAGATAGACAAACGGACACATTCAAACAAATTATGACGTTACTTGTGAAAATCTAACTGCTAAGGTAAAGTACATCGACAACGCCATGGAGCCTCGGCGAATGTGTCACGACTCATTACACATTGCACACACGATGGAAATAATAAAATCATCGATACACAATATATGGCGGGCAAAGGTCGCCATTGAACTGGGCTGTATAAATTTACTGTAGCTATTTTTATTCCAGTATTTATATGAAATGGTTTTTATTTAGAATCAAAACAATACAAAAACTATTATCTTTCAAGTTTATTTCTTTATAATAAACGGGTAATAAAATTTCTAAAGATTTTAAGCCCTCGCTATTAACCTATCCGATAAGCAGGGCCAATAACTTTTTCAGTTTTGTATTATATTTTATCCTCAAAATTAAAACCTTGGATTATAATTGAATAATATGTTTAATATAATTATGTATAAAATATCTAACCATAGTGTCCACTACCGTTTAATCCGCGGAATCGTTGAATATTTTAATTGCATATTTGTGAAAGACATGATTTATAAATTTCGATGTTGATCAACTACTAAATAAAATTACTTAAACGAATTAAAAGTAAAAAAAAAAAAACAAAAGGTAATTTTAGAACGAAATTCCTCATCACGTTCCACACCAGTATTATATACTATTCTGTGATAATTCATTCATTCATAACTCACCCGTTAAATGTTGACAACTGATTTATGGTGATAAACTATTTCGAGGCGTGTTTTCGTTAAATGTTATAATTATTATGGATATTTAGCGAATGCCTGAACGAAATAAGTGTATGAGTTCGACCATACTCCGACCGTCACGAGACTATTGCTATAGTCAGTCGAACTCAAATGTTATTAAGTTATTTCATTTTGATTGATAAAAATACATAATATATAGCGAAAGGAGCTTCGTTCAAACCGGGAGTCGCACAACACCTCTCGTTTTATTCTCAAAAAACCGTTTTTCATGATACTTTCATTGACGTAACATCACTTTTATATACATATTACATAAAAATTTTGTAACTAAATTAATTTTTTTGAATGTAATTTCTTTTTTTTTTATTGTGCTACACATTACCCTAATTAGCGTGCGCCTTTAAGACTTGTTAATAATAAACTATACGTGCTTAATCGAGTGAGGCTCGTTAGTGATGTTATTTAACGTTTCAACAATTACCAATTAGGAAGTATTTTCATAACTTATGTTACACAACTAGCTTTTAAGACTACACGCTTTTATAGCCTACTTTTAATTATTTTTTGTCACTAAAACAAAACTCATTTACACAAACATTGATATAACTCGCACGATACCTGACATTATGTTGTAAAAACTTGTAGATATTAAATGTATTAACAATTATTAGACATTAAATATGTAGATGTCACATTTTTACATACATAAATTATCATTCATATCATTAATTTATAGAATCATAATTCTTTACAAATACATCTAAAGAGAAATATCAGCCACTGTTGTATATAAAAATACATTTAAATTTTATTTAAATACATTTAAATACACAATTTAGCGTTTTTATTGACAAAAATATTTGTTTAAAGTTTGTTGGGATTAAATAAATGTGTTGTACGTTATGTATGAATAATTTATGACTAAATTTATATATTGTGTATTTTTAACAACTATCACAATTACAAGATTTAATTTCATTTTTCTACAGTATTTTTGAGGCTTATTATTATTTTACTGCGGTAACTCGTGTGTAAACCAAGATATAATACCTTAACTAATACATTATTATTACACTTGTTACGTAATTTAGCATCAATTTACTCGTTTTATCTCATTTCCACTATCTCGTAACGTCTGTTATTACGGTCCTATCAGACCGCACCTGCTTCCCTTCGTGATACGAACAAAAGAATTGTTTTAAGAGGGACATAATATTTTGTCATCATTATTAATATTTACAAAAAGAAAACTTAAAAACAGCATCGAAGTTATAATTATATATTTATCGTAGTAGTAAAAAAATATATACACAATTCGTAATATATGTGTGACTGTGTGTATATTCTAGATTCCGCCCGCGTGTGTGGCGAAGGCGAACACCTGCTGTGTTCGGTAGCATTTGTGTTAAGTCAGGATATAAGCTATCTCTAATCCAAATCCGTTAAATAGATCTTGCGTGAAAGAGTAACAAAGATCCATCCTCCCAAACTCGTCTTAATTTTTGAAGGAAATCAGTACACTTTATAAAAAAATTGGTGTCTTTTATTAAATTACTTAGAAACTCATAATTGTTTTAACAATTCCTAATAGATAGCGGACTGTTAATGTTTTGTGCGACAGAGATAACCCTCTACCATGCCGAAACTAATCGTTTCTCTTTGCATAGGTCGATGTGAAATATTTATTGACGGGCACTATACTTTTTATTCCAATAAAAAAATGAAGATTTCTTTTAAAAAAATAACTCTATAATATTGCTTATCTGTTAAATAACATCACAGATAAAGCTCAAATCCTTAAACAGATTTTATAAACCCAGTCACGTACCCGGAAAATATTTGAAGGCTCGAAATCAGAAAAGAAGATATTTTTACTTAGAACTGTATACTTATTAAAACGCGACAGGCCTATCGCAGGGCTATTATTCACTGCACATAATAAACTCGAGGTGTCAGGCATGACGAATACAATCTAGATAGTCTTAACAGAGAAACTTGTACTTACGAGAAATACTAATAAGAAAATTCTTAAAAATTTTATTGCATTCCGTAAAACAATATTTCCTTAAACAAAATAAAATTTGTTTATATAGAACTTTTTAACATGGGACAAACCGCGCGGAGTAGCTTGTCACACATAAAAACTTTAAATAATACATTAAACCTATCAATTAGTGATTTTTGTTTTTAAATCGAGTCAATAATTTTATAAGAATCGATATTCTTAAAAACAATATTAGTACTAATATTTTAAAAAGATTTATGAATTATGATTTTAAATATACATTATCGTAGGACAGGTGGAGCTCCTTTATTATGTTATTCATATCTGATGATGACGAACGGCGATAATGATATAGATCTGCGTTGGTATGTATAATCATTTATTCATCAGTTGAATTATGCGGGTCATTTTATGTTTAGACGAAAATTAACGTCATATTTTAGCATAAATTTAAAGTTAGGCTTGAAGATTAGGCACTATATTATTATTTATATCTTTACATTAAAACAATGTTTTATATAAATGATAAGTACTGTAAATTCGTATTTACAACTGAATATTAGTGTAAGATTTTAGAATGTGTAAATCAGGTAACTATAATAAATCTTCAATATATTTATATTAATAATAATATTTTATCTACGTACTAGGTAAAAGTAACGTTCATGTGTGTGTACACAAGCCGTACTAGTTATGTATTACACGCTATTAGCAAAATATAAAGCAATTTGTCTATCTTATCAATAGTTGTCAGGTGCACCATCATTTTCCTTGGGCTAACCACATTCCTCGTAAATCTCTCCGAGGTAATTTAGCATTAAGCTGACCCACTTTGCAGGCACAGATTACTTCAACGATCGTAGTCTAGTTCGATTTACATCGGTCATGACAATGTGATCTGTATGGAAAGCATGTACACCGTTTAAACAAGCGTTTACTTTCTAATAATCCTGAGATCGGTTAAAATGGATAAAATTGACCCTCGCCAGATATTGTACGACAATTTAATCGGTCTTCTCTTTCTAACGGTAAATTCATTGGAGCTTAAATTTATGGTTACGATAATGGTTCTCCGTGAACGCCAAGAGACGAACAAACCAAACCAAACCAAACGTGCGACTGAATGTAAGAAATTAAACAATTTGCTGCTTGTAAATGCAAATGATATTAAAATCATGTTAAAGTTCCGTATTAGGCAACAACGTCACGAATTTGTTATAAGGGTTATTGACTTCGTTAACGATAAATTATATTTCGTAAAAAGGAAACTTGGATGTTTGGTGAATGTAAGTGGCAAAGTAGAATGGATAAGGCTTAATAAGAAATGACAGTAATTAAATATTATCTTTTACCTACATAGTATATATATCATAGTGAGTAGGTTAAGGGATTTCGACGTTTCCGTTCTATCGTGATTGGAATCATTGTCTTTCCAAAACACATCGAATTTCACGATTACGGAATCGTTAATAATAACACTATTTTAAATGACAAAAATTAATCATTTAAGAAACGATAAAGATAAACAAACTTTCGCTTATTAAAATTTTCATTTCGCGATTTCAATTCGTTACATTAAATACATAATGAGATAAAAATCAAACAGCGATAAATACACAAACTGCGAAAGTTGAAAGAACCAATCGTGTTTTGTTTGATGAAGCGTCAGATCAGACATCAATCATATTCGCGTAGTATTTATTCTCACGTAGAATTGAATGAGAAGATTCGCTACTGGAAGTAAATTAAATAGAAACTTGTAAAATTATATGTATGAGAGCTCTTTGTTAATTTTAAAACTTTTAATTATCTTAACGAGGTAGGAACTTGTTTTGTTTAATGTGTTACAATGTTTTGCCCATAGTTATAATAAAGATGTAACTAATTAGACTTCTTCACATATTATGAACCTAGTTAGGGAGTTAAAAGAATAATTGTGAAGGCGAATGATCTTGAACAATGCATATTATTACATACAATTACGAAGATTGACGATGTCTGACAACACTAGACCTTCATCATTGATAGTCGTACACATATTAACAATAGAAAAACAGCTGTTACGTCTTAGCACGCTGGACCTATTTTTGTAAAATTGTGTACGATCAAATGAACTTCTTAAAGTTCGATCATTATAATATGAGTAGCTTCATTTGAAAATACATTAGAAGAGCGGACAGTGCCTGCAGGCTAAAAGGACTACCTGGTTACTTATCTCTTCGAATGAAGCGATTAAATATAAGTTATTAAAATATATAAATAAGCTGTTAGTCAAAAAAAAAATCGTTAAATGATATAATTACAATTCGTTAAAACAACCTTTGATATAATTTAATTATTTTCTGTTATTAGATAACGTTGGCGTGTTCGTCCGTACGTCACTTTCATGTTCTGAAATGACATTGATTAATGATGAAACGCTCGTTACGTATAAAGAGGATATTATTTTAGGAAGTTCTCCCACGATACTTCCGCTAAGTGAATGTGAAATGTTTAAAACTAATTTACAAGAAATTATTTCTAATCAAGATTACTCACAAAAAACAGCGATATTTATGATGTGAAAATACATTCGTCCGTCGCAATTTAGTATTACATTTATAAATACATAATACAAAAAACATTTATACAGTTTAAAAATAAAACAAACATCATACAAACAAACCAAGGCGTTTTCGATTATCAATTCCAGTAATGGTGTAAGACCAAAACAAACAAAAAACTAAAGTGGACCCCCAACGCAACGGCGATTCCTAGTAACGACATCGATACGATAACAGATACCATTAGACACACCTTTGTTTTATTTCGAATTATGATCGTTATTTATAGAATTTAAGTTACTAAAAAATGTTTGTATACGTTTTGAAGAAATAAGCCAGTTGATAGACCGTGGATTGTAACCAAGGACCACTGGTTTAAATCCGAACAAGCACTACTTTGTTATTCATATGCTTAATTTGTGTTCATAATTTAATAATGTCGTTCGGTGGTAAAACAAAATATATTACCCTGGTTATATTTTTACCAACGTGCCCTCGAGAAGTGTGATATAATAACTTCCAAATATTCCTCCTCCGAACGGAAGAGCCAGAGCTCAGCAGTGGAGCAAAACCAGCATATTTTGTTAATGAATAATATATTTTATCTATTAGTCTATAATCTATATGATATTATTATTATGAATACAATAAGGAAAATCCTATTCCTTTTTTAAATTCAAGTTATAAAATTTATTTTCTTTACATCGACGACGATTCTGTGGACCACAAAGCTTAAACATTGTTCCAAGTATAACAGGTTGGTTATACATATTCCTCCATGCCTATTAGAAGGGTGCAATACAATGGTGTAATTACGAGATCTGAGGACCACGGAGTTATGCGGCATCGTTTATACAGACGTTCTCAAAGCTTTTGTTTCATATTTTTATTGTTTTTTTTTGTATACATACTTATATAAGAATATAATACATTTTTATCGTCCCCTATGATAGAATAACACAAAATCGAATCAACTCCTAATGAAAAAGATTAGTAGAGTTCTTATTGATTGTAAAACAATTTAAAACATTCATAAAGAGTATGCCGTCACGTTATCATCAGCTCTTATATATCACTTTATCATAGTTGAAATATTTGTATACACCCTACCACCACAAGATCACAAAACAACACTTGTAAAGCAAAACGAATCGAAGCCGACAAAACGAAAGTTTTTTATATAAAAAAATAGTCAGGAATGACTGACCTTAATTCGACGTGAGCTTTTTTTGTCTATGTAACCGACAGCGTAATCTGGGATCAAAAAAAAATTGAGCGATTCTCCTTTGAGGTTAAGGAGTTATAATGTGGTTGTAGTATAAAAATAGTTTATTTTATAAGTTTCGTTTGCGTCGAAACCAACATTGGTTAGAGTAGAAAAACATAATAAACAGTTACTTTTCATTTATTAAGATTCTCATAAAATTCCAAGTAGATTACTTAAATCAATGTATAGACGAGATAAAACAAAGATTCGGACACAACATTTTAGTTATCTCAGTTACATTAATAATTAAAATATCTATCCTAAATACGAAATAATAGTGCACTGTGAGCACAATATATGCCCGTTTTAATAGATCAATTGCTAAAGATATTACCATTATAACTCAGGTACCATTACTGTTGATAAACGAGAAATAATATATCTCCGAATGTCAACAATTACAAACTGTTTCCGTTCACTTTCGCCATGTATGACATAACGGAACCGCGTGTTGTAGATAAAACAATGCTTGTCTCAATTTGTCATGGACGATTTCTTATGTTCTGATAAAATCTCATTATGTTCCAAGCAGTCGTTAGTATCGGCCTGTTAGAGATAACTGTTGCAGATAGCGAAGAAAGCCGCCATATATTTTCTTTGAGAAATCCCCATAAAGATCGTTTGCTGCGACAATTCAGGTATCTCGCGATTTAAAATGTAAAGATTTAAAAAAAAAACTTAATCTTAGCCAATAACAATCAACGAATTATCGCGTAGAAAGTTAACAGAAATGTTATTAAAATAACTTGTAAGTCGCCATACGACTTATGTACGTGAATTGGAATATAAATATCGGATTACGTGAAAATGTTATAAACTTACTTTCATATGAAGGTACCTACCTACCTATAAACGAATTATACGACCAATTAATACTATATTGACGACAGCATTTTATAGACTGCCACTAGTAAATGAACTCCTCGCATCAAAAAATTTAAAAAAAAGAAACCAATTGGAATTAAGAATGTCGAATCTCATTACTACTCGACTAAGAACGACTAGCCGGTAATTATTGGTAAACCAAAGACTGGAGCCTCACCACTAGGAGATACTTTATTATTACACCGCAAGTACTTTTATATTCATTTTATTTTTAATGCAATTATATTTAAATACTTCATTTTATTAATATATTAATAGGTATGAAATTCGATGAAAAAGCGAATTATATGAAAAATGGCTGAAACCCGAATGAAAATAATGTAAATGAATTCGTGGATTTTTAATTTGAATAACTTTTTTCACTTATGTAAGGCAACAAATAAGTATCAGGGCAACCTGATAGTAAATAGTCAACTTCGCTTATAGTCACAGGCACAACCAGGCATATAGAATATTACCATAAACTAAACCGGAACACAGCAATACAGTATAATGTTTGGCGGATAAATGGAGTACCCTCTGGCACAAAGGTAAAATTTGGTATTACAACTTAGTCTCGTCAAATTATAGAGGTAAATTATCTTTATTATTATACTCAATTAAGAGTCGAGATGCAAAACGTTAATTATTTATTCTAAATTACACTCTTGGCCATCAATAAAAATGGAAAAGAAAGGCCAAGTTCACAAACCTCTTTAGTTTCACTTTTCTCTACATGTCATAATAAAAGCGAGAGTATTAGAGTAATATTTGTCTATTAAACACTTTGAAGGGCTCGGCATAGAGAGTAAGCTATTCGCTCTATTGAAGAAAAAGTGTTTTATGGTTGTTTATTTCGTCTGTTAATGAATTTAGACTTTATACCATCGTGTTAGGGTGGAATATTGAGAGTACCGCACATTGTTTTATTAATGTGATGAAAGGAGTGCTACTGTTGTCTTATTGAGATTTGTTTAGAAATACGAATATGAAACTTCAAAAACGTTTTTTCAAATAAATCTTATTATCTAAATATAATACATTACCTATTAAGACTTATTCATCATTAATATAACACTTAATAGCTTATAGTTATAAAATAATAAATAACTTTGTATTTATCTTAGCATAAACGAGTAATAATACTCGATTAGTTAGTTTAAAATTTGGAAACGCTTTCGTCCAACTAAAAGTTTAAATTCTCATATAGAATTTTTCGTATAAATAAATATTTAAAAACAGCGTAATTACAACATTTCATTATAGTGCAAAGTTGCCATGTTTGTTTACGAAGCACTTGAATATTATATAAAATTTATAATATTGTCTAAAATTCAATTTTCGACTACGCTGGTTACAATATATTTCGATACCAACACATTATATACAATACATATATAAATATTGTTATTTTTTAATTTTTATTACTTCCCTTATAAATAATTCGAATGCTTAACAAAGAAGGGGACACACATTCAGACGGGAAAAATTGTAAGTCGAATTTCATTATCAACCTTCAAACATTTTTGAGGGTTGCAACACGCAAGCTTCATACAAAATAAACATTGACACTAAATAATAAGCCTACGCCAGTTTCGTAGATACATTACATTTTATTACACCAATAAACTACTTTTTATGGTGGTTAATAAAACGCATTATTATTAATTACATTAAATAAAGTTGCATAAAAAAACTACGGTTACATTTTTATTACTGTCTCGCAGTGAAACTACGTGGTTTTCGTTTGAGAGATTATATAAATAAAAATTAAATAAATAAAAGGTCTAATAGATGTAATAATAGTCACTCCTGACCAACATTTTTTTATTATAAAATTTCGAAGACGTATCCACATTTTTAACATTCTATATTTAAAATCGCCATAAGACATCCTTATTTGTTTGCGGTATACTAAAATTAGAATTGCTATGCTTGTTATTTAAAGGCATGTTAAAATGCCAACTATAATAGGTAAATGAAACGTCTTAGAAACGTTTATTACATATTAAATTTGATTCTAGCGTAATCGTTACAATAAATTAAATTGTAAAACTCATCGCTCCAGTACAAAGTATCCTCGGTATTTGAGCGATTCGGCAAGGATTCGCGTGTCAATTGCTGTGTAACACGCGACGACGACTAACGAATCCGAAATTAGTTTGGGCTTAAGAATCACTTTTTTATGCTAATCAGAATTACCCGGACTTTGTCTTATATACAATACACGAACACATATAAACACAAATGTATTTGTGTTTATACACTACGGTCATAAATTATTCTATATATTTTGCAGCCCCGAGTTAAATTTAGTCTTGTTAGCGGACAACATTTACGCGAGAAAGTTATTCGATTCAAAATTATCGGCCTCTAAAAGTTTTATGTAAATTGGTGAAAAAGGTAATAAAAAAAACAGATAATTACGAGATTAAATATTGATTGACGATCTTCTCAAATCAATAATAAATCTAGAGAATTATGTAACTGAACTTACAAATAAGATCAAACAGTGATCTATAAAAAGCACAAGAATTTCAAAGCCAAGTGAATGGCATTCTTATTCAAACAAAAAGATGAGTAAAAAGTAGGGACAAACGGACATCAACCATTCATATATATTCGATACGCGTACGGATGTACATTGGTTAGTATTCAAGACAAGTCATCGCTGATAATGCGTGATTGGTATTTGCAGGCTTGCTCTGTAACGATACATCTGCCATGCAAAAAATAATACTCGCACAAGTACCTTAATTGAAGGAACTAAATAATCTCGAACAAAACTTTAAACATAGACAAATGGAAACACATTACGTTTATATACCATACTAGCTGACCGTCGCGACTTCGTGCGGTAAAATTCAACCAAACAAACCTAAACCAACACACCTAAGTTTAAATTTTCAACAATCCTTAGCGAATGCTTACTTTCCAAACAAAACAAAGTTTCTAGACTCAATATTCTTGACTGTGCGTTGAAGTATACGTAAAAAAACGTAATTTTCTTGAAGTTGATATCATTTTGTTGGCTTAAAACGTTAAAAGTGGTTCAACAAACGAGCCATGTGTCGCTTTCTTAAGTAAACATGCAGCTGAGAAAGCTGTACGAACGCAGTAGGTAACTAAGTCTAGGCTAGCACATGAATCACCGCTGACCGCAGTCGTTTCATAACCGCCACGCGGTATCATGATTCACGACTGTCCAACGCATAATTTATAAGATTTGAGTTATCGTTTCTACGCGTTGGTACGCTTAAGGTATGCCTATACGAAATACTTAGTTTAAAGTTTGACTAAGAACATCCGCAACTGCTCAAATGTTTAAAAAAAAATCTGGGAATGAGTGGCTTAAACGTATTACTATTCTCACGTGAGATATCTATATGGTCTATTTATTTCTTTCAATAAATGGACTATGTAAAATCTAAAAAATTTTTTTTCTTCAAATCGGACTAATAGATTATTTTTTATAGACTAGGTAGCCGGACGAGCATATGGGCCACCTGATGGTAAGTGGTTACCAATGACCATAGACATTGTCATTGTAAGAAATTTTAACCATCGCTTATATCGCCAATGCGCCACCAACGCTGGGAACTAAGATGTTATGTCCCTTGTGGCACTGGCCTGGCTCACTCACCCTCCAAACCAGAACACAACAATACCAAGTACTGCTGTTTTCCGGTAGAATATCTGATGAGTTTGTGGACCTACCCAGACGAGCTTGCACAAAGCCACCAAGTAAATTCCAAGTTTTCAAGTTTGTTTGTTTAAACAAACCAAGTCTTCAGCTTTATGAATCGTTTAGTTAGTGAAAACATGTAACATTTTATACACGATGTGTGCCAAAACTGTTTATTACACGCCATAAAATATCCGAAAAGTCAATGAGATACAGTTAGACAGTTGTACCGCCCAACATCGAGTTGACATAGTGTTGAAACGACGTGGGTGTCGAATTGCAACAGGTTTAGTTACAATGCGTGTGAGCATCTTCGAATGACGACGGCCCATAAAGGACATCGGACACCGCTGGCACAGTCAACAAACGGTATGGAAAGGTGTCGTACGTGCGACTTGTATTTAAAGAAGTATTCAGAGCGAATAGCGATAACTAAATTCATGGAAAATTGTCCATATCATTGCTATCTTAACTATATAAAGTAAGTCTTTTAACTGTTCCACTGCGACCTCCTCTCTTTGAGAAGTTTTGGAGATTTTTCATATAAAATCTAACAAGATGCATTTATTTTTACAAGCTTCTATCAATCTATTTTCATGGAACACTATGAAATCTTTAGGTCCGTTGTTTCGCACTACTCTTTGCCAACTTAGCGAACCGTTACGAACGTAGCTATGAATTCTAATGAGAATTCAAATTTTGAACAGGTTTTGAACCTAAGTGAGAACCTCATTTTAGAAGCGGTAACAATACACATAATATTATGCGTAGCGTAACACGTTACGACAAATTATTTAAAGTTGACATGGCGACATAAAAGTATTCAATGGTTTGCTTGAAGCATATTTTATATAGAACTAAATATTTGCAAATTTATTGTTTTTTTTTTCATAATAAAATTTTTTTCTTCCGAAATTGATTTAAGCAATGGACCTCAAGATAAATGTAATCGTTTACATCGCGGTCCCAGCAATGTATTTTTTTCTGTTTTACCAAGTAAGCGATTTATTTTACGATTACATATCTCGGAAATGGATAAATCACGTCCAAGCTCATTCATTAAAACAGTAACACTTATTTGGACTGCATTAAAAAAACTCGGCCTTTCTTTGTTTTAAAATTACTCAAACCGATAAATTATTATAATTTAGATTCAAATTAATTAAAGTAAAATACAAACAGCCTTTGTATTTCCATCTTTATCAAGTTCATTAGTGTATGATTAGAAAGCATGTAGATGATCTGCTACGTCATATATTGTTGAATGCAATATGCTTGTGAACTTGCTCTACACAATGAAGATATCACTGTACGATTGATCTAATTCCGTATTTGCAACTTACAGTTTTCTCACGGAAAAAGATGAATACAATTGACAATGATTTTGTAAGGTGAGTCTACACTAACCTAAATAATATAATACTACGTTTCTTTAGTCAAACAAATTAATTTATACAATTCTTGAACAGTTATGATAATTATAACCTAGTTTAGTAGCAATTTATATTTGTATATATCTTTTTTTCACTTTTTTTATTTCAAGATTTATTTATTTCTTTAATCTTTTTATGTGGTTCCAAAATTAAATGGTTTCAAACAAATTCCAAACTAAAGGTTTTTTTTTTTTTATAAAAAAAATACCACAACTAACTTTTGCTTGTGTGTTCAATAAGTTTTGCATTTTAGTCAAGAACATAAGAATTTAAAATAAATTTTTGAAATCTTTTACGGAATTAAAAAACAAAAAACGATAATATCGTCAACATTATCGGTTACATTGATTACCTAATCCGTCGGAGGTTGCATCTCAGTATTACCTCATAAGGCAGCGTTCTATTCTCAAGGTCTTTTGCATTGAAAACCTTGTCACTCGTACAGCTTGTACTAACCTCTAGGGTTTTTTTTAATGACAATTTAGTATAAAATAAATATTTAACTCTGTTTACATCGAACGCAGATTTTCTTTTAAATTTCGATGACCTGTCTCATAGAGTATTATTTTAAACAAATAAAGTTAAGAATACAGAAATAATCGAAAGTTATACCTAGAGTAAGTAAAAGTCGAGCTTCAATTAGTTTAAAAACAGATATTATGTTAAGCATTTGAATGTTCGTAACTATTTACAAACAGAGCTCTTAACTTATATTAAAATTGTTATAATTTCTATATATTTATAGATAATAATTAAATTAATCTTTGTCAATGTATCTATTAAGTTACAATATTTTTTAATTCAAACAATTGTCACACACATTTAAAAAAAGTCTCTATATTACAATCTAAGCTAACTACTAAATCGCATATAGCTTACAAAAAACGATACATCATTTATTACAATTATTTAGAGCTATAAATGAGAGATGTCAAGCACAATTAAACATAAGTCGTAATTTAACAAAACCGTAAAAGATATATTTCAAAGTCAAATAACATAATTTAAAAGCTTCTGGCTATTGGTGTAACAAATGTTTCCTGTATAACTTTCTAGTATTAATGAATGAACTTCCCAAATAAAGAAAAAAAAACAGATCGAATATACGTTTAAAAATATTTACTTTCGATGGGAAAATTTAGTCGTAAGCGAGATTTCGATGTTATTAATGTTGAATCATAATATTACACGATATTCAAGATAAAAGTAAAAATAAAAGCGATCGTGATTAAACATCGGTAATTTTACAAGTGTTTTTTTTTTATATATATGTACTTTAAATAGTTCGTCTTTAGATAGAACTAAAATTTAGGCCCGACTTATTTTTAAAATATAGCGATGCACAAGTATTGTGGATAACCCTTATATACTTAAAAGAATACGTGATTACAGGACGGCTTCTACATATACATTCTTTTACGCATATTCAAACAATTCATCTCTTTATTTACATTATTATCCTATTGTTTTGGCATACTTGTCGCATAGTAATTTTTCTGATATACATATCTTCAAAACGAAAACGGATAAATGGTTTTCTCTCTGTTTTAGATTAACATAAATATCCATTACGTTACGTATGCATAACTTTTTCATGAAACTGCTATTGTTTCTCATTTCTACATCAATCGCAATAAATTATAATGTAACATTCAAGTTAATTCGGAAAAAAATAATATTCCGTCTTTGAAAATATTCCTACGTTTTTATCAATAAGTATCCTCTCTTTATATACATTTTAACCAAGACGTTATGGCTGAGCTAAATTACGCATGTTAGAAGTATAAAACAACAAAGAAGCCATTTTAGAATAATCTAGCTTTAGGCTCTTAGTTATAAAGAAAAAAAAATGTAATTTATTTCATTTCATTTCTTTACTTTCTTGGTAATGTAAAAAATACCTTAACGCATACGAAATTTTAGTTAATCTGACGTTTCATTCCTCTTAACAAAACCATAATAAAGTTCCGAGAAATCAATTAAATACAATCGGACGTTATAGGTATAATGCACGTTCCGAGTACAATCTGCAATGCGAAGGTCACGTCATTGTCAAGTTACTTTAAACGGTTACCACATCATCAAGACTTCAATTTTAAAATTAATATCTGCATTATTAGTAAGGACTTTGAAAAAAAAATATCATTGAATAGATTAAGAATCGCAATGCATTTATCGTATCATTATAAAACAATAGAGTGATGAAATATGTATTTATTTATTAAGTATATATTTCACACAATTTACAAACACTATGTAAAAAAACGAATAGCACATGTAGTAAAGTATCCAAAAGCGGCCTTATCACTTACAGTGATCTCTGCCAGGCAACCTCTATAAAAAGAAACATATTGTAATAAAATTAGAAATGTGTTACATTTACTGCTTGTATCTAACACATAGGTATTATATTAAATATACTCTATTTCAATCGAAGGAGTTAAGATAAAAAAAACCTTAGATTTACATATTCCATGCGATTTGCTCATAGCTTTTCTATATTATGGACTACAGACAGTTCTTGATTAATATATCGTCAATTTTATTACTGTTTCACTTAACTACTTATATCCACTTTAATTTAACTTCTAAAGTTCCGCTTACAACTTCACCGACAACTTGAAACTACTATCTTTAATGTCTCGATTAATGACATCACGTTAATTCAATGTCAAAGTTGGTTGTCTTTATTCCTCCTGTGGTTAAAATACCAACAACTGGCGAGATACAAAAACGTATATAGAATAAAAGCCATGAAAAATACATATTTGTATAAAAAAACATTTTATATACAAAATAAAATATACGTGATATTGCTATTTTATAGTTTGAAGGTGAGTGACATTAGAGTTACTAGGAAAATTATATGATAGATCTAATGGTTGACAGCGCAGTCACTAGTACTACTTACAATACAGAGTACATGGGCAAAGATAACCACGCGTCTTAGGTGGCGTCTTATCTCTGCTATCATTATAAGGAAATAAAAAAGTTAATAACGACAAATATAACATATATCATAAACAAGCAGTTACTTTTGCCCATGTTTAAATATTTATTTTTAATTAATAATTTTTGGTACTGTATTTTAATAACAGTATTAGTGGACGATTACTGTTGTTGTTGGCAGTTCAAGTTTGATGTATCTTAGACACAATACTAATTACGATGAAATAGTGTCCGCTCGCGTCTTCACCTGGCGTTTAAGGGGGGCGGGGGGTGGTTGTTAGTGTTAGGTACCCTATGTCCTTTTCTATACCCCTAACAACGTGTATGCAAAATATTATTTATTTATTTATTTATTATTTGGTAATCCAACAGTTTTTATACATAAGTTGATATATTGACTATTATATAACATATAATTAAAACCAAAATAGGATTACACAGGTAACTTAAACATATTAATAACTAGAAGACGGTAGTAAAAGTAAAACTGTTTACGGGTGGGAATCCAATATGTGCGTGTATGTGTGTGAGTGTGAGTGTGTGTGTGTGTGTGTGTGTGTTATAATGAATTTTTATCTTTTTTAATTATAGCTTTTTTAAAAGCTAGTTTTGACATGCTGAACAGATCTATTTCTGAGTATTTTGAATTATATGTGTGGACCATGCGATTAAGGACAGAGTTGTGTGCATAATTAGTGTTTAGCTCAGGCGTGTGGAATAGTGCTGTGTGACGTGTGCGGCGATTAGGAACTCTTAAATACAAAACGCTCAATAAATCGTTGCAATCTATATCTCCGGTTATTATTGCATGTAGCATATACATATCGTAATGTCGTCGTCTCGTTTCTAATGTTTCAATATTATATTGTTTACATATATCAACATAATCGTTAAATTCTTTAAAGTCCTTGAAGCAAAGAAATTTTATGAACTTTTTTTGTATTCTCTCCAGTTTTTCTTTGTAAGTTATATAATTCGGAGACCATATACTACAACCGTGTTCTAGAATACAACGTACATAAGTAAAATATAAAATTTTTATGCATTCAATATTATTAAAATATTGACATATACGTTTAATATAGCCTAATTGCTTATATGCCTTATCAGTAATGAGTTCTATATGCTCTGCCATCAATAATTTAGAGTCTAATTGAATTCCAAGGTCACGCACTGATTCAACTTCTTGTATCGGCTTGTTATCAATATTACAAATTTAATTAATTTCTTTGATTAATTTATAAATGGAAATTGTTTTGGTTTAAGAATTGTTTTATATTTTTTATTTTATTGTAATTATTTCACTGTTTGTTTCCTGTACACAAAATAAACAAAATTATAGTTATATTCAATATTTTTATACTTCCTAGAAAATGTTATTTTTACTGTTTTTTTAATATTAATAATTATGATGATCGGTTGAGTAGTTAAGACGTGAAAGCGTAACAAACAAACAAAGAAACAATCAAACTCACATTATAATTCATAGAAAACAGCAACTAATTAAGAATAAATCGCACCACTGACTTTTCACACTAATTCTAACAAGTCAGATATTTTGGGAAACCTTGTAAATGTTACATGCGTTAACTGACATTAGCATATATTAACGGCTATTGTAACAAAACATACAAAACCCGCTCTGTGAGCAACGACGCCACGTGAAATAGGTCTCAATGTACGAAGCAAGAATTTATAATAACTTTCGTTTAAATTTAAGTACCTTTTAAAAATGCTGATAGATTGCCTTTTAAAATCAGCACAATTTGACTTTTAATAGGCTTTTTAATTCGTCTCGGCATTCGAGTCGGATGAAAATGTCACATGTGTATTCCTCAAACTGCTTTGTAACAGCGTAGTGGCATAAGTTTTAAGCTTCAAGGAGAGGAGCAGGTCTGGCCCAAGATTTATACATTTGTAAATGTAAAAAAAAAAATTATTCAAATTAATAATATAAACAATTAATGTAATCATTTATCAAACATTCAAATCAGACGCTTTCAAAATTTCTCTCCACGCAACTAACAGTGTTATTCGGTGTTAAGATATCTATCATTCCCAATCAGTATCAATACTAATAAATAAAATAAAAATAAAGTTTTATTGACGTATCCATAAAAATTATAGTATATAAATATAAATTTCTCCAAATATTTGTTACGGCTCATCGACTACCGAGGTTGAATACAATTAAATACAAATAGACAAGGAGTAATTGAATAATCATCATAAATGTGACAAATTTGAAACAAAATTGCGGTATTCTAAACACACCTCTGCCATTTACCCGAGTTGCTAATAAACAGAACCACAATACAATCCCCTATTGCGTAGCGTTCCCTAGCAAATGCATCAATAGCTTGACCAAATAACCTTTTTACATCAGCGGTTGCACTTTCATTGCAATCGTTGCAGCTGCCATCGCCGAGACTTCGCAGTCGACCTGTCACCTCGCTGTTTATTGCGATCATGACTAACCGCCGTCACTAAAGTTCACGTACCCTCAAAATATACAAGTGAACTTTTATATCTACAATCAGCGAATATATAAAAAGCTTTTTTAAAACAATCTTAATTGATCGCTATATTAAAGCGAATTCAATTTAGTACAAATGTCACAACCTATATTTTTGTAGAGTTGCTTTGGAGCTTAGCTCCACCACGCTGCTCCAATAAAGGTTGCTGTCCACATAAATCAACCGACACATTCAAATTTCTTCATGATATTTAGTCGCACTTGTTGAAACTACTGAGTCATCTGGATTAAAAAAATAAAATTTGGTATTTTAGATAATATAGTATTTAGATAATGTCACCAGCACTAAGCGCTTTTTAAAGTTTCTTACAATACAGTGGTATTGGAAAAGTATACGTTCCCACAAAACACAAGAGATTCTTATACTTCTGCTATTTCTTGTTCTGCCATCGGTTTGGAATCATTTTTACAGTGTCTATTGTATGCGTGATCTAATGAAAGCTATAATCTAACAGTACGTCGTGTTCATTAAATATATAAACTTACAGTAGGTACTTAATTATAGAAAAATATATATACTAAGACGTATTTTAAAGAATAGCGTCTGTATGTAGATGCTGAAAATGAATGTAATATTTTAGAAACGTAAGATTAATGTGCATTGAAAGATAAACGAACTACACTTTCAAAGCACAATAAATAATTTGAATTCTGAACAATTGTAGTAAAATTGAAAGATTATGAGAACGTTTTGCCCTTTGCATACTTAAACTATTTTAATATAACTTTCGTATTTATTAGCGGTTGAATTTCAAAACAGTATTGTTTTTAAGTAAACATACTGGGTAAGTACCTCGTACTTTTTTGATTAATATAAAATATTTTGGGACGGTATTTACTTAGATAATCTCCATTTTATATTTAGATAACTTCAACGAGAAGTAATTTTGTCAGTACTAATGAGTAACACTAGCTGAGCCATAACAGACAAATACATTTAATGAATGTACCGCTGAATCTTATGATCTTAAAAATGTCTTCAGAAAAAGACGCATATATGATATGTACGGCAAATATTGATATATTTTATAAATAAACAGTAACCATTTTAGGATTTAAAAAAAAGAAAACTATAAACATTAACTGTTGTTTGAGATATATAACGAGACTAGCGCCCACCCCGCGGGTTTGAAAATTTTGGATATATTAGACAACATTATCGCGTTTTTCCTAGAAATCCCTATATATTTTTTTAAATAATATACAGCCTATGTAACTCGCTTATAAAGCTTTCTGAAATTGAAAGAATTTTTAAAACCGGCTCATTATTTTTTGAGTGTATCTATTAAAAACAAACGTACACTAAAATCTTATCTCTTTATAATATTAGTATAGATATATTTGAATAAACATATGAACAGATAAACGCTTGGTTCGATACTGTTATTATGTTTGTATCAAAAATAATGTCACGGGTGATCAGTATTTTTTCCCGTACAGAGCCGGAGTAGTTAGCTAGTGTAAGTAGAAGTAAAGCGATACAACGATTAAAATCTATATAAGGGGATAGAAACAATGACCGTATCATATTATAAAGTAGAAACAATCGCCATCGTCTCGATTTTACAGTTTATGCACAAGAGCGTATCGAGGGCGTATTAGATCATGGCACGCCTCGTAAACACACATACAAACATCACGGATATATATATACTATCTCCGTGTAAAAGTAATTTAGCTTAAATAACTAAATTTTAATACCAAATATTTTATCTGTGTAAATTTATTAAGTTCAAATTTATTTATTCAATAAGTATGTAGTCACAGTAAAGATTACCGCTAAAGAGCACCGGTTCGGAAAATATTTTTTTCCCCACAGCAAAACCCAATATTTACAAATTTAAATACAATAAAAAAGTAGTCAGGACATGATCGTTTGATTTCAGATATGTGATATCATTCATGAATTCGCTAATTATAAAATAACATCTTCAAAAAAAGAGAGAGCTAACAATAGCTTTTTACACGGCTGCCCAAATATGTGTGTGTTTCTTTATTCCACCATATCTTCTAATGCCTGAACACAGTTAATGATACTGGTTATAAATTCGTTCTGATTGAAATAATTTATAGTAGTCACAGGCAGTTATGTTTTTAATTAAAAAAATATTTTTGACCCTCTCACTAGATTTAGTATTTTAATGGTAACCCAAGAAGATAGAATTACGGCTCTTAGACCTTTAAGCAAGCTCTCTCGTTGAGGTATTGAGGTTTCAAACTGAAGTCTAAATCGAAGTTCACATAGATTAATTAACTAAATATCTAAGTTATATTACTTACAGTAAATCATACCTGGGCCCGAGGCTGCGAAGCAATACCGCTAATAGCAGATCGTATTAATATCAATTCTGAAGTCGATTATTTCTTCGACATTTTAATTAAAACAACAGACTTAGATTACAATTTTACGTGTATATTTAGTTATTATCGTGACTTCAATTTTATCGTTTGCTCAAGTCGTTTTGCTCAAACATAAATTCCTCGATGAAACTTTCATTTCTAATAACGGATTACAATATTTGAATTATATATCATTATGAAATTAATATCATGGGATATTTAATATAATAAAAAAAATATATGCCGTAGATAAAACCGGTTATCGATAGCTGAAAGAAAGCTGTGTATCGATCAAACAATTTCGTTAGTGAAATCGAAATTAATCGCGTTCAAGGTAATCGCAATTACACTACCTGCAACATTCGTCATAGAATCTTAAATTTTAATTTATAATTATTTCTATTACAACATCTACTCGTTTATTTCTACTGAAGAGAAAAGTTAAATAACCAACACTGTATAACAGAATAATGTCAAAATGATATAATTTGTTCGACATTTTCTTGCCAAAGGAAGTAAATGTAAATAATACGATCATGAAACTTTAATAAAATTAAAATGGGACTTGCGGAACACATTAAGTTATGTTTACAATGAAAAAGTTTCTTCTATTTTAATCTTTATTTTATTTAACGTTATTACTAAAAAGAAACTTAAGACAACTAGTGAATAAAAATATTTAAAAATATAAATTCTCAAAATTAATGACGATTGTACTATCTCAAAATTATTGTATGTAAATTAAAAAGTTATTAATTTATAAGAATAAACAAGAAAACAAGCATTCATACCAACATACGACACATATCTTATTTTCGATCACATGTCTGACTTAACGGTTTTAACCAAACTTGCAAAACTTTCCCCTATAATATTAGCATAGATAAACAAACTGCATTTTAGTACGTTCTCTAGCGATAGTTCTGACTTAATTATTTTACGTTTTCCATTTCATAGAAAAAAAATAACAGAATTTAAAAAATATATAGGACAGAAAACGTTGTTACATGAAGTTAAAAAAGAAATAGACATACATATTAACTTTCGCGTTTATAATAAATTAACACTAATAAAATATTACATTAAAATAATATTTGTGTAACAAAGTATTTATATGGGTACAATTGCATAATGTTATGTTTCCGTTAGAGCCGAAATGCCTTGGGCATAACTAGAACAAGTGAACCACTGATGTTCCACGTGCTTAATTTGTGTTTATAAGGCATTTAGTTGGCGATGAGGATAAATATCGTGTGGAAAACAACGTGTCTCAGAACATGGGACATTTAAATGCTTTTAATATACTATACACATATCTCTCAATCATTGCAAAAATTTACACTATTATGTTAAAATCATTTTGCTTGATAGATAATATTTACATTATATAAATTAATATGATATTTATATATGGACTAATAATTGTTTCTTTATTTAATTGTTTATTTATTGGATAATTGTTCTATTGGTGGAAATATCGCAAGAACAACGCAAACAAACGATATGTAACTGGAAGCAATTGCTTTTGCAATTTCGATACAGAATTAATAATATATTTATTATCTGTTATAAGCACCAACTATCTGCTTAAAAAAACTTGCTGTTTCATTTATAACAGGTTCCACGTTTTCCTGCGAAACCCTAAAAACTAGACCGCTGATTTCCTTCGTAAGAGGCGTTATAAAAGAAATATAAGCTCTTCTGCTTCGCATATTTAGCTTATTTATCTGTCTAAATGCTATTAAATCGTTACAGATATATCTTGAACAAATATAAAGCAAACTTTAGTAGTCTCTTTTGTCTCAACGATTTATTCATTTGTTTGTATTTATAATTTACGGTAAAGGAAAATGCTGCACATGTCTGACGAAACCCTCAATAGAGAAAAATCGTGGAATGATATATGTGTATGTATAGATGACTATAAAAGCATATTCAAAACAATAATCAAATACTATTTGGATATGTTAAGTGACAGGCCAAAACGATCAATCATATTTCGAACACCTTAAGTCACGCTTTGCACTTTGACGTAACGAATTTTGCAAGTCACGACTGTGGGAATAAAAGGAAACTGTATCAATATCATAAGTAAAACATTCGATCTGCGTTTTTATTGTTATTAAAAAATATATAAATAAGAAAGTGACTACAAATTTTATTTTATATGCTTGTTATTGTTGCTATGTTTATTTGTTTTCTTGACAAAGCGACAATTTTAAAGTTGATGCATCTCTTGTTCCAATACAAAAGAGTAAAAGTAAAAGTTATATGTATGTAAAAGCTGTTATAACCTAACTGTATAATAGTCGCTCAGCATTGTGAAAGTCGCAGGTTCGATCCTGACCTCTTGAGTTTTATCGTAAATACTCCTAGCATAGATTTAGCGTTTAGTTGTAGAGAAAAACAGGAATTTAAAAAGAGGCAAATTATTTTTACAAGATTTTATATGTAATACTTTTTTGTTATTTGTAGCAGAAAGACACAAGAACAGGTATCCAATTTACCTATAAACATTGACAGTATACGCTATATAAACTATATTAAGCGTTACCATTTCAAAAATACACAACTGAATTAAAATTTATTGAACTTAATTTAACAATTAAAAAATTACTTTTTATTAAGCTCGGGTTTTGAACCCACATCATCGAACATTTACAACTTTATAAGCCACTAGTTCAACGAGGCCATTACTAACAAATACGTATAACTATAATGTATATGTCTAGTCTGTGTCTATAAACATATTCCTAACGCACAGACAGGTTAGTAAATACAAACCAGCAATAAACAAAAACGGTACCGCTCGCAATTTATAGTGAGCCCACTATTATATAAACTTAGCAACGGACAACGTATGTTGTTAAATATTCATTGCTTTCAAGTCGCCAATAAAATTTATGGCATCGAACTTTTAATGTAATCATGTAATTTACTCAATTTCTTTCAATAAGGATGTAGCAAATCCATAATTAAATATTAAAAAAAAAATCTAAATTGTTTTCTAATAAGTTTGATAACATATTTATGTGTTTGAATAAACAATATAGATACAAAAGAATTGTGGTGCATTAAAATAATCCTAAGGCGCCACAGAATCGTAAAACTAAGTTTTAATGACGAGTCTCGTAAAACGTATTCGAAAAACACTATCGCGTGACTTCTATATTAAAGTAAATATTTAGTAATGTTGCCTTTACTTACCATGCAAGTGACGTAAACACAACTTGTATGTGAAGAAGAAATTATGTGAAATAGGCGCTAGTGTTGTGTGAAATACTCGAGGTAGTGTTAAGTAATAGTTATTTATTTAATATATTATTACGTGTCAAGCCATAGTAAGTAACGTTTAAATTTGTCAGACATATGAAAATTGCAACACGCAAGGATTTAACACGGATGCTTTAAGTTTATTTGTAAGATTGTGTCTAAGTAAATTTTATAAGATTTATTTGTCAGTAGACAATTGTTTGTTATCAAAAAGTACAAAACAGTACAGAAATAAACCTGATGGTGATTTTGTCACTGCAAGTATATTCATGAGGCAAATTTTACTCGACACATGCATTTTCCTTGACTCGATCATGAATGAAGCTGCACGTTTTAGATTGATTCATAATCTAAACAGAAATAAAATACCATTTTCCACTTAATTACTTCTACACACAATTACTTTGTTTCCTCGAAACAAAATAAAAGCTTACATAAATGTTAAATGACACGTGAACAGTGTACATCAATAAAACTTTCCTTCGCGTTAACAGTCAGCTACTATAAAACATGTCAAGGAATAAATCTCTCGAAACCATTCTCTGAACTATCAAATGGAAACAAGAATAGAATAACGTTTTATACTTCCTACAATATAAACGGTAAGGTGTGTTGGATTACTCAGATTGATGGTGCCCTTTATCGAACGAAGCATTTATAAATATTATTGAAATGAAATATTTATAGCTTTTGTACATCAGTTTTGTGTATTAGCTCATTAACCCTTCTTGGCTTTATGAGTTTTATTAGACGCTATTAAAATTATTGATCTCAACACTGTACACGAGACAGAAGTTAGACGACAGAAAAGTTACTTAAAGCGTTATATATAACATCGTTGTACACAAATTAGAACTGGAAGAACTTAAAACTTTATCGATGTGAGCTGTGTGACTGTTGGCGTGAGGACGCGTCGCCATTTCATACGTCGCCACGCCATATGATAGTATGTCGCTCTAATACGTTGTGGTATAAATAAATGTTACATTATTGTTCTTCTTTAAAAAAATATATTTTTGATTATGCAATATTCATATACTTTTATGCATGTTATCTGCTCAAGATAATTTTAATGTTTCACATCTGCCAGGCGCCCCGCCATGACTGACTTTTTTTAACAGATTACTTAAACTAATCCAAAAATTATATACAAGTAATGAGCCTCCGTTTTATTTCGTAACATTAACGGTTAACCTATAAATATACTCGAGAGGATGATTAGTTAAACAATGTTTTGACTTCATCTTTCAAATTTCATCATCAATTATCGCTGTTATATTGTGCACTATAAATAGTTCTTGTTTCATATTTGTATATTCTTTTAAAAAAGAACACTATTCTACCGAACTACTACCCATTTCTATTTTACTTCTAAACTTGCGATAATAATTTTACTATTCATTCAAAACGGCACTTTTTCACAAATACATAATGTAAATAATAACATAGTTCAGCCAAGATCTCGACCAATGGATACAAGTCCAAGCTGTTTATATATATTTTTTCTCCTACTGTGTTTATACTTCTTTTATTTTAATATATTATATCGAATTGTTATTGTCGTCTATTAAACTGAGTCTATAAAATGTAACGTCAGACTCGCAAAAACACACAAACAACCGTGACCGATTGAATTGAAGTTAAATTTATACCTCAATTGAATAACCGCAGTGTCGTGAGAACGTTTGATTTTTTTATTGCAAGACTAAAACGTACGTTTACGACCTGAGCCAAATGTTTTGAAAGCTTTAAAACTAAACAATTGTCTTATATAACAATCAAACAAATTTCTACTTTTCGTATTTAAATCGTTTCCAAAGTCTTTATACATCTTTATAAAAAGTTTATTGAAAAATTGGGACGTTAAAAAACGACTAAGGCCAAACTAAGATATTACAAAAACATTTGTGTCGACATAGTTACGGATGTTTAGAACGAGTTCAGTTTTAATAAATTTGCTAATGTAATTAAAATATAATACTAATTCTGATTATATCTCACTACCGCTGAAATTTGAAAACAATATAAAAATTGTAATTAGTGACATTTCTGTAAATAATATTAGTCTGTAAATCACTGCTGAACTAAGTTATCTTCGCTTATTGAGAAGAAGGTTTAGATCTGATTTAACCACGTTGCTAAAATGCGAATAACATTATATTTTCGAGGGTCATATTTCATTAAAAACATTTTCGTCTAATCTTTACTTTATACTCGTATTTATAGGGACGTGAAAGGGAGGCAAAGGTGAAATTTGAAGTTTGCTAGCAGGTGAAATCTGAAGTCAGGCACGCTCTTAAGTAGTTTTTTTAGAGCGCGGTAGTGTGGCGTTTGAGTATATAAACAATTATTGCAACACTGCCTGTAGTTGATAAGAAATGTAGGTTAGCACCTTAGTTCAACGGTGTTCAAACCAAAACTTTATAATTAAACATTGTAACTGTATTGAATGTTTGCTTTCAAATACTAGTTAGGAATCCTGTTTGAATTGAAGTGTTGTAACTGAGGTCTTTCAATGTTTCTGTTCAAAAAGGTAATTTAGATTAATTTATAGTAGTTGTTACAAATGAATTGTGATTCTTTGATCCTTCATATTATTATTTTATTATTTATGTTTGTAAATTTAACTCTCATTGTATGACGTATATAATTTATTAAATACAAGGAAAATAAAATCTAATTACGCAAAGAGCACATTCAATTTAAAAATTCAATATTTTATGTACATTTCTACATCTATATGTTGGTATATATTTCTTTGAGATTAAATAACTTCGACATCATTTGACCGATTACAAAAGTGTCAACTTTTGTAATGTACATATATGTATTTTTGGTCGTCAAGGCGTCACGGTAGCATGCGCATACTTATTTTTATCATGTAGAAGACTTTTATGTTATAAATTTTGCATTAACTCACCGCTAATTGGCGTTGTAGTACAAAAACATTTGTAACATTCTACCGATCGCCATGACACACACAGGCAACCACACCGTATCTTGCTATTACATAACTATAAACTAGACATCGCAGTAAAAACATGTCACACGTCTAATTTTGAAAACAGATTAATAGTATTGTTTACATGTTTATGCGTGTTCTCTTAAAAAAAAACCTATTCCATATAGTAAAATAATAGCCCCATTGAATAGAGTACGGGCATCTGTAAATTTAAATTGCTTTCCGAATACCTCGCTTCTCTGTCCCACTTCCGCCAATCTTAATAATTCTATTCGATTGTACTTGCTAGTTGGATTGCCTTAATTCTTATCTATATTGGTAGAAAGTAGATTTCGGGTCAGAGGAATGTATAACTATTCATTTTTTAACTATATAATGAAAGTTCCCAACGCTTTCCAAAGTACCGAACCATCTCGATCACTTTGATAATTTTCATAATCACGACCACCTCGTGTTGAATTATTTACTTAACGGTAAATTTTCGATCAGATGAAAAAAGTCATATCAAACATTATGTAGGTAATTTTAAATGAACCCAAATTTAAACCGATTTTTACAAGTCTACTAGAGAATAGTAGTAGAATTTATTATTCAAACTATTTAAATCAGCATCTATATGTTACCCTAGTATTTAACCACGATCATACGTTTTTAATTTTGCGCTACATATAAATATTATATACGTCGCAAATGTTAAAAGATTTAAAATTTTAAATAATCAGTTACGAATTCATTAAAAAAGGACAAAAAATACTAAATACATAAAGTTTACAAAATTAAAAATACAAATAAATGTTAATTATATAATTAATTATTACATTATCAAGTACTATTATTAAAATTTTGTTATAACAAAATATAATAGATGAATATTTACATAATATATAAAAAAGTATTAAGTAGTAGCATTAGTTAAAAGGCGGTCCACAAATGATATATTAAACGACGACTTCACAGCTTACAGTAATGCGTAGAACCTCAAGGCGATTACAGAAAATAACCGGATGTTATGGACCGTGTACATCGAATACATCAAATCAGAGTATATTTTCTTTGTACGTCATTACATACATATTGTAACTAACTAATGATTGTTTTATAATGAATTAAAGAATTATTAATAATATGTTAATTTTCTTTTAATGATGTACACAGTAATACAAAATTGTATTTGAATTTGTTTAGCTTTTTATATACGAATAACTCGCACGATGGTATGACAATAATAGATGTTTAAAATTCAATAATATTATTTAAAATTCAATGATATTAAAGACAATCAACAAATAAAAAATAATCTACTAATTTGGTTTTACTCACCAGGTAATTATTATCGTCAATTTTTTAAATATACGTAATACTATTTCCATGAAAATCACTGTTTTATAATAAAATAATGTATATATGCATAAAATGTTGATCATAATGTGTTTTTTTTATATGTAACATGTTATAAATATAAAAAAAATAATTACCATTAGCATTTTATATTTCGAATATTACTCAAGGACTTCTAGTGTTTCGATAATAATATATAATTTATTCATTCGTTCATTCGAAGAAGGTAAATTTAAATATTACGTATATTTTAAAAATTGTTTTGCTTTAGCTGTTGTTAGAATGATATACAAGCCAAATAAGTCGTGAGAAATGTGTAGTCTACTTAAAAAGTTTGCAACAGAATAATTAGCGGGTGAGGCGTGGTCAGCCGAATTCTACGGACTTGCTAATTTCACTTTCATACGGTATATGAGCAACATCTACCGTTCAGTATTTTATCGCACATTTCAATCGTGACGGATGGATCCCTTTAATTTTAATACGATGTTTGTTTTTATTGACTTAATAGTTTATAAATGATAATCAAGATTCTAAGTGTTTTAATTGTATGGTATGGTAACACGGTGTTGTTTGACCTATTGAGTTGAATTAGATTACTTATCAGTAATATCTTTGATTTTTATTAAAGCGTGTAATAATTAAATGAGAACAACGGAGTTACTTAAAGAATTGAGTCCGAGCAAGCATTTTCATGTGATCAACCTATTACGACTCCACCAATGTATACCCACCAAACATAGTGGGTCTGCTTGCTGGAATAAGTTTCATACCTTCTCCTTGAAAGGATTAAAAGCCTTTGACAAGAGCGGGTCGGTCAATTACGAACTGTTAGATTAAACTCTCAGTATAGACATAAACTTTGTTCATAACGATACCTCATGAATCACTCGTTGTATCAATTACAGGATCTTTGTAGGCACTTCGTTATCATTCGTGCTCATCGTCTCGGAAAACATGTCGAGGAAACGCTTACGTGTGCATATGTATTTGTATTTAAGAAGCCAATTTATTTCAACGACATATGCCTAGAGCGCCTTAGCAACCTGACAAGTGACAAAAACTTTTAGTCATTAGAATAACAGTTCACAAGCAGGTGATTAAAAATAAATTTAAGAAAAAATAATTAATGCTCAAACTTTTTTACCAATAGCAAAAAATATATACATAGAATACTATTGAAAAAAAATCAATAGTCCTTGATTAAAGTGCGAAAAGATGAGATAACACAACTTCCAATTTCCTTTGTTTTTCATTGAATCGAGAGATACATTTTGCACAATCATCGTCAATACTTAAAAGTACCTACTTAAAGTTACTGACCTAATAAATATAACTTTAATTAAAATTACAGAATTGGAAATCTAATTAGTTGTTACACTTGAATGCGCTCCATTTTTTTGTTTACAAATCTAATTTAATCCTATTATATTCATAAATGATTACTAATAACACCAATATCTATAAATAATCTTGAAAAAAATAAGTTACTAATACTGAAAAAAAGGTTTTTAAAAGTGGATACTCCATACATACTGGTCTACACCCAGTAGGTACTTAGAGGGTAAGACTTTGTGCGAGCTCACTTAGTTAAATACCACCCACTTTTCAGATATTCTACCGCAAAACAGCAGTACAGTAATATTATGTTCCGGTTTAAAGGATGAGTGAGGCAGTGTTACTACAGGCACGACGTACGTTAAATCTTAGTTCCCGAGTGCGCCACCAAGCACATTGGCGATGTAAAGGATGGTTAACATTTTTAACAATGCCAATGTATATGTGCGGTGTTGACCACATACCATCAGGTGGCCCATTTGCACGTCCGCCTACCGATTTTACAAATAAAAAAACATTCCTAATATTTAATCAACAGTAACAGCCTGTGAATATCCCACTGCTGGGCTAAAGCCGCTTCTCTTTTTTTTTTAGAAGGTTTTGAGCTTATTCTTCCACGCTGTTCCAATGCGGGTTGGCGGAATACACATGTGGCAGAATTTCAGTGAAATTAGACACATGCAGGTTCCTTCACGATGTTTTCCTTCACCGTTAAGCACGAAATGAATTATAATAACAAATTAAGCACATGAAAATCAGTGGTGCTTGCCCGGATTCACGCGTTCTTACCACTGGGTAATCTCGTGCTGATTAAATCAAACTATGATTAAATTACGTTCAATAAATTCAAGTACATTACAATATTAGCATAATGTTTCCATTTTAATATATCACCGCTATAGATGTGACACGGCTTATTAAATAGCAATGAAATCGAAAGTAGATCGATTAGACCCTTCCAATGCTTACTTCCTATTCAAAATACGAGACCGAAAGTAAAATCTAGATCAGGATTACCATTTCAATTTTGTATAATAAAGCTAACGGGAAAACACTCTTTATGCGGTATGTAACTGGGTCGTTAATTGTGTACAGCGACAGGTGAAAACATTGTATCTGTTGTATGAACGATCCCATGCTGTGAACAATACCCTCGCGAAAATTATTTTAGAACCGGATTCACTTTCGCCATAATAAATCATGTTAAACGATACTTGTGTTAGATTAGCCTAGGAATGCGACCTCACGTACAAAGAACGATATTTTATTTAATTATTATTTATAATACATTAGTCAGAGTAATTAAGATTTTTCAAATAAATTAGTAATAAATCTGCAACCAAAACTTGTTACAAAATAAAAAAAGTTTAACTGTTGCCATATTAAATTAATGCAATATAAGTTAAAAAAACATGACTGTACAAATATATAATAATAATATATTTATAGACCACAATAACTTCTTCATGTTAAAACATTTGAGGTATCACTCGCCTTGTTCAATGATGACGTCATCACTAATCAATATTGATTAAATTAAAAAAATTAAGATGTATAAATGCACTCATTTTAGCTCCATCGCAGTCGGTTACAATCTCATCCAAACATAGCGTATACTCATAATGATACAAAGATGGGTATCTATTACGTTTTAATTAAATTTCACACGTTATGTAAACATAGCGAACTTAGTCGAATTCACGTCAGAATGAATTAAAAAAATAATAACTTATGTGTTTACTTTTAAATAACTGTATCCTATATTTAAGCAGATAATATTCTAATGCAAATGCGCTTACTTAACTGGAGAAGCTGTTTAGTCAAACCGTTACCTTAAAGTGGCTTAGTAAAATTTTAATATTACGTAATTACCTTTTACTTGCGATTTCGTTTTCAAGATAGTGGTAAATTAAATTTATAATTATGTAATATCCCTAAATCCTTCATTATTTCAAATTAAAATTTCTTTATTCAATTCAGATGCCGCATACTTCCGGGGTTTGTTTTGTCAATTTTTATTTTTTACATATTTTCAATGGTAGAAGGCCGTTTTATGCCTAAGTTGTACTATCGTCTATAAACTCACGAATTATATAATAACTTCTAGTACGAAAACGTAAATTAACATTTTTTACAATTTAGTAACTAAGGCAGTAAAGTCTTTGAGAGGTTTTCTAAGGTAAATTCTTTACCGTACATTCTTACGCCTGTCATCAAAATCATTTTGGTTATCACGTTAAGACGTTATTATTATTTAGGTATACTGCTCTCAATTATAAGATCTACTAAAACTAGCTTCAAAATCAAATAGGATAAGCACGCCGTGTAAATTAAGTTTAATAGTCTATAAATACCAATATACATTTATGATCATTTATATGTAAATGACTCGTAAATAATTCGACATCTATATACCATATTTTATGACATTTGATTTTGATGATATGTTCATAATATTATATGTATGCTCTTCATACTTAATATATCGAATTGGCTTCCTATAAAATAAATGGCATATAATTTTATATTAAAGGAAACATTAAATAAACATATTATAATAAGATTTAATGTCTATCGGGATCTCACGACGAGACGTCCGTCCGTGTCTCACAAAGAAAACTTGTAATTATCGTAACGAGTAAATTTTCATCTTTAGTGAAAGCAAACATTTCTGCACTTTCTTCGTCATCGCATAAAGCATGATTCGAATCAAATGTAAACCTGACACCATAGCGACATCGTACTACCGGAATATAAATAAGGATAACATTACATGAGATGGAAACGTACTGGAATAAGATGAAAACGTTTGAAACGTATTTATTTACAAATGCCAATTATGATTTTACTTCTTAATTTTGTCTGTTTATAGTATCTACTTATCCATCTTGTATTAAACGCTCAAGATATAGTCAGTTTAGGATATCTGTTATTTCACAAACTTACGGAACCGTTAGATGAAAACGGTTATTAAGTTTATTTTAATATGACACTAGCGCGATGATTTCATGTAATAAATTTCCTCTTATATGTACACATATACATGAAGGAGGTATTTGCTAACACGGTGACAGTTCGCTATCTTGTTTAAATACCACGTGTGTGATTACGAAATCTCTGGAATTTCAGGTATTACAAGAACACTGTTTTCTAATGATTTCCTTGTTTACGATAGTACATGATGAGGAACATCATTTATCAATCGCTTATTTATTATTTATTGCCTTATAAAGAGATAGCTTACATTACAGTAGAGGCGTCATGTAAAGAAGGTTACCTGAAATAAATAAAAATATATTATTAGTAAATATTAACACTTGTCATTCAGAAATGTACTCATTTTAATAACGCAACGCATTTTTGATACAATTTCAAACGAAATAGATTATATAGAGATCGTTACATAATTAAATTATTTAACATAACATTTTACGATTCTTTATAAGTATTGAAATAAAAATAATTCCCTCAAATCGAAGAAAAGTTGTATGTACTGATGTATTAAGAGGTTATAGAAAATAATATAAAGAAAAAATATTAAATAATTTAAAGCTTATATAACTCGGTGGTAGAGCTTTGTGCAAGCTCGTCTGGGTAGGTACCACCCAGTCATCAGTTATTTTACCGCAAAAAAGCAGTACTTTGTATTGTTGTGTTCCGGTTTGAAGGGTGAGTGAGCTAGTGTAATTACAGGCACAAGGGACATAACATCTTAGTTCCCAAGGTTGGTGGCGCATTGGCGATGTAAGCGATGGTTAAGATTTCTTACAATGCCATTGTATGTGCGTTGGTGATCACTTACCACTCAGGTAGCCCATATGCTCGGCCTACCTATACAATAAAAAAAATTCAACGATTACATTCTTACATGAAAAATTATAAGTAAATTAAAATTCAATTTTTTTAAGAAAAACATATTTAATCCAATATCGTGTTTCGAGATATGACGCACGAAGCGGCAACTTAATTAAACATTATACTTAACGCCGCTTTAATTGAGATTGGAATAATTTATTTTTTTCCAATACTACGCACCTGAGAATATGTCAATCATTTATCAGGACACCTTGTTACCTTGAATAAAAAAGAATCGCAAACATCCGACCTTTCGACTAGGGAAGTTCGCAAAACTGGATTAATTCATACCGACATTTTTATGACACAATCAGAAGGAAAAAAATACATTAAAATATATAGCACTTCGAATCAATGTAAACTCATTCAACATTTAAACATGGTAGGCTATTCCAAATAAAAAATGTAATAGTAATCCGATACGACAATTATGATAATTTTACTTAAGGATACATACATCAAAGAAAGAAATCTAAATAATTACGTCGGCTTTTAACATATCACTTTCGAATTTCTCGGCGGGTTTCGAATATGTTCCTAAAAAATGATTCTATAATTTCACACATGCTTATCGACTTACGATAAACCATACGTGATAACGTTGCCCGTATGTTAATAAGAAAAAACTTAGAACCTTTCTCGTCACAGGCCATATCGGCCATATGTGATCGAAAACAAGCTTGTCGTCACTTCATTGGCTTCACTAATCTACACCTAACTTTAGTACTATATTATGCATATAATTGTCTTTTCAATGTCTCTTTACGTCTTAACGACGATTTACACGACGTTTTTGTTTCAATTATAAAGCCATTTAATATTCACACGAGTATATCTGTTTCTGCAGCGTTTTTTTTTTCATACCACGGGAAAGGCTTTACCATTTAGCAAAATCTACTTGGTTATCGTCTATTAGTGATTATAAAAGCTGCATTCAAGTGAACAAAACTAAAGGTAAATATAACGTTTGATAAAGAAATATTATATATGGGCGAGTAACAGCACTCACTGCTAGGCCAAGGTCTCCTCTCCTTTTCAGGTGAAGGATCGGCGTAAAAAAATACTTTACTTAAATTATGAACACTAATTTATCATTTAAAAACTCAATACTTTATATTTTATTGCATACTACATTATGTAACGCTTATAATAATGATATACTTGTTGACCCTTTCGATGTTTTGACTAGAGTTTCATTGTGTCCGTTGCTATTTAACTCAATAAATAACCCTCTATGCGAATATGTATTTATAAAACAAAAACGTTGCTTGGTTTATATCTAATATTCTGATTTTCCTCTCCGATTTCGAGCTTCTGTTATTTATAGCTAAAGCTCTCAATCGAACCTGCTACTTTCACATCGATTGGCGACCCGTATACCGCCTAGATATCGACTAATAACGTATGTAAGTACTATATCAATAAAACGTAAACATACGTCTTATAAAGCAAAAAGTTAATAGTTAATTTATCACTTTTCAATTATAGTTTGTTGAAATAAGATAGAATTGAACAAACGATGATGTAGCAATATAAGATAATTAAATTTTAATACATAAAAACTTTTTAATAGCAACTATTATTACTAACATTGCTATTATTTAATATACCAGATAGCAAACTGGTATTAGTACATTTGTATAACTTGCACAACATATTGTTGCAGTCAGTCTTAAAAGCAAAGTTCGCCTGATAATATATTAATATTATTTGACTTTAAGAATGTCGAATGATTTTAGTGTTTCGCAGATTACAAATATTTCGAAGTAAAATATCTAAGACGAGAACGAAACGAATTCATAAGTAGACTTTTCGATAGTCAGTTACAATAATTACAAAAAAAACTGGAACAAAATTATAATTTTTTTTGGTATTCATTAAGTAATAAAAATGTACAAACATATATATTATATTAAATGTTAGTATATTTGCGTCCAAAAATTATTACTCGAATTAAAAAGAAAGACAGGAAAGAAACTTTTTTATTGCATCACACTACAGAACTAAACAAATAATATCAATTTAAATTTACTCGGTGGTAGAGCTTTGTGCAAGCTCGTCTGGGTAGGTACCACCCACTCATTAGATATTCTACCGCAAAACAGCAGTACTTTGTATTGTTGTGTTCCGGTTTGAAGGGTGAGTGAGCCAGTGTAATTACAGGCACAAGGGACATAACATCTTAGTTCCCAAGGTTGGTGGCGCATTGGCAATGTAAGTGATGGTTAACATTTCTTACAATGCCATTGTCTATGGGCGTTGGTGACTACTTACCACCAGGCCCATAAGCTCGTCCGCCAATCTAAACAATAAAAAGAAAAAAAAAAAAAAAAAAAAAAAAAAAAATCAAATATTATGTTGTGTGACATGAGTTAGTGTATAATAGATATATCATATATGTATTTCCATAATACTTAGAAGTGCAGATAATTTTTTGGATTTATTAACGTCCAATAAAGCGTTTGGCGCTAAAGCTCGTAATAGCTGTCTGTAAAATCATAGAACATGAAACACTCAATTTATATGCGCAAATATTTTGAGATTTCTACACTTTCAAAGATTAGGTACAAATATCATATCATCAAATTGAAAAGGTACAGTTCATCCGGTTTATTATTTTAATACATATAATGCCCTTTCACTCCCGTTCCCAAATTGCAAATAACCACTTGAACATAATTTTATCAGTGACTTAAGATCACGAGCCCGAAGCTCGTAAAACCATTATTTTTCACTTAACCCAGCACTGATCTAGTCTAGATAAACTAACAAGCCCGTGATCAAGTACTCGCTATAACGGATCATAATAAATCTCTATCTTAATGTGATATTTTATATTTATGCATTTATAAATTGCAGTACTCGTTTAATTTTCAACATATTTAATTTCCATTCAAAGAATTATTATAAAAGTTATGATTACAATACAAAATATATATATATATACAATTAAGGCACAAGCTCTTTTTAATCGTCATGTCAAGCTACAACCGGTATTGAATGTAGATTCTACCGAGAAGAACCAGCAATAAATACAGTAGTTACCCTTCTTCACCAATTAAATTTGTTTTACTTATCATCATACATGGGTATGATGATAAATAAAACAAATTTATATGTAAAAATCATCCTAAATCTACACTTTTTTGCCCGTTATATAATGTAGTATAATGTAATATGTCTTACTTATTAATGATATTGCTAGAAAAAATTATATAATTAAAATTACAATTTACCTGAAATTGCTTCGTAATTTTGTACTTCGGTACAAAGACGATTGAAGACGATTTCAAATAGCCTTGAAATTTACATTATTTAAGATTACAATTAATGTAGTGTTTTAATGAAATTATAAATTCACATCGTCAATAACTGTGCGTAATATGAAAAAGAGTTTACAGAATACATTTTAAAAGTCTTTAGTTACAGCAGGATTTCAACACTATTGTGGATATTTCAATATATGAACTCTCCCAACATTGCTAAAGTCAAGGTCATTCCGTTTATTGTGAATGCCCTCCCAAGCGTTCCTTGTGCCCGTAATTACATTGGCACTCTCATCCTTCACACCGGAAATCAAAAATACAAAGCAGCGCTGCTTGGCGGCATATTTAGAAAACGTGTTGTGATAACCCAGACGAGCATCCCATTAAATAACTCTACCTGATTCAATGCAATAAATTAGTTTTTCTACAAAATCCGTAAACAAAAGATTTATTCATTTATCGTGTCTGTTAAATATTAATTCAACACACCTGTTTTATATGATGGTTCATATAATTAGATTACGAAAATTTGTGCATAAATTATAAGCTGTTCATTCATTTATTACATTTAAAATAATTTATATTTTATAAAACTTCGATTTATCTCGCTATTATGTCCCACACATACAATTTACGTATAATCATAAAATTTAATTTTGGAACAGTTCAATCAAACTGATTGAGTTCAATTTAATCAGCGTGGTCGACTGATTCATATTCAAATTCGTTGCCGGTGACAATATAATCTACTTTACCTACTGAATTATATTCGTTGTCAAAATTACACATTTAAAATTAACTTAAATCGATTATTAAACTAAAAACTTTATTAATAATATCAACACTACTAGTTTATATTATTGTAAAGAGGATTTCGCGTTAATGTTTTAGTAATCAGATATTTCTAAAATACCAAGCTCGCACTACCTTCACCTGCATCGCATTCAAACGAAGCATGTTTTAAACAAAATAAACATTAAATTTCCGTTCCCAAATAATTTACAACAAACATCTATGAATAATAAGAAACATCGTAATCATTAAGTTTCCCTTACTCACAAATAAATTCCCATGCTTTCCCAGCCGTGATAAAACCGGTTTGTTACACTTGATCCATAATAATGATCACTGTAGCTATTCGCATAATAAAACGAGGAGTTTAATTCAATACTCTGTCTGTTTCGCAACGCAATCAATGAAATCTTATATTTCATGGTTATTATATTAAAAGTTCGAGCCAGTTTGAATTCGGTTATTCGATGTAACTTTTTTTTCACAGGATATACAAACGATACTCGATTAATCGAAATATAAATGAGACTTTTTATAACGATTATATCATTCGAGTAAAAAACAATCAATCGCTGTTCGAAATTTATTAGTATAAAATGTTTAAAAGATGAAAAAGTAAGTATCAAACTGTTCACGTTCAGCTTATCCACTGCTGCGATTAGGCCTCTTAAGGAGATCATTTGAAGCTTTAAACAACCACCACGCTATTGCAATACGGATTGAATACACATGTGGCAGAATTTTGTTATACACAAGCAGATTTCTTCGCGACTATATCGCCAAGCACAAAATTAATTATAAACAGAAATTAAGCTCATGAAAATTCAGTGCCATGAAATCTCGAATTGGAAATCCGAGCAAGCGGATCCCACAAAGATACAAGTGATCTTAATCAAAAGTTTGAATATTACAAAATATAAACTAATACAAGAACTCAGCGCGCTAGTGGTGTGCAAAAGAACTATCATTCTATAACGATATCGAATTGATAATGTAGCAACTTTTCGTACACATGGTTCGTACACACGCACAGAGAATATTAACTCATATTACCGAATTTATAAGCCATAGCTATTTATAAACTCGGTAATATGAAGCAAGTATTTCTTTATGTCATAGCTTTTACATAACAAAAGGAAAAAATGTATATAAACTTAATTCAAGATTCATAAACGCACGTTTGAATCGTCATATGGTTCGAAGTGTATCGACCGCGAAGAACCGGTAAGAAACTAAATATCATATTATATCTTATGTTAAGTAGTACTGAGTCTAAGTATAACAACTAAGAAGTTTGACTGGTTTTAAAATTAAAATAATAATTGCTATTAGAAGTAGAACTTGTTTCAATGCCACGTTGACACCTTAATAGAGAATGATATTACAATTAAAGCCATGTTAATGAAATATTTAAACGTGTTTAAAACGAGGTGTCATTATAATAGTTTAGTTAACAGGACAAAACTGTTCAGTGCCTTTTATATACTCATTTGTAATACTATTTTTTAAGTGCTAACTTACTTAACTATTTAACAATTATCAAAAAAGAAAATTGAAAAAAAAAGATCGAAATTTCATAATAAAATATCCTAATACATATAAATTTATATCATCATCAACCTTTCGTCGTCCATTGTTGGATATAGGCCTCTCCAATGGCACGCCACTGAGCTCGATCTTCAGCTCTCAATATCCATCCGCTGCCAGCCACTTTGTATCGTCAATCCACCTAGCCCGAGGGCGTCCTACGCTACGTTTAATAAATTTATAATAATGATTATGACCGAATTGCGACCACTGTGCGAGCACTATTTAAAAGAAGTAAATTAAGAAATCAAACATATCAACGACGATATAACAATTTTCGGATATAAATGTAATTATCATTCAAGATCGTATAGTATTAAGTACTTCATAAAATTGATACATCCTTCCTGTATTTGATTTCATAATAAAAAACCGGCAGATCATTTAACATTTACCAAAATAAATTTAAATTTCGTGTTCAAAAATATTAATAAGGAATATTATTGTGTACATAGGATCTTCGTTGAATTTTCGTTCAAGAAATAAAGATTTAATTGTATGTATATGGATGATGAAAATATTAGTTAGTACTGAGTACGGTTAGCAACTCAATTTTAAAAAAATTATCTTTTAAAAATCATACATAAGTGCTTCTAAGAGCCTATTTCAATACAGAATATTTTCGAGATATTTTTTTTCATACACTGAGAACAATAAAGTCCACAAGTCCAATCTTAAATAAAACGTTTCACACATTACATAATTAACTGTAGCGGCTGTGGGAACTGAATTGAATGTCATTGTGATACATATTTTGACAATGCAGGTACCGTTATAGAATCCACTTCAGTAAAATGCATACAACGTGATATTTTTGGAACTACTTTACTTGCAAATTTTCAACATTTTTTCACGTAGAACTGTTTCATAGGTATTTAATTAACTCTCGTCCCAATTGCATTTTGACAGTGATAGTGTCATCCGAATAACACTTCTTCCTCTTTTCAACGTGGAAATAATAAAAGTAAGAGATAAATCGAAGGCACGGCGATCACGTGAGAGTTGATTATTCGCTAAAAAAATCCTCTGCAAAACTTAAAAAAATCGACAAATATTCAGAGGCCCGTTAACTGAAGGGTTCTTCAGTTGATATTGATCTCGCACAAAAAATATTCAAGATATAAAGATAAGACAAGAAATTATGAAGTTTAATTGACGTTAATGAGAATAAATCCAATTCTACAAATGGTTGAATCAAATAGAACGTTTACATGTTTTTGATATCCGGTAATTAAAAAAAGTGAAGTAGCAACGCATTCTCTTGTTAATAAGAAGGATTTGATAATACCTTATAATAATGCAACAAACCGGGTGAGCCAACATACAGTTAATAACAGTCAGATAAATAAGAAAAATAGAAATTCAAATAAATACTTTCACACTCGCCATTAGTCTTACTTAATACAAGGAAAACAAACACTCCATCTAATGCATCTTTCACACAATAACAGTCCACAATTAGATGTTTCACACATTTTCGAGATTAACTGGTAAATGCCACTAGAATCGAAGTGGTTTGATGACACGTTTGTTGAACGTATTAATGTTGACTTGGAGTTTGAGAAGTAAATATATGATGTTGAGGTGAAAATGTTTTAAGTGTTATTGAGGGTTTAGTGTGGTTTAGTTTTTAGCAACACGCTGAACTACATAAGATATGATATAATTCATTGAAAAACCTATTAAAACAAACACATAACTTTAATATATAATATGGTTTGTTTTAAAATAACTTAATTAACCAATTTTGTTATCAAATTGTGATATTTTCCTTATCAGCCACCCATACTTATCATGTCCTCCTTCCCCTCACAGACAGACGAAGCCATGGACGAAAACTAGTTTCACATAAAATATATAATTATTAAAGTTACTCATTAACTACTATATCGGTATGTCCTATTTCCGTATAAACACAACGCGGTCCTATGCTCGGTCTACGGTAAGAATCTGATACCCACTTATCGGATTACAAAGCCGCACGCTACCTTTGATTTGAGATATTAATAAAAAACATACAATAAATCTTTTGAAACAACTAAAGCGACTAAAATATATTAAAATTAATAATACGTCTAAAAAATGATCGTTATTTTATAAAGTAAATCCATCTAAATTGAGAAGTTTACCGCCAAAGGCATCGACATCCGTTTCAAACTATGTTATTATATTTATCTAATGAAACATTTATTACACAAAGTTTCTTTTCCTAACTAGGAATAACCATTGTTATAAATCTTAAAAAACAGAAGTGGATGATCGTTAATAATTTCTACTAAAATGAATGGTAATGGTTAATTTAATAATAGGCGCCAATTACGCACACTTAATAATTGCTGTTGCGTAAGAGAATGTTAGTCGTAAAAGATTATTATTATTTATTAATTCAGATGAATATATCTGTAATTAATAATCTTTCTAAGGTATTTATAACAAAAATACATTGAATCAATAAAACAAAGATATTTAAAGAAATCCTCATAAAACAAAAGATCATATCCCAGTCTTAAATAAATCTCTCCAAGTCTATACTTACAGGTAATTACTAGGAAGCGGTAAGTAATTACCTCTTAAGGAAATTACGTCGCCTAACAATACTTACCTGAGCAACCGTAAGTCACGAATGAAAGTGGTCGGCCTATCTATAGTGACCTGCGCAATCATTATCTTGAAATAATCGGTGAACATATAATGGGCTATCAAAAGCCACTGGGTTAAAGCATTGAACATTAAAATAATACCTATGCAAGGAATAATACATAGTCAAAGGTTAATACATAAATTGAAACAGACCTCACTTATCGTTTGAAAACAACCACCAAGTTAAATATAATTTACTAGCTTTTCCCGCGGTTTCACCCGCGTATAATTAATAAAAATATAATGAATAAAAATCAGCCTAGAACCTTCCTCGATAAAAGGACTGTACAACACAAAAATAATTTTAAAATTCGAACCAGTAGTTCCTGAGATTAGCCGGATCAAACAAACAAACTCTTCAGCTTTATATATTAGTATAGATTAGGTTTGCAGTGAAGCGCACTGACCAATTTGTAACTAAATTATATTATATAAGGTCCTCCAGACCGATTTCGGCCACGGCGGCCAATCTCAAGAGGTATTAGCCAACTGCGCAGGAGATATTATAGTGCAGAAGTGTGTGCGCAAACACAAGTGCACTCTCTTTTCCTTAGCTCTCATAATCCGATGGGACGGCAATCCGACACGACCGGAAAGAGTTCGGGCGCAGAACCAACGGCTAATTATATTATTACATTAATAAAAGATGATGTGATCCATCGTGGTTCCATAATTCTGATAAAAATCGTTTTATTATCATCAGGGGTTATATTCAATAGTGGTAAGTGTGCATGTGTATCTGGGTACCACAATACAATCAACATTGTATTCATTTAGTTTTAAGGATGACTGAGTCATTGTAATTATCGGCATAAGGAATATAACATCTTGAATTGGTTAGTAGTGCATTAGAAGATGCTGTGTAAGGAATGTTATGTTTTTCCTTCCAGCGCTTGTTTCAAATAAAATAAGCAAACATGATCAATTACTATTCGGTGGCACATTAGTCTGCTTCCTAATACACATAAAATATACCTACATTATTTTAAATACATTTGTTCACGTGGGATGCTTATTGTGCGCAAAAAAAAATTGATACTATTTCATTTCGAGTTTAATTTAGCTCTTATTTAAAAAAAGTGTTCTTTATACCAGTGTTTACCCGCGGGTTTGCCCGCATGTTAGGGAAAAGTAGGGATGTTATGGGGCAGTCTATATCTACATATATCGTTCCTTGGGAATCAAGCTTGCTTCATATTAAAAAAGTGAAACGGACAGAAATTCTGACAGTGAGTCACATTCTTCTTTTGTAATACCAGTTTGAATACAGATAAACATTGATGAAAACTAAATCTTCTTTATAAATGATCATGAATTATTGAAATACATATTATTATATATTTTAACAATGACATAATCCTCATGCAGAATTCATTTTATGAGCAGTAACGGTTTTAACGGTGTTTTCGTCAGCCACTAGGTCATTGTAGCTTTTGATTCTTGCCTCAAGCACCATAGGAAGACGTGATTTTTGATAAGTTTTATGAATGAAATGAAAAACCGAATACATAAATATGATAATCATGCGTACTGATGAATCAGTTTATAGTTATTGCGATGGGCGGACGTCCGCTGCACTACTTATATGGTAACTCATACATACTTCTTAACATATCAAGTATGGTTCACATTTAATTAATCTTGTTCATAATTATTTTAATATCTTATGGTGTATTCGAAATACGTGTTACTTAAAATCTAGTTGTATATGAAAACCACCAGAGCATAATAAATAATAATGATTAAAACCAAAATAATCAACAATAAATATGTTTGTAATTTGTAGATGTGAATGGAATGCTTTTGAAATTATATGGTTTTGTAGTGGATCTGGAAAAAAGACACTAATAGTGTCTAATTGCAGTTTTTTTCAAATAATCAAAGAACGTTTCGCTGTTTCTAGTGATTCTATCTCTTCTCACTAAACTTCATTAACTAATACAACTTTAATACAATTATTAGTAACTCCGAAACGTTATACTTTCTACATGCTGCGTGAAAATAATGAAAATAAAAACAGGCAGGCACATCGAACTAATAAACTCAATCAAAATGATAGAAAGTTACACCAAGGGATGGATAAGACGTCTGTGAAGATTTGTTAGCTTAAAGAAGAACAAAAATAAACCTAAATAATTAACCTAAATAAATATATATATACAATTAACATAAGGTCATAGGTACACTAGGTAGGTACACTAAAATAATCAACGCCTCTTTTAATTTGCAGTGCAATAAGCAAGCATAATAATGTTCAATTATTTTGCGGTAATTATAAACAAGTTAAAAGAACAATAACTAACCCAAAAAAGGTTTTGGATATAAAAAAACTTTAAAAACAAGCAATTAATTTTATACTGAATGAATTTACTAGTAATATCCGGTATATACTTGGTGGTAGAGCATTGTGCAAGTTCGTCTGGGTAGGTACCACTCACTCATGAGATATTCTACCGCAAAACAGCAGTACTTCGTATTGTTATGTTCCGGTTTGAAGGGTGACTGAACCAGTGTAATTACAGGCACATGGGACAAACCATCTTAGTTCCCAAGGTTGGTCAAAAAACATGGTAAAAATTAAAAAAGTTTGGTAGGTAAAGACCGAAGAAGTATATAGCTTTGTATTTATACATATATACAATGAAAACTATACGTATACATATTTTTTTATGAAAATACTTCGTCCCTATATTAAAAAATGTGGTAATAAACAAAAGAAATTACTTCACATGAATACAATATTGCAATTTTGATGAAAGGATATCGTGACGAATACTGCAGTGCGTCCGTCACAGAGGGCGCACGCGCATACCGGAAAAGGGACTCAGACTATTGAACTTTCGGCCGACGCAAAGGCAGCATCGTATATGACGTTGATTTTAACGACCTAAATGTGCCTGACAGAGATATTTTCGAATAGAAATACGCAAATACATCATATAAAGAAATAAAAAACAGATTGATAAAACTGATTAAAACGCTTCAAGTTTAAGACAAGCGGATGGCGTTAGTAACAAAAATATATGACCGTAAAAAAAAAGTAAAAAAAAAAATAGAGTACGAGTAATGAGATATGTAATTAGAATAATTTTTATTATTTGCATAAATTAAAGTAATCAGATATAAAACGAAGATAAAATTTGTAGACATAATAACACTCAAGGTTGTTATAAGCAAAATTTTAAATAAGCGACGCTCAGGGAAGTGGAAGTCGGTTTTGTTACACGCGGCATCCTGCATTACGCAAGTCGTTTTAATAAAGTAATTAATATGAAAATCTTTCGTCTCGCTCTAAGAAATGTTACGACAATTTCAGTAACTAGACTACGCTCTTCGAAGTTTATTTAATGAATCCGTAACTTAATTTGATTATCAGTACCGTAGGATTAGATAATGTTTAATATGAAATCGTAACTAAGATATTTACTGTTTATATTTAACCTATCAAGTCATTAAAACCCAGCGAGAATAGAAATGGTAGAATAATCTATACGTCTGAAATATATGCGATGATTATTTTAAACTTATGTTTTTCTAATGATAATTTTAAGTTGTGACAATTTTCAAACTAAAAACAAATCGTAAAACTTAACTGTTACGGTCAACCTGAATGTTTAAGCTAAATAATGTCATGGGAAAATATTTTTTTAATTATAAAACTGTGGGCACAGCACATACTTACCATGGGAAGATAGCTTATTAAAAATTATTTCTTTATTACAGAATAATGTTTTTTCAGTTTAAACATATAGAAACAGTTTTAATCATTGCCTTAGTCAGGTGCTGAGCTATAAACATAATTATTGACTTTGGATGATATTATTTTATTCGTTAAAACATATACTAAAATATATATAAGTAACCAATGCAGTGTGTACAACATGAGAGCAAGCAGTCAGGTTAACACACCTCATCTCATCAACATCTCACATCTAGGCGGTCCCTATACCATTATTACAGAATATTGTTTTTATTTTTTCCAGATCCACTACAAAACTATATAATTTCAAAAGCATTCTATTCACATCTACAAATTACAAACATATTTATTGTTGATTATTTTTTTATTATCATTATTATTTATTATGCTCTGATGGTTTTCATTTACAGCTAGATTTATGTAATATAGGGGGCTGTCTCCTTCACTTTCCTTAAACTATATATATTCTCATCAAGGGAGAAAATTCTCGCTTTAGACAACAATTACAAATCTAGATATTAAATTTATTAAGCGCAACCAACATTTAACAACTTACAAGTGTGATTTAGTGGCAGGCGCGTTGAAAGGGTAATAACTAATAATGTTAGCTCTCTGCTAGAGTACATTACCTTATATTATTTATACATTCATTCATCAAAATATATATGAAACAAATATATTTAGTTATTCAATAATTCGGCGATAGTTTCGCCATAAAATGCTTGTTTGGTGTATTTAACAGATACAAATGTCAACAATTTTTAATTAGTGCGACACATTTACAAATAATATTTATTTATAGTAAAATTAAAGTTAAATAAAAATTGTACTATCTATTAAACTATCAAATCGTACGTTAAAAATCAGATAAAACATGAAACATCGTAGAGAATAGAGCCATTCAGATTTTAAACTCGAAGCTGACAAGTAAGAGTGTTCTGAATAATATCATTTCCATTTCTGTTCAGACAAGGAGGAAAGTTGAAGCAAATCTAATACTAGAGATCACAATACTTTGCGAACATCGTGACAGAGGTCAAGGTGCGGATACAAATAGCCGACGCAAAGCGCGGGAGACCGAGAAATTTATTCTGTACTTACTGAAAGCTCTTTGTTGAAGTTGTTTTAAATGGGTTAACATAAATCCTTTTGTTTATTTACAAAACTATTTTTGTCCTATTATTAATTCTTAACAATTCACTAATACATATTTTAATATTTTATCTATTAATTATTAACGCTAGTACTCACTGTCACGTGCACTTATGGTTTAATACCTATGTATAAAAAATTGTCATAAAAGTAATCTTTACATTAAAGTTAAAGTTTATATTATTTTATTAATAACCATCCTATAATTGTAACAGACGCATATGCAGAGACTACATACGAACAATATTTTTCGTATTACCACGATATCTATGTAATAACAATATCATTAATTTCAAAGCTGTTTCATACATAATAGTGACATATATTAAGCCATATACGAATCGTATATGTGTATTTGACAATCACAAATCACACCTTCAATATAACTGACGTAGTTTGCACCAACTAGTACAACAACTTATAAAGCCTGTCAATAAACTTAATGAGATTACTATGATAAATGTTACCTAGTTTTAGATTACCAAACAATCTGATCATATGTAATAGAAATAATATATATTTAGATGAATATCAAATTTCAACACTGCAACTCGTGCATTAATCTATTTTATTATATTTAACTTTTTTTTCTGATATAAAATATTGTTATACAATCCTTAATTGAAACATACTAGAACATGACATTGTTTGATGAATCTGATAAGAGATTTCCTAGAAAAAAAATCTTAAAACTTTGTAACGTACTATGAATGAAACAACATCGTTTGCAATGAATAGAAAAAGTAACGAATTTAGCATTTGTTCTTTATAATAACAAATTGAAAATAATGCACTCGTCGAAAATAAAATTGACCATTTACTTATATAATAAAGATCGTGAGAAAAACTAAACATTAGTAGTATACCTACACACGTGTGATACGTGTACTCGTACCGTAATCGTATTTGAAATTGTTTTAAATATAATCATACCCAAATAAACAAAGTTTTAGTATAACCTTCAAAGCGGAGATAAGCAGTAGTATAGATTTAAAAGTGAACGGAAATCTCGAGTTCCAGTTTTGAACATTTCGCACACAATGCCGGTCCCACTTGCAGGCGTCGATTCGCAATTAATAAATGCTTTGACCCAGTCTTGTGCATATTGAAACTGTCGAATCATTCTTGTAAGCGATAATTAATCAAATTAAATTTGCAAAAGCTTATACGATCTGTTTCGTATAACAATAAATATGTGTGAAGTTTTAACAGATATACAACAACATTCCTTCGGATTTTAATTTAATGGTATTATTGTGTGATTTAAAAAAAAAAGTAGTTAAAAGACAAAGGTGCAAACGTTTGTCACGATTTTGGCGCTCATGCAGTTTTAGGTCACGCTTGTTGTCATTGACTCGCCCAAACGATACCTACGCGATAACCTTTATTTACTTATTAGAATTTTTAAATATTTAAATGCTTTTGTTATTAGTATATAAATTATAAGTAACTTTACCTCGGAATCGCAATAATAAATAATATACAACATTAAAAATCGAACTATTGATATAATAATATTGATGGATGACAAATAACTTTTGAAAATAATACTACTTACCATATATCAAATCCAGGGTCAAGTCGCATAAAATAAGCAAATAGGTATTCCAATGAACAGATATGGATCACCGAAACGATCTTGTTTTATGATCTAAACTTAGTAGAAAAATAAGCACATGCACTAAACCATAGCTCACATTCCACAACACTTAATGAACACTGAACCTGCAAATTCCACAGCACAGGAAGAGCTACACACGTTTCCTCAGATACTGTTAAGACAACAACTTAACAGTGCGAAGTAATGTCACCTTAGGATTCGCAATGCGAAATATGGACGGTCTATAAGGCACTGGCCGTTTAAAAACGACTGTTAAACCGACATTACCGGTCGTAAACGTTCCAAATTCGTTTCGAATCGTCGATTTACAAAATATAACAGCGCGAAGTAGAACCCACGAGTGAGCTGCGCGGGCAGCGCGAGCAAACTGAGGCGCCACAGAGCGCGATTATGTGACGCATCTAACTGAACGGTGTGGACTTCAAACTTTTATACTTACAACTTAAAAACTACCGCGCTCTAACACGACTCAACTGAAGTGAATGTGCATTTAAATCGGTAGGATTACTAAATTGCGAATAAGCTCACAGTTACATACATGGACAAGTCACCTGGGCAAGGCTTTCAAGAAATGGCAATCATGCATGTACGCAATGATTACGCAGGTTTAATCGAATCGATTGATGGATCCTGTTGATATTGACCGCAGCTGATAGCATAATAACAAAATCAACCACATTGTTATTAACGACAAAACATTTGTTGCTACTTAAAATACACTTAGTGCATTCTTTTATATACAATATCACTACCATTGTATAAATATGTTATTTAAATTTTTTTTTAAAATTAGACCTTTCTAAGTTAATATTGCTAAGTATATTATTAAACAAGTTTTGAATAAAAAATATACCAACAAGTAATCGATAGCTTAATCGCATTATGATAGTTTTATAAGTAATAACAATAATATTAAAAAATATATCAAAGTTATTATTTTTAAAAGTATTAATACATAATAGAATAGGCATCAAAAAGTATCAAGAAGTAATATACTTCTAAACCTTGAATTTACTGCCATATTTGTCTGCAACACTGAAGTATTTGTCATACTAGATAACCGTAATTTTTCGAAAGCTAACATGAACAATTTAAATCGATATGTTTGTAACACAACATCAAAATACATTGAACAAGACGTGTAATACAAGTTGGCATGTCAGAATATTGTTACAAGTAACTGATAGAGTTTTAGGAAGAGAAGTGAGGAGTGCACACAGTAAATTGAGCTAAATATATTAATAAAATAGTACGCCGTTACAATTATGTACGCAGTTTAGTAAAATTTTTTTCCCGTTCTACACGTGCAAACGCTAACTTCAGGCTGACTATCTTAGATTAATCTTATTGTATTGTTTATAACATGTTATATGATAAAATCTATATTTTTACATGTTCTTATTTAGTTCTTGTTGTCGTTAGTTTGTTTAGGTCAAGCTTGTAAGCAATTCTCAATTAGAACAATTACCTTTAATCTAACGAAGTTGTATTTGACATATTAGTTCAATTCCGATTACAATGCATTTATATGGTTAGCATGACCTGGTTCTACAGGATTAGCTCCATAGGAAGGAACGTCAACCATAGACAAAGAATTTAATTATATAAAAGCTTGTTTAAAAAACCGTTTTTTGTACTATTCCTTTATTTTATTTTTTTAAGTTGGCTAACGAGTATTTCGAGACGGTTATCTGAGAATGTAATCTTAAATTTTGAAATTAATTGGAAACAATAAAAACGTATTGCTGATCTAAAAATAACCAATCAAGATCAATAAAATTTAATCGAAAGTAATGATGCGAATCCAAGACCAGTTCTTCTGCATATAAATTAGCGCAGACCAATGGTAGGAGGGATGCAACGTTCCAGATGACTAGCTGAGCATAAACTGACATTGTTTATGGGAAACTATGTTCTAACATTCTTTAATAGATGAAAATATATGCAAAATATGCAAAAATGTATTAACGAACAGCCTTCAAACTATTATCTATTACAAAACTTATTACGGTTTATTTTTGCAACCAATAATATACTTTGACACAGTATAATAATTTAATTTCCATCAAACGCTATGAGTGTAAAATCGTTTACAATCAAATTTGATTTCTGAAGTGCATCGTTTCAAAAATTAATTTTAATTTTCTCAACAAATGTTTTGAATATAATAATTATTTATGAATTAATATTCGCAGAGTTAATACACTTATTAATTTGTCTTTACAAACATTCAGCCACCCATTAAAACCTCGCGACACCTATTACGATTTCTAGTTCGTTTGCAAGTACGCACACAAGGAGAACCGTAATGTAAACCAAGCACTAGATGATTTTCATTTACATCAACCATAGCCTGGTTGCGGTCTTAGAACAAGTATAATTAAGGGGTTTGCATATAATAGACCCCATTGCTGTGGAAACTGGATTCTAAGTCATGAGAATCGTTAAGGTAGAATGCCCATATTTCTATACTGTAATGAGCAATAAAAGTCTTGTGTGAAATTTTATATACATGAGAATGTATGTACCGTAGCAATTTATTAGAATATTGATCTACATCAAATTATGCATAACCAGTAATTAAAGTCAGTCGACATTTTTTTAAATCTTGTTTTAATATATTCAAATCGCTTATCACTGAAATGTTTTAATATTCAAGTGATTTTTTATCACACCTATTATCGTCCGCCCGGAATCGTCTGCGTTCCATAATCGATTTATTGAATTTATGATGATTATGAGAGATGAATTATATAGGTACTCATGAGAATTTGGACAATTATCGAAAATGACTCGCTGTGTGAGATTAAAGAGAAATAATAATCGTTTGTAATTACAGTCAATTCAACTGATTGTGATTAATATTAAAAATTTATTTGTATTATACGTTACTATTATATGCGGCTAATTATTACATTCCTCTGAACTAATTTCATTATAAGTACGTTATTATTAATATTATTTTGTAAATGGTAAATGTAAATGTTCCTTTATATAGATATATACTTTTATATACTATATCATAAGAAGTAAACAATAGTAAAAGACCTATTTGAAATTAAATTAGATTTTAGGTATATAAACATTTTGGTGCCTGCTGTTGACCGTTGAGAAGTACCTTCGTCTGGAGCTAATATTCGGTCATTCTTACAATAAATTAAAAGTAAAAAAACCTTTGAAATACAAGCTTTGATTTAAATGCGCTGAAAAAAATCAAATAAGCTTTTCCTATAAAACTTTTGCTATCAACATCTTTACACAATTTATATGATATAAAAGCTTATCGCGAGATTTAAGTACTCGTATTTACTTAGTTTGAAAATTTTGAAAATTAAAATCAAAAGATCAATTCATTTAATTTCTACACAGTTAAATGTCGTGACAAGCTTTTATATCATATAAATTTCGTATCCTTATAAAAATAACTTCAACTAGCAAAGTTTTAACTTAATTTATAAAATATAAAAGATTCTAATTTTTTTGAAATTTAATTGATAAATAAATAGAGAATACATTGTGACTAAGTCAGTTTATTATTTTATATATCACAGAGCCGAAGGTAATTGTAAAGACAGTTATATATAATACATTTTATGTATTATTTCTTAAAACGATTATATAAACATATCAACTGTCATCGTTTCGGAATATAGATTATATCGACAAGAAACGGCAAGAGACTTTATAGTTACTAAATAAACTAAATACTTATTAACAAATAACATTGACGACAAAATAAAAATAGTCAACTATAAAAATATGTCTTGAATGGCTTTTGAACATGGTTAGTGACCGCATAGTAACGATATTCCTTACAATTATCCTATAACTATCCCGACTTCATGCAATGCCCCAAGGCGGCAAAACCAAGGGAACGCAATACATTACACAAAAAAACCCATCAATCTGAATCTCACTGCGCTAAGCAAGATACCTTGGCCTCTACTTATGTACGTAGAATGTTATATGTATTTTATATAAGAAAAGACGCGCTCAAAATTAATATTTATAAATATATCGAAAACTAGTTACCGCCGGCGATTTTGTCTGCGTGTAGATATGGTGGATAGATACTAATGTTACAATGTACCCTATGTCATTTTTCTATACCCCTCATGATATGTAAGCACAGTTTCATGATGATGATTGAATATTTAAGATGTAAAAACGTAACAAACAGATAAACAACAAACTCACGTTCGCATGAAGGAACTGACTTCTGAGGCACGGGTAACACCAGTTCACGAGTCAGGGCTACTTTTTATAATATATATTAAAATCTTCACAATACATAACCCTCTGCTCGATAGCACGAAACAAAAGACAAAAACATAATAAGAAAAAATAAAAACTGTGTGATTGTTAAAACTTATCGGTTCTTAAATGCATCACGTGAAAAAATCCTTACCATACACGGCGCATACAGCAGCCTATCATCAAAACAATAGCTGCTTGAACGGCAACAAATAGCTGTATCGTGATGTTCGACACCGTTAAACTACTCATGTGAGGGCAATAAACGGTTCCGTACATCGAATTTTATGACGCCCGGTACATATTGCACGGATAAAATCTAATACTATCATTTCATCTAAAATGTTTAAGTGAATTCGAAACTAACCTATCACGCTGCTACTGCACGTACTGAAACTTATATCATGTCTCATATTTTGTTATTATTAAATATGTACTTGAATTATAGCGATTTGCCTTCACTGCCGAACATGATCTCAGTACAAACTTAATGGTACTTGCCTGGATTCAAACCCATGAGCTTTTATTAATATACACGTGTAATTTCACTCTCTCAATTGCTTTAAAAGGTAGCAAATATTAATTAACTTTATTTATAAGAAGTTACAGTAGACAGTAGAATAGACTTTTTAATATTGTAACTGTACTGAGTAACTGCATTTAGCGTCATACCGTTCCAAATATAGCAAAATTAAATAGGCAGATGCTATTAATTGCATGAGATGCGGCATCTGCAACAGACGTCGGTAATAAATAATTCCATCAGAAACTTTATTAGCCGCCTGCGAGTATTTCTAGCTTGCACCTTGTTGAAAAAAACGTTGCATTTTGACATGCTATGAATATATAAAATAATTAATTTTAAGGTTATTACAACTTAACCGTATATGGTTAAAATTAACAGGTGACTCAACAGTACAGCACAGTTGTAGGGAATTTATTGAATTACCGCAAACTAGTCTTTGACAAAATATTGAGACTTCAGCTGCGTCACGTTATTATGCAGAAGTATTCAATTACGTGAATTTAATAAATGTTTTTAACAATACATTAGCAAGATAACTCGCATAAATTACACGCAAACTTTTTACTAAATTCCATAAGACTTTAAAAACATGCAATCAGCTTGTTTGTTCAACATTAAGAAAAAAATGACATTCAATTCTATTTATGTATTTAATTTGAGGCACGGTTACCGATAGCAGGAGCAATAACTTTTTTGAGTGCAATAAATATTTTTTCTTTGATCGTATATTGCCAACACATATCTCACTCTGAAAATACTCAAGTACAGCGAGTGCGATCATAAGCAGACTGTCTTCAAGCTTTAATGTTATACTTTTCTCGCAACTCATCATATGTTTTTTTAATAATTATAATATCTGTAAATGGTAACCGACAATATATGTACATATATATAGACCTCAAGACGATATGTGTCAGCGGTAAGTCTCGTATTTTTTTAATGTTTGTCATGTTATTACAAAGGTCTTTAAATATTATAAACATATTTATACTGTATGCTAATTTCACGACACCGAAAAGACAACGCAACTACCTAGATACAATAGTCTCGCAATCAAGATGATGTTTCGTAAACCGCATCGAATCTTGCTCATTGTTTATCACATGACAAAACTATGGGAACAGATGTTTATCGCTTTATATTTGTAGGTCAACTTTAGGAAGTTTGTTACAAATCAAATGACTACTAAAGACTTTCTGTTTTGATCAGATTTTATAAGGAAAAGAATCGGAGCAAAAATGTTTTTTGTATGAAAAACTAAATAAAAACTAATTTTTATTTTTAACTTATTTAAACTTGAACATCCAAGGTAGATCTTAAATTCGGTGGAATGGAGAATCAAGGGCAAACTTATATACTTGATACAATACGAATTCAGAATTAATTAAAAGTGTATATTACCCTTACACTACCTTACTCTTTACTATGCTTATATATTAGTGAGTGTAAAAGAAGACAAGGTAATATGACGAGAAAATTTATACAACGGGCCGGCACACAAAAATAAAATTGCGCTAGTTGCTTTACACAAATACAAAACGCTTTCTCACCTACCCTTCAGACCAAATTTTGCGATTATTTTATTAAAAATTAATTAATTGTTGACCAATTAAAAAAGTAAATTAATTTGACTTTGCAACTGGCAAAATATAGATATGAACTTAACACAATAATATATTACATTATACAATAACCAATGCAAATAGTTCACTTTTTTTTTGAACGACAGGATACCCACAACATGCCCATCTGATCTAAGACATCTTCGTTCATAGACATGGAGACCCAAGAAATATGAATTGATGATTATTGTCTATGTCTATTAAGTTATATCCTGTGGTCTAGTCTATTATATCTGTAATTACACTGGCAATATCACTATTCAAACCGGAAAACAGCAATACAGAATTGCCATTTGGCGGAAGATGAGTGAGACCAAGTATACCCACTGATAGCAAACTGTAACAGCTGTTCCAGTAGGATGAAAACTAATAATGATCATTAAAAAAATAATAAGCATGTAATTTCTAATATTCCTGAATGTATTTAACATGGAAGCCGCGTGATTGCGTTTGTTTATTAATATCATGTTATGCTAATCCTTAAGACACAATCGGAGACCAGTATCAGTTTGTGAATCGTGTTTATGGTAACCACCTTGAAGTATGGCAAAGATAAATGAGAACGTAGTTATCGATTCGATATTTACTTCAGTTTAAGTCATGAGAAAATACCATATACATTGTATTGTACAAGTCCTATCTTATTACTTGTCTTTAGCAAAACTTATAAGTATGTCAATGTAATTCCGTCATTTAATTGCCTAGTCAAAATAAAGACTAATTCTATTAGGATTACTTTTTGTAACAAATTACTACAAAATGAAATCGCTGAAGCTTTTGTTTTATTAAAATATTTTATTACATATTACTAATATATGTATTTTTAAATTTTGGAACCATTTCATAATTTGCACTAACGGAAGTCAGATTTTTGCATTGTAATATTATTTAAAAAACGAACACAATTAATCATTACACTATTATTACTCACAAATAGTATATTCTTCGTTACAATTGTTCAGATATTGCTAATAAATACATATTGCAGAACATTATATAAAACAAATGACACAATATAATCTCACTTAAAGTTCCGTTTTGTTTCGTTCAAATACAAACCTGTTAAGCATATCTCATTTTCATTCAAGAACCATTTTAGGGTGAAGTGTAATTAATCAAGCCGTGCAAAATCGAAAGTCCACTAAATCAATACACGAATGTACAAAAGAAGTTCTATTACTCTTACCAATTGTCCTTGCGATAAAGAATACATTCCAACCATGGAATAGAAAGTTGATACATTGTTTCTGTAGCATGTGGTGATATTATGTAATTCGTTTAAAAACTCTTGTCTCAAATTTCGATACTTATGTTATTCATTCATCACTCGTTGCACAATTTAAGTCGCAAATGTGAATGAATGTCATGTAAACATAATCTGATATCACTGAGAGCGCATAATTAAATTTCACATAAACATAATGTAAATGTCAAAATCTTTATTCAATATATAGAAGCTTGAGTATCAAAAATCTATTATCGGATCGGAAAAAATACTACAGACATGAGAAGAACCAGCGACATTTTACTTTGTTTTTAACAATTGTTGAAAGTGATTTTATTTAATGCCGCGGTCGATGGCATTCAGTTATTTTTATCAATTTAACATTTAAAAAAGTATAACACCATCTACAGGTACCTAAACATCAGCATGAATTCAAGTGTTGTAAAAAGTAACAACTGTTACGTTAGGAAGCCCTCTGGCAGATGCGATTCCATTATACACGCTTTCCAAATAGAAAACTTACTACCTATACCTACTAAAATATGTCAACTTACATATTCTTATATTTATTCAATGGTACTATTTTTATTTTTAATAGTCGTTGTGGCTGATTCGTACAAGATTCATTATGTTTTAAAAAATTGAGAACCGATTAGAAGCCAATTAGGATTTGAAAGAACCATATATATTATTTTACCGTTATGCATTTTAGGCTGGGCAAATATTATATTATTGCTCTAAATGGTAAGAAATATAATATATCAAACATTGAAAGAGGAACTACACATACGATACTATAAAAATATATATACTTCTGCCATACTGTGTACTGTTCTGTGTTTTTGAGACATTCATTAGCAGTTACAGTTAAACTATAAAAAAGAAAAACTTAAGAAGTGAATCTTAATGAATATAACTACAGATGACAAAAGTTATCGAAAGCAAGATTTGGCATTAACGATATGCTCATTCAATAAATAACAGAAAAAATATTATGACTTTAAAATATCGTTAAAAATGCAATTTAAACGACGATATTCTAATATTAAGTTCTCACGCCGAAACCGTTACGATTCTTGTACATAAATCATCGACTGAATAAAATGTGATCGCCGTTAACTTGTATTTTCTTGCATAATGTGTTTAAAACAAATATATTTCTTTGATGTAATATGAGCCGTAGCTAATGTCTGTCAATTCCTTCCTCACTCGATTGATTGAAGTTTGCATATCCTTTCTGTAGATCAAACTGTGAAATTCGATTAATTTATTGCTATATATATATATATATATATATATATATATATAATTATATTAATTTTTTTTTTTTAATTGTTTTATCTTACTTATTTGTAGACCGAAATAGCATCATTGCATATTATGCAGTGATAGAAATATAGACGGCCCACATACGTCGACAACGAAGCGAAAACATTAATAAATCTCAAGGTGATAGGTTTAAGTTAAATTTAACATCTTTAAACATTTATAGGCATATCAAAACCTTTCCATTTCCGAGTAAATTATTTAAAAATATAGAATGTTTCTTGATTAACATTATAACATACAATTAACAAGAATAACATTATGATTACTAAGTGAAATGATAAATGTTTAACCCAACGTCTATGTATCATTAATTTTTAAATAGAATATGCGGTAACTTCATTCGATTTATAGCTACCAATTAGTGTTCGGCTTCCGTGTCCAAACTGAGTTCTTTAACATGTCAAACGGATAAAAGTGAAGGAAAAAATAGCACAACTATCCGCCCTCCACGGCCATAAAAACAGCGTAATCTTCTAGGCGCTCGCTTCCTTTAACTCAACCTATATACTAAAATAGGATATTTTAACAGAATGTCTTATTACACATTTTCTTTTGTGTAAAACGATTTGATTGGAAGTTAGATTAATTGGTATTAGTAAAGTGAGTGTTGGTTCAGCAGCAAATAAATAATAATATTATATGCTCTATTTTGTTAATGTTTTGTCTTTGAATATATTGGTCTGTTTCAGTCCAGGATTCAAAGGAAATGGGAAACTTAAAAAACAAAGATCAGCGATAATTACAGGATCTTGTTAACGACTTGCTGTCTCTTTATGAAACAGAAATAGAAATTTCAAGATAGATTTTTTTCAACGGTTTTTTTACAGCACAACATTTTTAGGCTTTATAAAGGTATGCTTGAACCAAAATTAGAAAATTTCATTTATTCGGGTTAAGAAACCAAAAGATCACAAAGATATGTATTTTCATTGAAATGACCGATCGATCATAACTTTCGATTTGCAGTCGCTCAAAGTGTTTACTATTTTGGCACCTACATTCATGTTGAGAAAGTGACGTTTTAAACAAGTAAATATGATATTATCGTTGATAAGTGCGAGTACATCATTTAAACCTTTCTATTTAAACATATTTTCTACATTACTTTGACGATAAAGTGCAATAGTTTAATACAATCACTATAATTATATATTGCACTATCTGCCTCAAAATACTTTTTTAAATGGCAGTATACTCAAAATCTAAATCAGAATACTTTATTCAACATAGAAGTATTACACTTACTTATTGATAGTCAAACTAGAAACTACCACCGGTTCGGAAAAGAACGTCGCTGAAACTAGCCGACAGAACTAGCCGACAGATGACATTCCTAAGCCTAAACTTTTCTACACGACTGTACTTCATTGAAGCTTGTATAATGTTTTAACGCGTTGACTTAGAAACTTGAAATTTTGTATACTTGTTAATTAAACATATCCAAAAAAGATAGTAACCACAAAAGTACGGCGCAGAAATTTTAAGCATAGATTTTTTGAGATTTTCTGCGGTAAGGAGAGCGCGCGCTATGGGCAAGTTTTTATATGCATATAACACTTAACGCGTTGACTTAGAAGCTTAAAATTTTGTATACTTATTAATTAAAGATACACAACTCAGAAATATAATATAAATACTATATTCAACAAATGTTTATTATACAGAATGGGAAACTTATAACAAAGTTTATGCATATTACTATTTTTTACATGTAATACGTATTTGTCATTATTTAAAAATTAATGCGTAAAAAGTGCGTCTGCGGAAAAGAACACAAAATGTAACATATGTGCGACCTTTTTGCGATAAAAACGTTACATAGAAAAAACAGTTAAATTAATACAAATAAATTTAACTGCAACCGCCATATAATTTTAAAACTTTTAAATAAATATTGCTTTACATATATTACAAAGTTACATGAAAAATGTAGAGTACGATGTACATGAAAGAGATAAATTTCATTTTGACAAAAAAATATACCTAGTCTATAAATACAAATACATTTAAGCAATGTAACAAGTCTAGTACATATGACTTTTTGCCCAAATAAGTAATACCAAAATAAAGTAGCCTTAAATGTCAAATTGTTTTCGAAATTATTTACAAGAACCATTCTGCGAAATGCCAATAAGTACCAGAAAATATTAAGGATACCTCAAATGCTTTTTTTACTCATCACATTTTATTCGAGCAAGGTGCATTTTGGCACATGCGACTGCAAAAAATAATTTAAGAATAAATAATTGTCGCTGTAATAATTAGATATGTATTTATGTTACTTATTGTTTTTAATTTCATCTATGTAGAGGCCCTTCGGAGTCAAAAGTTTCGTTATGGATATGTTTTAATCTAAATCAAGGAAATGTAACAATCCCCTTAACGGTAACGGATACAATTAATAGACAAATCGATCATTCTACGTTAATGTCGCAACACTAACGATAGTACAGATTATTATATCTCGAAGACTTGACATTTCCCATTGAAAAATATATGTCGTAATACTTCGATTAACAATTATTATACACTATGTAATAAATTTAAATCTTGAAACTATTACATAACTTAATTAATTTATAACTTTAAAAATATGTTAAGTTAACTGTTTAGATCTAGATAGATCGTCGCGCTTCAACCGTGACCAAAGAACAGGTCGAAATTAAAATTCTTGCAAGTATGCGTAACTTCTGTTGTTTTACACGCTTGCTGCATCACGTGATCGACTGTGCGTGCTGAGAGATGCCAACTATTTAATAATTCCCATGAAAATCGTAAAAATATTTTTATATCTATGTTTTAATTTACTAACTTTAATAAACGCAATATAAAATATAAATATAAAGAGTTGATTTAGTTGTGTCCGTAGTGTGAAAATAAATGAAAAATACTGTTTATGAAAAATAGACGTTCATTATTTTTAAGGGAGGATGAAATTGTGGTCACTAATTAAATGTTTCTAGCAAAGTGTCTAGCAGTTAAGTAATCGGTAAGAATACTAATTATAAATAATAAGTTTACGAGGGAAACTGTGAAAGATGGCAAGAGTTCCATTTTATACTACACTTGCAACGGAAAAACAGGCATCACTGTAATTGATATACATCGAAATCTCAAATGATTTGATTCTGTGTAATAAAATGTCTTGAGCACAAGGCAAAAACCAAACCGTTCGCTTCAAATAGCGTATACATCTTGAAATAATTTTCCACTTTATCCATTTAATTGTTATAGTAAATATATATTTTACTTACCGATACATAACATTTTCAGTAATTTCAATACTACTTTATGATTTATTGGAAAGAGTTAAAGATGATATAGTCCACATATAAAGGTAGTCAAAATTTATTGTATAATTTAATAGTTACGAGTTATTCGTTTTTTTGGATAAATAGCTCATTTAGTTAATTTCTATTATTTATAAAGCCGAGATGGCCCAGTGGCTAGAACGCGTGAATCTTAACCAATGATCGTGGATTCAAACCCGGGCAGGCACCACTGAATTTTCATGTGCTTAATTTGTGTCTATAATTCATCTCGCGCTTAACGGTGAAGGAAAACATCGTGAGGAAACCTGCATGTGTCAAATTTCACTCAAATTCTACCAAATGTGTATTCCACCAAGCCGCATAGGAGCAGCGTGGTGGAATAAGCTCCAAACCTTCTCCTCAAAAAAAAAATGAGAAGAGGCCTTAGCTCAGCAGTGGGACACTCACAGGCTGTTACTTTATTATTTATAAACATAAAAAAGCAATCAAGAAATTGATTAATATAAAAATAAATAATGGAATGTGATTCATAGAAAAAAAATTTACAACACAATGCTCAGAGTATAACAGATAACACATCAGTTTGTTTCTCCTCCTTACCTAATACATTTGTCACAAAATCTCACCCAATGATTTATATCGCTAAAACAGTTTTGTTTAACAAATAGTTTTAGCTGAACAATACGCGTGGGTTGACAGTCAACGGGAGAGTGAGTTTTGATTATTCGCCACACTTCCTTGGACAATCTTATCGCTGTAATAGGTTTTGTATTGTGAGGCATTACTAGTTGTGATGTTATCAGGTACTGTTTTTTTAACTAGCTACAAGTATATTGCATTAGTTGTTGAGTAAGAGGTAGGTACATAATGTCATATTGATTGAAACAAGAACGTCATTACTTTCAATACCCAACGTTGGATAGTTCAGGGTCTATGTTTTATAAAAATGTTACTATGATTTTAATTAAATTTATGCATTTTATCAGTCCAAAATTTAATGATACCATTTTTTTCTAAATAATTACTATGTACAAAATTATTATATTAAATAACCATTATTTAATAAACTTCGTACTTGTGTTGTGGTTTTATAAGATGATATGTGTAATATTTGATATTATTTTTCGTCGCTCTTAATGCTAAAAGATATTTCTTTGAAATAATATACAAATACATATATCTATAAGAGTAGGATAGTTCCGGATACAAACTGCGCATTTTATCGAGCTTGATTAGCCTATACGGTTTATCGATTTAAACGTAATTAGGATATACATTACCTATATAAACAAGAAAGAATTCCAAAACATATTTATCTATAAGTCAATACTCTCCAATACAACACAATTTATTATTATTTATCAGAATACGTCTTTACTTCGCAGACATACTTGATCGCTTGATAGATTTAATATAATTCTCTATACCTCACAGTTTAAGCTCTCAGTTGATAAGAAATTATACGAATATATTAATTAAATAGATTAAGACTCAATCGTTAAACGTAACTCACTTCAGTCCTTCGCCCATATAATTCGAATTGAATGTATGGAAAGTAAACATGATCTAATCAATAGAAAACCGATATAACACTTTAGAAAATAATGAAGTCAAATTCTAACACTATAATTTACTAAACATGTGTGTACTTTCACTTAAATGATTGATTTCTCTTGTCTCTGTTTTGATTAATAAACAACAGAACTAATAAGTGATTGAACAGAACAAATTGAAACGAGAAAACGTCTAATGGACGAGTTAACATCGACAGTACGGCATTTTATCAAACTATAAAATCCTAAGTACTTATATTGACTGATAGGCGTATATGTAAGACGTTGACGTAATGTAGACGCTTTCATTAAAACAACTTTTAATAAATATATCTTAAAAAATCAAGTTTTAATGTATCTTAATAAGTCATATAAAATTATTCAATAATAATAAAAAAAATACTTGACATCACATAAACACGTGTGACTCCTAATTTTAAAAGATTATATAGATACTATAATATATATTATAACTAGCTAGGTAGGGGCAGGAGAGTTAACCCTAAAATTATTAAATCCGAATTATCGGTCATAATTATATTTAATGAGGTAAACAAAACGAAATAACACTCAATTTTCGCTATATGGATTTGCAGATAGAATCAGAAGGATGGTGATATAATAATTTTTTCTCATAACGAAGAACATAAAACTAATATAAATCACAAAAAGTAATGCTTAAAATAGAAAATTTACCTATAATATTTCTTTAAACGATTACATATCACTTCTCAATTAGACACTAACGAAGATTACAGTGAACACGATAGTTAAAACTTGTAATTCGAACATTGAGTTCAAGAAGAAGGAAAATTACCATATAAAATTTTCAACCTTGTAACTTCTGTCTGTACTGGAGACATAATAGCTCATTTGCAGTTCCTATTTGCTCTTTGAATCGTAACTAACGCGAATTTTATGCTCGCGCGCAGAACGTATTACACCGTACGTACAATTTGATGTTTTTTTGTGGCTTATATATACTTAATTAATTATTAATCAATGTTAAGATAACCTTTTTTAATACGTCCATGTGTGTATACACATTAAACAATTTATCAACACGTGTAGAACATGTGCATAAGCTTCGTTATTTACAAAGATGACGGCAAATATACTTATCAACTTTCTTCACCTCACCTTCATTTTCATACTAGGTAAAAAATATTTTTACCAATATTTACCTAGTGAATGTTAATTTAATCGCAAGAAGTACTTGATATATGCATTAGATTAAACTGTATATTATTTTTTATTTATTAAATATTTATTTTATATTTATAACGAGATTCTTTCTTCAGTTCTTTTCAGGAGAGGTTAATTAATTTTTCGAGCCGGTGGTAGTTTTTACTTTGTCTATCAATAAAAAAATTTTAATTTCAATGGTTTTAAAATAATTAAGATTGTACTAAATATATGATTCATTTAACATATTGTTTTAGTAATTGCATTATTGTCAGTGCAAGCCGACGTAACGGAAAAGGCATTATGAGAATAGTATACTAATACCTAACCGTTGCAGCCGGCTGCATGTTTATCCACCCACGCAAAACATCTCAAGTTATCCGACACTTGACTTCATATTCCGATGAAGTAATAGACCTCAATATTTCATATTAATGAAAATAGAACATTCCAAAATGTAAATACATTAAATCAAAATTTATTCGCAAATATTTTCATTTGAAAATCTTAAAACGTTATATTTATTTTAATTAATTTATATGGACTCTTGTACACCTCTTCGCCGCTTTATTGAATCGAGTCCTCTACCCAAATATCTCTGTTTTAGCAAGAAAATCGCCTTTTGTAACATTTATGCTGAGCAGGAGCCAACCTTAGATAAAAATATCCGTATTCTTAAAATAATATATTAATTAAATATATGTGTCGAATCATATGAAATAATAAATCAACATCAAATTAAAATACACACCCAAACAGTTAACTTTTAATAATGGCATGTTTATAATGTCTTTATAAAAATAACTACATGTTCTCCATGGGGGGCATTGCTGTGTCTACATTGTATAGACAATTCTTTGTCCCATAATCCCTCGAGTGTCTTACTGTTACATCATAATCGGGCACCTACGGCTTGAAACGATTCCCATTCATATTCATTAGACATACTACTGTTTGTATGAACGATAAGCCCTGCTGCATTCAATTGGATTAGCTCATTAGATGAATATAAAATACGGTTAATAATTGTCGGATTATTTTTTTAAATATTTTTTGTTTATAAAAAAATCGACCTACTTATATGCAAATAGTTCTTGTCCCTTATAGAAATAAACAAAATCTTCAAAGTGCTTTACAGCAGAAAAATTTACTGTTAAGTTGTAATTTGAATGCTAGCATACTATTACAGAGTAAGTACTTAAAATGTAATTAAGAAAAATACTAGTACTAACTGTGCTCTGTGAACCGTGGGTTCTTTCTCACCATATATTTGGATTACGCATGTCATTTACTAAAATACCAGTACGATAGAGCTATTCTGTAACAACAAATTCGGATCTCACAGCAGAACACGATTTCGAAGTAAAATTGATACGCGACACAGAGTATAATAATTCAAAGGGCGCTTTAAAACAGCGTATCACTGCAACTCGTTTTCAATGCAGATATAGCCTTATATATCTTCCTCAATAAACGGCATATATCAAAAGAAAAAATCGGACTGGTAGTTCTTGTACCAGCGCGTTCGGCCGTACAAACTTTTCATTATAAACATAAGACGTTAACATCATGTTTACTGCTTTATTAATAGATAAGTAAATGTTTGCAAATAAAGCTATATATTCCAAACGCGTACACGAGTATTAGAAACTCCATGTATGAATAAAATAGTAGAGTCTTGTTTATTCTATTTTCGTATTTACTTAGAGCTTGGTATTTCGTCTTTATTTGGAACGAGTGGGGTCAATGAACTGTCTCGGTATAGTTATACAAGGCCACTGGTATTGTCCTCGTGGCAACTGAATGATTTATGGGCTTCCATAATGCTTCTAATACTATTACAAGATTTGTGGTTAAGTTAACGTCTGTTTTCATACCACCTTTTCCACTGTAATCTCTATGCGTTGCGTAATATTGGATTACTATAAAATAGAATAAAATATAATCAATTTATTTTTTTAAATAAATAACTTAATAATAATAAAATATCAAAAAACAACTGCCAAATTATTTAAAAAATATTTTATAGATAAATTATTATTATAACATAATATACATATATATGTAGATACGTTCTTTCTCAGCTTTGGAACTTATAGGAATAAAAAAGGTCAATAATATTGAATAAACAACACAAAAATGTTGACCATTAAGCGTAAAATGACATTGATACTTTCGATAGTCTTGGAAGCAGTTGATCCGTACGAAAGCTCACTGTTGAGTCACCTTAAAATGTGGTACTTTTACACAAATAATATTAAGCAAATCAAGATAAATAAATGAATGTGGTTGTATTATGCATTCTTACATGCAAATATAAGATAAAATATGTATAGATATTATAAAATTTATAATATTGTTAATTTATCATGGAGCCATTATAAAACTATAAGACTAGATATCACAGAGAAAAGTAGGATTCCCTGATTACAGTAAAAGTACATATAAACGAGTAACGGGTTTGAGCCATTAAATATCAACCAGTTATACTTACAAATTATAATTAAATTACATATATTATAACCCATTCCCAATTTGAATCAGGTACATATTTCGTGAGATCAAGAACGCGCCATAAACAGCGCGTTAGTTATTAGATTAATTTGCTTTCCTTCCTCTTTCACTAGTCCCATACTCTAATAAAAGAGATGACCAAACCGCTCTGGCATGTTGCCAGAGCTCCGTTATATTTCAGGAGATCCTTTTAGATGTTTTATTAATTTAACTTGAAGTTGCACACGCCATAGATACCGATACAGTTAGTAGAAATGTTTTGATAAAATACAAATCGTCATCGTTTGCCCTAATCACAATTTATCATAATCAATATCATAGCAGGATAATATAGTAACAGATTACCAGATGACATAGGGATATTACCAAAACTAGCAGATTTTTTTACAGTACGTATGTACAATACGATTTTTTTTACGTATTTAGTTATAATAACAAAGTAATATTTAGTTTATTTAATTTTATATTCATGTGTGTTTTTATGAGCTGGTCGGCGTGGTTGGTTGATACTTGTATATCAGTTGTCTGGTTTCCATAGTACGAGCTCTGCTTAGTTTGGGATCAAATGGCTGTGTGTGAATAATGTCCCAGGATATTATTTTATATCATGAACATATCTATCTTTTTGTTTTTCTTATGATTTTATATGTATTAACTTTATATATTTAATTCGGTATTGTTTTTAATTATTGTTATCTTTTTCGTCTAAGGCCTTCCAAAATTTTTTAAGAAGTTTCGAAGGTTATTCCCTCACGCTGCCCGATGCGGGTTTCCTCACGATATTTTTCTTCAATGCCGAGCACTATTTGAAATAAGAACACAAATTAAACAAACGAAAATTTAGTGGTACATGTTCAGTTTCCATAAAATCATCAGTTTACCTATTCTATATCTAGTTTATTCACTTATTTAAAATTGATATGATATTATGTTATATTATGAACATAAAACAATATATTGTTGTACCCGAAAGATAAATTAAAGTCGATTATACAAAAGTTTTTACACTTATTATGAAATGTCTCAAAAACTATCAAACTTAGCTTAAATAAACGACAACAAATTTCAATAAAAGTTACAGCTTATTTAATGTAATGCCAATCAAATTCCAGTTATATTACTGTTAGAAACATTGACTGATCACAAATCAGTCACCCACATTCGATACCCACGTAATTGGTAGACCAGGACTGGCGTAATTATTTAGATCATTTAAATGAGATCTTTTTTTTTTTTTGTTAAGCTTGCTATATTTATAATTGTATATTAAATTGTCTTTTCTGCGATTGAAATATAATTCACCATAAAAGAGATTGCTAATAACTAAATCTCAATTTTGCATAAAAGTTCAATACGTATGTGTAACATTCCTAGAAAGTTAGAACTTTAATTACTAACTCAACTTCTGTAGGTATCTGTTGGTATATATCTCTTCGTACTATGAAATATAGTAGTAATAGTTTTTTTTTTTTTTGTTTACGAATAAAACGTGATCTGTCATGCTGCTCCATAAAACAACTAGTTCGTCCCACAGTTGCCTTATTAGTCTCTATAATGCCTTTCTTCATTGTTAAAAGGTCCCATATTGCGTAAGTGTTACGTAACGGATACAAATTTATTTCCAAATCAGATTTGATTTTGCTTGATTATCATAAAGATAACTGATATGACAGCCGTATACTCTAAAATTAGTTACAAAAATAATTTTAAAACAAATCGAAATAATTAATATAAAAACATTTTTAGGTTACAATAAAACTTAAAGCATTATTTAAAAATTTATAATAATAATAGATTATGAAACCTCAAAATAGTCCAGTGTATAGAACAATTAAATCTTAGCGAAAGATTATGAGTTCAAGTCCGGGCAAGCACCACGAGTTTTTAATATACTTGTGTTTATAATTCATCACGTTCATTCATCAACAAAATCTGAAAAAAAAAACATATATATACACTAACCCTCACCAGATCCAAGGTTCCAAAACTTAACGGAAATTAAGGTTTTAGACCAGCTTTGGAACATTGGCTGTTACGTTTATGAATACTAAAAATTAATTCACCAATAAGTTCGTGCCGAGCCGACTGATATCCCTGAGAACTACTCTAATTACAGTCGAATACATAACAGTTACCTAACCTGACATTTTAGCTGTATAATTGACTATTACCATTGGCACGATCTAACAAGAATGTATAGCTTTTACCGGTGTACAGCACACTAATAAATATAGCTGCATGCTGTAGCGACGATCAAGATGACGACTGAACCTAACTCAACTTTTTATCTGAACAGACGTAATATAAACTGAGGTTAAGTCGGCCAGACAGACCGACAGAGAGAGAACACAGACGTAATAAAACCAAGAAAATGTAAAGTCTAAAATGGAATTTATGTATACTATTAGATTACTATTTTTTACAATTTAGGCAATAAAATAAACAATTACAAAATTTGCGTTCCGTTTCACTTTGGTAATAAACATTTCTGCAACAATAACTTTATTGTATTATTATCAACTAAAATATAATACATATATAAAAAATGTACATATATTTAATCTGAAATAGACTGAGTAGTGCTTTACACATAATAAATGACCACTAGAAATCACGTGATATTAAATGGATATTCGATACATGAAACGCTAGGTAAGGGCATGTTTAACGCGCTCGAGTTCACAGCTATAATAGGCAGAGTTCAATAGCAATTATTGAAACCTAATTGCAATTCACCATATAAACATAAATCTTGTTATATAGCATTCGATACATACTTTTATATTCGCCTTTTGGACATTCACTTGTTTCCTTCAAATATACATATAATAATACTTTACATTATTTAATTACACATAATTTTACATACGATACTATTACGTTACATTAGTATTGTTTAAAACAAATTTATAATAAATAAATGTAAAATTATCATAGAAAATCATTTCTTTCACCCATAAACCTAAAAGGAAGTCGTAAATATAGAAGTGTGCCGTGGAAAAGTCAAATTGGTACCTCGATGTTGATAATAGGTTACATTTAATGCATTATAACCGTTCCGTGGGATTTGCATCACATTCCTCACTGACCGATAGCTAAAGGCGAAATAATACCCACAGCATGTAGAATTGTATATTATCATTGCATGGGTAAAGGCCGGTACACTGATTGCATATTAAGTCAGCAGTCGGCTCAGGAACTATCTCTTAGGACGTACAGATGCAGTTTTGCACTTCCTAAGATATTTCTTTAAATAATCTTGTTTCGAAGTAAAGTATAGAAGTCGGAATAACTATATATGGATTCAATATTATTAGGATTGCTATTTAAGCATACAACCATCAAAAGAATTATAAATGTATGTATACATATATTAATGTTCATTACGTTTTTTTTCTTTGGGAACTTTTCACAGTCCAAAGTCACAAAGCTTAGTAAGTCTCCTTAAACCAATCCTTAGAAGCGGCATTTGATCATTGATTCGACATGCGCCTCCCTCAGCAATATTGACCTTGTTAAACTAGTACTAGCTAAGTTTGCTATTACAGTAAACCTAAATAAAAAGACCCGTTTTCTATACAGATAGCATGCTTCTTGTTTTAAATAATGTTAATACTACCAAAAACAATTTCATCCAAGAATTTGCTCCTATTTATTTAAATTAAGGCGTAATGAAATACCATCATCGTCTTGATTGCAAACGGTAACTTTTAATTTATTTCTAGCATGCTCATTTATGAAGTCCCTTCGTGGGTTTTTTATATGAATTGAATATTCACTTACAGTTATGTCTTTGTTGTCATAATAATGTTATTATATTGACACTATTAAGATAAAGATACATTCAAAGTAATATTTTCTTACTCTATACACTTAATTTAGTATAACGTACCGGAGATACAGTTAAAAGCAAGTAAATACGGATAATTAGCATGAGAATCGAGATAAATGGTGAACTAGATACATTATTCATTACCTCGACTGATTCTAAGGCTTCACTAACACTAAAAGCTTACGATTTTGTAATATATCAAAGAAATATTAATATTATAATATTATATCAAATAAGGTAGCGTACCTGTCTAGCCATGTTCTAGAGAGGTATTATTGTAACAGATCTAATTGAATCTGAAAGCGATGCTCATAAATATTGTTTAACATAATATTATGATTTCAAAGTTACTTTAGCGAACAGAGAGATTGTCATAGTCTCAACTATTATACTGTATTCAAATTCGTTCTCAATAACTTATATTTTATTTACTTGATATAGTATACAAATGTGAATATATGTGTAATAATAAAACGTTCTTATTATTATTGTTAAATAAAAGTATAGTTTGTTAGTTTGGCTTCAAGCGTGCCTAAAACTTGTGCTTGTCCTTCACTATAAACGTGTTATGTAAACCCGTGCTAATCCAGAACGGGTAGGTAGTAAAAATATAAATATAGAAAACGAACTAAAGTAATATTATCCGTGAGAAATTCAGAGGAAATAACGTTAATAACTTACAACTTAACCAGTTTACGTGTACGAGTAGATAGTAATTACGAGGTAATCCCACTTTCAACACCAAACAGTCTTCGCAAAACTGAACATGTTATCCTAGAAACACGATTGTTAAGGTTAAAAGGGGAAAGCCAGTCTTAGTGATTATCTCTTTGATTCAAATTAGTCGTAAAGTTTATTTTTATAGAAATATATAGATATGATCACGATAACATTTAAAATGTCTGTCTTTTTTTTAAAGTTTGCACTTTTTATTTACATATACATAAATACTCGTAGTACTTCAGCTGATTTTTTATGCACGATATTGAATTTGGCAAAAGTAAAATACTTATTATCCTTGTTAATCCCTTGTTATACACGAAAAAGAGTTAGCAGAACTTTCCTACTGATTATGATTTGTTTACTTTATAGTGTAATTGATCTAGTATTTATGTTGTATTCCGTCTGTTTTAATTTTTGATTCTTGATAAAAGATCGTTTGGCAAGCTATGAACGGCCATAAACTACACATTCATAACAATAATCAATTAAACAGTAAACACATTACAATACCACGAGACATATAGATTCCTATATAATGAAAAGGCAATAATCTGGCTGACTACTGAACTGTTAGTCATAAAATTTGAATGAGCCATTCATTTCGTAACAGGCCTCTACCCATTAAAACGGATTTGCAATTTTTTTTTTATTTTATGGCTCCTTCCTCTCCCTCAACTTTCAGTATTATAATAAATAAAGTTTATTATATTATACTTAATATTTTTACATAATTTAGCATTGTTTAATAAATATTATAATAACTCAACTAAAAAATGTTTTCATGGTTACAAATAGTTTTATTAATTGAAAAATTAAAAAACCTTTTGTACTATTGTTTGCAAAGTAATTAATTATACATCTCTAAGTGATTTAACGTTTATATAAACGGTTAATCATATAAAATATAATTTAAATGCACATAAATTATACCAATAAATAAAAATAAAACGTTGACAAAGTTATATTTGTTTTATTTAATAGCTTTATTATAAATGTACATATAATTACGATACATAAGCAACTCACGACTCAAGGTTGGATAAACATCAACAATGACAAGAACTTGGTGAATAGAAGTAAATGTTGCTTTAAACAACATAATTCTATTACTTCTAGAGCAATAAGCTTCGACATATAGTTATACATTAGAAGATAAAATTAAATGTCTTAATAATCTAGCGAATAAAAAAAAAGCATATTACTATTGTTCTACATATCAAAATCACATTATATTCATACACATATCTTATAAATACTCTCACACAAGTATTTTGCATGTTTACACAGCTGGAAGATTTCCTATCGTTTGTCTAACGATTGTTTCGCCATCCAAAAGAGGGCCAGCTTAAAATAAATTAAAATATTATTCAGCTTTGAAATTATTGAACAACATAATAAGCAACTGTGTAAGTAACTAGTTGCTCCATACGTCGTATCTACAATCTTTTTACGTATAATTGTATTTATTATATATACTGTCATGTAGAATTATAATCAAAAAAGGCATAGAACTATCTCATCCCATATCCATCCATCCATCCATCTACTAAGTGCCAATCATTTTTACTGTGTGTATGAACTATTCTATTTTATGTCCATTTACTTTGATGTAATAAACTATATCTCAAATATTAAAACACGTTATATCTACGTCCAACCTAAAACTAGCAATAATTATTACGTATAGAACTTTCACATAACTATTGTCTTGGTCATACTCATGTGAAATAGAAATAGTATTATCATCGTGATAAGCAAACCAAACAAAACTTATCTGTATCATGAAATGAGTATGACTTTTCCTAATTTGAAGGTTTTATGATATTTATTTTATTTTTTTCTCGAGAATTGTTCTAATGGTGGTGGTCTTCCATTTTAAAAGCTTAAGAATTGTATAAATATAATAAAATAGGTAATAATTTTTTTGGTACATAATTTAAAAAAATCTTATCGACCATGTTATTTTCCATTTTTGAATTAAAAGTTATATGTCAAATCATAATTATTTTTTGCAAGCATATTAAATCGACACATTAAGAATCGAACTGATCAGCTCTATATGTGGCTACCAACGGGTCCACTGATAAGGAAAAACAAGAAATAGTTGACAGCGCCTTATCTTAAGAATATCCCATTGAAGCAACTACTAAAATGTATCATTTACATTTGATGTTAACTATTTATTAATAAGCTTAAGACCCCGAAATTCACGTTACAAATCTCAGGACGTGCCAACAAGTTCTTCTATCAAAAGTTAGGTTTGAAAGTGTTTGTTGAAGTGTAGTTCTCCGATCGTGTCAAATTGCCATCCCATCGGACTATGAGAGTAAGGTTGCGTATATACCTGTGCACTGTCCTGGCTAATGGCTGCTCACATCAATAAAGACTAAAATGTATATATCATTTTTAACAAAAACCGGTATAACGAAAGATCTGGTGATGCTCATCATGTCATAGTGATTCATAATAATAATAAAACAAAAAGTTTGATCCGTGGTGCCCATCTAATATAGAATTCGTGACTACGAACAAGATAATTACAAATTTAACGCGTTATATTACAGGTTTTATATTGTTTTTACCGACCCAACTGTCTTCAATTTATTTTACGTCTAATTTCTTAAGCAATCAACGAACGGACATATAATTCTTATGTAAAATAATCTTAAGCCGCGCGCATATGAGTCATTTACATATATTCATTTTATTCAATCAACTGCTAAATAGTATATATTTAAACCGCTTGAAAAGATTTTCAATAAAATTGAAGCAAGATTCAATGAGTTTTTCGTTTTTGACTTTTTATGGATCAAATAATATTAGCCAGCTAAAATTTAATCACGTAAAATAAATAGTTGTCATAGGAAAATGATTTATTTAATAGAATGATTGACCATATGGTCAATTTTATTGCCATGATTCATGACTCTTTGTTACGAAGGGTCGCTCGGCCCCTAAACTAATAGGGTTCTTGTTAAGATAACGAATTAGTAGCGAATCGTTATATTGAAAAGATAATTCTACAATTTTTGGAAATCTTTAAGAAAACAATTCAAATATTTTTTAATGGTCAAATATAACTCAATCATATATTTGTAGTCTTTGGCTACATTACATTAAGAAGTCAGCCCCAAAAACAGTACCAATATTTTCACGTATATTCCAAATAGACATCTAGAACATATTTAATGTTCCACGATTCAAAGCAAAATAAACGATAAATGCATTCAATTCCCAAACGATACTTTGAAATCAGAAATAACTGCATCTAAAACTGTCTCAAATACAAGAAGACAATCAAGAGTTTATTAATATTGAATGGAAGACTATTCACTAAGCTTGTCCTATAAATTGACAGAAGGACAGTCTTGTTCATTATTAGTGATATTTGAATAAGGTATAAATTTAATACGATCCACTTTCTCTGTCATGTCGTGACAATTTCACACTTTCTGCTGTCAAGTCGCAGTTCGACTCCTAATTTACTTAGTTATGAAATATTAGGCTGTTACCAATTGTTATTTATCAATAAATCATTGGCCATACAGCGTTAGTTAGGTCCTACTTTGAAATTGGGTTTGGAGCAAAGTTTACGATAGTGGTTAAATTGATTTATTAAAAGCAAAAAAAATAACGTTCGGCAAAGACAACATCCTGGTCTAAGGTGGAACCAGTGAAAGAAATTCAATAGGATCTTTTTCAAATTGATCGCAATTTCAATATGATAAAGAAATGATAAACTCATAAATTGTATAATAACCATTTGCGCACAAATGGTTGTGATGGACATATTTTTTTTTATTTAGCGTCAGAAGCAGTTTGAAAGTTAATAGTATCACATTTTGATACATATATATAAATTTGTAGTTGAATAATGACGCACAATGCGATCGACTTTATCTAATTAAAAAAACAATGCAACATTTGTAATGAAATCGCGCAATTGTGATACATTGAATCTGACAACAGTCACGTAATTTTACAAAATAAACATTTCAAATACCAAATTTATGAGGCTCCCGCGGAGGCACGTCAGGCGATTGTAAAGTTCTATGTAAAAAACCACTTAATCACGAGACTAGAGGTCGCATTCGGTGTCGTCCACGATACGAAATTACCTAATAGCGTAAGTATGACATAATTATATCTTTATTGAACTGTCTAAGTTGAATACTGAATAATGACTAAATGAATGTTGTTAACGTGAAAAATAGTATTGTAATATAATAAAAGGAAACAAAATAATACCTATTTTTTTGTCTTAAATAGATGCCTATCAGTGACTGCGTTCACTTAAATATTTTATGTGAAAATACGGAATCGATTTTGACTTTATAAGTTAAGCACTAGACCATCGAAGCTATTATTGATTTAATATATTGTTAGATGGCTAACTATTTTTTTATAAAACTACCCGCATCGGTATGGTATAAAAGACGAAGCGGTAGTGGAGAACGGACACTATTAGTCGAGATTGTCTGCTGAACAGACGTACTTTTGTTGTGTTTACCCTATATTAGAATTATTAATTGTAATTGTGTAATTAAATTTGTTTTAGGTTATTGTTAACAAATCCTTGCTTTTAAAAAAAAAACTAATCTCGCTTCTTATTTCCTAACAATATATTAAATAAATAAATATATATTACATATTCTCCTTGCCGCGACACACGCATTGCAGCGATTGACACATAATAATTTTAAAAATCTAATTATTTCTTCCTTGTAAAAAGCACTAAACATGCAGACACGATCTCATTAAATATTTATTATACGTATAAATAAGTACTTATAAGTTTCTAGTTCAATGATTCAATATTTTGACGGTGTTTCTAAATTGGACAAATATTGAATTTCATCTTCGGTTTCGTCATGGGAAGTATCAATTGATTCGCACGTCACCTTGACTAATTGGAAAATTGAGAAATCTCTGCATTCATAAAAGCAATTGTGAAGGGATTTTGTATAGTAAGTAAAACTCGAAACTCAACACTATATAAAAACCAGCCACGGTCATTACCTACTAAACTTCTATTGTGAATACTTTTATACGCCACGTTTATGCTTCTATTAACATAATGAAACATTAGGTTGTATGAAAACAGTATAAATAAAATAAGTATGTATATATAGCATTTCGAACGACATGTTAAATAAGTTTACTTTATTAACAAAAATACTATCGATTAAGTCAATTTCATCGTATAACCGTTATTTACATACATTTAACCTTCGAATGACATTATATATTCATATATTATAGTAATCCTGTGATGGAAAAAAAAAACATTTACAATTCAATTCGAAGCTGTTCTTCATTTAGGTACTTTTTAGATTAAACATTTAGGGTTTCCTATTTTCAGCCAGTCTCAATCCAAGTCTTTTAAAAGTTATTTTAAATTAACGACCTGTAAGAGCCCCTGTTGAGCTAAGGTGTCCTATACCTCCTATAGTCCTTTTGAGGAGAAGGTTTGGAGCTCAATACGCTGATCCAATGCTGGTTGGATGGTAGCAGAATTTCATTGAAATTAGACACATGCAACATGCATGACTAATTTTCCTTGCGATGTGAATAAACACGAATCAAGCACAATATGAATATTCATTGATCCTTGCCTGAGTTTGAACCTCCAATCGTCTGTTAAGATTCACGCATTCAAACCACTGGGCTGCCTCAGTTTTTACAAAATTAGTTAAAATATAATTTATTATAAATAAAAATGGATGGAATGATTTAATTTATGAGTTTCCAAGAAAAGATAAAAACAAAACCATTTACTAATATAGTAAAAATGAGCATCGACTTATAAGCTCCCTTAATATTATTAAAAAACTGTTTATAAAAGTGTAAATGATGATTAATGTGATTTATATATTCGATACATAAATATCAACTTATACCGATACAAGCCCAAATTAATTCACTACATTCATTTTTCACTTTATAATGATAATCTTAAAAATACCATATAAGTGAACATCAGATTGGCATTCTTGATTCTTATGATTTGCATAGAAATAGCCTGCAGACCCTTTAAAGGAGTTCTCTAGAAAGCAGGAAAAACGAGAGATATGTCAGATTGCGACGACATCAAAACGAAACATTGCAAACGAAATGGTTGAAAAACGCCGACATTACGAGTTATAGTATGTATATTTATTTGTTAAAGATTTGAATTCTACAATATTTTGCATAGTATATTGGCAAATTTAAAACTATACTAATTAAAATTATTTATTTCCAAATATTGTGGAATAAGAGGTTTCAATCAAAATTGTCTATTTGTTCATTACAACGTTTCTAATAAATTGATAACCATAAAATTAAACAATATATAGAATACAGGAGTAGTGTAGTAGAATCCCCCGCTTTAAATTTAGACTATTGACGCGACAAACGTTTGTTCTAATAAAAATAATACCGAATGATTTTCATAATATAAAACGATTGAAGAAAAATAAAAATACTAAAACAAAAAATAGACCGTAGTTTTATTCGCAGCGGCACGTCTTAATATAAACGTATAGTGAGTACGGTGGAATAATAGCGCCCTAAACACCTTTAGGGAACAATTTACCCCTCTGTAAAAATCGAACCCTAAAGTCACGAAATTTTACAACACATAAACATGCGACGACAAGCGACCCGCCACCCGCGACACGCATGAGTTTTGTAAATAATACGGCACGTCATACACAAGCTTAATGTTATTAAAAACTACGAAAATGGTTTCATAATATAATTAATACCTCGATTTAATTATGTCATTTCAATTATAATAATTTTTATAATATCATTTTGGAAATTATCAATTACTCAAAAAAACCAGGTAATGTTCTATCAATCTGATGTTATAAATTAAAAGCAAATTACAACACATACATAAACGTTGAACGTAAATATTTACAAAGCAAGATAACTTTCAATTCAAACAATAGTAAACAAACGAGGCGGTTCCAAATATAAAGATCAATATTACAAATATACAAACAAACAATTTGTACACGCTCAGCATATTCCCGTGCCCTTGGATAAAGTTCAATTTCAAATAGTGGGACGTCCTTGTATAGAATTATAGCGAGATTTTCATTGCGTTAGTGTTATTAAAGGGCGTTGTACAGTTTAATCATACTTGTATCTTGTTGTAAATTAATTTTACACGCCAATGAATATTTACGTCTTACATAATATGTATATAAGAATATGTAATATAATGATGTGTTGTTTAAAAGTAGATTCTTATTTTCAACACTAAGATTCATCTTATAAACTTTGGTATTGATGTAGGTAATGAATAAGTAGATATATCATATTTTTCTATAGTGACAACATAAAAATAAATTGCGTTTTATACTAAAATATATTGTAATCATACATTTTCATCATATAACAAACTAAAAGCAAACCAAAAATGTAAATCAATCATTTCGCACTTTGATGAATATAAACATAAATAAAGGATTCATCAATATTTCATAACAGAAGCATAACTATATATTTCACATAGCGTCAATAGATTAACATCGATCAATGGGAAGCAATAAGTATGAAGACATCACAGGCAATGAAGACGAAGCGGAGTCTAAGACCCCACACGACATTGCGTGCAGCAATTACAGCAAATAGCCCTTTACAGCTAACATGAGTCAACGTTTTATTGATTGAACAGAGATGAACCTTTTGTTTAACACGCATTCTTTATCATAATTACTTGCTTATTTCTTTGTTTTGGTTGCAACAGCGATGACTATTAATTTTACGTTAGACACATCTATGGTCTATCAAACTTATATAGCTTTATATATTCTTACATTATTTTACCTATTATATTGCTTATTACTACACTCGACCGTGTAGCAATTAACGACGGGACCGTTACTGTTAGAAGTAATAAATAACCGTTAATGCTGATTTTATGTCTCTCCATAACGAAATGATAGGAACGGGTACTTATCCTTCGACAAACGATGAAATATTTTAATTGAACATAGTCATGACCATATTTTATAGGGCAACCTAATAATGAAATGTTTATTTAATTGTAAAATTTAAGAAAAAAATATTTTCATCCGGTAAGCAGATGGGTGCAGGTCAGCCCTAGCCCGGATCTCCTACTTAAATGATCAGGACTCAAATAATATCTGAGCATACGTGACGTGACGATCCTTGATGAACGGTACTTTCTTTTCATACATCATAGCTATAATGCTATCAGGACCAACTATGTTTACTCTTTGCATAGTTATCTAAATGTGATATTAGAGATATAAAAAATGTGGTTCAAGATAGTAAAATTTAGGCAATGTTTGAACAGCCATAGTAAGAAGTCATAGAACTTTTTTACAATATTTTATGTAACATGGTAGTATGTGTGAGTTTAATTTAGCAGCTGATTATTAAACCATTTCAACCTTTCTGATTGAGATTTTGAAATCAAGTATAGTCAATTAAAATCGTTTTAGTACTCCGAGATTTTATGCCGGATTACTAAAACTAATTTATATATATACACGATAATTTAAGACGTAACTGTACTTTTTCGATTATAGTAATAAGTGGAATAATTCTGGAAATATACACAGCGTCTAATTAATTTACAGTAAAAAAATTATTCTACATCTGAACATGATAACATGAAATACATACAAAGTTTTTCTATAAATAAAATGCTTGAAGAACCGTCTTCGGATTCTTATTTTTAGATCAACCGATTACAGAATTAACAGAGGATCGAGGAGTGACTTTATATACAAGTTTCTATATTTTATATTCATATCCATTTCGTAACACTTAGGAAGCGTGTCTAAAAATATAATAATTCTTTTCTCGAGATAATAGAAAAGGTCACTTATAAAATTAATCGAATATAGCGTTTGTAGCTTATATACCACCAGAGTTCTACTACGATGTGAGTCACTTCTTGAAAGACATATTTTCTTACTTATTAATAATGATCCGAAATGCCTCATCGATACAATATGTTGATCAAAGTGAGCAACGATCGCGATTTCAAATCGAGGGTAGCAACGCTGTTTTTTTTTAAATATAAATTTCTTCATTGTAGGTGAATACCCCTGATATATCATCATGAGAACTGTGACATTTAAACATGTGCTGGAAATGAGGATAAAGCTCCATATTATTTTAATTTCTTAGAAAATAAGGCTATGAAGGTGATAGTTGTGTGTTTGTAACATTCACAAGTTGTCATTATTTTTTTTCTTAAATTTAATCTTTATAAAATAAATGCAATTAAAACATAAAAATCAGCAGAAAGTTAAAAATTATGATGATAACGCGAACTGTCGAAGAGTGTTGCAATATTGTTATATTAATTTATATTTATATATAAAATGGTTATTTAACGAACATATATTAATTCTCGTCAACTTTAACTGACGCCAACGAAACTATGTTTTACTAAAATCACTCAATCTCGCGCTTGTTTTATTGTCATCCGGTTTCGAAAGCTAGATAAAGCACGCGCTGATAGGTTGAGCACATAAGATAAACATTTTACGGCCAAATATTCGTTTTCATTTTTTCTTAGCTTCGTTTTAAAATAACAATAACATTAATAATTATTAATTACAATTATAATTGTACTTGTTTTAAATTAACGAAATACACTATGAATTATTTATATTTATAAACACATATTGCAATAAATTAGATTATTTTAATTTGTAGTCGTTTTTCCTTTAACTTATAAGGGCCACGGCGACCAATCTCAAGAGAGATCAGCCAACTGCGCAGGAGATATTAAAGTGCACAAGTGTGTGCGTTAACACAGGTGCACTCTCTTTTCCTTAGCTCTCATAATCCGACGGGACGGCAATCCGACACAACCGAAAAGAGTTCAAGCGCAGGACCAACGGCTTAACGTGCTTTCCAAGGCACGGGAGTGTACACACTTCCAACTTCCAAACTCTGGGCTGCTACTGAGAACTGCTTTAACTATTTATTGGCCCGACCTGGGAATTGAACCCAGGACCACTGGGTCTGCGGCCTTATATCTAGCCACTAGACCAACGAGGCAGTCAATATTATTTAACTTATATAGATATTGTGAAAATATAAATTCTAACATCCCACAGCTGGGCAAAGACCACACCTATCAAGGAGGGATTACGAATCACTCAATTCAATTCGTGAATCACATTGCCTACAACTAGTTAAAAACTTGTTTCAAGACAAGTGTTCGTATCAATGATACTTCGTAAAGCACTATTTATAATATATTTAATTACGACTCAATATATAGAATGGTCGGTCGTTATGCAAATTAGTTTAAATGCATGCAAGTGTAGTTCCACAAGGGAATATAAAACATTGTAATGTTGTAGGTTGTAAGGGCTTGGAGGATTATCGGCCATTGACCTACTACACGTGATTCTTATTCGGTTTACTTACTGTGTTAAACATAGGTAAGCTAAAAGACACAAACTAAGACTATTTTTTCACGCAGGAAAACGCATTACGCGTTTCCCCCACAGGAACAATGTGGGATTCGCCAGTCGCCCGAGTCCAAGGCGCCGAGTGCGCCTTAATTATCGGAATACCCACTAAAAAACCAGCAGTAGCCTTTCCAATTCAACGAGGAACACCACGGGATCGCTTGCGCATGCTACCGTACCGCATCACAAACTAAGACACTAAACTTACGGTTAACATTTCAATCAAAACTCTATTCAATAGACAACAAAGTCTTTCAGCTCTTGTCATCTTTTAATATATGTCTTACATACAAATTTGACAAACAAATAAATATTTTCTTCTATTATTTCAAAAAATGGTAATTTCAATGTCGTCGCATATATTTTTATAGCATATATTTGATATGTTGGCTACCCACGCTAATAATCCTCATAATGTTTTCCTTATTTATTTTTATTATACATTGCACAATTAAGAAGAAACGAATCCCGAGTCATGGGTTATCCTAGTTTAAAGTTTTGAGGCAAATTTATGTCACATTATGGCACATTTTCTTGATACAAATATATATAAAAAAATGTATTAGTCGCATAAAGGGCATGAGTCGCTTACCGCCTTATAAACATTGTATAGCAAATTATTAGTTAATCAATGCTGTGTCTTCTTAATTCGAGTGTCAAATGAATAACGACAGAAAGAGAGAAATCAGTGTTTAACTAAACAACCACTAAACAACATTTATAAATATTGTTATTAAGGTTTTTAAGCACTGAAATAATGTTTATAATTAATTTCTTACTACTCTTTTCAAATATATAACTAGGTAACTATTGTAATACTCTAACTCACAGACAAGAAATTTACCAACAAATTTACTCAAGTAGGATCACTATTATAATTACAATTACACTTAATTCTAATATAAATACAATATACAGACTTCATCATAAAGTACAACTAAATTAACACTAATTGTATTACAAATAGCTGTTACTAATCATAAATTTGTAATTATTTTTTATAGAATATATCTGCTGTCCGTGCACTGACACACAAACAAATGCCCATTTAACAATAAAAAACAATTAAATTTAATAATTCTATTAATGCCGTTTCCTAAAATTCTCCCTACAATTGAATGACCTCTAACAACAATAGGTTTGAATATTCAAAACTACTAGAATATAAAAAAGTGATAAGTGGTTTCATAAAAGATACTGTACTATATTATATGACAAAAACATATTCCTGATATTTAATATTAAAGTACATAAAAAATCAAACACCATCATTTTGTATCAATTCAAGCCTCCATACAATGCATTGTTAAAAAAATAACTTTATATATCTAACAAACAATTTTATATTTGTTATTGTAAATAACACCAAGATAAGGACCACCTTATTACTGTAACTTAATATTTTAATTATTGCTTTTTAATAAGCAGATAATAATATGCTTTAAATTCAACAACAAATGAACTTTATTCAATACTAAATTTGATGAAGTTTCTGCAGTTTTTATAGTACAAACATTTTTTTATATATTCATTAATTGAAAATTTAGACATTGTACCAACAAAGAAGACAAACAGAAACCGAATCATAGTAAATACTAATTTGTATACACGCAAATCAATAAATCAAGGTTGGACAAAATGCACTTGCAATTTATTACACGCAACCATTTGTTGTGTAAACTACCGAAGAAATTGATAAAACAAACATAACATAAAGAATAAAAAAGAACAGTATTACTTCTATAGCAGGAGTATTTATAACCTTAGCTTGAGCTTTATATTTATTCAGAATTGCAATAAAACAAGTACTTACCCGGCGACAGGTGTAGTGCAATGCAATACAAATTCCAACACAAAAACTTATGCAGGAAACTATAAACATTAGGAACTTAACAAAACATACACTACTTAATAAGTTTATACGAGTATAGTCTCTTACAAATACACTATATTAAGTTAACATTTGTTTAAATTATAAGAAATCAAATTATTTCGTGAACCGCCCGTACCGCACGCATAGATTGCACTTTTAGGGTCACTTTATATACAACGATATTATTTCTGTATAAGAGTAAGAAAGAAATAATTCTTTTTACAAATTTAAAGTAATAATAATATTAAAAAATAAATAAGTATGTATCAAAACTGTCGATAAATTGATTCCTAGTTAGGAGTTTCTTTTAAAATATGGTCACGATAAGTCGTTCCGTATAAAAAGTTTTAAGAACGTTTTTGTATCTGTGTAAATTTTACTTTATCATCTGTTCTAAGCACGGTCGTATACACAGATCTTGCAACAACAGTAGTGGAGATACGTCGACTTAATGACGCTGTTCAGTTCAATTTACGGCCGCCAGTGGCATGACGAAAGGTTCGTGCTGGATACAGATACTCAAAAAAAGATTGTACATGGAAGATAAAATTATACTATTTGTCCAAAATTATATCACGTTTGACGTTTATGTGGCCAATGCCCTCGCTTTACACACATTTCCAGCGAAGGATAATACGGTTGACCATATTTTTTTTCTTCTGCCTTTCACTCAATAACACTGTAATTCAAAATTTTGCTTTCAAAATGTCGTATTCAAATGTGTTTATTATATAATGAGCACAACACGAGTTGTTTTATTGTGCGCTAAAGCAAATTATTACACTTGGTTGCTAGATTGTGTTACAACTTTTATTTCGCAACAACGCCCGCTGTACGTCGTTGCTATCGCACGTGGTTGAATGACACGCGGCGTATATTTTTCTCTCCCAAGTATTGTGTTGTTTAATCATTTTTATATCGTTTTGTTGAGTTTTGCGGATTTGTTGTTATTTTTTAATTTAACTGTTTTGTTTGGATTTGAAAGTGTTCGGGATAATTATTAAATTGTCATGCCTCTGGCGGCCGTAAATTGAACTGAACAGCGACATTAAGCTGACGTACCCCCACTACTGTTGTATACGACCGTGGTTCTAAGCTACATATGTTGTAAGTTAAATGTTACTGCCATCTATCGACAATACTCCGGAAAAAAGGATCAAAGAATCTAATATGTTTCTAATAGAAAACTTTATTTTTGTGTTGTGTGTATAATTGTATACTTATTTTACATTTATAAATGATGATAATAAATATTATATTACTAAATAATGTTAGTAAATAGGATTGAACTTATCACACTTGGGTAAATAAAATAAAATGTAGTATTACTATGTATGGACTAATTTAATAAATTTATTTGAAATTATGCAAGTTGAGTTTTGGGTGTTGCAAGTGGACGTTTTCTTGACATCTTTTTACGAGAGACTTTCATTTGTTGCAACTGGTTGTAAACTTCATTCCAAATTTCAGACTGATCTTCTGCTGGAATTGTTTTCCTATAATAAAACACATGTTTATTGTTAGCAGCCAGCACAAACAACTTTTTGCAGATACAAGATGAGTGTTATAAGGTGTACAGTACACAGAAAAAAAAAACTAATAATTATATAATACCTGTACTGTTTCATCAAATCATATTTCTCCCATGGTTCCTTCCTCAGTTCCCTTCTAACTCTGTCTTTTTCCTTCAAATGCTCTTCAATATTTGAGACTCCTTTTAATTCTTGTCTTTCCCAACGCTCAAGCCAAGGCCTTGGTTTTAATTTTACCTATATGAAAATTAAGCAATCTTTAAATAAATATATAATTAAGTTGTAGTCTTCATATTATTAAAATAAACATTAAGAAATACATTTATTATACAAGAGGAATTATACAAAGGGAGTGAAATTTATGTTATTTGAAAAGTATGGTGCTATATATGTGCACAAATATAGTTTAATTAATTCAAGTTTAATAAATATATTACTGAAAAATAATAAGTTAATTTTGACTATAAGCAAAATTGTAATATAAAAGACTACATTAAAATGATAACATTAATATTTGATTTTTTCCTTTTTCTTAAAATATGTCATTAAAAAAACTAAAAATTACTTAATTATTCACCTGCACAGGGTTAAGAGGCACAGGTGTACCTTCAGGAAGAATCTCTGGGTCCATATCTAATGGAAATGTGCAGTACTCGGGCAAAGCATCTCTCAAATAATACAATTTATCATCAAGACGTTTCTCCAATCTAAGTACTTGTATTGATTGAATAGTTGGGTCATACAATTCATATCTAACCTAAAATATAACATTAAAGTCTTTAAATGTTTTTATATAAGACAAGACAATCTATTTTGAAAAAAAAAACCAACTACTTATTAATCTGTAAATTAAAGAAAATTAAAGGTATAATTAAATATTTAAACTTACCTCAATCCCCTGATGATCAATAACGTTTCTCAATATAAATTCAGCTCTGAGACCACTGCCTTTACGATCAATGCATATACCCACAAAGCGATTTGTTTTACCCTGAGCATGTGGATCTGATATAGTCACAGCCATTATAGAACCTAGCATCAAAAATATATATCAATAGTTGTACAAAATACATGTATATAAAATAAACAAAATTGAATTTAATTGTGTCAAAATAGAGCATACATAGGCAATCATTGAATAAATTTTCAAAGTTTTATATGACTGATTTAAATACAACAATTATAATGACACACTAACCAACATAAAAATCTGGTATATCAATCTGACTTCTTCTCTTCAACATATCTACACGTTCCATTTTTTCACGAAGGCTGTTTCTCCATTTTGGATTAGGATCCGGAAGAAATTCTGGATAAACATGTCTGTACTCAAGTAGAGGATTATGAGTTCGGAGCTGGCGTCCTGTCACTCTTTCTTTTACTTCTTCAACAATTTCTGCCTTTTCTGGCACTGATGATAAAACTCGACAATCTGTAATTTAACCAACGTGACTATGGACATTTATTATATAATTATATTACAACAGAACAGATTACTAGATAAAAACAAATATAAATAGTTTCTTAAGTACTAGTATTGGATAAATAATTTTCAATTATTAACTGATTTTCTGAATATTACACCGCGTTTTTTTTAATAATCAATAAATGTTGGCGCTTTATCCACGCAAAACTTAGGGAATCGTAGAAATAAATATTTAGAACGCAATTTACAAGTAATAATTGAATTATGAATACAGCTAACCTCTTCTGACGATCCATTTTGCCGCACAAAGTATATCTATAGTTGACTTCCGTATAACTAGCGACATTTCGCTTAGTTTAGGGTAAATTTAACGGTATTGACAAATAAAAATAGTTTTAGCACGTTACAATAAAATAAAATTATTGCTTAAATAAACATTTCTGATTCAACACAAGATGTTTTTGACATTTTAAAATATTTTGAAGTTTGGATATATGTAGTCTGCTTCTTTTGATATATTTAATGTCATCGGTATTCTGTGTTTGGATGAAAAATGGAAATTATTAGTATAATTTAATAAATCAGAGTATAATTTTGTTATTTTTAGTCAATTATATTATACAAGTAAAAGAAATGGATACTCTAATTCCAAAAAAGGCTAAGTCCACTTTTTCTCTTTTGAACAAAAAGTAAAATAAGCAATAAGCACAAATTTATTTTTGAAAAGAAATCACATGGCGTTAAACAATGAAAATCAAGTTAAAGTACAAACTAAATTCTTTATTATGGTATAAAAAACTAAAGCTATTTAGCTATTTTAACACCTATAATTAAAAAAACAAGTTTTGGACTTATCCTAAAACAACTGGACTAAGGAATTTTTTTCAGTTTTTTTATGGAATTCTTGTAATCAAATTAACAGAAAAATCACAATAATATATATATAATATATTAAATTTAACTAATATTCCCAAGACAAATATTTGCTTTTCATGTATTCCGACATATTAACTTATTTTTGATTTTCATTTTTTAGTTTATATTCTTTATATTAGGTATCTTTTCTATTATTGGGACTATTTCTTCGAGACAATCCTACAAATATATATTTAGTTGTATATAATTTTCAAAATTTACAAATTTTTGATTTATTGCCTTCATCTGTTTTCTTATTATCTTATTACATATATCTTATACAGCGAAAGTAATTTATCTCACGTAATGTCCGGTAGTAACTTTTTTTCTAGATATATTGGTTCTCACTTTTCTAGTTATGCAACTCTTTTTTTGATTTTCTTTACATTTTCTACCTCTAGGTCTGATTCTTCCGAATGTGTTTTATAATTTCCGGTTTCGCAGTTTAGTGTAATTTTTTGCCATTGATTATATTTTCATCCACGATATTAGTGTCAGTAATTTGGTCATCCTTAATAATTTACAAAAGTTCTGCAAGGTTTTCAAAAGGCCTTGACAGGATTGGGAATTAAGTTCTATATCAGATGATATAATTTAGTCTTTTACCATGTGTGGCGTACTATAAGAACACGAAGCAAAAAAACTAAAAATGCATCTATATTTGTAGCTATGTTTACTACTGCTACCTAATTTGTCATCAGCTATTATTATGTTTCACAAAGATTTGTAACATTTTACTTTCGCGCTAATTAACTTAAACTATAATTTTGAAATGCGAACAAAGGGTATAAAAGTGTTTCTGTACTTAAAAATATGTCAGAAAAAAAAAACAAACAACGAGGAGTTAACCTACAGCATAATATTCCAAGATCTTGAAATTCCAATTAAGTGCTTTATGGGTCTATCAATCACTGGACACCCCTCAAGGGCAAAAACAACTGTACCGATTAACTAAAGCAAGACAAAAGAGTGAAAGGGAAGGATATTATGCATATAAAATGTATAAAGGATGAAAGAGGGAATGTATTGACGAATGATGAGAAAATTAAAAACCGTTGGAAAGATCATTTTGAGAAATTGATGAACGAAGAGAATGATTCGAGTGGAGTGCTAGTACATGGTCCAACTAATTATGGTGTAGTGCAAGAAATTAGTGTAGATGAAGTGAAAAAGGCTGTACAAGATATGAAGAATGGGAAATCCGTGGGATCTGACAGTATACCTGTAGAATTATGGAAGGTTCTGAATGTGGATGGATGGAAATGGCTAACTTTATTCTTCAATAAGTTGCTGCAAGAAGAGGCGGTCCCGGATGAATGGTGTAACAGTTTACTGGCATCTTTAAAAACAAGGGCGATGTGCAAGACTGTAGCAACTATCGAGGTATAAAGCTTTTGCCACATAGCATGAAAATGGGAGAAAGTGCTAGCGACACGAATAAGAGAAGAGAGTGAGGTGACCAAGAACCAGTTTGGCTTTATGCCTGGACGAGGAACAACGGACGCCATATTTGCATTACACCAACTATGTGAAAAGTACAGACGTGCACATAAGAACTTGCACATAGTTTTCGTTGATCTCGAGAAGGCGTACGACCGAGTACCCCGACAGGTTTTGTGGTGGGCTTTGAAAGAGAAGGGAGTGCCTGGGAAGTACCTGCAGCTTATCCGTGCCATGTATAGCCGTGCTAGTACACGCATTCGGTCCGAAGTCGGCATTTCTGACGCATTCGATGTGGCTGTAGACTTACATCAGGGATCGGCTTTAAGCCCTTATTTGTTCCTCCTCATTATGGATGCTTTGACATTGGACATACAGGAGGAGGCACCCTGGTGTATGCTGTTTGCCGACGACATTGTTCTCGTTGGTGAAAATGCAACCGAGGTGGAGGGCAAGCTAGAAAAATGGCGGGAAAGATTGGAGGGAGTCGGTCTGAAAATTAGCAGGACCAAAACGGAACATCGTCAAAATTGTGAAAAAATATATAAATTAGGGTTGAATATAAAAAGATTATCAAGGAGTCTTCTTCCTAATTTACGATTAAAAAATTTATAAATTAAATATTTGAGTACTGAACTGAACCTAAAAAAAGCTATGACATCTGTCAACGACAGAAGTAGTGTCTTACTTCTTGTCTTGTCAAAGTATAATCTAAACATTTTATCGATTATTACTGTGACCTTAATTTATGCTCGTTGTGCCCTGTAATTACCACAGAAATGTCTTCTATAATACAAAAGTGCAATGATGACAATATCCCTTTAGCTGATGATGACCCACAAGTAATAATTTCAGATGATGTCGATAATAATCGCTTGGATCACGGTAGGTCTATGGACTCTCTACCTAGCTCCTACACCGGATCTTCGAGTCCTGGATTAAATGGCCCCGGCAGTTTTGAACCAGACTCTGGAATTGATGAGCAGGAAGAAAAGGCCCGACTGATATCGCAAGTCTTAGAACTTCAAAATACATTGGATGGTAATTGTTTGATTTAATTTTTACATCGTCACGGTCGTTAATCATTAACAATACTGCAATGTTTTTGCTTTTTCCCATTAAAATTTCTATTGATGTTGTAATAAATAGTCCCCAAAAATAGTATTCCTTACTAATTGACGCTCACAGTCTGCAAATAGTAAGTGGTGACTACTTTATTTTCAAAAAAGTATTTAAATTTAAGCCTCATTTTTAAAACAATACAGTTGTGTGTTGTCATTTCTGGATTAATCTTTTAAAAATAAAAAAAATATATAATATATATAACCTTGATATATTATTCAAACAATTCTATATAATTTACAGATTTGTCACAAAGAGTTGACTCAGTGAAAGAAGAGAATTTGAAGTTACGTTCAGAAAACCAGGTTTTAGGCCAATATATAGAAAATTTAATGTCTGCATCATCAGTTTTTCAGTCTACTACACCAAATGTGCATAAAAAGTAAATTATTTATCCGGCACTAATTATTTGCCTTGGTATATAGAAAGACTGAGAAGGAAAATGCTTACAGAATTAAATGAAATAACTTGAAAGTGATTGAGATCAGTAATTATATATTAATTTGATAATTTATTAACAATTTTTTTTTCAATTTAAACTAAAACCTATAAAAAAAATGAATGTGTAAAAAAATATTTCAATAATAGAAATAAATGAGTTACCAGTGAATTTTAGAATCTGTAAGATGACATTTTCCTTTTTCATCTCGTCTTATGTTACTCACCTAGTTTGTAAATTTGGCACTTACCAGCTTGACAATGCTGCCAATATTAAAAAGCTACAGTGTGTGTGGTGCTGAAAAAGGCTTTGTTTTTAAAAGCAGTGCTATAATAAATTGAATATTTGTATAAAATAGGATAATTGTTTAAGTATCAATATATTTATATTAACAATATAATTATTTTTTAGTTTTTTTAGAACACATTTGTGACCATGCTTTAGTGTGTAATACGTTTATCAATGCATTAAAATCATATAGTTCAATTAGATAGATATATTAATATCTTAAAAATGTTTAAGACCAATTAACATTCTTTTTTACTATGATGATACACTTTAATATACATTCCACTCACAAATTGTTTTAATATAAAGGCTCTCTTTTTAAAATGAAATCTCAAAAGTAATGTATACTTCTACCATTGTTTAATCTAATAGCTTTTAAATATATTTATTAACAATAATATGTACTGTTTTATTTCTTTGATGTCCCTTTGTTGATTTTAAATGTTTTCATTTTTTTTATATACGTAATTCATGTAAATTTATTTAATGGGTGTTTTGCTGTTTTTTTTCATATTAATTGCAAGTTTGTTGTCAAACCAGATGAAACAATCACTCGTTTTTGTTAATGTAATATTGTAGTCTCTTCAATACTGTATTTTTTTTAATTAATTCCCTATAATACCCTGGGACATTGTTCACACACGGCCATCTGATCCCAAACTAAGCAGAGCTTGTTCTATGGAAACCAGACAACTGATATACTACATATACTACTTTTCTTTTGTAAATGCATACTTATATAGATAATTACAACCAGACTCAAGACAAACAGATATGTTCATGCACACAAATGTTTGTCCTGGGTGGGAATCGAACCCACGACCTGCGGCGCGAAAGGCAGGTATCTACCAACCACGCCAACCGGCTCGTAATTGGATTCTATCAGGGTTATTATTATGGTAGAGAAAACAAACGCATGAATTAATTTTTAAATTATACTTTGTACTAAGGGTTAATTCATTTCGTAGAGGTGTTGTTTTGGATATGTCTAATTAGCACCTAAGTAAAAACAATTGACAAACTGAAAAGTATGCCACAATGATATGACTTTATCTTAAATATTTATTATTGCATTTATTTTTATCCTTGCCAATAGACATTTTAAATAAACCATACTAATAACCAAATATGAGTGTAACAGGTGAGGCAAATATTTTCTAAGAAAAAATTAAAAACTTGCGAATATGAAGTCATGGATTAATGACAGAGCTTAAAAACGTACATCAGGTGACATGGGTAAAAAACAGTCATGCAACAGACTGACTGTTGTGGCGTGAAACGTACGTGACTTCTGCGTGACGTAAGTTTGAAAAGTGTTGTCGCCTTTGTACATTTCCCTTAAAATTTTATACATAAATTGAGTATTCTTTAAAGAGGATGTTGGATCAGAAATACAAGACCATATAATAATTCATGTTATGCTCATTATCAACAGATTTTCATATAATGTTGCAATTTATGACAATATTAAACTAATATATTATGTAAGATAATAGTAAACAATTTTTATTTTTTCTTTCGTTTGTAAAATTGTTAAGTGGTTGGGCATATTTGATGGTAAGTGATCACCACGGCCCATAGACAATGATGTCGTATGAAATATTAACAATTCCTTACATCATCAATGCGTGATGCATGACGCTTGGGAACTAATATGTATTATGTTCCTTGTGCTGTAGTTGCATTGACTCACTCACCTTTCAAACAGGAACACAACAATACTAAGTACTGCGGTTTTGCGGTATGTGAGAAGTGGACCTGTCCAACCACCACCAACCTATCATAAAATGAACTGATTTTTAATAAAATGCTTATACATTTGAACATTAACTGGATGACTCTCTGTACCCAGAACCCGCGAGGTTTTCGTGGTACTTAAATTACAAAGTAAAATGTATTTGTTATGTATTGGCCAATAAATAAATAAAAATAAAATAAAAAACAAGTGAACTAACGATAAGAATTTTCTACATCTCTTTATTTTGAGTATCAATCTACGGGGAAATTATGGAATATGATATGAAAACATTTATTTGCTATCTCTTTTACGCGTACCATGAATCAATACCAATAGAAGAAACTGCTTATTCGTCGTCGCACGGTCGCATAATCACATTAAAAAAAAGTTAGTCTACTGTTGACATCACTGTAGAGTGTACGTATTTCACGCTATTCAAGGTTATACAAAATGCCGAAAAAACTAAAAGTGGTTGTAAGATCTCTGTATTCTCATGAGATTCGTAAAGATGTGAGTCTAGAAAATTTAAAGTCACTCAAATTGGAGGATGCTTGGCCATTTATTAGAGATGAAATCGAGATCGAAATTGGTAGTAGTCAGCTCGTTTGCATCCCGCATATTACCGAAGCCGATCTGTATAATGTTACGTCTCTGTTTGTACCAAACGAAAAAGAAATAAACGGTAAAATGTTCACACCTCTCGGACAACTAAAGAAGAATATAAATAAGGAGAAATCATCTCCCGAATATGTAGAGCTGCTGGATAAAGAAGACTTTCACGATTCTGACTTCAAGTTTCCTCATGAAAGCGTTAAGGTACCGTTTCAAATTTGAGTAATTTAATTATGTTAACCAATAATTTTGTATTGTTCATTGTAAGGTCAAAGGGTCAAGAAAGGATTACACCATGACATTATTCTACTTACATGCAATAAAACTACTTTACACATTAAACTATATTTTACTAGTCATGTAGAGCAGGCAATGACTCTAGTAGAGTCAAGTCTATTTTCGCTTAACCTTAAACTATATTTCTATGCAAATAAGATTTTGTGGCATACAAATAGATTAATTATTCATTGTTGTGTCATGTCCCATGCATGTGAAAAACAAATATTTGTAGTCCTATTTTACAGTATCTCTATTCAATGAAAAACATTAAATATTTATCTTTTGGGGCTTGGTCTTAGATCATATTGGTATCAGATGGTTAATAAATATAAGTCATGTAAAAATATAACAAGACTATATATTGTTTTCAGATAACATTACAAGATGAATCAATAAAAAATAAAGTAAGAGTTATAATGGTACATTTTTCACGAGAGATAGTTCCCAAAGACAAGGATTTTGTTAACAATATTTATTTAGATGTGGAGAACAATACAGGTAACTCAAATTATATTTATACTTAATAAGATTATTTTTAATATGACATGAACAAAATAATATGAAATAAGCTCTTGCTTATTAGTATTATGCCATGCTACTAATCAAGAGTAAAACTTATTATCTATGAACTGAATTTTATTAAAATTCTTAAGTTTACATTATTTTTAAGTGAAGTATGTAATCTATTTGAATAAATATTTAAATTTTCTTTTTTTATTAAAAATTTGACAATGAGTTTCTTATAAAGAGTAATATTTTCAAAATATTAATTATACTTATGACTGTAGTAACAAAGTTTTTTAATTTCAGCATTAAAAGGCAAAAAATCTGTTTACATGATAACCAAAGTATTAATGGCAAAGACTATAGAGTTCAGGGTTACTAGAGGAACTTCATCTAGAATTTTCCACCTCGGAAATGCTTCTCCTCTAGTCTTTGGCCTTGAAGAATTTTTGATTGGAGACGATGGAAAGTTAATTGCTAAGGTAAGCATATTTTTATTCCCTAAACGTTTTTTAATGTATTAATAAATAATTCATAATAAAATTGCAAATAAACATTTTAAAAGTCAGAAATTTAATAATAATAATAAAAGTAGAATATATTAATCTTTCTGGAATAAATTGTCTGAGTATGATTTTGTGTATTTAATAAATTTTAGTAGTTTTGATTTAGTGTTTCATAATCATATAAGTATAAGTAGGTAATTGAATAATTAAATTAGTGGGTGTGAGTTAATTCAAATTCAAGGGTGAAACCTCTTATCACTTCTGATATTGTAGATAATACTTACTTATTGAGGAACTTAATTTTAATAATATAAACTTTTCAAACAATGGGAAATAAAACCATTTTCTTAGATAAATGCTTTTATGAATAATTATAAGTTTAAATGTTACAAGTTGATGACATTAATTGAGAAAACACTTCTTAATTTTTATTTTTGACTAGGTACTCCAAATGTTAAAAGAAAATTTTTACAGTAAATCTGTGTGATTCAAACTGTACATATTGTTGGTTCAATATTAATGACATATTAAAGAAAAGACAATGTACATACATACATACCAACTTTGTTTGAATGCTCTTTAACTATATATTTTATTAACATTAATATTATTGTCTCATCAATATTGAATTCAACACTTGAGAGGTGGCCATTTTGAAAGCAACGATAAAATATTGGATACTTCTGATGAGACTTGCCTATTAAATACTTAAGATTTCCTTTATGTTTGTAATTATTTAACACATAACAAAGGATTTATTTTTGAAATCTTTTGTTAAATATTTCCTGAATCGACAAATATATTTATAATATGAACAAAAACGTTTGTACATTACAAACAATTAATTGTAACATATTCATCTAACTAAATGTATATCGTACTGTTCGCCCTTGAATCCTCTTCATTACTATAATTATAGATCTAAATAGGTAACGATAAACAAAAACTTTGCAAACCGCCGCGAATATGGTTTAGCATAAATATCATACTTTGATTACTTCTATTTTTCTAAAAAATATTCCATTAAAATGATTTATATCTAAAAAATGTTATGTAAACATCCACAAATGTGGAACTGCCGTGATGATACAAATGTAAAATGTTTTATTTTTATTTTTTTATTAATGGTAATATTTTACTTATGATTTTTATATTAATTAAAATTTAATTATAATTAATATTAAAGTACGTTAATGAATATCATATATATGTAGTATCAAACAGTGGCCAAATGCTTAGTAATTACATTTTTGTTTTAACATACGTCACGTAGCAATGTAGAAATTTAAAAACTAGGTACTAGTAATTGTAGATTATATCTTGGATCTATTATTATCATTCTAATTGTGAGAGACTGGCCTAGACAGAATATTCTGGGAAATTACGCTTATTCTGGCATAAAATATTTCACCGTCATATTTGGCAATCACGCAAACTATATTGAAAGCTATGCTCTTATATTGCTCCTCAATTAAAAATCGCTAAGCAAATAATTTATTGCAATTAATAAAAAATATTTCCTTCAACGTATTAGCCGAATTAATTATTAAGAAATCGTTCACGTGTACCGCTTTCATAAAAATAACTGTTCGTTAAATCTATTTAATAAAATGTTTGATTTATAACAAATTAGCAGTTCATAAGAATTAATCATAAAATACGAACTAGAGTAGAGGAAATATTCACAGCAGGCTATTTACTCATATTTATACGAACAAAAAATATAATTGATACGACAATTTCGTCCTGATCGATTCCGTGGATGCGACCATTCTCAACACTAATATATTACTTTCTTAATCCATTGTGATGGCATATGACGCCGCTGGAGAGAATTCAGGCGCAGGATCAACATTTTCTGCTTTCCCAGACACGGGACTGTTCCTACAGAACAATCAAGACTGAACAGACAATTTAGATTTTATAAAACCTTACAATAGTAAATGTAAACATGTTATAAATAATTGTAAAATATAAATCGAAAGGCGGATACATGATCCTCGCACTTTCACTTTTATAAATAAATCGATAATGGTCGATGTTGTTTTGTTTTATATACTTTATTTTCTTCTGATATTATCACGATAATACTCTTCTACGATCTCATAATATGTCAATACGTAAAAAATAAGTAATCATCACATAGATTATTATTTATTGGTGCTTATTATAATTGCTTTGTGTTAAAACGATTCATTCTGCGTATTGGTATATACATATTTATTTTGCAACGATAAACATGTATAAGGCAAATGATATCAGTATTAGTATATAATTCTGGATAATTCTAAATAGTATATAGACTAGAGTTTACGTTATCGCTTTTATGCATTTGGTATTGATTTCTATGACACACAAATTTACCCAAGGTCCTAACGCGAACAAAGAGTTGGTACTTCTCGTATCGTAAAAAAATGTGTGATAATATTATGAATGACCACGTAAGCTGTACGTTTCAGGAAGTATTACGTTGAATTTATCTATCCGTTAATATAATTCACTATATATAGGAAGTATGCTCATCATTTTGTATGTTTAGCACGTAATTGTGATTACCTACTTTAAGAAGTCAGGTTATCAGAATAACTTAGAATAAAAGTATTGAATGTCACATAAACTTAGTAATTATTTAGAATATTTCATTATTAACCTCTCCGACTTTTTAGGATGATATTTAAAGTCTCTGGGCATATAACGTTTGAAACTACTTATTAATGAACTACCATAGAGCCTGATGTCCTAGATTATTACACGATTAGTGGTAACTAAGGATAAACACGGAACAGTTTTGAATTATTACAATGAATATAATTAAATATTATTTGTATTTATATATAAAAAAAAATCGTACATAATACGGAAACAAACTATATTTTCTTAAGATTTTATTGGTTGAATTATAAAGTATATATAATAATGACTAATTTAGTAGTTAATAAAGAGATCTGTAAACAAAAAGGTCTTATATTCTACAGATATCTTAAAATAGTTGGATCTCTAGTAGCTTCTAGCTTATGATTCATCAGATATAAGATAAAATTGTAAATACATATTAAATATAACCTCTTTACTAGATAACAAATTTTCAAGTAATTCGCACGCCATTAATTGAGTAAAGATCATTATTAATAAATAGTTATGGCAGTAATTTCTACTTGTTACCGCTTGTATGTGAGGGGGGGAAGTGTTAGGTACCTTCTGTACCTAGGTTATGTACTTTTCTGTACGCATGACAAACGTGTACGCAATGTCATGATGGTCTACTCAGTTGATAAAACGTAACAAATAAAGTCACTTTCATATTTATAATTTTAGTAAGGATGTATGTACTCGTTCTAAAAATAGAAGCATAAAGTTATTGGATGGGACATCATTCATGCAGGACATACGGCTTATCTGAGATAACCCGGTTACCCAGTTTATATTGTTCGGCAATTTCTGCATCTTTTTCTGGTCACACCGCTTAAATTCCAAATTCATTATTATTATCCGCGTTGTCTGTTATATTCAGCTTTAAAACTTAAATGTTTTTGAGTACGTTTTCACTTTCTTTTTATCAAGACCATTTAAATGTGACGAAGCGATGAAGCAAGTTTGTCGTTAACACTAACCGCAGTGTAGTGGTTTAAAATGATACTTAGATACAGATATCAATAATCTCATAAAATAGCACTAGACATAATATATCACTACCTTTACTTATATAAAATGTATACTGTTTGTTATCCTCAAATAACTCGGATGTTATTACCTTGGCTATTTGGCAGTTGGCAATAGTTTCAAACGTATGTATAATTAATTAGCCTGGGTTTGCTCGTTTCTTATAAATAATTAATTAGTTTAATGTGCCAGAAGCAAAAATATATATTTTACAAATATAATTTGTTTTAAGTAACTATCTTATAAACAAGCTTAACCAGTTTTGTTCTAACAAAGGAACCGTTTTTCCTGTAGTAGATTGTAATTTATGCGCTATGAAATTAAAGACGATATTAAGCAATGGCTGCGCAGTGCGGGTTATTCGTTCTTAATTTGTGTCCATATCTCCTGTTCGGTTTAAAGAAAAACATCGTGTACCTGTATGAATCGATTGAAAATTCTGCCAATTTTCTGTGCACCAACCCACATTACAGTAGCTTTGCAACATTTCTCTATTATTGAAGCGGGTAAAAAACTTATTATAATATGTATTTATTTATACATCTATACTAAATGCGTAAGAATGACTGTTATACCCTTATGAAATTTGTTATGAAGCGAATTTGAACCTCAAGGAAGTCCTTCCTATAGGCGTTTTTTTTTATACCTAACACCTAATCTGCTATGCAAATTATGCAATAAAGCATGGCCGAAGCCGCGCGTAATAACTTATTGATTATATACAAATGACTCATTTTGTGTAATATTTGACAATTATATGCAGATCACTGTTAAACTTTATTAAACTTTTGACATTGTGTTGCCAAAGTACACGTTGCTTCATGTATGTTAATTTTACTTAATAACTGATTAAATAATTAACATTGCCTATATGTCGATGTTGAAACTCAATAATTTATTCCACATACTAAATATTTGGTGATTTCGACTTTAACCAAAATGTAACATTTTGACGTAAGAGTTGATTAGTGTAATTTTTTGATTCGCTAATTAGCTTATGCCTCAATTATGGTTGAACTTTAGATTCCACCGAATTTCCGAGCCAGCAAGGCTTTTTTAAATAACTCGTTGATGGTTTAGGCAACACAAGATTAAGAATTCCTGCTTTAGATAATATGATAGACATACAAAAACATGACAATATAATTATCCTCGTCGTAAAAAGTCATTGCTCATACGTTATATTAAATTATACGCTGTTTACAAAGAAATTTACATATTTAGTTAGCATGAGTAAGGACAAATTATATGTGGAATAGATATATTTACACAAAATCATGTCTAGACTTTAGGAAGAGTAAACGTGAATATATTTTTTTAATAATAGTATGTTATTAACAAGTGAAATCGGTTCCTAATTCTAACTTAAGGAGATTTTATCTTTGAGATCTTCGGTCTATACATACATATTTCTTAAAATATTTCTATAAAAATGTTTGGTTATTGTATTCGATTTTTAGTATTGGATATTTAATTTTGAGAAGACTACAAAATTTCAATTATTATTTTTCTATCATGAATATTTCGGTAGTAAACTTGAGTTGATATTGCTTACACTCATGCTTCGAAATGCAGGTAAAGCTATGGGAATTGCTGCCTGATCCTATCGTCGTAAATAATGCCACTTGTGTTTTCACACACTCATGTAAAGTGACCTATATCCTGCTTTAGCTAGCCTTGAGATTCTTAATCATGGTCGAAATTCGGTTAGGAGTATATACTCCTACCAAGTATAATAATGCTACTTGTCAGTCATCATCCATCATCAAAGTCAATTATGTTAGATAGATAACGCATTATCTAGATATAATAATAATATTATTATGATGAGGATGATGACTGACAAGTAGCATTATTATACTTGGTACAAATAATGCTTCGTGGCCGAAATCGGTCTGGAGGACCTTACAACTAATGTCTGAGTATTGGATGCGGTCGTATCCTAATATCCATTCCAACACACTCAAAGAGCTCACGATATTTTATGAGTGATACTAGTCATCATATTTTTCTTTTCTTAGGTACTTTTGATTGGCGGTAAAGAACAGATTTCGTTTTCTGATACCCGATCAGTGGTGCTTACTTACCATCTGTCGGTCCATTTGAAATGAATGTATCTTGGTTTTTGACGAATTGATCTACTGCTCAGATTTTATATCCTATCCATGTTGTGCACGAAATTCATATTATTATGAAGGCATTTCATAACATTATAAAACTGGACACTGTCGCTCTTATAATAATGGTCCTCCAGACCGATTTCGGCCACGGCGGCCAATCTCAAGAGAGATTAGCCAACTGCGCAGGCGATATTCTAGTGCACAAGTGTGTGCGCAAACACAGGTGCACTCTCTGTTCCCTAACTCTTATAACCGGATGGGACGACAATCCGACTCGACCGGAAAGAGTTCAGGCGCAGGAACAACGGCTTTACGTGCTTAACGAAGCACGGGAGTGTACACACTTCCAACTTCCAGACTCCGGGCTGCTACTGAGAAATTTCGACAGAAAATCTCAATAACATTTTATTGGCCCGACCTGGGATTTGAGTCCAGGACCACCTTGTCCGCGGCCTTACATGTAGCCACTAGACCAACGAGGCAGTCAATATGTAGCTATTATAATGGAGTACTGTCACTATAATAAAATTATCTATTTTAATTCCTAATATATTTCAGTAGTGCTATTTTAATACTTTTATTAGTTAACAGTTAAACTGGATGTCCATGAAGTCACTGTGATTCTTCGTGATCATAATTCTTCCGCGATCTTTAATCCGTAATGGAACCCGCTCACTCAGTTTGTAACGCTTACAAATACATACCTACTCTTACAACAACAATTGCCCATTGTTTACTTGTATAATTATACGGCCACCTACAGTATGTTATATATATATATGTATTAGTCACCAATTAATGGTATAATTATTAATAATTAATTTAAAAAATAATTGAATTATTAATAATTGAAAATGCAAGTGTGATGAAAATGTAGCGCCCGTTTGCTTCATTATGTACTTTGCTTTGTGAAGCGTTTTCTATTTGTGAAGTTTAGTTTTGTTTAGAAAACAGTTTAATTGATTCGATGAAAGGTAAATGAATGACCAAAAGGATGTGACGTCATTTGGAAAGAATGTGATGTTTCCTTACTAGGGCCTCAATTATAGATAAGAAATACATTCAAAATATTGCATCAATTTGTATTTATAAATTAGAATTAAAAAATGTTATCATGATTTATTTAATATATTTTCCCAAAAAAGTTACGTTAGGTTACGTGACTAAGACAATGTAGACTTACATGGTACAAATAATAGGTGTACATTATAAGACATTCAAAATATTTAATTGCAATTTTTATTGTTTTTATTCGTCAACATAATATATATTGCAAATTACTAATAATAATAATCATATTACGATATGTGTGGTTTATAGGGACATGCCCACGGCCTTTTTGAGGACTGTAATGTACTAAAATGATTAGCTTTTTAGTTTATAAAGAAGGCTTCTTTTTGTATCCATCAGTACTTTGTACCTTGTTCAGAAGCATTTACATTGTTATATATACCTATGTATATGTAACAATGTAGATCCCGAGGTGACCCGTTCAAACCTCAAGCCAGCCCGTCAATAAGTAATTGGGGTTTTCTGTCGTAAAAAGCTCACGATCAGTAGCAAGTCAGAGACTGGAAGTTGAAGTGTGTACACTTTCGTAGAAAACACGTATATCCGTTAGTCCTGCGACTGAATTCATTCCGGTAGTGTCGTCTGTCCCATCGGATTATAGGAGTCAGGGAAATAGAGTGCACCTGTGTTTGCGCACACACTTGTGCACTTGTCCTGTGCAGTTGGCTAGTCTCCCTTGAGATAGGCGGCCGTATGTATTCTTTCCTATCATATACATATATCTAATGTTCTCGTCAACTTAGCGAGATGAAGTACACATCAGCTTTTAAGTTAAATCATTAACTTTTAAAGTCAAAAGGTATTAAAAAAGTATTTTTACTATGTAAATCGATTTTATTGCCTCAATTACCTATTGATTTAATTCTTTATCTCTAAATGTGTAGTCAGAACCCTTATCATTTTTTATCAAGATACGAAAAACACACCTTTCGGTTTGTTTGTCATCAGCTCGTAATATTTAACATTGAATTTAAAAATGTTTTATGTGTTCAAATCAAACATATTATTTATTTATTAATATCGTAGAGACGAGAGACCTAGCAATTTATATATGTATATTTAAATACTCGGGTTTCAACTAGTTCGACCGTTGGCTAGATTTACAATATTAAAAAGTGGGTATATCTATAAACAACATAGCAGGTTTTTGTAGTATGGTTATAAAACGTCAGTTTGACATTTATAAATAACAGAGTCGTCACTGAAATATGTTCATATTTTAAACTAATACGGTGATTCGTAAATTAGTAGCCGACTTCAAAAAATAAGATCGTAACTAAAAACAATAGAAAAGATTATTTGAGAAAAAAAACTGTTTCTTTTTCTAAATTTAAAATTATATATGATCCATTGTAACTTCAACATTATGAGTAATATTTTCTCTGATGCCCCATCTTAATATTTAAATCAATGTCGAAGATTATTAAAAAAAATAGTTGTTCAGCTAAATCATATTATAAAATTAATTATATTCTCATATCTATGGTTTCAAGTGTTTGCATCTTAAAGTGGATTATAGTGTTTTGTAATACATTCAAGTGAATGTTAACTGTGGGTAGTCGTGGTGAAATCGTTTTACTTCTAACAGTCTTATAAATACATTTTCTTAATTCAAATATTTAATATAATTTAATTTGCCACGAATTATGTATTAACCATTGTTTTTAAAGCAAAGGAAATGCCAGTCGTATCTTCTCTATAACACGTGTATTTCAATGTTTTCAGGAGCCCGTGACTATTAAATCGAAGTTCTTACACTGGCAGAAGTTGGACCCATCCGATCAACTCTACATCCCTGACAATAAAGAAACCGCCTGTGCGCAGTAAAAAAAACTACCTGGGAGAGGCCCGTACATGAAGAAAAGTCGCTCAGACTTGCTTAAGAGTTATATAAATAGCTTAATACCAAGAGCTCGTTTTCCATAAAGCTGCAGTATAGGTAGGATGAAAATAAAATGAATGCTAATATTTCGCCAATGTTTCATCACAAATACGATTTAAGATGTTAAATTTTTATAAATTGTTGACAAAAAAATTAACAATGATTAGTCAACTTGATTATCTTCAACTAAAACAAAATGTGTTTATTACTCATATATGCTATAGTTTTAATGCGTATAACGAATAAATTAGTAGTAAATAATGCGCATAATACAAATATACGCCGCATTTTGATCCTCATAATTTAATTTATACAAATTAATTTGCTATTTCCGTAAATATATTTTTTTTATATCAAATTATTCTCAAACATATGTAATAAATGACTATACATAAAGTTCAATATGCTAATGCTCCATGTATATACAATTAAGATTGTCAAAAAACCATTCTCAATCCGACGATGAGAACGAATTTGAGCACTGACAAAATATTAAAAAGGAAATATTTTCATAAACAATTTTAATGATAAAAATTTCCGATTTTTGTTATATTTATTCAACTGTTGATAACATTTGAATAATACTTTAAAATAAAAGAATATAAAAAGTGATCGAAAATTTGGAATGGACGAATATCGGTTCCATGGTGTAATGGTTAGCACTCTGGACTTTGAATCCAGCGATCCGAGTTCAAATCTCGGTGGAACCTGATATTTTTTTCTTTTTGTTTTTTAGTATAGAAGCATTTTATATAAATAATTTTGCTATTTAAATTGATTTAACAAATTACTTTATTGCTAACTTTATAATAGATATTTAAAACTTCAAAAGTTATATTTGACCTGCCTAATATTTGAAAAGAGCTGTAATAGTTACCTTGAAAATAAGCTTTATTAGGTTTTTATAATAAGCTGGAAATGTTTGTTTAGCGTTTCTCTAACATAGGCTATCATGTATGGGACTATAACAAGCACCGGTAAATAACCGAGTACTTATCAGATAGTCACACTTTAATAATAATTGATTTAAAGTAGACATAGGTATTAGAACAACTATGTTAAGTAGTGCATAGCCATGACAAGATTGGCTTTAGATTGAAATCTAGACTTATATTTTAAATTTTATAGAAATAAGTTTCGCTCTCAGTATTTTAGTAATTGGCGAAAATGATCAAGCAATACTTAATGTATGATTTATGTATTTAGAATTAATGAATTGGTGACATTTATAAATATGTTGACATTCCAAAATTGTGCATTAATCAAATTGTAAGCAAATGTAAGCTGTGATTTTGGTTCTGTTTACCAGTATTCTGTTCATTATTTATTTTAATGATGTTAATAAGCAATTAAAATGTGATTAGTTTGAAGTACTTAATTTTATTATGTTGTCGTGTGTTGACTTATGTTTGTGATAAATCATGTTCAATCATGTCAAATAAAGTGAGTGTTTTTAAATAGTCTTTTATTTTAATTAATGCTAACCATAACACATTGAGATTATTTTTATTGATGAAGATACACAACTTATAACTTTAAGAACAGTCCTCTTAGTACTTTTTAATAGTTTTTCTGATAAGAGCCATTCTTTGTTTATGAGCTTCAGTGACTGCCGCGCGTTTGTATGGTCGCAATTCGTCGTTTCCAAAACCAGGAATCCACATATTCCATTGTCGCTCTGAAAATATAAAATAATAATTAAACTATTGTAAAAAATATACTATGTATATAAACCTCACATATGGGGCTGGCATTATATTAAGTATAAGAAATCTGAAATATATTAAGTATAAGAAAGTTTGTAAAATATGATAAGTATTTTGAATTTCTTATATTTTTGTTGGTATTATGCCATTTTCATGACATTTCTCCTGACATTTAAAATAATCAAAGTACCCTATTTATTGCCATTATTAATCAAAGATGATAACAATATTTTGTTTTAAAAAATCATTGTTGATACCCTGGCGGCATTAATGTTCATAAATAAATAAAGAATATTATTACTATTAATGTTGTCTATTTATTGTAGGATACTATTTGTTGAGATCTAATAATATAACCACACACAAAGAACATCTTTGTTGGGTCAATATATTTGAGCTTTTTTTTAAGTTAATACATAAGCCAAGAATAGCTTACCTAGATGTAACTGCACATCTTTTAGTTCTACAGTTGCAGCATGTCTGTGTTTTGCGAGTGAACAAGCCGCATTTAATGTTGTATCAATAAAATCATCTGCCAACTGGAGGAGCATCTCTTCAACTTCCTCATCTAATTGCACAGTGGGGTCCACCTCTCTTACTAGCTCTTGTAGCCGAGGTCTGCTTAGAAGCTGCAATTAGATAAAAAAAAAACATCATTATATAGAATATATTAGAATCATGTAAAAGAACTATATATATATATATTATTACTAGTTAAATCTTACCGGCTTTGCATGGGTAGATAAGAAAAAATATTTTAGATAGGATTTGCATAAAATCCGCATCTACATATGTGACACAACTAACAAATTTCTAGTCAATTGGCAGAGAGTTTAGATCGCCTCTTCTCAAGTTCAGGGATTTATACAAATATAATTCAGAACATTTTTTTTTATTTCAGTGTTTTTGTCTTGGAACATACTTATTTTTTAAATAGCTTGAAAAACACAATTAAACGTTTCACCCACAAGGGTGGGTATATGGGACTAGATGGTGCCTAGAACGTCCAGTGCACTGGAATACCCACTAAAAACCCAGCAGTACCCGTCACCGTACACCGTCTTAGGAGGACATCATGGGATTGCTTGCACATACTACCATGACCATTAACATAACCTAACCTGTCATACAGGACACGCTTTTATTACCTTATTAAGTCCAAGAGTTTTTGTACTGCTAATAATGTTTAAAATGAATTAGAAAGGTAATAAGTTAACTAGTACATTAAAACTGTTTTACAAATTATTTTAAGTTTTACCATCAAATTTCATATACTTTTTATACAGCAAAGATTATTATAAAATAATTTTGACAATATTTTATTTGAAATAATTCCCGTTTTATAAGCAACATAACATCATAAATCATGTGACAATAAATTTCAAAATTAAAGAAATGCTATATAAGCATAATTAAAAATAATTTTGATTAATTAAAGAATCAAAATAGTTACAGGTTTGTCATCTGTTTGTTTATTTATATAATTTATAATTTCTACTTCAAGAACAACATAGTACATTCAAAATATTGTGTTTGCTTAATACCATCTTACCTGAGTAGTTTGATCGCCACCGCCTGTTTGATTTACTTTCCCGCTTACTTGTGCCTGGGTACCCATTGGACTGTGCTGTGAAGGTGATCCTTGTATAGAAGTATTTTGTAGCTGTGGGCTTTGAAGCGGATTGTTGACAAATTGTATTCCTTGAGTATTTATTGCACCTATTGTTGGCATGTTAGATGCTTGACCCATGGAATTGTTAGACATTTTATAATGTTTTGATTAACTAAAATACAATGATAAGTTACTGGTACGATGTAGGTTTACAAAAATGTTTGACAGGATTTTTGTAATGGTCTGCAGTAAAATTAACAATATTGTTTAATTTATTGATCTGAAAAAATTAATTACTTTATACGTGTTTTAAATATGGACATTATGAAATGTCACTTCAATAGCTTAATACAAATGAAAAATGAAAATATAAGTTCCGTTCAGTTTCGACTTTTGGCGTTTCGTATAGCAGTGTTGCCTTCACTACAAGTAAATATTAAAGCGTATACAATTAATTTTGAACTTTATTTTAAATTTCAAAGGTTTTTATTAAATAATTTGAATTAAGCAACTGCTTGTGACCACGGACCTGCATAAATCCGTTCATAGTTGTTTATTGGAACGAAGTTCTTATAGTCTAAGATCCGGCTGCAAGATCACTACGTTCATAGCGTACACAGTCCAAATCTAATTTTTATGTATAATTATAAATGGGAAAATCTACTTTTGCCAGGTTGCTGATTAATATTTGCCCGCGAGTACTTTAAATTAAAACAATATTTATTGACATTTTCCAAAAAAATTAATTCACTTGTTATGAAAATAAACTATAATCCACTCCATAGCAGTGTATGTAAATAACACGGAAAGGTATGGTTGCTGTTACCCAGTCGGCCGCAACCTATTCACAGCCAAGTTTAAACAGGTAATATTTTGTTACATTGATACGTTCATGACGTATAAATACCTTTTATATACCAAATTGAAGCAATTTTTTTCTGTGCATGACAAAATACCTCTGCCTTTGTAAAATTACCCGCAAATACGGGTTGCCTGCTGTTAAAGATTGATTAAAGTGAAAGAGAGGTAACGCGTTACATCGGTAGTCAGACGAGGATAGCGATATAAGCTGATATTAATTATTGTACTTTCCTAATTTTTTTTAAATTGAGACTATTAAATAAAATATGTTACGCATATAGTGCACTATTAAGTGCATTCGTTGACAGCTGAAATTCTCAACTAAACAGCAACATTCTCATTATAAACGTATTGTTTTGGAGATTGTCACAACGTGCTTTTATTACTAGTCCAGGAATTTTAGCACCAAAAATGCGTTCGCTCTGCATAAAATCTTGCTACTCGATTTTTCGATTGGAGTATGCTGGGAGGCACATTTGGACTGTGTACGCTATGAACGTTGTGATCTTGCAGCCGGATTTCGTAATATTATACGCAGCTTACAGTAGAGTAAAATGGCAATGGCCCAAGGTCATGTCATATAACGAAATAGTTCATACTGTGCCTACCAAATGCTACAAAATGCAATGCGTTGGGCGTCCGAATTTAGATGGTCGATATAAAGGAGGTTGAGGTTTTGGTGTGAAAAAATACAGTAATATATTAAATTAAAATATACATCGTCGTGGCTTATTAACAAAAAACTGTACATATTACGTATTAAAAAAAAAATATCAATACTTATTTGTAATAAACATTTCTTTTGTTTTCGATACTACAGCTTCGCTTTTACAGCAAAATAAAACTGCTTTAAAATGCTTCATAAATTGCTTTATTTAATCAATTTCATCTATCAACTGTTGCATATTTTCAAATTTATCAGGATGGATTATGTCATTTTTGCAGTCTGATACAAATACTTTTAGTGCTACTCGTAAATCCCATTCATGAGATCGAAGACGGCTGTAACAAATCAAATTATCTTTTATTAATTTATATATAACACGATAGTTTGTATCATAAGGCATAATTATTGGAACGAACTTCTTTTACGCGACTTACAGTCGAGTGAAATGGCAGTGGCCCAAGGTCACGTCATATAATGAATCAGCGTTCATATATCGTGCCTACCAAATGCTACAAAATGCGATGCGTTGGGCGTTCGAAGTTAGGAGATCGATATAAAGGAGGTTGGGGTGCTTTTTGGTGTGACAAAAATACAGTAATATAATCTAATTATCATATCAATTATACAGGTGGTCAAAAAGTCGTGGATCAAACGCAAATAGGGGTTAGGTGGGGTCATCAGCTGCAAAAAGTTGTTCTACGGGAGGTCCTTAAGGTCAACCTCTGCAGAGTTATAATTTATTTTGTGTTTTTATGTGAAAAATGACCTTTTTTAACTAGTTCTTATGAAAATTCGAAAAAATCTACATCCTGTATCTTTTTTATAATTTTCACTAGATTGGTACTGATGAGTCCTTGCGTTAGACATGCTATTTATGGTTGTTTATTGGGTTAGTTGAAGATAATATTAAGTTTTACGATTAATTTTTTCTCAAATCATAACTTTTTATTTTACTTCGGACCCCACTGTGAAAAAAAAATACTCTACCGAAAAGTGACCCTGTATTACAAGTTTTGGCGCATTTAATAGGGATTCTGAAAAGGTATTACACATGGCCATGGGTGGCTCTAATATCTTTTTAAGACGAAAAAACCAAACAACTGTGTGAAATAATTGTTTTATCAAAGCAAAACATTTTACAATAAATGCTCAAAATTTCTGCCTCTGACAATAATACATAATCTGCATCACATATTCTTTGAACTCAAAACTCAATTTATTTAATGAATTACATTTGACTTAGATAACAAAATAAAAATCTAGCCATCGCGATTCAGAAAATCTCAATTATCATTAACGCCATCCAGTGACGAACTGCTAGAACCACACATGTCAGTTTTCTTCTTTATTGAGGTTCTTGACAGCACCGTCTAATAAAATTTCGCTTTAATACTAATAACGCTTTGTTTTTGACCAGTGCTGTGTGAATCGGAGTAGATTCGGAATCGGACGGATTGGCTACAAAAATGGACAGATGGCTGCTGCGAGGAGAGAATACACCCAACGGGAGTATGCAGAAATGCATTACCTGTATGGCTTTTGCGACGGAAATGCCCGGGCTGCTGCCAGGGAATATCGTCAACGATCTTCCCTAACCTAACCTAACCGTGATCGTTTTCCGGCCTACAGGGTCTTTATGCGCGTACATAATTCGTACATGGAGGGAGTCTTACCCGGTCAGCATGCTTCGAGAACAGGCAGACCAGTGGTGCGATTTGAAAATGAAGATGAAGTGCTCAGAGAATTAAGATTGGATCCTGGTATAAGTCAGCGCCAAATATCCCGTAATCTCGGGATTCCAAGATCGACGGTACAACATATCATTAAAAGAAGCAAATATCACGCCTACCACGTGCAAAGGGTGCAAGCTTTGCTGCCCGGTGACTATGAACCTAGAGTGCGGTTTTGCAGAGAGATGCTAAGATACCACAGAGAGGATCCGCAGTTCTTCAACAAGGTTTTATGGACGGATGAGTCAAATTTTAGAAGAATGGGAATATTTAATATCCACAATCTACATTTTTACTCCAGAGTGAACCCCCATATCATAAGAAATGATCGATTCCAGCATTTGTTTGGTATTAACATGTGGGCTGGTATAATTGACCAGCAGTTAGTGCTGCATGAAATGCCAGCTAGGCTGAATGGTGCTCAGTATTTAAATTTTTTACAAAATAATTTAAACCAAGTTCTTAATGAAGCTGAAGTTCCAGAAGAAAGAATAGCAGAAATGTGGCTGCAACATGACGGCGCCCCACCTCACTACGCTCGAGCAGTTAGAGATCATTTGAACGAGCGCTTCCCCAACCGGTGGATTGGTAGAGGCGGACCTATTGCGTGGCCATCCCGGTCGCCCGATTTAAATCCATTAGATTTTTTTCTTTGGGGCTATTTTAAAGAAATAGTTTACCAAGGAGAAAACAATACCGAACAAGAACTGCGACAAAAGCTCGATTTCGCTAGGGTACATGTTACTAACAATACAGGTGTATTCCGAAGGCTACGTAGGAATTTTATTAGACGGTGCAGATTATGTATTATAGTCAGAGGCAGAAATTTTTATCTTATGTTCCTCTCGTGTAATTTGAATTGTAATGCCGGAACTTGATCCGAATAATTTTAAGATTTCTACCCAATCGTGGCATTACAATATATATTGAAAATTAATTTATAACTTTCTATATATACATTGAGTAAATTATTAGTTAATGAAACTAGAGTTTTTTTTATTTGAACGCGGTAATATCATGATATTATAATACCAGTCCGATTGAAAATATTTTAAATTAGATAGGCATTTATTATGCATAGCCTATTCTAATCGTAAAAGGAGAAGATATAATAAACCTTATATTCACTTTTTTACATGCGATTTTATAATATCTCTGCTTATTGTTTATATGCAGATTCTTTTAATATATTCCACTTAACTATTTATCCACGTTTATTAGACTAAGTTTCGATAACAACTTCACCTATATTAAAACTGCCATTTTTTCCAGAAACTATAATGAATATCTTCTATCATCTGACGCCAAGAGGAGACAATGGAAGCGCAGGCATAGATTATTCAAGGTCTCGACCAATGACAACGATCGACAAAGTTCAAAAGTAGTTAATTTAATTTTATTCCTCTTGTGGTGGGACTAAGTTATACGTAACATTACGTTACGAACAGGAAGCGGAAAAAAAACTAACGTTTATTGCGTTGTCAAACCGTTCGGAACACTTAGTTTTAAACACAAAGACTTAGGATGAAAGAAATGTTAAAAGTATTATCAACTTACGCTTCAGCTTCTACTCTTTTTAATTGCGTGTAATACATAAACGCTGCACAAATTATATCTTTTTCATCATTTTCAGGATTAATAAGTTTCAACTGATTCAAATGCCTTATAGGATTCTGAAAATTTTAAAAGAAAGAAATCGATGATTCCATTTAGACAAATAAAATACGTGAATCTGAAATAAATATTACGAGTTCAAATGCACAAATTAATGTTGCAAAGTTGGTGATGAAATGATTCCGCGTGTTTAAGATGAATAAAAGGCGCGGTGGTACCATAAATAAAGTAACAGCCTGTGAATGTCCCACTGCTGGGCTAAGGCCTCCTCTCTTTTTTCATTAGAAAGTTTGGAGCTTATTCCACCAAGCTTCTCCAATGTGGGTTGGTGGAATACAAATGTGGCAGAATTTCAGTGTATTAAAAAAAAAGCCGAGATGGCCCATTGGTTTGAATGCGTGAATTTTCATGTTTTAATAATTAATCTCGTGCTTGACGGTGAAGAATAACATCGTGAGGAAACCGACATGTGCCTTATTTCACTGAAATTCTGTCACTATAGATATATAAGCTCCAACTTTACTAGGATATTTTATCTAGCAGAACATTACCCTGTCAGTCTAAAAATCTCACCTTAAAACTGTTTTGTATTATTTCCGGCGAAGCTAACGACACGCTAAACATTTCATAAGCGATATTATAAAATGACATTGTATGTACCGAGTGTACATGAAATATAAATGTTCTTCTAAATTGTAAAATTCGCTCTGGCGTTACATTTGTGGCCTGCTCTTTGACAACACCATCTATAATTAATATCAAACATTTATGCTGAAACAAAATAAAAATGCTTTGAGTAAATAATTTTCAAATGTATCATTTTTATGTAGTTCTCGGTGTATATTATTTTTGACGTGATAACGTCTTATAAATCGATGAATGCACGCACGACGACTGCACGCACGAAAAAGCATGACTCATTGTCACGTTCCGCCTAAGCCGAGTGTGCAAGCGAGAGCGCAGAACAAGAGATAGAGAGGCACGATCGGCCTAAGCGATGCGTCCGAGTATTCATCAATGTTTTCTTATGACGTTATCACGTTAAATTATCGTCAGTAAACCGACTTTACAGACAACCATTTATGGGTTTTTTTTATATTTAAAATAGGTAAGCAGACTTTGGCTCTGTGAGAAATATTAATTTCCTTACATTGCTAATGTGACACCCAACATTATGGACGAAGATGTTATGTCTCTTGAGCCTGTACACTGGCTAAGTTGCCATTTCAGGTAAAATTTGTGATGAGTGGGTCGTGCCTAACCAGATGGGCTTGCACTAAGCCATACCACCAAGTACCACGTAAAGTATTAATTGTTAATTTATAATTAATTGATAAATTATAATTAAATTAATCAATTAATACATTGTTATACATCACATACATCATGTTTCAGGACATCGATGCTGAAACTTGTCAGATCATGCGACGACTTCGGCAGCTGCGCTAGGACTGTGACTATTGCATCGCGTTTCACGTACTGCCTTTTATTTTCCATCATTTTTTGCCTTTTCTCTTGATTTAACATATTTCTAGAATGTGTTGCGTACACCTCATTCTCTTCTGAGTCTGAAAAAGATATTCATTATTATTAAATTTATGCTAACAATTTCGTAAATCATTGAGCTGTATTAAGCGCACAAACCAGTTCGAGAGTAAAGTATAGTGCATACCTAAAAATGACGTAGAAAGCACCAGTTGCGCCATTGGATCATAGAACAGGCCGAGTTTCCGTCGATTCGAATCGTAATGTGAAAAGTAAAGTGATACAAATTTCTCAACTAACATCTTCGTCTTCTTATCTGGTACTGCGAGGTAGTTATTATAGAATGGCATCATGAGGCCATGTTCATTTAGTTTTATTCCATCCTTACAATAAATAAAATATTTAAATGGACATTAATAGGACATATTTGCACTTAAAAACAAGAACTGTTCTGGAATTGGAAAATTAACATGGTTACTCTCTTGGAGAGCTTGTAAAGCTTTGTCCTCTGCCTGATCACCGATTTTAAAGATTTGATAAGATCATTATAAATTATTTAAAAAAAAGTTGTAATGTATGAACAGGATCACTTGAATCAATCCTATATGTTAGTATCTCATTATGAAAGTCAGCTTGTTTTTAAAGCAGCACATGCAACAGAACCCCCACCATTAAAATCCTATAAAATGCGGCGCTCGACAAAGCAGAGGGTCTTTCGTTCAACAGCAGTTCCCCGTTGCACATGCTGCATCATAATCATAATAAATGTTGTAATTGTGTAAGTGTGTAGTAATTAAAAGTAAATAATAAATTATTATAGTAATCAAACTGTAATACTACGAATTCTTGAAGAAAATGTTTGCCCCTGTACCTACATATATACCAATGATAAATTTCAGCTGTGCTATGTCTTTAGTATAAATAAAAAACTGTAAATAGACTTACAAGTTCAGTTAATCTTGGAAACTTTTGAACAATCTGTTTTATGTATGTGATCGGGTCCAGGCCTTCACACAGTGGATTTCCCTCGACCCATAACTTTTCTATTTTACTACTAATTCTTTGCAGTTCAGCTAACGATGGAATCTGACAAGAGAATAAACTAAAAATAATATTTTTTAATTATAATCGTACAATATGTTAATTAAGAAAATTCAACATACATTATTATTGCTCAGATTCATTCCTATTAGTTGTCCTTTGATGAAAAAATTTAGTATGTTTGGCGGGACTTGGCTGAAAAGTGAAATACAGTTTAATATGATAACATAGTGAATCTATGTCGAATAAGTATTTTTAATAAAATCTAAGATTATAAATAGGATTAAATGCAGTTATTTAGTTACCTTAAGTTATTGTTACTTAAATTCAATATTCTTGTGTCTCTCCCCATCCTTATCATAAGAATTTTAAAGTATGACAAAAGTGCCAAGTTATAAAAACTAATTTTCTTTTCCACAAATACTAAAAAATAAACATGTTTTAAAAAATTGCAAGAAAGTATCTAATTGATCAAAAAACTTCTAACATAATTAATATAATACCCGGATCTTGGCAGAAATATGATAGATTCAATTCATTCATCTCATTGAATCTTGACGCTACAATACCGGAAACAATATTATCTATTGTAATACTTCGTCCGAAAAGGTTGTATGATGTCTTGTCATTGAAAAGTATGTCTATATTGTGCATAGTCCTGGCATGAGGGAACATAAAGTCCAGTTTTATGATCTTTAAAACAAATGACAAGCTGCTGGTGTAGAATGTTACAACAACATTTTGTGTTTCAATGTCTACTGGGACAAATGATGCAACAAAATAATCACTTAACACTTCAAATAATTTTACATTCCTCTCTGCCCAACGATATACCTAAAATATTTAAATAATAAATTTATTCAAATTTCTTAAACAATTCCATATGAGAAAAAAGAATATTTAAAACTAATGACAAAATTTACTGAATCTAAAAAACTAATAATAATAATAATCTACTAACTAATATGGCTTTCTATTTATTTTCTTGAAATAAAAATATACATATAAAACTGGATAAAATAGTCTAATTAAGAAAATAAGTGATTAAAAACTGATTCAAGCAAATGAAATGATGAGTTGGATTTAGAAATTTGCAATTCGATTTTGGGGGGGAAGTGGGGTGGATGGTATGCGGGTTTACAATACAATGTACCACTCGCTCTCCTGTGGAAACCCATAGTTACTGGGATAATCATGATTAAAGTTTTGGAGTGTCACCTCCGAACTATCATTTTAGACTAAAAAGTGTCGAATTAAGGGGGATAGGGTAAGGGGGCTAAGGGGCTACCCCCCCTTATCAATTAACATAATATACAGAATAATTAATTCAGCATCACATTATGTCTCACCATAATTTTATGATATGAATGTTCGCATACTTCATTTTCTGTAGTTAAGCAATTTTCAATATATTCAATTAAATGTTGCGTCGTTGAGGCTCGAGTCACCAAATGACGTTTGAAAGTTCCTGGCTGGTCCATTTTGCTTAAGCTACCTAAGAAAGGCGTTTTAAAATTGTTTTGTACTTCCTTGCTGTTTTAGTTAAATAACTAAGGTATATTGGTTTTTTCATTGTACATGAAAATATTTAAGTTTTCTATTCATAATAAGACAAAAGTAGGTGTAATCTCCAAAAAATCGTTTTTTTTTAAACATGTATGTGGACACTTTTATTGTAATTAAATTATTAAATTTTATACTCCAAAATTAAAGTAAATTAGAACAGTTATTCACGCTAATTATTCAAAACAATCACTATGATTGTATAAGATATAAGTACTCATTGTTATTATTTGCTAAATGTCAAATGTCACTTCAACCACGGTCGTATACTCGGTCGTATACACAGGTCTTGCAACTTCAATATGGGCAGTTTATATGTATTATCTATGAATATGGGGTACGTTGACATAATGACGCTGTTAAGTTCAATTTACGGCCGCCAGAGGCATGACAATTCGCGTAATAATTATCCCGAACACTTTCGAACACTTCCGAACACGGTCGTATACACAGGTCTTGCAACCAAATCCAATATGGTCCAAAAAATATGGTCAACCGTATTACCCTTCGCTGGAAAAGTATGTAAAGCGAGGGCATCGGCCACATAAACGTCAAACGTGATATAATTTTGGACAAATAATATAATTTTATCTTCCATGTACTGTTTTGTAATGTTTTGAATGTTTGTATCGAACCTATTGTCATGCCTCTGGCGGCTGTAAATTGAACTGAACAGCGTATACGACCATGGTATATGACCACGGTCGTATACACAGGTCTTGCAACAACAGTAGCGGGGGTACGTCGACTTATAACGCTGTTCAGTTCACTTGCGAAATAGAAGTTGACCATATTTGTTTTTCTTCTGCATATCACTCCATAACACTATAATTTAAAATTTTGTTTTCAAAATGTTGTATTCAAACATGTGTTTATTCAAAACAATCACTATGATTGTATAAGATATAAGTACTCATTGTTATTATATATGTATATTACACTATATGTAATATACATATATAATAAGCACAACACGAGTTGTTTTATTGTGCGCTAAAGTAAAACTCGTTATCGTATAGTTCAGAGTAGTATATTTTTAAATATTTTTATATCTGGAAAAAATTTTAATAAATAAATTGATGATTAAGTTTTTTACGCACTGAAGTAAAATTCGTTATCGTACAGTTCTGAAAAATATACGCCGCGTCTCACTCAACCGGCACGTGACCGCATATACCGATAGCAACGATATACAGCGGCGTTGACGCGAAATAAAAGTTGTAACACAATCGTACGTATCTCTCACCACTGAAATTGGACTCAGTTGATGTCGACTATTAAAATGTCCAAATGCCCAATTTTAAGCTGAGGTCGCATAGGGTACAAAAATAAAAGTAAACTATATTTCGTTTTATTGTACAGGTTGGCGGACGAGCATATGGGCCACCTGATGGTAAGTGGTCACCAACGCCCATAGACAATGGCAATGTAAGAAATGTTACCATCGCTTACATCGCCCTTGCGTCACCAACCTTGTGAACTAAGATGCTATGTCCCTTGTGCCTGTAATTACACTGGCTCATTCAATCTTCATACCGGAACACAACAATACCAAGTACTGCTGTTTTGCGGTAGAATATCTAATGAGTGGGTGATACCTACCCAGACGAATGATACCTATCATGCGAATAAATCTTATAATAAATATAAAAATATGTTAAAGTACAAAATATTACAGTATCAAAAGTACATATGATCTAAAGTTTGATACGCTTTCAATAATACTCTGAAACAAACGTGATAGGAATTAATCAGTAATCATTTTTATATTTATTCAGCATATAATATAGTGATTAAAAAACATTCCGGTTATTACACTACACGTACGGCTACGCTCGATATAAGAGTATTAGATGTCTTAATTGTTCTAAAAACTAAAAAGTTAATTATTTTACAGAAAGAAGACATAAAAATATGAGTCAATCGTTTCTCTGTCTACGGAGTCAATGAACTGAAATGTGAAATCTCAATCGTTATTCGTTATTCGTACCGACTACCGAGTGACTGAATTTGACGTGACAGTTGTCAAATTTAATTTAAAAATATAGATTGTTGTACACTGTACAATATACATGAAAGATTAAACTGTACAAAAGGTTAAGTCCAAGTAATTATATTATTTTTGAATAAGTCACAAAAAGGAATAATAATGAAGACCACGTTACTAAATCTTTGTAAGATTGCTTTATTTCTATTGATTTTAATGACACTATTTGAACATGTTGTAGTAGCTTCTGACGCACCAAAGAAATTACAAATTGGTGTTAAAAAAAGGCCTGCGGAATGTCCTATAAAGAGCAGAAAAGGCGATCTCCTACATATGCATTACACAGTAAGAAATTCATCTGATATTATTTAATAACAAATTCGATAAAAATGTGTGCCTAGTTGAAATTATTCCTCATTGATTATTTTATAGTATATTTATTGATACTTTATTTCATTTTAATTAAAAAAATATATGATTCTTCTTTGTGCATCATAATTATAATTAAAGTTATCATACATGCAATAAATGCATGGGTAAGAAAACTATGCCATCAGGGCACCTAAGTGTGAACATCATAATTAATTTGTATTTATATAAAAGTAAATTTGTCAGTCAGTAGAGTATATTCCAACCAATTGCTTCATTACAGTTTGTTGAATACACATGACAGAATTTCATCTGACAAATTTCTGGCTGGAATGTAATTTATGATCTTTAGTTAACATTCATTAATTCTATCCACTTCAATAATAATAATAATATTGTGTTAAATTATTAATATAAAATGTGTTTCATTTTTGTTTTTAGGGTATGTTAGATGATGGTACGGAGTTCGATAGTTCCATTCCAAGGGGTAATCCTCTTACTTTCACTCTTGGTTCTGGTCAAGTTATTAAAGGTTGGGATCAAGGTCTAATTGGTATGTGTGAAGGAGAACAAAGGAAATTAGTCATTCCACCAGAATTAGCTTATGGAGAAGTTGGTGCTCCACCAAAAATACCAAAATCAGCAACTCTAACATTCCACGTTGATCTTGTAAAAATTGAAAGAAAAGATGAATTGTAATTTTTTTATATCAATATAAAATATATACTTGATTTTGAGATAGTTTGTTGTTTTATACTTGTAACATAGAAATTAACTACCTTAATTTTTAGTTCACTTGTATCAATAAGTTAGTTCTTCTTATACCTTCTTTAACACTTCTTGCTAAAAAAATTACAAGAACATTAAAACAAGCACCTAATTATTTAATTAAAAGGTTTTAACTAGATTTTTATTGACTTTATTAGTTATCGTTACTATTTTAACTAACTACTAACTTAAGTTCAATTTCATCATCAGCCTACAAGCTAACAATTAATGATTAATTAGTTTTTATGAATTTTTTATGAATTTTACAACCCACCATGACTACTGAACTGAATAAATAGTAACTATACTATATAGTTATTTTATTTAAATTCTAAACATATTATATTCTTATCTAAGGAAGCTTTTAAAATTAGTTTTAAAATTTTGAATTGCCAATTTATAACAGATCTGTCCCAAGAGTTACTAAAGAATCATATACTAGGAGTATATGATTCTTTAGTAACTCTTTAAGTAAAGAATGATAAATATATTTAATTATACTAACAAATGTCCTATGAGGTATCAACACACATTATAAAATAATTTCACTCTGTTTTATATTTTATACAATCTTGGACAGAATAACATTATGTTAAGTAATGGACTTTTGTTGGACCTACTTTAAAAGTTTACAATGTATAAGATGAAACATGTATTGGTTTTTTGTAGTCGGAAATGGTTATAAAATAATATATATTTATTAAAAAATGAAATGTTATAATGAATTTATTAACATGACCACGTAATAGTAGGTGTGTTCTATGAGGTATCTTGTTTTATATGTTCATATTTAAACTTTTATTGGGAATTTGAACAATTAACACTTAAAGAGATGCATACAGTGGATTCCCAGCACCTGCTCTAGTAATATCAATTCGCTTTTTAGTTTCGTTTAATTTCGTCCAGCAGTAGACGTAGATAAGCTGAAAAAAAAGCCTTCTTAGGCTTGGTGACTTTCATTTTAATCGCGTTTCGGAAAAAAGTTCTAACACAGAGGCTGTACAATACTTTGCCTTTACCAAAGGAATAAAGCAATAAAAAAGATACATATTTGACGTTGACATTGACAAATATAACCGAAATGTCTGTAATTCAGTAAAAATAAAAAATCAATTGTCGGCTAAGTTTAAATTTGGAGTATAGATGTGACGTCAGCTTAAGTGCGTTTAACAAACTTTACAATTGTCCTTGAAGTTAACATGGTTAAGATATTATTTCTCCACCCTGATTTAGGCATTGGAGGGGCTGAGCGCTTAGTTTTAGATGCCGCCTTGGCCTTCAAAACCAAAGGCCACGACGTCGCTTTTTACACAAATCATCATGATCCTACGCATTGCTTCGCCGAAACCAAAGATGGTACCTTTCCAGTGACTGTAATTGGTGATTGGATACCACGTTCTATATTCGGTAGATTCAAAGCAGCGTGTGCCTACGCTCGTATGATGTTCGCCGCTGCTTATTTAGCTTGGTATGTAATTCCAGTAGAAGAGCCGACGTTAATTTTTTGTGACCTGATATCATTATGCATTCCATTTTTAAAACTAGCAAGAGGGCCTTTTAGAGTAGTATTTTACTGTCATCATCCGGACAAACTTCTTACCACTGAAGGCGGTCTGCTGAAAAAGTTGTATAGAGCTCCATTGAATTGGTTGGAAGAATTAACTACGGCTCGTGCTGATAAAGTGCTAGTGAACAGTAAATACACTGCCAGAGTATACCAAGATGCATTTCAGAAAATCAAAGATGTCCCCGATATTTGCTATCCATCAATAAATACAGAATTCTTTAATAGTACTGTACCAAAAAGCTTAAAAGAGATTGTCCCAGTGGGAGGTGACAAGTTCACTTTCCTTTCAATAAATAGATATGAGAGAAAAAAGAATTTAAAGCTAGCTTTACAATCATTAGCAGAATTGAAACATATTATTGATGAGTCAGACTGGGAAAGAGTTCATTTAATAATGGCTGGTGGTTTTGATCCTATTAATTTGGAAAATATAGAACATTTTATGGAACTCACTGACTTAGCAGCAGAACTTGACCTAGTGGACAAAGTAACATTCATGAAATCTCCTAAAGATGTTGAAAAAGTATCGCTATTATATAATTGTAAGGCATTAATATATACACCTTCCAATGAACATTTTGGAATAGTGCCTTTAGAAGCTATGTATTACAGCAAACCAGTTATTGCTGTTAATAGTGGAGGTCCAACAGAGACAATTGTGAATGATGTTACAGGATTCCTTTGCGAGCCCAACTGTCAATCATTTGCTGATGCCATGAGCATGTTGATTGTAAATCCAGAATTATGTGAAAGGCTCGGTGAGGCAGGTAGGAAGAGGTTCGAAACTAAATTCTCTTTCGAAGCTTTCACTAATCAGCTGGATGGAATATTAACAAGAGAAAGGCAACTCATCTCTGAGGCAAGAGCCATAGAATATGAACAAAAGCATAAATAACATGATGCCAACACTCCAACAATATTTGACGTTGTTTGAGTGTTGAATTTAATTTGTGATCTCCTGTGATGACTATTACTATTAGGAAAAAATGATGATTGTCTAATTATACCACAAATCTAGATCAACAATTTTAAAATCTCGTCAAGTTTTTTTTTATAAATCCATAAAAAACAATAATCATATAGCATTTATCTTCTTTAAATATTAAAAATAGTGGCTTAATAAAAAATAAGTTAAACAAAATATATCAGTGTTTAACAATTTTGTAAGAGATAATACAATTATTTGGAATGAAAGTCTTGGCATAAAGTGTTTCTCAATAGTAGAGATTAGAGGATTCATAAAGATAAAACACATGTTCTGAAAGAATTTCCAGTTGAATACTGTTTTTTTTTTTTAATTAAAATATATTTGTTGTATTGCTGTAATGTTACATAGATATGTTTGTTATAATATAAGGATTTAATGTATTAACAAATTATCTGTCTTGCTAAAAGTCCATTCTTTTATGTAGTTCTATGAACACCTGTACTGTTCTCATTGCCTATACTATTATTAATCAAAAGTCTTCAGATATTTCCCAAGTAACCGCTATATATTTTATACAAAATACATAGAACATATTTTTTTGTAAAATGTGAATATTAATATTTAGATTAAATAAAAAGATAGTTGAATTATAAATATTTTAATATGCCAATGTTAGCTTTGTAAGGTTAATTTTATTTAGGTAAATATTATTAAGATTTTTGTAATAATTTAAATATAAGTTGTATTTTATATTTGATATTATGTCGAGTTAAATTTAACAATTTCTTTTCTTTCTTGAACTTTACACTTTCTTCCACTTTCTACTACTACTATAAGTCTAGTTATTAACTTTCTATGCTTATGCAGATCTCGCTATTTACTAATTTTAACAATGGGTGAACATATTTGGTTGTAGTAACTTACAAACAACCAATGATCACCATTCTCTATTATTATTGTTACATGTAAAATAGTTGTTTGAATTTTTTATATTTAATTAAATAATATGGCTACTTTGTAACTAATATGATACTTTTATTTCTTGTATTTCTATAAATAATCATACTTTGTTGTTGAATATATGTTAAAAAATTAATGTCGTTTTTAATTATTTGTCTCATTCAAAACAATTCACATTTTTATTTACTCCCTTACAAGGACGATCCGTAAAACCATTAAAGAATTATACATCTCGACCTTCATTAAACTTATCTGAAAACATCTTACGTATAATCAATAATATAAAAAATTTAATTGTTTTTTTTTTTTTAATTCATTTCATTAATGTCAATTATCTATGCATAAAATATAAACGTAACTGTTCGCTGTCTGTACATGAAGATATATGAGCAAAACTATTATCGGGGCCCTTATCAGAGCAATAGACCCCAAAAAAATATTTATTAGAATTTTTGTCTGTTTGTCTGTGTGAGCTAATCTTAGAAACGGCTTAACATATTTGGGTACGGTTTCACTAATGTATTGTGGCATACTTCACTTAAAATTTAGTGTTTTATTTCAATCGGTTTTAAAAAAAAAAGTTATGTCAATTTAAAGAATCATGTTGAACATTTATTAGTTAGAAATGCTATAAAATAACTATTCAGTTGAATTCTCTGAAACTATAGCTACATATAAATGATAGTCTGTGAAATTATGATGATTTAAAGTTTATACGAACAAACCAAAGTTAAATAAAAATCGACCAAGTGACGTACCATTATCTATAAAAACGGCAAAAAATCATGTATCAACAAGCAAAATCACGTTTGTTGTATGGGAGCCCCTTAAATACTTATTTTATTCTGTTTTTAAGTATTTGTTGTTATAGTGGCAACAGAAATACATTATATGTGAAAATTTCAACTATCTAACTATCACGGTTCATGAGATACAGCCTGGTGACAGACGGACGGACAGCGAAGTCTTAGTAATAGGGTCCCGTTTTACCCTTTGGGTACGGAACCCTAATGGGCAGTTTCAGAGATTAAAAACGTGTAAAGTAAGTTGAGCTCATATCAGAGCGTATATGTAAAGCGCGCCGACTGCCGCGCTGTTATATGGAGTAGACGCGGGTATGTCGCAGCTGCCCCTGGATTTTGTATGCCTATGTCGGTATCTACTATCGTCGATAAAAGTTATGTTAGCATACATAACATGGCTAAGGTCAACATTAAAGCCAGATTAAATGGACTTTTTATGCTCAGAGTATGTACATAAAAAAAACTTGTAAATGGTATTATGGGCGATTTTTTCACGGGAGGGGTCATAAACCGTTTTGCTGAATATTTTCGAAAATTACAATTAAGATAGATATCTAATTAATTTAAGTAAACGATTAAAATTAAACGACAGTCTCCCTTTTGAGATAATAAGGAAGGTGTTTCAATATCACGAGGTACCTTCCTATCTCGGGCTGTTGGGGGCATACTTTCAGGATCGGATTGTCTTCTGGGAGGGTGGCGATGGGGGAATTGTCTGGCGTCGGGTAGGCTGCGGCGTTCAACAGGGGTCGGTTTACGTCCAATTCTGTGGGACGTCTATACTCTATCGCATGTATCACGAGGAATGTTCTGAGGAATTGTTTCGTTTAGTCCCGTTCGCTGAATTTCACCTCCGGACATCGCGCCTAAATTTCATCCTCATCACCTCGTTGTCTGGTTACCTAACATGGGAGATCACCTTGCCGGCGCCTATAAGCAGGTGTGGTGCGCTCTATGACACTGTATGGTACACCCATATGGGTGGACGCTCTTACCGCTCGTAATTGGTCTCTTCTGCGGAGACCGCAGAGAGTCATAGCGGTGTGAGCGATACGGCGTCGTGGACGGCACCGAAACTTCTCGCCCTGGGAAAGGTGAAGGCACTAGCGAAAGTGTACCGTTTCTGGGTAGAAGCCAGGGCGAGCGGCGATCGTCCAGGGTCTGCGGAGGTGGAGCGAGTCAGGGCTCTAGCCTAGCGAGCTCTGATTTCGGTAAGTATCTGCACGGGATAGCGAGGCGGGACGTATCACCTCCCTGCCATGAGTGTTGTGCGTCACTGGACACGGCGCACCACACTCTAACGGAGTGTGGTGCGTGGGGCCCCCAGAGTCATTCTCTGGCGGCGATAGTCGGCGGGACCTCTCGCTGCCGAGCGAGCGAGCGAGATGTTGATTGGAGATGTTCTTTCTGCGAGAGGGTTATGTCGCAAAAGGAGGCCGCGGAGAACGTGAAGCATGTGCCTCCGCCGACCCGCCAAAGACGACCGCGAACGAGGCAACGCTATGCGCACCTTCTCCCCCCAGACGACCTTGTACAAAACCCTAACACCGTGTACATAATGCTTCGTGATGTGTGTTGGGCAAACAAGCACGGCTTCAGAAATTTCTTAATTGCTCCTTTCTGGGCCATAAGCATCCTGTCGCCCATGTATGTATTCGTTTGTAATATATTTTCTTAGGGTAGTGACTTCTTAAAAAACTTACATATTACGGAATAATAAAAGGATAACAATATATTTTCGATACTGTGCGTTTAACTAACTTTTGCCCACGGCTTTGCTCTCACGTAAGTAAGGGTGAAGGATAAATGATGTATGCAAGTCTGTGATTTGAAAGTAAGAAGGTCTCACCGCACACGCATGACTCCAATCTTGGTTATGAAGCGAGTCTCTCATGTATCAGGAGGCCATAAACAGTGAGGTCTTACCGAACGCAGGTGACTCTAATCTAGGTTAAGTTGCCAGTGTCTCATGTACCAGGAGAAGGAGAAGAAGAAGGTATATATTAAAAATGCAAATAATATAAATGAATAAAACAAATCACACTAATTTATGAAAATAATTTATTTATAAACAGTGAAAAAATATCATTCCATGATAACTTTATCCATAGTGTCATACACTTGCTCCACGGTTTCCGCTGGCAGGGGATCAATCACTTCAAATTGTAGATCATACTGCTGATCCAATCCTAAATAACTGTCGCTCATTATATACACAGTATATATAATCCTCCCTGGAATACACGAAAACAAATTAATTTATTCAGTATTGTATGAAAGGGTTTATTTAATAGTTATGTATAGTAATATACTTAAAAGTAAAGAACTGCACGTGAGTTATGCATTTGACTGAGCGTATTGCAATTTGTTCCGATAATTGCATAGATGTCTGAAGGATTATTGTCTTTCACAGCGGAATAAGACTAACATTATGTACATAGGATGTTTCGTTTTGTATATAGTACAGACAACAAAAAAAGTGCCAACCAGCGTCCAAGTATTATATCAGAAATAATTGTTCTTTATACAAAACCGTTTGTACAAAAGAATATTAATTTACAAATGATTTGTTATTGCACAAAATGTTATATTATGCATTACTAGGTTTGTTACAATTAATTGTGACACTTTCCCCAATATGGACTAAACTAGAAATATCTAAAAGTATCAACAAGAATCACAAAGGAATATGCTAAGTGGAACTTACCAGTGTTGGGTGGGGTATAGAAGGTGAGGTGCGTGGTCCCTTTGGCGGCGACCCGCTTGAGCGCCTGCAGCTCTCCGCTGTCGACGGAGCCCAGGGTCAGGAACCAGCCCTCGTTCTTCCCGCGCGGGAACCTCGGACACAGCACGTTGTTGGGATTCCCGCCGCGCCTGTTCATGTCTACAACGAGAGTGTATTCCTGAAAAGAGAGTTGGCCATATGTTAAAATAAAAAGTATCTATTATTTCTTAAATTGCAAATTATGGATCTTTCTTATTGATTTAATTCTATGGATTGACAGCACTTGCGCTATAGACAAGCTCATATATTTATTAGAAAAAAATTGACAGCCATTTGGTACTCCGTTTTATGTACAAATGTTATTTATCCAGGTCATTATCAAATGTAATATATAGGATCTAAGTTGATAAATTAACAATGATTGGGATTTACCTGATCAGCGTGTAAAGGTGTCCATTGGTCCTTAGCGGGTGGCTGCTTAAGTTTCTTGTCTTGTTCGTGGTCTGCGTCGAACCACAGTCCTCGGACGTGTATAGTTATGTTCAGAGATGGTAAATCGCAAATTGCCTGTTGACAATTATGGCAATTGTATTATACGATTATTACAAATATAAAGGAAAACGAGTTCGAATCGCTAAGCCACGATGAAAAATCTGTAGTCCTTGAAAATACTATGGGGTTTTCCAATAGGGACGCTTGAAATTTGACAGCTGATTGCGGCCATGTTGTTTGAGTGACAGCTGTCAAATGCAGTGTGTTATATTCATTCCGTCCTCCCAAACCACCATGGCAGGTTACAGTGTCGAGCAGCACGTGCAAATCATAAAATTGTTTTATGAAAATGGGTCTTCAGTTCGAGCAACGTTCCGCGCACTTCGCCCGTTTTACGGTCGCGATGATCGTCCTGCCGAGTCGACTATCCGTCGATTGGTGGACAAATTCGAGTCAACCGGGTCAGTTAACAATCAGCCGGTTCCCGTGCGTCAACGTAACGCGAGATCTGCCGAGAATATCGCCGCTGTGCGCGACAGTGTCCTCGAAAACCCGCGGCAGTCAATTCCGCGTCGCGCACAGGAACTCGGCCTTTCGCAGACGACAACTTGGCGAATTTTGCGTTGTGACTTGAGCCTGCACCCGTACAAGATCCAGCTGACCCAAGAGCTCAAGGTTAATGACCATAGACAGCGCCGTGTGTTCGCTGACTGGGCATTAGAGCAGTTGGAAGTTGACGCCGATTTTGGCAAAAAAATCATCTTCAGCGACGAGGCGCATTTTTGGATGAATGGCTATGTCAACAAGCAAAATTGCCGTATTTGGGACGAGACCAATCCACACGAGTTTCACCAAGTGGCAATGCACCCGCAGAAAGTGACTGTTTGGTGCGGATTTTGGGCCGGAGGCGTGATTGGTCCGTATTTTTTCGAAAACGATAATGGTGTGGCCGTCACCGTCAATGGTGAGCGATACCGGTCGATGATAACCAACTTCTTTTGGCCTGAAATCGAGAATATGGATCTGGACAACATGTGGTTTCAACAGGACGGCGCTACGTGCCACACAGCACACGCTACGATGGAAGTTCTGCACGAGCAATTTCTGGACATGGTCATCTCGCGCGGAGGCTACGTGAACTGGCCACCGAGATCGTGCGATTTGAACCCGCTGGACTTTTTCTTGTGGGGTTTTCTTAAGTCGCAGGTCTATGCCCACAAGCCGCAAACCACCGATGCCCTCAAAGTCAACATACGCCACGCCATCGATCAAATACAGCCCGATTTGTGCGCCAGAGTCATCGAAAATTGGACCTTTCGTGTGCGCGCCACCAACCGAAGCCGTGGCGGTCATTTGAATGATGTCATATTCCATACATATTGGGGTCGATAGACCTTTCAAATAAAAAAATTTCGCAAATATCTCTCCTACATGTATTTCTTTTTGCATTTCAAAGATCAAGCGCCCTTAATGGAAAACCCTATAGAATCATCAGATCTTTATATCAGATTTTTGACAAAAACAGGAGTAAAAATATAACTAAAATTTTTAAGTGAAATTCGGGGGTAGAGGAACATAGAATACATAAGGTACCTAACTGCCCCACTTATCACACGTGGGAGAAGCCGAGAGCGAAAACTACTATGCCATAAACTTGCGCTTCCATCAAACGAAAATTGTCAAATTTTGTGTTGCAAACATGCATGAGTAGTAAGTTTCTAAATTTTCAACAAAATGTTATAGAATGTCGTACCTTCTCCAAAAATGCAAATGATAAAGAAACTTTCAAAGGAAATGGATTAGATCCTAGTAACATTTGAAATATATTCCAAAAAAACTTCCACTCACCCGATGAACCTGTTCAATTTGATCCTCTTCAAATTCCCGCCTCATATACTTAGCAAGCAGCTCATAATTCCTCATACAGGCAACTTTCAGGCCATTTAACATTGTACACGGCTTTTTGGAGTCCCTTTCCATGTGCGAGAATATGTATAAATGCTGGGACTCTATGTGTGGGAGCGTGGTCAGAGGCGAGTCGGAAGGCCACCTCGCTTGCACGATACACTGCATTAATATCTGACATGACAAACATACGGAAAGCCAACCGTTCTCCGCTGACGTGTCTATCATAGCCTGAAAACAAATTTCAATTTCATTTATGACACAATTATTGTAATAATGTGTTATAATCTGTAACATATTATTATTGCAATTTGTAATTTTTATTGTATTGAATATGATCCTTGTTAGTCGAAATAACTGATTTATTATTATTATTATACATAAACAGAGGATATTTTCGATTAGTGTTTGATATTTTTTCAAATCAATTAAAAACTCCGCCGAATCTAAGTACATGGCATTAGTTCAAGTGCATAATGATAATAATAATTTTAGAGCGAGCCATAATTGCATATATTTAAATTGCAATTAGTATATAAGTACAATGAATTGTCATTGTTACTTTTGTTGACAATTCTCATGTTAATAAATAAATATTTTATGTTAGAATTATTGTTGTGGTAATAAAATATAATAGTTAAAACTATTTATTATGGAATATTCTAGATATTGATTTGAGAGTAATACCTGAATGATTCTTATAGTTTGATCCAAAACCGACTTAGTGTCGGTCAAGTAGTCGGTATTTGGTAGCGTCAGTCTCGTCAAATGCGCCTGTAGCAGTAGGAATGCTTTTACGTTGGAAGAGTCCAGCGACAGTGAGTCTACGGGCAGCCGACATTGTTGGGATAACTCGCTGAGAAAGAATTGTTTATAAATTATATTGGTTATTGGTACAATTAAACCACAATATATAGAAAATATCTCAATCGAGGTTTGCGAGTCCCCGAAATATTTCAAATCCTAAATTTCTAGAAATCTGCATATTATGTATAAATGGAATTAAAAAAAACGGTTCCACTTTGAAAACAACAGTTAATACGTTGCACATTAAGATACAATTACTTAAGTAAACAACAATTCACATCACCACAAGTCACATCTTAAGAAAAAATAAATCAATCACTTGTTCAATGTTTCCATGTGTTGGTGAACACAAGAAAATAACTTTATCTGAAAATATTTTACATAATCAAAGTATAATCCTTAGTTCCTGAAGTGGTCCAAGTGGGTTCACCATCGTGTCCGTGCCCGTGACCCCTGGTGGTCCACGGGAGACACGATGGGGGTCTTCGTTGGGGGGAAAAAAAAAATGGGCGTTCACAATTCATAAGAACACGAAACGAACACGGGGGGGATAAAATGTTGGCTTGACTTCACCTATCAATGTAAGCAGATAATATTTTAAGAAGCTCAGCGACTGCTACTTGTAAAAAATTGGATGGAATCACTTTTTAGATTGGCCAACTTTACTTTTTTGACATCCACTCACAGCAAATTTCCATAGTTAGATCTAATCTTCACATTTTTTGTCGAGTTTTGGGAATATGGTAGAAATGTATCAGCAGGGGTCCACCGGAACCAGCTAAATATTGAAAGTGGTCTATGAGAAAAAAAGTCTGGCGACCTCTGATATAAAGCCATCTTTTACAAATCTATGTATTAAAAAGTGTTGCTTATAATTCTTCGTCTCTGAAATACATAATAAACATATAAGGTCGTTACCCATTAAGAATGTCTTCGTTATGGCGCACGGGCAGCGTCGCGTACTCCTCCGCGTCGGACAGAATTCTCAACAGGTTGTCCAAAGTGAGATTGCTTTGTAAATTCAAATGGAAGTGCGCCATCGTCTTGTGAGACAGGTAGTAGTACGAGGCTATACGACCCATCCACGTAGAGTGGACAGTTCTTAGATCCTGAAAAAATTATATGATATACTCATGAATTGTTTCGGTTACGGCATTCTCAACGGAGACTAGCCAACTGCGCAGGTGCAGATGGAAAGAGTGATTATAGCACTGTTGGGACACGACGACACAATCGCTGATTGTTGTAGAGGCACAATACCAATGGCTTTGCTTTCCGAGGCGCAGGAGTGTTAACACTGATAACTTCCGAACTAAGTGCTGCTATCGAGAGTGTATTGGCGCATTTTGGGGTTCGACCCCAGGACCCCAGGACCCCAGGACGGGGTTCGGACCGAAAGTGATACAATAAGTAAAATATCTCATCAAAGATTAAAATTATACTCCAGAATATTCTGTCAATTGATCATTTAAAAGTTGAAAATTATTAAATCCGTACACGAACGAATACGAATAGCAAGCGGCAATGGACAAACACACCAGGAACACACTCACCAATACTTAGTATTGTTGCGTTCGTTCGTTAGTTGAAGGGTGAGTCAGCCAGTGTAACTACAGGCACAGGGAACATAACACGTTGGTGGCGCATTGGCGATGTAAGAAATAGCTAATATTTCTTAGATCGCCAATGTCTATGGGTGACCATAAATAAATTACTTGAAGAAGGCAGATAACCACAGACACAAGGCATAGGACTGATTGGAGGGGCACTAATTAGTGTAAGATTTTGTTCAACAGTGAACATTTGACTGGACGTTTATAGTGTATTTATGGTGTTTACATAGTAAAGAATTTACCTCCTCAATTTCCACACAATTGGCATTGACGAGTGCGTCCAGCGATGTTTGCACCAAGTTCGATAGATAGTAGTTAATATCTTGCGCTTCCAAGCTCTCGAGGTTGTAGTATGAGGGATTCTTCAGCAAACGACGGAAGAAATACGTCCACGTCAAATAGTCGAGAATGTCTTGTTTACTTTGAACCGTGCCTGAAATTTTAATATCCATAAGTGTTGCAATACTTAAATACTTGGTGGTAGAGCTTTGTGCAAGCTCGTCTGGGTAGGTACCACCCACTCATCAGTTATTCTAGCGCAAAACCGCAGTACTTGGTACTGTTGTGTTCCGGTTTGAAGGGTGAGTGAGCCAGTGTAATTACAGGCACAAGGGACATAACATCTTAGTTCCCAAGGTTGGTGGCGCATTGGCAATGTAATCGATGGTTAACATGTCTTACACTGCCAATGTCTATGGGCGTTGGTAACCACTTACCTTCAGGTGGCCCATATGCTCGTCCGCCAACCTATGCTATAATATATATATATATATAACTATTATTACTAGCTACCTGTCCAAACCGTACTATCGTACGGGTAGAATAATGGTCTGCATAGAAAGTTTAATTAAAGAAGTAAATTTTTCATAATATATATATATATATATATATATATATATAAAAATATATGTAAATAATATAATATGAATAAAATATGAAAAATGATGCAATATAACATTACCAGCGACAATTTCAGCATTCAAGTGATCAGCTAACACTTCTAATAAGCTGGATTCCACTGGGAACGGCTCGTAGAGGAATTTCTTGTAGAAATTTTTCTTCTGATCATGAACCAATACAACAGCAACGCCTTCATTATCGTACTGGTAAATAGAATTACAGTTGATTAATAATTTAAAACTTTAGACGATATATGTAACCGTGTTTTCCATTTTTATAATCATGGTGTTGAATCTTGAGTTTTTAAGAACGATTATTGGGGTGTGTTTAATTATGATAAGTGAAATGAAATGATTTTAATTTATTTCATAACACAGAGGAAAATGTACAAGTAATTTAATTAATCAGTAATATAAAACTTTTTAAGTGAGTTCGATTATCATTTAAAACCAGAACGTATAAAAACCTTTTAAAAAGTTGAAAAGTGACTATTAGGTAGATTATAACCAGTTCAATAGGATTATACTGGAAGATACTTGTACTTCATTAAATTTTTGAACTATAAAAAATCATTTTAAATAAACTGAGGCATATCTTACTTATAAATTTATCTATTATTGTAAACTGTTTTTTTTTTTTTTTAAGTATAAATCCATTAACTAACACAATTTATACTGGGTTTATATTGGGAGACTTTCTCACCTGTGGTCGACCAGCTCTTCCCATCATTTGCAGCACATCGGTAATGGGCATATCTACGTATCTCTTCTGTTTCCCGTCGAAGTATTCCGTGCCTTTGATGACAACTAAATGGGCGGGGAAGTTGACTCCCCAAGCTAGTGTTGCTGTGCAGATAAGCACCTGTGTAGATTCGGGAGAAAAAACTTTTGAATTAAAAAAATTATGATTTAACATTTTGTCTAAAAAAAAAGTACAAAGTACTCCGTTTTTGAATAATTGTTTTATTCGGCCGATAGGGTTATTGACTCCAGACACTACCCCGATATATTCATATATATATATCAGGCCAAATTAAGCCAAATATCCTTAGGAATCATACTAGATCACAAAGCTAACTTTTAGAAACCTCATATTGGAACAAAGACTTCTTTGTTCTAAGTAAACAATATTCGATGCTATTTTTTTATAGGATAGCTTATGGGTCACCTGATGGTAAGTGGTCACCAACGCCCTTAGACATTGGCAGTTTATGAAATGTTAATCATCGCTTACATCGCCAATGCGCCACCAACCTTGGGAACTAAGATGTTATGTACGTACAATAAAATATCCCTTAGACAAGGTGACTTTATACAAAGCATGCATCCGTCCCGTTCTCACATATGTCCCAAATAGCCTTGACACAGTCGCACACCCGTCTTGAAGACATTTGAGCCAGCAGTTACAATGAATTCGAAAAAAAAGGCACTGTGTTTATTTGGAATTCAGCCAGGTCGAGGTTATTATGTTGTGCTTAAAAATAAATATAATAATAATTATTTTATATTAATAAGCAAACATATAAATTGGCTATAATATTTATTTTCTATCTCGTTCTCTCACATATAAAAATTGATACCTACTTGTATCTTTTGATTGATGAACAATTCTTCTACGGTAGTTCGATCTTTCTCATGGAGACCGGCGTGATGGATTCCGATACCGAACGCTAAGGTGAGTTTGAGGTTCGACTCTCGGATATTCGATAGGATTTGTTCCATCTCTGCCTCTTGCATGTGTAGCCATTGTTTCGGATTGTCTTCTGCAGCTAAATACGCTATCAAGTCCAATGCTGTTAATCTGTGAAAAATTACTACGAATTGTGAGAATTTGTTTTTATCTAAAAACGAGCTGGCATTAATAATTTTTCATAGAAAACTGCCACAGCTTTGTAGGCAAGCTTTGAACAATATATTTAAAGCAAAAGTAAATTTGTTTATTGATTATTAAATTTGACATCAATTCGAAAATACCTAAAAGGAAACATGAAAAGATTCCGCGGTATTATTGTTTAAAAATATGTTTTGAAAGTGTCTGAAGCGCACGCACGCAATCTCTCTCTCTCTCTCACACACACACACACACACACACGCGCACACGCACACACACACTGTAACATAAACATTATAAACGGGCGTCCCGTAGACCAGGAGGAGCGCTCACCGCGTCTGTCGGCGACTGGACACGAACACGAGCGCGGGCGCGGAGGGCGAGTGCGCGCGGATGGCGGCGAACGTGGGCTTGTTCATGGACAGCATGCGCGGGCAGTAGTGCCGCCCCGGGTGGCCCGAGATGTGCACCTGCGGGTTATACGGTCACGATGATTTCATTTCAGGTTGGCCCAGAGCTCAAAATAGATTTTTAAACATACGACATTTATTAAAAACGTGATGATTCGATGTCCACTCAGAAGGATATGGGATAATTATGGAACTTACAAAAATATTCAGTCTGCGATTGTAGAGTTTAAAAATATTAGCTTTATATGAACATAGAGAAACAAAAAATTTTAAGGTTCTGTTATTACGAGTAGTATCGAACATATGTGGCATCGATTACCTCCAAAGGAACTGGCCGGACTGAGGGCCTGAAATTGTACAATCCCATATCGCTGATGTTCAACCAATTGGCGAGATCCTTAGCGTTCGCGAGAGCGGTCGACAGACCGATAATGCGAAGACGACGCGACGTGTGCGATTCGATAAAATTTGTTCTGGAAATCAAATATTGTATAATAATGATTATATATTTATTTATTTAAGGTTTTAATGTAATTTTTTTTTTAATTCCTGTATAACTGTTGTAGTAAAAATGTTGAAATATTTTTATAATATTATGTAAAGTTATGTCATTAATAAATCAACATAATAAAATACTTGATTAAAATTGGTAAATAGAAGCATACTTAAAAATGACACAAAAAATATTATTGAAATCGGTATAAAATATATTTTAAGAAACACTAAATTTAATAAATTTCTGATGCCTTATTTTGTCTCACTATGAAAAAAACATAGTTTTTGTTACCTGGACACAATGACTTCCAAAACGGGTCCTCTATCCTCCCCCAGTAAATGTATCTCGTCGATAACGATGAGTGCGACATCCCTCACATAGTTCCGCGTCTGCCACGATCGACTGATGCCGTCCCATTTCTCAGGAGTTGTTACTATCACGTGGGAACTTCTTATGGCTCGTATGTCGGGCGATACATCACCTATAATATTATATTGTGTTATTACAAGATTTTGGTAATATTTCAGGATCGTACGAAATTGATTATATAAAATAACCTTAAATTCAATATGGAACACTTGAAGTCTAAATTAATCTTGTAAAATGACGATTCGAAAGTGCTCTCAAGAACTTACTTGAATAAAGTAGAATAATGTCGTAAGATAATTCAAATAATGATATTTTTGTCGACATAGAGTCTATCATCATCTATAATGTCATCTGTAACATTTGTTTTTAAGTGACCTTGAAGCCAAAGCCATTTCTAACAGACCCTAGTGAAGTAGTTAATAAATAAATATTTAATCTTTACCTGTCAACTCTACGACTTTCTTGCCGAGTCTTTCTTCTAATCTTACTTTCCAATCCTTGATACGTTCTTTCACGAGAGCTTTTAGTGGTGCTATGTACACTACCTGATAAATTATATTATATGTATAATTATTAGTTTATTTCGGTGACTATTGTTTCCTACAAATGCCATATCTGAATAATATTTTTTTTACGTATAATATGTTACAGATTAATTCAATTGTAATGAGGACAGAATAAAATAAACGGTAAATTATTAGTATTCACCAGGAAGGTCTTATTTGACTAGAGACTGATAAAGATAACTCCTTTTCCATAGCGTAGCAAATGTTAACAATTCTGTGTAAAGTCACAGTTATTACAGTGTCAGAAAAGAATAACTTCAAACACAAGTGAATTTTATTGCATCTGATTCGTAGTTATATTTTAATCAGATTATGGGATAATTTTTAATATTTGTTTTACATTTTTATTAAAATATATTTTCAATTTAATAATAATAATTATTAGTTTTGAATTCCGCCAAGAATGCTTAAGTTAAGGAAGATAAAAAGTCGAAGCAGAACAAAGTCGATCATACCTTACAACCTGGATACTGATTGAACACCCTGAACATGGCCACTTCAGCGACAATGGTCTTCCCCGAGCCAGTGGGAGCTCCCAATAGCACGTTATTGTCCGTGTGGTACAGACAGTGGAATATTTGCGTCTGGATCGGGTTGAAATGACTGAAGTTGTACAGCATTTCGTACGATGGATTGTTTAGTGCTGTCACTGGGAGGGGCTGCAGTTCCAGTAAATCTGGAAATTTATTGTAATTAAATTTATGGGACAATGTATACGCTTTTACAACAGGATCCCAGAAAGCGTTCAAAAATATTCAATTGTGAAATTTAAAAGAATTGTTAAGGAACGCTTATGTGCTAAAGGCTACGCAATCAATGACATCTTAGATGATTGCACACCTTGGGAATGAAACGATCGCGTCCAGGCTATTTCAAATAAATAAGAATATTATAATGTAAATCAACTATAAATAACAGAATAAGCTACAGACAAAAAAAAAAAAAAATCCGCTGAGTTTCTTTCGCCGGTTCTTCTCAGGGCTGAGGTGTTTATATCCGAACCGGTGGTAGATTTATGACAATCAATAAGGAATACGCTTCTATATTGAATAAAGAAATTTGAATTTGAATAGTTTTATATATTTACTTTATAAAGGACATATAAAGTAACCAAAGTTATATACAATATGAACAATATAGACAAAACTCGTACTTTACAGATTAAGACAATACTATAAATAATAAGTAATGATATTACAAAGGCGGTCATGTCTTAACTACTCAACCGATCCTCATGAAATTTTGCGTACACGTTGTTAGAAGTGCAAAAAAGGACGTAGGGCACATAAGATTAGTACACCCCTCTTACACGCGAGTGGAAACTAGTATTATAATATCTGCATTGTTAGTCTAGTGGCTAATTTGTAAGGCGATCCTGATATCATGGGTTGTAAACTTGTAACTCAATTTTGTATTAATAAAAAATAAAAAGTTTTAAAAGTAATTTTAGTGCTACAGCATAAATGTAATGTCTCAACGATAACGTGGTTTTCTCTTTATTGCGCCCAAATGAGCATACAAAAGAGGATTTATATCAATAACAGATAACATTTCTATATCGAAAGCTTATTTATTATTTATACATACCTGTATGTGGAGGATGCGTTTCCGGCAGAATGAGGTGTTGGAATGTAAGAGGCAGCACACTTTCAGATCCTACCCATCTATTAACAAAAAAAAATTGTCTTACTAAAATTGACAAAATTATATCTCAAGAAGAACAGATTATATAAATGCTTGAGAGTTAGTACTCGTTGATTTTCATGTGGAATTTATAAACATCTAATTTAACTGGCGAAAAAGAGTTAATACTAAATTGCGAGCCGGTTCTTCTCGGTAGACTCCTAACTAATATTAGAAATGCAAATGTGAGTTTGTTTGTTTGTTACGTTTTCATGCCTAAACCACTAAACCAATTTTTTTTTTTCACCAATGTCACATTATCAGTGAGTAACATAGGCTACATTATATCCTCGCATTCCCACGGGAACGAACAACTACGCGGGTGAAACCGCTAGTATGATCTACATTCCAAGGCGGTGGTCATTTTCAATTAAATAAAACTTGTAAATTATAGATTCAATAGTTCTTGTAAGAAGTTTAATTAAATGAAGTATTTTTAGGTTAGATATTGCTTTAATAACCTTTCTGAAGTCGCCCTAATGTAGTACTGGGGGGGTAGAGGTTCCGATATAGGTATGGTTATCACCAACTCCTGAGGTTCTCTTGTTATCACCTGTAACACAATGAATATAGATATATAATATGAGTGCCTCGTTGGTCTAGTGGCTAGGTATAAGGCCGCAGACCTGGTCCTGGGTTCATTTCCCAGGTCGGGCATATAAATAGTTATTGGGTTTTTCTTTTAGAAAATTCTCAGTAGCAGCCCGGAGTCTGGAAGTTGGAAGTGTGTACACTCTCGTGCCTCGGAAAGCACGTTAAGCCGTTGTCTCTCTCTCTCCAGTCCCATCGGATTATGAGAGCTAGGGTGCACCTGTGCTTGCGCACACTCTTGTGCACTTTAATATCTCCTGCGCAGTTGGCTAATCTCTCTTGAGATTGGCCGCCATGGCCGAAATCGGTCTGGAGGACATTATTATTATTAGATATATAATGTATATTCTATTTGTATTATATATGTGTATTATGTAAAGTATTACTATGTATATATTTGTATGATGAAACGTTTTTTTTCGGTTTTTGTACTATTTTCATGTGATATACAGTAAAGTAAATAAATAAAACATAACATAAACAAGACATGTACAATGTACATGGAAGGATCTAAATAATATATATGAATTAGCTGCCTTACTAAAAACACTATACGGTTTTATATATACACTGAGTTGTCTTCTTCTCTCGAATGTAAAATTAATTATGACAGAGAAAGAGAGAGAGAGAGAAATAAATATACTTAGAAATTAATGTTCATACATTTTTTGAGTCAGCGAATCGTTACCTGTTTCTTCGTAATGAGGAAGTATTCGTGGTAATACATGATATCAGAATCGGGATCTTCGACCCAGATCCAGAACGCCTCGGGTGCTTTACCGTGATATTTGTCGTTCCATCTGAAAAAAAATGAAATTTGACTTATCATACAATTCCACCAACCCGGATTGGAACAGCGTGGTGGAATAAGCTCAAACCTTCTCCTCACAAAGAGGAGGAGAGGCCTTAGCCCAGCAGTGGGACATTCACAGGCTGTTACTTTATACAATTGTGATATATGGATTGGTAACTTTACAAACCTCCTTAAAAATCATACGTCATAGTGTTTACCAATTGTAACGGTAATAGGTACAACAGTGTCAAATCTCAAACAGATATATCAACATACATAATATGAGTCTCTTGCTGGTTCTTATCGGTACAAATCCAATACTGTAACATGTCGATTCAAAAGTGCCCTTATGAGCTCGCTTGAACAATGAATTGTATGATTTAATTTTAAAAAATAAAAATATGACCGCTGCCCATAGACATTGACGATGTAAGAAGACTTTGGGAACTAAGATGTTATATCCTTTGTACCTCTAGTTACACTGGCTCACTCACCCTTCAAACGGGAATGCAACAATATTATTGCTATTTAGCGGTATAACTGTTGAGTGGGTGGTACCCAGACAGGATAGCACAAAGTTATACCTTGATATATTTATGATGACATTTGTATTTTGTTTGAATATCTTGTAAAATATCTCACTTGAAGTTGGGCGTGATAGTCAGCCGAATTCGTAGCACGGTCCTAGTGATGGGGTGTAAGCTGGCTTCCATTTCCAGCAGAGGGAACTCGTCGGCACATTTTTTCAATTGTCTGGCTGTTTTTGGATTGCGAATAAGATCACCTGAAATGATAATGTAATTTTATGTGAGATATGTCTTGAACTTTAAAAATTATTATACATTATTATACATACATATATTTGGTATTATCATATATTTGACTCTAAAGCCTTAAATAAATGCAAATAAAATTAATTTATTGTTATTAAAACTATTATGTTAAACGCGCGTCAGCTTATTGCATTAGAATATCCAGGATATATATTTTTTAATTTGTGTAAGGCGAGCGAATGTATTATTGGAGTGATTTTAAGATGTTATTTCCCTTATGGCTTTAAGTTAGCAAGAACAAAATAATGCCTAGATAATAAGATAAGAAATCATAGTAGTATTATTGACTGTAAATAATCAATGAGATATCTACGCATGCCGCAATGCCGTTTGCCATTAGCAAAATGATATTTTAGAAGGTTTCCATTTTATTATGGGTACATTTAGACATTTTATCATGTTTTTATATACAGCGTGTAACAAAATTCGTGTCCGACCCGTGAAGTGGTTATTAAGTATCGTGTGTCGGTTCTATTTATGTTATAATTTTTAAAATACTAAGCAAAAAATTTATCCCTGAATTGTTTTTTTTTTTAAATTAAATGACGAACATTACATGGCAACACAGGTGCGGGCAATAGCGCTCGATAGCTCTTACCTATCGGGTAGCTAAGACACGAGGTCATGACCTCAGTAGACCACGTTTTTACCACCAACAGTGTCGTTAAACATAATTAATATATTTTATTAAGTAATGTTTTTGCTTAGTATTTTAGAAATTATTACATAAATAGAACCGACATACGATACCTAATAACCACTTCACGGATCGGACACGAATTTTGTTACAGTCCGTATAATAATTCAAAATATATTTAAGTCCGACATACCTAATTCTTTCCAGTCCATATCTCGTATCTGGTCTGGCTTCAGCATTGGGTACTCGATGTGTTTCAGTATCTCATTAGGGAAACAGTTGAACTGTCTCATATCACTGTAGAAGTCCCATATTTGCAGTTCCATCATTTTTGCCATTTTCAAATAAAGTCCCGCCATGTACGCGTTGTTCTTACGTAATGTTATTTCAAATAACGCGCGGACTATTCGGACAGCATTCTAAATTATATCATATTTTTTTAGGAGATTTCATAATAAAAAAATATTTATAGCAAATTTTTGTATTGTAATTAATAAAATTGTAAATCTCAATAGCGAGTACGTCTTAATAATGGAAAGAAGACAAAGCATAAAATTTGTCTCCATAAGCTAATTAGAGACTGATCAGTTAAACAATGCTGTCTTCTTCTTTCGAATGTCGAATCAATAACGACAGAAAGAGATAAATGCGTGTCGTCACTAAAGCCCGCTAAGCAATTTCTATAAGGGCGTAAGTTATATCTGTATTTATATTTAAAATATAGCATGACCATAATTTCATAGGATCGATTTCCATCCAATGTAATTTATCACTTATTGTTATACACCATTAGGTATATTATTGGATGCCACTATAGTATAATTAATACTTACTTGACTAATATAATTCAAGTCGGATTGTAACGAAGAACCATTGATTCGTCCCCGTGACAAATAAGTTTGGAGCAATATATTGATCTTCCAGTGTATATCCTCTGGTGCGTCTTCTATCCTCAATTCACAGTACTGGTCTTTGAGGTTCCATAACTCTGATAATTCTTCTTTACGAACCTAAAGATAAAAAGGTATGTTTAAAAAAAAAAAAAAACGATTTCAATTTCTAAATTATTTATTCAAGTAGGCTCGTATATTAAAGCCGTTCTTGTCATGATATAAAACTATCACCGGTTCGGAAGTAGACTGCACAAAAGAACCGGTTTCATGTGTTGTATGAAAACAAATGAATACGATTTCTGCGATTACGTACTAAGTATGGTATGTATAGTATAACATTATTTTATATTTCACTAGTTTACTTGGTGGTAGAGCTTTGTGCAAGCTCGTCTGGGTAGGTACCATCCACTCATTAGATATTCTACCGGAAAACAGCAGTACTTGGTACTGTTGTGTTCCGGTTTGAAGGGCGAGTGAGTCAAGTGTAATTACAGGCACAAGAGACGTCTTAGTTCCCAAGGTTGTTGGTGCATTGGCGATGTAAACGATGGTTAACATCTCTTACAATGCCAATGCCAATGCCAATATGGGCGTTGGTGACCACTTACCATCAGGTGGCTCATATGCTCGTCCGCCTATCTATTCCATAAATAAAAATGTTTTCACCCGAAATTAAATATAATGTATAAAAAGCTTGCTTTATACTTAATTACATCAAAATCGGTTCAGTAATTTAGCCATAAAAGCGTAACAGACAGACAGGAGTTACTTTCGCTTTTATAATATTAGTAAAGATTACAATATACCTTTAGTTGTTGAAAGTCTGAACACCTCGTCAACATTTCGAGCACGTATCCCTGCGTCATCGACTTCCGGACCATGGAGTTGAATACTTCCATCGTCTCGCACGTTATGTAGTAATGGCTGGCAGTTCGACCGAGATCTGAAAATTATCGGAAGTCATCATCATTCCTCATCTCTTATTTGGGGTGTAAGTTTCGTGATAAATATTTGGGTGACTTTTTTTATCAGCCTGATATGAAACCTTTTTCTTTAGTTGGTGAGTTCCCCAATACTAAGTTGTTGTTTGATGTGCTTCTACTTTGACAGAACCACTCGATATAAATTTTGATCATCAGGTATGATTTTTAATTATTGTTATTGTATTGTTTTTGAAATAGTGTATATGGCCACTGTTTAATAAAAAAATCATTATAAAACTTTCCATATACTAATAGCTTAATTATTTAGATGTGTACGTCACAACAAATATACATAAATATTGAAATTTTCAAATACATTTCGCGTTGCCAATATGTCTTTTGAATTGATAAAGAACTATCATATACAGAATTTGAACACACAAAGTACTCTTACAATTGATAGCAAGGCCTATTTCAAGCAATGCAAAATAATTTTCTTTATAGCTCACGACTTTTTCACAATAACATATATATTTCAGGCATTAACTATAATAAGGTCCTCCAGACCGATTTCGGCCATGGCGGCCAATCTCAAGAGATTAGCCAACTGCGCAGGAGATATTATAGTGCACAAGTGTGTGCGCAAACACAGGTGCACTCTCTTTTCCTTAGCTCTCATAATCCGTTGGGACGGCAATCCGACACGACCGGAAAGAGTTCAGGCGCAGGACCAACGGCTTATCGTGCTTTGCGAGGCACGGGAGTGTACACACTTCCAACTTCCAGACTCCGGGCTGCTACTGAGAATTTTCTGACCGAAAAACCCAATAAATCTTTATTGGCCCGACCTGGGAATTGAACCCAGGACCACCGAGTCTGCGGCCTTATATCTAGCCACTAGACCAACGAGGCAGTCAAGTAGTAAGTCAGTAACTATAATATTATATAACTATAAGTTGGTGTATTGATTTACAATATGGACACGTGTATCATGGATCGTACCAGTGACGTTGAGGTCTCCCGTCCGCTCGTTGTACCGCAACATGTGCGTGCGATCCAACTGCATGGCCGCGTTCGTGATGAGCTCGCGACGTTTCGTTTCTAGCATCGGCTCCTCTTGGACGTCGCTGTATGTCAGGCCGTATACCTGCACAACATTTTTATGAAATAGACATCTCGTGTCATCGTAAGGAATCTTGCATCTGCCTGATCTGTATCCAGAAATCCACATTGAAGCAACATGGTGAAAGCTTTCTTCTCAAAAAGAGAGAAGATCTCAGCAGTGGGACATTTACAAATTGTTTCTTTATTCCTTACTTTAATAGGAAGGTAGAAGACCAAGGGTCATCTGATAGTGCCTTTAGGTATTAAGATGTCATATCTCATATGTCATTTAACATCACGAAAACTCACGAGTGAGTGGTATCCTATATAGCTTGCAAAAAATCCTACCTTACCGACAGTATTATTAATAATAATATCCTGGGACATTATTCAGACAAGGCCATCTGATTCCAAACTAAGCAGAGCTTGTACTATGGAAACCAGACAACTGATATAATATACTACTTTTCTTTTGTAAACACATATTTATATAGATAATTACACCCAGACTCAGAACAAACACACATGTTCATGCACACAATGTTCTAGGTGGGAATCGAACCCACGACCTGCGACGCGAAGGCACGTATCGACCAACCACGCCAACCGGCTCGTTAAATTTACGACAAAGGTGTATCGTATCAAGAATTTTGTTTGTTGTGTTTCAGTAGACCTATGATTATTTATAGTGGCATAACATTTTGAGTTGCCATATCTAAAAACATGGGTATTTCGATATCTTGCACAATGATTATTGGCTATACTTGTAAACGTTGCTAAATGACTCTTTAGTTAGACAACGTAAACTTAGGCCGTAAGTAAATTAAGAAGATATGATAAATTGAATAAGTAGGATCAAAGGTAACGTACCTGTGGATTTATTCTCATTCTGACGAAGAGGTAGGTGTAACTCAACCATTCGACTGCCTCGTCTATGTTGGTAACGGTTCCTAAAGCAACCTGTAATATAACCAAATTATATATTTTAGGACAAAAAAAACTTGACAATTTATTCGTTTTTTTTTTTTAATAATTTTATCATAGCAAAGTATACACAATATAAACTGTTATGTACTAGTAACGATGTTACATACATATCGGTTGCCTATTTTTCTGAGCTTCCAAACTCCGACTGCTACAGCGAATTTCTTGATAGAAAAACTTATATAACTTTTTATTAGACTCAATCAATCACTCACTCAGAACAATCGGAAAATTGCAAGGAACATACATATCACACATTTCTCTAGATATATTTTAACACAATTAAAAATGGAGGCTCCTCAATAATGTAAAGGATCAGGATTTTAACTAGCGTATAATCTGTGGTATCGAAGCTGACCTCGGCATTCAAGTTGTCAGCCAACAGGTTGATGAAGTTGCTCTCGATGGGGAACTGGTTGGTCATGGACTTGAGGTAGTGCGTGAGCTTGTCGTGCGCGGTGATGATGGTCCCCGAGCCCGACGTGTCGAACTGCGGGCGGCCCGCGCGCCCGAAGATCTGCAGCACGTCCAGGATGCTCAGGTCCACGAACGTGCCGTGGCTCTGGTCGTAGATCTCCGTGCCCTGCGGGACAGTGACATACGCGCCGTCAGGTACATGGAATACGTGCCGACAAATGAAGGCCATTGTAATGTCGCTGAGTATATACAAATCGACGTACTCTAATTATAACAGCGTGCGCCGGCAGATTGACTCCCCAGGCGAGTGTGGACGTACATACGAGTACTTTGATGTAACCGTCCGCAAAATATTTCTCGACCATATTCCTGAAAAATACCAAAATTTAAATGTAGAAAAATAAAAAAAACTCTGAATCTAACTGTATTAGTTAAGTAGTACTGGTAGCATTATTGTCATTATTTCAGGCGGTCTCGATTATACAGTGTTTTTTTAAATTTAATATATTTTCCTCAAAATGTCCATTCATCCATTAAACTACGGCATAAGTTATGAAACAATGCTAAATAAATCGAAAACATAATAAAATGTAGATAAAATTCGTTCCAACTGACAATTATTTAAAACTTCGTTGTATTAACACAATTAAGACGAATACACACCTGTCACTCCGGAGCATTCCAGCATGATGACAAGCGAAGCCGAATGAGAACAACTCGCTCAACTGCTTATTCGGACTGCTGCCTATTGACTTTTTAGCTTTAAGGAAACCTCCCGAGTCTTCCGGCTCAAAATACTTCAAGTGACCTTTCTTTTGCGCCAACTCCTTGAGCACCATTGCGGTCTGGTGCGTCGCGTTACGGGCGTGAACGAACACCATCACTTGGTGTCCTTTCTGTACCATATCTACTGCTTTGTCGTAACATATTTCATTCATGGCTTGCATCTGTAATACATTTATATTTTTGTTTTCATAAAAAAAATGGCGTTTTGCATGTGGACCAAGATGTTATCGGAAGTTTTGAAGTAAAATTAAAATGAAAAAGTGTTGCATTATTAATAAAAACAATTATACTAATCAAGAACTGTCTGTAGAGCATACTGTGACAGACCTTTTTGCAAATTGAATGGAATACGTACATCAAAGGTATTGCATATCGTTATTCTGATATTGGAATGTAGTATAAAGTAGTGACCTGTCTCAAATGCGCGCCACCGCCGCTGCCGGTCTCCTTCACACCGACGAATGTTTGCTCGAGGGGCACCGGCCGGAACCGTGAGTCGAAGAAAAATAATCCAATATACGGGTTCACACGTAGGAATCTTAAAAGATATCATTTTATTATTAATGTACAATTAGGTTGCAAAATAAACTGTAGATTATTTACAACCATCTTCCAAGAACTATGAACTTTTCGGTACATAACAGAAAAAGTTTTTTTTTTTAAATGAGTGGTTAGGTTGTCGATAACAACCATGTAATTTTTTGTTTACTTGCATTTTAAGAAATCACATGATACTAATAGCAATATGTATAAACCTTAATTACTATATTACATATATAATTCCAATCGCTTAAAACAATCACTTAGAGCGTAACCTAATAACGCTTTAGTTAATTTTAACATATCAAATATGTACAAATATGAATCTTATATCAATAAAATAGAATTCAATTTCACCTGGCAACGTCGAGATAATTCGGTAACGTAGCGGACAGTCCCACAATACGGATCATATTCTGAGAGGATTCCACTTGTCGCAACGTTCTAGCGACTATCGCCTCCACTATCGGTCCTCGGTCTCCGTGCAATAAGTGGACTTCGTCTATGATTAGTAGTTTTACTATGGAGGCTAATTCTGTATCAGCTATAAAACAATTATAATTTTTCTTTAATTCAACGGTGCGTATAGTGTCTCGAATATCTACAGGCTCTGCTTAATTAAGTAATCTAAATTGGACACAATATAAACGTTTATACAATGTTAGTTAATTTGGCTTACAATGCTTGTTTTAACCAAGGGAATACATACTGATTGCATTTGAATTTAAATTTTTTATATCGAAATTTAGTCATGAAAACAACGCTCAAAAGACACACTTATGTATGATGAATACAAAAAATATCCATAACAAGTTGAAATTGAATTCATTCAATCTGAGGATAGTTTAATTGTCATCACGCGATACTCAACCTCTTCTTTATAGGAGCCACAAGTAAACACGTGTAAGTCATGGCTTCGCGGGCCTCGAACAAAACATATTATTTGTAATGATTTCTTACGTTTCGGGAGGTCACCGTGGCCACATGTAGTCGTTTAATTCAAATTATTTTAATAAAACCTTTGAAATTTAAAATAATTCAAAAGAAAGTAACATCAAGTGGGCCAATCGCAAAAGCCGCAGGTTGGCTACAGCTGTCATAGCGTCATATGGTATATTAAGACTGTGAGTTTATTGCGAATATACTCACTGGCTCCTTTTCGTGTGACAACATCCCATTTCTCAGGCGTCGTCACAATCATCTGTGTCTGTTGGACCTCGGTCTTCGTTAACTTCATGTCACCGGTTAATTCTCGTACCGCTATACCAAGCCCTTTGAGCCGTCTACCGAAACTTGCTGTCATTTCTGAAGCTAGGGCTTTCATGGGCGCTATGTAGATTATCTGCGCGAAATTTGATAAATATTGTTAAATCAAGATTATTTTTCACTATTTTCGTGATCGGCTCCTCTGAACTTGGGGAAGTGATGTTCGGCGTAGCTTAATGTTTATAATAGCTACCTCGTTGGTCTAGTGGCTAGATAAAAGGCCTCAGATCCGGTGGTCCTGGGTTCAATTCTCAGGTCGGGCCAATAAATAGTTATTGGGTTTTTCTGTCAGAAAATTCTCAGTAGCAGCCCGGAGTTTGGAAGGTGGAAGTGTGTACACTCCCGTGCCTCGGAAAGCACGTTAAGCCGTTTGTCCTGAGCTTGAACTCTTTTCGGTCGTGTCGGATTGCTGTCTCATCAGATTATAAGAGCTAAGGAAAAGAGAGTCCACCTGTGTTTGCGCACACACTTGGGCACTATAATATCTCCTGCGCAGTTGGCTAATCTCTCTTGAGATTGGCCGCCGTGGCCGAAATCGGTCTGGAGGACCTTATTATTATAAAGTAAATATTTTCCTTAGAGAACATGGAAAACTGTTTAAGGAAACGAAATTACTTACTTTATAATATAGTGTGGTTAATTAAAACGAGTTATTTTTAAAATAATTAGTGTAAGTGTTACGCACCTTAAATTTATTTTTCATGATGACGTCATTTTCAATATACTGTTTTATCTGATGTACGACGGTGAGTAGTGCGATGTTCGTTTTACCAGCGCCAGTGGGAGCGCAGATCAACAGATTCTCATTAGTATTATAGGCCGTGTTGAAAACCACTGATTGTATACGGTTCAGCTCTTTGATGTTTTCAAACGCCATTTGACCTATCTGCAAGGAAAAATTCTACAATTGCATAAAATGCTATAGAATATTTTAATTTGTAGCCTTTCTGTAACATATTATAATGCATCAATTAAAATTAAGTAGTTTAGTTCGTACGAGCATATGGGCAAGTGGTCACTAGCACCCACAGACATTGGAGTTGTAAGAAATGTTAACTATCGCTTACATCGCCAATGCGCCACCAACCTTGGGAGCTAAATTGTTATGTCCCTTGTGCTCGTAATTAGACTGGCTGTAAAAAAAAGTTTAAGAAACTCCAGATTCGCATAGTGCTATAGTGCGCATTAAATGTCAGAATCTATTACGACACAAACGGCCACCGTATTCACTATAATTTCAATTACCGTCAAGCACGCCACTGCTGGTAAGGTTTTGTACAAGCTTGTCTAGGTAGATACCACCCACTCATCAGATATTCTACCGCAACACAGCAGTACTTGGTACTGTTGTGTTCCGGTTTGAAGGGTGAGTGAGCCAGTGTAATTACAGGCACAAGGGACATAACGTCTTAGTTCCCAAGGTTGGTGACGCATTGGCGATATAAGCGATGGTTAACATTTCTTACAATGCCATTGTCTATGGGCATTGGTGACCACTTACCATCAGGTGGCCTATATGCTCATCTGCCTACCAATACAATAAAAAAAAATCTAGGTATAGGCATGCCGCCATTTTTTCACGCTGACGAAAAAGAAAAAGATCAGCGACAGTTTTAAATATACAATGACAATGAAGTGTAAAAATATATTTTGATATCTATGAGGTAGCAACAATAACAATATTTGGTCCCCAAATTTGCCGCCCCACAAAATTTGCCGCCCTAGGCTGAAGCCTACATAGCCTGCTGGTAAATCCGCCACTGTGTGTTACACAACAACCAAACCAATTACCTCATCCAGGTCGGATATAGGCACGCGTTTGTTCCCGATCTCCAAAGGCGCCGGTTCGTTTTTCGGTATAACGATTTCTTCGTATTCCTTATTGTCCGTTCTTACAGCATTTTCTGGTAATATTAACTTCAAACCAGAGACGAAACCTAAAATTAATATGTGAATAAAAATGTGTACCATTAGAGTGAGAGTTAGGAAATTTAAATAGTTATTAATATCATTATAAGGAATTTAGTAAAATTTGGTACGTAGACAAAAAAAATATGAGATGAGCTTGTTAATAACATATAAATTATCCAGCTTTTTTTTTTTTTTATTGTATAGGTAGGCGGACGAGCCTATGGGCCACCTGATGGTAAGTGGTCACCAACGCCCATAGACAGTGGTATTGTAAGAAATGCTAACCATCGCTTACATTGCCCATGCGCCACCAACCTTGGGAACTAAGATGTTATGTCCCTTGTGCCTGTGATTACACTGGCTCACTAACCCTTCAAACCGGAACACAACAATACAAAGTACTGCTGTTTTGCGGTAGAATATCTGATGAGTGGGTGGTACCTACCCAGACGAGCTTGCACAAAGCTCTACCATTTTAAAAATATAGATTCCAAAAGTATATCTTACGCACTTTAAGCGCGCACGCATTTGTGTGTGTGTGTGTGTGTCACCCGGGATTATTTACCCTTTATATTAGAAGGTTAATTTAAAAAAATATTTTACCTGCAGAATTCTTTGCATTTATAGAAGAATCATACACATTCGGATACTGCACTTTAGTTTGGAAGTACGATATTTTTTGTAAGATGGGATCTATATTGGTTTTTCTTGACGTAGAAAATGGTACAACAGGTTTGTTGAGTTCCGCTATTCTGTAAAAAAATATTTATTAAATTAGGCTTTTTAATAATATTTCAAAGATCTATCATGTTATTTTAATGTAAAATTTCAAGAACCAACAATAACCTGAGCTATTGTAGCGACATCTATCTCGCCACATACGAAAAACTAAAAAACTGACGTATCCTACATCGCGATATTAAAGTTATCCGAGCGATTGAAGATATATACAAGAACCCGACAACAACCGTAGGGCAGTAGCCCACCAGACCAACACCCGTCTGGTCGGAGGATCCTCCCTTTTCAATGGCCAGTTCCCAAACTGGTGACCCCGAGCATGAACGTCAGCGCAGCCTTCGCAAAAACTACGTCATCGTGACGTCATCATCACTTCCTCAAGCTTTCGAGCAGCGAGTCATACAGCCAGCCAGCATCCACGACTACTACGGGTATCCTGACCACCAGCATGCAGCGGACGCGCATTCCTGGTCATCACCCACAGTCTTCTCAGCGACCTGGGCACAGCACACTGCACTTCGGCCGGTCAGCAAGCAGAGACGCACTTCTCTCCTGGTCGACGCAGCAGCCAGCCACTACGCAGCACTGCACCACTCCGACTCACTGGAGCATTTGCAGCATCACCCCGACTCACTGGGGCATCACCGCAGACAGTTCCGACTCACCGTGAACTATGCGGCATCTGGTTCCGACTCACTGGAACATTCCACTGGCCCGGCAAGCATCACAAGATGTATGGACGACTCAACCTGCTATCGACCTCCGGTCTCGGAGGGGAGTGATGTAGCGACATCTATCTCACCACATACGTAAACTAAAAACTGACGTACCCTACATCGCGATATTAAAGTTATCCGAGCGATTGAACATATATACAAGAACCCGACAACAACCGTCGGGCGGTAGCCTACCAGACTAACACCCGTCTGGTCGGAGGATCCTCCCTTTTCAATGCTCAACACCAAACTATTCTTATTTTGTTTATTGAAAACAATCAAATGAAAAAACAATATTTTTTTGATCAAATGAAACAAGAATATTTTTTCATTTGATTGTTTAATATAAAAAAAAAATTTATTAAAAAAAAAAACTAGCAAATTGTTTATATAGATATTAGATTTTTAGTTTTTAACTCTTTTATAAATTAAGTATTTTGTTTATTAAACACAATGAAATGAACATAAATTGTATAAACAAACAACTAGAAAATTGTTTATTAGATAGAACATTTTTTATTTTTAGTTTAATTTATTGCTCTGTTACATATAAGGTGATAATCACGAAGGTATTCATACATTTGTATATAAATAGAATAGTTGCATAGCTCTGATATTTGTATCTTAATACACAGTAAAACTAAGTGGGTAGAGCGTATTAGTGCGAAAGTAGGTTAATTTTACTCTACTTACCGCTTTGCTCTTAATTGTGCAATATTTATATCTGGTTCCTCTTCATCCTCTTCATTTTTCTTAGCTTGCTTGGCTTTTTTCTCTTCTTTCCTCACGAATTTGGCCAACATTTTCTCCTGTTCAGACAATACAGAGACTTGGCACAAATACTGTGGCATTCTATTCTCGGGCAGAAGTGAAGCAACTGTGGTCATTAAATATAGATAAAAAATTAAAAATTGTATAATTAAAATAAATTATATTAAAATTTATAAAGACTTACTTTCAGCGATACTCGGTTGGGGCGGAGGTTCTTTAAGACTATTAGTAATTTCTTTACGATGTTGCAATATTTCTTCTATAAATTCAAACTTGTCGAAACCTAATAATTCAAATAGATCATTCTGCATCTCATCATTGCTTCTTGGAGAATTAAGAAATGTTATAATCGACTGAAGTATATCCGCACTTGAAATGCCCATTGATCCATCGTAAAGTTCCCTTACCTTAGTTTCCAACCAACCTTTGCCAAACTACAAAAATACCCAATTAAAAAAAATAAAACATTTACAGTAAGAATTAGAAAGAATTAAAAAAATATATTTTTTTAGTAACTATAACTCACTTTAGAAATAGATTGTGGAGGTCTTGAAGGTCCATTATTATCTTTGCTGACAATTATGTTATTATACTTCATAGAAAAATCTGTTACAAAAGCACATGCTGTTGCCGGTTTCTTAGTTAACTTGGCCAGTGGTTTTTTAATAGGCTTGTATGGAATATAGTGACATTGAATATTCTCACCCCATAGCTTAACATTTTTTATTTCACTACTCTCTGCCCTAATGTATTCTTTTGTTTCCTCTGTTATGTTATTTGATATTTTTGTTACTATCTGTAATTTTATCAGATTTATATTTGTGATTACATTTTTTGAGTTTAGTTTATTATATATACTAAATTTTGAAAAAAGAAAATTATGTATAAGAGATATTTCATCGTAATTGTTTTTGATTATTTACTTTTTACATAAACTTAAAAAATACAAAACAAAAGATATTGATTCTAAAATTATTTTTCACATTAAATAAGTTACACTAATTTATAAAAAGAATAAGAATTGATCATTATAAAATAAAGATTTAATATTGTGTAATATTACCTCACATATTTTATTAGCAGTTGATGACAGAACATTCCCAAACATTTGACGTAGCTGTGATAAGTGCTTTAGCATTACCATATCCTGGTCGAGAAACATTCTTAGCGTCAATACTGCAGCATCTTCTATCATATCATTTGAAGCATCCTCAGCTAGAGCCTTACAAGCTTCTTTAAGTTGATCAAGGAGAGTAATAATAAAATCACTAGACGGCTCATTTTGCTTTATATAGCTGTATATATCGGTGTAAGATTTGAATCTGTGAATTATTTTTATTTGCATAGTTTTTGTGTCCAAGTAATACACAGTACAGTGACAGAACGGTTTAAATTTTTGTGATGTAGAGAAATGTAAATTTTGTCATACCTTTGAAGATTTTTTGGTAATTTTACTACTAGTTTAGGTAATTCTGCGGTAGGTTTGAGTTGGCGTGGCTTATCGAGCTGAGTGTGTGCTCTAAGAGCTCTAGTAATTCTAGGTAATTCCAACATTGTTCCTAGTGATTAAAGAAATACTTTCAACTGAAAAATAAAATGTTAGGAATATTTCAGCTGTATTCCTAAAGATGTTAATTTAAAAAGACGAATGATTTTCATACCTTATTATAAAATTCCTGCATCTACCTGTAAAATGTAAAGAAAAATGATTAAAATAAAAATTATTTATTAACATACACTACACAGTATTTTAAACCATAGTTGTTTTAGTTGATTAAGTTAAAGTTAATCTAAGTAAATGTTACAACAACATAATGAAATAAAATACTCGTATCTGCACTACTTACTGTGAATAACATTTGTATTGTATTTACATTTATTAATAACGGGTATATTGTTATAATACGTTATTATTAAGTATTCTATCATATGTTTTAATAAATATATATCGACACGTTGACGTTATTATTAAGTAATCTATCATATATTTTACCATTTTTCGCTGCCGTGAGTTTATATACTCTTTGATTTTTTGATTTTGACAGTGACATACTGTAAATCAGCCGGTTCAGACGGTTCTGTTACCGTTTAGAAATATAAATTATCTTTTTCAAAATTGACTCAAATATATTATTTCTTAGATATAAAAGTAGTAAAAAATTATAACGAAAGAAAATTTCAATGCTTAGTAAGTCAAAATCTTCGTCTTTTTTTTCTAAAACTAAAAGTGATGAAAACTATGTGAATAAAAATATAATTATATTTTATGCCGTTGCAGTCGCACCCGTGATTGATATCGGTGGCCGCATCTTATTCGCATTTTAGCGGTTAGAGCCAAAATATAACATATAATTAAGTTCTATTTATTATATTCGTACATTTTCAGTTACCAATATTATGTCTTTTTTATGATAACTACTTTTAAAACCGGAAACAAATGATATTTATAGTTATATTTATATTTCGATACTTTCGTCCTTGAATAAAATGTCGTCTTCTTAAAAAATATTTTATTGAAGTTTTTGTCCATTTCGATATAAATGTTACTTTTAAATCTTTTAATAGCGAATAATACGTGTTTCACAAAGGGTCGCCTCGTGACTGATCCAAGAATACCGCTGCTTAAGGATGTATATAAAGCCTCGAAGAAATTACAGAATATTATTGATTAATTTTGTGATTTGCACAGGCAACGCTTTAATAAGAGCTTGACAACTTTAATTTTATTGCTCCATATTTGAGTCAAAAAGCTTCCGAGGCCAGGAGCGCTGACTTTTAGACAACCCCGTGGATGCTCATGTTCATTTAAATACTCTTTTAAAAAGAAAGTAAGAAAAATGGAAATGTAAGAGATGGTTAATATTTCTTGCAGTGCTAATGTCTATAGGCAGTGGTAATCATTTAGTACCAGGACTATTTGCCAGTATGCCAGCCTATTAATTAAAAAAAAGAACAGAAAGTCGAGATGACCCTATGTTTAGAACGGTTGAATCTTAATCGAAGGTGCAAGAGTGATACCGTGCAAGTACTAATCATTTTCATGTGTTTATTTTGTTTTTATAATTCAACAAGTACGTTAAATGCGTAGTGGAATAAGCTCCAAGATTTCTGCTCAAAACCTAAAACAAAGTTTAAAATTCGAATAAAAAAAAAAAATAGTAAATATTCGAATTGGACAATAGCAGTTTGGGAAACACTTGCAGATGTAATAAATAAACATCAGGATTGTTTATTTAAATTTGCTTTACTTTATTGAAGCAATAATTACATTAATATATACTATCGATACATACAGCATTACAATCATTATTAATTTCTATGGTTCTTAATATGAGATTACATTGATTATGTATTTGATTTGTAATACAGAATAATAGTTTGTTGCATTTGAAAGTTTTATCTCTTGTCATTCAAGTTCCTTAAATCTTTGTTTGTCTGACAAAATACATTTGTCTGACAAATGTTTCAGTTCGGAACCGCACAAGTATAGAACGTTCAAATGCAATAAAATTACCCTTTAAATTCTAGACACACATATTATACCCATTATGCACATGATTGATTGAATGTATCATGTCTGAAAACATTTTCATAGATGGGATAAGTACTATGAATATTTTAATTTGTTATAATATTAGTATTTTTTTTTATATTGAACAACTTTCATCTAACACAATTGTAACAGTAAATGTAAGTGTATATCTATAACATATGTTACGATATTTTCAAAATTTACCTTATTATTACGATTACATGTTGTCAAATTTCATTTAATTTAAACCGAAAAAAAAACTTTTCAACATTTTTTTATATATCGTACTAATCAGTAAATATAAATTACTAACGAAACCGATATATTGTTATTACTTAAACTTAATAATAATTCAAATACCATCAAAAAGCGCATAAATTTTTTCTAAGCAAATGAAAATTAAGTTAAAATTTCCGGATATTTAAAAAGTCTAATGATTATTTAATTTTATTTGTTGCTACTACGTAATGTTTTCTTAACGATAAGGATTAAGGATAATATAATCATTATATCAGTATTCAATAAGAATAAAGGTAAAAAGTTTAACCGTATCTGTCTATAAATACTTCATTTATTTTAAATAAAAAGTGATATATATTGTAACTCTTCATAATTAGTCTGATATTTGAAATATCGTTCTTAGAAATATGTAACTACATATAATTTATTTTCTTCACATAAAAAATATTAAATTGTTCTATGTTTTTGTTTAAATAATGCTTTGTACTTAACAGTTTAATTAAAATATCGTATTTGCCAACTTTTGAGTTTATTCAGATAAAGCCAACACTGTTTACCTTTACCTTATTTTTCTATTCTATACGTCTTTTTTAAGACTGGTGTGATTAGTTTTACCTTACAGTGAATTTTTGGCCTCATTTTTCGAAACCTGAGGTAAATAAAAAAATACAAGTATTAAAAAATATAATTTAAATATTTATAAAATTAAAAAAGCTACGCTCACAATATTTTATGGCCAAATCAATATGAATATTATAAAATGAAATAATATAAAATAAATAAAAAGTTTACTAAGGGTTATCATAACGAAATAAATTCGTAAGATTTTAATATAAATAGTACCTCGTTTCAAAAAAAGAGGCAAGTGTTATTATTTTAACTATATATATACCATACACAACTTAAATTTGATAAACACTCCTATATTAAGAATCAACAACAATGTCGTGCATAATTTTGAATGATATAAACACAAAATACTAACGTGACTGTCAGCTAACAGAGATTAGATTTTATTTTGCTTAAGTTCGAATGAAAACTTAACTTTTCAAGTTAAGTTTATCAAACAACTTAAGACTTTAGTCTAGATAAATCTTAAGATAAGTTCCATTCGGAATTAAGTGACGTCATCACCTACATTTGGTACCTTTGACTCAATTCATTTTTAAATTATTTTATAATAAATATTACTTAAAATGTATTTATTAATAATAACATGTTGACTATAGACTGCATTCCCAAAGTAAATAAATGATGTTTAAATAATCCTAGACTCAAGCTTAAGCCTTGTAATTTAATTCAATGCGTTCGTAAATAATATTTGCATTTCTTAAAAAAAAAACAAATATTTTAATAATGGAGAATGCAGACCAATTTTAAAATAATATTTATTTATAAATATCTTTCCAATATAATAAAGCAGAACATTAACTACAGTTTAGCATCAAAAAGTGCAATATTTTACATTAAGTGTCTATTAAGCTATACATAATATTTTACACACAGAAAAAGATACAACGTACTACATTTCAGTAACCATTACATAGCTTGTTTAATAGCATATTATTAGATAATAACAACGAATACAAATTTCGTATTAGTAGTAATAGCATAGACATTAAGGTTGGTTAAGTAATGTGAATGACAACTAGATAGCAGATCAATTAAGCCAAAAGAAAATAATATAAACTATCCACAGATACATATCATAAAACTTATATAATAATATTTTGATTTACGAAAATTGTAATAAATAAAATTTTGGATCAATTCTTTTATACATAAATAAAATGACTATATAGGAAATGGACCAGCTCATGTTACAAACAACCTATGTACCTATTCAACGTCTAAAAAGTATTATAAAATATTACAAGCAAGATTTAAACAAATTTATATAAATGGGTATCAAAGATCAACTATAAAGCTGACGTTGCACAGGGGATGTCACACCGCCTATTAAATATTTTAGCAAATTCCAGTTAAGAAAAAAAAAGTAGGTTTTACGGTGTGACGGGTACAATTTTCCCTAAACAGACGACAGAATAAGAAATATATGATGTATAAAAATAAATGCGGTCACTAACAAGTCAACTTCAGAAACTTGGTCCAAATTTAAAAAATAAAAATTAAATAAAGTCATATTTGTTAGACTCATATTATTTTGAACACAATTTAAAATTACAAGATATGGTATATTTTCGATAAGCCTTAGGTATCTATAATATGTATAGCAAATAGCATTTCATGTTGTTACATTTTTATAAGGTAAATATTTTAACAAAGAAAGATCTTCTAAAAATACTCTAATTTGTTTTTCATTTTGCTGATAGTGACTAAAGGATTCGTGTTAAAGGACGAGTGAATTTCAAAACATGTAAATATATGAGAGATCTATAAGAAATACATAGTAAGGTTTTTACATTGGAATTTACAGAATATTTGTTGGAAACGATCAACATCACTAATATCTAATTAAAAGAACATTGTATTATTTAGCTGGAGTGCCGAAATTGATTTGCTGTTGAAATAGGTACCTGGAAACATTTGGTTTATTTATAATAATTAAATGATATCTAAGACATATTTAAGCTATTTAATAAATATGGGAAAATTAAATACTTAAACGAATAGTCTTGAAACTCGAATGACCGATGGTTATTATTGATTTGTATTATACATCATTAAAAGTTTTGTAAGAAATGTAATATATTGCAACACATAAAATACCAACCTCGGCCTCCTTCCTTCATTTAGGTGTTTACAGACCTAGAAAATATGTAAAAATGTGTTATTAGAGTTGAAAAAAAGTTTCGCACATTTACTATAACATGAACTAAAAGTTTTTTTTAATTTATATATGGGTTTATAACTGTACAACAATTAGATTTTATTTATTAAGAAAAAAACTAAAGTTCGTCTCAAAACATTGAAATATGAATTTTCAAAAGAGGTTTTCCAAAGAGTTTTTGAGTATATAGTTATCTAGGCATTTATTAATATTAAGCAAGATAATATAGGGGCCCATGTAGGATAAGCTTCGCATTCTTGGAGACAGTTTTTTTAAGCAGAAGTTGTATCTATAGTTGATTAATTATTATGTATATATACAGGTTATTTGTAACACACCAGCAACCTCGCAGGACTAGATAGCTAACACCATAAGCAACTACTTTTGTTATACGATTTCGGACATAACTCAATGCATGAAAAATAAAAAAGATTTTACAAGTTTTCGTTTAGTTTAGTTTGTCGTGACATTTGTAGGTCTATATTTCATTCATAAACGAAAGGACGACACGACGCGTCGATCTTTGCGCGTAGATTTATTAACGTTCAAGCGGGAAATTAAATGAATACTTATTTTTGTATGAAAATAAAATCTAACAAATTATCAAAAGTCGTACAATAAAAGTTGTTGCTTATGGTGTTAGCTATCTAGTCCTGCGTGGTTGCTGGTGTGTTACAAATAACCCTGTATATGTAAAACAGCAATATTAGACATACGATAAATACATTTGCAAAACAAAGCTGAGTTTAGTCCTGATTTATTTACATTGGTAGCTAATATATCTTTATATATAATTATTTTTTTGAATGAAAAAAGCAATGTACATATATTACTAAATGTTCATTGCTATTTGAAATAAAATTGCAGTAGAGCTATTCTGTAAGAAAAAACTTGAGCTCACCTCAAAACAAATTTGTTAAATATCAGAAAATGATGAGACATTTAATAATATAATGATACCAATTAAAGGACACACTCATCAACATAATGTTTGATATACGTGAGTAGGTTTTCAACATTTCACGAGTTTGATACAAAGTGAGTTCTCACATAATGGCACTACAGTCACGTTTATATTAAGCTACCAGAGTAAATATCTCATTATGTCAGCTATGTGTAAAAATAGAAGACGGCGTGAAAATTCAGAGAAAATATACGAGTAACGAATACAGTAGAACAGATAAAGCCAACATTTAGGGTCAATACGCACAATAAGCAGTAATTGTGATAAAATCGCAATACAAAACTCTCAATGTAAACATTATATCTAAGTATAGCGTTAAGCTTTCGTTGAAAAACTTCGTAAATTATCACAATTACCTATATTATCGAGTTGTATAATGAGAATGACTTGGCGTTAGTAAAATTTGACTTGAATATTTTAACGCAAACGTGTATTGTGTTTTGAATTAAACAGTTATTTCACATAGACCAGGTTTATTCTCATCATGCTTATTCATCAACAACGACACTGCGAACTTACCAAAATAGGTTAAATATCAAATAGTAATAACAAAATAACAACATACGTTATATTACTATTTATATATTATAACAAGTAACTTCTAAATTAAACTTCGGTTACCGAAACTTGTTCACACAAAGTTGGCTGAAAATGTGAGAAAAAATAATGGCATGATTAATCTAAAAACTTATTAAATGTTGAAAAAAACTTAAGAGCGACATTCTCTATTGTTGCGTTTCCACTGAAATGAAATACTTTAGAAAGTAAACAATAGTTATGAAAAATTGCAATAATATTCAAAAAAAAAATTTAAGCAGGAAACATTTGTTTAATGCGCGTTGGTAATACAAAAATTGCTAATATTTCCTTTAGTGGAGACGCAACTTAATGTGCACATATCTATTACGAAGCGTAACTTACCAATGATAAGAGCCAGGATGATAATTCCGATAACAGCAGCAATTATCATCATCTGCAAATAAAAAATATATTAAAATATCTAAAATAAAAAAAATCTTTAATCCATTATTGATATACATCTAAAGCATTAATTTAGAAGACTCTTAACTACTCTCGTCTATAAACTACTTGCTATCCGAGCGTTATTATAATCGTTAACATTTTAATAGATTGAAAAAATCATAGTTCGTTTAGGTTTAAGGCTGGACATAGGTCGGTCCTGTCGGTATAAGAAGATTAAATTTTATGTTAAAAATGTAGGTTTCTCAATGTATCTTTCGTTCATACCTTAAATTTGGTACGTTAGAAAAATGTATGTATTGTACATAAAATAACCTTTAGTCTTCAAACTTACACATGTGGCAGACTATCGTCCGACACATGAAGACTATTTCTTAATGATTTCCTTCACCGCAAATTGGGTGCATGAAAAGTCAGCAGTGCTTGCTTTAGTGCGAGCTCAGCTTCAGCTCGGCTCAGAGTTATTTCAGTAAAATAACAATGTACTTGAAGAAATTTGACGATTAAAAATAAACCTTTAAGTTCTGCAACCAGAATTTGCTCTTAAGTTTTCCAGCCTGCTGTTCAAACTGTGACGCACCTTGTTGCAGCGCATCTGTAAATTATTTAAAATGTTATTTTTACATTTTCTTATATTTACTTTAGTGCTTTTTGGTTATGAATCTGTTTTATAAACGAATTCTTAAGCAAAGATATTCAATTAATCATTAACGCTACATATTTCATACCTGCCCGATCGTCGAGTTCCGAAAGCTTTTGATCTCTTTCCAATACCTTCTCCACGTTTGTTTTCATTATGTCAACCACCTGGGGACGATGAAATTTCAATATCAAAGTGTTTGAACTTGTGTCAAGATTATTTTACAAAACAGTAGAGTTTATATTTCAAAACAATTTGTATTCAAAAGGGGAAATGCTGCTAGCATTCTTGCAGCCATTTCACGCAGTCACGATTTGTACAGTAACTATTTTTATTTGTATTTTTTAAGGCTTTTATTTGTAACAGTTATACTGTAATTTCAATATTTTCTCAACTGGTGAAATTAATGTCTTGTTATAAAAATGTTCGCGGTAATTGTGTAAATTAATTTATAATGAACATAATTAAAGCCTGTGTATATTTATGTTAGTTTATTGTAAGTGTCCAATTCTTAAAATAATTAAATATTCAGGCACCTTAAAATTAAAAGATCGGAAAACATAATGCAGTGCAAACAAAACGTAGATCTCCTAACAATTTCAGTCTTCGTCTTATATTTTAAGATGTTTATTAAAATGTTATCCCTTACTTAGTCTAGTATAATATTTATGACATGACAAAGATTACAATATTGTCAAAACACAGTTAAAACACTCATTTCTCACTGTCATCATTGATATAACGTTTGAAAGAGGAAACAGAGTAGAAAACGTAGTATTGTTTAAATAATGTTATGTATGCGTGTGTTAGTATGTAAAGCCGTTATATAATATATCTATAGATCAAACAAAATAATTGTCAAGTGTTAAATGACAGTCATTAATATCTAAAAAGCTAAAGAAGAATTTCAAATGAAGCGAGCAGTATTTCTTAGCATTTAAACGGGGCTACTTAATTTTGCTTACAATGGTTAAGCTACAAATATTTGCTTTAAATTGTAATCGTTTTAACATTGATATACTTACTTCATCAACTTGAGCTTGCGTCTGCTGTAAGCGACGCTGTGCAGCAATTTGCTGTGGTGTTTTTGGCCCACCAACTGGCATGTCATCGCTGCTAGGCGCTAGTCCTCCCTCAGACGCCCTTAATGAAAAATTACAAAAATAAACTCAATACAATATATATATTTTAATGATTTCCTATATAAATCAATAAAGAATAACCAAATAAATATTTAAGTTTGTACTCCAATATTTTATATACTAACTCCTTCCCTTATTTATATTAAATAGATTACTCTAGTGATAGAAAAACATTTAAAAAACACCTTTCTAAATATAATAAATACATACATAATAATTACACGGTTTCATTTAAAAGTTAATAGATTATAGTTAAAATAATAGATACAGTTATAGTTTATTATAACTATTCAAAATAAATTATCTAAATAAACTGATTGATATGTTTTAAAATTATAAAAACTGTACAGATTTTTATTTGAAAAAACCTTATAAAATCTTTTAAGAGCAAACGTTATGCCCTTTATTAAGTTTAAACTTTGTTAAAGTTTTATGACTTCTTACAAGGAAAGTCTGCAAGCAAACTGGCAAACTGTTTCGAAACTCATAACCTGTGATTAATAATAATTTTACTTTACAGTTATTTCAACTGCAAACATTTTTAATGAAATTTATAACGATTGCTTTTTTTAATAATCCGTTTTTGTTTTTTGTGAAGCTCAAGTAATAGATAGAATCACATTACTACAGATAATTGATAAATTGATATTGGGTAGGTATTATGTAAAGGATTCTGTGTAAAAATACTTCTAGATTGTAGCCAGGTACAGAAAAAGTACAGAAAATATTTTAAAAATTACTATAAATGAAAACTAAGAACCGGAGTCACTGACATAGCTTGCAAAATTAGCAGGCTGAAGTGGCAGTGGGCTGGTCACGTATGTCGTAGGACCGATGGCCGTTGGAGCAGACGAATCCTAGAGTGGAGACCGCGAGTACTGGCCACTAATAGTTTTTTTTTTTACAGTAAGTCTAATTATAATTCCGTTTGTATTAACAAAAATTACATAATATTAACTATTTGTCTTATTGTAAAGACCTATCTCATATAAAATGTCTCGACATGATGAAACATTCTTTTATTATCTATTAAATAGGTCACACAATTCTTTCCATCTAATGGATCAAGTACATTTACTTCTTTATTTTTTTTTTCAAATCTAATATTTCATTTATACTTTGTAAATATTTGATCGAATGAAAGGCCTTAATTTTTTATTTCATTTAAACACCGATTCAGTTTTATTGATGTTAAGAAAATATTTAAGTTATTTAGTCATTGTTATTCGTATTAATTCATATTAATTAAATCGATTTTATTAAAAAGTCAAGTAATAGTTAGGTTACTAATCTTACAAATACATAATAGTAGTTGTTTATATGTTGAAGCTCTATTTCATGAAGGGCAAATCGATTAAGTGTAAAATAGGATAAACGTAATCTTAGAGCAAGTACTAAATACACAACATATTTTTCTATTTTTTAACATCCACCTCGAAGAATAGAAAATGAAAGATAGAATCGTAAGTACTTCTTTTTTAATTTTAGAATGTTATTACGATGTCAATGCCCTACCATACCCTGTATCTGATATAAAACATTAAAATATAGGACATTCATATTTTTCCGAATGAGATTTGGCTTGCATTCTAGAAAGTTATTATGCTCTACTTGGTTTACTGCCAGGCCATGCACGTATGTAGTTTAAGTGTCCTTCAGATGAAAGTGCAAGCTGAAGTATCATTCGTTAAGCCAAACTGCAAATGTCAAATAAAGCCTAAAAATACTTTATTGTATAAGATTTTTGAAGGCTAGCAGTGTTCCAGACTATTTAATCAATAAGGACATTTTTTTAAAATAAATACTTGAATTATGTGTGAATGACATAAATATATGAGTGATAATTTTCGGCTAGATCCGTAAATATAGTATTTATATTTTGTATAAATAAGGACTTTAATAACAATAGACAGAGATTGACTAGTTTTTATTTACAGTGAGTAAAAAATATGTCCTCTTTAGTTGTCTGTTGCTGATACATAAAGAACTGCACGTTTTTAGTAAATTTGATCAATATATATATGTATAATATATATTATATGTTGTTTACAAAACTCTGTATTGCATTTAGGTATATCGCAGGGTATTTGTGTGGAACCAAAGACAATATTATAAATTGTTTATGATATAAAACACAGTTTGATTTATTAGTAACGATGCATAAAAGTAACTCGAATTAATTATCAGATGTTTCTTGTAAATGATATGGTGAGAGGGACTCCGTTGAAGTAGGCACGAGGCGTAGAGGTTCCGAAGTGGAGAGGCGTGCCTACCTATTGAGTGTTTTGGAGGAGGTAGAAATTTGTAACGCAGCGTTTTTTTATGAAATTTTCTTGTAACTCAAAACATAATTTTTTGAATTTATTGTTATTTTGGAGAATCCATGGTGAGTCCATGAGTCAATAATGTTTTTTTGTTTAATTTTTTCCCATTTTGATGCACAGATCGATATTTGAATGGAATATTTAAAATTGATTGAATATTAACCATTTTATACTCGTATAGGTAACCAACGACAATTACAATGAAAATATAAGTTAAAACTTAAGGACAATCTTTCAAACAGCGTGTTTTTTCTATAAATTTGTAATGTGTAGTATGTTTTTATTTTAGTTTCAGAATATATTAATAAATAGAAGGCTCTCTTTGAAATAAAAATGTTAAAATTTAATAATAATAAATAATACATAAACGTTAACGGTAGTAGTTATTTTTATCTTGAACAAATATCAGAATGATAGGATTTCAACAAAAGTTCAGGACCCGCATTACGACGGGCTTTACCCTCAATGTGGTCCAGATTTAATCAGCGATGTCCTCTTTACTTGTCTGCACGATACAAAATTGTATATGTTTTTTTAGTACATTTGATCAAATTATTTATGTATAAGTTAATAATTTTGTAATCTTTAGTAAATATTGGTAAAGGGACAGGTCGAATTCTATAGACGCTGATTGTATAAAAAACCCTCTACGAGTATGTTGGAAACTTCAAAACAATTTCGATTATGTTATGTATGTTATTACTATGTCAAAAAATAATTTTAGGTTATTTAAAAAATGTATATACGAACTAAATTACAAAAAAAATGGTTGATTGATTTGTTATCAGTACTCAAAACTATTAACATGAGCAGCCCACGACTTTTTTTTAAATTGCCGTTTTGATGTCTCCATAACGTCATATTTATGCCTTAACCTTTTCTATTGTAAGAAACCCTCGGTGTGAAAATACGAATTACAGTTCACTGGCTTTTTTCAAAGAAAAAGTTCTCATTCAAATTATTAATGATTGGTTTCTTAACGAGTTAAAAGATTAAAGCTTTAGATAGGAAACAAAAATTTAGTGAAATTTATTTATTTATTGAAATATATAAGTGTGTTAGTATCTCAAACAAAGGGTTACAAACTATACCGACATATGCATTTGCGTGCATTGAAATACTTTCAGACTAATTGCATGTCGTTGCTTTTTACGATCGAAAGTGGCTTTCCATGAAATGGTTAAGAAATCCAAAAGGTCGAAAAAACATTTTGTTCATAATTTAGAAGGTATTTCATGTAACATTTATAATAAATTACGCTAGTTTTTACATATTTAACTCCACTGGATAGTAACTGTATTTTAAACTAGATGCAACCGATATCTTTGAAATTTCGCATACACTATTGGTGCTGGTGATGCAAATAGCTGTTAAATAATTTATTTTTTATTTTTTTATTTTAATACAATTGTTTACAAAGAACAGAAGTCGGTAACGAAGCAAAGTTCTTCATGGGTACTATTATTTTCAATATAAAATTCCATAGGCAATAACGCAATAGTTATCTTGTAAGTATGGGTATATACTAGACTCAGCAGTTTTCAGTCTAAAGCTAAATATAAATGAACTTATTTAAAGTATTATTCCTGTATGTAGGTTTAAATTGTGTTCCATTGAAAAAGTACAACTTATGTAAGACTCAATGTATGACTGCGAAGGTGTAGTTTCCAATTTATTGCCAATGTTAGAAATGACTCTTACAAAGTCCTATGTATAAATTATTTTTATTTCTGTATTTATTAATCTGTATCTATTAAGCCATTTGACATGTAACATTAACATATGGATAGCTTATATATAGTTAAATGCATAGACATAGATTGTTATACAGCGGAGATGAATGTCATTAAAGTGGGTGGCTGGTAATACACAATATGTATATTTTGAAGTAGAGTTGATAGAGCAGTATTGACATTGCATACAAATTAAAGCCACCCAAGACGGGCAGAGTGGAGGACGTGGAACTTAGCCCAAGATCACGTATTTCACCTGCATTAATTTTCAATTACATTATAATTCATCTCGTGCGTCTTCTCTTCTACCGCTGTAAAGAAAACTATCGCCAGGAAAAGCTTATGTTCAAGACAAAATCTGAGAGAAGTTTATCATTAACCGGTGTAAATTAGTGTGGCCTTTTCCCAGCAGTAACATATTAAACTAATTTTTTTCTATTATACAACGAAAAAGATTAGAATATATTCAAATTTTATGAATTTTAATTGACTGTTTGTTGGAAACGTTGGGTAATGAAACGGTAGCAAAAAATTGAGAATTCTTTAGCCAAATTTTCTAGGTGGTACAGTTTTGTGTAAACACGTCTGGGTAGGTACCGCCAACTCATTATATAGATATTCTATCGCCAAACAGCAATACTTTGTATTGTTGAGTTCCGGTTGGAAGGGTGAGTGAGTCAGTGTAACTATACACAAAGGAGATAACATCTTAGTTCTCAACATTAGTGACGCATTAACGTTATATGGGTGGTAAATATTTCTTATAGTGCCAATGTATATGGGCGATTGTGATCACTAACCCACAGGTGTCGCAAGTACCCGAAATAAACATCGCATTTTTGTTTATGATGAAGATTAATCTCAATTATAATTAAAGTTTTTATAATCTTAATTTGTTTTTTATAATAATTGTAAAGCATTATGTCTCGAGCCACCGCCTTCACTATGATGACATATGAATCTCGAATGTCAAGCGACAAAAGATAAATGCTTTTCGATTTCCATTCCACTTTGACGTCAATCGTCGAAAGGTTTGCTTACTCGCTTAACGGTGTAGGATGTCGTCTGGTCGTATTTCTTATTTGATTTTCAGTGACACGACTTATTTCAGAGTTGACTTATTATTGCGCTTGTGGAAAAATACAACACAATACGAAGAAGTACTCTTCGCATGTCATTTTTATATAACACAACATTTTGAATTGATCGGAATTCCAATGATGTATTAGAAATTTATTATCCTCGAAAAAAATATTTTGTCTTACTCTTAATGATCTTTTCCAGTTAATACCCCTATTATTATTATTTTTTTTTTTAACTTAAATATTAACCAAATTGGACCTATTTAAGTTTTTTATCCTAATTATTCATCAAATCCTTACAAACTGCCAGAGCTATTTATTTTAAGAATAGTTAAATATGCTGAAACAATGAACATCAAATTTTCATCATTCAAAATAGACCAGCTGATGATTAGTTGTCACCATCCGCCCTAGACATTGGTTCTGTAAGAAATATAAACCATCCCTTAAATCGTCAGTACGTCATCAACCTTGGCAACTAAGAATTTACGTCCCTTGTACTTGTTCATACACTGGCTCACTCACCCTTCAAACCTGAATACAACAATAAGTATTACTGTTTGCTGGTAGAATATATGATGAAAGGTTGGTACCTACGCAGGCGGCCTTGCACGAAGCCCTATCACCAAGTATAATAATTTATTAATTATGCTTATGGCTTATATAAATGATTAATATGGCGTTACCTGTCATTACCTACCGACGAAGCGAGACCTTTGTCTCTCAAGACCTTTACTTAGTTTATATGAAACATCTGTCTTTGATATTGTTCCAGTAACTATTATTTTGGTTCCAGATTTTGCAAATAATTAAATAATATCAACCCTATTTCCATTTACATAAAGTCTAATAATAAATCTATCTGTAAAGCAAGACTTGAATATAATTTGTTATTTAATAATTATTATGGATGATATAGACAACAAACTAATAAGTTTTAACAATATTTTATAATTGGATAAAAATTAACATGTCGGAATGTCGTACAATATTAAAACAAAAATGTCAATATAAAATATCTATAAAATATCTATAAAATAAAAATATAATATATAATGCACCCCATATTGTTTTTCCTTATTTAAGGTTAATTTAGTTTTATTTAAGATGATTAAATAACTAATTAAACTATGAAGTATCTATTTTATTAAATATATATTTAATAACAGGACATGACTAAAAACATCAAGTAATAATAGGGCGAATCCTTATAAAATATTAAGTATAGCTACGAAATCAATATGGAATTATTTCTGACAGTACAAGTTATTTCACAATAAAAACCATTCAACATATCTACAGTACAAAATTAAATAAAAAATCGAACAATACATAGTTCGGTTTCAGTACAGACGTAAAAAAATCGATAAATCGAACAAATTTCAGTGACATTTGAAAAAAAATTCAGACTTACATTTTAAGATGCTCTGTATATGTCCGTCGACGAAAATCCGAATAAATGAAACGAGTTTCTTAATATCTTTCACAAATTCTCTCCTAAGTTCATTCACTGGCAATCTATCTTCCCCGACCTATGCACCTTCACTGCTCAGCACCAAATGAATGTACTTCATGAATGGGATGCTTACTAGATTTTCCCACAAGAATATCGGCTACCGATCTATTTTTAGGAGAGGTATTTTTCAAATCGAAATCGACCCTCTATACAAGATAGCAATTATGAAACGCACTCCTCAACCATAACACACCAACACGAGAGATCGAGCTGTACGAACAATGTTAAAATATCCTGTATTTGAGAAAATAAAGATAGAAGTGAAAACCTTCCGTGACAAGGTTTCCCGATTTGCATGGGAGAGGGCGCGTCAGTATTTTCCCTAATAGGAGCGAATGGTCTAAAAATACCTCCTAACAGTTTAAGCCAAAATAGACTTTGTAGTAAACACGTTTAGAATCATATTCGTTTGGATGAAAGTAAGTAAATTCGTATGTAGTATGTGCGGTTAGGGTTGTGTGCGTTGTGGTTTCGACGCATGCGTAGCAGGGCGGGTGGACGCGAACAAAAATCAATTCGGTACGTGGGAGTTACGTAATGATATAGACAACGTTTGCGTTGGCGACTATTCTATCGTAATTGAGGTTAATCTTGTTTAATATTATATATGGATAAAAAAGTAGTTTTATAATATAATAACGTTGTCTTTGTCTCAGTGCTTATTCAAAAGCATCTTATTACATTTTTATTCAAACTTAAGAACTAAAAAGTTGAGTAACTTGTTGCAAAAATACGAAACTATTTGGTTTATAGTACAATTATTTGGCTTATAGAATATATCATCATTTACTAGCAATAATGTTTTATTGTGAATATAAGACCATTGTCATAAATGGATTCTTAAGTTAAGGATATAGTGCCGAAGAAATATTAAAATCATTGTTTTATTCTATTCTGCCATAAACAATAGATATTCGACAGTCTATACCTTTGAATATTTTTAAAAGAAGTTTGGATAGCATTTTGCATTTTGTCTATTTGTAATTAAGGTATATAATAATTAAAAAGAAATATTATGTAGTTTATGATTACTCGTAATTTATTTATTAAGAATTATTTGCATAAAAGTATTATTACAAATATAAATTGAAAATTACTACTGTACAAATCATGACCGCGTGGAATGGTGGCAAGAATGTTAGCAGCATTTCCCCTGTGATTCGCAATTTCGATCGCCTGGTAAAACCAAATGACCCAGACCTCCTCAGTTGAGGCAATAAGAGGAGCTGTTATATTTTTTAATAAAAGTATTTGCGCTGAAGTAATTCCAAGGCCCTAGCGTTTCAACTGTAAACTAGAAATAAAAGTAAATTGGAATGTACACTTTATTATTATTTTTAATTAAAATGAGTTTGCATAGTATATTGATTTTTTTTCCTTTATTGAACGTACAACGCTTATTTGATTAAGTAAGATAGCTATTACCTAAAATAATTTGCCAAAGAAAGTGAGAGATTAGAACCACTATTAACACTATCAATACTGGAGCAATATTTTTTGATTAATATATATATATTTTTTATTATATCGGTAGGTGGACGAGCATGTGGGCCACCTGATGGTAAGTGGTCACCAACGCCCATAGACATTGGCATTGTAAGAAATGTTAACCATCGCTTACATCGCCAATGCGCCACCAACCTTGGGAATTAAGATGTTATGTCCCTTGTGCCTGGCTCACTCACCCTTCAAACCGGGACACAGCAAAACAAAGTTCTACTGTTTTGCGGTAGAATATCTGATGAGTGGGTGGTACCTACCCAGACGACCTTGCACAAAGCTCTACCACCGAGTAAATTTTTACCTATCAATTTTTTTTTTGTGAAAATCCAGTACGTTTTTCGTCCATTCAGTACCATATTTCTACTTAATAATTAATAAAATTATTGTTAAATTAAATACAATTTTCAAAAACGCGTCCATTTAAAGCATTCATTCTCATTGCAAAGAAGTTTAAATCTTTTTGATTTGTCAACTACTGAGTTCTTAACCTGTGGTATACATAAACTGCGTAGCTATGTTCGTGTAGTTCTTGTAAAATCAGATCTTAACAGAAGGGAAAGTATACCCTTGCACTTAAGCTGGCAACTGTGTTCAAGCACAAAAAAACTTTGTATGACAAACTGCATATGACAGATTAAACTAGTTTATCTACCAATACGTAGAGGACCACGTGGTCCACGGAACGGAACGTATTTTTTTTTTTATAGGTTGGCTGACGAGCATTTGGGCCACCTGATGGTAAGTGGTCACCAACGCCCATAGACAATGGCATTGTAAGAAATGTTAACCATCACTTACATTGCCAATGCGCCACCAACCTTGGGAACTAAGATGTTATGTCCCTTGTGTCTGTAATTACACTGGCTCACTCACCCTTCAAACCGGAACACAACAATACAAAGTACTGCTGTTTTGCGGTAGAATATCTGATGAGTGGGTGGTACCTACCCAGACGAGCTTGCACAAAGCTCTACCACCGAGTAGAATACGGTTTGATGTATACCTTTGACCTTTACCTTAATGGGAAAGGAGGCATTTGTCCCGCCGTGGTACATTAAGGGTCAGTTGTTCTCAAAGGCTTGACAACTGATCCCTTAAATATATTCATGGCCGTTGACATTTTTATATCAGGCGACACCCACGAGTCAAAATATATTATTAAAGATCTTTAGAATTGTCTCTGTTAACAAAGAAGAGCGAGTGATTATAACATCACTATATTCTAATAATAAGCAACTAAAATAATTCCAAATAAATGTCTTAAATATAATAATAGTTTATATTTAATAGAGAATAGATCGCTGTAACCATGACTTCTATTCGTACGATGTTTGTAAAGAGCTGCTTGTTTTCATATTTATTGATTTATATCACAAAAATGTATACACTCCAAAACAATTTACTGTTACTTTGTATTAACTTGCATTATACTATTTACATATTATTATTTCGAAAATATGTACAGTATTTATTATAAGGAAATTTTGTGGAAAATAAAAGGTGCATCAGAGCTGACTCGTCCACTATTCCGTTGTCATGTGTTCTCTCAAGCGTTCTCAAGGCATTGTAGTTTCTTTGTGAAATATATAATGTTTTCTGTAAAAAATATTTTCACCCAGCTTAGATCTTGTGGCGTAGGTAAATATAGTCGAATGTATGAGATAACGTAATACAACTATTATGTGCCGTTGTTTTGATCGAAAATGACATTTAAATTGCTTCATTATTTGTCATTATTTTTTACAAACTTTTCTTTAATTCTCGTTTTATTTAAACAAACAACATTTTAAAAGGTAAAGAAAGATTACTTCTTACAGTTTACTTATTTATATTTTTGTATGACTTTCAAAACAAAGAAATAACGTCTACGCATTTACATTATTGGTATAATTATATACTTACAAGATCTACGTATTTAAGGCACCAGCACAGCAGACATACGATAAGGCTTATTTTTGTATTCTACGGAAAAATAAATATCAATATACATTTGACTGAATCTTTATTATTAATCGATGTGGTAAAACTAGTTTAAAATTTAGTTACAAAATTTGATGATAAGTATGTGTAATATGTCTGAAATGATTTATACGTCATGTATAGTTAAGTAGAGAATTAAAAAAGTTATGTGAATGTCAGTTTATGGCCCACTGCAATACAAAAGCTTCCTTTTATCTTCATAAAGTAGATCTTCAGAAGAAGAAGGTTTTACATCTTATTTCACCACACTGCGGTTTTTAGATATACATGTGACAGAATTTCATATGACACATAAAGACTTCCTCACGATGTTTTCCTTCTCTGTCTTGCACGATAATAATTATAAATACAAAGTGAAAACTCAGGGGCCGAATTCTACTAATCTACATATTACAAATACGATATGATCCCGATTCAATTCCGATCTAACTTTGATTAATCTATATATATTCGAATCGAAACCGAACAGATATGATGTTACCGTACACCGTTATGTCAAAACCTAACTTAATTGTTAACTATTATATCAATAGTCGATAATTAGAGTAAAAATGGGAAACGGATAAATGGCAACGATCCGGCTTCGATTCGATTGCGATAAAGTGACAATTTGTTAGTAGAATTTGCAACTGTTGCTTGCACGTGGGATCATACCCACAATCTGCTGTTCGGCCATTTACTTGTTCTAGCTATTGGGCAGTTTCGTCTCTGTGTCACATGAACGTCATGTTACCGAAAAGTAGATGTGTAAGAAACCTGTGACATTTATGTCCTTACTTATAAACTTAAACTTATAACTTTAGCGGGTGTGACATTTGAAAGGAGAAGACATATTCTTGTTTAACTAATAACCACTAAACGACATTTATAGGTAAAGCCGTAGTTATTAAACTCGTTGGCATTTAATATTTTAATGTTAACTGAAATAATAAAAATAATGCGTAATTGGTTCAGTATAAAAGAGAACTGAGAGGAGTAATAAAAATATACCTAGACGCCTTGTATGTTTCTTTTATATTGAATTAAATTACATGTTTACATTGAAAACATTACTCCGTTCGTTTTCTAAGTAGAATGAATGCGTAGGCGACCTTTACAATATTACGTTGAATACTTGTTGCTTGCCCTGACTCTTTTTAACTAGAAACTCAGGTTATTAAAAATAAGATTTCTACCTAATCTTATTTCAAAGTTACATCAACGGGGAAATCTAAAGAAGATTAATTAATAGTATGTCATAATTTCAGCCACAACGGTCATATTTTGATGCACAAGCGCACATAGCGCAAACACAAATGATGGGATGGGATGTGAAACGTGTCTTTACGTACTTTCTGAGAACCCCGGGCTGTTAATGCGAGCAACTTGATAGAAAAACTCAATAACAGTTTTGTTGGCCCGACTCGGGAATTGAACGCAGGACTTCGGGGACTGCGGTATAAACTAGCAAAATGTTTATTATGTTCCAAACAAGATTATTTCGTAACAAGTCACATATTTATATGTATATTAAAGTACATAGAGTAATATGAATATTAATGTGACCTTTGTTTCTAAACACATAGGGTCAAGGGAAAACGCTCTTGAATGTAGTAATTGATGCATTCGGATGATACGCAGCTTGTGATAGTAGATATCAAACAAGAGCGAACAATCATTATATGATATACGTACTGTATAGCCTTTATGCCTTAAGTACAAACAAAATTTAAAATATAAATTTGAAATGGGATGTTATTCAGTTTTTAAATATATATTTAGTATCTAGAAGTGAAACTGATTTAAAAAAACCAACCAACAAATTACAAATCACGCTAATAATTAATTTATTACTTTATCTTTCTGAACAACAAAATGGCGATTTGAAATTAGCGCGCGTCTTTTTTTAACAACGCTGGCTGTTGTAGAGATAAACGAATCCTAACTATAAATTATATAAATTGGTAGTAAAACTTCTTATCATGTAATTGGTATGGTAATGTCCCTTATGCCTATAAATCCACTGGCTCACTCACCTTTCAAACCGAAACAGAGCAGTATAAGAATAATTGGTATGTAAGCGCTACCCAACTAGAAAGCCTTCAATAATGCCCTACCACGGTTAAAATAATGTACTTGTACTATTAGCATAATATACTGATACGAACTTACGAAATATAAATTAAGATTTATTTCCATAATCCATTAGAGACGACCGGAATCCATTTAAAGTATTTCAAATGGTATGCAAGATTTATTAAAGATTTCTTGTGTATTCGGTAGCTATAAAACATATGAAGGCTATGGCTTATTTTACGATTAAGTAAAAATTTCTAGAACATGTAAGTTGTTTAGGCGATAAAGTGTGGAAACTTTTATGGAAATATTACGAAAAATTTATTAAGTTTGGTTTGTATTGTAAGACCCATGTTTTGTAAAATTTTAAATAAAATATATAACAAAAACAAGTGCAGAGAATGATAACCAAAAGAAATGTTCGCTATTTTGATATACGTAGGTAATTAGCCCATTTATATCTAGAATTAAATTAATTATAATAAAAGATTAAATGAAACTTTATATTAAACAACATTGTAATTTGTGAAAGAGTTTCAACTTGAAGAACATTGAAGTTAATTGTGGTTTCTGAATATTAGGATTATTTTGTAGGTATTGTAGGTGACCTTAATGCTACGCTAAGATAGCCGTCGAACCTTACTTTCCAATCAACGTTTTCAATCGTAGCTCGCTAAAAATAGCCTTTTAATAATTTGAATTCTTCTTTTCAGCTACCTTACTGATACCGTATCCTACAGTTCAACATTTTGTTTGGGTAATTTATTTTATAATACTTAAAATACAATAATATGTATCCTAACTAATATTATAAATGCGAATGTGAGTTGGTTTATTTGTTTCTTTGTTTGTTACGCATTCACGCGTAAACCACAAAACCGATTTTAAAAATTCTTTCATCAATGGAAAGCTACATTGTTAGCGAGTAACATAGGCTACATTTTGTAGTCAAACGAGAACAGGAACTACGCGGGTAAAACCGCAGGCAAAACGCTAGTAATTTATATAAAACAAACTACAATAATGCAATCAATATATTGTGTTTTATTATTCTGCAACTATTTTAAATATTATTTGGAGACAAGATGGTCTAAAGGATAGAACAGGTGGAAATTAACTAAAGGTCACTGGTTTAAATCAGGGTAAACATCAAATATTTTTCATGTGTTTAAATGTGTTTGTATAAATTTTTCGTGCTCATGGGTAATGGAAAACATTGTGACGAAACGAGCATGTTTCACAAATGCGTTGGAGCAGCGTGGAGCTTCAAGCTCGGCGTTAGCATCTGACCTATTACCAGGCTGTTACTGTTAATTGTTATTATTTTATTATTGCGATATGTATTATAGAGTATGTGTATTCTCACTTATTAATACCTACTTTTATCAAATTTGAACAAACAACATACAGTTATATGCAAGGCCGAAATAATAAGGTCCTCCAGACCGATTTCGGCCGCGGCGGCCAATCTCAAGAGAGATTAGCCAACTGCGCAGGAGATATTATAGTGCACAAGTGTGTGCGCAAGCACACACACACAGGTCCACTCTCTTTTCCTTAGCTCTCATAATCCGATGGGACGGCAATCCGACACGACCGGAAAGAGTTCAGGCGCAGGACCAACGGCTTAACGTGCTTTCCGAGGCACGGGAGTGTACACACTTCCAACTTCCAGACTCCGGGCTGCTACTGAGAATTTTCTGACAGAAAAACCGAATAACTATTTATTGGCCCGACCTGGGAATTGAACCCAGGACCACCGGGTCTGCAGCCTTATATCTAGCCACTAGACCAACGAGGCAGTCGGCCGAAATAAGTAAGTATGTGATTCCACGATACTTCTGCTGTAGTATGTGTATTTGTGTGCATAAAGCGTCTCTACCTTTACTGTTTATACATATAATTAATAGTAAATTGTTAATTATCATCCTCCATTTTGCCTGTTATTCATTACATAATATAAAGAAAAACGAACTTCGTTCTAATCAGATGTCCCACGAAACTTCTAGCTTTTTTCTATTTATTCAAGAATTTTTGACCTTTTCGCAATTCGAAATAGAAAGAACAAAATGCAGTTCAAATTATTCAAGCTTTGAAACAGACTAGGTTTCTGCTTACCGGTTAAATTGTAATGTCATTCGGAAAATGATGGCAATTTAGAACGAGTAGGCGGATATCCGGCTTATTATTGTAAGTTAAAGGTCAACGTATGAATCGCCAATTTCACCAGATATCTCCGAAATTGCGAGAGATTTTCTAAAATACCTATTGGTTTGATTCAAAATAAATTAAGAGCAAAAAATGTTTTTAAAATCAAACTTTCATAAACAAAATTTCGTGTCTACTTCAACTCCATGGGATAAGAGGAAGTGGTCCTATTTCGGCTGGCAAGATTTTACCTGAACAAACTAACAGTCATTACAAGTTGGATAAAAGCTCGTAATAACACATTACTATAGCTGCGCATTGAGGAGATAAAGAATTGATTATAGGACTTGCCGTGCTAATTGCCTGCGAACAAGGTTTCTATAATCCCATTTGCTATTCTGTTTTACAAAATTAATAAATATTTTTTTTGTTCACAAATATATGTATGTGTTTCAAAATATTGATGATTGTAACTTTTTTTTACGGCATAGTTAGGTGGACGACCATATGGGCCACTTGATGGTAAGTGGTCACCAACGCCCATAGACATTGACATTGTAAAAAATGTTAATCATCGCTTACATTGCCAATGCGCACCCAACTTTGGGAGCTAAGATGTTATGTCTCTTGTGCCTGTAATTACACTGGCTCACTCACCCTTCAAACCGGAACACAACAATACCAAGTAATGGAGTTTTGCGGTAGAATATCTGATGAGTGGGTGGTACCTACCCAGAGGAGTTTACACAAAGCTCTACCACCAAGTTTTTTTTTTTTTATTGTATAGGTAGGCGGACGAGCGTATGGGCCACCCGATGGTAAGTGGTCACCAACGCCCATAGACAATGCCATTGTAAGAAATGTTAATCATCGCTTACATTGCCAATGCGCACCCAACCTTGGGAGCTAAGATGTTATGTCCCTTGTGCCCGTGATTACACTGGCTCACTCACCCTTCAAACCGGAACATAACCATACAAAGTACTGCTGTTTTGCGGTAGAATATCTGACGAGTGGGTGGTACCTACCCAGACGTAAAATCATTATTAATATATCTTTGTAAGTATTGTATGGACTTTGTTCTGTGTTATTTAACGTCATAGTTGAATATACACTCATTGTTTAGTAAATGTAATTATTTTATATTACATGAATAGAAATATTGTATATTATACATTCTCTCATTGATCGACGGTTTTTTTTTATAAAATAACATATTTGTTTTATTTGCACAGTAAAATATCGATAAAAGGATATTCAATTTAATATTTCTTGATATCAACTCGGACACACTCGTATTCAATAATTTTTATAGTAATAGAGTCATTTTCTTTCTTATTTCAGCCATTACATTGGTGCTTACTTGCAGATATTTGCAATCACACCTGGATACCAGAGTGTGGTACAGAAAATGAGGAAGATAGGTACAATAGAAGATTATTTATTGACGAATGCGATATGTATGAATACAATTGTGATTTTGAGAGCGGTATGTATCAGATCACCAATTCAATACATTCAATACCAATTCGCTTTCATCTAAGCTGAGCAATACAATACGTAAATTTATCATAAATCGAATTTACTTATGTCATTGTCATGTCACAACAAATCTCTCTCCTAACTATTTTATTTGTGTGTGGAAAATAGGATGTGTGATAATTTAATGTACAATTACTCATTTCATAGATTGATTGACAAAAATATATCAATCGCGTTGTTTAAATCTATATATATATACATATACATTTATTTAAGAATAAAAGATAAGTTTTCAAGCGGTCATACCTATAATTATTTTCGATATTACTTGTTTGCAGATTATTATGCTATAAATTATTCTGACTGCTTTATTGTACCGGCCACGGCCTGTCCTCCGATACCGCCATGCCCGTCTATCCCTACATGTCCGGATCACAGATTCCACAGAATGGGTAAAAAATATAAATTCCCTCCAACGAGTAAACTTGTCAAGAAACCGAGAAGTACAACGAAAGTGTCGTTGCCTATTCACATGTTGAGAGGAAGGCGACGCTATTCGCCAACATGGAAAAAAAAGAAAAGACTAACGACTAAAGTAACTGTAAAGATGTCTACAACGACTAAAAAAGAAAAGAAAACAAAGGTCAAAACGACCGTATTAAAAAAAAAAGAAATGACTAAAACTGAAAGGAAATTTAAAAAGGTTTTTAAAGGGATCAAAAACCGTGAGCAGAGTAAAAAACAGGACGAATCCGATGATTTTTTAGAATAATAGAAAGTAATATGAAAGTAATAATGTTTGCGGAATAAAAATCTATGCAACCTATAAAACCTTTATGCATTTTTTTTATTGGTTTGAAAGTTTTACAGCGTAAAGTATATGTATAAAATATATAGCTTCTATAATAAAAAATACGTGTTTTACTTTCATTTTGAATAAATCGTTAACGGAACATACAAAAAAAAACATATTATCATGGAAATATATATAATGAAAATTTAACAATAATTATTTTTTACTGTCTTCACGTAAGAATACAAGAAGCCATATAAAATTACTTTCATGTTTCATATCAGTAATATTAAATCTCGATTACAGTTTGCATAATTCTGTTACAAAATTCAACAAAACAACATTACATTACGGTAAGAAAATTAAATTTATAAAATAAGATTAATAAATTTAAACCTGTAAGTATTTTTTTACATACATTATTAGCCGCCTCATGATTGTCTCTTAGCAACGATTTGCAACCACACTGGCATATCTTTCTGTGGGATTGAGAAAGATAAAGTACACAAACGAATGTTTCTAGATGAATGCGATATGTTTGAGTACAATTGTGACAATCACAAAGGTAAGCATTTCATTAATAAGAAATCGAGTTCAAGATTATATTTGTATGTCTTCTGGCATCTTATTGATGTTGTGCCCTTTTTTTAGTTTATTTGAAAACTGATCAAACGGATTGTACTTTGAAAGAATCTGAAAGTGTCGTTCCCTCAACAATTACAACAAAAGAGATATTACCTTCATTAACTACTAAAAGTTTAAATTTAACTAAGCAAAAAACTGCGACGGTTAACCTATCAACACCAACAATACCTTCAGCCTCAGAAGCTCCAATTACAATAATAACAACAAGCATGACATCTTCTTCGAGACAATCGAAAATTGAAAATATAACTAAAATAACTGCGTCTACATTTAATGCAACTACAATAGGCACAGAGTTGACAACAACACCTATTTCAACAGTTTTTATTGATTCAAATTGCACACGTTCGAAAGGAAACAAGACTTCAGATTTAAAAATTACCAAAGCTAAAACAAAAAACTTGACTAAACTAATGAGCGCTATATTATCAACGCATTCACTAACGCCTGATTTTTCTTTGTTAAAAACGGATTCTACAATACTTTTAACAACTGAACTTATTAGTACATTATCAAATTTGACGAATAGTGAACCAAATTTAAATACATCTGTCGCTAATGCCTCTGACACCAATACAACAATAACGACAGAATATAAAGAACTTAATGAGAATACAATTGCTGGCAAGGGAGAAGACATGACATCTTCGACCCAAGATGTTTGTAAAACGTATCCTAAGCATTGTGACAGACCACGTACTTGGGAGACTACAGTCAAAGGTGAAACGAGAGATTTCTTTCAAATTTTAAAAGCTCGGTTCGGCACTCGAGTAAGACTTTTAAGAGACACAACGCATTTTCCACAGCATCTCAATATAAGTATAAATGATTTGCGGATAAGTTTGAATGAAGACAATGAGTCGTTTCATTACGGCGCACATAATGAAGGCTAAAAGATTTTTCGCAAAGTTTATTTGTAAAGTTGAAATAGTAATCACATTTGTAAAATAAAAGTTTATTATAGCAAAAATAATAATAATTATTCTTTTAATACTTACAACCTAATAATCTTGTATCGTGAGAATGAACATAGAGTCACCTACAATATTATTAATGTCGAAATGTCAAGGTAATTATAATAGTAAGATAAAAAGCTGATAATTCAAATGAATTATTTCTTTATAATTCATTTAATCTTTTAGTGTTCAGATGCTACATATATTTTTAGCTTATGTATTATTCTCTATCTATCATTGTTATTGCTTTATAATTAAATTTCAGTGGACATTTTGGTAGCTACTGTATAATTAATTATCTTATAGTCAGAATGTGCTTTTTTGTTTTATGTTTCTTACTTACATTTATATGAGCAGTCTATACAATACTGAACTGCTGTACTTTATCTTTAGAGACACTGACAAATGTAGTGAAATATTATAAATGTGCCTCTTCAATTATAATCTCTACAGAATATTAATTACTTATAGCTAATTTAATGGTTTAATCGCGGTATTTAATGAATTGTTACGTGTTTTTTTTACCGAACGATTGCCCCTCATAGTCAAACAAATAACCTTCTGTAAAAATTTAATCAAATTGCTGGCATCTTTCGGTTTTTAATATGCAGTTTCCGCGCGGGCAGCCGGGCACGTAGTCACATGTTGTGTAACCTCGTTAATATTGCAATGAACTTGGCCCCGCTGCTTGAGTAACCGTTTATTCGTAAACAATGAAGCTTATCTCAAAGAAATCGGTAGCTTGAAATCTACCTTTCGTTAACGTAGTATACTTAAGTATATTGTTAATTTAATATACAATGGGGGTATTCAATTTAAATGTGTGTTGACAGATTTATTTGTAATATAAGACGTTATTCATTTACGGATTAGTTTTATAAAAATACTAAGATATAATTTCAAATTTTTCTAAAATAAATAAATAGTTATTTAAAAAGAAATGACATGTAACGCAAATTTGTTTATAATTTTGCTGACAAAAGCGCTGTTTTCATTGTTTTTCAGGTTATCTTAAGACGATCCAGTAACCCATTTACATAGCACGTGTAACAATAGCGCTCCAGTTGTGAGAGATTTCTTGGAAGCCTGGAGGCTGCAATTATTACTGCCTCTAAGCATGTGTAAAAGTATCGTAGATGGATAAATAATGTTTTTAAATTTATGATATTCGTATTCGTTTCATATATTAATATGAAAATTATTACACAAAATTTGTCAAGAAGTGATTATTCATATATATATTTATATCTCTCACTCTCTCTTACACACACACAACTAATTATATGCACCTACTATTAGCTTTAAATATAGGGTTTTCCATTAAGGGCGCTTGATCGTGCAGAACTTCCATCGTAGCGTGTGCTGTGTGGCACGTAGCGCCGTCCTGTTGAAACCACATGTTGTCCAGATCCATATTCTCGATTTCAGGCCAAAAGAAGTTGGTTATCATCGACCGGTATCGCTCACCATTGACGGTGACGGCCACACCATTATCGTTTTCGAAAAAATACGGACCAATCACGCCTCCGGCCCAAAATCCGCACCAAACAGTCACTTTCTGCGGGTGCATTGCCACTTGGTGAACCTCGTGTGGATTGGTCTCGTCCCAAATACGGCAATTTTGCTTGTTGACATAGCCATTCATCCAAAAATGCGCCTCGTCGCTGAAGATGATTTTTTTGCCAAAATCGGCGTCAACTTCCAACTGCTCTAATGCCCAGTCAGCGAACACACGGCGCTGTCTATGGTCATTAACCTTGAGCTCTTGGGTCAGCTGGATCTTGTACGGGTGCAGGCTCAAGTCACAACGCAAAATTCGCCAAGTTGTCGTCTGCGAAAGGCCGAGTTCCTGTGCGCGACGCGGAATTGACTGCCGCGGGTTTTCGAGGACACTGTCGCGCACAGCGGCGATATTCTCGGCAGATCTCGCGTTACGTTGACGCACGGGAACCGGCTGATTGTTAACTGACCCGGTTGACTCGAATTTGCCCACCAATCGACGGATAGTCGACTCGGCAGGACGATCATCGCGACCGTAAAACGGGCGAAGTGCGCGGAACGTTGCTCGAACTGAAGACCCATTTTCATAAAACAATTTTATGATTTGCACGTGCTGCTCGACACTGTAACCTGCCATGGTGGTTTGGGAGGACGGAATGAATATAACACACTGCATTTGACAGCTGTCACTCAAACAAGCTGGCCGCAATCAGCTGTCAAAGTTCAAGCGTCCCTATTGGAAAACCCTATATATTCCTTATAGGTGGATGAAGATTGTTTTTACAATAGAAGGACCTTCGACTACAGCCTTCTTAGAATTTTTATCAAATCAATTTCAAACTTTGCAAAAATATATTATCAGGATGACAATAGAATCACATGGTACCATTTTATCTGCTGATGAAGCCAGGATGTAGATGGTGGAACTATTTATTGGTAATAATACATATACTACTAGCGCGCCCCTCGATTGAAAAATAAGACAGATACCACATATATAACACCGACAAAACCTAATTTTAAAACTTCAATTGAAATTATTAAAATACTACATAAAAAAAAGAAATCTTTGTCTCAAGTTGCTAGGTTTGCATACTCGAACGTGCACATACATCTAAAGGACAGAATCAAACTCACTCGGGACAAGAAATCGTGGCGATTTGTCTAAAAGAATTCAATAAAAACACGTGTAATGTTTTACAAAGAATATTCGTGTTGAGAAAGTTCTAAAATAGTTATCGATCGAAAGATTCTTACTTTTCCACGTGTAACAGTGTACTTGGATTATAAATAATTCCGTTAAACTGACAAAGTAATATTGAAACCAAAAGACACGTTTAATATCTTTTTTACCAAGAAAAACTTATCATATTAATAATTTATTAAATTATTCTTGATCTAACACGTACATTGGCGGTGGTGATTACCGGGATTGGGGGTCGTGAATTGGATCAGGTGGCCGGCACTCCTGCCAATCCGCCTACGTATTTTATATAAAAAATAGCGGTTAATTAAGACCTAAATGATAATTTGTTTCATACAATGATTTTACAGTATTTTATTTTATTCTTAAAACTGAACGTTTTGAACTTAAGCGCACACATTTAATGTCCGTGTAAATAATATCTAGTACTCAAAATTAGTTTTATTAATTTCGTACATTGATGAAGTTTGATTGAATGTAACACAGTATGCTTAATTTTTATTCATTAGATAATTTATATTTAAAATTAAATTATGTAAAAAATATTGTACAAAGAGCGTGGGGTTGATTGTAGAAATAATTAAATTTATTTCTTTGTTTATTAAGAAATTAGTCAGATGAATGTGGGTGAGTTGAAGGAGAATTTTACAAAATTATAGGGAATTTATTAACTTAACAAATAATTCATGTTTTATATAAGTTGCGTGTTATAATTATTATTTAAATTAGTTTTAACGAAATCATTCATTTTAGCTTTATTATATTCTTACCAACTAGAAATGTTCAGTAGTTTAAGTAAGATTGTTAAGAATATAGATTTTTAGAATCAGTGGTATTTATATAATTAGACAGTTTGATCATTTCAGCTTATAATATTTTTATCACCAACAATGGTAGATATTGTGTGATATGCTTATTATGAAAAATAACAGACCACGTTGATTGATAACTTGAAGGGAATGATAGTTCCGTTTAGATGCAGAAGGCGCAAGGTGGGGCTCGAAGCTCTGACGCACTTTCGAAGAAGCTTATATTCAGCATTGGACTATGATGGGTTGACTGTGAGATAATCTTCACATTTTCTTGAAGAGTTAACAAAATTCAGAATACTACAATACATATTTATTAAGGTAATACCGATATTGGGGACAGGCAGGTTGTTCAAAATTAGTTTTAATCTTGATACTAATTCTGAACATTGGCAACAGCCTACGACGCCATTTTCAAGTGTACCTCAGTGCAAGTGAATTAAATTTCAGTGCCAAGACATAATAAATTACTGATTAAGTTACGAAACGATTAAGAGTTTTAATGGTATAGTTTGCCTCGGGAAACAAATATGAGATCTTACCATTATACGATATTGAAGCGTACGGTTAATATTTATTTGGGTTTAATTTTTGATCTTTCTTTTAATCAATAGCCACTAATAATGTGGTATTATAGAGAGGCGTGTACTTTAAAAATACCATAGTTTGTTTTATTATTCATACGTCAATAAACCTGTCCCGAATCCAAATATTTTCTTATTTTAATAAGTATTGCAAATGACCGTTCGATGTCATCTCGTCATACCCTACTTATTATTTTTTTATTTTATTGTATAGGTAGGCGGACGAGCATATGGGCCACCTGGTGGTAATTTGTCACTAACGTCCATAGACATTGGCATTGTAAGAAATGTTAACCATCGCTTACATCGCCAATGTGCCATCAACCTTGGGAACTAAGATGTTATTTCCCATGTGCCTGTAATTATACTGGCTCACTCATTCTTCAAACCGGAACACAATAATACCTAGTACTGCCCAGTAGTACCTACCCAGTAGGTACCTACCCAGACGAGCTTGCACAAAGCTCTACCACCAGTAAAAAACTTATATAAAATATATATTTTTATACTGTTTTATATTTGTAATATTGGTTTTAGTATAAATATTTCCAAAAGGAAAAAAAAATACTTTAATTGTTATCGTAGGTAATTCGTAAGCATCTATTTCTCAATGCACTTATTTGACCTGCATTCTCCCCTCGTACGTTTTGTCAGCGCATCACGTGTTCTGAAATGTATGTAACGTTAACTGTCCTAAACTTAATACGTAACTTATTTTAGTTACACAACTTAAGTAACAGTTTCTATTTGGTAATATTGCTTATTAAATATAATTAACAATTCAACGAAACATCATTCCTTCTTATTTAACGTTGTTCTTGAAACTGTTGTTCATTTTTGTATAAACAATACATTAAGGACATAATGAAGTATTTAAAAAACAAAATTAAAAATAGCTTCTGTATAGGTCATGACAGCTTTATTTATATAAAAAAAAATGAATTGCTTGCATATAGATATTGATACAACTAGTTATTATTGTTTAAAGAAAAACATTTTATTGTATTATGTATATTCAATTGTTTTTTTCGATGTAATAATTAAATAATTTTACTTTGTACTTTTGTTTTAAAAATATTCCATAACCCTTTTATGTGTATCTCTTCCAATTCATTTAGATAAACATTTAAAACTATCTGCGCAATAATATTTTTTACGAATATAAATAAAGTCCTGACATATTGTTATATAAGTATATTTAATTTTACTATAATATAGTTTAATAACAATAATTTTATGTCCTAAATGAGCAATATTTCTTTATACTTCCTAGGTCACAACAATGTACAGGCATTTTTTTTTTAAATCTCGAAAGCATGTCCAATTGATCAAGTCTCCGTTGTCGAGTTTTGTTCACAATACACCAGCCTTGACCCAGATATACTTAATGTTCCGTATCATGATTGCACATTGTATCATTAAATGGTTACAAATTAGCATTATAATTAACAGTATACCCAGTACTTTGGTATTTTAATCAGTTAAAATTAATATAAGCTTATTATCAGTGGATATATTAATATGGCAACATATTTACTTTTTTTATGTTAAGTATCCTCAGTATATAATATTATCTCGATGAGCGAACCACTAGTTCGCTTATAAAGCTGCTCGAGTTCTTGAGTCCAAGCCCGGTACGGGCCAATAAATAGAAATAATCAGTAGAAACTCGGGGTTTAGAAGTTGCCAGTGCGAACCCACCTGTTTCTCAGAAAGCACATAAAGCCGTTTGTCCGTTATATGTCTATGGTCCTGCGCCTGATGGCGAATCGGATTGCCATCCTTTCGGTTTATGAGAATATAGATACTATATAATATCTCATTCGAGGTGGCTAATCTCCATTGATATTTGCCATCAAGACCGAAAATAATCAGGGGATATCATGATGTTTAATATAATATGTATGTAAGTACATATTGTGTAGAACTGGTCTAACATTATTTTAAATATACTTACTCAGAGATTGAAATATAGGGTTTTCCATTAAGGGCGCTTGCTCGTGCAGAACTTCCATCGTAGCGTGTGCTGTGTGGCACGTAGCGCCGTCCTGTTGAAACCACATATTGTCCAGATCCATATTCTCGATTTTAGGCCAAAAGAAGTTGGTTATCATCGACCGGTATCGCTCACCATTGACGGTGACGGCCACACCATTATCGTTTTCGAAAAAATACGGACCAATCACGCCTCCGGCCCAAAATCCGCACCAAACAGTCACTTTCTGCGGGTGCATTGCCACTTGGTGAACCTCGTGTGGATTGGTCTCGTCCCAAATACGGCAATTTTGCTTGTTGACATAGCCATTCATCCAAAAATGCGCCTCGTCGCTGAAGATGATTTTTTTGCCAAAATCGGCGTCAACTTCCAACTGCTCTAATGCCCAGTCAGCGAACACACGGCGCTGTCTATGGTCATTAACCTTGAGCTCTTGGGTCAGCTGGATCTTGTACGGGTGCAGGCTCAAGTCACAACGCAAAATTCGCCAAGTTGTCGTCTGCGAAAGGCCGAGTTCCTGTGCGCGACGCGGAATTGACTGCCGCGGGTTTTCGAGGACACTGTCGCGCACAGCGGCGATATTCTCGGCAGATCTCGCGTTACGTTGACGCACGGGAACCGGCTGATTGTTAACTGACCCGGTTGACTCGAATTTGTCCACCAATCGACGGATAGTCGACTCGGCAGGACGATCATCGCGACCGTAAAACGGGCGAAGTGCGCGGAACGTTGCTCGAACTGAAGACCCATTTTCATAAAACAATTTTATGATTTGCACGTGCTGCTCGACACTGTAACCTGCCATGGTGGTTTGGGAGGACGGAATGAATATAACACACTGCATTTGACAGCTGTCACTCAAACAACATGGCCGCAATCAGCTGTCAAAGTTCAAGCGTCCCTATTGGAAAACCCCTTATATAAAATATTATGCTAGGCGGGTATTCATTAGTAGGGGCAACACTTTTCTTTTCTTTTAAAATCTTGCGACGGTAGTGTATTTGATGTTTCATGTTAATAAATTTGTGTGTTAGTAAAATTAGTATTTTATTTTTCTTTTAAGAAAGTTTAGTCGTCTAAGTATATTATGATATTTCGCGGTAAATTTCATATAATGAATATGTTATTCTAAGTTTCTATGCAACAAACATTAATTAACCTTACAACAGTTATAACAAGCCCTACCTCCTTGAATTTAATACACAAGTTCGATCTAGAAATATTTTTCCTATTAATCAGACAAGAACGGAACTAGGAAGCGATAGATACAGCAGCAGTATTGCTGGCGGCTATTGATTAAATCCGTATCCTAAAATTACCTTTATACCTAAGATAATAGGAACTATATTTCTATAAAGCATATATACCAATGAGACGAGCGTGCAAGGCAAACTGCTGCGTGAACTTTATCACTCGGTATTGAGAGCACTCTCATTCATCAGTAGCGTTTATTTTTTTAAATAATTCTTTATATTTTTTAAAGATGAATATTTCCTGGTTCTAATAAAATAAATATATTAAATAAATTGTAGTTTGGTTCTCGTTATTTAATATTATTTTAATGACTTTGTTAAATTGATATATAGTAGTAATTCTGTTAATCTTTGTAAAATATAGTGTATGTAAGAATGCTTTGAATATTACAGTACTCACTTATTTTAGGAATAATACCACTTGTTACCAAAAATAGCCCACATGGTGATTAGTGGTTAGTGACCCATAGACGAAATACACGAAAACAGCGTTATTAATCTTGATACAAAGAAAATACCCTGAGTAACAAAGTTATTATGTCTCGTTGATTTGATACTGGCTTACCTAAGATATAAATTGTACCCATGATACATATTTACCTTTAATGAACGCGACAAATTTACCAAGTTCGAAATTTAAAAAAAAAAAAGTGTCAGTTACTGCTTTCAAAGGTCTGTGTAATTAAGATATCTACCGAATAATTGCTGGCCTGGCGAAATATAACGATAATAACTATTTGATTTTAAAATAACTGATCAAATAAATACAACAACGTTATTTTCGACGTACATATGTTTATTCCGGAAGTAGGCAGAAGGTTGCTTGTAAAAGGCTTATATATTGGCAGCGTCGTTGCGCCTGCGCAGATAGTGACTGTGTTGACCGTGACTCAAGTATAGTGTAATGTAAGTTCGGTTTAGTTTTTTTTAAATAGTGAATGAGTGCTGTATTTGTGATAAATTTATAAGTTTTTTGTTTTAAATCATTTAAGAGTAACATTTCTTATGTTAATCATATATTTTAGTGTAGTATTTATTTTTATTTGACTATATTTAACGTATTAGTTTTTTTATCGTTGAATTTACTATTTTTAATTATTAACGGTTACTAATCATGATATTTTATTTAATTATTAACAAGTTTATTAATAAAATAATTAATTAAATATAAAGGCACGGTTTTTAAGCTTAACGATTCTCGGGAAAAGGTAATTATGAGATTTTGTATTTAGTGCGTGAGAAAGCATAATCATTATTTCATGCCTTCAATACGCCGTAGCAAAAAAATGACTAAATATTGATGATTATAGCTTGCAAGTCTTAATTATAACATTAATCTAGACTAACTAAAAGTGTCTTTCCGCCAATAAAAAAAATCTAGTTCCTAAAAAAGACTCTGTCTTCATTTAACGCTTAATTGTAATATTAATGGTATAAAGTATACGCGGCTACAATTTCTAAAGCCAATTAATTCAAATAGTCAAATAAAAATCAATAGCTGCTCGTTAATGGGTAATATTTTAGCACAAATATTCAATAAACATTCATCTTCTCTTGTTTATAGATTCAGTCATCATGAATTACCTCATCATCGTCGCATCAATCTTCTGCGTAGCTCAGGCAAGACCGGGTCTGATATACACCCAACCCTTAGCTGTCGCTGGGATTGAATACGCCCACCCGTCCGTACAAGCCATCCCGTCCCACCCTGCCGTTGAACTGAATGCTGCTAGTGAAGCTCTATTACCACCGGAATTATTAAAATCGAATGCGTTTTATAATAACCCTTCGATCGCTGCAGGTCTAGCGAAAGAGTCGTGGTTCACAAATAAAGAAATGCAGGTTGTTGAACGCGAAGCCGAAAAAATACCGAGACAGCGTATCTATGACATCGTTAAAAGTGCTGGCTTCTTGGACAAACATTAACATTTATATATGATGAAAAACGGTTTTTTCGACTTTAAAATTTCGAATGCTTACTTCGAGTTATTATTGGAAATGTAATCTATTTAGTTTTATATATTTTGATAAAAATGAATATTCTAACACATTTAGTCCCACTGATTTTAATGTTATATGTATAGATTACACTTTTGTTGTTTATTCGTGAAATAGTTATGTATTTTAACAAAGCACTGTAAATATTTGCACAATTTTAACAATGTCGGTTTATTTCCGAATTAATTAAAACATTATAGTATTTTTTTAAGATTTAGTGTTAGATAAGTAATAATGCATTATTATAATTTTGTTATTCGTTATCGTATCTAACTATAGATGAACTGTGATCTCGAACAATAAGTGCGTTCGCGTAAGTTATTGTTTCATTTATTTATATACTTGTTTTTAATAAACGTATATTTAGATTTTTTTTTTATTTTATTTCCATATTTGAAAATTTATTTATGTATGTATGTATGTATTTCAATAAAGACTATATTTAATAAGAAATATTAATATTATAAATGTGTTGTTTAAACGAATATGATGTTTTAAAACACAATAAAAATAATTCTTAAGCTAAACTGTCATCTGCCTATTTAATAATATTTTTTAGGTCACAGTCGGCCCCGTAGGCGCTCTTCTTGAAGCTTCTGCCGCGCTTGCACGTCACCCAGCATTCATGGACGGGCTTTTGTACGAAATCTGTAAGAATATACATTGTGAAGTTATTTTAAACGAAATGTATTTTAGCAACTGTGTCGTTTGTTTCAACAAATTTAACTGAGATTAATTTAGGTACAATTAATTGTATATGTCTGTTGTTTTTCCTTAGATGTATCGAAGTCTATCTTTTATCTATTTCATTAACTTCGAAATGAAACAAATATAAGTATCAAAAACTCAGTAATTATTGGCGAGTTTGTAGCGATCTTATTATTAAGTCTTCAGCATACATAAGTTTAGTTCTGAGAAACAGCTACTTAGGCTTTTATAAGGCATTTCCATTTCTATGAATCATATACAAATAAATTGAGTTTGACTACAGCTAAGTATAATTAGTTATACAAGTAAAGATTTATTACGATTATACATTATGTATAAAGAAAGTTTTTGACTACGCAAACAATATTAAATTAATATTGCTTGTCTTAAATAAGTTTTAAACTTTAATGAAATATCTTTGATAATGTTTGTTTTTTATATTAAATGTTCTAATTAATTATTTTTACAAAAAAAAAAAAATTATGAATAAAGTTATATATATAACTCTAAGCTTATCTAGACAGTATAAATAAATAGACAGTTGTGAGGATATAATTCAAAGAAATATTCAAACAACTTTTGAATCATTTAATCGAAGATATCAAAGGGCGCCAGTGTGGGTGTCTACCGTCCAGCGAACTAGGGCCCTGTCTGGATCCATACGCAAAGAAGGATTCTTTATCTCGTACAAGTATTTCGTTCTACATAAACTGGTTTTAATATATTGCGTCACATAGTAACAGACGTCTAGTCACTCTTGTTTTTTTGGATTATATAGTTTTCGACTAATTTATTATAACTCAATCACAAACAAGGGATGAATAGAATGCAGTTAGTAGTTTTTAAAATAATTTTAACCAATTAACTAATATATTTGATAAAGCTTAAAAAAAAATTAAAATGTAAACTTAGTAAATTGTTCTTTAAGCTTCGTTAAAATATTAAATGGATAATAAATATAAAAGTTATATAGAAAAGTTAGGTATGACAAAAACATTTTCTTTTGTGTTTAAACCTGTTTAAATTTCTATTAATTTTAACTATATAGAAATCCTGGATTGAATGAAGGTAATTTAGTCGTTAATTACAAGTAAATGTAATTTAGAAACATTTGCTTCAGAAAGTGGTTATTGAGGTTACTCCTAACTACCTCGTTGGTCTAGTGGCTAGATATAAGGCCGCAGACCCGTCCTGGGTTCAATTCCCAGGTCGGGCCAATAAATAGTTATTGGGTTTTTCTGTCAGAAAATTCTCAGTAGCAGCCCGGAGTCTGGAAGTTGGAAGTGTGTACATTCTCGTGCCTCGGAAAGCACGTTAAGGCGTTGGTCCTGCGCCTGAACTCTTTCCGGTCGTGTCGGATTGCCGTCCCATCGGATTATGAGAGCTAGGGAATAGTGAGTGCACCTGTATTTGCGCACACACTTGTGCACTATAATATCTCCTGCGCAGTTGGCTAATCTCTCTTGAGATTGGCCGCCGTGGCCGAAATCGGTCTGGAGGACTATATATTGAGTTTACTACCTTAATTACTTTATTTACCGGATTTATCCTTAATTATATCGAAATTATACCTATATTATAAATATTTGTTAAATGTTTATAACTAGTAATTAAACGACTAGCTAATACACAGACGGATATAGTCCTCAATAATTCTTACTTAGAACAATAATTTATATTTAGATGTATATAGTTAATATGTATTTCTCTTTATGTTACTTAATTATATCTATATTATTTAATCCTTCGTTAAAAATAAAAATTAATAAGGTCAAATGTATGATAACACTCATTTAGGTTCTAGAAATTAAATGCAATGCAAATAAACTAAATTCATACATAACTTTCCTTAGGCTGGCTATAGTCGGGAAAGTAATTAAGTTAGAACTTTGTGTTTATAACCTTTTTTGCTGTCGCAGTTGAATTCATGCATGTCACAGGTATCGATGAATGTTCTCATTTCCCCGCAGAAATCGATTCCGCATACGGGTACTTGGTCGTGACGGCATATATCCGCGATTTTACATTCCTCTTCTAGCTAAATGTTGTAAAAATATTATTATATAAGAATAAAATCATTAAATAAATCAACCAACAATACCCGATTTTGAATTTTGAAATTGAGGAGTTTTATCTTGATCTTTTTTTTAAATAGAATTTTGAAGTTAAGAAGTACAATATTGTACGTAAAGTTTATAATTAGACATGAATATAACAACAGTTTTCTATTCTAGCTGGTTCATATGTGTTGCAATACTTCTTAATGTTTTTAATAAACAATTATTCTATACGACAAAGACGTATGACATGAACAAAATAACTTACATGATATTTACAATTATTGTCTTATTAAGTAGTACTGTAGTAACTCTATAACATTTTTTTTTCTAACAAGTCAATTTTCAAGTGAACGCCTTATGTATTATCAATATGAGTAAGATTTTTTAATAAACGAGGTGATTAAAACATGATATAATTCATATATTTTTATAATAACAGTACATCCGAACGAAGCTACAGGTAAGTCGACACTAACTTAGTTTAATAATAGAAGGCATAGTTTCTTGGAAAGTTATAAAGAGATAAAATGTTCTTGCGTCATATAAATCATAGTTAAGAAATCCTTTTATTTTATACATTTTATTTCTTGTTATTTATTTTATTATTATTCCTTGTTTGTATGTTGATGAAGTCGAGATGGACCACTGGCTAGCACACGTAAACGTAAACTCACGATTACGGTTAGGGTGTGAATCGTTAATGAAAACTTATTTTCTATTTAAGGAAAATATCGAAGAAAATCTACAATCTATGATATCAAATGATAGCTGTATAGCTGTGTATTCACCAGCCCCGATCGAAGCATTGTTGTGGAATGAGCTCTAAACCTTCTCTCTATGTTCAGCATTTTGACGTTGACATTTTGACTGGTTGTTACTTTACTTTTGTATTTATTTTAAAGTTTGTAAGATCAAAAACATGTACGTTTATATATTTAAGAAATCAAGTTATTCAATCAAGAAATTAAGTTTATATATTTAAAAAGGTCTCCGATTAAGGCTAATTATTTATAATATCAGAAATTAATTTTGGAAAACTCATTAAAATTTTAACAAAGTGAAATATGGACCGGTGTTTACTTACCTCAAACAATTGACACGGGTTATATAATTAGTTTTGATATTTGTTTTTCTCTCGGTATTTCATTTTGTTCCATTCAAGCGTATAATGGGGCATTGTTTTACACAAAAATGGTTTAATTTGAGAAGTGGATTATGAGTCTAATATAAAACATTTCATAGTTACTATTTCAATTATTAAAATTGCAAAATCATTCTTTTAATAATTGTATTAAAAATCATATTTGCGTCGCATAAAAAAGAGTTGTGCCAAAAGTATAATTATATTAAGTTTAAAAAGTGCTTAAAATAATAAGACTACTTTATACGGTTATTTAAAAAGCAGAATAAAATTTTACCTTTGCGCCGTCAATATGAGCGTAACTGATTTTAAGTTTAAGCAATAAGTATATAAAAGTGCTTAAAAATATATTGTCGACCATGGCGAAAGTTTTTATTTTGCAACAATATTTTATAAAATAGTATTACATGCCGCGGCTCCGCTCGCGTATTTAAAACGTATATATACTAATATGTAGTATGTTTCAAACGCAAAAGTTGTTTTATCTCAAAAACGAATAAGTTCATATTAATTTGTATTGATATGCCTTTATCATAAAGCGTAGCATAAAGGAAACTTTAAATGTGTCGATAGAAATTGAAGCAACAATTTTACCAAAATATTCTTATTATAATTCTTAGCGTACTTTACGAAATGAAGATTAATTAATTCAAATAATTTCAAGTCTCTATAGCATATTATTAAAATTATTTATCAGTCAGTCAGGACGTAGGATATTGTATTATGTATTTCATTATGTGTTTTATATTACTATACAAGTAAAACCTGGTAGACGTTGTTCTCGCTGTGTACTGATCATCGGTTGAACGAAATAGAACTAAATGTGCTTCAGCACCACCACCAGCATCTAGCGACATACAATAAAGTGGAAAAAACATTCACGAAAATATATTTATTTATGTATTTCACGGTTATCGGTCAAACAGTGTCGAAGCCATTTAATCTCAAACAGATGTCGAAATGTTCATTCGTTTATATATACATAAATAACAATAATACCAATATCTGTCAATTATAATTTTTATATGACAATAAAATATTGGCACTGTTATAATTCTATAATTGAGAGCATATTTTATTGAGTATAAATAAAAAAGGGTATTTGGGTTATTAAAATTATGACATAAGGTAATTAGAAAGTATTGAAAGTGTTTATGTATGTTATGTTAAGTTTACCTTTATTTATTTATTATTATTTTTTTTTTTTTCCGCTGGAAAAACGCCTTGACGCGTTTCCCCCACATGAAGAGGGGGGGTATGTGGGGCTCACCGGCACTGAAGGGGCCGGACTACCCACTAAAAAACCAGCGGTATCCTCTCCGTCTGGTTAGGAGGCGCCACGGGATCGCTCGCGCATGCTACCATGACGCCCCGACGGTCGGCCCGCCTATGCGGGCCTCCATTTCTAAGGGGGTTCCCGGATACAGTGAACCCACTTAGCCCAGGCGGCTATTAAGGCGGGGGGAGAAGGTGCGCATAGCGCCTACGTCTCCTCCCCGGTCGTCTTTGACGGACCGAATCAGCGGAGGCACTTTCCTCACGCTGTCGCTCCGCGGCCTCCTTCTGCGACATGACACTCTCGCAGAAGGGGACCATTTCCAACCAGCACCTCTCGCTGTTGAGCATGGCATCAATCACGCTCGGCAGCGAGAGATCTCCGCCGACTATCGCCGCCAAGGAATGCCTCTGAGGCCCCCACGCAGCACACTCCGTCAGGGTGTGGTACGCCGTGTCCAGCGGCGCACCACACTCGTGGCAGGAGGGTGATACCTCCTGCCTCGCTATCGTGTGCAGGTACTTACCGAAACAGCCATGTCCGGTAAGCACCTGCGTCAGCCTAAACGTAAGTGTGCCACTTTTCCTTAACCAGCGACTCAAGTGGGGCCGAATCGCCTCCACTGTCGCTAGACCTGCTGATGGGGACCTCAGGTCCTCCTCCCATCTACGAATCAGGGCTTGCTGGGCTAAAGCCCTGATTCGTCCCACCTCCGCGGATCCTGGACGACCGCCACTCGCTCTGGCTTCCACCCGAAACCGGTACACTTCTGCGAGCACCTCCGCCTGGAGTTCCCAGGGCGGATCGCCCGCAAGAAGTGTAGCTGCCGTCCATGACACCGTACGGTAACCACGTATCGCCCTCACCGCTATGACCCTCTGTGGTCTCCGCAAAAGGGCCTTGTTCTGAGCGGTGAGAACGTCCACCCAAATAGGTGCACCATACAGCGCCATGGAGCGCACCACACCGGCATATAGACGCCGGCATGGTGATTCCGGGCCTCCCACGTTGGGTAGGAGGCGGCCCAAGGCAGCAGCAGTGTTGATGAGCTTCGGGCCCAGTTGGACAAAGTGCTGCCCGAAGCTCCATCTTCCGTCCAGGATCAGGCCCAGATACCTCATCTGGGCCTTTACTTTTATCACCGTCCCGTGGACGGTGATGTTCGCCCCTCGTGGGGGGCCCCTCCGTGGACCGTGGAAGAGGAGGGCCTCCGTTTTGGATATGGAGACCCTCAGGCCCAGCATTTCCATTCGGTCCACGGTTAGGGTCGTTCCGACCTCGGCCAGGCGGGTCGCCTCCCGAAAGTCCCACCCCGTCGCGGTGATGAGGGTGTCGTCGGCATAACACAACACCCCCATACCGGGAAGAACGGGGGCTCTCAGGAGCCAATCGAAGCCGACGTTCCACAGAATTGGGCCGAGAACCGACCCCTGTGGAACGCCGCAGCCTACCCGATGCCGGACCAACCTCCCATCGCCCCCAGCCCTGACGACTTCTCTGTCCTGGAGGTACGCCTCCAACAGCCTCCTCAGATAGGTCGGCACCCCATGGTATCGGAGTGCCTCCCTGATCGTTTCAAATGGGAGGCTGTTGAAGGCGTTCGCAACGTCCAGCGAAACCGCCAGGACTACTTGTCCCTGGGCCACCGCTTCCTTGGTCCGAGTCTTCAGGGCGCTCAGGGCGTCGACCGTCGAACGACCCGCCCTGAACCCGAACTGAGCCTCTGATAGACCCGGACCAACCTCATCGAGGTGCTGAACGAGTCGGGCTGCGAGAATCTTCTCAAACAACTTGCCCGTCTCGTTCAGCAGCACAATTGGCCTGTACGCCGAGGAGGAATCAGGCGGTCGACCCTCCTTTCGGCAACAGCACCAACTTTCCCTGCTTCCAAGGCTTCGGAAACTGCCCGCTGTTCAGACATTCGTCAAACAGCCTCCGAAGCCCTGCACCTAGGTATTCCAGGGCGTCGCACAGAACACGCCCTGGAACACCGTCGGGACCCGGCGCAGTCTTCTTAGCCCTCAAGCGACCGAGGGCCATCTCCATTTCCCGCTCCGTGATCAGTGGTGGAGCCACTGCGTCCTCTATCATGGAGCGGGGGGCCATAGGCGGAGGGACAAACTCGCCCGGGTGGGGAAATAGTTCACCAACCAGGCGCAGGAGGAGCTCCGGCGACAGCGTCTCCGTCACGGGGCTGGCTTGGGAGCGGAACTTTCCACGTACGCCTCGGTACGGCCGCCCCCATGGGTCTCGGTTGAGGCCCACCAGCAACTCCTCTCTCGCCTTTTCCTTGGCCTGCCTTATCGCCAGCTGCAGATCCTTTTTCAGCTGGCGGTAAGCGGCCAAGAGCTGTCCCTCTAGGTCCGCGTCGAGGCCGTTGTGCCTGCGACAGCGGACGTAGGCCCTTCGCGCTCGACTGCACGTCGCCCGAAGTTCGGCTATTTTGGGCGACCACCAGTATACATGCCGGTGCGGAAATCTACGTCGGGTCCTCGGCATGGCCGCATCGCATACCTCTTGGAGGACACTACGCATGCGGCCCGCCAGCTCTTCCACGCTGGCACCCTCCCCCCGTCCCGCAGAACCCCACCGTTGCACGATGGCAGCCTCCTTGACCAGCTCGCGGTCTAACTGACTAAGAGACCACCTCGGCAACGTATTCGGCACCCTCTGGGGTTCCAACGGCCTGCGAGAGGTGGAGATCTCGAATCGGATGTAAAGATGATCCGACAGAGTCTCCACCTCATTCTCAACCCTCCAGTTCAACACTCTGCGTGCTACGACAGGGGTGGCGAACGACACATCCACCACGGACGCAGGTGTGAACCTGCCCCTTGTTGAGTAGGGACAGGCCGGAGAGTAGCACCCACACTTGAACGGCCCTCCCGCGTGGATTCGTGGCGGGGTTACCCCAGGCACGTGACTTCGCATTTAAGTCGCCGAGAACCAGAGTAGGTTTCGGCGACTGCCTGGCTACCGCAGCTCTGACCAAGCCGAGATATGTCTCGAACTCTGCCAAGCTGCGGTTTGGGGAGAAGTATGTTCCCACAACTACGTATTCTCCCCACCCTGCCACGACGTAGCCCAAGCCCCTCTCAATGAGTGAGAGGGGGCGGTCCGTTCCGTTCCGAATGAGGACCGCCACGGTGCCGTCAATATCCCCTAACCAGTGAGGTAGGGGGGGAACGTAATAGGGCTCGCAGGCCACAGCCAGGTCGATCCGCCACTCTGCCATGGACTGCAGCAGCAAGTCCTGCGCCGCGGCGCAGTGGTTGACGTTCGTCTGGAGGAAGTTTGTGTCTGTGCTCATGTTGACATAGTAGCTTCCTACTCGGCCTGGCGCCGTTCGACACTGGTGGTCTGGGTGCCTAAGACCACCGTACCCTTCGTAAGGGGAGGATTGCACTCCCCTGATCCCATAATGTGCCCAGAGGGCTTGCCAGCGTCTGCGCACACTGCACAGCGCATCTTCTCGGTGCAGTCCGCCGACTTGTGGCCACCTACGCCACACCGGAAGCATAGTCCTCCTCGTTCCGCTTTGGATGGGCAGAGCATCTTCATGTGGCCAAGGCCCATACATCTGAAATGTTAAGTTTACCTTAATTTTTATAAATATAAATCGATGAACGCCGGCTGCACACACGAAAAAGCATGACTCATAGTAACGTTTCGCCTGAGCCAAGCATGCAAGTGAGAGCGCGGAACAAGTGATAGAGAGGCATGATCGGCCTAAGCGTTCGGCTTGTGACGCATCTATCTCTCTTCCACTCCATCGGCCGATGCATCCGAGTATTCATTAATATTTTCTTATGACAGACAGACAACCATTTATGTTTTTTTAATAACAATTTTCCACAATATAGTGTCTTCATCGTTGACCATTAAGTTCTCCTTATTAAAGTTCAACAGGCTAAAAGTAAGATAATAAACAAACAAAAAATAAAAAAATAACTTTACTTTAGGTTTAATTTATAGTTAAGAAAACTTTAGGAAATACATATATACTGTACATATGACAAATTGCAGGATATATGAAATATTATATTTGACCCACGACCCTTGATTGAATCACGTCACAAGTTGTTGACAAGTAGCAACTTGTAGTTTTCGTTTGTGAGGAAGAGTGTATAAAAGACGGTGAGGTAACGATATTTGTTTATAAAATTGTTTCAAACGTTTTACTTTTTATGACTTATTTTTAATTAAAGTAAACACCAAAATCTTTATTCAATATAAAGTCATTACACTTGTTTAATTATTGACAAAAGTCTGCCACCGGTAGACATATATTATATATATCTAGAACCTGAGAAGAATCAATGAAAGAAACTCAAAGACATTTTTTTTAAATAGGAATGAACTATGTTGATAACGTATATTACTATACATGATCGTTAAAAGTTTTACATGTTTTACTCAATTTCACTTTACATGAGCATTAGCTAATATTTAGGAGTGATATTAAACATATAGCGTAAATAATATTAAAAAGGTCTTTGCTTAAATAACCATTTATTATATTCTATTTTTGACGTTTAAGTTACAATCAGTTCTGAATTCTGGTTTTTTGAACGAGCGTCCTCTCTTACAAGTAACCCAGCATTCGTGAATAGGTCTTTGCTTGAAATCTGCAATAAATAAAAATAAAAAGCTCCTTCACTTGACACACTTAAACATTTTTAGCAAATATTTAATTTCTCAAGAAATCAAGTGATTTTTAGAACATCATATTTATGTATATTTGAATGTATAAGTATATAAAAAAAAAAACTAAGAATTTATTTATTCTTTGCACACCTATTGTACTCGTACGTTCTTTCCCGTACTTTTTGAGGTTGGCTGGTTTAGAATGCGTTAAGCATTAAGCAAGCCTCTTGTACATTATATATTTTACGTTGTGCAATAAAATATTAAATAAATAATAAATGTTTAACAATTGAAGGTTCCTTATATTGAGGGTCCGGAAGCTAACACTACTCAAACACTATTCAAGGCCGAAAGATCAAAACGAAGGCCGGATGATGTTCCCGATGGTGACAAATATTTGCTCTGAGTAAATAACAATCAAGTTTGCAACCTTTAGTGTAGAAGTTAATTGAAGTAGAAGTAATATGAATGTTTTACCCAGTAGTGAGATATTTCCAGGTTCAGTAGATAAAGGGTGTACATGACTATATGATATATGTTGAACTACTACTGTGTTCCAGATATATATATGTTAATTTTGATAAAATGAATGGCATTTTATCAAAATTAGCATATATAATTATAAAGTTAACTTAAATTGTTATTAATTGAATTCAAGTGCAATAAAAGACGCTGAATAATTACTAAGCGCCTGATAAAATTTTAATAGCAATCTAGCTTAATAGAAAATAGGTCGAATCTACACTTGTTTATTATATTTTTTTTAGACATTAAATTATTTGTACAGAATATTGTTCTTGCTACCTGTTATATTTATGTTTGTCCATTTTATATATTTATACTTCATTAAACTGTCTTATTGCAATGGTTATTAATTTTGTGCTTGCAGAATTATGACGTAGTAGATGAAAAGTTGAATATATAAATCATGTTCGGATTTTATTTTCATTTATCATATATTTATTAAGACTTAAATAAATTAAATGTACCGTTTAGTGTTTAGTTGATTATTTTGTACCTATTTTCATAATTATAGGTACACGATAAAATGGGTAACAGGGCGAAAAGGGCAGACTAAGAGAATAATGTGTTGAGAAATGCCAATTAGTAGGTGCACATAAAAAGGACAACTACATATTGAATGCAATGCGAAATGCAAGAGGAATATTAAGAATTATTATGCATTTTTTTATTCGAACAGGGGAACTCTATAAATTAAAGATATTTTCAATGTTACCGGATCATCATTTTGTTTGTTTGAAGTTACATTATCTAAGGCAAATTAAACAAAATGATCATATACCTAGTTTAAAGAGATTTGACTAAGGTGACGCGTGTATAATGAACCTATGTACCTACTCCCTATATATACGCTTAAATATGGTTAATAGGGCCACCTGATGGTAAGTGGTCACCAACGCCCATAGACATTGGTATTATAAGAATGTTAACCATCGCTTACATCGCCAATGCGCCACAAACCTTGGTAATTAAGATGTTATGTCCCTTGTGCCTGTAATTACACTGGCTCACTCGCCCTTCAAACCGGAACGCAACAATAGCAAATACTGCTGATTTTCGGTAGAATATCTGGTGAGTGGGTGGTACCTACCCAGACGAGCTTGCACAAATAACTACCACCAAGTATATATAGTTTTTATATTAAAGGCATGCGGACAGTCAAACGGTTCACATGATGGTTAGCGGTCACCAACGATCATAGACGTTGGCGATGTAAGGTATGGTTAATATTAATCTGCGCCATCAATCTTGGGAACTAAAATGTTATGTCCTTTGTGCCTGTAATTACACTGGCTCACTTGCCCTTCAACCAGAACGCAACTTTGCTAAATATTGCTGTTTAGCGATTGAATATGTCTGATGAGTGGGTGGGATTAAAAAGTTGCAGGTAATACTAGTTATATATATAAAATATAATATAGAATGTATATAGAAGGTTAACATAAGTTCAAATAAAATAATATATTAAAAAAAATGGTAGTAACATCATAACCTTTCTTACTGTCACAGTTAAACTCGTGCATGTCGCACGTGTCTATGAACGTTCTCATTTCCCCGCAGGAATCAATACCGCACATTGGTACTTTGTCGTGAACACATAAATCTGCTATCTTGCATTCTTCTTCGTTCTAGAAAATTATTTAACTATTAATTTATTAATTATATTAATTATTTCAAGTACTTCGAATTATTAATTATCTGTATTTCATTACCTTAATAGTCTCACTATGTGTTGACACCAATGGAAATATCATTATAGCGTTGAAAGCTAAGACAATAAAAATAATTAGTAACAAAAATAAGATAAGTTAAACTATTCATGTTTTAAGCCTTATGATAATTTTACTTTACCTAAAAATATTAACATTGTATCATTTTACATAAAAAATATTGTATTTTTTTACTTCATAATAGAAATTCAAATTCATATAAACACACGCTATACTTCGATTGATTCGTTGATTTTAAAGTCGTAAATAATATGTATTTAAATTAAATTTTACAATTGGAAACACATTTTATTAAAATTTATGCGCTCACGTGATTATTTTTATTGAAAACAAAATACTTGAGTTAATATTTTATCGGTATTGCGAATATTAATACATAAAATAAGTTATTGAACATATTTTGAAAATGGAATATGAAATTTCGAGGTGATTTACATTAAGTTTTTTTTATTGTGTGCCAATTTATCACGCAATAAATAGGTTACACAAGTCAAAATATAAATCCTTTTTCGAGATGTGATTACTCTCCATCAAAAGATAAGAGATGATATAAAGGATAACCCATTCTGCTACTTTCAGGTTTAACCCGAACGGATTATATTGTGTCGCGATCGAGGGACGAAGTAAAGAGCACTCAATTTAATAATGATAGTGTATCAGCAAATTCACTTGAGTAAAGGTTAATGGCTGACGTCGAAGGACTCTCTATGTTTGTCTGGGTTGGTACACACCCTCGTATGTTTGGTCACGCGAGTCTATTTTATATTAATTTCTAGATATTAATTAAGAACTCAAGGCTATTATTACGGATTATTGAAGTATATACCTTTGTATGTTTATAGTTATTTTGTGAACTTTTTTTCATAGGCTAATGTAATTTAAAGATAATAATATAATGAAATACGGTAGCTATGTTACAACATATTCTGTAGATGTAACGCATTACATGAATAATAATTATATGATACAAAATAAAACGTATGTATTTGTGTCGCTCATACTATGCTATACTATGAAAACCTTGAAACTTCATCCGCGTAGATATTGAATTTATAATTAATATAAAAAAGCTTGTTTTTTTTAAGAATCAATATGTATGAACTAATTGCATATAGTTGGTAGACGTAGTCTTCTGTTATAGTTCAGTTATATACATATGTATGTTGATTTGTGGTATTCTATTAATGCTTGTGTCATTCTCCCATCTCAAGTTGCAATTAAAAAATATTTATTATCTGTATGTGACTATAATTACATTTAGGAGCATGTGACGGCTGTAATAGTGCAATTTGCTGTCTGAGAGCCGTATCAACGCTGGTAATTTAATCACAGTGCGCTTAATGTCTATAAATCACGTTGGGAATATATGTGGATTAGAAACTTTGATCCTTGCAAAAAATCTTTCTCTAAAATTTTTTTTTAATACTATATGTGTATATATATATATATATATATATATATATATATATAATTTATATCGAATGACCTCGGTTTTCTATTACGTAGGTTTATTTATAGATATATATTTATTTACATGCCTATATTCTGACTATATTTCCACCAGGGTATTATCTCAAGGATAAATGTAAGTGATATTGTAGTACACGAGTTTGTAAGCCAACACTAACTATGTTACATACTTCCCTTTCTCTCAGAATCCGATGGTAGCAATTTGAAACAACAACGGAGATTTCAGGCGCAGGATCAATAGCTTTACGTGCTTTCCTAGACGAGGGGATTGTAGCGCAGGCAACTTCCTAAGGGCTGCTTTAGTCTGCAGCCTTTAGTTAGGTTAGTTTATAAGCTAATTATTATTTAATATAATTTAACTTCAGAAATTTCCTTTAAAACACTTTTAACAAAGTCAGCTTATGGTTAGAAAGTCGATTCAACCTACTTTTAATTATATATATTTTTGAATCTTGGTTTAAATATTTATGAAGATTGACTCAAATACTGGGCGATACTGAAGACGGAGTGATTTCTTTATGGACTACTTGTAAAACGCTCAAGTCCGGGCTCACTTAATTTCTTTTGACGAGTGTAATATCATACAACACAATAAGCATTTCATTGACAAAATTACTTTTATTACAAAACCCTTTACACAGAATTATATAATCATGTGATATGTCCCCATTACAAGTGAAAATTAATAAATTGATTTAAACATAATAAAAAAATATATGAGTACCAAAACTAATACCACAGTACACAAGATTATCGAGACTATAAGTGGTGTTTTCTTCGCTCTCCGACCTATTTGTTAGACGTACGTAACAACAAATTGACACAATGCGGCCATTTACCTTAGGTAATATTTTTATATTATATTTTAATTCAATAAGATAATTTATAAAAAAAAACAAGAAATAATTAGAAATTTCAAATATAGGTGCTGTGTTCCTCTCCTTAGTCATCATATCATATCAGGCTTATGTTGAAAAGTCAGACAAATTACTAGGATATCCTATGGAGTCGGATCCCATGGTAAAGGTGATATAATTATCCTTTTATATATTTAAAATCAGCTGAGATTTATCAATTCGTACGCTTAAGCTAATTAGTACTATTATTTTGCCAGAGAATGCGAAGAACGTCTGGCAATAACAGACAAAGTGATTTCAATCAATTCGTAGAAGACAAACTCATTCAGCATACACAGGCCTTGGAACATCTCGTAAACTTGGCTCAAAGGAACGAGGATACGACTAAGCAGCTGGTTAATACTTTCACTCGAAAGGTTACGCAACCTATACCAAAGCTTCCTGAAAAGTTGGACGTACATCAGACTAGACGCAGTGGCGAAGAATCTGATAAGGATCAGCATCCAATTGTAAGATTTGCAAAAAGTTTTCCAAAATATATAACATTCTTTAAGGATATAGTAATTGCGGAGATAACTAGCGATGAAGATCCATTAGCCGTTGTAGAACATCGTATTTCTGGAAGTGAGACAATATACTAATCATTTAAAGCAAAATAATAATTTTGCTTTAAGTAAGCTATTTATATTTAGCATCATAGATGAATATGATCCAAATTTATCAGGAACGTCAATGTCCTTTATTATTAAAAATAAAATTTATTTAAAAAAATACTTTGGATTTCATTTCCGTACGTAGACGAAGTACGTTAACTATGAAAATAATATTGTTTAATATTTTATGGAATAAGCAAGAAAATCAATTGATTTATCTTTTCAGTCACGTCAGCCTGTCACTAGTAAGCCCATGTTTGTACCAAATACTCAAGCCGTGAAAGACAAACCAAGTCCTTGGTGTTCAGTAGCTGTATTGTGTGAAAGGAACATGGAAACTGTTTGTGGATACGATGATAATTTTGGCTATGGTAAATTTGAGGATATATGTCACATGCTACAAGTGAACTGCTATTGGAAATACAGTTAGTATATATTTTTTTATATTCTGTATATCACGTGGTATAAATATAATTTTATTTAACTATTTATTTAAAATGATGGTGCTTATATTTTTCTTTATTTTTTTTCAGACTTCGCTTTGTTACCTTCATGCACACCGATATTGTAAATCATCTAAATCAATCAATTAGAACCTTTTTTACTTTTAGAAATTGCTCAAATATAATATTAATAATTCTTAGTATGAAAATTCGAAGAAATTAAAAGGAAAAATATATTTAAAATGTTGTATTTGATTCACTTACATAAGAAACATATAATATCATTTAAAATAAACTTTTATGCATAAATATTTCTGTCTTTTCATTATTTTAAAGTTATCCGACACCTGGATTTAATTCTTTTGGGTTCGGACACACCCCCTCTTCCTCCTTGACGTGCCTGAAAACTAGAAAGATATACTATAAAAATATACTGTAATCAAGCTAAAAATCATTATTATACAATATTATATTAAAAGAAAACAAATTAACTTTTTAATTGTTTTGACCCGTAATTTGAATTCAGTCTTAAGATCAGAAATTTTATCGTTAATCACTATAATTTGCTTCTGCATCAGCACAGTTAGTAGTTACTAATCAGATATTCTATCAGTAAATGTAAACACTTGTTTTGAGTGAGCTACATAGTTACAGGCTTACGGCACATATATAACACCTTATGATCCCATACGGGTGTGGCATCAACAGTAATTAAGTAGGATTTGGTTTCTAAAAGTCAACGACTATGAGAAGGTAACTCACAGTTAGCAGATTTGCCCTGCATCCTATCATTACACATAAAAAAAAGTATCCTTAGCCGCGTGTCTCTGAATACGAGTGACTAAAAACTACTTAACGGATTTTGATACGGTTTTCAAGAATGGTCGCAGTGATGCATGGCTTAGATAGATAATTCATTACGGTTTTGGCTGAAATATGACGATGATTGTTGGTCACTGCATCACTGGTGTTCGCGATGTAAGCCAATAAAGTTATAAGTATTACAATATGAACGATTTATGTAGATCCTTATTCTACCCGTGCGAATCCCGTACGGGTGGCTAGTTCATAAATATTAAAAAACAAATTGAAAGGACTAATGTAAGCTACCACTTTACTGAAAATACCATTCCGTAAATATCTAACTGTGGGCAAAAACCACCCAAAAGACTAGGAGCTTATTTTACCACGTTGCACACCAGCAGCTCGGTCGGTAGTTTTTAGTATATATGACAGAACTTCATCCGAGACTTTTAAATTAGCTTAGCCCGAATTCGAACGGACAATTAATAAAGTCCAATAACAATATAGTCCAATAACAATATGTTCAAGACGCTGCACTGGGAAGGGCGGGGCATAAACATAAACGGCGAGTACCTTTCACACTTGAGATTTGCGGACGATATTGTCATCGTGGCAGAAACCGTGCAGGACATGCAGTATATGCTGAGCAGCCTGGCTGATTCTTCTGCTTGAGTTGGTCTCCGGATGAACTTGGACAAAACCAAGATAATGTTCAATGGACACGTTGATCCGGAACCAATAGTTCTTAACGGAGTTCCTCTCGAAGTTGTTCAGGAATATGTGTACCTTGGGCAAACTTTGCAGTTGGGTCGAAACAACTTCGAGAAGGAGTTACGCAGAAGAGTACAGTTGGGCTGGGCAGCGTATAGGAAACTTGGTCAAGTCTTTTCGTCACGGATACCGCAATGACGAAGAGGACGAGTGCGTCCTACCAGTTATGACCTGCGGAGCCGAGTCATGGACACTGACCGTGCGTTTGGTCCACCATTTTAAGGTCGCTCAGCGAGCGATGGAGAGGGCTATGCTCGGAGTTTCTCTGAAGGATCGAATCCCAAACGCGGTGATCCGACAGAGAACCAAAGTTATCGACATAGCCCAAAGAATTAGCAAGCTGAAATGGCAGTGGGCTGGACACATGTGTCGCAGAACAACCGTTGGTGTAGACGTGTTCTGGAGTGGAGACCACGTTTCGGCAAACGTAGCGTAGGGCGCCCTTCGGCTAGGTGGAGTGACGATATACGCAAAGTGGCTGGCAGCGGATGGATTTTGAGAGCTGAAGATCGAGCTCAGTGGCGTGCCAATGGAGAGGCCTATGTCCAACAGTGGACGACGAAAGGCTGATGATGATAATGATGATGAACAATATAGTCAATAGTCCAGTAACATATGAACAGTGGCGGTCCAAGACCTAAATTTTATGTGGGCGAGATACATTTTGCGAGGCCCTCTTTTTTTAATCTCGCTCGAAAATCTCTTTTACGCGTTTGCTAAGCGATTTTTCACGATTCCACCGTATGAAGGGCAGCGGCAGACATTTTTTTTCCTTCATTGCGCTTTCTACACTTAATAATAATATCTTTCGATTCATGATGAGTCCAATTTTTCCTCGCTTTCAAAGCTTTTAAGTAATGCATAACATGTTTCCGAGGCGCGATGCCCTGGACCGCGAGGCCCCCCGGACATCGTGGCCGTGGGCGATCGCCTATACCGCCCACGCCTTGCCTCGCCTCTGCATATGAAGACGAATATTATGTCGAAACTAAACTTCTCTGAAAATGAAATTTTTAAAATAATGAAATCTTTAAATATTTTTAAGGGTCCAGGACCAGATGGATTACCTCCACTTTTTATAAAACGTTGCGCATCTGTGTTGGCTCTCCCTTTTATGATAATTGTCAATCAATCATTAAAGAGTGGCTGTTTTCCAACGGAATGGAAAAAAGCAAGAATCATACCTATTTACAAAAAAGGTGATAAAAGCAACGTAATGAATTATCGTCCAATATCTATTTTATCCTCTTTTTCAAAATTATTCGAGTCTCTTATTAGCCCTTTAATATCATCATTTGCTGGAACCGATATTTCTAGTCATCAACATGGATTCAAGCGTGGTCGATCTACGGAGACAAACCTCTTGTCCTTCATATCTGACGTTATCTATGACGTTGACAGAGGTAAGCAAGTGGATGCCGTATACACGGACTTTAGTTCCGCATTTGATAAAGTCAACCATTTACTTCTTATTAGAAAGCTCCAGGCAATAGGTATAAACGGTTCATTACTGCGATGGTTTGCATCTTACCTAGATAGAAGATCACAAGTAGTCGCAGTGGATGGATATGAATCTCAAGCCTATTATGCGGAATCTGGCGTTCCTCAGGGATCGCATCTGGGTCCCATTCTATTTTCAATTTTTGTCAATGACGTAACTCAGGTAATTCAGTACTGTAAGTTTTCTCTCTTTGCAGATGATTTAAAAATATATAGTTTAATCGATTCCGAACTTGACGTAGCTTTTATGCAAAAGGACATTGATAATATAATTGTATGGTGTAAATTTAACCAGATGGATTTAAATGTTGTTAAATGCTCTCATATATCCTTTACTAGGAAGAGAATGCCAATTTTAACATCTTATAATATTAACGGAATTTCACTTGTAAAGGTAAATGAAATTCGCGATTTAGGTGTTTTAATTGACAATAAACTGACGTTCGTATCCCACGTAGACTACATTACTAAAAAATCTATGCAAATGCTAGGGTTTTTAAAACGCAATACAAAAAAGTTTTTGAATCCCTATACCAAAATTATATTGTTTAACGCATTAGTACGTAGTCAGTTAGAATATGCTTCATCGATATGGAATCCAATATACAGTATACACTCTCAGCGCATCGAACGAGTCCAGCGAGCGTTTACTCGTTATTTGGCATTTCACTCTTATGAAATATCGTACAGATGCCCGTATGATCAACGTTTAGTATATTTTGGCATGAAGAACTTGCGTGCCCGACGCTCAATTCATGACTTAACGATACTTTATAACATTATAAATGGTAGCATTGATTGCAGTCATCTACTGGCTCAACTTTTTGTTTCAGTACCCAACAAAATTCCTCGTCAACGTATAACTAAAATTTTATATCATCCAAAAGTTCGTACTAATCTAGGTGCGAATTCTCCGCTTGCTAGGATGTGCAACTTATATAACTATTTAAACAAAGAAGTAACTGATCTGGACATGTTTCGTGATTCTCTTTCAAAATTTAAACAGACTCTGCACAAATACTACTCCCCAAAATTGTAACTTTTTATTTACTCTTATTACTTTTGATTTATAGGCTGTGTATTAAATAAGTTATATATACATATATATATATATTTTTTTTATTAATTATATATATATATTTTTTTCTAATTTAAGTTTAATTAAGTTAGATTAAGGTGTTATCGCTTGTCATAAAACTTTTTTTTTTTTTTAAACAATGTTGTGAATACCTGTAATAGGTGTACATATGAAGACCTGAAAATCTGTAAGATTGTATAATGTAAGTGTTGCATATGTAAACTGTTGGTGTTCCTTAATAAAAAAAAAAAAAAAAAAAAAAAAAAAAAAAAAAAAAAAAAAAAAAAAAAATATTCATATTTTATGTATACAGTTTTATTATATGTAAAAATTTATAATAGTCACTTTTAAATAATTAAAGCAATAAAATATTCAGGGTTAGTACGTCCGTCACTATTAATGTCAGAAATACATCAATCAAAGTCTATAATATCCGTTATCAAACTACTCACACGTAACATGTGGTTTTGTAGCTGTGTGAGTTAATCTTTTTAGGATAAAATGTCTGATGAAAGCCTTTTAATTAGATCTGCCTTATAATAATACCTTGTAAAATTATGGAAAGCTTTTGTAACAGAGATCTTAATAAGAGACAAGAGTCGTGTTTAATTGGTGTTTGTGGTAGTAAAGTTAATATTAATTACCCATATTGTATTCACAAGAGTATTCGTAAAGGTCACATAGATCGAGAAATGTTCTCGCCTCGTTGACGGATTTACCACAAATAATTATGTTGTCGTGAAAGCAGATATAGGCGTGCTCACATAACTTCTTCAATTCTGTCTGAAAACATATGTATTTCTTGAATTAAATACTACGGATAAAATATCATCATATCGTTGTCACTCAGGATGATGTAATCCCGATTCCCAAATCTGTTCAGACGTTTAAATGTTACGGTGGAATAAAAAAACACACATACGTACATTACCCCGAAATAATTACACTCCTTTTTTGAGCAGTCGTGTTATAAATTTTATCATAAATTTATTTATTGATAATTTTAATACGTGTCAAGTAATAATCAAATAATAGGTAAGTAGTCACTTTGTTTATATATTTAAGATATAGAATAAATAATTTAAATATCTACATTACAACACTTCTTAGTATTTTTATAAAAAGAAAACTTCAAATTTTGCTTACCAAATGTGTTTTATCGCCAACGATATGTGAATTAACTAATGACATTAATTGTAACAAGAAAAATAGTTTACCGAACATATTTAAAAGCTTTATTTAAACCGTAGTCATTTCATAACCTGTCGACTTGCCATTGATCTTATGTTTCGCGTATAAAAGATAGATGTTGATCACACAATAAACGGATGTTAGTTAAAACAACATATATATATACGCAGTCTATTGTGTTAAAGATGTATAGTCTATTCCAATCAAAGCAGGAGTAGCAAACCTTAGACTTACATATTCAATATTTGTTAATAGCTAGCTTATGCACTATAAGCAGTTATAAATGAATATAACTTGTATATATATTTATTTTTATAATATAATACTATTACTCGCATATTTAATTTTATTAATTTTGCGAACCCATAATGAGTATGGCTGCCTCGTTGGTCTAATGGCTACATGTAAGGCCGCAGACCCGGTAGTCCGGTGTTTAAATTCCACGTCGGGCCAAAAAATGTTAGTGAGATTTTTAGTGAAATTCTCAATAGCCGCCCGGAGTCTGGAAATTGGAAGTACACTCTCCCATGCCTCAGAAAGCACGTTGGTCCTGCGCCTGAACTCTTTCTGGTTGCGTTGGATTGCCGTCCCATCGGGTTATGAGAGTTAGGGAATAGAAAGTGCACCTGTGTTTGCGCACACACTTGTGCACTATATGTCCTGCGCAATTGGCTAATCTCTCTTGAGATTTTTCTCTATTAGTTTTTATATATGTGTTAATAAACCTATTATGGTATTTTAACCTTTTTTATTCGTGCGTTTATAAATATAATGATATATGAGAGTGTTTTATACTGTATCCAAAAATATAGGAAAGGGTCCTATAGCTTCCACTGTTGACATGTGGGCTGGCTTATTCGCCCAAAGAATAGGAATAGCGATTTGACGATTACTTTTAGTGGAATCTACATTTCAAACTGGCGGAAACTTGAAATTTATTTTATCTTTTACAATGACTATTCAAATGTGCATACGAAAGCCCAGACGAATAAAGTATATTTTTTATTATATAATTTCATATTTATAATAACAAGTCAAACTAAGTAATTGTCTATCAAAAGAAATATTTTCATTATTATCCTAGTTTATCCACAATTTTTATTGTTTTGTCAACGTCACAGTTTTTTGTTCACATTTTGGAAGTTTGTTCCCGTGGCTCGGAAAGGAAAGGTTGGACCTGTATCTGAACTCTCTCTGGTCATCTCAGATTACCGTCTTATCAGATTATGAGAGTATAAGGCAATAGAATAGGAATGTGTTTGTGCTTATGCGCAATGTGTCCTGTGCAATCGTCTACTTTGAGAAGAACCGCCGTGGCCGAAATCGATGCTAGCCCATGATTTATTAATCATTTTGTATGATGACTGTTTTATTCTATGGAAATATATATTGTATATAATATGTTATATATTTGACTTATTATTACGACGTCTGATGAATAATTTAGGTTTGTTTAGATTGTACAAGTAAGATTTCAAGCTTCGAGTAAGTTATTTTATTTATTTAAAGTTCATTTACAGTGACAATGACAATGACAGCTATAATTTTGAACAGAATACATAATACGTTTCATTTTACATTATAGTATTTGGTATATAAGAAAAAAATAATTAATCATCATAATAACTGTTGGTTGGCCGACGCGACACTGTTAATATCGACTTGTCTTCTGGGCAGGCAGTTTGCTTGTAATCTGAAATTAGGTTATATTTTGTAAAAATAAGCACAAAATATTTTTGGAAAAACTTTGAATTTAAATATTTTTTAGATGTTGTTATATCGCAATCGTTTGATATAAAAAATGTATTTTAAAGGTTTTTTTTCGAAGTTTAAATTACTCTATCAGGTACTCAATCAAATGTAAGGAAATATAGAACCATCTTTGAAATCAGTTCTTAAATTTTCGGACGTTAGCTTTACACTACTAAGTACACTACATAAATACAAGTATCACAAATAAACGAAAATCTTTTAATAAAGAATCTGAGTGCAAAGAATAAAAAAGCAAAAGTTAAATTATCAACATCTCCATGAAACATTATAGATAGCACTAACTCCTTCTTCTTATGCAGTTATAGTCAAACATATCGCAGAGGTCTCGAAAGCCCATAACATCTCCAGCGTGACTGATGCCACAAATCGGTACGCGATCGTGATTGCAAACCTTTGCCATGCTGCACCATTTAGCGCCCATCTGAAAGAAATATATTAAAATGTGAAATGTTTAAGATTATTCAGTTGAATTTATCGAAGAAAAAATATTTGATATCTGAATCAGTTAACAGACAACCAAATCCTTGCGAGAGTAATACAGTATGGTCGTTTTTGAGTACAACGTTGACTGCAAATCCTGGTTTTGTTTCGAGCTGTACTAAAAGCTGGTACAGAAGTGGTTGGTAGATACGTGCCTTTCGCGCCGCAGGTCATGAGTTCGATTCCCACCCAGGACAGACATTTGTGTGCATGAACATTTCTTTTTGTCTTGAGTCTGGGTGTAATTATATACATAAGTATGTATTTACAAAAGAAAATTAGTCTATGTAGTATATCAGTTGTCTAGTTTCCATAGTACGAGCTTTGCTTAGTTTGGGATCAGATGGCTGTGTATGAATAATGTCCTAGGATATTATAATTAAATTAATTAAAATTAAAACAGCATGTATTTTTTGCCATATTTTTGAAAATGAGTCTATTTTAAGTAATATCTAGTTATTTTTTTAATACATAGCGTGAAAGAAATGGAATCTATCAGTATTTAAGAAATTTATTGGTATAGAAAATGTCGTACTTTTTTTACCTTCCTCCCCATTGCTATATCTTCATTGTCGCGCTCTAATGGAGGTCCATGTGAAGACACTAAGCTGATCAAGACGCAAGCCACAAAAATAACTGAGAAATGAAAAAGTATTCATTAAATAAGTGGTAAGGAAAAGTTACCATTCAACTCATAATAGTGAATGAGCCAGCGACATATTCACAGTTACAAGGGACACACAATGTATGGTGGTTATAAATATATTATGAGAGTATAAGGGAATAGAATAGTAATGTGTTTGTGCTTATGCGCAATGTGTCCTGTGCAATCGTCTACTTTGAGAAGAACCGCCGTGGCCGAAATCGATGCTAGCCCATGATTTATTAATCATTTTGTATGATGACTGTTTTATTCTATGGAAAATATATAGTTAAATCTGTCTTAGATTGTGGTAGCTATCTATGTTCGAAAGTTACGCCTTGTTCTCGGGTTCGAAGAAAACAGCTTACTTTGAAATAATACAAAAAATAAAAGTGACAGCTTGTAGCATTTAAAATTGATTGTAAATGCGTAATATTTATAGATGGTTTATCTATGAATATTAGGCATTTACATTTTAAATAACATAGTACAGTAACCTGTAAATGTCCCACTACTGGGCTAAGGCCTCCTCTCCTTTTTTGAGGAGAAGCTTATTCCACCACGCTGCTCCAATGCGGGTTGGTGAAATACACATTTGGCAGAATTCAATCAGTAAAATTAGACACATGCAGGTTTCCTCACGACGTTTTCCTTCACCGTCAAGCACAAGATGAATTATAATCACAAATTAAGCACATGAAATTCAGTGGTGCTTGCCCGGGTTTGAACCCACGATCATCGGTTAAGATTCACGCGTTCTTACCACTGGGCCATCTCGGCTAATATGATTAAAATAATATGAAAATAATATGATGTTTATAAATAAAATAAAAATGTACCTGATAATTTATTTGACATTTTAGTTTCGATAGCTTGCCTTGTTGAGTGATACACTTCAAATGAAACTAGTTGCATGGTGTGATTAACACCTTGTTTATTAAAACATACTATTGTCTAAGAAATAACTTAAACTTCCCGTAATCTAGGTATTCTATGATATTCAATATACAATATTGTGACTATAATATATGAATAATGTGCATTGTGGCTTATGGACTATAATGGCGGTACTTGTCGACATTTTACTGAAGGAGCCATTTTGAATTCTAAAACAAAGAATAAACTTATTATCACATATTCAAAAAAAAATGTCATGTCATATATGTATATGAAAGATATCTATAATATATACGTATATCATATATGTAGATGCACGTGGTATATAATACTTTATATACAATTCCACAATTTTTATTACTAATACAATCATTAAAACAACACACACAAATAGCTTTCATACATCGTCGTTACCAAATGCTACAAATTGAGATTCGTTGGACGTTCGAATTTTTGAAGATATAAAGGATAGGATACAAAGGAGGTTGAGGTGATTTTTGGCGTGAGAAAAATACAGTATTATAATCAATTAAAATCTACATTTTAAAACACGGTTTGAGTCGAGAAAATACCGCACAGAACTTCGTTCCTGACGGACAATTTTTATTATAAACATATTTTATATACATTTGTCTTGTAATATATAATTATTTTACACTTACTGGTGCCGTACTCACAATTAAATTCAAATATGTCGCACTTGTCAATAAACCACCTTACTTCTTTCGTTTTAGGTTCGAGACCACATCTTCTCCTGCGGTCGTGGGAACAAAACGAGGCTTCTAAGCACGGTGACTGAAACGAATATTTAAAAGTAATATCATGTAATCTAATATCAATATTTGTAATGAATAGTTCCTTTGGCCGTAAATAAGTTTATCCATTATTACTGGTTGTTACCACACACAATTTTTTAAAATTTAAACCCTGATGATCGTTTGTTATCGCATAAAAATTTAGGCCTTAAACATTAATAATATACTCTTATGAATCTGCTGTGTAGAATTATATTGATAAGTATATTCATAAATTGTATTTCATGCGATAATATTATTTTAACTTGTTTTATTTTGGACTATTGGCAGGAATTGTGGACCGATGACCTTATGAAGGTGGCGGGCACCGACTGGATGCGGAAGGCGGAGGACCGGGAGCTTTGGCGCACTTTGGGAGAGGCCTATGTCATCAGCAGTGGACTACGATTGGCTGTTGATGAATATATTATTTAAAAGGTTTGGAATAAAATCATTAAGGTGTAATATAAAAGTATTATCGTTATGAATAATGGTAGTTTTACGCACATTAAAGCTCTTTTGTCGAATACGTTTTGGTGTAGAAATAGAAATAATCAACATTATAGGTAACAATTTTTCTAACATATTTTTTTATTTATATTCTCAATTTCAGTTGAGTTTGGATTGATAGAAGTTATTTTACTACTTTAAAACAAATGCCATTTACTTTTTATTATTCACTAGATTTTTCTATTTATTATTGTTACATAGAAAGTAATATTTCTGATAAACGAATAATATTCAAATAAGACGCAAATATGCGTTATCAAATACTTTTTGTTGGTATGTACTCCTTGTTGATAAGTTATTATATTATATAATAATGATATTTAATATTTTTCACTCATGATTTCGTTTTTAGGATTAGTATTTATAATCTTCGTTCCATATCAATATGAAGCCAGTAATGTAAGTATTATATTAAAAAAATATTTTGGGTATTAATAAATTTCCATTGTTGAATAGCAATAACCGGAGCGACACATAAGAAGTAGCGTAAAAGGGTTCTAAGCTTAGTGCTAGGATTCCGTTTTCATCAGTTGAAGATATTCTTATGTTCTTTGCACCGCGTTTTGTGACAGTAGTGTTATATACATCAAACTGATTGATTGATACTTAGAATTATGCAGATAAAGAAAATCAGATAAGCCAGTATTTGCTTATAAAAAATATTCTGTAATATTAACATTAAGTTAATACAGTGTTAAATAATAGTAACAGTATTAAATAATGTTATATTTTCCAGAAATGTTTTACGGCGAAAACTTGCTTACATAATGCAAAAGAAATTTGTGGCGAAGATAAAAATCAACAACCACGTCGATTTTTTGACACATGTGATATGAAGGAATATAATTGCTTAAAAGGAACAAGTTAGTAATGAGATAGATTTCAGTGAAATAAGTATCAAGATTATTTATACAAATATTGTACTATTTAACAGAAATTAACATTACAATGTATTAAACATTGCACAAAGCAGTTTAGTAATAGTACGTCAATTTAGCTTATATCCTAGAGAATTTCGAATAAAATTGTGCCACTAAATATGATATTAACTTATGTCATACTAATTATTCACATTAGTAAATTGTTTATAATTATAATACTTTTAGTGCTTGGTGATATTAATTATTTGGTTAATGATATTTTATCTTTTGCTAAAATCAATAACCATTGATAGAACTAACAACGTTACAAAAATACATTAGAGCTCATTGTTTTTTTAGATTATGTTAAAGTATCACTCGAACACTGTCAAAATCTGCCTCGCATTGAAGAAAAATCAACAAAAAATATTCTAGAAAAGAATGAAGAAAAGTCCAAAGAGGTGATAAATGTAGAAAAATCACAAGAAATCGATCAGGAAAAGTCAAATGAGGAACATTCAGCAGAAAAAATAGAAAATGAGAAAAAATCCAAGGAAGAGCAAGGTGCAGAAACTGACGTAGAAAAGATCGAGGAAAAGTCCATAGAGGAGCAAGATGCAGAAAAATCATTGGAAAAGGATGAAGAAAACTCCAAAGTGGAGCGAGATGCAGGATCTAAAGATGTAGATGACGCTAAAGATGTACCAGAAGTTAAACCAGAAGATGAAAAAAAAGATCAATAAAATATGAATAAATTCAGAATGTTGTTTTTAAATGAAACGTATCTCTTAAATAAAACCTTACCTACATTTACATAAAGCATTAGATATTGATGCTTTTGCTACCAACTGATATCTGGCGGCACTTCATTAGGCCTGGTGTTATTGTGTATTTGTATGTATTACAGATTCTTATAATGTATCTATTTACCTATTTCTTGTGTTTGCTTAATTTGCACAAATATGGCAAATAACGCGAATGTAACATACACATACACTGAAAGTTCGCCTTTCAGTGTACTTATCGAGTTTTAGTTACACATCAAAGGAGTATGTCGTCAGTATTTTTAGTAGCATTACAATGGCCTACATAAATACATAGAATCGAATTAAAATTTATTTTGTAGTAAAATATTGCGTTTCGATTTTATTAATTATTTTTCGCTAAATACTAATCGTTGACGACGTACATATATATTTTTGACCGAAAAGTCAGGCCTTGCAGAAATAATATTTTCAAAGAATGCAATTTTCACGAAATATAAATCACGCGATCACACTTAGCCAAGTGAAATACTTTATACATGGAAGTTATTTATATGCTAAAATTGAACATAATATCAAAACATGTCATGTTATAGCATGGTTAAGGCCCGCGTCCCTCGGATACATACATTATAGTGTGCTTAAGTCACTAAATTAATGATATTGAATTTTAAAATGACAAAAATACATATAGACGACTCAAATAGCAGACATTTTTATTTTATTTTTTTTTCCGCTGGAAAAACGCGTTCAAGCTTTTCCCCCACATGAAGAGGGGGGGTATGTGGGGCTCACCGGCACTGAAGGCGCCGGACTACCCACTAAAAAACCAGTGGTATCCTCTCCGTCTGGTTAGGAGGCGCCACGGGATCGCTCGCGCATGCTACCATGACGCCCCGACGGTCGGCCCGCCTATGCCGGGCCTCCATTTCTAAGGGGGTTCCCGGATACAGGGAACCCACCCCAAGCCCAGGCGGCTATTAAGGCGGGGGGAGAAGGTGCGCATAGCGCCTACGTCTCCTCCCCGGTCGTCTTTGACGGACCGAATCAGCGGAGGCACTTTCCTCGCGCTGTCGCTCCGCAGCCTCCTTCTGCGACATGACACTCTCGCAGAAAGAGACCATTTCCAACCAGCACCGCTCGCTGTTGAGCATGGCATCAATCACGCTCGGCAGCGAGAGATCTCCGCCGACTATCGCCGCCAAGGAATGCCTCTGAGGCCCCCACGCAGCACACTCCGTCAGGGTGTGGTGCGCTGTGTCAGGCGGCGCACCACACTCGTGGCAGGAGGGTGACACTCCTGCCACGCTATCTTGTGCAGGTACTTACCGAAACAGCCATGTCCGGTAAGCACCTGCGTCAGCCTATACGTAAGTGTGCCACTTTTCCTTAACCAGCGACTCAAGTGGGGCCGAATCGCCTCCACTGTCGCTAGACCTGCTGATGGGGACCTCAGGTCCTCCTCCCATCTACGAATCAGGGCTTGCTGGGCTAGAGCCCTGATTCGTCCCACCTCCGCGGATCCTGGACGGCCGCCACTCGCTCTGGCTTCCACCCGAAACCGGAACACTTCTGCGAGCACCTCCAAAAAAAAAAAATAGCAGACATTACGGAGTTGATAGAGGTCTAAATAATATTTCGTAATTATTGTGGATTCGTAACGAATGTTGTTGAAGTTGTTATGGGAACTTTAGAAGTAAAATTAAATTAGAAATTAATAGTTTTTTTTTTTTTTTTTTTTTTATAGGAATTTGGACGAGCGTATGGGTCACCTGATGGTAATTGGTCACCAACGCCCATTGACAATGGCATTATAAGAAATGTTACCATCGCTTACATCGCCCTTGCGCCACCAACCTTGTGAACTAAGATGCTATGTCCCTTGTGCCTGTAATTACACTGGCTCATTCAATCTTCATACCGGAACACAACAATACCAAGTACTGCTGTTTTGCGGTAGAATATCTGATGAGTGGGTGGTACCTACCCAGACGAGCTTGCACAAAGCTCTACCACCGAGTATATTTATATTATATTGATATATAATAAATAAATATGTTATATTATAGAACTGTTTCTAGTAGGTAATAAAACAGAACTACTAGCAATTCGTATGGAATTTGTATATCTAAGATTTGTTTATCTTTACTTCTCCTGCTTTGGAAATAGATTAATTAATAATGTACCAATACTATGAATTTTAAAGATAATTTGCATGCTGTAAGAATTTAAAAGCAGTTATTTGATTCTTAGATAACTCGCAAAGATATAGATCCAGACAAAGCAGCAGTAATCAGTGAGTACTGGTGTTGGCGAGCGAAGTATTGTCACGCTGAAGGTGGATTGGTGTGCGGTAGAGACCGTCGATTAAATCAGAGGAGAAAATTCAATACCGCGTGTGATTTGTACAAGCACAACTGTAATAATCAACATGGCGAGTATTTTATATCCAATTAAAAATAGTAATCGTGAAATATTTACCGTTTGATGAGGTTGTGATTAAAATATTATGTCAGAAATGGCAAACTTGAACAGATAAATAAGTGCTTACATACTTAAAACAGGAAATACAAAATATTGTTTTTTTAACTTGTTTCTATTACAAATTGAATATTCTAATTAATTATAGTAAAAGTATAAATCAAATTGAGTATTAAGAATTAAACATTTCAGTAGTTTTCGCTTTATAACAACACTTAAGAACAACAGCGGAGCAAATTCAGTTAATTGCTAACTGTGATATTCTTTACAGATTTCACCGTCACAAATTGGAAATTCTGCAGGAGATATTAAATTTATTTGAGTGTTTCGTTTCGTTTGCTTTTCATTTCAGTCCATTTATTACTAAGGCATACCTTTGCTTACGAAGGGCTGTTCAAATGTACCTTTTTTGCAATATATGTTTGGGTAAGATTATTATATACTAATTAACAGTGACGTTGCAATGAAAGAGACATTGAGAATTTGTTTTTAAGCAATTATTTTATAACGCATGCCATCTCATTGTTGGTGATATACTATAAATCTTCACCGAAATGCCATGAACTACGCCTGTTTGGGTATGTTTTTAACCTATTAGGCAAAACGACTTCTGAAAAAATATACCACGTTAATTTGCTGCAGCTCTATAGGAGAGCTACAAGGATGTGAACAGAATAAAAATCTCCATTAAAATACATATATATAATCTACTTTTTCGTTGATCTGTTAAATGGTGTCGAACTGTTTGAATCTCAAGCCGATTACAGATATACCAACATCTGTTCATATATATTAATTGTTCTACTAGAATTATTTTATGAATAAATTGATATTGTTCATACGGATGGAGAATAAAGGACATGATCAAATTGGTTTAAGGTAACTGAACACATCTGTCTGTAGCACGACGTGTAGTCAAATATTGGTTTTAACCTCAGATGAATAAGGTATTTTATTAGTGGTATAATTAAAATTTCATTTACTTTGGTTAGTAAGTTGTTATTTCGTCTGCGTCGTGAGTATGAACTTTAAACTTATATGGTCTACGACAAAATACGTCATCGTTCATTATCGAGAAAATATTTATGTTAATTGCGTTAAGCTTAAAATTAAAATGTCTTTCTACAAGAAAGTATTTTGTGAATGATTATTTTCTCTCATTTTTATGTATAAAGCTCTCTCCTCAGCTCTTTATTCGCGGCTTCGTCCGCGTCATAATTCAGAATGACTAAATACTAAATTCCTTCTTCAAAAATAAATTATTTTCATACAAACTTTCATCCCATTTATATAATACTACCTTAGGGGTTAAATCTTCAAGAATCCTTCCTTAGTGTTAACCTGTTTTGTAAAAGGAAATTTTCATTGTCACTAGCCCCAGTAGTTTGGGCTGTGCTTTGATGATGCAGTTAGTCGGTTATTTTTATATATATATAAATTTTATATATTTTTTATTAAAACAGTTGCATTGTCTAAAACTTTTAATACATTTATGCATCTTTCAGTATTATCTTTATTAATTATGGAGATTTCTGCGCTTACAAATGTAAGTAATTAATAATTTTATTTATTATTATTCTGTAATAATTACAAAATTAACTGAATTTTATTATACAGATAAAGTTTACATTAACACAAAAGGAATCTATTATTCATGATATACAAAACATCTAGAAATTTTACATGTGTCTTTATAGAAATGCTAAGACATTTCCGTTCCGGCAGTGCAGTCACTAGATTCTAAGATTTAATGGGAGCGGAACAGGACGTCTTGACATTAATGGGCATTTAACGATTGACATTCATTTTATTTGCAAGCATCCCTCAATCGACGATAATCCAGAAATGAGGGAGAAGTACGCTCAGTTTTACTGTTATAAACTTAGAACTTGCACACCGGGTGGCGATAAAGTTTGCGGATTCGACGACACACAAACGTACCTTGCTGAATTTGAGGATTTGTGCACATTATACAAAATAAACTGTGATAAGCGGGGCCGTGAGTGATATTACTTTTATTTAAAGTTAAGTTTTAGTCTGCTTATGGTATTTTTGACATCATAAATTAATAAAAAAATTTTTTTATAATTTAAGGCGATGGCACAAATTTGGACATGTACTGGGTTTTCACGTCATATTGAAATGCCATTTTGTGTTTACATACATCTTGTGCTCGACGGTGAAAGAAAGATTCGTGTGGAAATATAACATACTGCATAAATTTTTCCACATTAATATATTCCAGCTCGCACTGCAACATAGTGATAGTTCTATAATATGGTCGTTCATAAACTAACCGCCTTATTCATAAACTTTATTTAACTGGTGATTAGTTAAACATCAGTTTGTCTTCTTCTTTCGTATGTCAAATCAATAATGACAGAAAGAGACAAACCAGTGTTTAGCTAAACAGTAACTAAGCAACGTTTATGAATAAGGCCGTAAGTCTTCAAACAGGAGGTGGCCTTTTCCACATAGCGAGATATTTACGGACTGTGAGGTTAAATAAGCTAAAACACATGTTACCAGTAACAGCCTGTGAATGTTCCACTGCTAGGCTAAGGCTCCTCTCCTTTTTTGAGGAGAAGGTTTTGGAACTTATTCCACCACGCTGCTCCAATGCGAGTTGAAATACATGTATTGTTAAGGAATAAATAAGGAATTTAAAAGTGTATTTTATTGACACAGTACTGGGCAATTTAGGGGTAGGTTCATACAATGAAATAAAACAGAACTTTAAATTATTTTCTCGTTGTAACATTACAGTGTTTCATCTCATCGATGCATCGATTTGTGAAGGCCAAAAGAAGTATTTATCCCAACCACCAGATATGAGGTTTTAATTTTACTTCGGTAGATCTATACCTTAAAAATTATAAATAAAAATAATATTAAAAGTAAAACAGTATTTATATAATAAATGTTATCAATACATAGTCGTATAAAATTGGAACCAATGTGACCAAATGAAGAAATGCAGATATTAATACCATATGCATTGTTAAAATTCAAATGTTACGACATTGATATATCATACTTATTACACGAGAACACAGATGACAGCAAACGACTTGCGTAACTATTACTTTGACTATTCAAAAGAGTTCTAGAAATGTTCATTTAACATTTACGTGTGCTAACTACGGGATAACGCGAATCTTTTTTTTCTTTTTCTGGCGTGAATCTACGCTACTTGAGCGTAAAATATTCTGCCAATGTTAATCACGGCTCTTCTTTACGTAATTTAGTAAATAATTATAAACATTTATATTGTTTACCTTAAGAATCAGCACGAACTTTCAGGTAGACCTAATACATTTTTTGTCAGAATATATAAATGCCAATAATTATTTACAGTTTATTATGTTTAGTGAATATGTTTTTATTATAATTAAATAAGAACAAGATAGTAATTTATGTTGGATCAGTTTGGGCTTCGAAGTCGTTAGATTGACAATTCATTTGAACTATATACGATGATGTTAAGTATAGACGAGTTTTAGTTAAAATAATTATTATTATAAAATTTTAATATTTAGATTAATCATTATCGAACTCAATGTAATTTACTTTGTGGTAGCGTTTGAAGGGCGAGTGACCCAGTGTAATTACAGGCACACCCTTGTCATTGCCTTGTGCGCATCATATGTAAGGACATAGCATTTTAGATACTTGGTTGGCGAGATGTTTATTATAATACGATTTTTTTACATATATTATGTATGATAAGTCTATTAGACCTCATTTCTATTCATAATATATTATTCAATGAAGTCATATATAAAGGTTATTAATTTATAAAATGAATAAAACATTTTAGTTTCCACGATTGGCGTTACTTTAAGTGGCCCTTTTACCAGTCTACTTACCTACTAAGACATAAAGAAGGTATTGCAATTTCATTTTACAGAATAATTTTAATGGAGTTTCAACATGAAAATTCAAATATTCATCTATTCACCGTCCCACGTATATAAATCGTATATCGGTCCTCCAGACCGATTTCGATCACGGCGGCCAATCTCAAGGGAGATTAGCCAACTGCGCAGGACATATTATAGTGCACAAGTGTGTGCGCAAACACAGGTGCACTCTCTATTCCCTAACTATTTTAACCCGATGGGACGGCAATCCACGGGACGGGAGTGTACACAATTCCAACTTCCAGACTCCGGGCTGCTACTGAGAATTTTCGATAGAAAATCTTAATAACATTTTATTGGCCCGACCTGGGATTTGAAACCAGGACCACCGTGTCCGCGGGCTTACATGTAGCCACTGGACCAACGAGGCAGTCAACTATATACAAGTGCATTGTACATACCGCCCACGTGCAGTACGTTCAGCAAACACGCTTGCGTTGCGGCGAGATTGATTATATAAATTAGTAGTTGTTACTCGGTGGTAGAGCTTTATGCAAGCTCGTCTGGGTAGGTACTCATCCACTCATCAGATATTCTACCGCAAAACAGCAGTAATTTGTGTTGTTGTGTTCCGGTTTGAAGGGTGCGTGAGCCAGCGTAATTACAGGCACAAGGGACATAGCATCTTAGTTCCCAAGGTTGTTGGCGCAGTGGTGATATTGTTTTTTTTTAAGAAATATACAAACCACTGTCTTTGGGCGTTGGTGACCACTTACCATCAGGTGGCCCACATGCTCGTCCACTAACCTATATTATAAAAAAAAAGAAGTATTTATAAAAATAGCAAAACCCTGTCGACGTTGTCCTGGCTCTATATATACCCATTGTCACGGTACTCCGTTGAACGGTATACAAGTTTTTGTACTACAGTGTTATCTAGTAGCGAGTAACGAGTTACAATAATGTGAATAGTATAAAAAAAATCTGAGTATGAAAACGGGAACAGATCGCAACAGTTATAAATTAGTTTAATTTTTTTTATATATAAGATGAAATCTCAAATATGAATACATATATATTGATATTATTACATTTGATATCTGAACGAACTTCAAGCAAACCAAATTATTCTATCATATTTCCATCCGTAAAAATGTAAAGCGTAACTGTTGAATTTGAACAGATTTCGTTCGTTTCGTTTCAATTACAACTAGATCATTGATTACAGTAAAAAATACAGCTAAACAATATTAATTAAAAACAAATACAATCTACATACTAAGTAATCAAGCGAGTTGACATAGCATGTATAAACGATTAGCCAAGTATTTTTGAGATAAGTTTTAATTGTATATGAGTTTTTTTGCGCTTTGACGTAAATGTAAATACTAATTAGTAAATGTACTTTTGTATTCCTATTTTAATATAATTATATGAAGCCAGTTGATCCTGGGAATAGAAACTGGTATAGAAATTGGTACCAAGAAACCATTAACATTGCATACACCATTTTTTTTTTTTAATATTATTCTGGAGGGTTAATAACTCTACTTCACCTGATGCTTACCATCAGCACCACTTACTGGTAGTAGAGTCCAAACGCGACAACGGCTAGTACAGTCGGGAAGAATGATCTGCTCTAGCAGCCCCCGCCAAACCACAAGAACTAAGATGTCCCTGTGCCAGTAATAATATTGCCTCACTCACGCTTCAAAAACAGTAATAATTAATATTTTTGTGTTCCTGTTGGAAGGATGGGTGAGCTAGTTTATCTACAGGCACAAGGGTCATAACATCCTGGGATAATATCCATCTGACTTTCCGCATACTTATATTATGAAAATAACATTGTTTACGTGCCTTAAAAGTTGTTATTAGTAGTAAAAGTCATTATGTGTTGGAGCGTGCTAGAAGTTCACATTGTACTTCAGTCTATATTGGAGTTTGCCTCGTGGCAAGTCTAAAAGTAGAACATATCGCTTACTTTTTGTATATGTAAAGGTGGAATCAGACTATTTCAAATTCGTTCATTTTGCATTTTTGAAAGTGATACGTCTAAACTAAAGTGAGAAATGGATTAATTAGCGAATCGATTGAGCAATGTCAGTTATTGTCATTTGGCATAGAAATTATAAGTCACTCAAGCAAACCTTCTTCAGAGTGAATGTGTCTTATAACACCTCGAGTATCGAATGTTAAGAAAACTGTAAGTCGCGCCATCTATTGAAAATACGTTGTGTTACTTAGGTTTAGGTGTTGGCTTATGTGAAACGAATTTAACATGAAATACACTTTCAATTGGCTGGATGGCGCTATAACAGTAATTCCAAACTAGCTTATTAACTTTTGAATATACGCAACGGCTGTATAGTTGTGCATATAAACGATGTATGTAAGAACAATATGAAAATTTATTAAAATATATAAAATAAATTGTTACGAAATTAGATATTCTAAAGAAGTTAATGACAATCCAAATAAAGTTTTCTTTATTTTAAGACCAAAACGTTGCTAATCATCACCGGTTGTGATTAGCAACGTTTGATGATACTATTATCTCTGAACCTTTCTCGTTGGTCTAGTGGCTACATGTAAGGCCGCACACACGGCGGTCCTGGGTTTAAATTCCAGGTTGGGCCAATCAAATGTTATTGAGATTTCGACGTAAAGCCGTTGGTCTTGCGCCTAAACGCCTTCCGGCCGTGAAGGATTGCCGACCCATCGGATTATGAGAGTTAGGCAATAGGACTTTTGTGCACTATAATATCCTGCGCAGTTGGCTTATCTCTCTTGAGAATGGATGCCGTGGCCGAAATCGGTCTGGAGAACTATTACTATTATCTCTGAAGCTTTCCGTACTTTAAAACATCTACTGTCATTAATAACTGCCTTTCTTAGGCAGCGGGACATTTACAGAACTTTACGTTTTCATTTAGAAATAAACTTTGAATCGTCATTTTACAGAATTACATTGAATATAAAGCTACTACCGGCCATAGTCTATTTTCGAATGGATTATAATTATTATTATAAAAAACTAAGTATATTTAAAAAGTTACAATTGTAGTCCATTGTACTTTTAAAGTTAAAACCTAAACGAACGAACGAACGAGAAAAATTAAATATTGCCGCTGTGTTAAACGTAATGTAGACCTGTTTTTAATTTTTACTTCTTAAGGTAAAATCGCGACTCATATTATTACGACTATCGTTATGGCGACTGCGATAAGACACGCCCAATTCACGTGTTCTTTACTTTTTTTATTACTTTTCTTATTATTTATTTATAAGAAAATAATTGGCACGTGCGCAAGTGGTTGTTAAAAATAAATAATTAACAACTTTGTAGTAAGTTTACTTTTGTGGTTATTAAATTACACCAACGTGGCATAGTTTTACTTATATAAACTTTTTGAAATATATCCAATCAGTATATCAATGTCTCCTTTCAAGATTATCACGCCAATACCATTTTAGCACTCAATAAAAAAAAATACAGAAATTTGACCGAAATACTTACTAGTCAAAGTAATAGTTTTACTACAGTGCCAAATAATAGAGAAATTACTTGTCTACAGTTGAAACCAAAGGTTGGTCGTGCTGTTCGTTGCTATTCAATATCAATCAATCCTTAATATTTTTTCAATTGATTTTAGAGTTTAGACAGGTTGGTGAAGTTATTAGTGGTTATAATGGTATGCAATCATCTCTACCAATAAACATAAGAAATCACTATAAACTTATAAGGTAAATAATCATGTCTTCTTCTTTCGAATGTCAAATCTATAATGTCAGAAAGAGTAAGAGCTGTTTTAACTAGATAGCAGCTAAGCAAGGTTTATAAGTAAGGATTTACGTCTCTCGTACCTGGCCTAATTAAAATGCAACTGAAAGTTTTGCTAATTGGCCACTCATATTTGGCACCCACCTAGACGGACCTGCACAAGTCCCTACGACCAATATAAAAAATAATTCACTTTAAAATATCATAACGGACAAAAATGCTGCCCTGAATAACATTATATAATCAAAATTATATACTTAACTACATCCGATTTCGTAGGATGAGATCATAAAAGAAAAACCGAAAAGCCCGGTACAATCGACATCTAACGGTCCCGAAAGGAACATCGATACAATCGCCGCCGTACCGTTAACATCCCTTTGTGTTTTAATCGATATCACATTTTTAAAATATCGATTTAAATTCACCTCCGTCGTCCGGCACGTGTTAAAAGAGCGTGCGTAAAAGGCGATTAGAAAGGGTGAAAACAAAGAATAATTTTAATAACTGATTTCAAATTCAGGGTGTAAGCTTGAGTCGTGTATGCGCCGCGCACACGTGGCAGTGGACATGAAAATCGTGCGTTTTATGAAACGACTAGAGCGGTAAATGAGTTATATCGATAATAATGAAACATATTAAATTAGATATGTAAACCTTTTATTTATTATATATTTATTGTGACACATTAATATATTGCAATTTAGAGTTGTTGAATTATATTATTTGAGAATTAATAAACTAAGTAATAACGGAAATTTGCTACTAATACAGCCCAAAAATGTTAAACGAATTCATGAGACTTGGTTATATAGTATGCTCGGAAATATAATATGATATTTGTTTTTATTTATAAAATTTGAATACATTTTAATTAAAGGTTTAGTGAAGCAGTCTTTGTTTAGTTTATTTATTCATTTAAGGAAACATTTATAATTACAATAGGAAAGTTCGTGACTGAAAGCTAGGCATAAACCTGTCACAGGTACAAGTGCTTATTACCATTAGTAATATAAAAATTTAATTAAATGTATAAATTATGTTTGTATATTATTTTTATTTATTATAAAACTAGATAGGAAATTTTACTTTAGTATTAATCAACAAACGTACATTTTTGTAAATTTGTTCTTAATTGTCTATTAAAACACAAGAAATATTTTCAATTAAATTTAAAAGTTATATATAATGTTGTGTCTATATAGAATAGAATACATTATTCACTAACAATTCATTAATCGACAATAGTCCGACCAACTGATGATTGCTATTCTATCTTAGAAACTGTATTCTTAATATAAAATCGAATCGATAATTTTCAAAATTAACGATAAAAATGCATCACTAAACATGTACTCAAGTCGTGCGCTACCCTGTCAATTGTTTTCAATATCAGTTCATTTCGATTAACACGATTAAAGGAATCTGTCTCTTTGACGGTAATCCACTTAGTATTCATATTGAGTTTTCGGCGGACTCGACTTGGCATTATGTGACCTAATTATAATAATTATTGTACTGTTTTGTATTTTCGGTGATTTTTATTGTACGTGTAATTACCCATTATAACGTTGCTATGAATCATAGAATCGATATTTTGACTGAATGTAACGAATAAATAGTACTAACTATGTCTGATAAGCTGTATTTGCCTTATTATGATTATTTGTTAAAGAAAATATAAAGCATAATTTTTTTTTAATAATTGAATAACCATGATCTTTTTAATTTAATATAAATATAAAAAAAACTTTTTTTAAAGATTATTCTAGTTACAACAGTTTATTTATTTAAAAAAAATAAAACAATTTGAACAACAACCAGACCAAAGCTAGGAAGGTATCTCCGACACTTCGTGAGCTCCTACACACATGCGTATTATAAAACTAATTGTTTTCTATAAATAAAATAATTACTTATTATATTTAAATTAAACGCTTATTATATTTAAATTTATTTCCAGAACTGATGATATTATTCATAGCGAAGATATTATCGTAAACAGAGCTTAATCGATGGTGGCGAATGGTTTTTGCATTATAATATTATATTTACTATCTTTTCCTTCTTGTATTTCAATTGTTGTTTGTGACTTCCGCGTTATTGAATTGTTATTTAGATAGTGTTATTTGAATTTTACCAAAATCAGTCGTTTGTACAACTTTGCTACATTACATAAGTGCTAAAAATGCATATTTAACGTTATTGTTTATAATACTAACAAAAATATTGTATAATTGATTTTCGGACGATCTTACAGATATTAAATGTTTATATCAACACAATCGATATGGCTTAAAACGTTTACTAAAAATATATATTTATTATTAAGTTACATTTTATAAAAAATAATGGTTAACCCTTATTTCTAATATTATCAGCATTTGTAGATTTTAATAAAGTAAGAACATTGTTGTGTTCAAATTTAATATTCAAAATTTATGCGACCAAAATGGGTATGCGATATAAGGCGGTATTTTTCGAAGGTATTAAGGAAAATTTAATTCTGTTCCGACACATAGTTGGGCTGTTTCAAGGAACCCTCCACTAAGAACAATGAAGTGCCGGTAATGGCACATAATCCATCGACATTCTTATTTTCCTTTTTACAAAGAATCCAGGATGTATGGATATTTGCATGAATATTTATCACGATCGTTGGTTATGCCGTAAACCGCATTTTAATGCATTTTTATCTGACACATTGTAAAGCATTCTGCCTTCCGACTGGTATGCATTGCATTTGACTGCCTCTTAAGTTTTAATGCCGTTTCGATATTTTTTTAAGGTAAATAAATATTCATAGATAATTAAATTTATTAAGAGTAAAATGAATATTGATGTGTTTTTTTATTTCGTCTGGAGTCTATGCTTTAAAAAAGTTTAAGTTTAAAGCACTTTATACATTTTGAGTAATTGTGATTAATAAATAAAAAATAATTATGATATACTAAACAAAATGAAACTCAAATTTCTTAGAGTCATAGTTATGTTTATGTGTATTCATCAAATCTTGTAGTTGTAGAGTTTTCTTAGATTCAACAAAATAAACGGAAAGACAGAATAATTTTTTTGTTTGAAAAAGTTATATAATCTCTGGCTGAAATGAAAATTGGTTATACCTACTGTTCTTATACATATTAGCGAAAATCCCAAGTTTTTTCTTCTTAAATGCTTTTAAAATGTATATCATGGTACGGATATGTGTATATCCAATAAAATAAGTATGTATTAAATCAATCAGTATCAAATACACAAACGATGCGATCTTGCTGGACGAATGGCGTCCGTGTTTTTAAAAGATCTAAACAACATGCAACCTCAACAAATTCAGTTGAGTTATTAACGCAATCATAAATTATTAATATTTGCAGAAAACATAAAAAAATATATAGTACTAATTCCTGTATACTGTTTTCGAGTAATCAAATCACCTTATTGATAATGTATAGATAAACATAAATTATGCAATACAACTCATTAGTCTGTAAATGTCCCACTGCTGGGCTTAGGCCTTCTTTTTCTTTAACAAGACTGGTTCAAGCTAATTACCCCGCGCTACTCCAATACGGGTTGATGGTTATATATATGGCAGAATTATAATAAAATTAGACATATGTTGGTTTACTCAATTTAGTTTTTCTCCACCATTGAACATCTGATGAGTCACTATAAGCACAATTTCAGCACATGAAAACGAAGTTGCGCTTGCTTGGAATTAAACACGCACGTATATAAGTTTTGAAAATGCGTTCTAACTACAGGGTCATTTCGGCTCTTTTAGATTAACATCCTAAATCCTGAACGACGAAACAATAATAAATAAGACGCGAAGTTTTTTTTTCTTATAAAACTATATAGTAATACTTTGCCCTTATTCAAAACTCGTTAGTAAACATAACAAACATTTTGTATTTAAGACGCAGATTAATCATTATAACATATTATAATTGTTTAAATGAACACTGTCCACGTAGAGCATAGCCTAGATAAATAATATAAATAAATTAAATACAACTTTTCCCACGGAGCAAGCGATCAGCTCAGAGTATAATTTATTAATTTGTTTTCCGTTAACGAGTTGAGCTAATGCGAACCGCTTCGCTTCTCAATCTGAATAAGATTATGCAAGGTAGAGCATTCATTGTTTTAATTAGTGCTTAATATTATGAAAACCTTTTATATATAAATTATAAAATGTATGGATTTTTATCAGTATATAAATTTGTACTTAATCATTTTAATATTATCCGTACTTATAAAATTATGATCTGAAATACATTTAATTTTATACTTTTACTCATGTGTTGAGGTTCATGCTTATTATATTATGCTGTGGTTTTAAATGTTTTTCTTTAAGTCAGATAGAAGAAGTATTTGTAAATGTTATCTTGCAACTACAGCAAAACATAGCACACAGTTTGGTTTAAATTGAAATTTAAAAAAAATTGACAGGGAATTCGATATTTAAATCTTTCGGTAATGGGTATTTATTTTTGATTTCTATTAGGTTTTTTCTTATAATAATCTTGTCTAATTATTTTAACTCTATTTTTTTATTTGACTTATAAATTATCATTATAAAAAAATTATTGCTATTTATTTAATAGTTCCCTTCAAAATTAAGTATACTTATCATTAAACATTCTGCAAATGAAAATGATAAAGCGATACCACATCAATTTCAGAATATAACACGTTACAAAAGTCGTTCATTTTCAGAATATTACAAATCAAATAATAAAATCATTATATTTTTATGAAAATATTTCAAAGCTATTGTAATATTTTCACCCGAATTTATTCTTAACATATTTTGTTAAGTTTCTTTTCATATTGCTTCGATTGTGGTGCCCCATTATATTTAATCCAGGGTAGCGTATGGATCACGTAGTGTTTGTACGCATCAATAATTCATCATAGCAATAGTCAGCTGTACAAGTTCGCAATAGTAATGCCTATCTTATAGTTAGCGCTAAGCTGATGCAAGATATCAGCGTATAGCGATTGAAGAATCTTCAAACACATATTAATAATCCGCGAACATAATTTCAAGGGTACTATGAATTGTATAGCTGTGTTTATGTTAACTGAGAACGAAGAAAATGCTGTTTTACATTAAATCTTGTACAGATGTGCTATCTCTGTTTGATATCAGCAAATGTTAAATATCTGACTAATATTATAAATGAGAAAGTGAGTTTATTTGTAACGCATTTACGTCTTAACTATTCAACCGATTATCATCCAATTGTAGATACACGTCCTTTTCTTTACCTTAAGTAAAAAAAGGATATAGCGATGTAATTAATATCGGAGCACCTCTTGCATGAGAGCGAATCTGCGGGCTAATTAGTAATTATTTAATAAACATACACGATATGATATGTATTGCCTTCATTTCCGAAGGAAATTTTAACATGTCTTAAAATCAGTATTTCAATGGTAAAATGTTTGTTTCTTAAACCACAAGTGCGCGGGTTGCGGCTTTTATCAATTTGACGACTATAGCGCCACCATTATAAGATGATCTACGATTCTCCCCACCGTACGCACATTTCCGCGCAAAATGTGAAAAATTCAACAGAGCTCCGGAGGTTTTCTACGAATGGTCCTGATTAAAGCATCGATTAGGAAGTTCGATACTCGGCCTCATAATGTAAATCGGACGTATTTTAATCGATTCGCGAAACTTATTCAAATACTTACTTAATCACTTAATGGATAGTTTTGTATGTTTGATTACAAAGTGGTTATTTGTTGTTTTATATGAATGAAGATCTCGTAAATGTATTCTGTTACTACGTTAGTGGTTATTGTCTTCGTGCCAAATAGGCGCTCTATTTTTTACAATACGCTCTTACCACGATTTAAATTGTTCTAATTATGCTGGGGTTTTCGCTTCACAGACTGATATATGTAGTTTTAACTCTTTTATATTTTATGACGAAGGCATTTAAAAATTTTAATTGTAATAAGCTGAGCAATGATTCGAATTTATTCTTGGCTTATAATTGAAAAAAAAAAAATTGTATTAAAATTTTATCACAGAATCATAATAATTTATTTGTGCAAAATGTAATTTATGCAATCGCAAAAAACGAATGGTTATTTATTGTAATTTATCAATTGTTTGTTGTTTTAGCTATTGTTTTTCTCTCTCTCATTTATGTTAATGTATACAAAAAACCTGTTTCCAAGTGCGCTGCAAATCCTTACTTTTATTACAAATGCGAAAGTGAGTTTGTTTGTTACGCTTTCACGCCTTAATTACTAAACCTTTCAACGCGAAATTGTGTTTACAATACACGTTGTCAGGGGCACCGAAATGATATACTTACTGATAATGAGGTACTTAACATGATGTAATTTATGTTATGCTTATCTAACTATATATAACATAATATAACGAAATTAAATACATAATTAAACCCTAATTAAATGTTTCCTACTAGATGACAATAAATTTGTGAAGAGTAGAAAATTAAACGTAAATTTGAGTTTTTATAAATTTATGCTTTATATCTTATATATTTGAGATGCTTATTTTCACTGATTAAGTAAAACTCTCACACTAATTAATGGAGGGGCCGTATATCATTGAAATATTAATACTAAATATAAATATAAGCGATCAATATAGTAAATATAGTCATAATATAGACTAAATTGAATGCACCTATACACTAACGGCCTTATTCATAAACGTTGCTTAGTTACTGTTTAGCTAAACACTGATTTGTCTCTTTCTGTCATTATTGATTTGACATACGAAAGAAGAAGACAAAATATTGTTTAACTAATCACCAGGTAAAAAAGGTTTATGAATAAGGCGGTAAGTTACAAAATTATTATGCTTAAGGAAAATAGAGGAAACATTACCACAAATAACAATCTCTTAAAAAAAACATTAACTAGATACAAGTCTGATAATAATGTCTTGACTGGTTTCGGTCACAGTGGCTATTATTAAGAAAACTACTCAACATTGGTCACAAATATGTGTGAAAACAAACATGTGACTTTTATATATGTATGTATATTTGTATCTTAGTTTACATAAATGTAACATTTTTATATTCGTTCGTTTGAATATCAAAATATTTTTCCAATTAAAGAAAGTTTAAGACAAAGTAGAAATACTTTTTCCTGCTTATAAAAACTAACCAGGTTTTTCTTTAGATTATTAGAAAGACTTATATTACAGTCTTGCACCTAGATTTTATAAAAAAATAAATCATTTATCAAGAATAATAGACATTAATAATTACCAATTAAAAGACAAAAGTAAAACATGGTTCAAAAAAACTTGATTATGAAGACGTTGAGAAGCTATTAACTACCTGAAAAGAAAATAATATGTACATCTAGAATATAGCAAGCATGCGCGCGCACACACACACACACACACACACACACACACACACAAACACACAAACCCACGCACACGCACGCACACACACGTAAACACATGGTTTGGATTTACTTACAATAATTAGTAATAAGGCAATTTGTATTGTAATAATAGGTATGTAATAATTTAATGGGAAGGAACTGATTTCTGACACACGGGTAACACCAGTTCAGGAGTCAGGGCTATATTTTTTGTAGAATATGTATGTAATGGATAACAATAAAGTATTATTATTATTATAATTATTATTTAGAAAGAAAATCATAATTAAACGTGTTGTTGTTTATGATGCAAAAGTAAAATCAATTCAATTAAATGGACTTGGAGAATTTTTTGAATGTTAAATAAAATGGTGTCCCTTTTACAAATTATTTATGAATATTGCAGTAAATATTAATGTTGGCTGATGTTAAATTTGACAAAGGTAAGCCCGCTAAACTAGGATAACTCGTGCCTTGTTGTATCGTTTGTGCCCTGTTGGTCTTACCCTGAAAGTTACTTTGCGTTTATAATATATATTTTTTTCTTATAAAATAAATAAACATATATTTTTATTTTAAATCAGCTTAAATAAAATCTGACCTGCAAATAGAATATCCCTTATAAAAGAGTAAATAAAATTTGATTTATTTTTAAACCAGTTTATTTGAGATATCTCATCTTATTCTATCTTATAGTACCTTAAATAAGATGCTACTAAAGCTGGCTTAAATAGGCTGTACATTAAAATAAATTTACATATAAATATTTACAAAATATTATACTAAATAATTATTCCTTTGGAATGTAATGAAATGTATTTGGACGGAAGTATTTTCTTAATACTATTTTATGATTTTCTATTAATTACATAAATTAAAATACTGATAATTCTTGCAATTAAATTAATAATACAATTTTATTATATAACAAAAATATTATTAAATAAGGCTTATCTTACGCATGCAACACATAAACATAATTATAATGTACATAAAGTTACTCAATTTTTCTTATTAAAGATATGAGAGATAATTGAGTCTATGTTTTTATAATAAAAATAAATATGTTTTTGTTTAATATTGATGTAACGTATTGATGTATTTAATATAAACAAATTTAGTACATATGTTGTTATTGGACATTGCACAGAAATTTCATATATTGCACAATCTAGCCTTTATTTCAAAAACGAATCTATTACTATAAATATTTACAAAACAAATGAGCCTTAAAATAAGTTAAGTGACCATAGTCCGTTCAGCAGGCATAGGTATCATGTTGTATGTAAACCTTTGGGTGTAGTCTGTCATTTTGAGAGTATCCGACCAAGGTGGACTGGGATTCCATCGGTCCATTCCATCGGTGCCTTCTAGACTTAGCGCTGCTGGCGTTACACGCATTCTCTTCGCAGTCGGATAATCGATACCTGAACAAAGTAAAATTTTAAATATAGATTTGATCTATTAAGTATTTATTTACTCGAGCTTTGCGCAAGCTCGTCTGGGTAGGTACCACCCAACCATCAGATATTCTACCGCAAAACAGCAGTACTTGGTATTGTTGTGTTCCGGTGTGAAGGGTGAGTGAGCCAGTGTAATTACAGGAACAAGGGACTTAGCATCTTTTCTTACAACGCCGATGTCTATAGGCGTTGGTGGCCACTTACAATCAGGTGGCCTATATGCTCGTCCGCTTACCTATACAATAAAAAAAAGAAAAGTAGTATATGTAGTATATCAGTTGTCAGGTTTTCATAGTACGAGCTCTGCTTAGTTTGGGATCAGATGATCTTGTGTGAATAATGTCCTAGGATATATTATATATTATTAATACATATATAATTATTTTGATATATTTTTACATTTATCTAAGAATGTATAGTAAAGAACACTTCGTATGTTTTTATATTTTTATTTTTCGGTTCGATTTTATATATATTTGTATGATAATAGTAATTGTTGTTTACAGTAAAACAATTATTATCTTTATTGCACTGTTCTAGGACACGATATTACAATAAAATTTATTTAATTAGAAGTGATTACGTATTTTTATATGCAGTTAAATTTGAATTAAAAGTTTCTTTTAACAGGTTCTTCCCACGTTTCAGATTTTTTTTCAGAATCGGTGATAGTTATTATAGTCCAAGAATTTTAGACATTTGCTCTGCATAAAATCTCTCGGAAAATATTAACAATAGAGAAAAAAGTTTCAAGTAAAAAAGATGGGAAATTCTATCTTCTATAAAAAAGGTCTCTACTAACTCACCTATAACATGATCCAATCAAAAAAAACAGAAAAATCGAGTAGCGGGATTTTATGCAGAGTAGACACATTTTTGGTGCTAAAATTCAAGCTTTGACAAGCAATTAGTCAATGTAATGCTTTAGTGGTGATTATGGAATTAATTAATTTATTAAAACAGCAGTACTTGGTATTGTTGTGTTCCGGTGGGAAGGGTGACTGAGCCAGTGTAATTACAGGCACAAGGGACATAACATCTTAGTTCCCAAGGTTGGTGGCGTATTGGCGATGTTTGTTTTTTTGAGAAATGTACAATACCACTGTCTGTGGGCGTTGGTGACCACAAAAAACATATGTTTAAAATATATACCTTCAATGGTTCCACTCGAGCAAGGATCCTGTGAGTTATACTGAGCATGCGGATACTGCTCGTAGTATTCCCTTTTTGCATGCATGGGATACACGTACATGTTGCTGTTTATGACAACGTCTGGAGCGTCGTAGTGTAAAGGCGATCTACGGACAAAAACATTCTAATTATATAATGTATAAAAATAATTAAATTAATGTAGCTTTATTTATTGTTAAATAAAATCTTGTTGATCGGATTTTGCCTCAGTTGATATTTCAAAGACTATAAGCGCAAGATATATAATGAAATAGCAATAGTGTGTGCGCAAACACACGTGTATTATCTATCATCTTTCGATATAAAGTATGAGATTTTAATAACTTTTTAGTGGCGCAAGACCGGGATTAGAATCAGTGGCCCTGGGATCTGATCTCTTATAAATTAGACAGTTATAACATTTTATTTACTAAAATCTTTGTAGTCTCATGTCTTCTATCTCTATGTACATAAATTTATTATTATACTCTAACATATAAAAGGGAACTAAAATATAACAGCAAGCTTAGAACAAGAGTTCAATAACCTTTTACGAATAATAATTTTGTATTATTTCTTAATGATTTCACCAAATATAGAAAGAATGAAAAAATATATACATTTAATTTTATAAGGCCAAGTTCAACACTGTCCTTTTACTGAAGTGTACATTGAGGTTCGATTTACGACCTTTTTCTCTTTAACTTATCGTATTTGGTTAACGCTAACGAATTTAACAATACACACATTTCATTGAATTTTGAATCTTATCCCATTGAACTTAGGACTATAGTCTGTATTAAAAATGCAAATGTGTTGTGGTGATGGCGACTCCACAATAAATATGGTAATGAAAGGTGTCAAATTACGCGGATGGACAGACGGACGGACAGGGTGATGATTTTCTTATTTATATTCCCTCGCTGTGACATGACGAATACAAATTGTACGATGTGACCTTGTCTGTTTGTTTGTTTTTTTAGTAATGTAAGACGCTGTTGGATACTAAATATTTGTTGTACAAACGAACTATTAATTTCAATTTATTATGTTTGTTAATATATTTTTTAAAAGAAAATATCTGTGACATAAAAGGATGAAAATCAATTAAATATTGCATTGACATTATAAAAGCGTTTTTATTGTATTGTATTTAATTTATTGGAATTATATATTGTAATAAAATTAACATATATATATATTTATTTTTAAACTTTTGCTTCCCCTCCTTTTAGAGTTTCCTATTGTATTATCTTTATTTATCATTTATGGGTCTGTTATCCGCGGTTTCGTTTCATTTCATGATGTTGATGAAGCGTAACAAGCAAACAAACTTACTTTCGCATTTATAACATTTTCAAGGATTAAATTATTTAATATTTGCATGGCTGCAATGCATATATATTATATGCAGCTTTGTGTCTTTAATAAAATAAGTTTACCGTGTATATTACTCACCTGTCTTCACTTATCGTAGACTGTGGTGAATGAGTGGAATAGTCCACTGGCCCTCTTTCCGTGTAAATCCTTTCGCATCCATATTCATCAGTTTTCTGAATGTAAGGTGTCATATGGTAACCAGTGTAATCGACCTCTGTGCTCTCCACATATTGGTACTCTTGGTATGGGTCTGGATAACATGGTTCTCGTCGGAAGAACTTTTGGCATCGAGGGTCTAGCATCCCGCAAGGCTGATTCTGGTAACCATAATACTGATACAGCCACGAGTTAGCCAGCATTATCGATGCTTCTTCTTCACTGTTAAGATAAAGTTAACTTTTAATTAAACACAAATTAAAAAATGTGTAAGAAATGTGTTTTGTTTTTTTTTTTTTTGTATAGGTAGGCGGACAAGCAAATGGGACACCTGAGTGGTCACCAACGCCCATAAACAATGGCATTGAAAGAAATGTTAACCACCGCTTACATCGCCAATGCTCCTTGGGAACTAAGACGTTATGTCCCTTGTGCCTTTAATTACACTGGCTCATTCACCCTTCAAAACGGAACATAACAATACAAAGTACTGCTGTTTTGCGGTAGAATATCTGATGAGTGGGTGGTACCTACCCAGACGAGCTTGCACAAAGCTCTACCACCGAGTAAAAAATGTTAAAATATAATTTATAATAATTACGTTGCATTCTGAGAGTAATTCTGCTTATGCTATTCTGTAAGAAGTCACTTATGGTGATATGATATTTTGATGCGTGTATTCTTGAAATTTTATATTTATTATGGTTAATGTCGTATGTCCTTTTCTGTCATTTTACGACCGATTTCTGCGGTGAGTATTGAGTTTGTTCTTACACGCGCACATGATTTTCACTATTTTCTTTAGATGTCCTTAGTTTTAAATCAAACTATTTATGTATATTCAATATGTATTATATGAATAATAATAACAATATGAGTTTTACTGAACTACAGTCGTCTATTATTACATATATGTATATGAATAGAATTTATCAAAGTTGTAATGTTGAGCATATCTGACTTTTTTACATTTCATGTTCATCTTTCTATGAATGTATATTTTTATATATTTAACTAGCTAAGATGGCCCAGTGGTAAAAACGTGTGAATCTCAACCGAAGATCGTGGGTTCAAACCCGGGCAAGCACCACTGAATTTCATGTGCTTAATTTGTGATTATAATTCATCTCGTGCTTGACGGTGAAGGAAAACATCGTGAGGAAACCTGCATGTGTCTAATTTAACTGAAATTCTGCCACATGTGTATTCCACCAACCCGCATTGGAGCAGCGAGGTGGAATAAGCTCCAAAACTTTCTCAAAAAAGGAGAGGAGGCCCCGCAGTGGGACATTCACAGGCTGTTACTGTACTGTCCTGTATGTTTTTATAATAATAATATATAATAATAATATCCTGAGACATTATTCACACACGGCCATCTGATCCCAAACTAAGCAGAGCCTGTACTATGGAAACCAGATAACTGATATACTACATACACTATTTTTCTTTTGTAAATACATACTTATATAGATAATTTTTATAATATATGTATCTCTTTTATTTTTTTGGCATACATTTAGAATGAATCTAAGATATATTATAATATAATTGTTTATTTACCTTTGTTTGTATTGCAACATGCAATATCGTTTATAGTTAAAATGGTTTTAGTATATTTTAGTGGAGTGATTACAGCAAGCGTGGACTACGGTCTTCTGTTACCACACGCATATTTTTTTTTATAGTAAAATGTGTCTTACCTTAAAACCTGATTAGTAGCAACAATGAATTGTCGAGGAGTATCAGCAGCATCTTTCACTTGTAACACCATGTGTATCCAAAGGAACTGACCGCTTCGTTGCTGCAACTTCACTAGCAGTATGCAGCACTTATCTTGATCCGACTGAGTTACTGAAATGGAAGTTTTTATTTTTATTTTCTAGAACTGCTTATGTTTCTAGCTAACCACTTTTACCACTGGAGCCTAAAGTTATATTATAAAGTGATTGGTTTATGTAACTTCTTCTTCTTCTAATTGAATAAAGACCATATATAATTACTATTCCCCCATTCTGATATAAATAATCTGATGGGTTAAAATCTGATACGAATGGAGGACCATCGGCTTTACGTGCTTTCCGAGTAACACTGGCAACTGTCCAGATTGCTATTGGGAATTTCTCAACAGACGAAAAATTTTCTACCCTGTAAAGTTATATACTGACACTAAAACGTTATGCGTTCAAATAATCGATATATTAATATGCACGACAACATATTTTTTCAATTCAATAATTTAATGAAATTACATTATGGGTTTATTGGTGTTACGGTATAAATCTACAAATTAGAGTAACTTTAGATAAAATAATATAAATCTTTGTCCGCTATCGGCTCTTCTGTAATGGACTAACAAACTTACGTAATTATCTTCCTTTAAGGATCAGCATAGCAATTTAGCACGGAAACGCTGTTTGCATTGCTACCATTCCACGCGGACATGATTCGTATACAAACATATTAATTAAGTTAAAGTACTGTTACGTATCTCATGTTTTCTAATTAAATTACTGTAAATACAATAATCATTAACTATCTTTCGGAAGAGTTGCACTAATGTGGTCGCAAATTTGATTTCGTATGGTTGATTTGATCATTACTGTTAAATGTTATTTAACAGTCCGAAAATATATACTAGTTGAGTTTTTTGCCAGTTCTTTTTAGTAGAAATCTAAGTTATTAACTAGTGTTAAATTCACATTTAATTTAACATTGTAAAGTTTCGATTCAAAATTCCTCTTTAGGGTAATGGCTTGAATAACTTTCACTGATGCTTTCTTCCTTGGGTTTTTATAACTGAATGACAGATGGGTAAATAGAGCACTTGATCGTAAGTTTTTACATTTGTCAACGGAAATCAACGCACTCCAAGCATAGGAACTAAGACGTTCTCTATGCCTGTAATTTCACGAAGTCCTTCCGAAAAGACAGTGGTAGGAACAAGGACGGTTTCGTACAGGGCCCTACTATCAATAATAGCTAAACTATTGGTCCCGGTTGCTGTTTTAAACATATTACCAAAATATTGGTAATAGTTAACATTGGCTAGCGAAAGTAATTAAATCATACATTAACGGCCTTACATACAAACGCTTAGCGGCTGTTTAGTTAAACACTGCTTTCTATATTTCTGTCATTATTGACTTGAGATTTGAAAGAAGAAGACCCGTAAATGTTAAAAAATAATTATAAAGAGTTAATACATAAATGAACTCACTTAATCTATGTTTGGTTTGAGCTTCCCGTAAACTGTCCCAGTGTAGAATTTGATACCACGATATGTCCACTAATTCTGTCTTTTTCCATCCTAAGTACCATTCGCCGCTGAAAGAAAATGGTATTTGTACTGCACATTAAAAAAGGTAATTAACATAAAAGTATACTAAAGTGTATTAAGATAGAAGCATAAAATATTTATTAAGGTTATTTATTATGTTGAAAATTTGAATATAAATTGTGAAGATAGACAAAAATCCCATGATTTAAACTGTAAGAACATAGAAAAACTTACTTGGTATCTATATGTAGTATCTTCATGTCCATGGCATGTATTGTTGTGAATACGTTAGTAGCACCATGGACAACACATTCACGAGTTTCAGGCATAGCCAGGGGAGTGCACGATGCTAGGAACACTGGCTCATTTCGACTGCATAACGGTAAGTATGACACGTAGTGGCCTCGAACTAAAACTACCTACAACATCATTATTATTTTAAAATTAAATAAATTGTGATATAAGTTGAGCATTAAATTCAACTTTGACCTCGATTCAAACAAATTAGTAAGGAATAAAAGATATTAAATCAATATATTTTTATTAAATTTCTTTATAATAACATCAATGAGAACTTATAATAAAATAAGTAAAATATATTAATAATAAAAGATAAAATTTGACGTTATCCAACAATAATAGATGCTTTGCAAAAAACATTGAAATCCTTACTTTTTGGTCACCAAATCTCATCTGGCGTCTTGCATTTCTTGAAACATTCATCCTACAGAAGAAATGCCTAGTCTTTGGTACATTTTCAGTCTCTCCATTGCTCCCTCTATTTAGTTCTATTTGGACCATTTGGTGATCTTGTCTATCTATTATGTCATATACGCTATCGCCGTGTATTAGAAGATCTTCCTAAAATATATGAGAATACTTTTAAAACCATATTTCAGTGAAATCACATATTTCCATATATTCTTTTCCTTTTTTTTCTATTTGAATATAAAGATTTAATACTAAATTACAAACCATTGAATGTCCCAAATATTCCGCTGCATTTTCCGATATGTATAATAGTTTTCCGTTTTGTGTCATCATCATCATAAAACCGTTCATTGCCTGAAAAAGACATTGTAAATGTCACAAGTGGTTTTATGGTTTCACGGTGAGCGCTCGTAAACTTGAAATAAAAATATACCTTTGAAAATCCGATATTAGGTGTAGGAGTAGGTTGCTCTTGGTACTGATAACTGAAGTCGTGACTCTTGAACACTAAAACAGAAAGAAAGACGGAATTATGGGTGAAGTAATAGCAACAAGAGATAAGATAGCGAACTAAATGCATTTTAAACGTCTTAATATGCCTTTTCGTGACTGAAGGTGAAACAAAAAGTTTGGGGACGTTTTCAAAACATGGTCGAGATTTCGGATAACGGCATACGTGATGAGCTTAGCCAAAGATTCGGAGCATGGGAAACTGTACGAGTTAAATTTTACGCGGATGCGAATAAATAGTGTTTGTGGTTAATTAATGATCGTTGGTTGATAATCACGACGTAGCATCATGCTCATGTTTGGAAAACGTTCATACTATGTTGTAATGTTACTAGGATTTCTCGAATATATGTTTTGTCTAAAGGTAAAACGTCACTCTTAGCATTTTATATCACTAACTTTTAATATACTTAATTAGATATATATTTATTGTTCAAAATATGAAATAAAATCCTTAATTTACGATATTTATTGAACCATCAGACATCAGATGGACTTAGTAAGGTCAAGCAATAATAAAAATACAAACTACATTGAGACCGAACTGAAATAAGATAAAAAGATTGAGATTTGGAATATTAAATTAATGCGTTTTCAGGATTTTAAATTTATTATTTTATATATTTTACATTTATGGGAAAAATATTATTATTATTTTTTTATTAAAATAATGATAATCATTTTAAACGTCAGAAAAAGACACTGTGTTTTTAACATCGTTAGTAACTTTTTGCAGAAACTTTCAGTTATTCTTGCATTCAATTGGACAGTTTTTACCTAGCTTGTTTTTTGTATAGTTTTATCACTTTTTTATCTAAATCATAACGTTTACTTTATTTGAAATAACTAAATGTATAACTTAAGAACAGCTCTTTGCTTAAAAACTAAATTTGTGCAAGTTACTTTGTAGCAGAAATCTAGTATATAAAATTTAATGCTTGATTTTGTTCGTATTTTATGCGCTCACGGATCGCTCGTCCGATTGAGTTGAAATTTTATACAGATGTTTTCGGCACTTACGTAAAGGTTTTTACCATATTACTATCAACGTATAACAGGTGGCGTACGAGTCGTTTCGGTGAATTATTAACAAAAAAATTAAACTTACATTGTAACGCGTGCTGTTCGTTAGGTAGTTTTATTAATTAATTATTAATTGAATTTTTCCGTGTTTTATCTTTTGTTATTGTGGTACCAATAGTGTGGTAATAAACGCTCACGATTAGTTATAAACTTGTGTGTATATTTCATACATAGATAGATATATTTTAATTTGAAAGACAAAAAAAGACAATTGTAACGTTAAGAAAAAAAGTAAAATTAGATTTTATTAATATTTTTGAATCAACTTAAACTTCGTGTATTTTTGTCATTACAAAGACCTCTCATAAAAAAGACACATTGGTGCCTTGTTCATGTATGGAAACATAATCTTCGGATAAGATTCATGTGTGCCATATTAAATAAGGTAACCCTGTTACTAAATAATTAATAACTTACCTTGTTGAAAGTAATTCATCTTTCTCACATAGACGCACACAAGGGCCATCAGTTGCAGTTGTGACAGTCTCTGTCTGGTTGAAGGAGGTAGTGGAAGCAGGTCCCGCAGGTTTGAGATTTCAGCATTTATAAGGTCGCGTCGCATCTTACTAGCGCCTTTTGTTGACTTGGTTGGTTCAAATCTGAATCAATACAATAATTATTATTGTTACATAATATACTATCATTTCTTTTTTCATTTCATTTGTAATTTTGAATAAAAAAATACACAAATATCGGTTTGTTTTTAGTTAATTCTAATATAATGACAACGATAAAAATATATAACCTAAGCTTTATTTAGGGTAAGATGTTACCAAAGCTTCAAATCATGTGACATTCAGAGAATTTTTTAATTATTTAAGTCCAAGGGAAGCTGTAAGTATAATTATGAAATCTGATCAACCGCGTAAACTTAATCACATATTATAATTTATTGAGCTGAAAACTATCATCTAGGAAATGTTAAAAGTATAAACGTTTCTAGGATCATAGACAATGCGCGGATACAGTGTTCCGGACAGGTGTATGTCGGCATGATACAGGGTGTATTAACATAACGCGCAAACCATTAGAATTGTTGTAATAGCGCCGCTCGGCGGAAAGGACTCTTGGATTTATTACCTTACGTTAAGATGTTTATTGTAATGCAAATTCTATCACTTCATTTTAAATGCAAACAATTTCTTTTCCTATATCCTTCGCAGGAATACGAAATGAGATACGAATGATTTTTCATTCATTTCTATAATCATTGATAATATCTCTGATTTGAAATTCACATGGTGTTTTTATATTTATAATCGATCTCTATATTTATGTTCAATTGAATATTTTATGAGCATCGATGTAACTTTCGAGGAACTTGGTCTTGTACTAGTACTAATTATGCGTTAGGTTCTATAGAAATGTTAAAGCTAAGTTTTATATCAATCAAAATACGTGTAGGTATTATTCATTTGAAAAATATTTAATACGTAATTATTTCGAATGATTTATTTAAGGTAAAATAGAATTCACAAAATGTCTTAATTGATTGAAAATACCCCAGCCCCCAGTGGTACCCAGACGAGCTTGCCCGAAACCTTACCAGCAAGTGTCACATAATCAATGTTTAGCGATTAAGTGGTGAAAGAAATATATACAATAATATATATAAGATATATATAGGCCATTAGAGGAAGGAAAGGCTTCCTTTCCTATTAAAGAAAGGTTTTAATTCATTATCTTTGTACCTTAATTATCGGTAGAATCTACATTCCGATCCGGTGGTAGTTTAAAATTTTATCTTCTAAAATTAGGACTCAGAAGTGCTTGCAAGAGCTTACTTGAGTAAAGTATATTTAGATTAGATTTGATTTCATCATGTTTACTTGTAATGTTTATTGGAAAATAAAAGAAGTTTTTAAATGATCAAAATAGTTTGAATGCATAGTTTATAACACGGGGGGTCGTTATTAGAAGTCAATCACAGTGTAACATAATTTTATAACCTATTAAGTACATTTCTTTTTGTTTATCTTAATAATAAAGGAAGTAGCTGACTTCGTATGTTAACATGCGTCGGCGCATCGCGCGGGTCTTTTCATCTCACCTGGGAGTCCTTTTTGTATCCATTAAGTTTTATTCGGCTTTTTAGTCGATTGTGAGAAATAAATGATTGGTGGCCCCGTCGCTTTATTAATTTGATTGAATTGTGGTTGTTTGTTTTGGTTTTGATTAAAGAGTAATGGTATTTAGAATTTCAGTTATTAGTTTTGTTTTATAAAATTTTTGTTGAATCATTTCTTAGATTTTTAGAATGTTAGAAAATAATAATATTGCGTAATAATTATTATTTAGTAATGTTTTATGGACAATGAACTTTCGGAGAAAAAATCATTAATTATTTTTGTTACAATTTTATCTATTTGTTTGAAATTTATTTAATTTATGATACTATGTAAGAGTTTTAGCCATATTTCATTTAATTTTAGTTAATAAAATACAAATCGATAATTTATTTAGTAAAAGCATTTTTCAACAAATCAAGACTTACATAAGAAGACATTACATAAAAAGTCAAAGGAGGCATCAAACTTTTTATAAAATAAATTAAATAGATATCGAAGATGTTAAAAAATTTCCTCATCTCAATCTTATTAGTTTCGTATTTCTCGTTTCGTCAAAGTTTTTGTGAATGAAGTTCAAAGATCATTGTAATGCATTACCATTTACGTGTTGGAATAAAAACTTAACATTCCTTAAATAGTTGGACGTTGGGAGCATGAAACGTGGACATTTCACGGTATTCCAACACAGACCGTGTAAATTCTTCTCAGATAAGTTAGTTTGTGCTCAACGCTTCTTTGTTCGAACACGTGTTCTAATGATCTATCGAAATGAGAAATTCGTTTTGAATTTGGTATATTGAATGAATCTTTTTTGAATTTAGAAAAGTGTTGATTTCGAGTGATGTATTCTATTCATTCGTAACAAATTAATATATTCCATTCAATGAATCAATCAATTTTATTTATATATTTTATTTTCATTCAATAAAATTGACGTTTAAAGTAATACAACATAATTTTGATAAAAGATGGGCAAACAGTATATTGAACCTTTTGGATAAAGTTTTTAATGTCAGATAAATTAAATACGTCTTGCTCAAAGTTATAAAAACTTATTTAAATAATACGTAAATACACGAACAGTGCTAGTGTCAGTTTGCTAATATATAATATTATAAGGTAAAAATTGATCTTTATTATATGATTATGTAATTTTACTCAACTAGATTAAATACATTTACTAAATAAATAATGGTCAAGCTAAATTAAAGTGTTAAAAAAATCTGTTCATTGTTTTATATAACTTTTTTTGTAGATGAGAAGTCGTCTTTAAACCGAACATACGTCAAATATTTAAAATAATGTTACTGGTACTTCGACTAGAAGATTTCGACCTAACGTCATCGTAAAAATTGTAAGCATTTCTCAGCAGTTACAACAATTGACGTGATTACTTGATTACATACGATAATTCTGTCAAAAGTCGGCGAGATTTGACATAATGACGATCGAAACATTTTATCCGTTCGATCGCTTTCTATCGTCGAAGTCGATCGACTGCAACAACAGTAAAGTCGAGATAGACGATCAGATGTTTTATCCTATTTTTTTTGTTGATTTTAGAAGCATAGACATTTTTTGATTCATGCTCTTTGTTGTTCTGGGGAATGTTTATTTGTCTGTAGATTATATTAACAAGTAACGACTTTGAGTCGACTTAACAGAAGATCATTTTTATAAGTTTTTACGATTTAAAGTGTTTCACTATATACATTATTAATTTAGTAACTAAATAATATGTTATATAATACTTAAATAAAATTACCTACTCTTACATTACAACATTACATTACATTACAATATAATATATTATGTCTGTACTTGAATCCTAGCTGATACAAAATATTTACCAACGCGGTATGAAATATATGTATTTGTCTTCAAATATTTACTTTTGTCACTTATAAATTTATCAAGTTAGCGTTTATTTCTGGGCTTAACATTTTCTGAACGAAATGATATTTTGATTCAAAAATGATTCTTCATTTTTTTTTATTTTCCGTGTAGAATTCTTTTAACAAATATTTTTTACATTAAATTTCGTTCGAAATTCAATAAAACTTTAAATACGTTAAAAATAACGCTACGTAATAGTTGTTGATATTTATTTTTATACAAGGTTATGTTTGTATAAATTTACCTAACAATCTAGGTGCGTTAAATACTACGTGCATGCGAATTTAGTGTTTATAATACTTCCATATAAGGTGAAAATGCCGTGAAATTGACAGACATCGTAGAGCGTGTACTCAGTTAACACTTAAGTAACAATAGGATTGATTTTCAGCGTCTTTACATCTCCGAATGGAATTATATTTCTTGCTATCAAAACATATTTTTTGTAAATAAAACGTCACCGTTACGAAATATTTATATTTTGAATTACGAAACATTGTAACTAAGTATCTATGTAATATATTACATATATAAATTTATGATATTGAGCATTATATTTCTGTTAACAGAAATTTTGTCTTACTTATAATGTTGATCGTGAATATTGGCATTGATTGATGTTTAGGAAGTGAAAATTTAGTTGTAAATAATTAATGTATGTAATTAAGAGTATCCTTCCAACCTTTAAGTTAATTTTGACGATTACTTCTTTTATAACGTTCATTTCGAAATATAATATATTGTTACTAATTTAATAACAAATACTTGAAGGATGTTAGTTCTTTAGCTGCTTAAAGTTATTCTTATAAATTTATTAAGTAAGTGAATAAATTGACAAAAAAGAAATTGTAAATACGGAGCTATCGCTTATAGCTTTAGAATATGTTTTATTTTCTAGAATAATCCGATCTTGTTATCAATCGTAAATAAACTTTATCATATTTATAAAATAAGGGTAAATAAGGAGAAAGGCCCTTATTATTAGAATGCTCAGGTTGTAAACACACACATGTTCTATATGTATACATATATGAATATACTACAATACCAATTTTAATTTATGTTTTTTTATAAAGTGGAACTGTCTATCAATAAGGTTCTTATAATTGTTATAATATATTTATTATATGTATTGAATTGTAGTAGCATGATCTAGAAAACTCTGTGGCCAAATTTTGAGTACATATAATAACAAAACATTCTATTTAAAAAAAAATACTATAATTTAAATTCTATACATTTGAAATAATATTGTAGTAGTATTAATATTTGATAATATGAATATACAATTACGAGTGACACTGCTATACTTAATAGAGTTTAGTGCAAATCCATTAGTGCAATCCATATGTAGTAATTAAGTAAATAATAATTTTAATATTAAACAGAATGGCTTAACTAATAATAATAAAATTGATTAACAAAAAACTTTATTTCGATTTCTTTATCTTTAAAATTTTATTATGTCATAATACTAATTAATTAATTAATTAAATCTAGAAACAAAACCTTATAAATTAGTAACATTGTTGTAGGAGTTATATCTATTGTATGTTTACTATATTTCAGTAAAATAAAAGGTAATTAATTCTATTAATCTATCTTTGGAAAATAAATAAAAATTCCGTCGGATATACTTAGTAATATTTTGAAAATATAAATATAATTTGAAATTATACTATACATAATAGTGTAATTTGATTATAAATTTTATAACGTTATAAATTTTTTGTAAAATTATTTAAACTACATTGATACTAAATATTTATATTTTTTAATATTTTATGAATTAATATTAAAATATGAATTGAAATCTTACCTTAGAAACATTTTGATAATTGTAGTTTTTATAAAAAATATATACTTTAAAAATAATCACTTGAACACAGTATCAATGAAACTCCATATTTAATTAATACAAAATTAAGAATAAATAAACACGACCACACAATACGAAAGAAGAAGTCCCAATGATTGCTCAATAACAACCCTATTCATAAAACTTCACTAAATTAATGTCATATTCTAGCCATAAAAGCAACCATAAACAACACGTGCCCGACATAATTTAACACCTATACAACCTCACAGCGCGGCCGAAGCACATTGTAAAAAAAAAACCGATTTCCAAATTCAAAACTAATGATAACGCGTCAATATATGCGTGAGCTTTTTATGAGAATGAGATTAGGAGCGATCCTGAAGCTCCGATACTTCCGTGCGCGAGCGCATCGGGACAACGACTATAAAAAGCCTCCGTTGAACCTCTCTTTCCCGCTTGCGTTATTTTCTTTTTTGTCGAAAAACACGCACCGGAGCCTTAACGAGTCCCGTCGTGTCGAGGGACACATCCAATTTCAAAACGATTTTAAATACTTTTGACTCGTCATCCGAAAAAAGTAGCTTTCATTTTAAATCTAAAAAGAAAATTTCAAAGAACGACTTTATTTTAAGGCACATTAGACGCGTGCAAGGGAGACGGATACATATCTCTTAGTCGCGTTTTTCCGTTGTTTCGGCGTGAAAGAAATGGAATGAGTGGTGTTTTACGAACATTGCTTCAAATTAATGAGTTCGAAAGGGATGTAAGTAATGTTGTAATTACCGATGGCCTGAGTAAAAGAGATGATAGTATCGTGATTGTGAATAATGACAGTTATTGATACTTTAGTTAAGTGCGTTGGTTTGAAGTGCGCGACGATTTGCGCAGAGGCATGTGCAATGAATCTTGATACGAATTCTCAAGTTAATTAGTTTTTAATGAGTGGTCGTTCCTTCGAGCCTGTTTTTATAAACAACTTTTTATTTACTGATCTGCGCTGTATATAATAGGTGTTAGGTTATATTTTACGATATATATTATTATAAATTGTAATAAAGTATAATAAGTAAGCAACGCATGAAAAAAAATATGTTTGTTACAATTTAGAAGCTATTTTTATATTTTGTTTGAGATTAAGAGGTTTGGTGCTTAATTTAGAAGTATAATTTAAGCTACATAGCTCATAGTTTAAGTGATATTCGGCTGGTCTTCTGAAATGCTATGTTAAATATAGTAAGCTTTTGGAAAGTTACAAATATACATAGCAAGAGATACTTAATTTGTACTTAAGCTTTCTTTCATTTTGGAAAATAAAATAAATCATCAATAATTAATCTTATGTTGGAAGTAATGTTTTTTTTAATTCGACTATAAGAGTTTACTCTAAAGCTGGAACTATTACAAAGAAGATACAGTTTATGGTAAATTGGCTTTTGATTACTAATTATATTAGTAATAATAAAAAAAATATACGAAAACAGTTTAAAGACTATAAATGTAAGCAATAATTTTAAAGGATGTTGTAAAAAAATATTTTCAAGTTGATAAAGAGCGCATCGCCTGCGGGCGGCTGCCGCGTTACTCGCGATCAACGTAATCTGACCAGACATGGTATCACATCAATCTTCACATTAAATAAATAAAATGAGCCACAGACTAATACTGCATCAGATTTGAAACTGAATTATATTGCAATGAGTTTTTCAGAATAATAAGTTACAAATTAATAAAATATAATGTAAATTAGAAATTACCGTTTAAAATGAAGTCGCGTTTCGTTCGCGTTCGTTTCTTATTTCAAATCTTTCACAACAGATTAAATTTATCTGTCCTAATAAATTAGAAGATATTTTTTTTTACTTCGAAAATACTGCTAAATAAATATACATAAAATTTAAGGCAAAGGATGCAATGCGTTTCTGATAATACCACGACCCAAAAAAACGCAAGTTATTTCCTCGAAATTAACTGCATTTTGATCCTATCACAAACTTAAATATAATTTACTAATTATAAGATGTTACAAGTGATTTTACTGTGATACTAAACCTTTAAATCAGTGTATAAAGTATTTACCAGATGAAGGATTTTAATAGACAACTTTTTTTGAGATAAAATGACATTTTTTTAAATATTTCATTAGTTACGAACAAATGTTTTATATTTGAGATATTGCTATTTTACGGCTTTGAATAAGTTTGTTAAGACTAACTTGGTAGCAATTTCTACTAATGAAGGGTTCATTAATAATATCATTCTACTTTTAAACACATAATACTTTGTTTTGCCCTGCTTTTGATAAGTGTTTAAAAAGTTAAAGAAAAATTAAGTAACAGCTTGAAAAGGCCTCTTCACCATTTGAGGGTAATGTTTGAAGTTTATTACACGTTACTTCATTGCAGCTTAGTGGTTATTGTTACATATTATTCTTGTTGATGACTTATTTCAGTCCATCAGTAATACTATTTATATTAAATTTTTGAAATTTATATATTCTACTTACAATGTTGAGAACAGTTATAAAAAATATCCAAGATGACAGCCTAAATCAGCGCGAGTTAAGTCGTGAGTCACACTTTCCTGATTTGTTAAAAAAAAAGGAATAAAAAAAGTCTGCGTAAACTTTTAAGAGAGATATAAATGTACTTTTTTGTTTGAAAATTATCACGTTACAAACTAATAGTAGGTTACTAAAAAAATTATTTGTAAGCTGGTACTCAAAAAATGTGTTCTGTTGCATCACTAGCTTCCGCTTGTGGCTTCGCCCTCACGTGAATGTGGCCAGTGTTAGATGCCATATGTCCTTTTCTGCCCCTTGACAACGTGCATGAAAAATTATCATGATAATGGGTTGAGTATTAAAGTTCTAACAATACTTGAAAGCGTAACAAACAAATAAAGGCCCTCACTTTCACATTTATAATATTAGGTAGGATTGTTAATTTTTAAAATTATTAACGCCATCTTTTTCTTCTGATTATAACATTTACCGGCGACTATATTAATTATTTTTTCCAATAGTTTAATTTTGAAACAAATAATTTAAAGCAAACAGTAACGACATGCGTCAGAATAAGTTAGGTACCTAAGTTTTTATAGTCAGTTAAATAAAAATATAATAAAATAAGCGGATGTCCGTGAAGTTGATGTAATTGTGTGAATCATTAAACCAAATCGTGCTAATAAAGATTTCGAAATATGAATATGATAATTTTAATTATAATTATGATTAACGTTGTAATGGGCATTTGAATGAACACATTTGAAATATACGATAAAAATGATACATTTTAGAATTTTCTTTAAATCATCCCAGATTTTTGTGTGAGATACACAAAGTTACCAAAATGAAAAAAAAGTTTGCTAATTTATAAAATAGTATAGCACATATATATTTGTATTCCCAGTACCCATCCATAGATATTTTATTAATTGATTCTATAAAAAAATAGGAAGGAAGTTCTGTATCTTGATTCTCAATAAGGTAATATCAAAAAAAGACCGATCTCTGGATGTCTGTCAATTTTCGGCTTTATCAAAGGCGGTCTTGGTGACGTCCGGGCGGTGCGGCGGCCGCGGGGCAAGTGACATCAGGTCATTAGCGCACCACTCACGCGCAGGTTAAACTGCGCCACGTGCGCGTGCGCACCCTATTTGATACAGTGTGAGGTTTTAGTAAACAGAATTAATCAAGCTGAAAAATAAAGATGGTTTTATTCTAGGCTGCTAAGCGGAAATTTAGGAATAAAAAATACTTTATATGACATGCAATACATTTTAATGTCTTCAAATGTTAACGAGATATAAATGTATCATTTAATCAAACTTCTATGTCCCATCAATTTAATTAATAGATACGATAACGGCCTTAAACATAATTTGTTTTTCAACTGATCTCATCCTAATGAACTATCGGAGCACCCTGTCGCGCCACTCGTCACAATGACGACGTATTTAACAATAACAGCAGGGAGGTCCAAGCAAAGGTGCCGGCGTGACTTACAAAATCACGTAGTGCACCCCAATGTAAACAATAGACAAAGGACCCGGCAGGTTATTAGGCTAACCGCTTCTTATCAAGTCGTTCTATCAAGCTGTACTGGGAATCCTTTTGGGTGAAGAAGTTTAAGCTGTTTTTGGCCTAAATATGGTGATATTATCGAGATGGCGTTGTGAAAAAAGTTTTTATTACGATAAGCTTGACGGTGCGCTATGTTACTTGCGACTCTATGTTATTGTATTCGATAAAGAATTACTCCTCCGTATAAAGTACATATATAAATGAGAATATTATTTTTAATTTATTTTTTATATATACTTAAGCTTGATTAAAATTCAAATTACTAAAATATATGATGTTGTACAAAAGAAAATCAAGATTGTAATTTCGGTAGTAGAAAAACTGGTAAAGTAAGTAGAATTTTTTCAAAGCTTATTAACTACATATATTATTAATGGTCGTAGAATTTTAAGTAATTGCAATTAAGCTTGTTAATAAAATAACATAAGTAGTCAAATGACCAGATGAATAAGCTCGTTCGAATATTCGTTCGATTAGCCAATATCAACCATTCCTTAAATTGCCAATGCTCTACCAACCGTGGGTGTTAAGATGTTATGACTCTCGTGCTTCTTGTTACACAGGAGTTTTCAAAAATATTTTCTTTAATTTTATTGTAATTTTTTTTAAATGACTATCAAATAATTCAAACCTATTCCAAGAATTCATTTAAGAAATGGTCCTCTAGCCAAAATGGTATATGTATATATAAAGACTTAGTAAGATCATGTAATGTGATTAATATTTTAAATGTACCCATATCTATGGGTGGTGGTGACTACTCTACTCTCTACTCGGTGGTAGAGCTTTGTGCAAGCTCGTCTGGTAGGTACCACCCACTCATCAGATATTCTACCGCAAAACAGCATTACTTGGTATTGTTGTGTTTCGGTTTGAAGGGTGAGTGAGCCAGTGTAATTACAGGCACAAGAGATATAACATCTTAGTTCCCAAGGTCGGTGGCGCATTGGCGATGTAAGCGATGGTTAACATTTCTTACAATGCCAATGTCTATGGGAGTAGGTGATCACTTATTCGTCATCAGGTGGCCCATATGCTCGTCTGCCTTCCTATTCTATAAAAAGGGTAGTCCATTTTCAGTTTGCCTTCCTATAAAATAATGCTGTTGAGCTTATGAAAATGTTTTCTTGTGAATTATTTTAATAAGTTTATACAGATTTAATTTATATTAATTTTAAATCTGTTTAAGTCTGGATACAAAAGAAACTAAATGTTATATTAAATATACTTTTCACCTCTGTCCTTGACCCCTAAAATCCACCTGTCCTGAACTGGACCTCGGCCGGCTAATCAACGAAATCGCCGGGCGGGCTCTGATTTAATGCACCCGCTAATTATGCCTTGTTCAAATTGTACCTTTCTCACGGGCTGAAGGGCCGGTTACACAGAATAGTTAACTTCATAACTAATACGCAACAAAAGGAGGCTGTTTTCAAGATTTTTAATATCCTAATTATAATGTTAAGAACTTTTAATAATTATATTTTATCCTTAGAACTGACATGGATTACAATCACACATTCTTATGTAAATATATATATATCTCCAATTGTTCAGATTAACACAATAAATGGCGAAAGATTTTTTTTGTTTGAGCATATTTATAAAAATTATAACGGCATTAAATATTTTTTCGAGGAAACATTTATTGAAACAAAATTACACATCTTTAAATAGAGTATAATAAATAGAGTTGAATTGATATTGAAAGAAAAATCTGTCATTTTAATTAAACTCAAGATTAACTACAGTTTAAGGTTGTGTTTAGACTGTATAAGGATTCACCCGAGTCTTGGTACCTTACTGCATTCGCTATACTTACTCCTGCCCCAACCTGTTACCGGTCAACCTTCGAGATACCACCATCTCTATCACGCCCACACAGCGAGCAATAGGTCTATCTCGTTTCGCAATCTCAGGTCAGACAGGCATTACCGTAATGGTACTTAAACACATATTTAAGTAAAGCAATTTTTTTGCGCAAAAAGTAACTATGTGTATGATCTTGCTTCGTTATAATTAACTAGATATTGTTTGCGACTTTGTACGCACTTTTATTTTTAGAAAGCCTTTGTTTCATCTTGGAATTTTTTTTTTCGTAAGCATTCTTCTACGTATTCATGGCAAATAATTTTGAACTTCTAGTAGAGGAATTATTGCAGTATAATATCATAAAGATCAAGGAGATACTATGAAAGCTTAATAAAAATAGGTTTGTTGCTTTTTATGACTAGCCAACGCTGTATGTATGTAGCGACTTTTTATTTAATTTTCCTTTTGTCCCTTTTATTAATCTCAGTAAAAACAAAAATAATTTACAATTTATTTCAGTTACATAATAATATTTAAGCTATGACCAGAAAGAGGTGCAGCACCCGTATCGGCAGGTGCTGTCCGAGGTATGAATGCGTAAATACTGTCAATTTCCAATCTCTGGGTTGCTGCTGAGAATTTTACAACAGAAAACATTATAACTGACGCGACGTTTGAACGCGCGAAGGAAGTTTCTACACGGGATCTGTCCTAACCAACGAAGCAGTAGAGTTAATATATTTTCATAATATCATAAGTTTATTTTATACATATTATCTATACGTATAAAATAAACTGTAATAATAATTGTAAATATTGTAAAAATAATTAATGTTGTAAAGCCTGATATAATGAAAACTATACAGCTTACTGTAATTATACATTTAGTTATTATCAGCGGATTTCCTCGCGAGCAGTTTTCCGCAATAATATATAATTATAAGTCTCTCTATATCGTATGTTTCCTCCAGCCTAAAAACTATTTCTCATCAAAAATTTGGGCCGATTCGTTACTTCATTACTGTAAAAGAAGAACAAAGCTACAAACACATTAAGAATACATATTGTATACAATATGTTTAATATACAATCATGGATCCACAAAATACAAATTTATCGGCTTCTATTTGGACATCCTGCCATGTCATCGACGTGTACGAAAACTGAAAAAAAAAAATTAAACGTTAAAAGATTTCTGTGTTATTTTGTATCGTTGTCGTATTTGTTTTCAATATGAACTTTAGCTGATTTGACTGGTACTCAAGTCTTGGTAAGTTCCATATTTATAAAGTCGAAATATAAAAATTATATCAAAGGTGAATCGAATTCCAAGACGAGAGGAGACTTTTATCCAGCGAAGAGACTTTAACAAGCTTATATCTTACTTAATTTTAATATGTACATACTTTGATTAGTGTCGCACGCAAACTCCAGTAAGTCACATAGATCCAAAAACGTTCGTTTCTCATCTCCCATTTTGCCGCATATCGGAATAGTGTCATGTATACAAGTATCTGCTAGGCTACAAAATTGGTCTATTTTGTTCTGAAAAGGAAAATATTTTAAGTAAATCCCTGACGGTGATAAAAATATTTTATATTCATACATATATATATAAATGTAATATATATATATATATATATATATATATATATATATATATGTATATATTACATTTATGTTTTTTTTTATGTAGGACGGGCATATGGCGTGATGTTAAATGGTCACCAGCGCCCATAGATATTGGCGATGTAAGAAATATTAACCGTTCCTAGGATCGCCAACGCGCCACCAACCTTGGAAAGTAAGATGTTATGTTCCTTGTTCCTGTCATTACACTGGCTTACTCACCCTTTAAGCCGGAACGCAACAATACTAAGTAAGTGTTGCTGTATAGCGGTAGGTCTGATGAGTTGGTCCTATCCAAACGGGGTTGCACAATAACCGATTATGCAATCTATTACCACCTAGAAATGGATTCCATAATCAAATTGGAATTAAGCATATATGATGTCAAATGTACAGTTATTTTGTATTAGTTTGATGTTGTTGTTTATAAATACATAATATAAATACGTTATTTTTTTATAAAAATGGCTTATGAGATTTTGATAATATTTTTGTTCTCTAATTAACTTGTCAATTTCATGGCGATTAAAGGTTTTGATGTTTTAAAGGACCCGAGAATCAAAATGAGTCTGTAATTACATTCATTGCTTACATTAATTTGTTCAATTTCACAAAACATAATTTATTATAAAATAATAATTTAATAATTCTAAATATTATTTATATTTTTCGTATAGATTAGATTAACGACTGCCAATAAGGGGCTTTTAATTTGTCCATAGTATATCAGTGTTGTCATAATTATGAGAATATAATAATAATAATAATCTTTATTCACATAAAAAGTAACAAATTATAATGAAGTCCCTGATTTCTGATCTAGGCTCAAAACCTGTATTACAGAAATCAGTGTCCTCTCTCCTGTTTTAGTGACATATCGTTCTATGTAAATAAAAAATTAATGAATATAACTTTCTTACTGTATACTAGAAGGGAGTGTCAGAAGATTTGTGTGGGGTGTGTATGTATGTATGTGTTTGCGTGTGTGTCTTTGTGTGTGTGTGTGTGTGTATATGTATGTGTGTATTTTGTTTCACAATATATTATAGCAACAACAGTTCAGTTTGTTCATAATCTAGTCCTAGTAGCCAATTTTTAATAATTACTTTAGCTTCACAATTACATAAGGGATGTATATTTTTTATTTTATTTATTTTGTTATACAAATAAACTGCTTTAAAATCATGTTGTCGTCTGGCTGAAGCTGTTCGACATATAACAGGTGGACATACGTTTTTAATGACACGTTGCTTACTGTATTCGTCGGCATGATAGTTGCCTAACTGTTAGGAGTTGCGATTTTTCATACAACTTAGTTGTAGAAAATCTGTATGGGCTAGAGGTCATAACTTTTAAGATAGATCTATGCACTATTTCCAAGTCTATTAAAAAGGTTTTACAAGCACCACCCCAAGCTTTTATACAATATCCACCTAGTGCATAATATATTGTGCGCAGTAGATCTAAATCAGCAACGTGCCTCAATTTCTTGAAAACCCAAATAAGTTTTCTGGTGCGCGCAGTTGTGATGTCTATATGAGAGCGCCAACTTAGTTTTTCGTCCAGAATAACTCCTAGATATTTGACGGTCGTAGATTTAGCTATCTCAAAGCATGAACAGGAAGCAAGAGAATCACCGGGGTAGTTACATGCGTGAACCTTAAGACTAATGTACTCTGGTTTTGTTTTGGCCACAGAAAACTGAATAAATGAGGTTTTTGAGAGATTCAATGTCAACAGGTTTACACCAAGCCAGAATCATAAATATATCAAAGTAATGTTAATATTAATAGCGTTTATATATTACTTCATTGAGTAATATACTATTAATAGAAATGAGGTCAAATAGAGTTCTCATTGGTATATAGATATACGGAGATTCAAATTATAAGATTTTTTTTATAGTAGGTAGACGGACTAGCGTAAAAGCCACCTCATGGTAAATGGTCAAAAACACCCATTGTAAGAAATGTTAACCACCGCTTACATCGCTAATGCGTCACCAACCTCGGGAAATAAGATGTTATAGCCCTTGTGCCTGTAATTACACTCACCCTTCACAGCAAATCTCACTCACCCTTCAAACTCGAACACAACAATACAAAGTACTGCTGTTTTGCGGTAGAATATCTGATGAGTGGGTGGTACCTACCCAGACGAGCTTGCACAAAGCTCTACCACCAGTAATTTTCGATGTTTAAAACACGCTTGTATTGACTTAGGATGGACATAAAACAGTCATATAAATAGGTCATCCGACTTAGTTAGTGACTACTTCTCTCCATATATCGTATAAATATGTCGCTAATCAGGGATATAAGATGTTATATCCATTGTACTTTATATTGGCTCGCTCAGACTGGAACACAGCAATAAAATGTAATTAATGAAGATGAAAAAACTGATGGATGCGTGAATCTTACATGAGATCTTCTGTGTATATACTGAACAGAGTTTTTATATAATTTAAATAGTACAACAGACAAATCCAAAGACATTAGTGGCCAAAAAACAAAAATACGAGTAATAGACTAATTACGACTGCGTGTGTGCGACAAGATTACAATATGTTAACAATAATTTTATTCAAAGACTATTAGCTATTTATCTTTAACGTAATATTGTATAATATGTTATGTTAATACACATATATTTGTTATCTATGCAAATATAATGTTACGTATATACTTACTGAGGGAGTAGATGCATAATCCGGAAGATGACAGCGAACTGGCGCAATGATGATTGTCCATAATATACCTGAAATATGGAGTTATGGTAATATAATACTAAGTATTAACTTATTAATTATAAAATGCAACCATTTGAAATGTTTATGACGTCATAAATATGTATTTAAATCCTTTATGTCAACTAAAACGTAATGATTATGCTTGATTCCGTTCCGTAACGGTTAGAATAGATTTGCAAATGTTAATAACTGATTAGACTAGAAAGATTCTGTAATTCTGTAGTATTTGATAGCGAATTTATTTATTATTTATTCAAAAGGATGTTTGATTTAATTTAAATTTAAGTTCTCAGGAAAAAAATAAAGATTTTATATAATTAGTCAATAAATTATGAATTTATAAAAGTGAAGTAGCAGTCAATGTTGCTAGACTAACTTATTCTCATTTTTGAGGAGAAGGCTTGTAGCTGCTTCCACCACGCTTCTCCAATACGGGTTGGTGTACACACATAAGAATGATTTTGACTCGACACACAGGAGAGCCGAGATGGCCCAGTGGTAAGAACGCGTGAATCTTAACCGATGATCGTGGGTTCAAACCCGGGCAAGCACCACTGAATTTCATGTGCTTAATTTGTGATTATAATTCATCTCGTGCTTGACGGTGAAGGAAAACATCGTGAGGAAACCTGCATGTGTCAAATTTCACTGAAATTCTGTCACATGTGTATTCTACCAATCCGCATTGGAGCAGCGTGGTGGAATAAGCTCCAAAACCTTCTTCTCAAAAGAGGAGAAGAGGCCTTAGCCCAGCAGTGGGACATTCACAGGCTGTTACTTTACACAGGTTTCTTTGTGAAGTTTTCTTTCACCGTCGAGCACGAGATGAATTAAAATCACTAATTAAGTACATTAAAATTCAGAAGTGTTTGACGTGCAGACGAAACCGCGTCTTGCTGGGTTCTATAAATATGTTATAATATTAAAATGATTTGTTTTAAAAAGTTAAATTTTAATGTTTTTACGTATTAATTAGTTCTTAGGTAAATTACTCAACAGGCCTTTATGTATGTATGTACTTACAGTATATAATGATGTTCAACCACATGCCGGTGTAATATTGATCTATGCAATGATAATATCCGATCCACTCATGTTGTAGTTTAATATGGATTTAAAGCATCAGGAGTTAAAAACCTTTTCAATATTTTGTATTTCTAAGTTTTTAATTTTTTGGGTCACTAAGCTTTAAGAGCCTTAATAATATTTCATAAAATTCGCGTTTTATCCGCGAAATAAGAGCTTTAAGGTTATTTTTGTGAAAGTTTCTATAATCTGACAGCGGATATGATTCTACGGTGCTTACGGAGATTATTATTACACAATTTATGAAACAGCTAAGCACGAGCTAAACTTCCATCTACTTTAAGTTTTTTATGTTGTGGATTTCTTTTAGTCTCTGCGGGTTGAAATTCAACCGCAATTTATTTAAAAACTTATTTTCGTCCGTGTCTTCGCCCGTAATTTAGGGAGGAGAGGCAGGTTTTAGGTATAAAAAAGTAGCTTTCCTTGCTTAAACCCAGACAGACAGACAGTAACAGATAGACAGACATTATTACTGTCATAATAATTAGAATAGATGAGACTTGACAGTCATAGAAGTATATTATATACACTGTTTTTAATTTCAATGGAGTTCAATTGGAGACAAAACTTTTAATATAATGGCACTTAGTTTTTACCTACCTTTAGATGCTGAAGCGTAGAAACGCCAATGCCAAATTTCACAAAGTAAAACTAATTTTTAAAAAAATCTTACCAATCTTCATCTTTATAATACATTCAACAGCAGCTTAAATATTTAATAATAATATAATAAGCTAGTAGTAAATACAAGCCTTATTCAAAATTGATTTTAACGAAATGGAACAATTATAACACCACCTTTATTATTATGGCAAAATGACAGCAAATATTAAAACTCATGCACATACACAAAGTGACACAGAAACACTCACACGCATGCACAAACACACGCTGACAATATCGCGACGTTCACGATATCGCATACTCGCATGCTTCGGTATAATAATATAGATATTATATATCATTATTGGAAACTTTTGTTTGTCTTGATATACAAGCGGTGTATTCAGTAACACGGGTATAAACCTAGTATAGGCTTGCAACTAGTTGGTAATGATTTAATTGTTGTCAATAAAACATTTTTTATTTAAGAAAAAAGAATCACGGTTGATTCTATACCTTAAAGGTCAATTATAAATACTTCCTTATACACTCAATTATACAATTACGTCGTTGATTAAATGTGATTTTAGTAACACCAAAGGTTTTTTACATCTGACTATGATCTCCAAGTGATCCATATAGATTCGACAAGAGCATATGTTTTGTTCCAATTTCCTGTTCTACAACCATAGTTCAGTTCGCTTTGTAAACAATTCCATTGAACAATATACTAGATCATAGTTGAACGTTGATTAGAACACTTGTGTGATATGATATTAAGAAGCCTTTTAGCAAGTAAGTTTCTTAATATTATAAATTAACTATAAGGTAATGTATATTTATATATAAGTCGAGATGGTCCTATGGTTAGAAAACGTGAAACAACTGTAGATTATGAGGTCAAATCCGGGTGTTTAATTTGTTTTAATAATTCATCTCGAGCTTGGTGGTGAAAGAACATCGTGGAACATCATGAAATATTTTCAGCAACCGGCATGTGTTGGATGAAATTCCGCCACATACTTATGTACTAATGTGTGTTGGAGCAGTATGTTCATTGCAACACAATGTCCAATATCTAATAATAAAAGCGCCAAAAACATAAGTAGTCTCAATAAATGGTTGTATTTTTTTTATGACATAGGAAGGCGGACGACTTTATGGGCCACCTGATGGTAAGTGGTCACCAACGCCCAGAGACATTGGCATTGTAAGAGATGTTAACTATAGCATACATCGCCAATGCGCCACCAACCTTGGGAACTAAGATGTTATGTCCCTTGTGCCTGTAATTACACTGGCGCGCACTCACCCTTCAAATCGGAACACAACAATACCAAGTACTGCTGTTTTGCGGTAGAATATCTGATGAGTGGGTGATACCTACCCAGACAAGCTTGCACAAAAGTAAAAAATAATATGTAATCGTAACATAAAGATATAGCGTCTTAAAAAAGGCCTTTTTGATTTTTCATCGCGATAATTTCCTCGTCAGTCATCAAACAGTTATCATCAAAAAAATTACCTACGTAATATGTTTCAATTAGAGAAGGGGCAAGTTAGTGTTGTTTAATATGTTTGTTTTCTAAGGTTTCATCATCTTAGAGTATGCGACGGAGGTTTGGAGCCACGTTGAAATCGAGGCAGAAGATTATTTCTTTCCTTTAGAACCTGTGAGTACTACACGATTTTTGAAGATTATACTATAATTTTTTTTTTTTTAAAGAATAATATATATATATGATATATATTATTTGATTATTACAGGTTATTAATTTCTGTAAGATGGCTGATCAATGTCAACATGATTTCGTGCCAATATGTGGACAGGATTCCTTGGGAATTTCTAGAATGTTCAATGATAACTGTGACTTGTACGAGTATAATTGCGATGAAAAAAAACGTAAGTTAAAACTATAATTATAAATTTATTTCGATGTGTGGGACACACATACTTAAATATGTATTTAATTATGGTTTGTTCTTCTTTAAGTGTACTTTTTCATGTGATGATTTTATACACGCACACATTGAAGTGCAGGTGAAAATAACCAATCAAAAAAACTGGCGCTGCATATTATAAATACTATTTTTTACAGAATACCGTCATGTTAAAGTCGATGTATGCAAGTACGAAGCAGCTGCGGCTGTAAGAGCGGAGAATTAAGTTGTACAAGTTATTATACATTAAATTATATTATTATTATGTGAATTTATAAAGAAGTAAACATATAAGAAAATTTCAATGTCAACGCAAAATATAAGCCTTTTCGTTTTGGAGGTATCATAGAAAATTATTTTATTTTAACGACTAACTCTATGTACTCCAGAACAGTTTTCAAAGAGGTTGATATACGAAACAGATAAAACTATTTATTTATATGTTACAAGTCATTTATAATTTTACTTATATTTAACCTTATATTATTATAAATATGTAATAGCAAAAGCTAGAATAATAACAATGTAATTCATTTTATTATAATAGATGTAAACTACGAGCTGTTACTTATTATTTGTTCTTATTATTCCAAAAATGTCGCTGTCATACTTCCGTTATTCTTAAAACATCATAAAATAAATGATAAACATAAAATTAATTCATATAAAGGGTAAAGTAACAGTTTATTGAAGTAAGTGTCCTGGGTAAATGTTTCTAAGAAGGTTCAGAGCATTATACACCATGCCGTGCAGTTATACTCTACACAAATTAATCAAATAAGCGGTAGGAATTTGAACTAGTTCATTTCGATGAAAACCAACGTATTATAGTCACTGGGCCACCTTTGCTCATAATAATAATAAAAGCATATACTAGGGCAACATAATATTGCTCTGCGAATAAAAATATCAAACAGAAGCCCTCGTAAATCATTGCCCTCGAACACATGTGCATGTTTGCACAAACAAATGAACTCAAACAACGCAAAGCAAACTTGCGTATTTGACGTCACAAGTTCAATGTTAGATATTCCTAGAATTTGCTTAGAAATATCTGTTTAGGTATGTTATATTGTATCACTATTTCTGTCGAATCAATTTCGTTATATACATTTTAATTCATATAACGTATAACTAATAATGATGTTTCTTTATAAAAAATATAGTTCTAGAAATCTCGTCTTAAAGAATTTATATATAAATAGAAAACATTAACTTATTACACCAAATCAATATACATAACACTCGCCTCACTCCCAGACATCCGCTAAAAAATACTTTTTTACCCTGTCCCTCAAAGAGTAATCTTGGTAAGTACTCTCCTCTAAACCGCTTTATTAATTCATACAACAACTGAACCGACCCTGACGTTGATATCTTTCATGAGACCCTTGCTAGTTTTAAGAAAAAATCTATCAAACTTATACAAATTAATTATTAATGTTATATATGCCTTTTTATTTTATTCTAAATTTGAATTTAAAGTTGTTTTTGTTTTAATTTCAGTTCAATTAATTTAAAATATTATCTGTATTAATTATCTAATAATAGTACTAGACCATAATTTAGTTTTTAATGAAAATGTATGTACAATGTATCGTTGGTATATCAATAAAAATAAAAAATAAATAAAAAAAACTTGTATTTATACCTAAATAAATATGACACAATAAATAACTACTCATTGTTTGATATACTAATAATTTATACTCACATAAGCATCCCAATAAATTACGATCCGTTTTCATAAAGATTAAAATAGCGAGACGATTTCATTACAGGAACAACAATGATCAATTAATCGCCTGGCCTTTACGATGAAAACCACACATTGTTGGCGTATCGGATTAATGGGTAATTGCGTTAAAGATGTTATAATTCTTGTAAATTGGTAGTTGGTAATGCCTAGTAATCATTACTTTGGATTGAACTATTTTCGTTGGAGATCTCTTTAAAGTTTGAACTTAGTTATTTAACGTGTGTGAAAATGATTTAAAAAAAACATCCTTATAATATTAATATGTTATTATTTACATATAATCTTTGACATTTTGAAGATAATCATAGCCTTACAAGCTATGTAAAGCTATGATTGGCTCATTTTTACCTTATTAACTTCAGTCATAAATCTGTCCCATTGTTTTAAATATTTTATTACCTAGTATATGTTCATTTGAGAGTAATTTATAGTACAACTAGCTGTGCCCCGCGGCTTCACCCGCGTATAATTAATAACAATATAATAAATTATTTCATTATTATAATAACACACACGCGCACACACACACGCATACGTATGGCTACTGGCAAAGAAATACGTAATTAACGATATGATATTAGGATACCGTAGGGTTTACTGATCTTATATATGGCCTATCATTTGCGCTATCACATGTTCTTTGTGTGTACCAATTTTCATCAATATTGGTCAAGCCGTTCTTGAGTTATAATAAGACAGACGGACAGAAATGAAAAAAATTGTATAATGTGAATCACTGCATCATAAAACGACTAGTTATCACAAAATCGGAAATGGAACATCCAGACGTTTGTGAGATGACAGATAAAAGGTATAAAGATTTATTTAATAATTACATTCAACATAAATAATAATGATTTATTTGAAAATGTTTTAAAGTTGTACATAAATATGATAGAAACGTATGCGTTATCTTGATTCTTAGCTGTTCATTTTTTATTTGTATTTTTATGAAATGAACCAGAAGTTACCGTAACACGTGCGAGTGTTTGCGCTCACATCTTTGGTAGATTCTTAGTTACATTTCTACTTATTCTGTATGTATACATTTGCTTGTTTATACAGCGTGTTCTTTCAAAATCTTTTTCGTTCATATTACATACTAATATGGAACATTAATAGTTTATTATATATATATATATATATATATATATATATATATATATATATATATATATATATTTATATATATATATATATATATATGTCTTTTTTATTACTAATATATGTTCATTTTAATGGGAACCTTTTTTTAATATTATTTATTGTACTTTGAATTTATTTAACATTTTCAATTATTTTAAGTATGACAGAATTAAAACTTACTGGATCTTTTTAAATTATAATGTAAATCATAAGCAGATGACAAATAGAAACAGTCTGTATATATTAAAATTATTTATTCAGATGCACCGCGCACCCAGTTCAATTACCGGGTTTGTGATAATGCGGCTAGACGAAAAACGCCGAAATTTGTCTACGATCGTCTTAGGGTGACACCACTCTTTACAATGTTACGCTAAATGATCTAGTTACTGGTCAGGAATTAGTTGGCCATTATGAGTAGGCTTTCATTTTTGGTTAAATATTTAAAAAAATATATATTTACATTCTAGAATTCGTACCATATTTTCGTCAAAAACCAATAGGTTACATAAGTTGTAATGTAATAAAAATAATTTAAATTACAAAGGAAAATTTAATATAAAATTAACTTTTAAAAGCCATTAGGCTCTTGTCATTAAAAAGCAGTGGTTATAGAATACGACAATTCAATTATATTATGCCTACAATATGATATACAAAAGTCAAAGGCATGCGCGGTCGCGTCGCTCTATAAATATTGACCGAACGAATGGAAAGGTTACGTCAAAATCGTAACGAACAGTAGCGGGAAAGAGTAACATATTTCACATATAAACGAGAGACCAGATCTTGCGTATCGATTATAACGAATTTCTAAGTTTTATGAGCAAAAAATCAAGATAAAACCATGTGAAATAGCTGGTTGTGTGTTAAGTGGCGAGATATAGCGATATGCAATTTTTTGTTGATAAAACTAATATTACTATGTACATGTGGTAGGAGTTTTTGCTATGCAATATATAAACAATTTATTATTTAAAATAATAATAACTAATTTTTTTTTTTTGGTTTAGTTACATTACTTGAAATATTGGCTGAAACGAAACTAAAATCTATAATTATATTAAAAATCAAATAAAAACCATTGTGCTGAAATTTTATGTGATGTTTAAACAAACCTATTATTTAGGTTGTTTCTTTCAGATTTTGACAATAGTTGGTCCATATTTTTTAACTTTAATATAACACAGGTGGTAAAATAACACACTTGGTGGTAGAGCTTTTTGCAAGTCTGTCTAGATAGGTAATACATACTCATCATATATTTTACTTCTAAACATAAATACTTAGTATTTATTGTTCTGGTTTGAAGGGTGTGCCTAGTGTAACTACAGACAGCGCCAATGTCTATGGGCAGTGGTGACCACTTACTCGTGCATTTTTTTAAATATAATAGTTGGGATGGGCTAATAGCCACCTGATGGTAAGTGGATATATAACACATGTATTAACGCAAATATACTATAGTATTTGAGGACACTTCATCATGCATATCATATATTTAATAAGAAAATTCTACCCTTATAACTTAAGCCATACAAAAACGAGCAAGGTACTGGCTCCTTGTACCAATAACCCCAGCAAACACCTCGGTCGCCTTGTTAACCTAAACAGTTAACAAGGATCGGAGCACTTAGCCTGAGCACGCTAATTCGGTGGACAAAGCCCGGATTTGTTTACCGTGCCTAGTTGCGAGTTAAGTGGGCTAATTGTTGATAGAATGTCGGTATCATCTGCCTTAAGCCTGCGTGTTGATTGGATGCACAAGAAAATTGTTTAAGAACCAATTCAAGGGCTGCATAGCAAATATATTGACTACGAAGATAATAATTATGTCATTTTATTACAAACGATAATTCAATACGAACTATTAAGTGATTTCGCTTGAGGCGTAAAATCTATACATAGAATAATTTTTAATTACTAGTCGTACTTACCGGAACCTCGAACACTTAAGAGATTAAGTACGACACGAAACAAAGGGCTCTTCATTTTCAATTTTATCTGTAATTATCATGAAAATAATATTATTCTACATCAATAACAAAGATTGTTCTAAATTTAGATTGCATGTATTCCTCGATTCGAATCGAAGTTGTTATTCAAATAATTTAACACTTTAAATAACTTCAAGGGTTATTATTAAATTCGCAGTATCTTTTAGTACGGTTAGTGTAACAAAAAAAATAATTAAATCACTTGTATATTGTAATTGTTAAAATATTGTAATTAATGAAGATCTCTGTTTTTTTTATTGAGTACACATGTTTTTTACATATGTTTATTAAATATTATTTATTTCCGATTAAAATCAAACTAAATCAAAGTAGTATTAATTAATAAAGAAGGTGCAGTACTAATTTATTTCTTAATGAAGATAGGATTTTGTCAAATATATATATATTACACAAAGCTTAAGACAAATGACGGCGATAAATCCTTGCATATCAAAACTATTTATCACTCATTGAAAATAAACAAAAATAAAGGCCTTCGTCTCGTCTGTTTGTTAATTGTTATTATTGCGGTTAGTACATTTTTCTCCTGAGCGGGGAGGCAATTGATTAGTCGGAGCTCTTTGTAGTGCCGCACACAACAATTTGCTCGAGGCTCGACCGCCCTAATTTTAATGGCCTTATAAAATTTATACTTAATGTATTTATCATAAGACGGTTTTGTATGGATCGCCTTAAGATTTTTGCGGCAGATTGTTCGATGTATATAATTTCATTTTATATTTCGTCGTGAGCCAATATTAATCTAGTTGAAATTCTTTTGAAAAATTGAAGTGTTTAAATCTTATATAAAAAAATATATTTAGAGATCTATTTTATAGGAAAACAATTTTAATAAAATATGGAAATAATATTGGTTCTTAATATAGTAAATATAAAGTTGAGTATTCAAAAGTAAATAAATCAAATTTATTCTTGAATTTAATAATAAAATATTATTCTACTTTAGACGCGATTGTCATATCTATACTATTTTAAGGCACAAGCGATGTATTAATGTTTTATTGGTAAACGTACTCTTTAAGAATCGACGTAGCGGGCCACACGTAAACATTATTACTGCACTCTTAACAGTATGACAAAAAGGTTCATATTGCAATAACAAATATGAATTCAACTGATGTATTGTTTATGTCTATTTGTGCCTATTGGGTTGTTACAAGCGATGAGGTGGCTACAACAAGGATACAGTGATAAAAACTATATAAATGGTCTTGACGATCTTTTTATGTCTGTTAAAATGTTTTAGAATTGATTTTCGTATCTGTTGTTACTTATTTAACTTTGTTTAATGCATTAATTTAAACATTTACAATTCACCTCTACACTAATTAAAAAATGCTTCTAATTCTAAGTTTATGGCTGCCGAGATGGCCCAGTGGTAAGAACGCGTGAATCTTAACCGATGATCGTGGGTTCAAACCTGGGCACGCACCACTGAATTCCATGTGCTTAATTTGTGATTATAATTCATCTCGTGCTTGACAGTGAAGGAAAAAATCGCGAGGAAACCTGCATCACTTGTGTATTCCACCAATCCGCATTGGAGCAGCGTGGTGGAATAAAAGAGCCTTAGCCTAGCAGTGGGACATTCAGAGGTACTGTTATTGTACTAAGTTTTATACTATAACTGTAAAAAAACACTGTTGACCTTTAATAAGACAAAATTCACTAGGCACTCATAATATATTTTATTTTAACTAGTACGTGTAACTTTTTACATATAAGCTATGTTTTTAATTTTAAATTGTAACTGAGTGACCCTATAAATTATGCTAATTAATAAATCGCAAGAAGAACGCCTTAATTACCTTCTGATACAAAATTTAATACTTATAACGTGTTAATTAACGCTAAGCAAGGTATCATTATTTAACCTTATCAGATTTTAAATCCGATCTCCATTACGTCGTAAGGTAATAAAATTTATATCACATGAGCTTGTGAAACGTATATACAAATGGACGTACGTATATCTACTTGAGATTATTAGACGTCGACAACGTTTCACCGATTACTGTGAAAGTTCAGCACACATAAGCAAAATAGCAGTACTTGGTACTGTTGTGTTCCGGTCTGAAGGGTGAGTGAGCCAGTGTAATTACAGGCACAAGGGACATAACATCTTAGTTCCCAAGGTTAGTCGCGCAGTGGCGATGTTGTTTTTTTTATAAGAAATGTACAAACCACTCTCTTTGGCGTTGGTGACCACTTACCATCAGGTGGCCCATATGCTCGTCCACTATAAAAAAGTACTTTTTTATGGAAAAGGTATATTATATATTTTTATATTATACTGTTAATTGTAACTTGTTTTTAAATAACTATATGATTCATGTTTAATTTCTATACCTTTCAACCAATTGCTATGACATACTTTGGTTGCCCTGGGCGCGATGGAAGGTTGCTGCCCTATTTTCTATTACTTGATTTTTTTTAATAAGCCGGTTGGCGTGGTTAGTTGATACTTGCCTTTCGCGCCGCAGGTCGTGGTTTCGATTCCCACCCAGTGCAGATATTTGTGTGCATGAACATGTCTGTTTGTCCTGAGTCTGGGTGTAATTATCTATAGAAGTATGTATTTACAAAAGATCAGATGGCCATGTGTGAATAATGTCCCAGAATATTATTCATACGGGTAATTTTTTTGTGCAATATGTATTATAGATTTTTTTATTTCCTATTCTGGCGTGTATTTTTTTTTTGTTTTTAAACGTTTACGCATAAAGGTTTCACAGAGGATGCGGTTACTTAAAAAAATCCATCAAGTTTTGCCGTTACCTAAATTTTGCCTACTCGGTCTATTGGGAAATCTGCTACTGATGACAATGAAAGGTATTTACGATTATCTAAACGTAATTTTAAGACCTTACTACTATGTTTTTTGTTTTCCTAACAAGATATTTTAGTTGCAGCCTGGAGTTGAGTAATTTGCAATGCTTACATTATCGTGTCTTATTATGCTCTTCGGTCGTACTTGGTGTCGTTGGAGTATGAGAGTGAGGGAAAAGAAAGAGCAATTCTCTCTATGATTGTGCTCATAGTTGTGCATCATAATATCTCTATGGCCACCGTCTACTGCTAATGTCTGGAATCTTCAAACCCAATAATAATATCTTTTGATACCTGAAAACTCTTCACTAAATAACTTAATACATTGACTTTTGTCTCTATAGTGTGATACTATGTATATTTCTGCCTATATATATCTACATATGCTATATTCATAAACAAATGTGTGGATATATTTTTTCTATGCATGTTGTTTATTTTTGGAAATAAGTTCTTTAACGAGGCTTACAGTAGAGTCAAATGGCAGTGGCCCAAGGTCATGTCATGTAACGAAATAGCGTTCATACTGTGCCCACCAAATGCTACAAAATGCGATGCGATGGGTGTTCGAATTTAGGTGGTTGAAGTACTTTTTGGTGTGACAAAAATACAGTAATATATCTCAATAATATCTAATATATGTCAATACAGTAGTATATATCAACTAAAATCTACATTGTAAAACACGGTTTGAAACGATTTTTTCTTTCTATATTGTTCTCTATTTTATATATATTTGTAATAATATAATACACACCTGATGGTAAGTGGTCACCAACGCCCATTAACAATGGCATTGTAAGAAATGTAAACCCTCGCTTACACCGTCAATGCGTCACTAACCTTGGGAACTAAGACGTTATGTCCCTTGTGCCTGTAATTACACTGGCTCACTCACCCTTCAAACCGGAACACAACAATACCAAGTACTGCTGTTTCGCTTATATTTGTTGGTAATCAAGGGAGGTAAAAACATTTAAAAAACCGCGTCAATTTTGTTTCATTAATTTGCAAAATATATATATATACAAAGTTGCGCAGAGGGAATAATACATCAAGTATAGATAAAGTATATTCATGCAGAGAATGCATTCATTGAGAACGTGCGGCAAACCCCAGACCTACCCCATGAATGCGCGTCAATCGATGAGACACACGCAGTGGCGCGCATGCGCTTTGATGCGTTGCGGTACTGGCGAGGATAGAGATGTAAAAATTTGATTAATTTCTATATTAAAATTGTGATTTTAATTCAATAACCTAAGCCTTTATTTACATACATATTTTTCACAGAGTCGAAAATATGTATTTTGAATTTATTTCAATAAACACATTTTACTTAAATATTTAATTAATTAATTTATTCATTATAATAAAAAAAAAATATTTATATGTTAATCTTACGTTATATATAAAAAATACCGTTACACTCCAGACTTAAACAATTTTAACTTAAAAAATGAATAGGTAAAAATAATAACAATAGTGAATAAAATATAGTTTTCAATTATATTAATATTATATTATGCAACTATACAGCTGTGACAAAAAATAATTTACATACTGTATACGTAACATTTCATTGTGTCTGTAGTGATATCCCTTAGCTCGGCCCACATAAACCCCATGACGCAGGCTCGAAAGTGCCAACGTAGCACATTTGTGCGCGACGTTACTGCGGTCATGTCAGTCGAGCTTTGCGGCAAGCTGAAACGCCAGTGAAAGAAAGCCTCCCTCAGCATCCTAGTACCTTAGTTCGTCGTAAATAGAAACTAGTGAGCAGGCAGAGAAATGTAAGTTGTGTTAACTATTAATTATCACAGTTTATTCAATTATTTGCAGAGAATACTTTGATTAGATGTAAAAATATCTATCGAATATTTAAGCTTAGTTTTTAAACTTCCTGACATTTCTATCTTTTATGAGTGAATTTTTATTGCTTTTAAAAATTTCAAATCAAAATAATATTATATATTATTTTTATCGATATATATTTTATTAAAAATAATATATCTCTGTTTTTATTAACATAATAAAAACATTGTAAAGAATTTATATATGAAAAACATTTTAAAATAATTTTTTTTTCCAGATAAAAGTAAATTTATTTTATCAATTTGTAATTGAAAATGGCTGTTAGGTATGGGGTCATGTTGGCAACAAACGGCCATCACGTGTCCGTCAATTAATACTTATAATTGTAAATTAAAAGTTTTATCGTAAAAAAATTATACCATTTTATTCTAGAAAATTTCGATGGCCTACTTCTATATAATCACTTTGGCACTTTTCCAACGTTGATAGTAAATCAATATGACATTAAAATGTATCCATAAATAATCATATTTAAATATTCATCAGTCAAACCATATAAACTAAGTTACGTTATTACGTTAACTGGAATTGATAGACGCTTTCAACGATTCCAAACAAATATCGATTAGAAAATTGTATTATATATGCAATGGCATTGAACTGTGAGGCGTGAAGTTATAAAAGTTACTTTAACTATAAATAGATTTGTTTTATAGAAATAGTTCACATTTTTCGTCACACAAAATTCAAGATCTTGTAATCTTTGAATACTTTCATTTTTTCACTTAACAAATAATACTTTAACTTCAGGGCGGCTGAAGGAGGTACTCCAGGTGGCTTGGCCCCAGCAGAGCCCCAAACAGGACCAGATGGGGAAATTATTGGCGGACCTCGCACACCACAGCAAATCGCTGCACAGCGAAGATTGCAACAGACTCAGGCCCAAGTTGATGAAGTAAAGCTTATTTATGCAATTACATTTTTTTATTTACTTTAGGAAAGTAGACGGGCAAATGAGCCCACTGATGGTAAATGGTTACCTTCGGCTATTGAATGTCAGGACATTGTAAAAATATTTACCAATTCTTTTTTTGTAAATGAGCCACTAACCAGCTTCGCTAAGGTAGTATGTCACATGCAATTATACTGGCTTACTTACTATTCAAACTGAAAAAATAACTGATCAAAAGTTTAACTTGGTTGCACTAAGCCTTACCACTTTTCTTTTACTACGATTTCTGTTTTACACTAGCATAAGAAATGTAACATAAAACTGGTAATTATTAATGAATAAAATATTTCAGGTCGTGGATATTATGAAAACAAATGTCGAGAAAGTTCTGGACAGAGACGCAAAGTTATCAGAATTAGATGACAGAGCAGGTAAGTCAACTTACAAAATAATTACAATGATATTTTCACTCAATAACTTATTTAAATTGTCGCTTAAACTTTTCAGATGCACTTCAATACGGTGCGTCACAGTTCGAGCAACAGGCAAAGAGCTTGAAAAATAAATTTTGGTTACAAAATTTAAAGGTATTTGCGCATGAAAACGAATTTTATGACATTTTTCATTAAAAAAAAGTGTATCTTGTGAAAAAGCTGAACATAAAAGACAGTAAATTCACTGTTAAGCTTACAATGCTTTGAATTTTACATATCATTTTGCAGATGATGATTATAATGGGTGTGATTGGAATCGTTATCATTGGCCTATTATTCGGTAAGTAATCAAATTACTTACGCTTTATTTTTGAATCCTTCGATGTTGTCAAATGATTGGCTCTTAGTTAATTTAGATTGTACTTCAGTGTTTATCTCAATGTCTAGATGAAATTTGTCAATTTACAATTTAATTTTTTTAACTAATTTTTAAATCGATTCTGTTTAACAAGTTTCATCTTCAACATGGATACTTTAGTTTAAATGTTGTTGATGTTAATGTATATGTTATATATAATAACGATTTATGTGTTGTAATAATTTAGGATTATAGATCGTGTGTGAACAAGTTCTTAGTTTAAATAATGTGATTGCAAATTAGGACGCCTCAAAGTGCTTACATGAGCTCTAATAAGTTTATCTTTTACTTCCGTTCTTTCCTGTCTTCTAGCACTGTCTGAATACTTATGTATCTTTATATGTGTATATATTATATTATAATGTTTTATATTTTGAACATAAAATTGACAATCACACTACAAACTTTATAAGAATATGAATTTAAAATTCGAACGATATCAGTTTTATGTTCAAATCGAAATTTGTCTTATGTTCACTTGAACATATGGATTGTGTAGATGCTAGATGCTTTGTGGCGTACGTTCTGCTTACTGCTGTTTGCAGGTGATAACATTAAACAAATGTTTGGTTAGTTCGATACCGTGGCACACCGACTATGACCGGCATCAGTCCAGGCGTAGCCGGCAATGCTACCGCAGCTGTTACTAATAATTGTAAGTCAGATAGACGTCTTCCTTCTTCTGTCTTCCTTTTCTTCGCTTGGCATGTTTACAGCTTCAGGGTTTGCTTTAGAATAAAAGAGTAATTTGGTTTTATGATTTATATTTCTCATAAAATTTAATTATACGTCATTTACGCTCCAGGTTTTTATTAACACGAGGTCATAATATAGTTATGAGATAGACAAATAGTTGTTTCATTGGAATTTTTTAGTTATGTATATATATTTTAAGGTAAGTTATAACGGTGATATTTATTGTGTTTTATTAATAAGTCTTAATCGGACCATTGCTTATTTCACTATAACACAATTAATGCAATTCCATACACAAACATGTTTTAATCTCGACATATTATGTGATTAATACATAATCATCACTTCTTTGATAATCACTTACTATTTATTACATTACAATTTTGACAAACATTATATTATACATGTATTTAGATGCATTAGTATTGCTATTTACATAATAAATGCTCTTACACATTATTTTATGATACGCAACACTACTCACTATTGTCCGCTCGCCTGCTTTTGAAAAAGTATTATCATAACCACACTTGCTTAAAGCAAACGGGCGAGTAAACATATAAACTATGATGAATATATTTCTTTACTTTTTTATTTAGAGCTGAAAAACAATACTTAATAAGGTACTTGAAAGTAAATGGGCTCCATTGCCCATAAACATGAATATTATAAGTATTAACCATTACTTATGATTATAATATTCCTATGATAAATATGTGAAGCCTCCAGATACAAACCAACCTACACAAAATTACCGAAACATATTTGACGAAAAAATTGTGAGGTCGGGGGACCCCGGTCAGGAACGAAGTTTTCGTTAATTACTAAAAGATTTTGATAATTATTACAACTTTGCGATATTTTTGGAACGAAATTCTTTAACGCGGCTTACAGTTGATTGAAATGGCAGTGGCCCAAGGTCACGTGAGTAACGAAATAGCGTTCATACTGTGCTTACCAATAATGCTACAAAATGCGATGCGTCTGAATTTAAGAGGTCGAATTAAAGGGGGTTGAGTTGCTTTTCGGTGTGTCAAAAATACAGTTATATGATCAATTAAAATCTACATTTTAAAACACGGTTTGAGTCGAAAAAATATCGCACAGACCTTCCTTCGTTCCTGACGGGGGTCCCCCGAACGCACAATTTACTTTCGACTCAAATCGTGTTTTAAATTGTAGTTTTAATTGATTGTATTACCGTATTTTTGTCACACCAAAATGCGCCTCCACCGCCTTTATTCAACTATCTCTAATCAAAGATTAAGATATAAATATAAATCAATTTATGAAATGAATTTAACTCTTTTTTAGGAAAATAGTAATTGATTAAAAATTAAATATAAAATAGCAAATTATAAGTTGTATGTATAAAAAAAAATCAACTCTATAAGTTTATTTTACAATTACACAAAACCGTAATATAACAATCAGTATAAGTAAACATTATTTTAACTCTGTTCACAGGAGGCGCTGCTAACAGAATTCAAGTAGAATTAAGTTTTACTTATTGCATAATATAATTAAATTTGATTAAGAATAATGAAATAAATTGTCAATGAAAATTAAATATTTTAACAATTATTAAATATCAATAATGTATTGAAAAGTTTCAAGCAATCACATCTAAGTCTACTATAAATTAAATATTTATAGCTTGATAAATAATGGTCTCATATTATCCAATAACTATTATAATATATGTATATGTCATGTTTTAGCCATTTATAATGATTTATAAAATAAAATCATTTAAACGATAACTTAGAACATTCGAAACACTGAGAATCAAAAACCAAAATGAATTCATGAAAAAATCCAAAAAGGTTTTCTTTAAAATGTCAAATATCGAAGAAATTATTAATATTATATCATAATTTAACATTAAATAATCATAATATAATATTAACCTACAAAAAAGAGACAAAGTGTTTTAGTATCTTTTTTATTTTTTTAGTCTCTTGGAAGCTTAGATTTATTTACATATTTATTTAATATTAATGAATTTTGCTAGATGTACTTGAAAAATTGGAGCGCCGTCTATGATTTTTTTTTTATTGTATAAGTAGGTGGACGAGCATTTGGGCCACCTGATGGTAAGTGGTCACCAACGCCCATAGACAATGGCATTGTAAGAAATGTTACCCATCGCTTACATTGCCCATGCGCCACCAACCTTGGGAACTAAGATGTTATGTCCCTTGTGCCTGTGATTACACTGGCTCACTCACCCTTCAAACCGGAACACAACAATACAAAGTACTGCTGTTTTGCGGTAGAGTATCTGATGAGTGGGTGGTACCTACCCAGACGAGCTTGCACAAAGCTCTACCACCGAGTAAGATCTATGATACAGATACACCGTAGTATCCATTATTGCCGCCAGAAATATAACGATATTATTGAATTTTATAAAACATTATACATTTATTCATGATTTCCTTTTCTCTTATTAAAGGTATGAGTATTTTTTGAAAGTTTAAATGTATGCTTATATCATTTTTAACTAATTAACTTTTGTTTACACATCAACCATATAAAATAGAAAGAGACAGTAATAAAGAGAAAGAGACGGGTAGGCATAACGCTATTTCGTTATGCGACATTTTCTGCCATTTCACTGTAAGCCGCGTAAATTGTAATTCTTTCCAAAAAATATGTTTCAAATCCTTTTTACTAAAGAAATATCAAGAATAATATTTGCGAGGTGAAGAAGTATATTCATTTTTTAGTGCTTATTTGATATATAAAACAATAAGAATATCGTGTTATATAAAAGTTTTCAGGTTTTTTTGTTATTTTTTCAGGAAAATACATGTAATCATTAAACGCAAGATCTAAACTTCGATGAAGATGTGTAATTACAATAAATTTTGTAAACATTTAAATTAAAAATTTAGTGTAGAAATGATCACATGGAACGGCAGTTGCGTAAAACTCAAATTTTTCTGTTTGTCTTATTCGAAACTCAAATAACCTTAAAGAAAATAAATTAAGATAACCAACATTAATTAAAACGTTCAATCCAATAGTTAAACTATTAAAAATAATTAAATATTAAAAGATATATGCAATAAAATTTCATATGAAAGTCTTTGAATATAGGTGACATTTACTATACGTATGATCAATTTCAAGATTACTAATATTGTGAAAAGTATATAAAATTTAATAAAATTAAGTGTCAAATTAAAAATTATCAAGCTATTCATTAATTTTAGCTGTTAATAAAAAATTCAGTTTAAATCAGCGATAGATAAATTATTTTGCGTGCCTTGTCTTTATTAGCATTTTTAGGATCATATTGAATAGAATAATATTATATTCATGTGTGTTATGACGAGAGTTTCACTATCGGCCTACGAATAAATCTAGTGATATTTATTTGTATTTTTAATGGACTGATATCGGAGTATTGCTAAGGTAACATTTAATCGGCTAAATTTAAACGTAGAAATATTCATTCACATTGAAATTTATATATCGACAAACTGTTCACCCGTGGCTTTGCCCGCGACATAATAAAAAATAATGAAATATGTAAATTATGATCTATTTTAGCTGTGAAAACAATAAATTTCAAGCAAATTTGACCATTTTTTTATACTAATGTTTATTTTCGCTCAGAAGCTTTAAAATTAAATTTCATGTTTCTTACATGAAAAACGACGGACCCACGATACAAACTTTCAACCCCTATTTCATCCTCTTGGGGGGTAGATTTTCGAAAACCCAGAAATGCGTATTTATTTATTTCTAACCAGAGGCTTGTATGTAAAATGTCATGCTTCTTACATCAAAAATAACCGACCCGCCATATAAACTTTTAACCTTGTATGGCCACCCCACGACCCACCCGGTCGGTCATTTTGTACTTTTTAAAAAACCCTGAAATTGTACTTATTTATATTTTAACAGAAGCTAGTATATTAAATTTCATGCTTCTTACATAAAAAATTACGAATTTCCATACAAACTTTCAACCCCAATTTCACCCCCTTAGAGGTAGAAATTCCAAAATTTATTTCTTAGTGTCTACTTGTCGACTGGTGTCTACTCAATAAAACGACCCTACTCACCAAATAATAAATTACTTGGTGCTAATTCATAATAAACATGTACCTTCAAATTAACAATTTAGATCGAAATAACTAATGTTAATTAATAAAACCAGTTCACTAGTAACATTTTTGTTTCATAGCCAGAGAAAGCAGATATTAAAAGCTCTAAATATAATTCGTGATTATATTTTCAACGTGATAAATCTTAGCCGATTAAATATACACGTACTTCGATTAATAGCCGTGCATTCTATAATTCAATCGACTATTTAGTAATGATGTATATTTAGATGCTAAATGAATATATTTTGCAATTTAAATACCAAAAAAATATAGTTTTAGATTTATGGAATTGAGTAGTTAAGTTAATGATATGTTTGTTTATATTGTATATTAATGTTTTAGTTTTAGAACTCATAGGACTGACAAAGCGTATCGCATAGTTTTTTAATTTTCAATCAATTAGCAATATTAAATACGATCTGAAAATAAAAGCGCGTACGATCTGGTATCTGAGTTTCTGCACGCTACTACGCGCGACGGCGCGGCGTGGATGAGTTAATGCAATGTACTTACACATATTGGCGTTTACTTGAGCGTATGCGCACGTACACGAACATGTGAGCAGTGTGAGCCTGTAAAACCCGTGCGAGCATGCTCTGCGCTGCGCTTGGCCAGATGTGCGCCAGTCGTTAGCACAATAACTATAATGATTTATTTAACTGCAACGAAATTCAAAAATATATGATTAATATTAAGTATATTTATTTATTGAAATTGCTTAAATTTGTAAAATGTATCTTATTTTAATATTAGATATGTCAATTATTTTTAAATTATAGTAAACTGCTATATTGCCTAATTTCTTGGCATATGTGTGTCAATTTTAATTAATATAAATATGTATGTATGTCATGTTAAAGTATATTTGAAAAAGTTGGCTTATTAGTAAAAATTAAAAAAATAACTGAGTCCTTTAGTCGGCCTCTACTCAGCTACTTTTGTCAGATTTGAATATTTAGGAATACAACCTAAATATTAATTAACCAATTTTATCGATGAACACAACATTCTTGATGAAAAGAGTTCGGAAAAACGGGTGAAATTTGGTAAGAAAATATTGTAGGTAGGTACTGAATGTTATCTTCTTTTTAAATTTTTTAATTAGCAAATGATTTTATAGAAAATTAAAAGTCTTTTAGGCTCAAATAAATATTTATAAGCAATTATTTTAATTGCAACAAATTAATGCGTAGTATATAATTTATTTAAAATCTAAGTAATAATGTATGAAAAATTATTTTAAAAATATTGCTTATAGAATAAGTTATAATGTACCTACACCTACAGGAAATGAATATGGTGCCATTGACAATATTAATTATTTTATCGTAATTAAATGAATGTAGAGACGAAATATTATGTATATATATATTACTTACTTATTTATAGTCATACTCCTCCTACTATCGCTTAAGACTTTAACAATTATTATTATTAATGAAAAAAGAACAATAATTAATTATAGTTTTTATTTAAAATAATATCGGCCAGTCTTAATCTTTTTGATGTTATTTTTTTAATACAACTAAATTGAGATCAAATAAAAATGAATAATATGTTCCTTCACACACAATTTATTAAACAATAATTATTAAATCAACTATAAAAGACGAAAGTGAAATATTATACAAACTTCAACGATAAATATTGTAATAATAACAATATGAAATAAATTATATTATTTTACTCATTAATCTTTACAATTTAAACATAGAGATATATATTTATATGTATAAATAAATAATTCCACTTATATATAAATAAATAACATTAAGTCAATCATCGGTTCCTTTGAACAATCTTTTGCCATGTAAACTAGATATAGCTCAATATATACTTTTTATTTTATTTATCGCGAATAATATAAGTATTTCTAGTAAAATAAGAATGAACATAAAAGTTCATAACAGTTGGGGGTTTAATCTTTAGAGTAGATTCTTTTAAATGCACTTAATTGTTTCAAATTAATAATATTGAATTAATTTCAAAATCATTCTATTGTAATGGACGTAAATAAAACTGTTATTGAAATACACTGTGTATAATAAAATGTGTTTTTATTTATAGCCCTTTCATTTTCCAAGACAGTAGAATCGTTATTGTATTTCTAGCATATATCTTCTTCTTCTTCTTCTTCGTCGTTCCCTCACTAATGAGGATCGTGACCATAGACGATTTGTCTCCTCTTGCTTCTGTCCTGCGCCAGTTCAATAGATCTTTGTAGAGTTTCTCCTGTTGCCTCCTCCTCCTAGCATATATACATAAGCATTTTTATAATAATGAGATTATAAATCTTATCTATCTACCTATCATTGGGATGCTTGGATTAAAGATTAACTGGTCTGACGAGCGGACACATATGTCGACAATAATAGTTTGAGTTTTCTTTAATCTTACAATTAGTAATAAATCCTAAAGGTTTTTACCAAAATGACACAAAGACACGATATAAGTCAATTATGGTGTGGATTCAATTTTAATTAAAGCCTAGCTAGTATAATTTTAATTTATAGATAAAAGATTTGAATTTATAGATACATTATTTGTCTGAAGTTGCCAGTGTGATACAGTCTTTATGTCATAATAAAATATACACCTTTTGAATATAAACCACGGGCCTTTCAAGTATCAATAACGTAGGTGCATTGCTGCTCTAAAGAACAATGTGTTATCGTGGAAGCAAGTAAAATATCCATAATTTAATATTTAGCAACCATTGCAACGCTCCGAACACGACGTTAACGTGTTAATAATGCAAGACAAAGAACAATCTTCGTAAATTGATAAATTTAGCCCTGTCACACTGGAGCGAATAAAATTTAAAACAATTTCAATACATTTTCAACTTTATTGTTAGTAGTATAATGGTTAAATTGTTTCTATTCAGTTGTGTCTATGCTAAGTTCCGCAAGCCCTTCATAGACTATGGCTTGGAGAATGATGTGAGAGAGCGAGCTTTCTCTTTGATAGCCGCCATTTTGACTTACAGTAATGGTTGGTATGACGTGAGTTATGCGTTCGTGTCACTAAGCCTTAAGTAATGTCGGTAGTGTACGAACTCTTAATGTAAGGTTCAATTAAAAGGATAAATGACTGGGCAAAACGTTTAAGAAGCATAAACAAAAGTTAGATCAATTTATTTTAAATGCAAAAATTTTGGCGCCAAATTCGACAATGACAATTTACATTTCTGGGTGTACAGAGTATGTTACATTCTCTTCAATTAAATAATGAAAGACCTGAAGTGGTATTTTTTATCTACATGCAATTCATTACTTAGTGATACAAAAGTAATGTGCGAATACGATATTTCGTTGAACAGACAGTCAATTATTTTCGCTGTGGGAACTGTCCGAGAAAACAAAGCGTGTTCAGTTTCAACTGTTCTTGAATAGCACTGAATCACTTACCATATAACACTTTCACTTATAACTCGTTAACTTCTCACACGATTAACTTTATTTATTTACTAAAAAATAAATCCACTCTTGAAATACATTCTGAACGAATACATTGTCATATATCTTAAATGTCATAATCATTAAATTGGCCTTTTGAACTCTTAGACATAAATACTGTAAATGCGAAGATTAATATATCAAGCCTTTATTCAATGCTAATTTAAAAATATATATAATTTTTTTTTTATATATTTTTTTTTCGATATTCAAATGCAAATACTTTAATTGAATTAGATACTCACGGAGTGAGTAAGCAGCTATTAAATTAATTTTATTAAGTGTGCAAATAGTAGAGGCGTCAGGATCTCGGAACTAGATCTGGCGTTGCTTGGAGATATTGAATTTAGTGTGAACACTTGGAGCATTATTTAATTGCGTGTCAAGCAGTGAGCTGCGGCCCTGTCGGCCGGGTGAGAGGTGATACTTTGCGCAATGGGGCAGGAATTGGTTGAAACGAAAAAAGAAGAGCATAAATGGCTTATAAAAGTTAACTTGAAATTATTTCATGGACAATAAGTCGTTATGGGATAAACAATTATCAATTGAAAAGTACACTCGACAACTATAAAACCATTATAATATTTGTTTATTTAATGTTTTTATTTTGTAAATAATTTGTGAAAAATTCTTATAAAATTAAATATTATAAAAGTAATAATACAGAATTATTAAAAGACGCTGTTTTAAAAAGCTTTTTTGGAATATATACCAGTGTCACTTGGAATTATTGTATTTAACTTAGACCTTCAGTTTGTAAAGACAAAAAGAAACAAAGATACTTTTTGCCTGACTTAACTTACGTGGGCGCAGTGTGCGTTGATAGTTCGCGGTAATGAGACTGTCAGGTGTTTGAGAAGCACATATCGTTTATTTTGTTTCAAACATTGTTTGTTTCTTTTGCTTCGACATATTGCTTGCTTTAGAAACAAAATACGGATGAGATAACATTTGACGGTAGTTTTAAAATAACAACGTCACTATGAACATTTCGTAGAAATAAAGAAAATGAAAGACCTGTTTCTGAAACTTTGGTCCAAATCAGATACTATAGTAATCCGACTGAACACTGAACGCTCATTGGTCATCTATAACGTCAGCAGCTGTCATCGACCAATTAAAATTCAGAAGTAAAATTCGTTAATTTGTAATAAACAATATTTAATATTATTTGCATGTTTTACGATTAATTAATTTAATGTATTTAGAACAATGTAACTGAGTCGTTAGTAATGTCATATTTACGCTGATTTAAGGCTGAAAGATCGGAGCTTGACACAAGATGGATTCCGGATATTGATACAAAAAAAAAATATAAAGATATAAATGTATACTAAAATAATTTAAAATAAATATGCAACTTACCTTAATAATTCCTGGGGATATTTCTATCCGTTCCTTGGTTATGTTACAAGAGCCTTAGCATCTTTTTAGTTATATATATATATATATAATATAGGACATAGGAATAACGTATATACATAATAAGTGTAGTTAGTAACAGCGGATATATCCGGTTAAAAATATTTTTGATTTTTAGATGATTAAATTTGAACAAATATAAACTGAATTATTTCACAATATTATATTTTATAATTATAGCTATAAATATATTTATTTTATTATTTATTATTTTAACTAGTCAGTTTAAGCAATGATAATGCAAAAGTATAGATTTTTAAAATATATATACATTTTTTTAAAAATATAATTGAAATAATATAAATAGTAAAAAAGTATGTCGGGTGAATATAGTGAAATTTTAAATTAGGTATAATATCAATTGCGTCAGCAAAGGCTAAGTAATAGCTGATACCTAGAATATTATAACCGATCTAAAGTAGGTGTTCGTAAATGTCCCTATAATTTTCTCGAGCTCCGCTTTTGTTATAAACTGAAAACAACATTAACAAAATTGTACTCATAATAAACATATTATACGCAAACGTTACAGTTGGATCCTGCAATTAGGTAAAAGAAGGTTTTCTTAAAAATATAAGCTTGAATATTTAGGCATATATTAATTTTTATCGTAAATTTTACTTCACTATAGATTTATTTTTCTTAAAGTTCGACGGAATAACCAGGCAATGGTATTGAAGAAAAGTGCCTAATCATACAATCAATGGTCAATCATTGCAGATCAGACGCCGCAGTAATTCAGCAACAATTGCAAAAATTATTGTAATCTTGCTATTGTATTATATTGTTTGATGTGAACTGGATCTTTACTGAAAATATAAAGTGGTTACAACGGTATTTGAAAATAATAGTATATCACTACAAAATGTTAGAGTACAGATTACAAATATTAATTCGTAAGAGATTGGTAAATAAGCTGTAATGTCAGTTTATTATTAGAAAAATATGTTGTGATTGCAACAAACAGCAATTGTGAAATAAAATAAGATTTTCTCAAAATAATTATTACTTATTTTTTTTCTTTTATTGTGCTAATGTATTTATGAATTTATTATCTGTCGTACACTGTTTACGTTTATGCAACCTAAAGCAGCCAGTGGCTACCGGCGCGCGCCAACGCGTGCGATATGAAACGAGATGGAAGCCCGCATTCCAATTACGAATTCTTGTCATTATTGTTCTCACATACACGTAAAATATTGCATTGTGGAAAATTATTGAAGAATAGTGCTGTATCTATGTGTGCATGTAGCTATTGATCGTTAGTCCAAGCGGCTGAAACCAGTCATTTGTACAGTTTCAGATTTTTATTATTATTGTAATGTAGAAGTATTAAGTTCTAATCTTAATAATTTATTTTTTATGTAAGGTTTGATTAATATATTTCTTACAGCGCTAAAGTCTATCAGCGGTGGTGACCATTCACCATCAGGTAGCCAAATTGCCAGCCCGCCTACCTAATAAAAAAATTAGAAATTAATTAATTAGTTCTTACATTTATAATGCTTAAATTTGATTGCGCTATAATTCCAAATAATATCACCAATGTGTTTCCATAGCAACCAACCAATAATCAAACTATGCCTAACAATATTAGGCTATTGTTGATACTTATCACTTAATTGTGAATGTAGCACGGTGGCTTATCTGTGATAACTTTTGACCTGAGTTTAGGTTACCCAAAGCAATTAACTTTACATGTAAAAGGTGAGATATGGTATAGTTTGGTACACGGTTGTGCGTGTTACGAATAATTGCCTTACTGAATTGCATAAAGTCCCGTTACAAATTAAGCAATTGATAAAATTTATGATAACATTAATTTATAATTTTCTTCTAAGTAAATATTGAAAATATAATTGTAATACAACCATGTCAAATCCGTATTCGTTGCTATAATTTTCATTCGTATCGAAATATATTTAATTTTTCGTGTATTTTTATATTTTGCTATAAATTTTATCAAATATGGCTTAGTGGCTTCAAGCCCAACCACTTACTTGGTAGTAGAGCTTTGTGCAAGCTCGTCTGGGTGGGTATCACCCACTCATCAGATATTCTACCGCAAAACAGCAGTGCTTGGTATTGTTGTGTTCCGGTTTGAAGGGTGAGTGAGCCAGTATAATTACAGGCACAAGGGACATAACATCTTAGTTTCCAAGGTTGGTGGCGCATTGGCGATGTAAGCGATGTTTAACATTTCTTACACTGCCAATATCTAAGGGCGTTGGTGACCACTAATGACCAGGAAGACCAAAAGCAAAAAAAAATAAAAATCGTTTGCGAATTTTGTGTTTGTTCTATTCATAGTACTCGGTATCGGATATAATAGTAGTTTTCAGAGTGAAATGACGTAAGCACTTTGATTTTTATTTTTTTGTGTAAGCTTAAATGTAAATATAATATTTTACTAGCGTGTCAATATTTTTATGGTTTACCTTATATTTCTTCATATATTCTTTACTTCTGTTCAATCATAGTCCCATATAACTCGAAATTACTCTTTAAGATGTTCCAATAACGACGGGCTATAAGGAGTAAAATCAATTCAGTATTTACTATAATAGTCCAACTATTAGGGCTAAGTGCTATACACGTTACGGGTTAAGTGGTATCTACAATAAAATTTTACTACTCCACAAACGGCTACCAGATTGTTATAAAGTTTCTTTTTATTGAAAAAAAAAATGCAAATCATACTATATAACTTGCAATTGTAGGTGCTATCATTAAGCTGAGCGTACGAGATTGCATTTTTAAATATGCCGCCATTTTATTTTTTTTTTTTAAACTAACATAAATAAGAAAGGTATATTACACAACGCCTACTTATATTCTCTGTAGATTGCAGATGATAAAAAAGCGTTAACGTACATAAGTGTAACTTCATCATTGATTTTCACGTAGGATGTACTAAAATTGAATTGTATTTGATTTAATTATGTAAATTAATTGGTGGAAAAGAATACTGGCTATAATTACAGGCTTACCTGTGCAGAGAGTTATAATATCTTAGTCTCCAAAGTAGACGGTGCATTGGCGATGTAAGGGATGGTTCTTCTAGGTAAAATCTGCATTCCGACCGGATGGTACCTGGTAGGCTTTACATTTAGCATAATCCTGTAAAATGATGATTCGATAGTGCTTGTAAATGCCTCCTTGAATAAAGAATATTTAGTATTTGACTAAAAAAAATTAAGTTAATTGAGCTACATAAGATAGGCGTTGTAAGATGCGATAAGATTTTATTTGAGGATTTTTATAATCAATGGCAAATCACCTAAGCTGATAAGTATTACAGGATAACTTTAAGAGGATGTTGAATGGATCTATTCTTATTAAAGTGCTGCCAAACTTTATTGCTTAAAGTCTTATATGTTCATGTTAAGCCACTGTTTAAAAGAGTTCGAATAAAGTGTATTTTCATGGTGTTTCTTGTTATTAAAATTCTAGTCAACTGTTATATCGGAGAATAATTATTTTAATAATATGATTGCATAGCGCCGTACTCGTCAGTAACGGAGGTTCGTTGAAGAATTGCAACAGATATGTGGCGATTTCAATAGGCAAAACAGCAGTACTTGCTATTGTTGTGTTCCGGTTTGAAGGGTGAGTGAGCCAGTGTAATTACAGGCACAAGGGACATAACATCTTAGTTCCCAAGGTTGGTGGTGCATTGGCGATGTAAGCGATGGTAACATCTCTTACAATGCCAATGTCTATGGGCGTTGGTGATCACTTACCATCAGGTGGCCCATATGCTCGTCCGCCTTCCAATGCTATAAAAAAAAAAAGAGTACCCAAACTAGAATAATTAATAAGAAAGAATTAGCAAGCTGAAGTATTGGGGGATCTATGGTAGAACTGTAACGATACCGAGCTCATATTCTAATCCGAGTCGTTTAATTTAGAATTTACTTCCCGTTCCAGTTTGAAAGTATCATCCGAATAATACAGGTTTTCGATGTTCCTTCCATCGCTGATAATGAGATGAAATATAAATATAAATGATAAGATACCTAAAAATTCAGCCGCATTTTACTTCATTTGAACCTCTAAAAAAAGGCGGGGAAAGTGATGGATAATATTTAACGCTCCATATTTATAAAGTAATTTGTGCATTTTTTTAAATGTGTAAGACAAAACTTCATACTTACTTTTGGAAGTACAAATAAATTGTATAGAACAGTAATGGATATAACAATAATATTGTGAACTAAATTGCCTTCATAAAATTAAATTAAGTCCGACAAATTAACACTTCGCTACGCTTCTAAATAAAATCGGACGCCATCGCGGACCTGTTTATGGCGCCTTTTATATTTTATTGAACGAATGGAAATTGAGAATTTGATTTAGTATAAAACAAATCTGTTTATCAATATGTTTTTTTATAAGAGTTATTTGATTCAAGTTAAGAATCATTAGTATAGTATAGTTTCAGCCCGTGAATGTCTCATTGTGGGGCTAAGGCCTCCTCTCCTTTTTGAGGAGAAGGCTTGGAGCTTATTCTACCACGCTACTCCAATGTGGGGTGGTGGAATACACATGTGGCAGAATTTCGATCCGTCCTACCGTCAGCACACCGTCTAGCACAAGATGAATTATAAATACATATTAAGCACATAAAAATTCAGTGGTGCATGCCCGCGTTTGATTCCACGATCATCGGTTAAGATTCAAGCGTTGTTACCACTTGGAAATCTCGGCTTAAGAATCATTGTATAATATATTTTAGCTCGTCTGGGTAGGTAGCACCCACTCGTCAGATATTTTACCACAAAACCGCAGTACCTACTTGGTATTGTTGTGTTCAGGTTTGAAGGGTGAGTGAGCCAGTGTAATTACAGGCACAAGGGACATAGCATCTTAGTTCCCAACGTTGGTGGCGTATTGGCGACGTAAGTGATGGTTTTTTTTTTATAGTATAGATTAGTGGACGAGCTTGTGGGCCACCTGATGGTAAGTGGTCACCAACGCCCATAGGCAGTGGTTTGTATATTTCTTAAAAAAAAAACAACATCACCACTGCATCATAACATCTCTTACAATGCCAATGTCTATAGACGTTGGTAACGACTTATCATCAGGTAGTTCATACCCCTCGTCGACTTATCTATACTATATATAAAAAAAAAGTCCAAGTCAAAGTCCCTCTTCTGCGTCAATCTGTTACTTGTCAGTAGTAACGCGATAAACTCAAAAATTATCGATTGGATTTCCATACGGTTCTCACCAATGGACGGAGTGATTTATGACGAAGGTTTAGATGTCTCAAACTCATTAAGGTTATGTGTAAATTGGCCGCAGTACATGTAATGTTTTTAATGGTTAAAAAGACTAACTACTGAGTTTCGTGCTGGTTGGTCTCGGTAGAATCAACATTCCGAACCGGCGGTAGTCGGATTGCCGTCCCATTGGATAATGAGAGCGAGGGAATAAAGTGTACTGCACTGCACTGCACTGTGTTTGCGCACACACTTGTGCTCTACAATATGTCCTGTTGGCTTAACTCAGGTAAACAGAACTAATTGTAAGTAAGTTAAAGTAGCGCTATTCAGTAAGAACGAACTGAAAAGTGGAAAATCACTGCAGAACACGGTCTTGACGTGCCTGGTAATGATATTCAACGGTGATTATAATTGTAACATTAAAATGTTAATTGCATCAAAATAGCATCAAATCGTTTATTTCCATTGCGATTGCAAGTTTGCGAACTTTAAAAATCACTAGTTAGATTTAAAAAACCTTTGCAACCTTGCTGATTTCTTTGCAATAAATAAAGGTGAAAGTTATAACATAACTTTACATATGAAATAAGCTTTTTTAACGTGTGCTATTGTGGGGTAAAATTTGTATGAGACTCGTAAAAAGATGACAGAATGATGTTAAAATTTTGCAATTGCAATAAACTATTAACTTTAATAAAAAAAAGATAAATATATTTCGTAACAGATTAGTTTTTGCAGATGTCGTCACTTATATTTATAACGATAACTTTGAATATGTCTTGTTTATATTGTTTACTTATCTGTTATAAAGGTTGGTGTCTCATTCAGTCATATTGAGAAACTAAGTTCCAAATAAAAAAACATTCAATATTTAATTACGAGTAAATCTATTACCCTAATAAGCTTTACCATTTTTTTTTTAAATTACTATCAAACATAGTAGTAAATGAATATTTACAAGATAAACTCATTAAAATTTCAAATAAAGAGCTTTTATTTAAAACAGGAATAACAGAATATTATAGAGTTTATAGCAAAGTGAAATCTATTTATTTATACAGTTTGCGATCTCTGACTGGCCATTATGAGTGGCCGCATTTGCACACTCGATAACATCGTCAAAGTGACATAAAATTGTACCGGCAACGCTGCATACTCCACAACGCGCTTACTGTGTGAAGAAATACGTAAGGAAACATGAAAGTTCCGTAGAGGTTCTATCACTGGAAATGACTTTTCTATGACGATTGAAATTAAGAATATATCAACATTCTCTTAATAATTAAACTTCAAATCGAGCTCGCTTCTCACAGAGTATAAGTTAAATTAGTTTTCGACTATCTAAATTTAATTTTTTTAAGTAATGTCTCCATATATCAAGATATCATCTATGTTTTAAAATATTTTAAATTCCGCAAGGCCGTGTGGTTATGGATTAGTAGAATTGATAACAACGCATCAATTACTCTAGACGAAATACCAACCCACCACCAAAGTAATATGTAGTATTTACCAAAGGCGGCACTGTTGATAGAGCCGAGATTGTCTTGTGATTAGACGTTATGAACCTTAATCTCAAATTGTGTACGTTCTGTTACGTGTACAGCTCATATCCTATTCGGAGTTTAAATAAATTCTGCACCATATATATTTACACAAACCGTATTAAAATAGTGTGGTAGCTATAAGTAACAAACGATATTTTACAGGCTAGTTCGGGCTTTTATTTTTCCTTGATTTTCTTGTTAAATCGATACACTGTCCCATTGTATACTTGACTTATATACAAATATAGTTTTTTTTTATTGTATAGGTAGGCTGACGAGCTTTTGTGTCACCTGATGATAGCTTGTCATCAACGCCCATAGACAGTGGCATTGTAAGAAATGTTAACCATCGCTTACATCGCCAATGCCCCACCAACCTTGGGAACTAAGATGTTATGTCCCTTGTGCCTCTAACTACACTGGCTCACTCACCCATCAAACCGAAACACAACAATACAAAGTATTGCTGTTTTGCGGTAGAATATCTGATGAGTGGGTGGTACCTACCCAAACGAGCTTGCACAAAGCTCTACCACCAAGTAAATACCCCATATATATATACCATTTATCTAAATATATCATCCAGTGTCACTAGTTCTGTGTGTATGTCTTTGTTACTGGGGTTGCGCGTTGTAGTTATAGTTCTCGGGTCACGTTTCAGACAAAGCCTATGGGTTTATGTCTTAATTAAGGACCACACGGTATATACTAGCATTCGAATATGTTGGAATTTTAAATATTTGAAAGCTTAGAACCGTACAGTAATGACCATTGACATTATCTAAAGTTATTTAACCTTATAGAGATGTAATTATGTTGTAATGTATTGATTTCATGATATACTTGGGTTGTAAAATAAAAATATTTTATACTTTAATCATTCTTTAAGATTCAAAGTATTGTGGTATTGTTAAATATTGTGTAGTCTCAGGTAATGAAGACCCAATGTTACATACCTTACCTATATACTAACATCAAAACTAACATTGCTTAAAAATATAGTAATATTTACATTATATATATACATATGTCTATATTAATTTTATTTAACTCTAAAATAATGTATTTACAAATTTAAACAGTATTCGAAATTTATTTTAGAATAACATTTAAAAAGACCTAGACATTTGATCTATACTTTCTTTGAAGTCTAAATTCGTATCTAGAAACAATCTAAAACATTTATTTAAATGTCAGCCTAATCAGGGACAATGCGCAAATGTTGTATCAAGCAATGAATCATTATGCTTTGAATCGAATTTGTTTGATCTGAATTGTACAGATATACTTCAAGTTACCGCGTTTTGATACAGCTGCTAAAGTTGTTAATTAACCGGTGTTTGTTAAGTGCACTTTACCGATTTATGACACGACACTAGAACTAACGACTTTCGGGTTAGGGCCCGCACATACGTAATCCTACTTCCTATTTATAATATATATATATATTATATGAAAGTGGATTTGTTGGTCTGTCCTCCATTCAGTCAGCCACCAATCAATTTATTTTCCGTTTTATTACCTAATAGGACGGTACCTTAATTAAAGCAAATATGCGTTTGTTGAATACATAAATCGTTCCAACAGTTGTGTGAAAAAAATATATATTTATTTACAGAAGATAATTTTACACAGAGGACTTAATAATAACTTTTTACAAATCAAAATTTTAAAATAGAATGGAGGCAAAAATTTAAGCAACATTTCCCTGTTGAATCGCAATTCCAATTAAATCTTGGCTACAAAATGTACCAGATCTCCTGTCGCCAGAGATATAATACATACATCAATTTTAATTTTAACTATATAATCTCTATAATAAATTGTAGAGATAAATAACGTCCCAGTATACAAGTATATGAGTAAGATTAATTACATTTCTAATTTCTTAGTACTAGCGCAAAAACGCTACTAACTACTAACGCTAGAAAACTTTTTAACACAAAAAGTTACCGAAAAAAAATTTAAACGGCAAAAATTAAATAATACCTTTTATTCTTGTTAACTAATATTCTAAGCTAAAATTTTAAGTGGGTGTCACTTAAATTAATTACTTAAAGTGTATATGGCAACGAGATGCGTTGGTTTGCGATGATTCGGGGATTTTTGAATATTTACAAATATCAGCGATCAAAAAAATCACACACGTTTTTGGCATTGTTTATCTTTAGGAAAATTCACGTTACATTTTTATTATAATTTAAAACTCTCAAACTACCTTTGTTTATTATTTGTTATCGAAATAATCCATCTCCTTTCAACTGCTTAAACCATAGCCAGAGTTCCTAGTCAGAGAACTATTGGTACCGCGAGATGAATTATTACAATTAATTATACAAACTACACTACAAAGTATATGAACACTAAGCTGTGCCTTCCCGGTCTAACATCCTATTATTGTTATAGTCGCTGTTAGGGTCCAGGTATTTTATCCACCACTCCATCTTTAAGATATAGTTGTTCCATTCGCTAACTTTGCTTAAGTCGTTTGATTATAAGCATCTCTGCATATTGAAAGAAGTTATCCATAGTTAAGTAATTAGTTTTTGAGATGAGTGGTGACGTGATTAAACAATTGTTATATATTGAATTTATAATTGAAAATTGCACACAATAACTAGTAAAATTAATATTAATCACCGTTAAAGCATAAATATATGACGCCATTTAAATAGAATTCATGGCTTCTATTTACAATTTTGCATATACAATTTAATCAATTTTCCTTGATGTTTAACGAGAAATGTATACCAGATTGAAATACAACCAAGACAATGTTCATTGTTAACTGGAAAACAGAATATTATACGGTTAATTATAACAATAACATTTTGTAAATCTATCTTCGATTTTAAACAATTAAATCAGACCATTTCAATTATAATGCGTACTTATTATGTTTTTATTTTATGCTCATACTTAATTACCTTACTTAGGTTGAAATGGAACTGAGGAAGCATATATGATTAAAATATATGCTTAATATATTTTTGTAGGATAATTGAATTGATTTTTTTTTATTTAACAAAACTATTTGCTTTTAACAATGTTTACAATTGCGATGTGAAAGATAAGTTTAGTTAACCGTTAAAATTAAACATCAGATATTCGTATTTCAAATATCAGTGCTGCTATTCTGTAAGAACTGACTCGAGAAAGAAATATTGTAAACTATCTTTCAGCGATACGGTGTTCAATATTATTATATATTATGAGTTAATGTCGCATGTCACGTGTGTTTCACGATCGTATTCTGCAGTGACTTTCGAGCGTGGCCTTACAGAATAGGCCTACATTTTTCTCATTCATCATTCTTCGAGAAATCTTATATTTAAAATTTATATATTATTATTAGTTAGTTAATTTTATTTTAACGCATACACAAACAGGCTCTTTTTTAATATTTTGTCTTCGTAGAATAGTTGAGAAATGTAATTGAAAAATGCAATACATTTAATCTTCACATTGTCACTTAATATATTTAAAATAACACGCAGATAATTCAACAAGAGAATATCTAAATTGCATGCACAAAATAGTGTCAAATGCTTATGACATGCTCGACAAGTATTTTATGAAGGCTGTCTGCCATATTGAATTTATGAAGCCGTTTCATAGCCTATGACACTTAGAAGTTAACTTGAAACATTTGTCAAAATAGATTGAGGTATTTCGTCACTAGAAATAAAGATAATTAAATATGTTATTAATGAAAACAAATCAGAGACAAAGTTACCTAGGATTTACAATAACCAATATTATATCAAATGTATTATATCCAGTAGTAACAACCTGTGAATGTGCCACTGCTGGGCTAAGGCCTCTTCTCCTCTTTTTGAAAAGGTTTGGAGCTTATTCCACCACGCTGCTCCAATGCGTGTTAGTGGAATACACATATGTCAGAATTTCAGTGAAACTTGACACATGCAAGTTTCCTCACGATGTTTTCCTTCACCGTCACTGTTCACACAACACGAGATGAATTATAATCACAAATTAAGCATATTAAATTCAGTGGTGCCGGCCCGGGTTTGAACCCACGATTAAGATTCACACGTTCTTACCACTGGGCCATCTCGGCATATTTCCAGTAGCGTTACTCTAAAACTAATTATATATTAACGAATACATTTTAATTTTAGCTTTACTTTTAGCTCTTAGCATTTGTATGGTAATGCTATATATTATATACTGCTCTTGATGTAAAAAAACTTAATTTAACTGAAAATTAATGTCATCTTTATGAATCACTTATATTATGCCATTTCTGTGTTTAATATTCTATTAACAATGTCAACGTAAACAAGTATTTGCAAATTAATTGTCCCAGGTGTGATAGCAAATTAATATGTTTGGATACATCTACGTTTTGTAAGGGCTGTGAGTCACATGGACATTGTATACTGATATTTAGCTTGAATAACACATTCAAAATTACTTTATTTAAATATTTAAGCTTATCAAGTAATCGAAAATTCGTTTTTTTTCTTATTTTTTATGGCATAGGAAGGCGGACGGTCATATGGGTCACCTGATGGTAAGTGGTCACGAACGCCAATAGACATTGGCATTGTAAGAGATGTTAATCATCACTTACATCGCCATGTCACCAACCTCGGGAACTAAGATGTTATGTCCCTTGTGCCTGTAATTACACTGGCTCTATCACCCTTCAAACCGGAACACAACAATAACAAGTACTGCTGTTTTGCGGTAGAATATCTGATGAGTGGGTGGTACCTACCCAGACGAGCTTGCACAAAGCCCTACCACCGGATGAAATATACATATATATTAAATAAAAAGCATTTCCAATTATTAAATAAATAATATACAGCTTTATATCTGTAACTCTAAAAATATCAATATTATTTATTTTCCATGACCCGTTAAATTTCCTAGATCACCATTTATTTGTACCCAATAATTTAATAGCAATGTAATGTTTACTGATGACACAAGTGATAATATATGATGACATCATATTTTGTTTTATTCGAATTTCAAATGTATAACAATTATTTTAGAATGGCCGGCAAGCTTGACAATAATTATGCTGTTTCGCATTTTACTCACCAAGCCGTCGCACTGTAAAGGATAGTAGTAAAAATAAATTTAACGAAGTCGTTAAGAGCATACGATTTTATGGTGCGCCTGCCTCTTGTTCTTTATAGTATTCACACTATGAATAAATTGTTTATATACTGTATTTATTTTCTTATATGAATGTTCAGTATATAAGTCTTGAAATTGCATTTTCGTCATCAATCTTCTAGACGATATATTTTTGTTGTTCTTTGTGGATTTTTTTTAGGCGCATCTACCATTAAGAGGATGGACCGATGACCTTGAGAAGGTGGCGGGTACCGACTGCATGCAGAAGCTGGAGGACCGGGAGCTTTGGCGCACCTCGGGGGAGGCCTATGTTCAGCAGTGGACTACAATTGGCTGTTGATGATGATGATTGTGGATTTGTTCCCGTGGGAAACTTCCTTTGATATCGTTTAAATTATGTGGATCGGACTTTTCGTTTAGAAGTTATGACGGGTATAAAATTTCTCTAAATAAGCAAGTTGTCACGGTTTGAACAAACTGCAACTGTTCTGCGTTTAGTCTATTAACAAATGCTAATTTACGTATTTACGTTAAATAATAGTTTTTACGGATGAAGTTGCGGGCGAAGTGCTAGTTTAAAATAAAAGAACAACATAAGCAAAAATAAAATGTTTCTATTAATTATAATTGGGACATTATGGACTATATCATTAGTGATATTAGTAGAGCTTCGGTTTACTTCAAAGGTGAATTGTGTTTTGCTTAAAATAGCGTTAACATTTCGCCGGCTTTATTTTGACAAGTGCTTAGATACAATTTATGCAAAATACTTGTGTAACGATCGCTGTATTATTTAAGAGCAGTGTGTAATGGGCTATATCATATCATATTCTGTAAAATATTCAAGTTACGATACTGCACTTTAGATTTTCTATTTTAATATTGTGTATAGAAACCTTTAAATGTTTGTTACTAAGAGAGACTAGATAAAGCAAGGTGTGTATAATTTTCAAATGTTCAACTGTTCGGCTGAAGCCATAATTTGGAACTAATCCCACCACGCTGCTCTAATGCGGTTTGGTGGGTACAGATGTGCTAGATTTTTATTCAACACGTGTAGGTTAAACGATATTTGCCTTCGCCACTGAACCTTAGATAAATTATTAACACAAATTAAGCTCATAAAAAATAATGCTTGGTTTAGTTTAGAATATTTTTTTCATAGATATGTATATATTATGTGTACAGCGTAGCTGATGTGGACTACAGATTAGAAAACACAGTTCTTAATTGAAGACAAACAAGTATTTCATGTGCTTAATTTGTGCATTTAATTAATCACATCCTGGCCAGTAAAGGAACGAGAAAATATATCCTCCAAATCTTAGTGTGGCGTGCCGGAATAATCTCCAAAACTTGTCCTTAATAGCACAGGACTCCTCTCTATGGAGACGTTTATAAACCGTTTTAATTTCATTACGTTTAAATTTCATTGTATTTTATTTATTTATTAATTTATATTAGACTTATATTATGTCAAATAACATATTTAATTTTGTATAAGCCGTATAATATTATGCCCTAAGATTATTGATACATTACAAAAGGAACTCAAACAAATGATTAGTGTTCATTATAAAAAGATTCATTTTTGCCATTCATCAAAATAGCGTGGGTTAAAAATTATGCGAAATAATTTTCGCAAATTATAACATTGAAACTCCAAAGGTTAAGCAGTTAGCCGAGCCTTTACCATCATCCTTTTACGTGTCTTACATTAATTATAACACCTCTTTAAGTTTAAATTTATAGTGTTGTTTTGTTAGTCATTACTTAGTTTTTTTTTTTTTTGTGGCGTCTCATATTGGTGTTTATGTAGTCATAATTTATTGCCTCGGGCGGTGTTTTTATGTTTTGAAAAGCTTTAAAGGCACGTGTTGGATTTATTGTGAACGTTTCAATCTGGGAGATCTCGGCGCTTGTGGCTTTTTTGTCTTGTAATTTTCTATTTGCCTGCGGTCAGCGTTCGCGCGTTTTGCGGTGGATTTTTTAATAATTTTACGCAGATATCAGTGTGAAATTATTAAATTAAAATGACGTGTATTTACTTAATACATATAGAAATACATAAAATATGTATCACACTCATTATAAACCGAATTTATTTCGAATCGAGTCCAAAAAATGACAAAGATTCTCATAAAATCAAATAATTGATTAAAGGTATGTGTCAGATGTAGCTCTGGGTCGAGTCAAATATGGCTCTTCCGTTTGTTCAAATTTGTATGTGTCTTGACTCAAAGCGTGCTTTACTCACACATGCCACAGGTCTATCCAGCCGCTGTCAGTTTTTGGACCGTGCTCCAAAGTTTCTCAGCGTGCGTATCTCGCATAGTTTGGATGCGTATCCGATCGTAATATGCCTCAGTGTTAATTCATCTATTCAGAGACATACATAAATATATATTTCATCCAACAAGTTTTTGTTTTATATTCGAGCCTCAAATCTGTACGTACCTTAAGACTTGTTATAAAAATAAGAGCAAATTGTAATTTTACATCATTGCCTCATAAGGTAAAATGTTATTTTTACAAGTCATCGTAGATTATTATAATTACGAGTAATCGAACTGAATAATATCACAGAAATAATATTCCCGGAACACTGATTTGAATCAGATTTTCCTTCAAGAAAATAGGAAATTAAACTTGAAATGTGTAATTAAACCGTAATAAACCAGATTGTGACTAAAACATACATACTATGACATCAATGGATTCCTTGACTATGATATGGAAAGGCCACGTTAATGATATCATGAACAAGTATCATACAATTTTACGTTTTGTATTCTAAGAATTTGTTTAGTGTAATGACGTTGGGCAAATACGAGATGCACTTAATATATTTGTTTTATGTACGTCAGCAATTTCGTGATGATTTCGAAATGAAAATTATTGGAAATTTATATTAATTTTTAATCTTAGATACATATATATGTACCTTCTCTATCTATCTTTAATATATATCTATGTTAAAGCTTTGAAATAACCAAATTGAACTATCACCCTATTACTAAACTAAAATTTGTGTCAATCCTTTTCAGTTTAGCGACTTTTGATTGATCTCCGTCCTAGTATTATTAATTTAATTCATTTTTGTTTATAAAAATATAAATAATCAACTAACAAGATTATTTTTTAAATTGATATTGAAAACATTGATTCTTGCATATTTATTTATTTAACGTATAATTATACATATGACTGCCTCGTTGGTTCAGTGGTTACAAATAGGGCCGCCGACCCGGTGGTCCTGGGTTCAATCGCAGGTCGGGCCAATAAATAGTTATTAGGTTCTGGCAGAAAATTCTCAGTAACAGCCCGGAGCCTGAAAGTTGGATGTGTGTACACTCCCGTGCCTCGGAAAGCACGTCAAGCCGTTGGTCCTACGCTTGAATTCTTTCCGGTCGTGTCGGATTGCCGTCCCATCGGATTATGAGAGCTAGGGAATAATGAGTGCACCTGTGTTTGCGTGCTGTGTGCACACTTGTGCACTATAATATCTCCTGCGCAGTTGGCTAATCTCTCTTGAGATTGGCCGCCGTGACCGAAACGGTCTGGAGGACTATTATTAATTATACATACCAAAAATAAACCAGATACAAAAATGATAAAAGAAAAACTAAGTATAAAAAGCATGCTGATATTTAGAGAGATTTATTCGAGCACACCAAAAAGGAAAAAAAGCAAAAGTAGACACGTACAATGAGACAAAATCTAAATTACCATGTACAATAAGAGACTCAAATATATAATCTCCGTTATATATTTTTATAATAAATGACAAGTAGGTACACAAACACTAGTAATATAGTATGTTACCTGGTAGTAGGGCCCATCTAGGTAGATACTCCTCACTTATTCTACCTAAACAGAAATACTTAATATTGCTGTGTTCCGTTTGGTTACTAAACCAGTGAAGCTACATTTTTAAATAAATTGATTTGGGATTTAATAGCATATTGCAGAGAAGAGATAGGTTGTGGGTCTTGCGAATTCATAAAGGTAGCCACTTAAGACCAGCTCGATATTTGGATACATGGTTAAATTTACGAACTATTTAATAAATTATTATTTTTATAAAGAATGAATATAATATAATAATTGTTTAAATTAGTACAGTAATAACTTATATGTACAGCTTGTCTTGAAAGCAAACAACGATTATTCATAAATATCTTACATAATATAAATTATTATATTCATATTATACAGTTTCTAATATTACTGATAACTTCTATTTATTTAAATAAATAATATAAACATGCAATGCACGCGTATGTTCTTAAGTGTATGCAACTTAGTTTTAAGCACTTAATTGTAAATAAAAACCTTTTAAAATTACAAGCCTTTGAATAAATGAATGCAAAATCAAGAAAACCTTACAACAATAGATTGATAACATCAATTAATAATTCCAGTTTAAATCTGTTATAATGTATTATTAGAAGCGATCAAGGATACTCGATACGAGACTGAGATGATAATATTCCGTTAATAGGTATAATAATTAAGATAAAGCTATTATTTACTGCGATACTGGAGTGATTTATTGGCTACTTGTTACAATCGTGACATTTATTTTTACAAAGTTTAATTCAATAGTTAACCGATATGGTCCAGTGGATAAACAGAATGTCAACACAAAATTGCGGGTTTGAACCCGGGAAAGCAGTTCTGATTTTTTTGTGCTTAATTTTTTGTTTATTGTTCAAGTAGTACCTACTCGACTTGGCTATAAAGAAATAATCGTGAGGAATAATTCACGTGTCAGATGAAAATCTATACGTCTATCCATCATTGGTACAGAGTGGTGGAATTGACTCCAAAGTTTAAGGATATTTCCAATATATTACTGTGAATAAAATTAATTTTGTTTATATTACTCGAGAACATACATTTATTTTTAGACAAACATTTAGCTTAGACATTGCTTTGTATTCGTAATACATTTTTGTGCTATTGCATATTATTTAATAAGATAAGAGCCACTAAAATGGTTCGGCAGTAACATTGAAACCGAATCAGAGCAGACCATATCTTTAATGCAATACTGAGCTGCTGGCGTTCCATAACTTAGTGCATATTTATTATGGCGCGGACCGGCGACCGTGCCCGTTCACATTACGACGGATCGATATTTCATATATACATATTATAATACAAGCGTTGTTGATTTAAAATCTAAGATAAGGAATCAAAACTTTTTAAAACAGGCCATTGTTATTTAATTTATGTTTAATTCTTAATTTGAAATAAGTAGGCAGATTTACAATCGGACCACCTGATTGTAAGCTACCATCGATCATAGATATTAGCACACATCCTTACATCGCCAATTCAAAACCAATCTTGGGAAATAAGATGTTATGGTCACCCATACCAGGTATTTACACTGTCTGACTCGGCTTCAAACCGGAACACAACAATACAAATTATTACTATTTCGCGTTAGAATATATGATGGACTTACCCATTTGGCCTTGTACAGTGCCGTACAACTAAGGATTAAAACAAATATAATATAGTATACGAGCTAACTACTTAATGTCTGTAAGTGGAATTTATTTAAATTTCTGTTGCAAATGTTGGACTACGTACTAGCAGGTGAAGTTAAATAAAAGCTTTTACTATAAATTGATAGTCGATCGTCACTGATACCTGATGCCTGACTGATGAACACGTATGACTGACACAACTAGCTTCTTAAAATTACATTCTTTAAATATGATTTGGCCGGTTACTATGTTGTTTAAATATTTTAAATAGTGGCTGTAATTGTTTAAGTAGCACATAGTGATTTGTATCACATAACAAGCAATACGTATTTAGCCAGTTCGAGTGTGGTTCCGTAAAGTCTATGAACTTTACCTTCGATTAACCCGAATTTAGGCTTATTATGATTATAATAGGCAAAATACCGATTTGTTTTTATGTTTCCACCTATTTCTGTAATAAACAATGCTATGCATTGTTCGGAACTTTATCCGTCGGTTCTGTTATGAATGCTTAAAGATACAAAAGACTTAATAATTAAATGAACTCACTTACTGGACATTCTGAAAATCCATCACATTAAGCGCATCAGGGTGGTTTAAATTCGATCGACCTCCACACGATTTTACAGTGTACCCTTAAGTATCTCTAGTTGGTCGTTTAGTTTCTACATCTCTGTGCATGTAATACTTCAAACTCAAAAGGGATTTTTTTTTTTAAATTGTAATAATATTTATACGTAGTTCTGTATGTAGACGGCTTAATACAATGGAACTGCACTCTGAGATTAGATTAGTTGCGTATCGCACGTACATCCCTGTAGGGCGCGGGTTCAATCCGTAAATAATCACTAATGTACCGAGTGTAAGCCTTAACTAGATTACGCGTGCGTGTACGCCGAAATGCTCTCTGTCTGTGAATGTATTTCCAATACGGTTCGATTGAAAAATTGTTTAGTATATTAACTTTTAAACGCAATTGTTAATTCTTTTTTTTATTATTCTATTAGGTAGGTGGACGAGCATATGGGCCACTTGATGGCAAGTGGTCACCAAAGCCAATAGACATTGGCATTGTAAGAAATGTAAACCATCGCTTACATCGCCAATGCGCCACCAACCTTGGGAACTAAGATGTTATATCCCTTGTGCCTGTAATTACACTGGCTCACCCACCCTTTACACCAGAACACAACAATACCAAGTATTGCTGTTTTGCGGTAGAATATCTTATGAGTGGGTGGTACCTGCCCAGACAGCTTGCACCAAGCCCTACCACAAGTGGACTGACTCATATCAAGTCTAGTGTTTAATGAATATTTAAATTTTTATTATAATATAAAACGATCGCTTATAAATCAAAAGGATTAGTTTTCATATAAAAACTTTAAGTTATAATTTCGAATTCATGTATATTCGTATATGATAAATTTCGAATGGAGGGATTAAGGCATTCAATATATGCATAAAATATATAAAAGATTTAATCTAGTCGTTAAAAGCCCTTTAAATGTGTTAACATTGCTTTTGCTGACTAATACTTTTGCTTATCTTAAGGAATAAAGAAAAATCCGTGAAGATATATATATTTATTTTGTATAGATACGTTATATTAACATATTAATTATAAGCCTTTTCTGTAAACACAAATACTTTTATTAATTTTGCAATTTTGCATGAGAAATGTTACAAGTTATTACAATAGTCGCATGAAAACAAGACATGAGGCTTGAAGAGAGATTTATCATAATAATTAATTTACATTTTACATTACTAGACATATGTTTGTGTACCTCGGTTTAATACTGATCATATCGTAGTATTTGTATATATCAAAATAATGAGACATAGGTATAATGTCACCTGTGTAACCCTTGTTATTACCGCGCAAATGAATTGAATAGCTATTATTTTATTATAACTGTAATTAAAGTTTGAATATTAAAATTACTTCATATGTATTTCTACTGGAGTTTTGGTTTCATTGTTTAGTTTTAATAGTTTTTTAATAAAAATAAATTAATAATGACAAAATTTGTATGCGCGAGTAGGTTATTCGTATACACTTGGTGGTTCAATTCCAGGCCGAAAATAATTTCTTCAATATCGTTAGCTTCTTAGCAGCAATATTTATCATATACTTGCTGCCATAAATTGTTGTTGAACATTATATTTATATATTGAATATTATATGTATGAGTGATTTAATGATATAGTAATACATACATTAAAATATATAATAAGCCTAGTTCTCTATATTCAAGGTAACAGTGATGTAAGTTGAACATCGATTAAATTATTGAAAAACTATATTGAAGACTTTTATATTGTCAAGTGTTTATCTTCGCCTACACACAATGACAAAAAAAAATAACGTACGAAGTAAGATATTATGTTCATTGTGGCTCAAATTAAAACAACTCTTACATTTGTCTTTTAAAATCTTGAAAAGTATATAAATTAGAGAGGTGAGTGAGTGATTATTAATGTTATAAAAGTACAGTAGCAGCCTGTTAATGTCCCGCCGCTGAGCTAAGGCCTCTTCTCTTCTTTTTTGAGGAGAAGGCTTTGGAGCTTATTCCACCACGCTGCTCCAATGCGGGTTGGTGAAAAACATATATGACAGAAATTTTACACATGCAGGTTTTCTCACGATGTTTTCCTTCACCGTCAAACACGAGATGGTGTTACTACTGGGCCATCTCGGCTTAGTATTATAAATGCCAAAGTAACTCTGTCTGTCTGTTACGCTTTCACGGCGAAATCACTGAACCGATCTTAATGAAATTATGTGTTAAGCGAGTTTGAACCTTAAGGCTGGACATAGGCTTTACTTTTGTATATTAGGCGAGCGAAAGCTGCGGGCGAAGAGTATTATGAAATAAATAAATAAGGTAGTAACCCTATGTTATTCTATAGAGTTGTGTTTCCTTCGCTGGATTTTCTCATATCTAAAGTATTTTAAAGCAGTTTTTTGACAATCGATAAGCGACTATAACACTTATTGTTTGCGTATTATAAGAAAGAATTTCCAGAAGAACAAAAATAAAATAAAGAGGAATAAAATAATTTTGATAGATTTATAGTTTTATTTCAAACAGTCACAAAGTCACATTACATTTGGTCACCATTTTTCTTCTACTCGTACTTGAAAAATTGTCCTAACAACCGCAAAAGCACATTACCGTTTACACGTTTACATTAACAGATCTATGAAAGGAATATAACATCTATGTCTTAGGGGATAACGTTGACTGTTGTAGTGTTTTTTTGTTTTACAACAGCAACAGTAAATTTGCTCGTTACGCAGACGGAGTGACGAAGTGACAGGCGCGGAGGCGGCGAATCTCTGTGATGCGCCCAATCAATTTGTACACACAATACGATACATCGGTGGCTAACTAGCGTCACTTGGGCGATTCTGTGAATTCTAAGGAATGGTATTTAAAATTATATATAATATCTATCGAAAATTTTTACAAAATTAATATATATATCAAATACAGCGAGTAGTGATAAGTCTTGTAAATTAAACAATGGTTTATGTTCATTTATTATAAATAAATATTTTTTAATATTACTTTAGGAAGATGAGCTAATGGGACGTCTGATTGCGGGGCAAATTTTTGTGTAGGTAACAACACGTATGCAGAATAGATCCCACCTTACAACGTTAATATGGGACCAACAAAGGGATTTAAGGTGTAATGACAGTCTTATTTTCCTGCAAAATGGTAGAATAATTAGTAAGTTAATAGTATCGACCTAGAATTTCAGGCCGCACATTGCCATACCACCGATAAGACCTTTATGTTCTAATGTTATGTTATAAAAAAATCAACATTAATCGACTATTAGTTTAATATTATATTTTTTGTAAATTAAATGTTTAATGAATTTATAATATAATTTATCTATAGTTTTGTAATTTTCAATTCGTGCCTAAGTTTAAGGTTTCTCTCTGTCTTATAATAGTCAACATCCAATTATCACTATTATAGGACGATAAGAAATATTTAAATAGAAATACCTACTATATACATATTACGGTATTTTGGGAATTAAAAATAGGAAATTATTTTATTAAAAGTTTTAGCATAACCCTATCGATCTTGTATTGGTCTCATACAAGATGTATAGGTCTGGAAAGTCGGCAGTGTTTGTTCCGCTAATGAAGCGCGCTCACTCATTAGACGCAACAAGCTGGTTTTATTCTTAAAAGTAAAAGAGACTAGGTATTTTAAACATAGGTGAATTATAAATATAATATCTCACTTCTAACTCTAAGACCTCTCTGTCGCTTTGGGTTACCTGTAATGATAGATGTGAGATTTCAATAAATAAATAAAAAGTAAATTATTGCTTGAGCTGCTATTGTATGTTGACTACCTCGTTGGCTTAGTAGCTAAATATAAGGCCTCAGATCCTGAGGTCCTGAGTTCAAACGCCAGGTCGGGAATGACGAAACGTTATATGATTGATGAAACGTTTTAGGATTTTGGAAAAGCACGTAAAGTACTTAATGTAAGTAATATTCTACCGCAAAACAGCAGTATTTTGTATTGTTGTGTTCCGGTTTGAAGGGTGGGTGAGTCAGTGTCATTACAGGAACAAAGGACATAACATCTTAGTTCCCAAAGTTGATGGCGCATTGGCAATGTAATGCAATATAAACAAATTTAGTACATATGTTGTTATTGGACATTGCACAGAAATTTCATATATTGCACAATCTAGCCTTTATTTCAAAAACGAATCTATTACTATAAATATTTACAAAACAAATTAGCCTTAAAATAAGTTAAGTGACCATAGTCCGTTCAGCTGGCGCCTGGCATAGGTATCATGTTGTATGTAAACCTTTGGGTGTAGTCTGTCATTTTGAGAGTATCCGACCAAGGTGGACTGGGATTCCATTGGTCCATTCCATCGGTGCCTTCTAGACTTAGCGCTGCTGGCACTACACGCATTCTCTTCGCAGCCGGATAATCGATACCTGAACAAAGAACAATTTATAATATAGTTTTGATCTATATAAGTATGTATTTACTTGGTGGTAGGTCTTTGTGCAAGCTCGTCTGGGTAGGTACCACCCACTCATCAGATATTCTACCGCAAAACAGCAGTACTTTGTATTGTCGTCTAATTACAGGCACAAGGGACATAGCATCTTAGTTCCCAAGGTTGGTGGCACATGGCGATGTAAGTGATGGTTAACATTTCTTACAATGCCATTGTCTATGGGCGTTGATGACCACTTGTCATCAGGTGGCCCATACGCTCGTCCACCTACCTATACAATAAAAAAAGTAGAATTATACAATGCTAGAAAATTCGATGTATGTTTTTGTTAACGATATTCTTTAGTTGTAGGTTTGTAGAAACGTTTGTAGGTAAGATTTATAGAAACACGTAGGAAGTGAAATGAAATTATACATTTATTGTATTACTTAATTAAAAAAAAAAAAACAAAATTCATAGGAATAATATTTGACTTTATTTATTTCGATATAATAACAAAAACATACTCTCACTAGGCTTTAAGATATATCTTTTTAGAAAAGCTTTCCTTTACAACACAGTATTACATATTTATAATAATACAATTAATTATACAAAAAAAAAAAAAATAGTATATTCATAAAAAAAAAATCATTTTATTCCAAAGTTTTACAGAGGGATTTTACATAAGCATTTCTATCGGTAGGAAAACAAGAAGGCAAGGTGATGTGGATCGCCTTTTTAATATTACTAGTCACCCTGTTTATTGTTGTTTATTGTTCAGCTATTGGGCTTCACTTTTGAATAATACCTCGACAGGATGTTTCCGGTTATTAGTATATACATTAAAACTGATATACGATCATAATAATCGGTAAACTTAACCATATTTAAAGTAAACAATACTTTGTTTTAAAACGATTTCAATATTACCATACCATGTCCTGGACATATTTATTGATCGCGTATACTTTATTCGACTACCGCGTATTTCAAGCTATTGTACCCGTCCAATAAACAATCGGAACAATACCTTTATCCTCATAATGCGAATGGCATCCCGCACGTCTATATAAGCGGTACGGACGTAAAGCAAATATTCACAAATAAATATATATGCGAGTAACTATGCGAGTATTGAGCTGTGTTCATGTACTGGTAGCATTACGAAAGATTTATCTTCTTTTTTTATTTTACGTATGCATTTCAAAGTAAATACGCAATCATATGTGTAATTGAGATATTTCGAAAAACCTTTTTTTTTTCTTTTTTTTTTCTACTTGTCTACGTGATACTAAATTGCATCAAAAGTTTTAAATCAACAATAATATTAAAGTTATGAGAATTATCTGCAGAGATCTGTGCATGTTGGATTTCGCGACACAAAATCATATAAAAGTATTTTTCCTACTTTTACGAATAATTGTGTTTCACAAGACAAACAACGATTCGTTTTTTATAACGCATTAAGCAAAACGAATCGTTTCTGGTGTATAGTAACCGATTATTAATTAAATATACACATACTTTAGACTATACAAGACTTAAATGACATTTAGAGCAGTCATATACTTATTAATAACCTGTAATAAGTAGGTACGTTAACAGTTAAAAGTTGTACAGAATAAATAATGACGGAATCGGTTGAATGGCTGTTGGCTGAATCGTTACGTGTGATTGTGTGTATTTAATTTTGTTTCTTTATGCAGGCTATATTGTCTGTACAAAGTTTTGACATAAATAATTTTTCAAATGTAGTTTTACCAATACACTCTATATAATCGCTTTTAAAACTGCAATAACAATAAATGATTAAATAATAGCTGATTGCCATATTGCCATATCACCGATAAGAATTACCTATAAGGAATAATAGTTGTAATGTAATGTTATAAAAAATATAACATTAATCCACAAGTACTTAACTTTTATATTATACTAGCGGATCCGGCAGACGTTGTCCTGCGTAGACATTTTTTCAATTGGCGATGTACCGACAGCAGCGCCAGCTACTGGGTCCAATTCTGTTTTCATACCATCCAGAAATCCATTGAAATATACACACAAAATTTCATTCAAATCGGTCCGCCGATTAAGAGTTAGGTATTATAATATTAAGATTATCCTCAAAGGTTATTTTATTCAATGTTAACATATATAATGTAATATATTGTATATTTTATATGTACTATTGAATAGCGTTTTATTTTTCCATTTATCGTAACAGAGTATAAAATCCGTAAATGATAAAATTCCAAGCAACGGACGAACATTGTTGGAAGGAATACCTATCTTTTTATATAAAAAGCTATTGTAATATGTGAGGAAATGGAAAGTGGGATACGCGTAACGCGAGATTCCCTCGTATGCGCCGCTATGCGCCGCGATTCTTCGCGCTAGTGATGTTACATTGACAAAAATATCGAACTTTCTATTGCATCAACTGGTCGCTACAACTGACACTTAATTTGAACGTAAAAAAATTATTAATATAAACACATTAAGGAAATATTAATAAACGATTCCAATTGCTCAAGAAAAACTACTTATACATATATAAATACTTTATAAAAGTAACTATTTAACTTTAAAATCGTTTATTAACCTTATGTAACTAATGCAAATAATTCATGTATGTATTATTTTGCTTCAAATCACGTGTTCCTTTGAAATAATTATAGTATCGATAAAATTCTGATTGTAATGTGCACCTCACTATTACATCTTATTTTTATTTGTTCGTGCCTGTTCAATGTGCGTTGAATACTTCTGCGTGGTATAAAACAATTCAGTGTGCACGTGCCTCTGCATCCACTCTTATGATTCACCGATTACTTTAACTGAGATTAGATTGAATAATATCTTTACCTTATTACCTTGAGCTCATTACTTATTTCTGTGGGAGAATCTAAGAAGGTTTTATATGAAGATGTGTTAAGGATTTTATAAGATAGTATAACATTTGTACATGTATCAAATACGTAAGTTGTTTATATTAAAGTGTATTTAATGGATTGATAATTGATATAAGCTATATAGTGAACACTTTCAATTAGTGGTCCATTTGCTAATCAGCCTTCCTAAGATAAGTTACCTCTGTAAAAACTTTTATAAGTGCTACAAAATTATTAAGCAGTTGTTAATGAAATATAATGAATAAAATATAAGTACAATTCATGAAATATTTAATTCACCTTAAGGTACCGTATTAAGTTGTTTTTGTGTATCTGGACCCAAACCTGGACGTTGCGGTATTTAAAGAATGCATTTTTTCTTATCGAACTTTTTGTATGAAAGTTTGATTAAGGCATTTACCCAATCACAATTGACCGTCGTTTTCTTATAGAAATGGACCAAATTAACTTGAGCTATTATATTGTTGAGCTACAAATCTTTTAGAGGTCTTAACTACTGGATAGTTTTAACTACACGGTTTGGTTGGATCGCATCGATTTTGTTACACTTCGCTATTCGAAGAATTTACGGAAGTTGAACTGAAGGAACATCGCCAGTTTTATTTATGACTGACTCATATCAAGTTTAGTGTTTAATGAATATTTAAATTTTTATTATAATATAAAACAATCGCTTATAAATCAAAAGGATTAGTTTTCATATAAAAACTTTAAGTTATAATTTCGAATTCATGTATATTCGTATATGATAAATTTCGAATGGAGGGTTAAGGCATTCAATGTATGCATAAAATATATAAAAGATTTAATCCAGTGTGTGTAATGTGTTAACATTGCTTTTGCTGACTAATAACTTTTGCTTATCTTAAGGAATAAAGAAAAATCCGTGAAGATATATATATTTATTTTGTATAGATAAGTTATATTAACATATTAATTATAAGCCTTTTCTGTAAACACAAATACTTTTATAAATTTTGCAAATTTGCATGAGAAATATTACAAGTTATTACAATAGTCGCATGAAAAAAAGACATGAAGCTTGAAGAGAGATTTATCATAATAATTAATTTACATTTTACATTACTATATAGACATATGTTTGTGTACCTCGGTTCAATACTGATCATATCGTAATATTTGTATATATCAAAATAATGAGATATAGGTATAATGTAACCCTTGTTATTACCGCGCAAATGAAATGAATAGCTATTTTATTATAACTGTAATTAAAGTTTGAATATTAAAATTACTTCATATGTATTTCTACTGGAGTTTTGGTTTCATTGTTTAGTGTTAATAGTTTTTTAATAAAAATAAATTAATAATGACAATATTTGTATGCGCGAGTAGGTTATTCGTATACACTTGGTGGTTCAATTCCAGGCCGAAAATAATTTCTTCAATATCGTTAGCTTCTTAGCACCAATATTTATCATATACTGGCTGCTATAAATTGTTGTTGAATATTATATTTTTACACACATTTTTGTGGAAGAATGCAGATCGAGCTGTCGACATTATTTATTAAATAGATTACTATTTTTGGACGGATATATTTTCATATTTTTTATTTAGATATGTTAATTTGCCTGTACTATTTTCATTGATGCTTAATTAATATTACTTTTTAATTTAAGAATTTATTTTACCTCACCTCTTATTATGTGATATTGAGCTGAGATGGCCCAGTGGGTAGAACACCTGAATTTTAACGTAAATTGTGGGTTGAAACCTGAGCTATAATCAAATAATTTTCATATATATTTTTTTAATACATCTTGTACTGGCCGCGAAGGAAAATAAGTACAATAAATGTGCCTCATGTGTATTTACCTATCTTTATTAGAGCAGAGTGGTGGAATTAGCTCTTAACCTTATTTTCAAACGGAGAATAGGCTTCAGTCCAGTAGTGGGAAACACATAGGCTGTTATTTTATAATTACTATGTGTGAGTGTAATTGCAATTTAATTTTAAACTTGTTCTAGTTCATTCAATATTATCTAATTTATATACGTACGCCTATTAGTATACCAAATAACATAATTTGCTCAAAATAGTCGTTTATATAAAAACTTATTTTTTGAAAGAATTTTTATATAGTATAATAAATAGAAATAGAAAAAGTATTGCACTATGTTAAAGTATAAAAAAAACTTGTAAATACAAAAGCTTCATCTCAATTTAATTTATAGTTAACAAGAGCATGAAAGTCTACTTGGTGGTAGAGCTTTGTGCAAGCTCGTCTGGGTAGGTACCACCCACTCATTAGATATTCTACCGCAAAATAGCAGTACTTGGTACTGTTGTGTTCCGGTTTGAAGGGTGAGTGAGCCAGTGTAATTACAGGCACAAGGGACATAACATCTTAGTTCCCAAGATTGGTGGCGCATTGGCAATGTAAGCGATGGTTAACATTTCTTATTCTGCCAATGTCTATGGGCGTTGGTGACCACTTACCATCAGGTGGCCCATATGCAAGTCCGCCAACCTATACCATAAAAAAAAATCCCCAACTGTTGTACATAATATACATCCAAAACACGTTTTACATTAAATTAAAACTATCTATGTACAACCGATTACAGGAATAAAAAACACAAATATTTAAATAGAAAGAACAAAAACAAAAAGAGGAAACTAATTAAATTTTAAAACAAAATTTAAATAGAAAACATAAACAAAAGAAAAAAGTAATTAATTATAATTTAAGTTTTAATTATTAAATAATAATATTACATACTAAAACCATATATTTACTGGTATAAGTTTTATATACATATGTTGGTAGTGTTATTTGAGTGTTAGCACTTTTTTACAATTGCAGATAAACATTACAAATTGAAAAGTTTTCTTATTTATTAGTATATATAACAGGATGAGATACTGACAGTGCATATTCCATAAGTTCTATTTAAATGAAAAATATTCATGTTAAGTTGCGGCAAAGCGTTTCATATATATCTGTAACCCGCATTATTTTCTTATTGCTTATTTCAATTTGGCATTTAACGTACAGTATGCTAGACGCGTGAAATGGCGTTCGATTCACACTGACATTATATTCACTGTAGCTAATCAAGTTTAAAATTGCTTTATTAAAATCCAATATTTATTATTACTTTTAATTATAATAATTTGTGATTAGAAATGAGCTGTTATTTTTAATTTAATTTATGAAGGTATATAAAGTTCAGTTCGTTCGTTCAGTTCAAAGGTTTGTATATGTTAAATGAAGATAAAGAAATAAAATCGAATTATTAAATAATGAAATAGTAAAAAAAAACAAAAATAGTTAAGAGTCCCGCTTTTGCCTAAGACCTCTTTTTTTGAGGATAAGGTTTTTGTAGCTAATTCCACCACGCTGCTCGAATGCGGGTTTGTGGATACATATGTATGTGGCAAGCTTGTAATCGACTAGTCCAGGTTTCAGTTTACCTTCACCATAGAGCACAAGATTAATTATAAACACAAATTAAATACGAGAATTCAGTGATAATTATCCGGGTTTGAAATCATGGTTTGAGGTCATGATTCACGTGTTAACTACATTAAAAATACGAATCTGTAAATGGCAGCACTACAAGTAAGTAACGGTTACAATTAGTTTTTTTTTACGATCGTGTCAAATTCGGTATCCAATGAACGCCAGCCCCGCGGTGTTGATATCTGTCCTGTCACACTTCAGTGACGCACGAAAATGAAAAAAAAGCCTTTAATACCCTCTAATATTTAATGAATTTCACGCCACAATTATTGGATTGAGTTTTTACAGCAGTTAATTGAGTACACACTGCTTATAGCTTTTTATGGCGCATGTGTAAGGTTGTGTATATTTCATGTAAAAATTCATTATAATTAACTGTTATGATTTCAAAGTAATACTATGATATGATGGTTTAATAAATAATTTTGACTTATAAATGAAAATTAAAGTCATATTAGTTAGTTGGACGACTTAGTAGTGAAAACTTAAACAAAAATCGATACGATTAAAATCCAGACACGATACACTGACGTCACGTGCTTTATTTCTGCTTATAATTAATTTCGTACTTGGCGGTGATATCGCCTGGTTAAGTACAAATCGATTAGAGCCTATTCTCTATCATTTCAACCAGTAGGTATCGCAAAAGCTTAGGGGTTTTTAACTAAGCACTACATCAATCGATCTTAACCCTTGAACAAAGCGATTTAGCGTGAAGCAGGCGTCCCGCTATAAAAGTTGTATGTTTCGCATACATCTTACCTTTACAAAAAATTCTAGTTTATTTAATGTCACAATATAGTCTCAATCGACGATTGGTTATGGAATTCAAGCAATAGATAGATAAACCCGTAGTAGCCGACAGTGAACTGGCTATTGCTTTTTATTACCTTATTATTCGATTCTTTGCGTTCTAATTTCTTAATACGTGAAATACTTATATTTTTAAAGTGGTTATTTTACGTACCTTATCGTAAAAAGAAAATCTATGTATGTTAACACATATGTGTTAATTAGCGACTAAAAATCTTTCAATTTATTATACAAATTTATTTTTTTAATATTGAAGCCTCATTAAAATAATATGAAACTTGTTTTTAAATATATAAAGAAAAAATATACTTAATAGACGATTTAATTATAGTACCCTTTTATCATCATATATATAGTTCTGATATCGCTGATTTTGACAAATAATGCTCGGTATATTTCTGGAACACTACAGTTCTCATCATCATAGATCGTACACGGTTATACATCATCACGGTTCCGACTGAGATGAGTTAAATCGGAAAATTTGATATAAATAAAATTAACTCGATAATTTACTCGGTGGTAGAGCTTTGTGAACTCTCGTCTGGGTAGGTACCACCCACTCACTACTACTTGGTACTTGGTACTGTTGTGTTCCGGTTTGAAGGATGAGTGAGCCAGTGTAATTACAAGCATAAGGGACATAACATCTTAGTTCCCAAGGTTAGTGGCGCATTGGCGATGTATGCGATGGGTAACATTTCTTAAAATGCCGTTTTCTATGGGCGTTGGTGAAAACTTACCATCAGGTGGCCCATATGCTCGTCCGCCGTCTCATACAATAAAAAATAATAATAATAGTGTTTCTACAAAAAGAAAAGAGAATTTTATCTTGAGCTTACTATTTAATTTTTACCCGTGATCGTAATTTTCCTCTTGTATATATAGATTAAAGAAAAAGCGGTTCGGTTCCGCATTAGCGGCTATATCTCTCTCGCAGTAAATCTCGTGGCACCACGAAGCTACAAATTACGCTCAATATCGTCTGATATGGCGCAAACCAACGAGCATCGCTGTGGGAAACGGGTTAGCCATGTATAAAGGTCGTGTACTTATAACAGTGTCTTAATTAAACTTTTTTTTTAACAAACACAACTCACTGACAATTATTGAACCAATATAATTATTAAATTATTTTGATTTAAAAAATTGAGTGTATAATTTTTGTGTATAATTTTTTTCCTGATTACGTCTAACATTTGACCAGTTCAATTCTCTTGTTTCTGAAATATTAAGGACCTAACGGCAATTGCTACGATTTTGTTGGAAATAAATAGATTTCTTAAATATATTTAGGCAAGGCGATGAAGATAGTTATTATAAAGCAAAACAAGGAAACGATATTTTAATTAGTCTTTTAACTTATTATCATAATTGAATTATAATATTTTAAAATATATGTTTCTACTGCAGCTTTATTTTTATGAGTTAACGTATCTACATTTAAAATAAACACAAATAAACATTATACATATACTATACATTATATATTTTGCTAAAATATAACCCAAATTAATAATAGATTGACATATTTTTTTATTATTCGAAATACTATATATTTTGAAGATTCGGTACGATTTGATTTTATAGATCGCTATGATTGTTAGTTGTATATTTATATAAAATAGTTGCTATAATGTATTGATTAAGCTATAATTTTTTGCTTTGACGTATATCAAAAAAAAAAACGCCATTTTTAAAATATTATTTAAAAATTACTTAAGGCATATTACGTTCCTATTAAATTTGTAATAAATAATACTTGCATACTTTTTATTGTTCTGTATACATAAATGAAAGTAAGTAAGTACTTTTTATTTTGAGCTGTAATTTAAATTTTTAATTATTATATGGCTGATTATTTTTAAGTTGGGCGTTGAAGTAGGGCCTAATTTTAATGGCCTGCTTACATGTTTAGTAAGTATGAAAATGGTTATCGTTCAATGACATTATTGTGGTTTTTTTAAATCTATTTTGTTAGAGTTTATTATATGAGTTTATACGCTTAGAATCTAACCAAAAAAGTATCGGCGGTGTCTCTGAAACATTTTAGTTCCTTGTATATATATCAAAATATCATCAGTAAGGTCAATGACATATTATTTTGAAGTTGATCTATATGTAGCAAAAAACTGTGCAACAATGTAAAAACTGAATATATTTTCTCTCTCTACGCACAATTATAGATACGGCTAGGAGTAACAGAGACGCATATAGTTTGTCGCTCGGCTCCCGAGTGGGCAGTCTTTAGCGGTGACGCGTGACGACTGTTCAGTTTGAAGAGGAAACGATTGTCGCAGTCTTAACAACGAGAATAATGTTGTCTCGCTTACTCATTTTTTTTTACGTCGTGTTGACAATAACTTAATATTTTTGTGTAATGATATCCGAGTTCGACAGCGGTTTATTGTTACCTATGCTAGATTTAGTTTTACTTTATTTTATTTAATATTAAAAAAAATATATTTCTTGATAACAAACTAGTAAAAAATTGCATATTCATAACAAAAGCTTAATTTTTAAAGGAATTCAAAGCTTTTCCTAATTTAGGGCTTTCTTTGACTATATGTAACTTAAAAAACATACTTGCATTCGTTGAAAAACCTATCTATGTCATATATGTTGTCATATATATGGTATATTACCAAACTACTTAATAGTTATTTTTTAAAACAATTTTTATGTATAAATATATATTTATGTTAAAAAATAAAACATAATATAAATTTTGGGCAGTGCGTAACAATTCGTTGATGTCTTTTGTATTAAAACACGTGACGTATTATATTAAGTTATTGGACAAGTTTGGAAGTTATACAATTTAGGTACATATCAGTTCCTAATAATAGATCATTCATTTAGTACTATATAATAATGTTTTTCAAATACATATCACTTTTATGTAGCATTTATTCATTTATGAAAATAAAGGAGATGTTTTAATTTCATAAACAAGTATTCAATTTTTCTTTTATACTAAGTAGATTATATATAATTATATATATTGAGATGGTAATTTATTATAATATTAGGATTACAATAGTAAAAAAGCCGTTGAACATCACTCTACTTATAACATAAAAAAGACCATAACCGCGATTCACTACGCTCCATAAACCTCTGACGTTTATAAACGGTTAATCCCGTTTAAAATAAAAAAGGTTGTTTCAAACGTCAAAATGGAAACAAAACTCAGACAGCATCAGTCAGCAAAGATGCTATTGAGCGGAGATCATCCTATGTTAGTCCTTTCCGTGAGAAAATATAATACATCCCATTCTAGAGAGGCTGAGAAGGTTTCGTGGGTCGAAAAGCGCGCGAACGCAGTGCAGCGCCGATGCCCGTGCGCACTACACGCTCACACGCGCGCGTATAGACCTGTCAAAATCTGACAGCGCCGAATCGAACGAAACGTAATTGTCAAAATCGGTTGCGTTCAAAAATGGAACGGATGACTAGTAATCGTTTCTGCGTTGACCTGACTTGATGCTATTTGCCATTATATTCCATATTTATATCGGACCTTTTTAGAAATATTTTAAACTATTTTTGAATATATTAGTGCGAATGTGAGTAGACATGGAACGGATTGAAGTGTCATTTTATAACAATGATAAATAACATGTGTTAGAGTGTTCCGAATTCAGTGCTAAATACTTTGTAAGGTCTGCTTAATTTTATTTAGTCAGTTATGTGGTTACAAGGGCGTGAATTTTGACTCGTTAGAAGTGTGAACTAAAAACGTGTAAACTATTGAAAATTGGTTAAAATATTTGTACGGTAATTATCATTATACGCTGAAAGGATTACACTGCCATTAATTAATTATAACCGGTAAGACTAATAATTATTTACTATGAACTGCTACTAATTAAATTCAATTTAAATATTGATAAAGGCTTAAAATGTAAATATAATTTACGTTACCGATTTATTTGTAATCTGTATTTGTAGTTTGGTTCAGAAATGTATGTTTAAAATATACCTAATTATAATTTTTCTATTGGTTAATGCGTGGTTACATATTATCTTTCAAAAAAATAAATGAATTATAGAACTTCGCAGCAACTTCATGTTTGGTTAGCATATGCAGCCGTCGGTCTTGGCTTGTATTATGAATTATTGTAAGTGTAAGATGTGTATACATCTTATACTTACAATAATTCATACTGACATAAATAATTGATAATAATCGAACTAACAATTATGTTAAATTCCATAAGCTATAACTAAGTAATTTGAATTTTTCTCATGATTTATGATATTTTCAGGACATGCATATCCTGTAAGAAATACCCACAACTTGCCTTGGTCATTTCATTTACTCAAATCTTTTTTATTTTTATTAAGGAGTTAGTAATATATCGATTGCCATTGAACTCCATAACCTTTATACTTAATCTGTCATAAACATAATTTAAATAATTATAATTGTATTATGATAATTTAGGGCGATATCACGATTTCTGTCATAGATTCATTTGATCAAAATCAATGGCTTAAGATAGATTAGATGGATAGTCAAAGAGACCTAGACCGATACATTTTTATAATGACAATATTTGAATTAAATATTGCCTCTCAAAACGGAATCGTATTCGTGGAATTCGCGCTCATGACGCTAATGCTGTGATTTCGCTATAGTTATGGACGTAATCAATTTATGAAAAGCAATGCTATCGATGGGAGGCTTAAGCTATTATATTGAAAAATTATTGTTGCCCGTTTTATATTATAATTTAACAAGTTAATATATATACAAGTTCTAAAAACTTTTTATATGTAGTGTGTTTATATAACATTTGTATATGTTTTGTGTGTCTAGTAGCGTTTCTGTGTATTACGTTACCCAAAGCATCTAAACATCTCACAGAAACAAAACTAATTTGTATGATAATAAACTTAAAAATATATAATTAATTAAGACATGTATGAAATGCACATTACACATTTTATAAAACAAATTACATAAGTCAACACTTAACGTTTTTATTTCGTGATTTACTTACGATTTTTATACAAGACGACAGTGTACATACATTATATAAGCAATATACAATTTAGTCATGTATGTCATCGTATAAGAACGATGTTTTTTTTAATACTTCGTATTTAATAGGTCAAACTATGACGCATCCAAATGATCTGGTATTTTTTGTTACGTTCGGCGCTTGGATTATCCGCCGTCATTTTTATCAGCAATGATGTATATTGAATTCCTTTTAAATATAAATAATAGTGTATTTTAAAAGCAAAAAAATCGTAAACGTCTTCATTATTTAAACGACACTTTAGTTTTTCTGTTTAATGTGTCATTTGGTGGTTTATAACAATGAATGTGGGAAACAAATAATTTAGAAAATATACAATAAAAGGAGACATTATTTCTAATGCTAGCTACGTCTTAAAATAACTTTTCAAAATTTAAAAAAAATAAGGCTGATTTAATGAAGTATTCACATATTTTATTATGGAACTTCGTAAGTGTCTTATTTTAGAGTTATTTTTTCTTGTAGATAAATGTTAATGCTATAACACAATAAAATATTTATGAAAGTATGTAATTATTTTTTGTTTATTTTAATATTATTTTTAATGATAACAAATGCAAATATATATGCAGGTATACCGTATTAAGGTTTTTCTAATAAGAACATTGAAAATATATTTGACAACGTGACTTAGAATTTTTTATTTTTTTTATTTAGCGAAAGTTTTTTATTCAGTGAATTGGTATTTTTTTACTATAGAATTTAATATCGTTTCACTATCTTATCTTTCCATTTTAAACAAAGCGAAAACGAGACAGTGACAAATATTTTACCATTTATCAAAATGTATATAAAAATATTTGGACTTGAACGTTGCTAAAGTCCCAACATAAAAAGTTAAACAAGCGATTCAAAATAAACGGATCGTTTTCGAAGCTGGATTTTTTTTTCTTTTTGCCTTATCCAAACAATGAAAGAGTCGATATAAAATATATTCCCGAATAGACAATAAAACAGGGTCAATGAACTTAATTAGTTGTTATTTATAAAGCTAACAAATTTGCTTCTTATAGAAAATGTAAATTAAAATTTAACACATTCAATTATTTATACTTAGATAAATGATTGTTGATTATATTCAAGAATAAAACGTTCCAAATATTTAACATAAGTGATGTTAGTTCAATGGTTGTGACAGACAATAATACGAGATGTTTTATAAGGGGTTTTGTAAATGATTCCAAGATCCAAATGTTTCCAAACTGCAAACAGAATAATGATAAAATTGGAAATAGCATTTCTTTTAGTATGAGGATCGGAACGACGATTTCACAGGGATATCATTCTTGCCACCATTCCACGCAGTGATGATTTGTACACAAGCTATTTTTAATTTTGATTTGTAAATATTTAGTTAAGTCCTCAATTTAAATAATTCCCAATTCCTTGTATTACTTAACGAGCTTAAGATATGTTATTGTATTTAAACAAGCTTTTATATGATTTCATGATAATAAATTTTAGTGGTTACACTTTGCGCAAGCTCGTCTGAGTAGGTTCCATTTCTCACCATATATTGCCAGTAAAAGCTAAACAGCAATACTACGTAGTATTCTGTTCCTGTTAGAAAAGCTAATAAGCCAAAGGCACAAGGCATATAACATTTTAGTTCGCAAGGTTGATGGCGCATGAGTGATGTAAGGAATTGTTATTATTTCTCACCTACCAACCTATATACAATTAAAAAGTAAGGTCCTCCAGACCGATTTCGGTCACGGCGGCCAATCTCAAGAGTGATTAGCCAACTGCGCAGGAGATATTATAGTGCACAAGTGTGTGCGCAAACACAGGTGCACTCTCTTTTCCTTAGCTCTCATAATCCGATGGGACGGCAATCCGACACGACCGGAAAGAGTTCAGGTGCAGGACCAACGGCTTAACGTGCTTTCCGAGGCACGGGAGTGTACACACTTCCACCTTCCAGACTCCGGGCTGCTACTGAGAATTTTCTGATAGAAAAACCCAATAACTATTTATTGGCCCGACCTGGGAATTGAACCCAGGAACACCGGGTCTGCAGCCTAATATCTAGCCCTAGGCACTAGACCAACGAGGCAGTCATTTAAAAACTACCAATTGTTAGGCAGGGTTTATTATCTTACAAGTAAATTAAACCAGTTCCACCCAAACAATTGAGATTTTGCTCACACTTTTAGTGCCAGTGACATAATCTAGTTATATATTAAATTTCCTTAACCTTTGTTATTACCTATTTTACATTTTTGATACTTGATAAATTGAATGTTATTTTTGATATTGAAAGTTTATTTTATTATTATTATTAGAATAATAGCCAATTATCGTGGGCAAGCACTACTGAATTTAATGTGCTTAATTTGTGATTATAATTTATCTCGTGCTTCACGGATTTAGTTCGGTTAAACAAAATTATCTTCAAATCAATAAATGCATAAAGTTATATATTCAGAAGGAGAAAGTATTTACTTGTACGGGTAGCATCTTGTATGACTTGGAAGTCTCATCGCGTGTTAAATTATCCACTACTCATTTGTGTTTTTTACATTTGTGTTATGCAGTTTAATTTGTAGATAAACTTATTTGACTTTTCTTATTCCTATATATAGTCTTGTCACTATAACCTTTCAAGGGCAAAACATTACACTAACAGAAGTTTAACAAAAATATTAAGAGCTGTAAAAGAAATACGAAATGGCTTCTATTCTCTGATTAAAATCTGCAACGCTGTTCACTGAGTAACATATTAAATATTAAGATGGCAACACAGTGATTTCAAAAAGAGAATAGCCGATGAAGCCCCTCGAGTATCCGCAAGCAAATATTTAAATTTCAATTCGAACGTCGCATATCAATGGGGAGCCATAAGCCACCGGGTTTTGCTCTTTTTTTTCAAAAAGCCGTACTGGCCGCACAGAGACAATAAAGAAAAAGGCACAGGAAAAAGAAAAAAAAGAAATAAACAGAATCTAGATTCGAAACACTGGCTGATTCGAGGCTGGAAACAAAAGAAGTTGGCTCCCGCCTGACCGAGATCTTTGCGTACGCGGGCGCATCTCGTTTACGTTTTTTCCTCTTGTTTTTTTAAACTTTGCATCCATGTGATTTCTTTCCCTGATGCATCACAATAAGACTGTCTATCGACGTCAGTTACTATTTTTGAAATAATTGCGTACGCCATACTTTTGAGAGACTGCGATGGAAACCTCGATGTATTTTTCTTCTGTGGTCTTAGATTCTGCACGAAAGTGATGTTGGCCTTGTAACTTATCAACTTATAAAATAGATAATTTGTAATTTAAACAAAATAAAAGTAAGCCTTTTAAAAAAAAGAAGTAATTGTTAGTTTATGCCAATAGTGAAACGTCTGCTTAATTTATTATTAATTACGGAGTAAAATAATAAATTTATATAACTTATTACAGACGTTATTATTTACTATAAAATTTATATTTAAAATCTTTTAACAGTACATTCAGATAAAATCTTAGTAAATGGGTATCAGTAATGAGAAAACCTAAGCTCCATTACGTTGACCCATAAATTATTGTAATCGCGATCTCTACGCGATTAGATCATCGTGTATGTTTATCGATGCATGGGAAAAATATTACTAGGTCCTGGATTCAGTTCCGACTCGGATTTATGTCATTGCGTTGAATGCCATCATCTTGTAGGCAACTTTAAATAGAATACTGACTAATGATTTTGGATGTACCTCCGTTACTAACATTTATTTAATCTTCGTGTTCCGCGTTGTGATTCATAAATGTTAAAGTTCTTTGACCTTTTAGCCCTTGCGTATATTTTTCTTAATTTGTTTCTCTTTTCATATTCCGTTCCGAATATTTGGACGGAAATACGGATATATAAAATGATTTACAATTTCTTAAATAAAATAAATCACGATATCAGCGACTTTAGACATTTTAAGAGCTTATTGATTTTAATTATAATCAATCACTTTTAACAGTAGATTCAGAGCTTTTTCTAACACACCGTTTTAGTGGATACTTGTGTGGAAGAATATCACATGCCGATAGGAGAAAACCGATTTGCTTATGAATTTTCTGCTCCACCTGCTACTACTACTCGTATATAAAGAACACATGAACAAATGAAAACTTCAATAGGTATTTGTGCCAATTGGAAACCACAACTTTTGCTTAAGATTCACGTCATCTATTCATTAAGTTATCAGCTCCTAGACAATCAAATAAAACATGGCATAGTGTTGGTATTCGTGTTTTGAAAGAACTTGTCATAAAATAAAATAATAATTTTACAACCAATATATCATTTAACCATCTAGTAGTTTTACTAATTTCCCGTTAACCTCCGAAAATACTAACGGGCGATGTACCAATACTTATAAATATTTACCCCGCATTTTTACTCATTAGCACCCAAAGCCAGGACAGGACGGGGTGCGAGCGGTTTCATTAGCAATCACTTAACAGTCAGGAGGGTTGGCAGGTGGTCTTTGTTTAACGAGGTTGGGTGCTTTGTTGAAAGCCTGTGTTAATGTGTTTTTAAAAGGCCAAACTCCAGATGGTTGTTTCAAAAATCCTTTTGAATTTAATTTTATATAAGTACTATCGATTTCATCCGTATTAATAATAATTAACGTATGGATGGTAATAATATTTTTAAACTGCAATTTAGTCTTTTTTTATTATAATATTTATAGTTGTGTTTTTATTTAAATTTTCGTAATCATCATGAGTCATCATAAAGCGCAAATTTTCGTCATAAATTATGTCAAAATTATAAATGATTTAACATGTATTTAAATTTAATTTGACTAGTAATCAAATCTCCCTTTACATAACACTTTTACTAGTTTTCATAAAAAAAATAATAGGAACATAATTAGTGTTACTATTGAGAAATAATGATTTACTATTGCGTTCCGGGAAACGAGATAGTTGGTAATTATATATATATTATAAACAGATGACAAGTTCTGACTCAAGGCAGTATGCTTAGTGCTCTTCACATTTGCTAATCTACATAACAAAAGTGACAAATCAAGTATACCTACTTACCTCTACATTATATATCCTAAGAGAACAATGTATATAGTTATAAAATTCAAATTTATTTGTTCAATAAAGAACAATTACACTTACCCACACTATACGACATATATAACGTGATATTATTTATAAATAAAAATTGCTATTTTTTTTTATTTTTTTTATAGTATAGGTTAGTGGACGAGCATGTGGGCCACCTGATGGTAAGTGGTCACCAACGCCCATAGGCAGTGGTTTGTATATTTCTTAAAAAAAAAACAACATCACCACTGCGCCACAAACCTTGGGAACTAAGATGTTATGTCCCTTGTGCCTGTAATTACACTGGCTCACTCATCCTTCAAACCGGAACACAACAATACAAAGTACTTCTGTTTTGCGGTACAATATCTGATGAGTGGGTGGTACCTACCCAGACGAGCTTGCACAAAGCACTACCACCGAGTGAAAGTACTACCACCGTGTATAGAAAACCCTTAAATTACTCTTCTATTTAAACAATCAACTTAATATAACTTTATTCAACAATGAGCGTCTTACTAGGCCAAATACACTCATTCTATTCTTTTAAACTAGAAATTTAGCTAAGTTTATTTTATATTCAAATGGGTGATGACAAATGATATTTTCGCTAATTTTTTTATGAAATACAAACCTTACACCGTCAATGTGCCGACAAATGAGATCAGTAAGAGATTTAAGTTTTTATGTCCCGTGTCTCTGTAGCTACATTGGCATACCTTTTAAGCTGGAACACAGTATCGCTGTCTCGCGGTATAATCACCTGATGAGTAGGTGCTAGTAACCCTGAGATCTTCTCAAAGCCGTACACGTAAACAAAGGATGACAAAGTCTGATAACGGATCTTCAGATAAATACGGATCTGTCAAAGATTTGTGCAGACGCACGCTTCCTCACGATTTTCCACTTGACGTCAAATCTATGAATTGTAAATATTTTATTGCTAAAACAGAATGGCGCTTGTTTGGACTTATATAAACTGAGTCATTATGCCATTCAGTTGCTTCAAAGAGAGTTTTGAAAGCTTACAATAAAAATGATAAATATAATGATAGTGTGTACCTTATATGCTGTTTTATTTATAATGTACGAAGAAAGTAAAATTAATGGATGTATTATTTCATTGAAGTAAGAAAACCTAGTAACATAAATTTGATATATTTTATTTGTAACAATGATGTTAATGGTAAAGATGATTTAATTTAAAGTTTATTATTTATAGTTTTAACTTATATTCGTATCGTAATGAGAACATTCGTATTCAGCGAAATATAAATCACTTACAAAGTTGCATAATATCGTTACATAATCACTTTAAAGGTTTGTAATAATCTCTCATTTCAGACGTATATAAATAACACGATATAATAAAAAATATATTTTGTAGAGTTTTTATAAAAAAATATTTTAACTGTTTGTAAAAAAATTTAAAAAATTATAAATTTGATTCGTAATTAATTAGCGTATACTCTAAGGTTATATAAATATTCTTGCTTTTCGAACATTCGTAATCATTTCGAAAGTCAAGCCAATAATTATTTCGTCTTATTTATTTAATAAGAACACAAAGAATATATATTGTTTGTGTACACAATAACACACAGAACATGCATACATAAACAATTTCTGATAGGTTTACCAATTATAAGTGTACATCACATTCTATGTTCAACTATAAACATACATTCAAGATAAAGATTTATAAAATTAGTTGGTATTTAAAAATTCGTTTGTAAAAATATATGTAATAAATAAGTATTTTAATATACCGCATTCAAATTTTCATAGCTCCAACCCTAATTGTTAGCCATTACGCCCTACCAGAACTAATGCACTCCTTATCATAATTTGAATCGACGTTCCGATTACCTTTAGATGACAAACCTGTGTTTTCTTATACGGTTATTAATTTTGGTGCTTTACAATTTCGTTTAAATGGTAACATTGTGATAGTTCAGTGACATTTACGACCGAGATTTGGGATCTTTTAAGTCTCGAGTAGACTATAGAAATGACTAGTTTAATGTATCAACAGAGTTTTGTGTTTGATATTTATACGATTATATGATATTTACATATTTATTCGTTTTTATGTTTCGATTAATGTAATTAAATTAGTAAATATAATTTTTAGTTAAGCTTTTATTACAGCTAAGCTGATTTTTATATTAAGGTTATTTCGTCTTACTTGGTGGGGGTTTATGCATGCCGGTCTGGGTAGTACATACATTCTACTGCCAAAAGACTTTTAGTAATGTTATTTTCCGATTTGATGTGTGAGTGAGCCAGTGTAACTACAGAAACAACAGATATATAGCTTAGTCCCAATGCTTGATGGCTCATTGGAGATGTATATATAGGAATGGTAATAATTTTTAGTCAATGACCATAGACAGTGGTTACCACTAACCGTCAGGTGGCACATTTACCATTTCACGAACCAATATAAAAATAGCTTAGCGATTATACTGAAAATATATAATATAGAAATAAACAAAATAATCTTCTGATATCAAACTTATATTTTGTCATAATTTAAACATTTTCTTTATCGTTAAATATATTTATATACCTATTACAAAAATTGGACTAATATTCAACATTAACATAATTATTTCATAACAAAACGTGTTTAAAGCATGCATTTAGCACGTCTGAGCCTATTTAGTTTTATCAGTGAGCTAACGCAATCCAGCTAATTATTACCCTTGTATATCATAGTTTCATACTCTATCAACCCACAGCGTTATCTAGCTACGAACATGGGCCTTCAAGCAATTTGCATACACCAACGATTCAATAAGTTGAAATAATCACACAATTAATTTATCCACTTGCTGTTTTCTTATCAATGTCATCTAAGACCGTACAGTGCAGGTCATCGACGCAACTTGAATCTATTGTTCGAACCGACCAAACTATAAAAGTCACGGTTGCCTCCATATTGGCATATTGCGAACCCTACATGGTAAGAACCTAATGACCTACGACATTTCAACCGGTAGCTTTATCCTGCTCTGGCATAGCTGGGACCTGTAAGCGGGAAACGTACAGATGATATCCATAATACAATATCGGCTTGTTTTATTCGATTTATAAGTGGCTAGGATTCAGAATCTACTGTTTCTCATATTGTTTCTTTAGTAGCGCTTAGTCGTTGCTGCATTTTTGTCGAGCTGTAAGCGTGTCTATCCAGCTAGGGGTCTTGGAATCAAGCAGTGCTTGTATTAGTATTTACATATACATTTGTACGTCCATACACATACATGTCATATATTACATGTAGTCCTTGTAAGCAATGGCCAAGCTTTAAAGCGCTTTACTTTTCTCAAAACGATTTCTGATTCAAAGCAAAACCTTATATGGATTATTGATATTTGAGTTACTGAAAGTTCGGTTCTTAGTTGTGATTTATTGCTCGCTGTGGCTACTTCATGCCTTTTGAATTGGTGTCACTTATAGAATTAGTTTTCAATAATAGATTATATTTCAAAATTATACGATTATGAATCAAATTATGTTTCGTACCGTATAATTTAAACAAATTAGAATCGCACTACAAACATACTACAATTAAATAAACAAAAAATATATTTTTTTAGTTTAACTATTTTCAAATATGACAACACTTTTCAAATATGACATTTCAAATATTATAATTGTTTTATTTGTGCGTGACTCCAATGTGAATGGATGGACCCAGATGTTACATAATACGAAACATGAAGTTTTGCAAACAAATTAAACATAAGTATGAAATATTAATAATGTTTCATTAAGTTAAAATTCACGTTTTCTAGCCCATTTGTTATCACGTTATAAATATATTAAGATAGGACTTCGTACTTAGGAATAAGCCTTTAAAGAGCTATGCCAATTAGCCTTTATTACCATCATCCTGTTTCAGAAAATAATTATTGATATGATCTTTCTAAGCAATCTTAACTTCCTAACAACCTGAGAATAAGGAAAGTTAAAACGTTACACTGATTTCGATATGTCTATGTTTGTGTGAACCAAATAATACGCACGCATTTATCATATTTAATCTTAGATACAAAATTTTAAATAACAGTTAGAGAAATTGTATATTCATATTACAATAAGGCGTCGCCTGGTAACTTAAACTCAATAAATAACTCAGACACTTCAATAAATTCTATTATCCATATTACGTGGTAAAGTTTTTATAATTATAGCTAGTTGGTGCCCGAGGCGTTGCTATCAGAAAACGTATATATAACCGTGAAATTATATAAGGCATATATGTGAATGTTCGAGTTTATTATTTACGAATGCGTTATTAAGTTTAGTTTAAGTAATTGACAAGCAGATAGATAAACGTACACTTAGGATGGATACCAATAACTTTGATAGAAATCTCAAGTAGTCGAAAGTTATAAGTGATATGAATACTATCCAGCCTTTATCAATATGACTATTGACTACTATATTATTTATGAAGTAATGACACTACTGAGTTTCTTGTATGTTCACCTAGAATCTAAAAGTCTTGTAAAATAACGATTGGAACATGGTTTTAGTAATTCTACTGCCAAACAACAATACTAAGTATTGTTGTGTGTTGTGTTGTGGTTTGAAAGATGAGTAAGCCAGTGTAACTGTAGGCGCAAATGATATAACATATTAAGGTTATGCAAAAACATAGCTGACTATGTCTATGGGTGGTGGTGATAACATACTACCAGATGCCCACTAAACTAATTAAAAAAAAAAAACCAAAAGTGCTCGTAACAGAGCTTTATTTTATTTTAATCAAAACTTAAGCTTATTTATTAGAATTTGTAGTCTATAGTAATATTTATTTTAAGAGTAAATACAATCAATGGTGCTTGGTGATCAAAGAACAAAATAAGTATGAATCAGAATTTAAACAAAAATATTTTCTAGTAATGATCCTTAAGATTGCTGGCAACTATTTTACTTAAGCTTATTTAAAACTATATAATAAAATATCATTAAAGTAAAGCTAAACAATTTATGAACTAAACGATTTCCAAATCGTTACAAGACGTGTTTTTTGTACAAATAATAGTATATAAATTATACACTAAAATGTGTCCAATCACCGGACCAAAGTGGTTGTAATCATTTTAAATGCACGCCCTTAGTACACTGCTGCCCGAAATTATTGAGACGTTGAAAACAGTAATTTATACTGTTATCTTAATGCGATAAACATTCCTAACGAAAGAAAAACGCATATAATTTTTTCTTGGTGGTAGAGCTTTGTGAAAGCTCGTCTGGGTAAGTACCACTCACTCATTAGATATTTTACCGCAAAGCAGTACTTGGTATTGTTGTGTTCCGGTTTGAAGGGTGAGTGAGCCAGTGTAATTACATGCACAAGGGACTTAACATCTTAATTCCTAAGGTTGGTGGCGCATTGGTAAGCGATGGTTAACATTTCTTACAATGCCAATGTCTATGGGCTTGACCACTTACCGTCAAGTGGTCCATATGCTCGTCCGCCTACTTATGCTATAAAAATTAACAAAGTGTAATAATTAATATATTTACGATACATATTTCACTATAACACTTCGCTTAATCACAATATTTTTTTTCGTGCAAATGGGCAATCCTATGGTTAGTCGTTACCGCCCAAAGGCACTGGTGCTGTATATGAACAATTTCTTAAATCGCCAATGGGATTCCAACCTCAGGAACTAAGATGTTATGTCTCTTGTGTAGCTAGTTACACTGACTCACACACGCTGCAAACTGGAACACAATAATATTAAGTATTCCTGTTTGGTGGTAGATTATATGATGAGTTGTTACTCCTGACAAAAGCCGAGATGGCCCAGTGGTAAGAACGCGTGAATCTTAACCGATGATCATGGGTTCAAACTCAGGCAAGCACCACTGAATTTCATGTGCTTAATTTGTGATTATAATTCATCTCATGCTCGGTGACAGTGAAGGAAAACATCATAAGGAAACCTGCATGTGTCAAATTTCACTGAAATTTTGTCACGTGTGTATTCCACCAACTGGCATTGGAGCAGCGTGGTGGAATAAGCTCCAAACCTTCTCCTCAAAAGAAGAGAAGAGGCCTTAGCCCAGCAGTGGGACATTCATAGGCTGTTACTGTACTCCAGACAAGCTTGCTAAAAGCCATTCTACCAAGTAGAATATAATATAATAAATCAAATAATAGAAAAGGCTAAACTACAATAAATCAATAGAAGTCCATCGATATATATATACAAAAAAAAAAGATAACTTTTATTGATGTTTAACAGGAAATAAATTGAATGTTCTCTATTTCTTCAAAATATATAATTTCGCGACAATTTAACATACTCGTTAATGTCGCTATGGAGATAAAATATGATTGATACTTATATCTGATTTGTTTCTATGTAAGGTGAACGCCCATTTAAATAACATTCATCTACGCAGACTCGTAAGTGATTGGTCTCGAAAACGTATAATTAAATAATATGACAATAAAACCTGTATTTAAAATTTATTATATAAAAATATAATTCCACTTAAATCATATATCATCGTTTTTTTTTTTACTAACCGGAAACTGATCGCAGAGCCACCTTCCGATAATATATTTAAAATCGTCTCAGCTGTTTAGGAAGAGTTAAGTAACATATACGCGCACAGAAGAATTATATTAATTAATTTTAACAATCAAGTTAAAACATAAATATTTATATAACTTGGTTGGTAACGTTGTTTTTATTTATGCTTAGTACTACTTTAATTTAACTTTAATAAATAATATAAGTACATATATTAAAATCGAATTAACAAAATGTATTTCATATAAATGCGTATGCAATATATAGTCAGAAGTCTTACCAGATCAAGATCAAGAAAGATTTTTTGTTGTTTTAAGTCATAACAAAAAAAACTTAAGCAGTTATTTGAGTTACCAAATAAGTAGCAACGATAGCTCCGCCCATTTCCTTTTCAGGTGAATTTCGGAACGCTTACATCGGATTGGCTTTGGTGCAATTATGAGGTGTTTTGATACATTTTTAGCATACTATCTTTAGTAATGCTCGATTCGAATATTTATCACCTGCCATATATGACCAACCAATGGCATGTATGTATTGTATTTGTAGAGTCATAAAATGCAACGCTTTTATTATTGGTGTTTAGTGATGACGAATTGTAATAAATATTGCTACTACAATTCTAGTTAATTATTATAAGTATTGAGTACTTATTAGATATGTCGTTATTAAAAGTTATTGGGTTTTTTTCTGTTATTAAATGCTTAATCAGAGCTCGTGTTGTTAGGAAGTTTGCTGTAGCCTCGGAAAGCACATACAGCAAGGGAATATTGCTGTGTTTTATACACTTGTGCACTATAATATTTCTAGCATAGATGGCTAATCTGAAGCAGCCATTTAATTAGTATAAAAAATTAAAGTAATACTATTATTATAATGGCAAAAGTGAGGTTGATTGTTACACTTTCATGTCGACCGATCATCATGAAATTTTGCATACAACGGTCGGGGTACAATAAAGGACCTACAACTCAACCTACACCGGCGAAGCCATGAGTGGAAGCTAGTCATAAAATAATATAGATTTTAATTCTTATATATTTTAAGAAAGTCGCAGTGGATGATTTATTTCACATTAGTCAACATTAGGCACTGATCAGATTATGAATATACTCAATTTACATATGTATGTATACTTCAAGTACGAATTTTATTAGACACGTTCCTTATTTGTTAAAAGATCCTTTCATAGCTTCTCTGGAAAAGATTACAGGCTATTTCAGATCATTATTAATGTTGTTTTTTATTTTAGGTGTTAGAGCGTGGCTAACTGGAGGGGGTCGCGCGCTAATGATGACAACTGTGGAGGCGCGAGGGGACGCCACTCAGAGCGTGCCACTGTCACACTTGCCTCGTCATCATGTTCACAAGGTTTGTCTTTCATTTACGAATAACATCAATCGTACGTAACAAATTATTTAGATAATAGTTTTTTTTAAATATAGAATAGGTATGAATGAGCGTTTGGGCCAACGCCCAAAGAGTTTGGCATTGTAAGAAATGTTTTACCATCTCCAATACGCGACCAACTTTGGGAACTAAAATGTTCCTATGTCTCTAGTATTACCTCACTCCCCCTTCAAACCACCACAATATCAAGTACTGCTGTTTTGCAGTAGAATATCTGATGAGTGGGTGGTACCTACCCAGACGAGCTTGCACAACACCATACCACCAGTAACAGTAATTTAATTTAAATAATAGTACTCGTTAAAAATATTCAAACATTCATATCTTGTATAGTGATTAAAATTTATGCCGAAAACTTCGACTACGAGATATCAGTAGGCCTATAAAATAATGCACTTTGATAAACTTGAATGCATTTTATATCTAAGTTTATTTAAATCTGAAAGGTGCTTGTAATTACTCTGAAGGCGTAGGGAATGCTATTCAGATCGTGACAAGTTTAAGTTACGTAGACATAGTTGTGTAGTAGGTATCAATGTTTTCATCGAATTTGAGGACAGAACTGTAGGTATAAAAATATACATGGATTTTTTAGATTATTTAGATTTTAAATGGTGCAGGGTTTTTGGGATTTGTAATATTATAATTGGACAGTTTCAATTTCATACAATATCAAAAACAATTAACATACAATAATTATTAACGGGACACACTCATGACATTATAAAGAACCCAGTTCAATTATCAACAGTGACAGAATTAAGATACACGCGTTGGGAAGTTGATTGCATGCTTATTTATTGTTTTTATTTGTTAATATTCTCTATTTACCTAAGCATTACACATAAAAAACAGATATAATGTTCTAAACATAAGTTACTTTATTGATGTTAATCAAGTATCTGTACTTACTAGTTTCATGGTTTTAAATGCAAATGACGTTAATATCGGATCAATTTTCATCAATGAATTAACCTTTACTGCTATCAAGTAACAATAATAATTTTGTGAACAAATATTTTGAAATATTTTAATGATAACCTAATTCATATTTAATCCTCAAAATTAGATATGAATTAGTTATATGTAGCAAGAAATAAGTTTATCTATGATAACTCTTCTCATTTCGATCAGAACCTTATACACAAGTAAATAAAACGAGATAAACGAGACCAAAATAGGTGGATTTACTACATAACATTTGCTACAGGTGTTAGAAAGGGATGGCGCTATCGACGATTGTATCAGACGATCATTCTATGTATACTGTTACAATTTATATAGTGGTATAATGACGTCACATACGAATATTTATTAAATATATTAGCGCTGTTATTTAGTAACTAATATATTATGTACATTTTATTACCACGTATTTTAAGATGTGTGAAGAAACTAGGCTCTATTTTTAATGTTCGAAATCAATTACGTATTAAATAAAACCATGAAAATGACGTTTCATATCAAGAAACAATATGATAATTAAATTATATACAAAATTCGTGTAGTGTAAAATTAATGTTTCCGTAATACAACGACGTAGTAACAAACCGTTAGGATTTAAACCGAAAAAATTGAATTGACACCTCACGCACTTGTTAATTATGACGTAATGCTACGCGAAATAGTGTCATAATACCTGAAAATGTCTCAACGTTTACTTAAAATATCTAAATTTGATACAGTAAAACTAATCTACTCATTTTAGGCTCTTAATACTACTACAACAATAACAGAATTTTTTATTTTATCAGGTTTTGTACAGAGTCAAACAGACATGAATTTGCTAGTGACGGATGGTACCTACTCAGGTACCATCGACTAATCAGATATTCTACTACTAAATATAGTATTGTTGTGTTTAAAGGGTGTGTGAGCCGCAGTAACAGCCTATCAGTAATGTCCCACTGCTGGGCTAAGGCCTCTTCTCCTCTTTTAGAGGAGAAGGCTTGGAGCTTATTCCACCACGCTGCTTCAGCGCGGGTTGGTGGAATACACATGTGACAGAATGTCCTCACGATGTTTTCCTTCACCGTCAAGTACGACATGAATTATAACCAAAAATTCAGTGGTGCTTGCCCACTTGCGAGGTTTGAACCCACGATCATCGGCTAAGATTCACGTTCTTACAACTGGGCCGTCTCGGCTATTTTGTGAGTCTAACTACTAATGCATCAAAATGGAAGTTGATCGTTACATTTATTTAATTTATTGAAAAATGAGATTCTTTATGCGTTGTCCAATTTTTCATTTAATGTAACCATGTAAAGCAAACAAACATTCACAATAGCAGTTCGCTACATAAGCTTTTCATTATACTATGTACTAGCGTTTCTCCTGCGTAGTTCCCGTTCCCGTGGGAATACGGGGACAAAATGTAGCCTATTTTACTCGCTGATAATGTAGCTTTCCATTGGTGAAAGAATTTTTGAAATCGGCTTGCAAGCGTAACAAACAAACAAACACACAAACTCACTTTCGCATTTATAATATTAATTAGGATTTTCTATGGGCTAGATGAATTCGTAAATCATTACGTTAATACAGCTTTAGTACATCTTAAACATGCTTTATTGGATTGAGGGCTTGGAGGAGGATTGACTTCGAGCAGGTGAACATCATCTTCCTGACCGTCCATTGTTTAATTTGGAAACCCTTCATTTCTTCAAAATGTTGCTTAAAATAACTTCTGTGTCGACTACACTTATGATTCAGTACTTGTCAACGATTGACTTACCACGAAGCAATGTTTGATTGATCTGGTATGATTATTAATAATACCTCTTTTTTGCTTAAACTATTTTAGACTGAATAAAAAATCGCTTTTTGCAAATGAGTTTGTTAATAATTTTGACGCATTTTGAAGCAAAAAAGAAATAGCATCGACTAGGTATATAGAGTCGGTACTAGAAAAGCAAATTTTATCGTTTTTTTTCGGTAGTTATGTACATACTTTTATTAGATACGTTAACTGCGCTAAATAATGACGTTTCACACAGCCAGTTCGTGTTTGAGTAGTGACGTAGGAAGTGTTAACTTGAAGTATCACCATCAACTGTTGTATGTGAAAACTATTCGTAAAATGCTAATGTTAATATATATTTAATAAATAGTTGTATTAGAACCAAAAATTTAAATTTCGATTATGTCTATATATATATATATATAAGCATCATCGGCTCATTTTGGCGCCGGTATATATATATAAGAGCCGATAGCCCAGTGGTGAGAACACGTGAACTGTAACCGATGATTGCAGGTTTAAATTCGAGCAAGTGTCGTTTAAATTCGGGCAATTTCGTACTCGGCGGTGAAGGAAATTATCGTAGGGAAACCAGAAAGAGTTAAATGTAATTCTGCCAAGGTATATCCACCAAATGGCAAAGCAGCAGCGTGGTGGAAAAAGCTCCAAATCTTCTCATCAAAACGAAAGAAGGCCTTAGCCCAGTTATGGGACATTTGCAGGCTGTTTACTTTACTTCTATATATATTTAAGTAAAACTGTTATGACTATTATCGATATATTATAATATGTACACAACCCAATTGGATAAGCATATACTTTATCATGAAGACATTTTACTATGAAAATAGCTAAAAATATTATACTAATCAAGCAGTATCAGTTAGTTGTCTAACTTTTCCTCTATATAGCATACTGAGTCTGCAAGGAGAACGTGAAAGTTATGACATTGAATTTCATCTGGGTTTGTATTTATAAGAAAGGCTTGCAAAACCGTTATAACAGTTGTTCTAAGAATCCAATTACCAAAATCAACTTAGGGTGTTGTTGCTATACATTAGGTACCGGAAAACACTATAAATGTAAGCTGAATTGCTTCTTCTTAGACGTCCTGTTGCGCATTTCCGTCGCATACCGCTTAGAACTTACTGGCTTAGATATATAGCGGTAGCGCTTTGTATAGGTCCGTCTGGGTGGGTACACTCGTAACATATTCTACCGCGAAGCAACTACACTTAGTGTTATGTGTTCCGGTTAGAGGAATGAGTGAGCTAATGCAACTACAGGCCTAACAGGCATAAAATCTTAGTTCCACAAGGTTGCTGGCGCATTGTCAATATTTTTATTAATATTTTTTACAGCCTCAATGTCTATCGGCGGTTGTGACAACTGACATGCTAATCTGCCTTGCTATTTGATTTAAAAAAAAATTGAAAACTATTATAAATACAAAACACAGTTCACTAACATCACAAAATAAAATTCAAAATAAATTATAGATTTTCTTACACTTTTTCCCACTAAACTTATTCCATAATGATATTTACACGGCTCTAATGCATTCCGGACTTTCGAAATGACGAATGTATCAATAATATAAAATAAATATATCTTAATTTGTTTGCAAATGTAATTTAAACATTAACATTTTGGCGCCGGTCGTGACTGTCCATCGTGTGAAATTAACTTGTTAATATAAATTAAAAACCTAGAATGTAAAATTGTATCCTTAAGTATGTTTAATGTACATAAATTGTGTAAACATTATCTATTTATTCACATCTATGTATAAAGAAAGAATTAGCGAATTGAAATTATGGATTATTTCGATGGCTTTTTTAAATGTTCATAATAATTCAGAGATAACTAATTCATTCAATGTTAAATACCTTAGATCGGTTAATTGTTGTTTTATCGATTGTGAAAAAGTTAAAAATTTGTAATGTATAAAGTAAAAAGTAAAGTAAAGTAAGCCTATAAACGTCCCACTGCGGAACTCCCTCTTCGTTACGAGAAGTATTAGAGCCTACTTCAACATATTTACAAAACAAGAAAATCTAACAGTAGAATACTATTTGAGTAAATTATTTTTATCCAGATTGATCCGGATTGAACTGGTATTAATTACAAATAATTTGTATAGTTTCGTTGCTAAGTTTCATTGCGTTTCAAATTCTGTCTTATTATACTCATTATTTTATAAGCTAACATTCCTCGTTGATTTATCGAGGGTCCGTGAATGCTCCACGCATAACTCAAATTGTCTTGATTTTTTGTTCACTACAAACCACTCAAAATAACGTAATGCGCGTAAGACTATTACGATGTTAAGGGCTGGTACACATTGCTTGCTATAATTAGTTTGGTTATCGTTGCTAGTGCAAGTAAATTAAATAAAAAAATATAGATTGTATTCATTTGGTAAAATACATCAATACTTTATAGCTTACTTACAAAGTAAAGCTTTTTTAATTAGTACTAAATTTGATTCTTATGCAATTTACAAAATTGTTTCTATTGCCTAAAGAAAAGTTAAAAGAGTAGAATATTGCATACTTAAAAATACTCCAAAGGCTTAAAAAGCTAGAAAGGCAATACTTTTATAGCTTACAATTGTTTTTTTTTTTTTGCTTAAAGACTCAATATGTCACTTAATCTGACATAGCTACGTTTATATCACGATAGTTTAAAAAAAACTTAGCAAAACTTTTTATTTAGTGGATGGATGGCTTTATTCATTTCCGACGAATGCCAGCTATTTATATTAGGCTAGACATGACTTGCTTTTATGGTAGTCGGTTAAAAAATGAACTGTTTTACGAAGCGTTCCGAAATTATGCTACGACAATCATTATAGAAAATTTATAAAACAACGACTTGAACGGATTTTATAAGATTTGTAATATTTCTAGTGTTACTTAATAATAACTCTTTTTTTGAGAAGAAGGTTTAGAGCTGATTCCACCACGCCACTCCAATGCGGATTTGTAGACACACATGTGGCAGAATTTCAATGAAATTAGACACATGCAGGTTTCTTGGTCAATGGGTTTGTTCTAACCACTTGGCTTTCTAACATATCGGCCTAGTGTTTTTTAATGTGTATAAATTATTAAATATATATAAATAAAAAACTAAGTATATAAGTCGCAGAGCTAGGAAGAATGTAACTTCATTAATCCCGTTTCCCGTTATTGCGTCACAGCCCATTAATCATACACCTCGTGTACAAATAAGTATACCGCTTTTGATACAGGCACGTGGACAGATTCAGATAGACGTAAGCCGATCAGTGCAGGTTTGTTTTGTTACGTGTATAATTAACAACACAATGCTTTAATATATTTATTTTAAATAACAAATAAAAAAATATTTTTAAGTTAATATGCTTTTTGAATGAAAATTTAATTATATTTTTTTCATATTTTACATATTAGGTAGTTTAAAATAGTATAAAAGTTTAGTATATAATATGCATAAGCTGAAGTACATAATTTACTCAATAATCATGTAATAAAAATGTTGTATACATTTAAGATTATTTGTGTTAACACAAAATTAATGGTCGAACTAAATATATTTGAATCACCATATTATATCTACATACAACAGACAAAGAAAACTAAATGTTTATTTATAAATTGGCAAACTTTGGCTTCGCCTTCGTGGTATTTAGTTTGTGACGAGAATCCATCAAAATCTGTAATTTTAACGTACATAATGCTTGTTAAATTTGACGTGTAAAATATTAAAATTATAAAAATGGTAACTCTCAAATAGCCATATTAACTTAAAAGAATACAATTACTTGGTAATCACAACAGGCAGACTCTAATCATCACCCATGGATATCTGCAACATCCAAAGACTTGCAGGTGCGTTGCCGGCCTTTCAAATATCTGCCTACATTGATAAGTGAAGTCAAGCCAACATTATAGTGCATCACTATCGAAAGCAAATTAATATTCGTGGACCCCGGCTTATGAATTGTGGACTCCCATTTTTTTGTCACCAACGTCAAGTCTCCCGTGGACCCCTGGAGGTCAACCTGGACCACTTTGGGAACTAAAGGTTTAGATTAACAAAATTACGAAAGATATTTTTTTAGTCTGGTAACATTTTATATTTTATTTTTGACATTTGGTGGATCGTTTCATCATCGGATCACTTTTGTTACGCGTCTGTACATAAGCAATCGTCATTTCTGAGCTTGACATTAGTGACATCCAGTTGACAGAGTCTAGCGGGATGTTTTGACAACGATATGTTAATGTACTCGCGTGTAATCAAACCATTGTGCTGGAGATTTACTCATTAGGAATAATTAAAATAATGCTCATGACTAATACCCGGATTGACTTTTTATATAGAAACTTTTTTCGCACAAGAAATAATAAATATATTTATTTTTATTTTCTTGGAATTTTTTTTATTAACTTTTAGTATATTTCTTAATAAGTTTTAATTTGGATTTTAGTATAGGTTTCATTATATTTAAAAAAAAATATTTATACCAATTAAATAACTTCGATTATTTTGTAGACATCCTACAATGCTATATTGCTTATACAAAGTAAAATTTGTAACATATTTTGTATTACATATTTACCGTAACTATTTTGTTTTGACATATAAAAAAGTGTATTATTATTATTGTTTAATGAAAACGAATCCGTTCTTAAGATTCAATTCACAGGTCCTACTAGAAATAAATATTTATTTTATCCCCATTCCAAAACTTATTATAGTCGAAAAACAAAATTAATTCCACCAAACAAACTTTGACATTAGAGTTGTAATAACCCATTTTTTTACCTTGAAATACTGAAAGGGATATCTAAAATGCCTTCGAACACACCTTTTTCTCGGTTTAACTTATGCAAACGATGGAGTGGGTCAAATATATCGTTCGATTGAAATGGCAGTAACGTAAGTCAAGGCCTTGCTATTGAACTATAGTAATATCCGGTTGTAATATTGTTGTGGTTAAAATAATGTCTGTCTCCAATTCTGGTTATTTAACCTCTAGATATTTGGTGAAATATTTAAAAGTATAACATATTTTCATCCATATTATATTCATCCATATATCAAGTATGAGTTGATTTTCGTTTATGTGTGCAATGTGAATGTGTGCAATCGCCTATTGCGCTGGTTATTGTAGACGTATGAACTATTTCAAAATTGTTATATAAAACCGAGATGGCCACATTTTAATGGAAGTGCTCTGTTGCAAATCAGAGCACGTACTACTGAGATGCTTTATCTGTGTAAATTTAAAGTTAAACGGTTTCATAGCTATCAATAAAAATATCGTTGAACAAATCGTAGATTATTGATACTTTTGACTGGCAAAAGCAATTAAATGTAGTGTTATTAGTTGAAGACCTAGGTTAGATAAGAGGGCTAAACGTCAATGTTTTATAGCAAAAAAGGAATAATGAAACTAACCTCAAAAGTAGGGAATGTATCATTGATTTCAAACCATAACAGTCTCCGAACCTTGGACTTTATTGAGACGTGTCAATATGTCTCACAAGACCATAGCATATTTATATATGAATATAAGTCAAAATTATTATATTATATTTATTAAATATATAATCCGGCTAAGTCAAAGTATTTATTAAATATCTCTTCAATTTCTAGGTAGCCGTTAAAATGCACAAAACAATGTGCCTATGATATGCGTCACAATCATATATATCAAATGTACATCCGGCTGACAGCCGCAGAAATTAACAATTAACAAAGTATTCACTTAATGGATTTATATACTTATTGATGTATCAATCAATGCCTATAGACCATGGACTTAATTGATAGATACGTTTCTAGTCTGATGGAAGCTTTTTGTTCGATTGTTTTAGTTTTAATAGTATCGAGGTTACCGATCGCATTTAGCTTCGTTTGTTATGACGGGAATATAATAAAAACTATACTCGTGTTTTTTTAATGTTTTTTATGTTTGAAGATCAGTAAATGGACCACCTGATGATAAGTTGTCATCGTTGCCCATAGATACTGCCAGTGTAAGAAAATTGAGCCACCAATCATTAAATCTATGATATTTTGTCTCTTGGCCCGTTATTATACTGGCTCACTCATTTTTTCAAGCCGGACTACTTCAATACAAAGGATAGAAACATTAAGTATTTAATTGATTTTCTTTTATCGTAATGTTAATTCTTAGAATATTTCTACATTTAAACTTCAAAGTCGGTATAAATAATTCATATATATTTTTCCTGTTACTCTAATTCATATTTAAACGATATTGAGAACAGCAGAACTAATCTTTACTCCATAACCACAACAAATATTTAAAAAAAAAAACATTTAACTTCTGCTGTAGTTATATCCGGAGCATCCATAACCATTTTTCATTTCATTAATCATATACGTTGATACAATTTTGCATGTGACATCGGAACACCTGGGTCACACAGAGTAGCGATTGTTCGATCAATTTACAACCTTATTGAAAGCGTCATAAGGATTACCAATATACAATAACAAAGTATATGCTAGGGCATCTTTCCCACGAATGCTGTTAGTAATAAATAATCAGGATCCAATAACATTGACTACATTAAATCAAGTTCCGGTACGCAGCATCGCAGTACTATAATATCGGCGTGCGAGGTGATATATTGGAGATCTACAGATGCAACGGTGGTATGATAGCGAAATAAATTACTATTAACTCTAATAGGTACCTACTTGATCAAGGATATTGATTTATAATAAAATGAATTGTTGTAAGAGAACATATTGAAATTGAAATGAGATGGCCCAATTGAACTCGTAAACCATAACCGAAATTGTGGTTTTTTTGAATTGAGGTTTAAGCCCGGCCAAAAACAGCATTTTGTATTTATAATTAACATCGTGCTTGACGGTTAAGGAAAACATCGTGAGGAAATCTATATCAATGACAATTATAAAGGTCGAGCTCGGTGGCGTACAATTGGAGAGGCCTATGTCCAACAGTGGACGACGAAAGGCTGATGATGATGATGATGATAATGATGACAATTATATAAAAAAATCGTACATAATTTCAGTATGAAGGTTTTGCTGTATTTGTTAAATTATCAAAAATAATAAATCTGTTTTGGATATACGAAATCAAATTTTACATGTTACTATCTAGTTGACCGAGATTCATGATATATTATCTCTTAGTGACCTATCGAGAGAGATATAAGCCATATTGCTTTCAAAGGTGCATACATATTTTTAAAAATAATACTGGTTTTTAAAAAAGCTCTTTTAAAAGAATTATTGATTCTATTCAATCTTAATTTAAAATGTCACACATTCCGTTCCGTTTAATATTTTCATTACTTACTACTTTAAAATGTCAGTGACCCTAAGTAATAACAGCGAAAAAAAAAATCTTTATCTAAATGTCTTGTTACGTATTTAAGAAATGTGAAAAGGCTTAATAGGTACGGACGGAAGTAGCCACGAAGATGAATTATGTATGGCATTCCTACTAAAACAAAATATCCTTAACCATATGAACTAACTAACTAAGCACCAGATATATTAGCTTGCTATATAATTAAATCATTCGTCTAATATTTGTTTACCAAATGACAGATTTTCACTATAGTAAATTACGCGTTCACTTTTAATATGAAATAATAAATTTTAATCACTTTGTAAAGTATCACGACTATTGAGTGAAGTATATTAAGCGTTTTCACTTACGTTAGTTCCCCGACCTGATACATTAACAAGTACTGTGACCTTTACCTCATTACTCTTGTCAAAAATTTTAGTCACAACTTCCACTCGAATCATAGTACAATATAGCGCTATGAATAAATTTTTTTATTTGCTAAACTTGTCTTCCATTTTATGTAATAGTTTGACAGGTCTTTGTAAGGCACATGAAAGTTATAATAGTCATAAAATTTATCAATACAGTGCTAATTAAACTTAACAAATAAAATAAAATAAATAATTAATGATAACAACTTCTTTTGCACATATTTGTTAACGTATGTTAGTTTAAATTGTTCATGAATAGTAAAGTATATATAATCGGTAAATTTACTCGGTGGTAGAACTTTGTGCAAGCTCGTCTAGGTAGGTTCCACCCACTCAGATATTCTACCGCAAAACAGCAGCACTTTTGTGTTCCAACAGTATTGTTGTGTTCCGGTTTGAAGGGTGAGTGAGCCAGTGTAATTACAGGCACAAGGGACATAGCATCTTAGTTCCCAAGGTTGGTGGCGCATTGGCAATGTAAGCGATGGTTAACATTTCTTACCATTGTCTATGGGCGTTGGTGACCACTTACCATCAGGTGTCCCAAAGGCTTGCCCATCTACCTATACAATAAAAAAAATCGTATTGTGGTGTTGTTATTAAATAACAAGAAAATCATACATAAAAATAACGAAATACTTAAATTTCAATTTAGATGGACAATGGACATACAGATACAATTACATATTAGTGGGCCTCGTCTTATAATTTAATGTACATAAGAATATTCAATCATTTTATTAATATTAATTAGTCAAATTGGGCTGCCTTTGTACACTCTACTTTTAAAATAAATTTATTTGGATTTTGTGTTACTGATAAGTGATAAAAACTTTCCGTTTTATTAACTTGATCTATCTTAAGCGTTTAACGCCGATATAGCGCTATTTATTTAGTGGATGGTTTGAAATTATTTATTGCGGTTAGAATTAATGCGTCGAAATGTAAGCTTGATGCTAATGTCAATCATTTTTAATGGGAACCGACAAAATACATCAAAGATTTATTTCACCAATTAGCCTGATCCTTATTTCTATTCAATAAAGACTAATTTTAAAGATATTGTTTTGCGTTCGGGTCATTTATTTGGGTAATGAGACCGTCGCTAGCTCGCTTTATTAGCACCTTTATCATATAGCTTAAAACTATTAATATTTAAAAAACATTACTGTTATTCTGTTCCAGACATACTTCGTTTATGAAATAGCGCGAGTTGCTTAATATGTAATTGTAATTCATAATAATTATATGAACCGAAATGACTTTAAGAGAGTAACTATATTGAAATGCTTTATCAGACTTTGCTTACTAGGATGCTACTTACTAAGACTGAGTCGATTGTACGTGAACGTTGCTTAGTGAAAAATGACGACAATCAAATGTCATCTATAATAATATATTTACTACTATATCTACAGTAACTATTTTAAATTTTTATTTGTTAATTTTTTTTTTTTTAAGACTAATGTAACAAATAAAATCATTAAATCTGAAATATAACAAGTATAAAATTTATTAATAAATTTTGTTATATTTTCCTGGGCGAAGTCACTCCTTAGTTTGCTTAACTATTTGGTGACATAATTTTAATAAATCAAGGCTACCTTTTAATACTACCTCTAATATCATCAATGTCAGCTGTAATTAGAACGTATCGTCATTGTTTAACGCATAACAACAAAATATATTATAAAAAGACCTATTAGATCTTTTCATACGAATGACGTAGGACAAATCATGTCAATTATACAACAATGACTGTCTGATGCGCCTTAACCTTGATTTTGGATGACTAATTTATAAATTAACCTTTAGCAAATAGTGTCAGTCTGTAGCAGGCGTCTAATCTCCGAACAATAGAGACAACAGCCACCTTATATGATTATTCAACGTATGTAGAATGTTTTTTGTATATTTTTTTACAAACAGATAATTATATAATTTTTAATGGTGGTTATTGTATGTTATTATTTTCCTCGACACCTAACAAATCTTATGATTGCGAATTCTATGTAATACATAACAATCAATTTAAATTATATATTCTCAAAAATTTAAAATAAATTGTAAAATCAATAATATCTATTGTACATATGAAAAAACAGAATATAAGTGTATTTTATAGTTTGTTTTGATATAAACATAACAAATCAATTACTACAACTATTACAATTGTATTACACGGGGAAGTGCCCATGTAATACAATACTATGCTACTTACGGTACGGTACTTGTGTCAATATTTGACATGTATGTGCCAGTATTATTTTTTATAATAAATATTTTCATCTATCCAAGACAACCGTATTTATTATAAATTATTTATTATATCTTGGGATAGACAAGTATACTTAATTAATTTCTTAAGGGTAATTTAAACAGTAACACAGATTTTAATTTAACGTAAATTGCTGTTTTCAATCGAGCATGACTATTTAATGTGCTAAAACCGTGTTTAAATTTCTTCAACAAACATCTAAAAATATCGTGAGATTTACATGTAGCGATTGTAATCGTGGGAAATTTTATTTTTATAGTACAAATGGACCACCTGATGGTAAGTGGTCACCAACGCCCAAAGACATCGGCGTTGTAAGAAATGTTAACCACCGCTTACATTGCCAATGCGCCACCAACCTTGGAAACTAAGATGTTATGTCCCTTGTGCCTGTAATTACACTGGCTCACTCACCCTTCAAACTGGAACACAACAATACCAAGTACTGCTGTTTTGCGGTAGAATATCTGATGAATGGGTGGTACCTACCCAGACGAGCTTGTACGAAGCTCTACCGCCAAGTAAAATTTTAATAGCTTATCAGAAATACATCCAAAAAAATTGTATACGAAAGTTAAAAAACTAGACCACAACCAAACACAAAGCATACTGTGACAGCGATAATTACAATATGTACATCATCTTATGGTTATGTATAACTTCCTGATCATTATAAGTGATAATTCAAGGTTACAAATATTTGAACACAAAGCGTTAACGTAACCATATTAAGCTTGCTTACAAATATTTAAATGTAATCAACGTTCAGTGTTGCCACTCGACACTGAATATGTTCGAACCGTTTAAAACATCTGACTATCATAAAAATTATGTAAAGTTAAAAAGCTTATACTAACAAAGTTTAAACTACAAACTTAAAAAACATTTTTCGTTCAAAGCAATCGTTTTTGGTTTAAGAGATTTATTTAGAAAGCTTTATTAATGGTGTTTTATGAATATAAATATAGCTCTAAATTCTCCCCCGATATAAGCATCGCCGGGACGAGGGGGATTCTCTCTATCCGAAAACCCTTTTGGAAGCACGCATAGGCGGAATAAACTTCGGGGTGACACGGTGCGCAAGTGATATCTTGATGCGCCCAGAAGCGACGGTATGTGTACCGCTTGTTTTCCAACGAATATTCCAATGCACTCGACGCGGTGATACTCCATACGCGTTTTTACCACGAGATCAATATAAAAAGGGTATAGGCAATGCAAGCCAAGCCAAGCTTTCATTACATCTAATTGTATATAAGTACTTGTTTTTTATATGTTACGAATTCTCTACACTGTAATATCCTCTCCACATTTGGCTAATGCTTGAATAATATATTTTTTCATATATATGATTTTCACTCTGACATAATTATAAACGATCGATAATTTTGATATAAAGTTCAGCACGATAATAAAGTTTAGCATCCGTGTGGTCCTCCGTACGATATAACTCGTAACCGGCGTGCATAAAAATAAATATCAAACAAAAGATTTATTTCAATAACTCGTAATGAGCGTGAAAAACAATTATAAAGCAATGGCAATGTATGAGAGGCGGTGTTAAACAATCCACCAGACAGCAATCCGCAGGGCGGCTATACACAATATACGATACGAAGTTGGCGTTACATTTTTACATAAAGAAAACTTTGGATTTAAAATTGGTCACATTTCTTGGCAACCGGTTATAACCCTACCAAATAAAATATAATTATGTTTGTTTTTCATAATTTTGTATGTTAAACATTTTTATGATGAAAAAACAATTTAGGATATTATATTATATACAGAATTATAAAACGTTATAATTTCAAAATTATATTGAATATTGAAGGAGGAGTTTGTTTCTTAACAACCAATTAATTTCCTAACAAATAAAATGTGTATAATGTAATTTATAATTACGCGTTGAACATAATTGAACTTAACTTGTTGAATACTTGGTGGTAGAGCTTTGTGTAAGCTCGTCTGGGTAGGTACCACCCACTCATCAGATATTCTACCGCAAAACAGCAGTACTTGCTCTTGTTGTGTTCCGGTTTGAAGGGTGAGTGAGCCAGTGTAATTACAGGCACAAGGGACATAACATCTTAGTTCCCAAGGTTGGTGGCGCATTGGCGATGTAAGATATGGTTAACATCTCTTACAATGCCAATGTCTATGGGTGTTGGTGACCACTTACCATCAGGTGGCCCATATGTTCGTCCGCATACGTATGCAATAAAAAAAAATAATCATAAGAATATAACTTTTTAATCACACACTTTTTAATACACAATTTATTTTATCATATTCGTAAATAAGGTGTCAACAAGTTGTGCGTCGATAGTGTGTATGATACCTTAGTCGACAGCTAATTTTAATCTTCGATTAAGGGTTAGACTTCTGTCAAGGATTGCGAATAATGAGAGGTAGATTGTTTATAGCTGACGTTGAGGATTCGTGCGATTAGATTGGAGGCATTATCTTACAAGTATGTATAATTGTATCAATTTATATTTGAATATTGTATACATTATGATATGACTAACTTTTTCGCGTGGCTTTGCTTTACTTATGTCATGTTCCTAACTCGCTCCCGATATTATTCAAACAAAACGTAAATCAAATATCAAATTTATAATACTAATGAGGATATAAATAATTAAGATGAAAATATTGGACTATTGTTGTGAAATCTTATTTAAAAATTTTATTAGATAATTTTCATGTTTATTATTATAATAAAATATTTAATATATTCTAAATAACATATAAATTTTAATCGAATTTCAAAAATTATATTTAATATCAAAATTTGTTTGATATAGCAGAGATAATGCACGTTATTAATTATTAATATGACAATGACAAAAAGAATATTATAAATTCATTATGATACGGATTTATATAATTATTAATGTTATATTGCAATTTACGAACTAGTTTACTTAGTCTCACCTTATCAAATATATTTTCCAGGTAAAAGATATCCTAAGTTGCTAGAAACAAAAAGTCTGACACTACAAGTTGACACAGCAGTTGCCGTGTCGCCATAATTAGTGCATGCAAATGGCATACTAATGAGTTGGCTATTGTGTGTGCGTGCACTGACCCTGTTGGTCTTCACTTGTCTTCATGTGCTTTATTGACGTAAAACATACGATAAAGGTGCACTGCGTTTTTGCGACGAATAAACTTTGAAGAAAAGTATAAGACAAATGTTGAATTAAAAAAAATACCGACTAATATCTAATATCTGATTAAGTAAATGAACTACAATAAATCTAAGTATACAGTAACATACTGTGAATGTCCCACTGCTGGGCTCAGGCCTCTTCTCCTCTTTTTGAGGAGGAGGTTCGGAGCTTATTCCACCACGCTGCTCCAATGCGGGTGGTGAAATACACTAACAACACATGTAACAGAATTTCAGTGAAATTTGACACATGCAGGTTTCCTCGCGATGTTTTCCTTCACCGTTAAGCACGAAATGAATTATAATCACAAATTAAGCACATGAAATTCAGTGGTGCTTGCCCGGGTTTGAACCCACGATCATCGGTTAAGACTCACGCGTTCTTACCACTGGGCCATCTCGGCTCTATAAACAATAAATCTAAGGTAGCTCAAAATTAATATACAAAGTCAAAAGTAAATAACAAGTATATTATAAATATTTTTTTAAGATTCGTAAAACAATCGTATGTACGAGTAAGTTTGATTAAAGTTGCAATACTTTATAATTTGACCGTCTCGTTGATCTAGTAACTAACTTATAAGGCAGTTCCTGGGGTATTGAAATCCAACCCTGATTGGTAAAAAAAAAATACAAATTAAATATTCCTCAAATAAAGAGGCCGTAGACACGAGTGGCTGACAGAAGAAGGTTAATTGACTGGTAATAACACGGGCCATTGCAGTCAGTGTCAAATGCGGTCGTTAGTCACCCGACCGCTAATGCGAGCGAATTTATATTAGGAGTTCATTTGTACATACATAATTATAAATATGATTAGTGTTACCATGTCTAAATATATTTCACAATAAAAAAATACTCGATTAAGAAATATACTTAAGCTTAAGTGTTAGATGTAGATGGATGCAGAATTTAGTATTATCTGAAAGTTTATTTTATTGAGATTGACGAAATATTATTGTTAGTATTATTTTTAATGAGAAAATATCAAATTTATAATCTTACTAGATTTCGCCCGCGGCTTCACCACGTATTAGGTACTCCATGTGCTCTCCTGTACCTCTGACAATGTGTAAGCAAAACTTCATGATAATCGGTTCAGTAGTTAAGACTAAGTAGAAGCTAAGCAAACAAACAAACTCACTTTTGCATTTATAATATTAGTAAGGATGTGAAGAGGCTTATACTGAGAATTAAATTAAAACTTACGTTTTAAATTAAAATATTTAATTGTTGTATAATGGCATGTGTTACTACTTTGTAGCGATAGATGGCGGTAACAAAATCTGTCAGTTTCCTGAATCGCGCTGTCAAGATTCGCTACTCTACTATTTTGTTAAGATAATCAGATAAAATAAATTATAGTGTGAATAGTGGAATGCTCTTCCTTGGCTTTATTTACCCATAAAAATAAGTCATGACAAACTTAGAACAAGTAAATGGTTCTATTTTTTATTTGTCTAGGTATAATGTTTCACAGCTAGGCATTTTTCATCAAAAACACAAAATGAATTTCAAAAACAGAACACAGAATTTACTTAGTGTAACAAATTACAGAGCTTTGTGCAAGCTCATCTGGGTAGGTGCCACCCACTTATCAGATATTCTACCACAAAACAGCAATGCTTGGTGTTGTTGTGTTTCAGTTTGGAGGATGAGTGGGCCAGTGTAATTACAGGGACGAGGGACATAACATCTTAGTTCCCAAGGTTGGTGGCGCATTGGCGATGTAAGCGATGGTTAGCGTCTCTTACAATGCCAATGTCTATGGGCGTTGGAGACCACTTACCATCAGGTGCCCCATACGGTCGTCCATCTACCTATGCTATAAAAAAACAACAGATTTTGCGGAAAACTTTTTCAGTTTTTAATTATGTAATTACGCGTCGAATGAACCCAGTCCCATGTCAAAATAATTTTTGGTTCGCGAGAGAATCGAGGCGAAAAATAATTCCGAACATACATATCGTATATACGAATACGTTCGAAATTATCTTCATCATCATATGCACACACGTACATACACACACACACCCAGACATCTCTATAAAAACGTTTGAGCTTTAAACGTGCAAATGCAAAAATTGGGGATTCACAAAATCGGCCGCATTATATCAACTTCCTCTGGGAAGTTAAAAATAATTCGACAGGACAACGTTCCTGCGCAATCAGTGTTACCATAAACATTTTAATTACCTATGTTTTTATATCTTTTATTTCGCAACTTTCGTTTTCCAAGACTGGTTATAGACGGTGTTAAATTTGAAATACTACCAGGCGAGCATAAGTCGAGTAGATCTCACTTATTATGACTAGAATTCCTACGATGCGAGATGTGAGGAAATTGCTCGCTCCGGGCTCCATTTAGCGCACTTTCCAAGCCGATTGTTAGACGGAGCTATCATAATCAACTCTTTATAAAGGAGTATGTGAAGCAAATGCAACATGTGATGCTCTGTACGTTATAATAATACAGGGTGTTTGCATTGGCAATTAACTTATAAAGAGTAATACATAATTATATCGTAGCTAACTGTTTTAGGATGTAATAATTTATTTTTTCTCATACTACTTTGTTCCTATTGTAATTATTATCAAAATGCTTATATATATAATCATTACATCTTATTAATCGTATTTGTATGTATGTTCGTGCTATTGACAAAAAATGCTGTTGAGATTTTACATTATACGTATGTAAAGTTTTATTTTATAAAAAAAAGTTAGCAATACTCTTTGGTGGAGCTAGTTAGATATATTTCATATTGAGTGATCGAATTTATGCATTACAATAATAAAAAAGACATTCTATTTTAAAAAGTCGTATTTCGATATTATAATATCATAGTAATAAGATACACAATTAGAATTCATAAAGTAGTTTGAAGATAGAAGAATCCCATAGGTAGTAATGCGAGGGCCTTGTACAGTGCGCTGATACGCTGTTGCGGTTTCTATACATGGATTTTGTGTATGGTACATGTAAAGCGCGAATAAATATTGTTTAATATAAATTTAAAAAAACACAGTAGCGATAACAAAATAATGATTTGTCTCTCAAGGTCATTGGAAAATACAGTAAAAACTAGTACATAGTTGATTACTAAAAAAAATTATGCAGTTTCGAGCTTAAAAATGATGTGCTATTTAAGTAATAAACGCAATATTTAATAAAGCGAAATATTGAATTCGTGACATTTTATCAAGTACACACAGATAAGAAAAAAAATATCTTTAAAGCATATGACGAAACGCGTTGTACCTGAAAATGTACAACTTCACAAAACCGGTATTATATTAGTCTATAATTAATTGCCAAACTTGTACCATAGACAAGCCGGTATTGGAAAATTGCCTAAATTATTGAGCGCCTTTGAGGCGGCTGTACACCGTGGGAAAACGGGAGAATTTCCACGTCAGACCGCGTCTAAACAAGCTTAGCTATTGAGTATTATAAGTTTAATACGGTTAAAGTAATTGTTTACATTTGCTTGTTTTATTACTTGTTACATATTATAAGTTGAACACTTTTTGTATTGATGATGTTAAAGATAATGAAACCTCCTTGGTGACTTCGATTAACCTTATAAATCAATATTAAATCTCCAAGCATATGCTTACACATTACAGATACTCTTCTCTCACTTCCGTATTGGATGAGACAGCAATATATATATATACTATATATATATATATATACTATATATATATATATATACTATATATATATATATATATATATATATATATATATATATATATATAATATACTACATTTTTTTTGTAAATAGATACTTATATAGATAATTACACCCAGACTCAAGATAAACAGATATGTTCATGCACACAAACGTCTGTCTTGGGTGGGAATCGAACCCACGACCTGCGGCGCGAAAGGCGAAAAATATTGCCATGACCGATATTTAAACGCGTTATCTTAACTAATTTCTGGATTAATGTATCATTGGATAAAAATATTCATTTTTATGCATATAAATACAGACTAAGACAAATCATCATCATCAACAGCCAATTCTGAGGCTGAACTTAGGTCTCTCCCAAGGTGTGCCAAAGCTTTAGGTTCGCCTTCCACATAAACATTTTTCTTTAAATATAAGAATATAATTTACTTAACAAGCCCACAGGCTCAACTCCCGTTGTGCACAATTGTTTTTATAATAAAATATAATGTAATGTAAATATATATCAATCAAATATTATTTAGTAAACTCAGTACGAGTCAAAACATAAGCACAAATTAAGCTCAAATTAGATATAATCACCTGGAACAACGTTTTCACTCCTAAAGACTTTGTGGGTATACAAATTATCAACATTTTTGCAACACAATAACAATATTGCAAGTAAAACTTACCGCCTTCACGAGCCTTCGACCTCAAAACATCGCGTGCGCCTTTTTATTAACTAATAAGCAACCATACTGACGCACTCATTGATATTGCCGGTTTGTGCCACTGATTAAACCCTTCGGTTACCATCTTTACCACGAGCTTTCTTCTTTTTTCGACGTGGGAATGTTAAATGTGAAGTAAGTTATTTGTATGGAATTCTTAAAGAAAAAAATCTTTTCAAAATACCTTTGTTTAAAAAAAATATATGTATTATCTATACGTACGTACGGTACTCGCTTTTTAGTTTTTCCAAAAAATGTCAAATCTCTTCCTCAAAAATGAGACGTCAATCCGACATGAACGAGAGAATTCAGGCGCAGGATCAATGGCTTTACCTATTTTCGAGGCATGGACATCTAATACCACCTGCCTATGCTAGAAAAAAAAAACTTATAGATTGTGAATTTTAAGTCCTTGCTACTTAATCACATACAATAATCTTAAATATTACAAATAACAAGTAATATTGAGTTTAAAAAAAATAATTGAACAGGTAGCTATACATTCGGTCAATTATTTAAAGTGGGGTCATGGCTATACTTAAGTACTTTTAATTGATCAATGGTTATTAGACTTCATATAAATGCTTACCTTCACTTGACATGTTACGTCATAGAAAATGATTAGTTAAACGATACCTACTGTTCACATAACAGCATCTAATAAAAAAATTAAGATTCCTTTCATCTCGAGTATTTGATTCTAATTATATCTAGTCTATTCTTTAAACTCATTATAAAAGAGCGCTTAGGTACCACTTTTGTATAGTATCATAGTGATGACGTCTGTTTTTAATTATAATTAATATTGCGTTCAACATTTGTAAAAGAAATACAGTTATTATTTGTAGAAAAGTTTGATGCATTGCTTAATCATTTCTGGTTCTTTGACGAATATAATTATTGCTCTATAGGTATAATTATATTTATGATATACAACTAATTTAATTAAAAAGAATCAAATATAAAAGAGGGAACCAAAAAGGTACGGACTGTAAACGTATGTGGAGCAAGAAATTAAAAAAAAACTATTGCTCTATTGCAAATCACAAAGTATTTTGTAGTAAGCATTATAAACGGGGACTTGGTGTCAGTTGCAGGTGATTTAAATTTTATTTTACATAACAAATAATACGCACTAAATAACATACTCTTAATAAGTTTTATACCACACATTATCGATAATATTTGTAACAAATATTTTAACTACTTAATAGACTAATTTTAAAACTACGTTTTATAAATATTGACCTTTAAACAAAAGCTATATTAAACGTTTATATTAATTCAATTATGCCGAGGTCGTTTTAAATATACGAATTATATCGAAAAACAATTGATTGTGTTTAAGGAAGAATTACATTTATTATTGGCTGAATTGGACCAATTGTAATGTTGTAACTTGGAGTTAATTGTACAGGAAATAAAGGCATGACTAATTTTATAATAATTTCCATTTGTAGACGCAATTCGTTCGAAGTTATTTTATTTTTTTACAAATATAGATTTATAAATATTATAAAAGAAACAACACTTCTGACAAAAACGACCCATAGAGACAACCATTGGAAATATAAGATAAGAAAAACTGACACCATTAAATTGAAACGATGATCTTTAATTAAAAGACAATAGCGAAATGTCATTATACATAATCTTATAACATTTAAATGTATATTTGTAACACTTAATAAATACATTTTATTGTGCTTATGCTAATATTCACGATTCTAATAACCATAAGAGGAATCATTAAAATGTTTGAATAAATCTAATGGCCCTCCATTAAAATCAATATAAAATGTTAATAAATCTTCTTATAAATGGTAAACCTGTCTAAGCGATTATTCAAAGCATAACGAATCGATACATCGATAAGCATTATCGATATCGTCTCGATGTTGTAGAAGAATTGACAAATGATAGCACACTATAATATATTTTTAACACTAGTATTTTAATTAGCATATCTGTTTTATTTATAATATAGTTTTAACTATTACGGTCTTTTTAACATTTGTATTTAGAATATTTTTCTTATCTTTCAAACATAGCTCATCTATCCGAATATATCTGTCGAAAATTCATCGCCGACTAACGGATTAGTTACTTAATTTATAAATTGGATAAACCAATTTTTTATAAATCGACATACGATTTAACTGGATTATCTTAAATTACAAGTTACATTTAAATTTTAACACGAATAACAAAAAGTACTTTTTTTTCACCATTTTCTAAAATCAAAACTCGTGTCATAAATCTTTTAAAAAAATAGGATTATCCGAATTGAAATGCATTCTAAGAATTACAAAAAGGTGGATATAAAAAAATCTCAGATTGAGATTCTAACGTAATTCAACCACGAAAATTTATTTTACTTTGATGTTACGAAAAACATTGAGACATCAAAGTATGAAATCACATCTAAGATGTTTTTCTTCAGTGCATAGAACGCTTGCACCATATTTTTTCACCTGCTTTATTTGTATCTATGATTCATCTCGAGGTCGATAGAGAAGAAAAACATCGAGAGGAAACCTAGTCACGTATATGTCAAGTGAACTTCTTATTTAATATTTCGAAAACTTAAATTTTTGATCGCACAGACCAGAAAATGTTTTTCACCAAAACTTTATATACAAACGTATATCTTAATTGATAAAATAACCTGTCTTATATAATTTACAAAATATTGTTTAAAACGCGTAATAATACAGTTTATTTTTCACGATGACGTAGCTCCCAGATGCAGTTAAATCAGATAGTAATTTGCAAACTAATTAACCGCATTCCAATTGATTGAAGCAAGACTCTTTTAGTCGGCATACGTCATGGGAGACAAGTTAACACTTATTGAAACCGGTATTTGATCGGTATATTAAATATATAAAAATTTCAGACAGCTGGAGTTTTAAACATCAGAGCTTGAATTGATAACGCCTTTATCGTTAACGCGACGTGCGATTAATATTTAACTGAAAGTGCATTTACAGTGAAGGCACTTGTAATATTTTATTATTAATTACAAATCGTTTTATTTATAAATAGAAAAGAAACGTTCAAATAGATGGATCTAATGAATAATAACTCGTTACAAAAATAAGGTCTTATACAGAGTCAAATGTAAAAAAACGTTATTCTTACATGTATTTCGTATTAGACTGAAAATAATTAATTAATATTTTGAATCATATGATTTAATGATTTTAAAATAAATATAAATCGTATCACAAATGCGTTACGAATCATACTTTATACATTTATGTCATTTTGATAGCAAACCGCCATTTTGATAGATTCGCCAAAAGTAAATCTAATGATAGAATAATTGCTTAGAACTTTTTTCTCAGGTTCGATCAAGGCAAATCAACGAAAGGCGCGAGCAAACTTCGGCGCGACCTCATCAACGCAGAGATCGCCAACCTTCGGGACCTCCTGCCCCTCCCCCCGTCCACTCGTCAAAGGCTCTCGCAGCTCCAACTGATGGCGCTCGTGTGCGTTTACGTGAGGAAATCGAATTACTTTCAACAAGGTTTGTGCATCTGTATTTTCAACGATAATTTATAATTTTACAAGATACTGAAATTACTTTGATAAATCATCAATTCATTGTTTTTAGAAACTTAGTAGATGCAAAATGCGAGCAAATAACTTCGATACACCTGTCAAAAGAGCTTGCGACATCTTCAAACTTTGTATGACTACTATAATTTCAATAACAAAACAAATGTTTAAAGCAGATCGACTCCTGAATTTATATTGAATGCTTTAAAACTTATCACATAGACAGTCTCCTCAAAACCAAAAAAAAAACTCTTGACTGCTTTATGTAAAAATCGATCACCTGAAAGCGGATAAATGTCAAAGAGAATGTGCTCCTTTATTATTAAAATTTAGATTATATATTCAGATTTATCTATAAAGTTCAAGATACGAATCTGGATTGAAACCCATTGCTATCCTAAATACAATTACACATTATTTAAAAAAAGCTTCGAACTTTCTCCAATTAATCGAACCATAATCAGTTAATTTATACGAAATATATGTTAATAGGTTTTTAATATGTAATTGCAGTACTTCTATTATATGCCTATTACGTTACCCGATGATTAGACGCGGTATATTAGAAGACCATAGGTTATGCCAGCACTAGGACTTATCGGCTAGGAAGATCAACGTTTGAACGGTATTCTTGAGAAATAATGTTGTATTACAAACTCATAAATAAATCCTTCGACCCCATCTTTACAATGAAGGTAACTTTAGATATAGTTTATTTCAACTTTACTACTATGGGATACGGAACTCAACAACTTACTATACTCTGTTATAAATAACGGGCAAAACAATTGCAACCAAAGTAAACTTTTATTTTATATGATTCGTACTTGTTCTAAAAAAAAACATTTTTTGACGAAAGCGCAAACTATTCTGCCAACGTCACAATATTTTTTTAATTATTATTAACTATGTTAAAATGCGGAAAAAAAATAAAAGAGAAAAAAACCGTTTATAGTGTTCAAAAAAAAGACGTAAACCTCGTACTCACCGATAACTACATAATAATATAAAAATATATACCAACTTGCTAAGGCTGAATAATATATTTTTATAAACATTACAATTCTACATTCAAATATTTCATATTCCATGAGAAATATTTAAGCTATAAGATGTACGTGTGATATCAATATAACTATAAATAAGCCAAGGATCAAGGCAACGAGGCCACAGACAGACGCGTTGACAGCCCTCCATGCGTGTTAGAGATTAATTTATTCACGGTTTGTTAGGGTAAGTAGCGTAGGTTTAATGCCGCGATTCAAAGGTTATTAATGCTATTTGTAATCTATAAAATTCATTTACATTCCAATACCCTGAAATTCATAATATGTACTTAGGTATATTTCTCTTTTTTTATTATATATACTTTTTGTTATTCACATAAATTTAATTTTATTCAATACAACATATTTAAAACCTCTAAAGAAATTAGTAAAATATTTATATATTTTTCACATGGTGGTACAGCCCCGTCTAGGTATCGCAAACTCATCAGATATTACCACCAAACAGGAATACCTGGCATTTGTTCGGGGGTGAAGATTGACTGAGTCAGTGAATACGCACGAGGGGACAAAACATCTTAGTTTCCAAAACCAATTTGCCCGTACTATTACAAAAAAAAAAAAAACAATAGTTACTAAAAATTAAATACAGTAACATAATATACTCATATTTAAAATAAATGATGCGTTATTTTACTACAATAACAATAAACATTTTTTTATTACTAAATCATGTATTAATATTTATAAAACATTCGTTGTATTTAAAAACACAAATTAGAGTTATAATTGTTTAATTTATAACCCTGTACATTTCTAACTAATGCCATTAAGCATCAGCCAGTTAGCGCAGTTTCCTTCAAGCTCAATTTAACGGATTATCACAAGGTCGTATTTCATATCACCAAAATATCGATATGCACGCTACCATCAAAATACAGCCTTGAACCGTTCGCACCGAAAATCGATAATTACGTAACAAAATCGATGTTCTCACGATTCAAAATACAGTTATCCTTATTGGTGATTTAAACAATGGTTTCGCTTTTGATAGGAAAATTAGAGAAAATTAGCCAGTTGGACCGGCTACCGGCTGATGGTTATTGGCACTAATAGTGCCCGCCGGGAATCGAACCTGGGAGAGTGGTGTCACGCCCGCACCGCACGCCACTGACCGCCGGGGGTTCACATGGGTTAGGAAGTTTGCATTTTAAGACAGCGTATAAAGACATGCTTTAAAATTAAAAAAATATATTATCTAGAATTAAAAACCATTCATAACATGTTTGCAGTAGATATTGTAAACCATACATAAAAAAATAATAAATAAAGGGATTTTTAAAGAAAATAACTCACATATTTAACAAAGTATTATATAAGCGTTATATTTATACATACATATATATATATATATATATATTTATATAGCGGCAGAGCGGTTTCCATTCCATTGGATTTTTTAAATAATCCTCGGTATACACTTATATATTTAATATTTCAACAGATAAATTGAATATCCATTATAATTTTTAAACATATCCACAATATCTTTCATTGTTTAAGACTACCGTCTTTGCTTCACTACGCCTCGATAAGCGAGGATCGTGGGAATCGCATTTTGCATATGATTTGAGGAGTTTGCTCACCGATCGTTTGAATAATCATTGTTTTAACAAACCAGTTTTTCTTATTTCTTTCAATATCTTCTAACCTATAACGAAATAAATAAAATATTGCAATAATAAAATCATATTTAATAATAACCATTAATAAAGAATTTTAATTAACGAACTTCATTAATTATTTCATGCCTCATTAATTATTTTACGCTACTAGGTTTTCATAAAACTTAAGCGTATTTGATGTCAACATACAATCTTAAATTCTTGCACATTCTCTTATTTACTACTATTTAATCAGTAATTAAATCATAATTTCAATAATAAAAAAAACAAAAAGAAAGAAAATTCTATAAACTTTGAAGCGGATGAAACACGAAAATCTATAAACCTATATTTTTAATTATAACTAATACAACAAGAAAGAGCGCCCAGTAATATCTTAAAGTCCGTACAACACCGCGTATCTCGGTTCCCAGTCTTATCATTCTAAAAGCTGAAATTGCTCAACCAGGCCTCGAATTAGCAAACACGCACATATGGTATTTTCTCAACAATTTTTGCATACCACCATGGGAACTAGCGTATGAGTATTTTCAGTCTAATTAACCCGTATACCGGATCGGTAATGTATATTTTGTTGCCCGCGATTCTTCGGTGAATTTTTAATAGCACACTTTAGTAATACTGCTATGTAGGAATGTTTATACATTTGCTACGGTTGAACCTCTTTATAAAATTGTTTAGCTATTAGACTTCTTTTACATTCTTTAGATAGCGTTATTGACTATTTTAAATTGTTATTTTCACTAACCATATTTAATCATTTCTACAATTGGTTTAGTTTATGATATAAAAGTAACAGTCTATAAATGCTCCAGAGCTGTGTGGACCCCTCGTCTCCTTTTAAGGAGAAGGTTCTTATTCCACCATGCTACTCTAGTCCGGTTTGGTGGCGTACAGACATATACCACAATTTCATTCGACATAATGACTTAACTTTAAAGGGAGACACTGATATTTTCTTTCATTATGAAATTTGTTACTATATCTAATAGTCTTCTAATTTGTCTTTTTTTGTTATTAAAATATTAATCTTATAATTATTAGATGTTTTTATACTTTAATAGATATCGTTGCTAGCAACTTTTTGTATAAATTATAAATGTTGTGTATTGTATATGCAAACACAACTATACATTATGACTACATTTATTTTATAACAAGTGTCGATTAACAATCGATGAACAAGCGATCAGTTCTCAGCATCTTACTTAAAATAAAATTAATTAAAACATTGGGTTTTTAGCAATGTTTTTTATATATACAAAAAAAGCTAAAGTTCAAACAGAAATATTCCTTATTTTTAAACTTATAAAATCTAAATTCAAGCGAGACATAAGCGTCAAAACAATAATATTGAAATATACAGAATCACATTTTTATCTTACACATAAAGCATCGTAGTGAAAAATAATTGCTACTTAACAAAGTTGATCACTTTGTAGGAAGGACGGCTGAGATAGGTGAGCTAAGTGATCGTTTACAAGACCTAGGATTAATTGATGCTCTACACCTCGGACTGCTTGTAAAGTTTCAACGATAGTCTGATTTACGCATGAGGTGTTAAGATATGAATACTTTATATGTGAAACAACTTCGATTTTAACAACGCGAAATATTTCACATCCTTACTGACATTATAAATACGAAGTTAGTTTGTTTGTTTATCTGCTTGTTTGTTACGGTTTCACGTCATCACTATGCAATCGATCGTCATTAAATTTTGCACACATGTTGTCCGGGACACGGAAAAGGGTACCACCCTTCCCCTCTAAAAGCGGGCGAGGCCCCGGGCGAAAACTAGTACAGTATATTGTACTTATAATCTAGCCACTGGGCCACCTGGCTCGTGTGGCAATAAAAAGTTATACAAAATGTTACTAATCTGAAAAAGTACGTTTACCAAACCTATTTTAGTAATGTATTGTTAAAATGACCTAAATAGGTACAATTACAGCAACAATTTACGTAACGGACAGTCTAGAAAAAAGTCATAATGATTTTGCTACATTGAAGATTTGACGAAAAGGGTGAAGACCGGGTGCTTTTGTGCATCTCGGGAGAGGCCTATGTCCAGTAATGCATAACGATGATAATTATAACTGTTATTAGTAGATTTTTAATTTGTTTGAAGGTACATAAGTATTCTGATTTGAAAGTATGTTAATATGTTAACATTTTAGTCACAAAATGTAACCTACAAACAGAAGGTAAAGCGAGCGTTTTGTGGCCACCGAGGTATCATTACGACAACCACAGGGGCACACCGACACTTAGCGCGATTATCGATATCGCAATTGTATCTTCGTTTGCACCCAACACTATCATTTGACATAATTGTGCACGGACTGTTGTAAAAGTTGTAAATATAGATATTGTAGTCATAACTACGTTGTAAACAAACTGTAATAGGTCGAACGAATTAAACATCCGATATAATCCGATAATACCATATTAAGCATAAAATAAATACTACATAGTATCTCAGGGCGATGGATTCTTCTAAGTTAACTACTGAGTGTTTAAAAGGAATCTAATAGACGATTAACATGAAATTTTGATACTTATAGTTAAATGGATTACAATTCTTAATTTACCTTTAATCATGTAGATTGATTTGCAAAAGTGATGCTTAACATAAATCTAATATTAGTACTCATACGATTTGTAAATTTTACATACATAACATACATAAGGATAAGTAGTGATGTGACCTTTTATACATTCAGTTGCTATCAAAATTTATATGACTGAAAAATACATAAAATTATATATAACCATTGACCATATAAGGAAACTAAATTAAGCCTTTGATTTAACAATCAATGCTTTAGCGCCATATAATCATTTAAATCGCCAAATCGAGTTATATGTTCCAATTTTAGCTATTAAACTTTAACAGTTTATATATCAACGTCTCAACACCTTCGCTTATAGAAATAATGAACATTAGTTCACATAAGTTAATCCAATTAACGTGCATACGGCCATGTCACATTAGCATAAATTTGAATTTTAAAACAAGATGAAATTACTCGGTTTGTACGAGGAGTCCACGAGTCGACAGATACATCGATGTTATTGATATAATTTATTGATTTTACTTTAATATTAATATTACAGTTCATATTTTATGAATAAAATATTGTAACAACTACAGTTAGCTACAATAACAACATAAATTGAATAATTTTATTTTTATTGAATTTAACATTTAAAATATTTTCTTTTATTATTTGAATGTGTTACCATTCAACTATACATGTGAATATTTTCACGTTTAACAAGAGATTAATGTAAAAATATTTATCATAGTTGGACAATTAATGTAATATGTTTGATACTTTTTCACAAAAAACTTTTTATTAGAAAAATTATCTTGAAGATCTAACCCAGTAGCAACAAATTACATGAATGTTGCCCTCGATGTTAGTTGTGTTAGTCGAGTTGCTGTTTATCATTCTTAGTCGCTCTCAAGACTCCATATGTTCAAATTCTAAATTTGAATTATAAAAAAATCCCTTTTAAAATCGACTTTTTAAATCGGTGTATCCTAAAACGACGCAGAAGAAAATTAAAAATTTATGGCCTTACCTAAAAATGTTGCTACGCGAGTGATTGATTAAACAATTATGTGTCTTCTTCTTTCGAGAACAAAATCAATGATTTCAGAAATAGAGATCAGCGTTAACTAAACCGCTAAGCCACGTTAATTAGTAAGACAGTTAAAACCTATTTATTTAATTTTTAAATATAATTTGACGTACTTTGTTTATCGCATACGATCAACTTATAATTTAAGATAAAAACGAGCATTTATTTATCAATTAATACATAATATATAAACGTACTGTACGTCCGTTCAAAACTATAAGCTATCATAATATGAAAGTTAGTTACAAAAATAGTTTTTGAGCGAATCAAACGAACAGACAAAACACATTTTTTATAATAATATTATGCTGGCATACCACAATTGGATTAAAAGATCAAACGCGGCAAAACAAGATCACTTCAATATGACTTAGAGCAATTATGATCAATTGAAAAATTAATACTCGATAAATGTGTAAGTAGTATCGGGTCAGTCGGCAGTGGGTCAAGGTGACCCTACGAGGTGCACACATGCCAAGAACCAGATTTATTGCCTTTGCGCACAATATTACTAGTTTTACAATTGGTAATTGGTAATTACTTTCGATAAACATACGTATATTTTTAAAACGTCAGTTACATTTAACCTTGGTTTAATAATTCTCTCAGTTAAGAAGCGGTTGGTTTCAAAACTAATGTTCTTAACGTAAAAAATAACAGCGTTTTTGATTAGCCGTAACCGAATCGTATGACCTCATGTGGGTGCAATTTCAATGCATGAATAGACTTAAGGTATTTTTTGTAATTTTTAAAATTTATGCGAATAATGCTTAATACTTGTTTAAAATTTGTGCGAAACTTCAAATGTCTTAGAAACAAAAGTACTAAATTAAGTGATGATGATAAAGTTATTGTAATTTGTTATTCTGATACTAAATAGCGTGTACTTAGAATTTTATACATATAAAATCATGTATGAAAATCAATAATGAAAATTATAAAAAAAAAACAAACGATGCTTTAAATGTTGTTCTATGGCACCGAGGACTCTGGTATAAAAATGTATACAATAATAATAAAATATAAATTTCTAATCCGTCTTTGTACTAAGAAAATGTTAAATCGTGAACCGCAAAGTTTCGTTGAGAACTTATATTTATCAAATTTTCTTGTTTTATTTATTTATACTAAGTCTTTAGGACTGTACATGCACATTGTACTTAAGGTCCGGGTGGTAGTGTTGCATTTTAGGTAGTGATTTAAGCCGATAGATTGTCGACATTTTCATTACAACTCGATTGACTAATAAGTGAAACAACCTTCAGCTGGCGCTTACTTGGGTAGCTGACGGTTTACTTATTAGCTATAAAAGATCTACTACCTATGTCAACATCAGCAGGCTTACTATGACTTTTATAAATGTCACGCTACCTCCCGGACCATGATTGACTTTTGAGTTTCGTACCGATTATTCTTAGTAAAATCAACATTTCGAACCATTCGTAACTTCACTTATTATTCTTTTATATGTAAAATCTTAAAATCGCTTATATTGATGAAATATAATATAATGATTTAATAAATTTAGTTTTTTAATGTTATTTGAAATAAATAGTTTACAATAATATTAATAGTAATATTTATTTCGAATAATTGATCAATCCATATTAAAATTCAATTAACATTAAATTAAAATAAAATAAAATAATAATAAATTAATTAATTAAAATTAATCATTGATTTATGACCTATGAGACTGATTTTGGTTTAGGAGACTACTTCAACTCCATTTTTTTTTTGTATAGGTAGGTGGATGAGGTTATGGGCCACCTCATGGTACGTGGTCACCAACGCCCATAGACAAAGGCATTGTAAGAAATGTTAATCATCACTTACATCGCCAATGCGTCACCAACCTTGGGAAAGATGTTATGTCCCCTGTGCCTGTAATTACACTGGCTCACTCACCCTTCACACCGGAACACAACAATACAAAGTACTGCTGTTTTGCGGTAGAATATCTGATGAGTGGGTGGTACCTACTCAAACGAGCTTGCACTAAACTCTACCACCGAGTGCAGTCCATACTGTTAGTTATCACTCGTGGGTCATATTACTGTAGTTCTTCAGTGCAGTTCCTTCGGAAGGTCCGCGCGCATACTTTGTCTATGACTAAAGCTTACCATATTTGCATGATGTACGCTTAAAGTACACCTCAATGCAACCAACATCAGCACGAAGCCAATATACATGTGGCAGAATTTTAGTGAAATTAGACACATACAAGTTTTCTCACGATGTTTTCTTTCACCGATAAGCACGAGATGAATTATAATCACAAATTAAGCACATGAAATTCAGTGGTGGTTGCTCGGGCTTAAACCCACGATCATCGATTAAGATTCACGCTTTCTTACCACTGGGCCATCTCGGCTTATATTGTGCCTATGGTAAAAATTATATCATTGAGCTTACATAATGCAGTGATAAATAAAACTAAAATATATTAATTTACTAAAGAGTTATTACACAACGAGATAGAAACACATGATAAGGAAAATGTATAATTAAATAGAAATGAGATACCATTTCACTAGATTGTTTTGTAAGATAAAAAACGTTATTATTATGAAGTTAGTTGTATTAAAAATTATATTGGTTTGTATTATGAGACCATGTTAAAACTTGCTATTGTTTGCGCCTTTACTGTAAGTTATATGATTTCTAAAGTATAAGCTCTCAACAAAATATTTAAAAAAAGAATTTCAAATTTTTCATATTATCATATTACTTCTTGTATGTTACTTTTTACATATTATTATAACTGTCCACTCTGTACTCGCACGTAAATTATTATTCCTTTGTAAATACACCGACCACAGACTTAAATAAATCAACTAAGATACGTACGTACAAATAAAGACATGATAATATCAATTATTTTTATTATTAAATAGTGATAGAAAAAAGAAAAAGGTTTTAGTAAATTATAGCTATATTATTTAACCTCTTTGGTCCCGAGCCTTCAGTAGCCTTTATGTAAGCGCTAACGACAATGCCGCAATATTCTTAATTAAATTAATTGTCCACCGCTGGCTATTCCAACAACAATTAACTGCCGTAGTAAGGTCGGAAATAATTATTTTCGTATCAATTATAACAATCGATTGCGATTCAATACAATAACCGATTCGAATCGGTGTGAGAAGTTAAGTGGTATTGTATACAACTTACATATACATATACAGCTTATGTCTATTGTTGTTAAAATTAAAGACTTTTAAGGAATTTTATTAGGCATTAATTTTCCCATTTTTATTAAAATACTACGAATATAACTAGACGCAATCTAACGATACTTGTTTTTTTTATTCTTATAAAAACTTTTTTTATCATTTAAATTGAATCCATAAACGCAACAGCACAAATTCCTATTCCATAAAATATAATCTACCATTATGTTATCTGCTATTAGTCTATTACTTATCCTAACAACCTCTCGCTTTATCTTAGATAAACAAAATAAACAATTTACAAAATAAACGTAAATACAATAAGCACAAGCATTAGATTATATGACCTTAAAGTTCTACGTATCTTTTAAAGATACGATAATATGAGAAAATAACTACACCGAAACCTTCTTCGCGAATGAGTAGGAAGCTTTTATCCAAAGGTGGGATTTCCATTTCCTGGTTATTTTACTGTTTTTTTAATTAACGGCATTTTATATTTTATTATTGTTCTCGATTGCATATTTTTAGAGATTTTTAATTAAAGTTCTAAAAGTAAGTTTTTAAGTTAAGTTTTTAAATAAAGTTGTTAAATAAATATTACATTCATCTTAATTAACATTTTTATCATCCCTTTGTGTAAATTATGTTTTTAAAGTTAGAAATGTACATTATGTACAAATGTTTACTTTTGTTAATTAAAGGGTAGTGTACAATTAAGTACACACTAGCCTAGACTGTGCAATCCTCGTCAGTATTTTTTACTATTTCCTTTTAACGCTTATAATAAAAAAAAACACTTATATTATTTATTAAATGACTTAAATTATTTATTAAATAGTAGTTTGTTTTCAAAATCTGATAGTATTGTTTTAGTAGGGTGTTAACGGCCCCACAGGTTAATAAGGGTTCACCTTTAACCTCTTACATTTTAGCGCCTTTATCGAAAAGTCTTTTATCGATTTAATTATTAAGGTCTCACGCTGACAAGGTTGAATCAAAAACATGTCTAACATTCGTACAATCATCAATCGCCATTAACATATAGTGACATGACCTCACATCGAATTATAAACGGTTCTCGCTTTCAATTGTTTTAACAAAGTTAGTTTAACTCTTGCGAAATGAGAGGTCACTATAAGCTTCAGGGTATAAGGGTTTTATATATACAATGTATTTAGTAGTATTATAAATTTTGTCCGTGATTACATATTTAGTGCTGTAATTAAATAACTTTTCTTATAATTTGTACATTGTTGAATTAATATAAATTGTTTGTAATTGTTGTGTTGCTTTTATAGTTCTTAATTGATAAAAAACAAGTATTTTTATTTTGAGAAAGAAGAGTAGATGAATTAATAAAATCGTATCTTCAGTCGATGTTTGTTAAATAAACAAAGGATGATTTCATAACATGTTTGTTTATTATGTATTTCTTGAAATAAAAATAGATATAATACAAATAAAAAGTACCTAATAATAACGACCTGAAATTATTTACTAGAAATTGAATATTTTATTCAAGTTCCGAAATGTTATGTCATGGAGTTTATGTAAAGCTTAAAATAAGATATAACTTACAAAATGTATAATTGCATTAACGAGGAGTCGACGTCTATTCAAATATAATATACAATATGAAATAACCTTGATGGAGACAGCAGTGGATACATTGATAGGTTTCGCTGACATGAAGATTACAAATTCAAAATTGATGACTCAATCAATCAGTAATAATTATTGATAGTCGGATTGATAAAAAGGAATATCATATTTCATTCATGTTTACGCCGAAATTTTTGTTTGTCTTAAATCGACAGCCAATTTAGTGATATAAATGATTTATTTGGTGTTGCGTATGTTTTCGATTGCCAATTTGAATTGACCTTAGAACTGTTCATAGTTGAAACATTTAATTGTAATTGATTATACTTTCTTTAACTGTATAACCTAATATTTATGTTAACTTGACCCATATTTAGTTATCTATGTATGAATGTAATGGAATTTTTCAATTTATCTTCTTACTTGCTGACCTTCCAATTAAATAACAAATAACAACGTAATAATTTTATAAATAAAATATATTTGATTTTTACTACTTAGAAAATACTAATAAATAAAGTAAATCGTTTTTAGAATTTTATTTGTAGTTAGCTTGCATGAAAATGTTTGACTAAGTTTATAACAAAACTTGTCCTGAAATAGTTTTCCTTGTTTTGTTTTTTATATAAATTAAATTAACAAAATTTCAAAACAGAACGTTTTTTTAAGCTGTCTATATTTATTAAGTAAACCAAGTAGTCTGAACTACTGATTCCTAGTTTAATTTTAATGGTTAATATGTATATCTGATAACATCGAAAAAGAATGGTGATGACATGACTTCATATATAATACAGACGGATATGTATACATAAATCCATCTTAACCTCGAGATTCCTATTATTGTTAGGCGATGTCAGCAAGAACAACTACGTAGTAACGTACAGTCGAAACTAAATTTATTCATACTATTGAAACGGTCATAAAGGTCTCAACAATAGCTTTGGTATTGAAATAATAGAATAAAAATAGCCTAGTCAGTTTATTGGCTATACTGCAGATCTCGAGGTTATTGGTTCAAATCCAAGTAGCAGGCTGGACTTTACATATTGTCAGTATTGTTAAGCATTTTAGTTAGTACTTCGCCCGATCCCGTCGTGTTAAATACACAAAACTGTCTGTGTTACAATAATTTATTGCACAGACTTGTGTACTATATATACTATATCTCCTTCGCAGTTAACTAGTCCTTGAGAATAAACCGTAAACGAACTTCAGTTACGAGGACTCCATTGAAATTATAGAAATTTGTATCACAGCCTGCACTCGGCCCGCACTATATATTATCAAACGCGATCACCGCCCAACTATCTAATTTCTAATCTCACTACAACTTAATTAATAGCCACTTGTTGAAATCGATTTCAAACTTGATTTATAAATCGAGTGACCTGTATTTATTCATATCGATAAATACATAATGTCGATTAAAAGAACATGGCACGAATGCTTCCGCTCTCATTTGTAATTTGTTTTGACAAATGCGTTCGTGTAATGTTTGTGTTTAAACTTTAAAACTATTTGTAGTTTAGAAAACTTTATATCGCTATTAGTTTAGTCATATTTAACACCTTAATTTTATATGCTATCACTTGACTGTCATTTGCTTTAATTTACAAATTTCAATTAAATCACTTTATGCAATATTGTAAAATTACACTTACTAATAGTCAATGGTAAAAACTATCATCGGTTCGGAAACTAAAACCTGAGAAGAACCAGGAAAAACAAACAGCATATTATATAAATACACGGTGATCGTATAGATAGACACGGCGATAGACTTGGATTAACAAAGTTACCTGACTAGACTTCGTCCGTTATAAGTAACTCTATCGCCAAAAAACAATGGCCTATGTTACTTTAACATAGATATAACACTCATATACATTTATGTCATACGGATGTAGCATACATGTTTGTCATCACTTATTTAAAAAAACATATTTGTTTATCTTTTATAAATATATTTATTTCAATTACGGATTTTGTAATTTAAGAAAATATATACAAGAAGAGAGCGTACTCATTCCTCAAAGGCCGGCAAAGCACCTGCAAATCCTCGTATGTTGCAGATGTCAATGGGCGGTGGTAGTCACTTTCCATCAGCTGAGGCTCCAGCTCGTTTGCCCCTCTTACATAAAACAAAAATTATAAATCCTATAAGAGAAATAGAGAAAAATATGTTTTTATGTAAATAGGTAAACAAGACAAGTACAAATTATATTGTCTTATATTATGTATATATTTGTTCACTTATAATCGCACAAAAAACAAACACAACGATGAAACATCTTTATATTTTATATTAAACGATAAATAATAAATAAAATCTGTTATTATTGTATATTATATGTCAAGGGAAACAAAGAACCTTCTCCCAAAACCATTATTAAAAAATCAATATTTCACAGTTGTAATATTCATCAAGGAATCTATAAATATTAAATATAGTATGGTTAAATATCTATGTACTAATGAAATAAGTAACGAACCTAGTATTTAAAAACAAATGTCAAGGGAAACGAATAATAATTATAAAATAAATAATAATTGTGCGTGCGTCTTGCGAAATGCTTCCTAACTGATCATTTATTGCCTTCTACGAACAGGTGTTCGGAAGTCAATAAATTTGATGATAATTATATATGATGGCTTACTGTTGTATTGATAAAGTTACTGATAGCAATTATTGTAGCTCACGCCATTTTAAATATATACGCTTAAGCATTAACCGTTTCCGAACATTAACAGAATCATATATTATTTTAAAGCTCGTAGATTTATACTTGATGGTACGACTCATCAGATATTCTACCGGTAGACAGCGATATTTAGTATCGTTGTACAAGGGTTCAACACAATTGTATGACTGGTGTAGGAATGACTACGGGATAAACAACGAAATATGTATTAATTTAAAGTAATAAGTAACAGCCTGTAAATGTAGAGCTTTACTCGGTGGTAGAGCTTTGTGCAAGCTCGTCTGGGTAGGTACCACCCACTCATCAGATATTCTACCGCAAAACAGCAGTACTTGTTATTGTTGTGTTCCGGTTTGAAGGCTCACTCACGAGCCAGTGTAATTACAGGCACAAGGGACATAACATCTTAGTTCCCAAGGTTGGTGGCGCATTGGCGATGTAAGCGATGGTTAACATTTCTTACAATGCCATTGTCTATGGGCGTTGGTGACCACTTACCATCAGGTGGCCCATATGTTCGTCCTATACAATAAAAATAAAAAATAAAAAATGTCCCATTTCTATTACTTCTCCTTTTGAGCAATACTTTGGCTCTTTCTATAACGCTGCTCCAGTCATTTTCATTCGACACGTGCTCACGACGTTTTCTTTGATCAAATGAATAATAAACGCAAATAAGCGTATAAAAATTCGGCGGTGCTTGCTTGGATTTGAGTCCGTAATCATCGACTAAGAGTCACGTGCTTTAAACACTAGGCAATCTCGGCTTTCATTTATGTCATATTTAAAATATATTTTCTTGGTACATCATTGAAACACCAGTTGTCCTATTGTTGGTAATTATATCTTTATTTTAAAAACGTACATAACAAGAGCTACACAACAATAAATTAAGTATAATCAAGTCGAATAAATTAACAGAAATGTTTAATGCTATCAGATATTACATAGATAACCTGAATAAGTACCGAATAAATGTAATCTTGATTCAGACACTAGGTACAAATGCTAGGATCGAGGTATGCTAAAATGGTACAATCGTTTAGGCAGAAATCAAGGTTGAAACAAACACTGTGAAATGCATATAATTTATTTTTGTAATGAACTATGAAATTTTTCAATACATTTATTGTAAGTAAAAAGTAAGTAAGTGACAGTCTGTGAATGTCCCACTGCTAGGCTACGGCCTCTTCTACTCTTTTGAGAAGGTTTTGGAGCTTATTCCACCACGCTGCTCCAATGCGGGTATATGACAATACATTTATTGCCTTAAATTAAAAAAAAAACTGATCTTTTTAACCATATTTATATATTTCAGAATGGCAAAAGATTGAATATGTAACTGTAATTAGTTATAATAATTATTATTGAATTGTGCTTACTTCGAACCATAACAAATATTTACTCAGTATTGATAGTTATGCGGTAGAAATGTTGATGATATAGTGGTACGTCCAAACTGGTGCGGATCTATTCAGATTAAAAATAGTTTATATAAAGTTCTAGAACCAGAAGGAGTGAATGAATTAACAATGGGTGATAACTACCAACTGGCCTTGGAATGTATCCAACACAAAGACCATTAAATATCAAAAAACCAGCAAAACCCAATACAATTGTAAATTACATTTTGTATTTCTTTAAATCATAGGCTATAAAGTATAGACTTATAGACTGAAACAAGTAGACAAAAAAATTATTATAAATATTGACAAAGATATAAACGAAGCTTACATGCACCTTCGAGCGACGCCGCTAATGTGACGTCTTCACACCGAAATGACTAGCTAATTTGGTTGACGCGTGTGAAACGATAATTGCGGTGCCTCTTGATAGATGAGCTTACGAGTAACTGTAATGTTTTGACAGCTTGTGTATCAGATCGGTATTTTGATGGGGTTTCGTAAGAAACAGAGTGCATTTTTATAAACATATCAATTTTACATATTTAATTAACAGTTTGCTTCATAGTATAAGTAATAATTCTTTTTATTTTCGTGATTTTTAGATAATCAAACAAATATTACGTTCGACATATGAGTTGATTCATAAGTTGTTCATTGTTTGATTTAATTAAGGGTTATATTGAAAATATAGTTTCTTAAATCCTTTATAACATTAAAATTAACATAATCACTCTTTCTTCATTCAGATCATGAACACTACATCTATACATGTGGATTAACATGTTTTGATATTTTACACTAAAAACGTTGATAATATTTAAAAACCATTTGAAATTTGGCTTAGCAAAAATTTTCAAACATTTCAGCTAGTGGTTAACATTACAATGTACATGAAGAAATTCAAGTACATTGTCATATTTACCATTAAATACAGTAATAAAAGGTACGATGGATTAACACCCGACAAATCATCCTAACGCCTTCGGCTATTAAACGACTGTTGACGAGATCCTTGCCGCTAATTTCTAGCTGTCTTGTATTTAGTTATCTTGTTACCAGCCGATATTACATTGTTTAATTTTGATTTTCACATATTTTTCATTCTTGAGTATTGCTTTGAATATTGACTGAAATAGACTAAAACGTTAATTATGTTTTTGTCAAATTCGGTCAATCGTTTTCTATTAAGTTCCAGAATGTAAACCCGTGGGCTTTAGTATCCTATACACTATGTGACCGCATGTACCATGAAAACGCGGCCGAATGGGACTGCTTATGCAAATCGTATTGGCAATTACTACAAAAGAAATGGTCCTATACTCCGCACGAGAAATGTTCGTGCGATGCCTTTTCGGGTTCTACGTAAATAAGTCCATTGTCTATCAGTTCCCTGGTCTATTAATTGTAGAACTTTAGGTCATGTGTGAACGTAATGGCTTTTCGGTTCGATCAAATGATTTTGCAAGATTACCAATTCGCTACACGGTCGGATTGTAATCGACATTCGGCTCCGTAATTAAGATGGCATTTGTAAGTACTGTAAACGTCTTAAATAACGATCTAACCTTTCTCTGGTGTTACACTGTTTCTGTAGAGACAATTTAGAGGGTTAGATTACAAAAATGATTTGTAGTCATTATTACGAGGTTTTGCCTTATTTAGATACTTTTTATTAGCTGTCTGATTTGCTTAATTGATAAAACGCTTCTAAATAAGGTCCTCTTGACCGATTTCGGCCACGGCGGCCAATCTCAAGAGAGATTAGCCAACTGCGCAGGAGATATTATAGTGCACAAGTGTGTGCGCAAACACAGGTGCACTCTCTTTTCCTTAGCTCTCATAATCCGATGGGACGGCAATCCGACACGACCGGAAAGATTTAAGGCGCAGGACCAACGGCTTAACGTGCTTACCGAGGCACGGGAGTGTACACACTTCCAACTTCCAGACTCCGGGCTGCTAATGAGAATTTTCTGACAGAAAAACCCAATAACTATTTATTGGCCTGACCTGGGAATTGAACCCAGGACCACCGAGTCTGCGGCCTTATATCTAGCCAATAGACCAACGAGGCAAACGCTTCTACTACTACTACAACTATTAATAGTATCAGTTGACATTTGAAATCAATCAATAACAAAGTAAAAGTCAAAACTGGAATTATTATTTCGCAGTTTTACTTTTCATTCTTATAACTGAACAACTTGAATCTTTCAAATTATATTCATTTTTTATTAAAAAAAAAACCAGTTGAGCGATTTCTCTATAAAACTGGTTGAAATCTATACCTAGGGCATCTTACCGAATTCCATCGTAGTGGCAAATGGCAAGTTTATTTAAAGCGAGCTAGGCAGGTGGTTGGCTAAATTGAGATGTTCGTTAGCCCATAATGGTATGTATCTCGTCAATCGCGCCCGGTTATTTCTGTCGCCCGCCACCATTGCCACTATGTGTGATTGGATGCGCGCGCGCAGTTTTGAGCTCATTTTTAATGTAGGGGAAGAATGTTCTGTGTGAAATATTTCGATTCGCAAAAGTTAAATAGTTATTTTTTTCATTGTTGTCTTGTAATTAATAAACACAAAATCAAAATAAAAAATTCGTAGAGTATGTAATGTATAACATTATCAGATTTCTTTTTATATGTGAATACAAAAAGCCTTAATGGTATTTGTAAAAGAATCAATATTAAATTGAAAACATTGATTGATTGATTGACTTAAAAGGTTTTCACGTAATAGCATTTTGTCCTTTTGTTAAGTAACAACATCATTATAATTAATAGCTAGTAAAAGTTATCATTAGCGTTCAAATCATTACTATTTAAAACCCAATAATACTTATACGCCCAGTATTGAATACCGCAGTCAAATGCTAAATGTTCAGCCTGACTATCCACTAAACTGTATATATCAAAAGCAAACTTATTAATAATTTGAATTTTTGAATTTAGAATTTTAACGAATACAATTTTTTAATAATTTGTTTTATGAATGCAGTCACCCGTAGACATTGACATTGTGATACAAGTATACACACTTACACCGCTGCAATCCACATGATCTAAGATGTTATACCTCTTGTTTCTTATTGTTACACGTAACGACGTACTGCTACACTGTCCACTACCCCCTCCAAACTGAAACACATATTAAAAAACATTCCTTCACTTTTATAACTGTCATTTATTCATGTCATTGTAATCCACTAAAATTATAACATACTTTATTTTATTTTAACTGATAATTACATTACACATATATTATGGGTATTCCACTGAGAAAAAATACAATCAATACTTAATAATAATTATAGCAAGCACAAAATAGTATACTATATCGCAGTTATACGTGGACGACCAGTTTTAAGCGGTTAGTACTTAGAATTGATTAGCGGACGCATTTGAAACGATACCACGAACCTTAATTAATTAACTTAACCATGACGACGCGAATAGTCATTTAAGTTTCTTTATTTATATGTTAAACTGTCTGTGGGTAAGTAAGAAAGTTAACAATAAATTTTAACTGTCTGAATTTTCATTTATTATATTAATTGCAAATCTCCTTCTTCGGTTAAACTTGACTTATAATAAATTAATTTGTTTTATGTAAAATAACTATTTTACATAAAACACAAAGTTCAACATTAAGTAAATTTAAGTTTGACAATAAAAATAAAAATAGCGATTATTATATTATCAATTTAATGAAAAAAAAAAATAGAATTAATATATAATGTGAGAACAATTACGTATTTCAATATAAATTCATATAGACATTTGATAAACTTCGAACATTCAATCAAAGGTCGAATATTTCATAAACAAAAGTAAATATGACGCACTCAATCATAGAGGAGTACACGGTATCTTCCAACCACACGTAAGCATAAAATAATCGTTAAACTTAACATAACAAAATGCTTAGTGCCTTCGACCGCGCGTTAGAATCAGTTAGAAGCATGTTAGAGGTTCGTGAGCGCGATTTGTACTGACTCAGATTAATATTCAGACGAGTAAAACATTAGATTTCTATTAGATATAATTGCACGCCTTTATCTTTGGGATGTGTTAGGTAAGGGTTCAACTGTGCTCGGTTACATCATTTAATTTCGGTTTCAATTATTATTATAAGTTACAATCTCTATGGTGTTGACATTTTATCAGAAACAACTAACATACAGAATACATATTTCTAAACGGGCAATCAAATGGTAAGATTTATAATAAATTAAAAAAATATCGGACCAAAATTAGTTACATAGATATTGTTCAGCGCATCAAAAGTATTGGCGTTATATTTTAATATGCCTAGACGTATTTATTTGTTTTATATAGGTGTATGTCATTGGTATCGTTATGCTCTACCATTATACTACACTACAATTATAATTTAATATATTTGTTATTATCATAATAATTATTGTCCATAAATATACAATTTTCTAATAACTTAATTACAGTGTTATCTACCAAATCCTAGCATATATGAAGCATTGTACTAACACCACAAATATAACTCCTAAGGAAATATGATTCTCAGACAATTGATCTGTCAAGTCGTTCAGGAATACTAAAATCAAACGCAACAGTAATTAAAGATATAAAGATTAAGAAGATAGTATTACCAAAAAATATAACCTTTATCGGAGCTATAAGTTATCAGTATTCTAATCCATCCTTCTTTAAAGATAGTTTAGAAAGTATCTCCTTATACTCTGCGTCGGGTCCATTAGAGCCTGGAATTATTCGATATCTTATCAATATAATCGGGTAGCCCGCTCTCGGTTATTGTTTATCGATGTTTCAACCCGCCCGAGAAAGTATCGATAGATATAACCGATTAATTATAACAATGTTTGTTCCCTAAGTGCTTGCAGTGACATCGATTTTTGAACAATGCCTCGGAATTTCGCCGGCGGTAATGTAATTACGATTAGTACGATGTGCCGGATGTCCACAGATAACAAATTGTGATTGATGTTAAATACGTCTAAGAGTTGATTGCGTGTCATCGTTGAAACGTCATGATCGTTTATAAAATGTGGAGAGACCAAATTTCAACATACTTCAGTGGCTATGACAGAAACACGATACAAAAACAGGGGAAGGGCGAATGGGTCACCTGATGGTAAGTACCTACAACTTGGCATTGCAAGAACTATTAGCCTTACCTTACATTGCTAATGCGCCGCCAACCTTATGTTATGTCCTTTGTACCTGTACACTGGTTCACTCACTCGTCAAATAGGATCTCAACAAAACTACTTGACGGCAGAATATCTGATGATTGGGTAGTACCTATTCAGATGGGCTGACAACTGAAAACAGCAGTACTTGGTATTATTATGTTCCGGTTTAAAGGGTGAGTGAGCATGTGTAATTACAGGCACAAGGGACATAACATCTTAGTGCCCAAGGTTGGTGGCGCATTGGCGATGTAAGCGGTGGTTAATGTTTCTTACAATGCCAATGTCTATGGGCGTTGGTGACCACTTATCATCAGGTGGCCTATATGCTCGTCCGCCTACCTATACTATAAAAAATCTGTCAAATTTCATTCCCATTAGTTAAAATTTTCTGGGACAGTAAACGCCTATAGACGTCACTTAAAGTTAAATCAGACATTGATCAATCATATAGTTTAATTATAAAGCGAAATAACTTAAGTATCAATTAAACCATCATATTAAAATTAAGATAAGCTTCTATTTTAAAACGATGCTACTTACTTGACATACACTACTTAGAGCTCGCATGACGTCATAATTCGACGGACACAAAGACACGTTCTGTTTTGATACTTTTAAAAAACATTCGATATACAAAATTTGTGACTATACAAATGTTGTTCCGTTAACAGTTAGAATAGTTATAAGAATCTTATTATAAAGTTCGTACGAACAAATTCGCGGGAACAACAACTCATATGAAATATTCGCCCTTTAACTATATTACAATAAACCAACCACAAACCACAATCAATCGGTTGCATAACTCGACCGCATCTTTCAACAACCGTTTAAATATTCTCTATTACAATATCCTTTCACAAAATTGTTAAGTGTAAACTCAGCAAGCAAATTAGACTTATAAAGTTAAATATTTTATTTTATTTAAACGGATAGATGAATGATTGGCGCATATGAAATTGGTCGTTTTTATTTGTTAATATTATATAATATCAAATATAGCGCCGATATGGCCAAGTGGAGATCTCTCTTATCAATCTCAACCAAAGATAGTGGGTTCTAACCCGGGCAAGCATCTCTGGATTTTCATATGAATTAAGGTATATTTTGTCGGATTAACTCTTTAAAGCTAATATATTTATGTATTATTATGCAATTACAGTATTAAATAATTTATCTTTTGTACATAAGACATTAAATATTAATTAACAAAATCTCACGTTAAGGAAAATCTAACGAATCTATTATATGTTTTAGATATTTTATTATTTTTTTTGAAAAAAAAATCTTGAATGAATTGTTTTCTCGATTGTACTAACAAAGAAAGGTCATGAAAGGTTCGATATACTCATATATTGAACCGAACCAATAGATGTAATCTTCCGAGCAGGCCGCTCAAATTGTCAATTGTTCGAATTTCGCTTGTCGTTTGGATTTAGGCTTACGGCTATTAAGATATTACGTCGACATAACAGCGTATCAGTATGTTTCGAACATCAAAATATTCTTCGTTCAAATAAGCTCAGAGAATTTTGAATCGTCCTGTACTATTGAATTAAATGTAAAGCTACCACCGGATTGTAATGTAGATTCTTCTGAGAAAAACCGAAAAGAAATTCAGAAGTTACTCTTTTCTCACAATTAATATAGATACGTTAATTAAATACATTTAAATTTATATTATAAGCACAAAAATGTATACTTATGATTAATTGTTTTTGGATTCCTTTCTAAATACTTCTAATTTTTTTTAGTGATTGTTGAGTTAAACAGTGATTCTATCTCTTTCTGTCATCATTGATTTTACTTTCGAAAGAAAAAGTCAACATTATTTTGTCACATTATACATACGTATAGTTCCTGAATCGATTTTGAAATTTAATAATATTGTTGGAGAAAAATATATGTCAGAGTTCGCGCATAGTTCGCGTATGTTTAATCATTAGAATATAAACCAATTTATTCCGATTAGAATTGCTATCTTATATCACTTTACTGGTTTTAACTGGTTAAGACTAGTACGGAATCGTTGCAAGTAACACCATTATTTTACTTTCAAAGACACCACTATTAAATATTTTATCCTATTCTATTGCATACAATACCAGGTATCAAAGCTTAATAATCAAAAACGTTTACTTAAAGTCCTTATGGAAGCCTAACGCACATCTTTCATTTAACTCTTAAAATTAACGAATTGGTTCTACAGTGTAGATATTAATACGTAACTCATTTTCATTTATTATTTATTGAGATAATCTTGGTAGTTTCACTGGCTCACTCACTTTATAACGTCAAGCTATAAAATTAATACTGTTTGTCGGTAGAATTATTGGGGGAGGCTTAGTTCAAGCTCATATAGGCACTACCCACCTATCCTGATGGACTTGGCCCAGTGGCGTATTAACTCTATGGCCCGGAGCGGCAAGTCTTATAGGAGCAGCCTAGGCACCTTGAATTTTTTGTTAATTTTTATTTCAAATTTCTAAATTAAATTATCTAATCTAGAACCTATCTAACCAACGTCATAAAAGTTCTCTAAAAGTTATTTATTTATTAACTTATTTTCTCTTATATAATAATAATTAAATTTAATATAATGTGTCTTTTTTATACTATACTAGCTTGCATTAAACCTAACCATGTACGATAACTGATATTTGCATTTAAAATAGTATTACGTTTACATTTACACGAGTGTGTAAATAACCTTTGAAATGGCATTTCACTTGAAACAGCAACGCTACAATTTCTTATCGATGCCGAGCACATTACGTTCGTATTAACTGTTTTATGGACACAACCCGTGGGTGTGTAATCTCTCGCTAAATGACAATACACGGTACACGCGTAATTTCAACGATATCGCTTTCGAGAATCGAGATGAAATGACTATCTTGTCGTTATGTGCTTAGAAAGTAACTTCCAACGAATACTAATATCAACATACTAAATTGCAAATATATATAACGTTTCTTAATACGAATCGTTTCGATCGTTGTGTAACTCAATAGCTTTATAAATAATATAAATTAAAATATATTTTTCGCAAAAACGCTCTTGCTATTCAATAGGAATTATCAATCAATTTACAACATTAATTTGTGTTGGTTCTAATGAGAAAAACCGGCAAGAAAATTTCAATACTTAGGTAAAAACATTATTTAATATATTAGAATTTTATCCTTATTATTTATTAGGTTAGAGAGGATTTAATATATATAAATTATCAATATTTATAGGTATTTGAGCAAACAGCACTGAATTTCTGCAGTCATATTAAATTGATTTTTAATTATAAAACATAATTCATCTCGAGCTCGTCGGTGAAAGAAAACATATTGAAGAAACATGCTAATAAACTCCAGCACACAGAATTATTAATATTTATCTTTTGTTTACAGTTTTCAAACGCTTTGATATCAACCAACAGTCATCTAACGCTCCAAACTTCGGATTTTCGAAGGTAAGAAGGTTCTAATACTAAAAAGAAGCTTCTCAGCTCATTAGCATGTCAAAGCCAAACTTGATCGCATGGTATACTTTCTGTATTGAATTATATTGTTGTATTACATATTTAATATGCTTTTAATCTGCGAAAAATAAATTTGAATAAACGTATCACTTACTAGAAAATTATAACTACAATTTAACATTAACCGATGATGAAAAATAATAAGTACTTCAGTTATAAAGTTGAAAGAAAATTGTAACACTCGCTGAAAAATGTATAAATGTAACACTGTTTACTAAAAAAAAAAACAAGTTTTTTTTTCATCTACACAAAATCATTTATTATTAGATTAATCGTATTTTATATAAAAAGATTAATATGCGTAAATTTGTTTCCAAAGAACACAATTACACGTTAAAATACGAAACATTAAAGATCTCACTGTTTCCCACGCTGCATTGTGTTATACAAATTGGTATTCTTCATCATTCGTCATCTCTCTCTTCCAAATTAGTTTACGGTACAAAAGAAAGGGATAAAGCTAGTTCACATTTATTTCAATTCCAGTAAACTGCGTTATTAAATGGGCGTGATGTTTTGAAACCACTTATTAAATCCGATTTAGGGTCCTTACTTAAAATTTTAATATTTTCAAATTAAAACAATTTATTTTCCTCTTAAATATATTAACGCTTGTTTTTAATTAAATTCTTAAGAATAATTAGTAAATTATGTTCAACATATCTTATTCTAGCCTGACTTTTTTATTGTATTATGTAGACAGACGCGAGTATGCCTGGTGGTAAGGTTGCTCATAGACAAATGTATCCCAATAAAGTTAACTGAAAACAAATGCCACAGATAGTATTAAAGTATAAATACTATACACATAACGACCGATTAGGATAACCCCTGTGTCAATATGATACACATAACATACCATAATAACACGTGTAGGTATAGCCAGCACAAATACGCCACGAGCTGGAACGGAATCATGGCCATTAGCGCAGTAACCATCTGCTGTAACCACTGTGTCGGTCGTCGAGTAAACAAGAAAACCTATCTATTTACTGATTTGTATGTCTCTTATTTTAACAATATCTTACATAGTAGTATCCTTGATAGTCTTTAAGTGCTTATTTTGATGTCTGAAACGGTTTCGTCAAAAGCAAATGGCCTATAATTCAGATAAAATGTGATATTATCTAGATACAATTGAAACGTGGATATATAATTCACACATAGTGTATGAACAGAGAGATAGCTGATAAATAACGCTATTGTAACTTAACTATTCGAAGAGATCGCAATGGTATAAGTTATGAATATAATAGTTGTTTTCGATCACTAACATAATATACATCATTAAGTAAAAGTATATTATGTAGTAATATTATATCGTATTGAGTTTTGTTAATTCGTTGCATATGCTTAAACGGACGTTATTCCAACTATTGACACTATGACAAAAATCTGTATCACTGAATTGTTATTAGCACAGTAAGCCTGGATTTAATTCAATACGGATTATATTTTTATATTATTTTATATAAATATCTTATTTAAAAACTATATATATTTGGGCACTAACATAATTTATCCTGTGCAAAGTTACAACAATGTGTTATATTATAGGAATGAAATAATCATATTTAATCAATATAATATATATTGAACATAAAACCATAAGTAAAAAAATATATTTAGAATTACCAACCAAACATACAATAAAGAAAATACACAAATTTATTTATTTATAACAACAAAATATTAATATTTATTTTTATTCCTTAGTCAGCTTGTTTGGGGGCTCAAGTATAATATAATGAACATATTAATATATAAATAAATTAATACAAGATAAAAAAAGTAAACTAAATATGTGCTATTTAGGACGTAACAAATTAACTTAACAAAAATAATAATTTATTTATACGTCTACTATTGTAACAATCCAAAACAATTACCAACATTACCAAACTAATTTTAAAAAGGCGTTTCACGGCGTAAGTTTTATGTTAAGCGAACGAATTACATTTTGAAAATAGTCCCTTATCAATATTAAACAGTGAAAAATATCTTAAGCAGTTAACATACACGATATTGATACTATCATTTTAATGTACGTGCAAACGTATTGTGGAGTCGCCCTTATCGTAGATTATCACAGTTTATTATAATAGCAGCCTCACAATGCCTATATCGTTTCTAGTATTATGAAAGTGAAACCTGGCATTTGAATATTTGATTGTAACTTATTGTGTATCATAACTGCAATATCGTTTACACAAACATAAATTGTTTGATTATAGTTTTATTCAGTAAATTAATCTATATTTTTAAGCGATTTTGTTGTACCTGTGTTACAAAAAAGGTTAAGTTTTCATCTTTTGAAATCAATAATAATCATTGTAATTTTTTTTTCTAAGCAATTATCAAGTCTAGCAAAACATTAATCTAACTACACATTATTGTAAATGTTTTTTCATAGTATTATATTTTTTACAGGCACTAAACGGTTTCTTAATGATGATGACTCAGAATGGGAAACTGCTGTACATATCAGACAACGCAGCTGAATATCTTGGACATTCCATGGTAAGTAAATTAGCAATACTAGTTTGAATGATTCATTCCAAAATTCAATGTGTTACATAGCAATAAAGCTTAACTTTTCTTATTATAAACGTTAAAATGAAGTGAGATTTAAAAAAAAACATTGGTAGACATCTGATAATTACCATATATATAAAAAAAAAACTATATTTTAATTACATATTAAAATATTTTAAATTTCGAATTAAAAGCTTATTGTCTTACTTATAAACTTTGCTTAGCGGAGCTCTGCTAAACACTGATTTCGCTCTTTCTCTCATTATTGATTTCACATTCGAAAGAAAAAGACAGCATTACTCAACTAATCACACGCTAAACACTTCTAAAATAAGGCCGTTAATTTCTAGACGTTTGAATTACAATAACAACAAATTTCAAAGATTAATCTTTACAATAAACACGTATCGTATTAATAAGTAACGTAACATTTAATTATGAGATCAATATTATTAAATTTTTATAGAACTTAAACAATACCTAACAGAATCAATAATATCTCAGCGCCCAATTTTTCTCATACAAAACTTGCCGGTAGATACAAATCGTACTGAGGTGACCCCAAATCCCTCGTTAGCTGCGCCGGAGTCGATAAATTAATCACAATGTTTTATTGTTAGCCGCGCCCGCACACCAACCCTACAGGTTGATCCATAAAGTTTGTCTGATATTAATATTTATTTGTTTTGTTGTCCGTTGTGGAATTACGATAATAAACTTTCTTAAATAAAATCAACAGCTATGTTTACATTTATATATATTAAATTACACTTGGTTATTGTTTGTTAATAATCTACGTCGAATTCAGAAATAATATCTCAGATCAACGGGATTACTTCTTTTTGACAATTTTTTTTAATAACAGTAACAATATGTATTTATAAACACTCCTTTCACGCGATCAATTAATTATAACTTAAATAGGACATGTATACATTTTTGATCGTTTTTAATTTTCTTCATATTTCAAGTTTAATCTGTTTTTAGTTTATTGATATAATCAGACAGTGCCTTTTCTGTCTATCGACTGTACACCAGCTGTATACATGTTAAAACTATATTTGGCGGCTTATTCTTGTACCACGTGCTAGCATCGATGCTCAAAGATATCCGATCAATATATTCGAATTGTGATTAATAACCATTACACGTGAAGTGTTGGCACAATGATAGAAAGAGAAATAAGGTTTCATATATAGCATTTTATATGTTTATTGTATATTGAATTCTTACAGAACAATTTATGCTTACTTTACATAATTTTTTCAAATTTTATTTTTATATGTGTTTGTAATAACAAAATTAACGGGAAATATTTTCTTTAGGCTTATATAGTACTAATGATCGTTTAATTAATTATGTTAGTGTATAAATATATAGTAAGTATATAGCTCGTTATATAGAATTGACAATAACTGTATCTTTGAGCTAGTTAGCTAAAATTAAAGGCTAGGTATTAGAAGGTTCCGAGTTATAAGTCCTAATCGTATCACTAAAAATCACAGTTCATAAGCATTTAAGAAGTACAATCAAAAAAGCATGTAAATCTACTGCATTATCACCCCTTCGAACTATGAGAGAGGAAATGGAGAATGCGTTTCTGGTCGCGTACTCACTTCTTCACAGTAATATCTAGTGTGCAGATGTCTAGTATTTGAGATTGGCTTCGGTGACCGAGATTCGGACAGAAGGACGTTCCAATTATTTGAGTTAAAATTAAAATCAGAATATAAAAATTGAATTTCGAGTAAAATTTTATTATCAATTATAACCATATTTGTAAACAATAGTTCACACTTTTATGCCGGCTGACATTTATAGAATGTTGCCATGTAAAAAGTTTCAATTAACCAGGTAAATAAATAATAATACATGTCATGTAATATGTATAATAATAATGATGTGAAAGTCGCATTGTCAATCCTGACTTCTTGGGTTATTATCGTTTCCATGCTCAATCATAACACAAGCTTTACGCTTAATTGGAGGGACGTATAGAAATGTTGATTCTTAAAAAAATGGCTTAGATTCTTTAAAAAAACGTATAAAATCTACGTTATTGCTTATTGAAGCAAGAAAATTGAAGAAATTGAATATGATTTGTTGATTCAGGGAATCAAAATCAAATCAATAGATAAATTCTGCTAGCGTTGTTGTCTTATATCATATTGATATAAATGAATTTATTTGTAAATAGCTTATTTTAAAATTAAATTAAAGTATTAACACACCTTATAGAACCATGACATAGAAATATCAAATTATATTTAATGGAATATTTAAAAAATAAAAAAGATAACAGATTAAATAAATTGAATATAGCTTCTTAGTATTTGTACTAACAAAATTATTTATATAATTTACCAATAAAAGTAAATAGGTACATAATGATAAAATTCACTTAGAGCAATGTACTTCGACCTATAAGGAGTCAACAAGAATAGTTGTCAGATTGAACAGCCTGAACGGTTGAACGGCCCGACATTTTGTTGTGATCAGAACCGTTTGTCAGATGTTGTTAGATAGGAGCCGTCGGATTGATAAACCCGCTCTGATACAAATGTTGACTGAAATACCGCTTTGCCAACAGGTGGTTCTATCATTCTAATTGCATCATTGTTCAGTAAATTTTATGTAAACTTTACAATATTGCCACAAGTATGACACGCTATCACCAGTATATAACTTCGAATACGGTATATATAGTATGTAAATAAGGCACAAAAATATTGATGAACGGCTCCGACATGTCATTTAGGTCATGAAGCACATGAGATGGTCCTTATTGGTCTTATAGTAATTACCCCAAGTTGCCGTTGGTCTAAAGTCTTATGTGATCTTTACTCATAAATAAATTAAAAGTGTATTAAAATCTGTTTATTTTTTTAAGGTGATTTTAATAAATAAATAAATATAACAAATAATTACATTAAGAATAGTTCACATAGAGCTTGAGTTTGATTCAAATATTGCATATTTCTGCAATATCGACGTCGATGTACCTTCTACGAGAGTTCTTTATATCGGGAAAATTCAAAGTGATTATGTTTGTGTATATAAATTAATTGGTAATGCCCTCATGTTATATATCATTATAGGCACAAGGGACATAACATCTTAGTTCCCAAGGTTGGTGGCGCATTGGGGATGTTTTTTTTTTAAGAAATATACAAAGCCACTGTTTATGGGCGTTGGTGACCACTTACCATCAGATGGCCCATACGCTCGTCCGCCTACCTATACTATAAAAAAAAGGTTGATATTAAAAATTTCAATCCCATACTTTAGATATGGGCGATTTTTACGGTATTTATGTATATATAATATATATTGTTATGTTATATGGTTAAATTTTTTTTTAACATATTTGAATGATAAAGTTATTGGTTGTGTGATTATATTTATAAGAATTGCAATCACCCCTTTCACGATACAACGGTAAAAATATTAACAATATGAAAGATGCATTATATACTGTATAAATTATATTAATACATATAAATTATTTATTGTCATTACCAAATAAAAAGATCAATGTTGATATTAAAAATCTCAATCCCATAGTTTAGCTATCGGCCATTTTCCCACGATCCCGTTCTTATAAGCCCCGTAATGTAATGATCGATTCCAATCATTATTATCTAACTAAATTAACTTTCAACTCTAATCCGAAAGAAATAAGACACATTTTACTTTAACTTTCCCCGAAACGCCTAAGCAATATTTTATTGTTATTTCGCAATTAAGATTAATGATAAGATTTTAGAGGTAATAAGTACTTAATCCAAATATCCAGTTAAAAACAATGCAGCGTCGTTAATATGGCGTTTAAAGATGAAAATTACTGTGTGGGCGTGTCCCATTAGAAGTTGCTTTATATTGCTCATAGTAAAGGTCTGAATTATATTGACTAAAATTATTTATTATACCAATTGGAAATAAATGTTGACATTTTATTTGAGTTTTGAGTGTTGCATTTATAAATACTATACCATGATAGTGCAATTTTGAGATTTTGAGAAACGTTATATAACAAATAAAAATGTTAGGCGCGACTATTAATACAGTTATAATGATTTTATACATAATTTTAAAACTATATGCTTTAGTACGATATTTATTTCGGCTTCTTAGCTCAAGTCATTATGAGATATTAAAAATAAACTCGAGATAGACTTGAGATTCCATTTTTGGAACGCTAAAAACGGTAAATTCCATTATTTTAAATTTTATTATTATATTCTAATTATGTCGAGTTCTTGAGTGGAGGCAGTGTCTTAGCAAACGTAAAACAGGACGTCCTCTGGCTCGGTGGACTGACGACTAAAGAAAAATGGAGAAAAGCCGAAGATTGGCCTCAGTGGCGTAATCTAGGAAAGGCCAATACCCAGTTGAGGACGAACATGAGTTGATGATGATAATAATGATAATTTTGATCACCTTTAATAGACTACGAATACTAGCTTCCGCCTGCAGCTTCGCCCACGTATCAATTAGTTAAACTTAGGGAAGTTTTACGTAACTTGTTAAGGTTATAAGCTATCTCTATTACAAATTTCATCCAAATCCCTCAAACCATTTTTAAATGATTCACAAACAAACATTCAAACATAGAAGCCTCCAAATGTATAATTTTAGTAGGATTTGAAGAGCGGTAACTATTTTTATATCGCATGATGCAAAGCCGATAAGACTCCGACATAGAGTTAGACATCCTAATTGCGACGTTCAGGATCTTCCCTCACAAGTCCGGAGCCACACACGTTGTTAATCGAGTTATAAACAATACAACGCACAATTCAATATGCAAACGAAACAATGTAGTGTACTTCAATGCTTCGTCGCTAACCGTGCCGATTTCTTGATGTAAATCATTAGTACCTTTGTTATTAAACCTACCATTTTAAAACGATCTACAAATTTAAACAATCACACCCCGATTTCGCCTAATGTTACATAGTAAGAAAGCGGCTGGGAAGTTCTTTCTAAAATGGTTAGTAAGTTCAGGCGAAGCATCGCCCGGAGCGATACAAATTTATCATTGTTATTGTGTAACTCTTTTGTATTTGTAAACGTTTGTCTGTTTCCTCGTCAAGTTCTTGGGCCGTAGGTTTTGGTTGTCGATGTATTGTTAAATGCTACTATTCTTGTCCGTATTCATTATGATTAAAATCATAGCTAATTAAATTTATGTTAACCTTTCATTTAATATAATGTATCTATTGCATTACTTATTCATTTAAATTTCAAATTAACAAAAGTTGGCAATCACGACAAAGCATAGTCATAATTATATGTATACTTATTTATAACGCGCACAAAATAATATTTAGTGATAAAAAACAACTATAGCAGGATGGTATGGCCTTTCGTCAAATATCTTAAAACCTATTAAATTAATGTCCTTATCTTAACTAATATTATAAATTAAATCATTTTTCAAACTTATGAAAAGTTAATTTGCAATTTTAATGGTCTTACCAACCTCTTGTAAGAAAATTTAAGTCAATAACTATATACTGTAAAATAATATTGAATAGTGAAATTAGAATGTAATATATATTTTTTTTATTAACTTTAGCTTTAAGAAAGAACATTACTGGATAAGGTATAGTACCTAATCCAAGATTATATAGATGATAAAATGCGTTGAGTATTAGTTTGATGATTTCCGGGCAGGAGAAAATTGTATCTGATTAGCATTCTTCTGTTTTCTTACCGGTTATTTTCGGTAGAAAGTACTTTCCAAACCTGTGTTAGGTTTACATTTTTAGTATTGCAAAGTATATATTTAATATATGAACTTAAAATTTAATACAATCCTGTAAAATTAAAGTACTTGTAAGAGCTGAGTGAATCAAGTACATTTTGATTTTAAGAGCTAAATAGGACAGCCTTTTAATATTTCCACATAATTCCTTGTGCGGAACCAAATATAAGTAATTAATCACATCAACGTCTAGAAAGTAATAAATCAATACCAAGACAAACATTCATTTGTAAGACAATTAAGGTAGTGATCTCTTTTCGACTATTAATCTACTTATATAATATATCCGGAGGCTTGTTTGTATGTCCATATGTGTATAACATACATTTGATTGACGAGTGTAATATGTTAATTATTATTAAAAAAAAAACAAAACTAAATAAATATTTGTATGAATGATTTATTAGCTGTGAATTGTGAAGTATTTTGTAAGGTCATTAATAAGACATTGAAGTATGTTATAGAGAAATGTAATTGTCGGTTGCAAATATATATTTAATTAAGTGTATACATAATTAACAAATATATATTTAAAAAATTGATGCTATACTTATAAATATGTATTATTAGTAATGTCTTATTAGATTTTGGCTAAAAAGAAAACACAAAATTGTGTTAGAATGTATATCGTACAAGAATATAATTTATTCGTTTAGAAATCTGGAAAATTATTTTATCAGGATATTTATTATTTATAAATCTATACTAATATTATAAGTTTGAAAGTAACTCTCTCTCCTAGTTTGTCATCTGTAACGCTCTCACATCTAAACAAATCAACCGATATTGTTGAAGCTTGAATCCCAATGAAGGCCATTTTTTACCTAATACCAGGGGGTCAGTGCCCCTAACATATAGGCGAAGTCACAGGTGAAAACTAGCTTAAATATAATATATGGGATACACACACACATATACGCATGAATGAAAAACCTTTCATTTCCTTTAATGAGTAAAATTTACACAAGTACTAAAATTCATTCTAAATTTGAAATGTTTATCTGTCTTTGTTAACAATCGAACAGTCTGCGGTGGGCCCATTGTATTTATCTCTATATCGGCATATTCCTATATTTCGTTATATTCAATTGATTCCTCAGTATTGTAGTCTCAATAGTTGAGTCCGTTAGTTCAACATTCAGATGTTCCGATAGACATGATTGCTCTCTGATCATCTTGTTTGTGATTGTGAAATTTTTGTATTACCGGTTGTTCTCTGATAATATAACGGTATCGATTCTAAAATCGGATTAATCCTTCGTAATTAATCGAATGAATTTAATTTTATCTCGTTTTTAATCTTTAATTATCTATGGAAAAAAAATCATAATTATAAACATATAATGTGTTTTTTATTTTAATAATTATATAGTATATTTTTGGTTTAATTTTTCATATAACATGAGGTGCCCTTAGGATGCACGTATTCTGAGGATATTCTGCCTTTTAGGGCTCCCTATTTCCGGTTGAGTATTGAAGATTCGCCCTGGTGACGCTGTCGAGGCCATATTCGCCAACATCAAACAATATAAACAATATTTCGAGAAAAAACATCTTTAAACTACATCTATATAAAATTTAGTACCTTACTTCAATATAATATCAAATGATTTAATTATCGTGTGTAAATGAAATCAACCTTAGGTCACAAAGTCATGAAATAGTTACGATTTGTAACTTAAATTTATGATACGATTACAAAGTTATATTTATCGCGATTTATAGCAGTAATTTGTTGCTACAAATATTAATATTCATATAAAAATCATATTAATACTTATGCAATAAATACTTTACACCATAATCATAATAAAACTAATTCAAGTAATCCTTACTAGTCAAAGAGCTTTTGAAACGCTTTTGGGTAATAGTGATCATTTACCATCAGGTGGAGCATCTGCCCGTCAGTGGTGCTTGCTCTGGTGAACTCGAAATCATCAGTTAAGGGCAATCACTGGGCCATCACGGCACGGTATTTTTATATGGTTATTTAATTCAATGTTAATATGTCTTACATAAATATACATTAATAATTATTATATAATATCATTATAAGACTTCCAAGAAGGAATACTAAAATTGTATTACACTTTTTGTCTACGCGTATATTATATAGACTGGGCTAGAAAAAGAAAGTTCATTTGACAGGACCTCCACTACAAGGCCGTAAAATTGTTTGTTACCTATAGTTTTGATACAACTTACTTTATAACAATGTAATTTATAGAATAACAAATAAAATATTAATGATAAATTTATAATGTAATGGCGGTCGCTTAAACTAAATAAAGTTGATGTACTGCAGCATCTTCTTGTGGCGAGCTACAATGTGAATAGTACAAAAATCTTCTCTAACAAAAATGTATATACATAGTTATATGCTTCAGTTTTCAGTAGTGATTGATCCAAGAGTCTATTAATCCCAAAAAGATAAACTAAATCCATTTATATATAAAATAAAATATATAAGAAATTATTAAACGCTATTGGTCTTACCTATAAACGTTTCTCGTTAAGACATGAATTAAAAAATATTGTCAATTTGAATGTCAAAACAAAATTGTCAGCGAGAGCGAAATCAGTGTTTATTAAACAGCCGCTAAGCAACATACATATATAAGTAAGGCCGTATTAACATAATATGTCGATTCTCTGCAATAATGCATGATTTGTATATGATTACGTACAAGATAATCGTAGTGTAAAAATGCCACGGGCTATTGATTATAGCTTTGTCAATTGAGACTGAAATATTCAATTATCTTACATTAAATCACCCGCGAGCGAGAATTTAAAATTAAATGTTTAACAACAGAAATGTATACTTAATTCATATTAAATAAGTGAGCAATTATAAAAATTATCAATGGTTTTTTTATTAACAAGTTAAATACTATAAATTTTCATTTTTTTTTCTCAATGTTTGCAAGAAATCCTATAAATCTTCCTGCATACATTATCTCACAGTTCATAGAGAAATTATTCTAACATTTAACCTTATAACAGTGGTTTTATTTACATTTTCGTTGAACGTCAGAGCCCCCGAGCGGCGTGGGCGGCATCGGCGCAAGCGCACAATTATGTCTTAACGGAGCGCTCGCGACAGGTGGGCGGGGCGCTATGACGCTGACGTCAGATAGGGTCGCCAACGTCATAAATTAATATTACGACCACACGTGATTCAAATTAAAGTACGTTTTACACTGTTAAAGAAAATACGGGATATCGAAATATTTTTGATGCATTTTCTTCGATTTAATATTCATCTATTTGTAATACATACGAACATAGACGGAATAGACTATAAATGTACTGAAAGTCTTTCTTAAGCAACCAAAATACATAAATTGAATGACACATGAAATAGAGGTAAATAAGTAACTTTGTAGTCTTAATTACTCGTTTAAATAAATTAAATAAGGCTTTGTATTAAATAAATATTTAAAATATATAATATAAAGTATAAACTCGCCAGCCCTATCACATTAATACGCAACTCTAGAAAATTTTCTTTGGGTTGCATGAGAACTATGATTTAATTAAACTTAATAATGCAGACCTAGGTTAATTGAAAATGTTTATTATAATGCAGAAAACAAAGGGAATATGCAACGATTTTATTAACCCTGTCCGACTGAAGACCAAGCTGTTCACTAAAAGGGAAGACACTAGTAATTATAGCGAATATTTACTTGAAATAATGCCTTAGAGTATAAATAATAACACGAGACTATTATTTATTAGTCTCGCTGTTTTATTTGCGTTATTAAATGAATTTTCATATTTCTCGCTTATCTCATTTCTTAATTTATACGTACAGGAATTAAACAGTTTACATTTAGGTACATCTTATCACATGTGCATTCGACAATCGTGGCGATTACTTATTAATAATTATTACTAATTAATTAGAAAGAAAGAAATAAAGTCTGGAGCTAAAGACCGAATTAGTACACTTACAGATGATATTGATGTAACTATTTTAAATAATGAAACTTAACTTATATTAAGAAAAGATAAAACAACCAAACAACAAAAAAGATAGTAAGCACTAATATGAACGAAATACCGAGAACTGTCAAAATAGTTTGTGTGAAATATAAAATAAAACAAAAGATTGGGAGTGGTAAATAATTGCGGAAACTGAGCAAGAGGTCGCCGCCGCAGACTTAAAGCAAACGCTTTTATTTTTAAAGAGGCTTATACTTAGCGAGATTGCATCGACATTTTCATCAGTGTGCCGACCGCAGGAGTATTATTTTAATCGTGGACTGGCACCTCTGGAACCTCTGCTATGTCTGCTTTTAAGGTTTTTTTATTATAACGTGACGGCCACGATTCGACTAAGCTAAATCAAATTAAAATTAATAATACAAATGGGGTCTAAATTATTAAACACTCTCTTTTTAAAGTTGTAATCAATAAAACAAATACTTATTTATCTAAATACTAAACCAATTTCAACTACATTTACATATTAATTGTTATTTATTTTACGCAGGAGGACCTGTTAATTCACGGCGACAGTGTATACGACGTGATCGACAAACAAGACCAGCAGGCTGTAAGGTCGGAGCTATCGAGAGCTCCAACCGATGGCGAAGACAGGGTATTCTTGTGTCGGATGAACGTTGCGAGGAATGCCCGAAGACAGATGCGATTTGGAGATCAAAAGGTATGGAATTATTATATATATGTATGTATAAGCTAATTTTAAGCTATCAATAAACTATTAGATTGAGATAAGTGATATAATTGTTTCGTTTTAGAATTAGTTTTAAAATTTTTCGAATTCGATTTAGTTTTTAAATTTACATACAAAAATACTCAGATGTAAAAGAAATATTCATATTAACTGTTTCATCCAAATAAGATTCAGTTCACACACGGGACTGTCAATATTTAAAGGCTTAGTTAATCAATCTAACCTCCGTGACTATTATATCAACATTTTATTATAATAGATGTATTAAACGAGATTATTGCAGTAACGTGTTTTTCAAACGCTTCACAAATAATATTACGATCAATAAACGAATATCATCATCATCATAATCCGTTTGTCGTCGATCTTCAGCTCTCAATCTCATTTTTATCATATTGTATTGTAAACGAATGTACAAAATACAAATATTCGACACGATTGAAAACCACTCGAAATCCTTAGTGGAGTCAAACATACCTGTCACTATACGTCATTCATTTAAAACATCAGTAAATATATATTAACGCGTTAAATTTCATCAATGAATCGTTGTTAACAACTTTTTTTAATTCTTTTTTATCGTAAATAAGCCTATCAAAAGTTAAGTGCTTTACCAGAAAAAATAATAATTACATCAATCATATTTTGAAAAGTCGTAATTGATTGCGAGGTATGAAAAAATATATCTACACTTCGAATATTAATTAATACATTAAAATTTATACACCAAGATATTGAAACTTCATAATGTCTGTCCGTTCAAACGCTCGTTAGAAATTGTAACGTCACTCAAACATTGGTTCCGACGAGATATTTTAAATGAAATTGATGAGAACATAATTAACAAGTTTACTTTCAAATCGCTTAAGTTAGTAAAATTGTGATCGAAGCCGTTTCAGGTTCCGTTAATATTTTTCTTACTGTTTAACTACTAACTTATTAGGTGGATCCGCTACATTACACTGATGACCCAAGGGCTGCTCGTTTACTTAGCTGTCACTGAGTCTAGAAGTTAAGAAAGGTACCCATACCAAAGATACCATAAAACAATTGTATAATTATTTCATATATAATTAATTATGACGTTGTATTTTTATCACTAATTATATTCTTTACTTGCCCGTTGAACTGAAAATAACCAGTTTTGTACATTTTAATCATATATATTTAAACGAATTACTTAATAATAAATACTGTTGTTTGATTGAACACTTCCTCGTTCATCTTCTTTATTTAATATATAAATAAATTCAGTGAACCCTAATACCGAGTATAATAAAAAGGTCAAATTGATAGGCATCAATATATTGGAGTTATTATACGTAATTGAATACTTATGATAGAAAGTGATGGTGTGAAGTTTGACCAGTTTTCTGTAATTATACTCCGAGGGTCGTAAGCCTTTGATGATTCGTAATCAGCTTAATGTGTTTCGTAGCGAATATTTTAATAAAATACCGTGTTATTAAATTGTATTAAAAATATTTTACAACGTTCTCTGCTAAAGTGAGAGTTTGTAAACTTACAAATTAATTAAACTTTTTGGCCATGGTTATGTAGGTGCGTCTGTAGAAGCTTTACGGATAAATATCGCTTCGGAGTATGCTGTGTCTTCTTCCTTCAAATATGAAATGATTGATATGGGACATATAAGTGTTTAATTAACATCCGCTAAGCAACTACCAATATATTTCCCTCATTATTTTACAATTATCACTATATTTATAATTGTCAATATCATAAACATTTAAATAAAACTTTACCGAATGGTGCATTTAAATAAAAAATAAGCCATGCACATGTTCTAGCGTGTTTTATGGTACACCCACGCTCAATAAGTGGGCTCTAGATATAAGACGAGAGTGCAAAATAACAAACGCTCTCAGTTTCAAGTTTATTGTCTCCAATTAATATTCAAACCGCACGTGCTACTTTGCTAACAGCAGTGTAGACACTAGACTCGATCTTTATAGCAAATACATAAGGATTTTACCACATAAAATTGATATAACCTATTATTTCTATTTACGTTTTTTTTATTTTATTAATTACGAAGGCAACGTTACATATTAAGAAAAATATATTTTCTTATTGTTTTTATAAAAATAGTTTCACAAGATATATATCGCATCTGCCACGTTTATTTTTTGATGCTTTTAATAAAATATTTTGCACTCAAAATCTCTAAACTACATCGAATTTGATAAGTTTATTTTTTAAACACGGAAATGATTTAAATAAGTATGATATTTATTTTGATTAGAATTTGTGCCTCATAAATAAAGTTAAATTAAATTCATCGTTTATATTTTCCCAAATTTTGAAACTCAAAATCTATTTTACATGATTACTTACTGATACATACGTAATAAATGATTTAAGAGCCTATCTCTTGGCACTGTTGATTTTGATTCATACGAAAGCTTAATTAAATTTCTTATATTATAACGAGTACTGTTTTTTTTCCGAAAAGTAATAGTTGTTATCTATACTTTAATGCTTATTTAATCGTATGAATGTTTTTTACTAAACTCAATATACAATCCAGTTATAGCAGTCTGAATGTAGTAAAAGCGACTTGTGACAAAAAAATACAAACATATTGTTATTCCTTGCAGTGAACAATACATACCATTTTATGAGAATAAAAATTTGATCGTATTTTAAAAACGAAATAGGCATTTTTTGTATTGTATTCGATTTGTTACGTATGTTTTTGTTTCTGCGTCTGCGCATCGAATATCATATAGTTTTTGCTAAGCGTAAAATGTCCCACGTTTGCTGGCTAATCGTTTGCATTTATCATCTTAGGTACTCACTACGTGTATTGCAAATTGCTTCAGGGAGACAAACTTTAATTACACGATACTCTGACTCCAGCATCAACAAAGTTAGGCGGTCGTAAATAGAAATTGATGCAAGGATGAAGATGCAATTTTGTAATAAAAAACAACAAATATAAATGAGGCGACTGACAGTAACATTTAATTTAAATTTAGAATTAGTCTGTATTAGTAATCGATTTAATTTTAAATAAACACAATAATTAAACACCAGTATGAACACAATGAAACTTCTACTTAAACTATTTACTGATTGTTACCAGTTCGGTTCGACTGCAACCTGTTCCACAAATTCAAATTCAAATCCATCAAGATCAATAATTTTGTTTATTACTTGGACATTCAAATTTAAAATACGTTTAAAATTTATTACACTGTCAAATATTTCCCACCACAGTAGGCGCAAACTTTCAAAACCAGGTTGTTCAAATAAATCGTCGAATTAATTTAATATCATAAGTAAAACGGTTATGAATGTTTTTATTAAAATTTATCCCTTTAAAATGAATGGAGCTGATAAATGCGTTATGATAAATAGATATTGAATAATGGTTACTTTATACGAGCCATTTCATAATCGATTTAATCAGCATAGCAATGAAACTGTGGCAGAGAAATGTCCGCGCTGTTAATGGTGTCTTATCATTACTGGGCTGTCTGATATGGCATTCATTAGACGCTGCTGCAGACCTGGGATCATACTCATATTATACAGAGCAAAGATTTATTTTTACCACACTTCCAATCTGATTAAATTAAACATTTTATATATGCATCATATTATCTCTTTTATAAATAAATAATATAAATATGATAAATATTGTTAATGAATTATAATACATAGGTGTTTATGTACAACATAACTATTTGTAGATTGTAGATAGTGGAGTTAAAATCAAGACACTTGTTGCTAAATGTTAGCCATTCACGTTTCATTTGAATCTATTACAAAATATACAATGTTTGTACTAATTAAGGAACAGATAATAAAAACAATGGTTGACATTCACAATAAACAGTTACAAAAGTTAAATGTCGTTAAAGGCTTGTAAGTTGTACGTAACTATTAACGTAATCCCATTTAGTCGGGAGTACCTCCTGTATCGCTTGATGAAGTTAAGACGGCCACTAATGAGGCTTATCAAGGACTGGCCGAGATGACACGAGTGATGCCGTACGCGCAATCCCGAAACCGCCTTGTTAGTGCCCAGGTCGTGGTTGGAGGGACATTTAGGTACCATAATGCGTTTCACTCGACTACTTTGTTGTATAGAATTTTTTCTCGATTTAAAATTATCTTTTTGCGTTAATTTAATAATATTATGCTTAACACGGAACAGATCTTTTATCATATATATATCTAAAACTGAGGCGTGTTCGGAGAGTCATTTACGTTTATAAAACTAGAGATTACATATATGTGTATGATTAAAAAAAAGTTAATGTATAAACTTTTATTACAAATATATTGGCGATATTTCACTGTATCCCATTTTTAAAAGTACTGTAGTATTGCTTTTGCTTATTTCAATAGAGGTATCACCTCCTCATTTGTCGAACGCCTTTTAATTCTCGCACAGGACAGATACAAAATACGACAACACGAGAAAGCCAAGCTTGCAAGTAAACTAGCCAAGACCATCCATAACATAATATCAATGTTATCCCATTCGGCTTCTACGAACGTCTCTTTATCATTGAGTAATTTAGTGTTAAGTGCACTTTGAGTACGATATTCCGCAAATGGATTTTGGAGTAGCGTATCATTAATATCTTTTGCCAACTGATGGAAAACGGCCTTTCCAAGCCAATCGGCTAAATCGCTCTTGCCCATTTGACGTAGCCTGCGTGATATTTGTTCGTGTGTCTTGTTTTCACCTTGCCATGGTTCAGTTCCGATGCTATAATTGAACAGAAGCTTAATACAAGGAGTATCAGTTGGTACTTTTGCAACGTCTTCTGTTAGATTTGCAGGAATTTCATAAGACTCATATCGTAGTGATGCTATGAGTTTGCGGCAATCGTTTTGAGATAAATGACTAGCTATATGTTTTACATGTTCGTCACTTATGTCAAGAACACACTTTGTATATGATAACAGGCAAAAATATCTTAATAGCTGTATCATTAACATCGAAAAATCAAATAAAAAAAATCAAATACATAAGAACAAGGATATGAATTTGATAAATAACTAATTAAATACCTTTTATCTTTTGATTAATGCTGATTAATAATTATTATTGTTTTAATTTTTTTGCTTCTTGTAATTGCGTAATATGTATTTGATTGTCAAATAATAATAACAGATTATGAAAAGGTTAATTAACATTTGTTTTTTTTTTTTTTCATCAGTCATATATAAATACTTTTTATGTATATTTTTTGTAGTTACAGTTGTTTGAATAGGATTTAATGTTTGTATCATTAAATAAAAACATATGTACAATGCAGTACACTAAGAAGGAAAAACTTTTTATAACAATTAAAACAAATTCAATAAGTAGTTTTTATATTTGAGTAACTAATTACAGATCATCGATATACTAGTACCAGCTTAAAATAATTTATGAGTTTTTTTTTGTTACAATTTAAACCCTTCTAGACACTTAAATGAAAGGCTAATTCATGTTTTAATCTAAATAAAAATTAATTGACTGAACTACGTAATTAATCAAAAGATTTTTTTTTTGCCTTAATCAATTACAACAAAATTTAACTAACATCACCTACTTACATAGACTACCGTCACAAGCCATCGATCACACGACCACAGGAAATCTAACCACATTTGCACTTATTAGTTAATTTACAAGCAAATATAGATCTTAATGTGAAAGAATAAGGGTGTTTAAAGCATCAAATGATGAAGCAACGTTGGTTATTAGTGAGAGAATAATCCATTTCTGTATGGCACATAAGTCTAATCGAAGCACATTCCAACGTACAAAACATCACAAACGTTAAGCATCATTATACAATGACAAAAGAAACTTGTGCAACTGCTTGAAATGTATCTATTTGTAGAGTTAGCAGAAAAAGTTTTATATTTTTTATTTGTAACGCACGAACTGCCATGGCTGTTATTTTGTTGGCTTAAATGTTACAGATATACAGTAAATAACTAGTTCATTGTTTGTTAGTTGATTTAAGCGACTGCAAATCTCGATGTTCCTATTTCAAATCTCGGTTCAGGCCTATAAGTCTGCCAGTATTGAGTCGCTAGTATTACACTTTGATGTTTCGGAAAACACGTAGTACCGTCGTGGTTCTACACTGTTTCACTCTCTGGTCAAGCTGCCTTGCCATCTCACCAGATTAAGAAGAAGATATGGGAATAAAGGGAATAAGATTCACTAAAATATCACATGCGCAGACTTGAAGGTTAATTGCTGAGATCGAAACTCTTAAGCTCGAATACAATTATTGACTAGCCGATGAAATACCAACTGAATCTCCAAATTAAAATTAAAAAAAATAGTATACTGTGTTACCACATCAATCGGGTGAGGTTCCAGCTGCAAAATCCAGCTGCAAAATTGGTCCCGCACCTGCAATAAAAGTTAACTTAACCTACTATATAAGCTATATATTACAAGCTTTTAAAAAATATTTATATGTTATACTTTCTTCTGCTAACGGTACAGCGATCGGTTTCAGTGTACTAATCTTATTCCATATTACAATAACGGCTCGGATCGTACAGAGGAAAACATTCCTATCTATTCAACCAATAACACGGTATGCATGTATCTACCTAGACTAAACTATACATAAATGTTTAGTTTTAAAATTGAAAACACTTATTAACCCCAACTTTACTTAACCAAATAATTCAGCTTTACAATGCTAAGTCATATACATTCAATTCGCATTTATCGCATTAATATCATTTAATTTTATTTTATTTGCGAAAACGTCTTGCATTTTTATAAACTATACGATATATAATAAGCACAGTGTTCATAAGATCTTTGCTTACAAAATAAGTAAAAAAGACTGGCGAGTGCCGTGTGTGTTAATAAAAAAATAACCTAAAGCAAATATGAAAGGTCGGAAGAATATTAACAGCGTATTCAGAGGCTCGTCATCGATCTTTATAAACAGTATAATGGATCATTCAGTATTTTGTTGAATTGACAATATTGTTGTAATTTAGAAATCTTTGTATGCGAGATACAACATAGGATTATGTTGATTTATGTCTTTCTCTTTTTAACCTTAAGAATATGAATTATAAGTCCTTCAAAGTTTAAAGCATCAATAACTAAATGGTATTCAGGCTGAGAGGTAAATATGGTCGGAATCTAGCTATATAGTTTGATTCTGACACCTTTATAGTTTCCAACTCTCGGCTTCGCTTGCGTCTGAGGCAGGAAAACAGGTAAAAGGAACCCTAAGTTCTTATCTATACCTTTGAAACCGTGTACTTCATTTCATAATGATCGGTTGTGTAGTTAGTGTTAGTTTTCAAAGGCCGGCAACGCACCTGCAAGTCCTCGGATGTTGCAGATGTCCATGGACGGTGGTAGTCACTTTCCATTAGGTGAGCCTCCTGCTCGTTTGCCCCCTCTTACATAAAATAAATAAATCGTAAAACCGTAACAAACAAGTAAACTCTTACGAAACTTGTATATATAAATACTAGCTGTGCCCCGTGGATTCACCCGCGTATAATAAATTATTTTATTATTATAAAAACATAAAAATATAATAAATTATTTTATTATTATAAAAACATACACGCGCTCACACACACACACACATATTATGGCTACTGGTAAAGAAATACGTAATTAACGATTTGAAATTAATTTTCATAAGATACCGTAGGGTTTACCGATCTCATATATGGCCTAACATTTGCGCCATCACATGTTTTTTGCGTGTACCAATTTTCATCAAGATTGACCAAGCCGTTCTTGAGTTATAAGAAGACATACAGACAAACAAAAATGAAAAAAATAGTATAATGTGAATCACTGCATCATAAAACGATTATTTATCATAAAATTAGGTGAAAAAAAAATGTACAGACAGAGCCAATATATTTATATAGTAGTATAGATAAATGAAAAATAAATTATTAATGAAAATACTATAAGTGTCAATTCATTTCTATGCTCATTTAATTATTTAAATGAGTAACTTTAGACTCATGACATTGTTTATGAAGGCCGTGATATGCATGTAATTTTTTGATTGAATTTGTAATAAAAGTGACCAATGCGACTATCTCTATGAACTATGCAAAAGTTAAACAAAGCCACTATGTATAAAGAGACAAAGCAGTACATCCAGTACCTGATTTATTTCTAATTTGATAATAATAGGTACAGAATACTCTTGACCACTCTTAATTAATCCTTGGGTCATATAAATAAGATATATTTTTGTTTATCATTAATTGGAAATACCTACAGAAAATTGATTACAAGAAATATAAATCTATCTTGCTTGGAAACGCTACTGTTAATTTAATACCAAATTAAATTCCGAATGATTGGATGACTCAGACAAGTTTAAAATGAAAAAATATACAAGCTACCAGTTCATCTCGAAAACTTAACAGATTACCAGTAAACAGGCAAAAACTATTCAGAGTCCGATCAAATGGTGTCGAGGAAATCAGAAGATAAATCATGTGTTTCGTAAGTAATTACAGTCAATTCGTACGAATAATATAAAACATGCAACTTTACAATATTTCTGACGGACATACTCATACAAAATTTTACAAAAAAAAAAATATCTAAAAAGCAATCGATCACATCACCTCTTAAATGAAATAAATGTTTCACAACGTAACCTCACCTTCGATGCCATATCGTAATTAAAGAAGACGGTACAATTACCGTAGTTTATAGATACCTCTAATTATATGTATTTGATGTTTTCTATACTCTGTGACGAAAGAAGCCTCATTTAGACGGTCATTATTTGAATTAATATATCTACGTGTCGGTTCGGAGGTTCTGTGAAATTATAACTTGATTTTTATAGCGGCCGTGAGAACAAGAATAAATAATATGTCTCTGTATATGTTGAATAGCCTAATTCATCCATTCGAAATTGCGTGCTTTTCGATATATTAAACGGTCTGAACTCTGTAATCATTATTTTTTTTCATTTGAAACGAGTGTGAAGTTAGCCGCAACATTTCTTTACATTTGACGTTTATATATTCAGTCAGTCAAGTATTTCAGCGTAAAAAAATCTTGTTCGTTTCAAAACGATTATTAATTTGTTTGATTTAAATAAAACATTAAAGTTTTTTTAATGGATGCTAAATTATGACATAAATATTTAAGGCCATTAGAATCAATTAAGCTAGAAAGTTTAAATGTACACCGCCAGTAATTGGGTTGATGTAACTTAATAGAGCCTTGGAGATACTACTGCAATTGTCTTAATGTTTATTTTACCGTATACACAATAATATTTCAAAATAATATACCGTACAAATATTTAATAGTTCAATATTTTACGTTTTATTGAGCAGTTTTATCTAATGAAACACAATATTTAATTTTTTACCTAAACATTTTTTTTTCTTTTTTAACCAATAAGGTAAAAATATTGATTAGAAAACAGAAATATACAAGTACAAATAAACATGAGTAATCTCTCGTATTTAAGCTTAGATCAAATTTTATTTGCATCATCCATTACTTTATCGTTATGCCAAGATACATATTTTCTTTCGGTCTTTCTCAATAAGAAAATGTTTTAGTGTATGCCACATTAGTGAATGATAAACAAAGAAGTAAGATTTAATTATTTTGACAAAACTTATTGCCTATTAAGGATTAATTTTATTACTTAGAAAATCCTAAGAATTTGACGTTAGGTTAAAGTTTTTTAATTAATAAGATAATATATTGTATAATATAATAAATTAAAATAAATCAATAATTTTGAACTAGGTAATTGAATAATGCAACTAATACTAGGAGTAACCAACCATTTATGATCCCCAGTACTTAAATGCGAGCATCTGAAATTCACACCATAGCATCCTGTGCATGTCTTATTTAAATTAAGGCGCTCGCACATTTTATGCGGCAAAAACATTCAGTGTGGCGTCGTTAGGGCAGTCCGAGATGCATTTATTTATGAAATGTAAATTCATCTGATTGTAATAACAAAACTGCGAGCCACCGCACTCTATATTAAGATGTTATATTTGCATACTGTATAGTATTGTGGGGACGTGTGACCGTGTGTGTGATTTAATGGGCTTATTTTTCGCTTTGTCAATCGATATTTTGCAGTTTAATGTTCCCGTTTTGTATGTGTGAATAATTGTTTATGGGTTCGTATGTGTGGCGAGATATATCTTTGTGTTAGTATTATAAAGAAAATGAATATTATCTGTGTGAAGTATTATATATGTTAAAGTATATGTACATAATTGACACATCGCTGTTGATAAAGCAACTAATATCGTTAATGTTATTTATTTAATCATATAAAGGTGTTAAACAGTTATTGCGAAATAATTTGGTCTTTTTGTGAACGTAGGAACGGATGGACAGGCGTAGAATTTAATAAATATATAAAAGACAGAGATATATCACCACTGACAATGGCAATGGCCGAAGGGATAAAAAACGAAATGTTTTGAACGATCGAGTCGTGTTGCTGGTGTGAATTCGGGCAACGCGCGCACGCGCACGCCACGCAGCCATCATGTGACGTCACCACGTCACGACTCTATCACTAAGTTACAAAAAGCAAGCCTTATGCAAGAAGTTTATATGAAACTTGATGCAATGTATAGATTTGAATAAATAATAAAAAATATTTATATAAATTTTCTGTAATTTCTAGATCATTTAATCAAAATTGTATAATTACATAGTGAATAATTTACTTTGGACGGATAATATATGACTTTAACGGTACTTCATTATTTAATACATTTTTGTCGTAAGTTATGGTAAAAACTTACTATATGGTATTTTTTAGAATAACAAAGACAATAAACATTTTTGAGAAATATTCGAACAAGACAAAGAGTAATATTTCTTTCATGACTTATGTCTTCGTTTCACTTGTAACATTAATTCGTATGTAATGGAATTTATAGTACTTTCTTCCAGCATTGCATTGAATCAAGTCGATACCATGCGACGTTGAATATATTTAAGACGATAAATAGTTTTTATATAATAACTAAGCTGCCTTTTAGTAACTTAAATAATATATAAAATAAAAGTTCTTATTTAAAACTATGTGTTTATACGAACAACGGCTTCCTTTGCTGGATTCAGTAAAAACAATCTAATACAAATATTTTTTTACGGAGAAAATGCTTTTGGTAAAAGCTAGAGCCTGTATAAGTTCTTACAAAAATATTCTGATATTTAGTTTCGTAAGAAGCACCGTTTCTGAAGTATTTTCAAAAACGCTTATTTAAAATGATGGGCAATGCATGTACATTACCGACAGTCTTAAATTTAAACTAACTACCTCCTGACATATACCAATTAAATAATCTTCTGGTAATATATTTCTTTAATTTAAGGGATGATGAAAAAATATATAAATACTAAATATAAACTATTTAAATTCGTCAATGTCGTTATTGATTTTTACTTTATATTTCTGTATCATGTTCCTTATGATTTTTTTTATTCTATAAAAAATCTTGTCGTAGGGCTGTTTATTATACCACTTTTTCATATTTTAATAATTAAATAAGTATTATAACAGCTTGGTGAATTGACCACTTCTGGGCCACCTCTTTCTTTGAAGAGAACTTGGTGCTTGTTCCACCACGCGGCTCCAATGCGAGTTGATCACTCATGTGGCTAAATTTCAGTGAAATTGGATTTATGCAGATTTCCTCACGATCTTATCCTTCATCACCGAGCATGAGATGAAGACACGCGAACCCGCGAATGTCAGTTAACATTCACTGGACTGACCACTAGATTCATCTCTATTTAAGACATATTAAAATATTCTTTGTAGGACTTATATAGCCATGAAAATTGGCACTTATTTACTCATAACTTAACAACACACAAGTGCATTCAGTCAACTTTCATCGTAAGCGAATATAGTCATAAAATAACAGTTCTGTTATAAAGGCTGTCCAAAAAGACGAATGATTCAGATGATAGGTGTGTCCTGACGTAATAATTCGTGACTTTGGGGCTTTAGCGTGACTGTTTTGACCGAAGTTTTTAAGCACAACCGTATAGAAAAGGTATTTATCTTATTCAACTTATATAAAAAAATAAAGACCGTTAGTTATTAATTCAAACATTGTAAGTATAATTATAAAGTAGAGATCGCAAACTAATAAACAGTGGAAAGTATAATTATTATTAATGACGATTGATAAATCATATTGTAAGTCTATCTGGGTAGGGATGGTAGCTTACCCATCATATTATATATTCGACCGCCAAACATTAATACTTAAAGTTAACCACTTACATCATAAAAATATAAATAATAATAGCTTTTTATTCGACAATTTAGGTTATTTTATAAATTATATAATTATATAGATATAATAATAATTATATATAATAATTATATAGATGCAAAGCAGTACAATTTAAAAGAAGAATTTGCAATGGCAATAATCGATAAACAAAATTAAAACAACATTTAAATAGAATAACAGCGGTAACAAAATACTAACAACTGCTCCATAAAATCAAAATTATCTTACTTATCTTAAAACCAACGCCTTTCACTAGATAGGCAACACATTAACGACACTATAAACGGCAAAGCGGTACAATTCCGTATTTCGTCGAAGTAAATCTTCACATTTTAAGCGTTTTAATGATCGCCTAAAGTAATCAAGTCCTGTGTTTATGTTGATTAAAGTCAAACACAAAATATTATTAGCTGTAAAGCAATGACAAATAGACTGCATTTAAATATTTACAAATAGTCATTAAATGTTTAGATATACGAGTGCTTTCTTATTATAAGCCACATAAGCCACATAAATAAACTCACAATTCAAACAAATTTATATTATTTTATTCATCAACAATTATTGGCAGCGAAAAATAACTGTTCGTTAATATTTTTATTAATTACATCTGTAATACAATACAGCAACTTTTCAAAGATAAATCTAAGAAACATAACAGAATGACGCCTTATTCAAATGAAATATATTTCAACGTAACTTCGTATTATATTGGATTTAACGTGTTCAAAGTATAATCACGCAGTTATAACAAGACGTAATGTTCAAATAACAACGAGTTAGAACAAGATCATTCTTCTTACCTTATCTTACCTTACGAATTGTCAAAATCGTCAGATACTATTGTGATGTTGACATCTCACTAGCTTTTATACTGCGACCGATATAAATTAAACCTTGTTTTAAACGCAATATGTATTTATATATTATTATTTGCTATGAATGACATGTTTAAGTTTAAGTTAGAGCTTAACTTTAACATGTCTGGTAGTATCTGTCGATTATACTTTTTACCAAAAAAATCTCTAGGTCTTTCCTACTTATGAAAAGTATCACCATGTTAAATAAAATCCGAGAAAATATTTCACACTAACGACACGTTTCAAAATGAATACAGAAATTATTAAAGTCACTCTCGAAACACTTATCAGCGAATGTGAAAATTCTTTGTTAGTGAAAATACCGAGAAATACATTTTTTACAAAATTACCTTTTAAAACTATAAGAATGTTACTTTATAAATATTGAATTATGCTCATTATACGATCAGTTTCTTACCGTATAGTTGATCCTGATCATATTCAAATGGTCAGTATATGACCTGGTCGGGGGAGTCACGACTGTCATATGGAAGTAGAAAGTGGTTTATTGTTCACCTCTGACTGGACTTACTGATAGATTCAGAGCTCCAAAGATAATAAGTCACGATTGATCGCCCTGCGTTGTCATACCCACTCAATTCTAAATAAGATTGACTGATTAAGATATTGTGTGGGCGATAAGCGATTAAAAAATTCGAAGTGTTTAAATACAATATTTTCTCGACTGATCTAAAAGCTCGTGATTATGATACAAATAAGAAGCCTTCCTGGTTCTTACAAGCACTTTTGAATCACTATTTTACAAGATTACATTTAATTTTAATAAAAAATTCAGTGAGAAATTACTTCCGATAAAAACTGGCAAGAATGTGAGAAGTTATTCAAATATCACCTATACACAATTGAATTATATCTTGAGTCCTGGAAGGAAATAAACGAATACTAAATCAACGCTTTTTAATTATCATTAAGGTATATAAACGCATATAATCTTGTTTGAAATAATATGCCTTATTTATTTGAAATAACATTTAAATTTCAATAAAAATTTAAAAATTATAAATGAAGTTATTGTTGGAAGTATATCGTCTATCTTCGAATTGAAAACTAGATTTTTTATATATCATGTTGTTCGATCCCATTACTGATAAAGTTAATCTCTAAGAAATAATTTAAATTCAGAACTAACTGTAAATTTAATAACCATTTTTTTTTAAATTGCAAATTGTAATTTTATTGGCAATATTCAATAACTAATAACCTATTAAATCAAAGCCTTAGCAATGTCTTATTCAGCCTGGGCGTTTCATTTGATCCGATATTTCAATGTTTCATATCAGATTATAGCCTCATTACATTTTGTTTTCGTAGGCGGATACACGTTGACGCAACTGTTCATTTCTAGTTATTAATCTTCGAGGGAATCTGAAAATAAATCTCGAATGAGATTAGAATTATTGAGTGTTAATTATTATAATTACGGTCTCCGCTGCGTTTTGAATTGCTGCTTTTCTTATGATGTTTTATATTATAGGATTATTCTAACAAAACAGATATTGTACTTATTAGTTAAATTTAATATGAATTTAGTAATATATACTTTTAACTATCAATAAATTCAAATCTTATATTATAAAATATTAATCAATAGAGCTTATTGCTCAATAAAAGATTATAGACAATAAAATCATGGAATTTTCACGAACTTCAGTGATTTTCATGAAGGAAAAAATAAAGAGTATTTAATTAATAAAACTAGATAACATTACGATAAAACTACATTCCGAAACCTACCGATAACGCCACTTTACATTTTATATAATTCTGTATCATATTGATTCAAAACGCTCATAAAGCGTACTTAAAATAATATTTTGATTATAATTATTACTAAATTGCTTGAAGTACATTAAATAAACATTTATTTTTCATTAATGCCGTGTTAAAATACAACGATAGACAATAAAGCATTATTAAATTAAAAGTTTAAGAATTTCATCACTAATAAATAAAAAACTATTAATGATAATGATTCTTAACAAACGCTGCAAATTGGCATATTAACTTCACTTAAAATGCAATTCTATAATAGCTTTACTTACAACTGATCGTCGGTTGAGAGATTGAGCAACTTACGCGTTCAATACAATAAAATGTGTACCAAGGCCACAGTCCCGGATCGAAGATTACCAGTGAGTGGTTGAACTGTGAACTATTGTGTCGAACAACTCTTATCTAGCCATTGTTGTTAAAAGTCTGAAGAATGTCATAGCGCCACGCCTACAGCCTTTGAAGCCAAGCGGTCAGAGTTGAATGCGACAGACGTTAATAAGAATAGTTATTTTTTTAAATATGACCTTCTTTTCGTATAGTGCATACATGTCTCCAAGGTTACTAATTGCAATTTTAAAAATACAATTTAATTTCGTCATTATAAACTTTAACATTTAATTCTGCCTTATTGTTAACACTATGAGTAAGTATATTTTTAAAAATTACAATACCGGTAAAGTTTTTGCGAGAGGCACTCGAAATCTATGAATTATATTAACAGACGTAATTTACTAATATTTTTTGTTTGTTAATATTAAAATCTTGCAACAAATGTTAATTTGATTTTGTTAAAAAAACATCTTAAAACTAATTAATGGTAAACATCTTATCGTCATCTTTATTTCTGTTCGTTCTTTATATCCCGTTCGGAACTTGTTGTTTTATTATTTTTATAATTAAATATATATCGTAAGCACATCATTTGCATATATAAATAATTGTATATGTAAAACGGTTAATAACTAATATAATAATTATTATTAACCATTTCATTGTCTTTCAACTTAATTACATTAATCGCATATAGTCAATAAATTAAAATTAAAAAATAAAAGCCTCCTTGCCCGTAAGGAAACGTCTTGGAACCCATACGAGTATATTATGCAACGTTACTCCAGTGTGGGTTGAACACATATGTGACAGTTTCATGTGACGCATGCAGGCTCAACGTAAATTAAATACCAATATCTGATTCAGATTTGCATGTTCTAACCACTGGGTCATATCGCCGTTATGTCAGCCGTTAAATCGGAAAAAATATATTTATATTGAGACTGAGAGAGAGCCGGTGGCCGTGGTTGGTAGATACTTGCATTTCGCGCCGTAGGTCGTGGGTTCGATTCCTACCCAAGTCAGACATTTGTGTGTATGAATTGTCTGTTTGCCCTAAGTCTGGATGTAATTATCTATATAACTATGTATTTACAAATGAAAAGTAGTAAATGTAGTATATCAGTTATCTGGTTTCCATAGTACGAGCACAGCTTAGTTTGGGGTCAGATGGCCTTGCGTGAATAATGTCCCAGGATATTATTATATTATTATTATTATATAAATGTATTTTATGTTCGCCTTTAAACGAATGTGATAATCTGTTAGCTAAAACTGATATGTTGATTTCTGTCTCCCAGGTGGTGTTAGTACGAGGTCACTACGTATCTTATTTACCGCTCTGTAGTCGCAACGAGCCGGTGTTCCTCGCAGCCTGCACTCCTCTCGCCATGCCGGAGACGCGAGAGTGCGTCGTTCATGGCGCCACCAATGTGTTCACGACCGTGCACGCGATGGACATGAAGATACTTCATATTGATTCCAAGTAAGTTAAATTGTTTCTATATTGTATGCATACTGTGAAATCTGGGGGATCTAGTGGCTAGTTTTTACGGGTTCCTATCAAGAAAATCTTCTCTCTTCTTTTGAAATGGACAAATTAACATCATCCCACATCTCGAATAACACGTAAAGCTGTACTGTGCCTAAGCCCTCTCCAAGAAGGCGGATTACCATCCCATCAGATTACGAAAGTGATGGAAATGGAGAGAACAGCTGTAGTGACGCACACACATGATCAGTTTATAATATATCCTCCTTCGCAGTTATCTAGTGTTCGTTGAGAATGGCTGCTGTGGTTAAAATCTGCGTTAAGGACAGTTCGCAAGGTTCGCAAATATGAAAACGATATACACTGTCGTATCTGTTCAGTAAATCTTTGTAAATACAAATACTAGAACAATATCAATTTAAGTGTTAAGTTTAAAGAATGACCTCGGTAGGAATCACAGTACAGTTTAATTCCAACAAACAAAAGCCCAAGGGCAATGAGGAACAAAGCGAGACAAGTATGATAATATCCTTTTAAACAAACGGCTTTTCCCTCACTTCCTCGTGAGCACTAGTTCAAGGTTTGAAACTAACAATAAACAGGTCTTATTACCGATGCGTAACTGTCACATCGAGCTACCGTCCATCAAAGGCAAGCAGATGTATGACAACGTCTCTATTGAAATCGTTTCATATTCATGTTCCGCGTCAGCGCCTACAATGGCACGAAATAATAAGACGAGTTGAAATATGCAATTGTAAACAGTGGTCAGATGAGTCGCGCGTCGGGCGCGGCCGTCGGTCGAACATGTATGTCAATATACTGAATATTATCGACGATCGCAATGCAAGATGGTGTTGAGAATTCAATACTTTAAATATGTATGGAATTGTTTATGTACATATATGTCTGTTTTATGGAAATTGATAGCTCGAGCCGATAGTAAACTAAAACAGAGAAAGAAATTCGTAATGATAATTATACTTTTAAAATTACTAAACGAATACTAAAAATATTTTATATCATGTTTTTCAATCTCTATTATGCATACATATATAGAATTGTATCGATAAAATGGTTACAAATCACGTTTAATAGTCTATTTCTTTTGCATTATATGCCTGTATAAAATGTTTTTATCTAATAAATAAAACATTAGTACAGTGACTGAAATCACTAGAATTGCAGACGCAGATTTATGTTCATATCGTAATCCATTCAACATTATTTTATTTGTCCCGTTCATAGAAAACAGTAAGGATTAAATTCCTAGATACGACTAACGTGTGGAGATTAGAAATTTCATACGGCGTTGGTCTTTGAGTATTATAAAGTTTGTTTTGAGATACCAGTTCGTCACCTGCTCGGAAGAGACTTTGCATACAATGACAGGCTTACACGCTCCTGTGGGTACTTATTGTAGGCTGAATGCACACTTAAAATACATTATCGATATATTTACTCGTGCCGATTTTTTTTTAGCTTGTGGATGTATTTCAAGTACAGACGCTCTTGACGTGTGTATTTACAATGGCTAAATATATAATATTATAAGTTGAACAATTTTTTTTAGCTTAAAATTGTGATCAAAGAATAAAAATTTCATGATATTTTTTTTTTTATTCTTTTGTAATATTTCTTATACTATTTAACATCAACATAACAACAATACTATTAAGAAATTATGTTTTTATCTGTGAAAATTTTAGTTTATACGATTAAGTAATGCCGTTTTTATCATTTAGTCAGAAAAATCTCTTGAAACGGATACAAAATTATTTGTATAACCTTGAATACTATAATTGTGCACTTTACCTATTATTTTGCTTTTATAATTTATGTCTTAAGCAAATCACGTTGATTTCGCACGCACTGCGCACACGCATATGTCATAACGTCCATGATATTCTATTGCATCTGTCATAAACATCATTGTCCTGTCCTGTAGCTCAGAATGAATAGAAGTGGTATGGGCACGAGTCATTTGTTAAGTAAATATGCATAAATGACATTTCAAAATATTTCCCTTTAAAACGAGAAAAAAATACTCCAATATAAACAACGCCATCTTGCGTACAAAAAATATTTTTAGTCAATAATATGTTGGTGGGTTTTTTAAAAGTTCCTATGTTTCGTTTCTCGAAATTGTTCGGATCGAACTTAAAGCTTTCTCATGGCTGAGCGACTCGTGTACGGGTGAACTACAAACAGAGTTAAGATCCTTCATGCTTGCAATATTAAGTTTATTATAGTCTGTCTGAATATGTACCACCCACTCATCCCAAACTCTACCGCCAAACAGCAATATTTCCGGATTTTGGGGTGGGTGACACAGTGTAACTACAGATTGTGCCTGTAGTTACACAGGACATAACGTAGTTTCCAAAGTCGGTGGTAAGGAATGGTTAATATTTCTGATAGTACCAATAAGTATGGGTGGTGAACAACCGGTGGTCCAATTGCTGATCTGCCTATATGAATATGAATGAATATATATGAATTTATAACAAATAATAAAATTCTACTTAATACGCGCGAATTAATTCCTGTACAGCTATTGTATATTTACGTGATTTCTGGAGGTCAAATAAACTTTTAAATATTACTGAAAATTAGTGCCCACAAAGAAATTAAATATAGCCCCATCTTGAGATTTCGAGTAAGTTGTGTGTTTTGCAGAAATACGTAATAATAATAAATTAAAATAAAGAGAAAAAATAAATAATATATTAAATTATAGAGTAAATTAAATTTTAAAAAATATCGATAGCAATATATTTGTATATAAATCTATTGGTTCCGTCTGTACATTTTTTTTTCACCTAATTTTGTGATAAATTATCGTTTTATGATGCAGTGATTCACATTGTACTATTTTTTTCATTTTTGTCTGTATGTCTTCTTATAACTCAAGAACGGCTTGACCAATCTTGATGAAAATTGGTACACACAAAGAACATGTGACGACGCAAATGTTAGGCCATATATAAGATCGGTAAACCCTACGGTATCTTATGAAAATTAATTTCAAATCGTTAATTACGTATTTCTTTACCAGTAGCCATGCGTGTGTGTGTGTGTGTGTGTGCGCGCGCTCGCGCTTGTGTGTTATTATAGTAATAAAATAATTTATTATATTTTTATAATAATTATACGCGGGTGAAGCTGCGGGGCACAGCTAGTATAAATATAATTTTATCATTTCTAATATAAAATACGTTCTATGTACACTCTCATCATAAACATCATTGTTCTGTCTTGTACACATTATACGATTCTCATTGAGAATGGGCGCCGATGTAACATTTTCTAACCAGCTTCATTTTACAGCTCATGAATGGTAATCACAAATGTAATAGGAATATTATTACTTATGTTTGTAATTTCAATATTGGTATACTTAAAAGTATTTGAAAATATATTTAATAAAAATGTGTTCTTTTATAAATAACTATCCGACCCGGAGTTCGAACTTAAGATCTCGGGAACTGTAGTTTATCAACTCGCTAAACCAAAGAGTCATTCATTTACCTTAACTTATCACTAAGAAAGAAGTCTATGGCGTAATACTTAATAAGACAAAGACGTTAAGACGGAATCATTTCTTGTAATATTATGATAAAAATCTATACCATGTGCAAATATAAAATATGACATATTAACAGTCAGTACATAATAAGGTCCTCCAGACCGATTTCGGCCACGGCGGCCAACTCAAGAGAGATTAGCCAACTGCGTAGGAGATATTATAGTGCACAAGTGTGTGTACAAACACAAGTGCACTCTCTTTTCCCTAGCTCTCATAATCCAATGGGACTACAATCCGACACGACCAGAAAGAGTTCAGGCGCAGGACCAACGGCTTAACGTTGGCATAACTTTCCGAGGCACGGGAGTGTACACACTTCCAAATTCCAGACTCCGGCTGCTACTGAGAATTTTCTGACAGAAAAACCCAATAACTATTTATTGGCCCGACCTGGGAATTGAACCCAGGACCATCAGGTCTGCAGCCTTATATCTAGCCACTAGACCAACGAGGCAGTCAGTACATATTGACATATGAAAATCTGACTCATACCCGCCAACCCATTCCTGAAACTGAGAGTAGCAGGTCAGCAGTAATTTTGTTGCATTAACTTTTTATGATTATGATGTAACGATTACCTTCGTTTATATTCTTCTTTTTATAGCACTTCAATAAACACTTGTTTTAAAAAGTGTTTCTTTCTACTATCAATTAATCTTTTCTATTTCATTATATGCTACGAGACTTCAATTAAATCAAATATCTGACAAACATTTGAAACAAATGATACGTTAATATATGCATATGATATTAGTACCATCGCATGCCCTTATGAATTGTGAAATGAATTCAAATGTAACCGCTCTTGCCCTTTATCAGACTACTCGCTAGTTGACGAGGATAAATTTGTTCGAATTATCTGAATTTCATTGAATTAATGTTTTCAATATGTATAGATAGCATTTATTCCAAAGCAAGTTAGATTAACAACACAAACACTTTACTATTCTACAAATATAGGATATAACAAATTATAAGCCTTTCGTACTTCGTGGTATTAACTTTGAATGCAATCTTTCTTATTTTTGATAAAATAAAACAAAATATAAAGCGAAGTAACAATCTGTAAATGTTCCCAATCAGAGGTCAGGGCACCTGTACAGGAGAAACTTATTCCACCAATCCGCTTCAATACGGGTTGGCGGATAAACACTTGGCAAAATTTCATTATTATTTAAATTATTTTATACTTATCATTTGTAACATAAAATAAATATTATAAGGCTTGTATAATATTATAGGAATAACATATAATTTTGAGAGTTTAATGTTCTTAAATTTCAAGTAGAAGTTACGACGATTAGCAAACACATGTTTAATAATCATTTGTTTATTCAACTTAAATGCCAATTGTTCGAAGAGGATTCAGTAATAATGAGCTAATACTTTTAACTACCTACTGTATGATGCTAAGATGTTTTCACAAAAATCAACTCTATTTAGGATTAGTAAGGATTATGTCAAACTATTACACATATTATTGAAGATAAATCTATCAAAAGTGTCTTGTTTACTTTCATCTCAGCGTAGCGTCTCTTTATTTTATGATAAATAAAATATAAGGCCATTGAATATAAATATGTTTGCATTTTATGAATAATTTTAATCAGTCTTTGTATTTTATACTTGACTATTAAAACTTAAATGTCTCAGTCTGAACGACCTAGGAAAAGCTATTTATAAAAATATATATTTACGAGTTTGTATACTAATTTAGTAGTAGTTTTATCATGGGACGTAAATCAAATAAGTTTTTACTGGCCTGACCCTGGACTTGAATCTAAAACCTCATAGTCTGCAGCGATATAGGTCTAGCGGGAAAGTCTCTACAACAAAGTATATTATAATTATAATGACTGCCTCGTTGGTCTAGTGGCTAGATATAAAGCAGCAGACCCGGTGGTCCTGGGTTAAATTCCCAGGTCGGGCCTTTATAATTATATAACGGCTTCAAAACAGTACAAGTAGTCCTTTAAGAACAACATAGAATTGTGTTTTAGTGTCTGAGCCAGAGTAAGTACAGGCATAAGATACATTACATCTTAGACCAAGTTTAATATTGCCAACGGTGCCAATGCCTAAGGGCGATGGTGGTCAAGTAGCCCATTTGCGTCCATTTACCAATATTATAAAGAAATTTTTTGTTATATTTAAAAAATTACCCCCTAAACACGTATATAGCTGCGTGTAATATAACATAATTCATCCAATTAAATATTGTTTACAAATAAACAAATCAGAGCATAAAAAAGATAAACTACAGTTATCTAAAAGAAAGACAATCTGTATGATAATACATATTTCAAGTTCATTATTCCAGTACATGAATCCGAAGAGTTGATTAAAAATAATGATAAATGTAATTAAAGTGAACTTGACACGGCAAAACAAATATCTAGCCGGGTCATCACATCGATCAATCACTAAGACCTTGTCAATAAACTGGCTTGTTCCGACTCGATGTAAGTTTCAAATAATTTACAAAGAACGTTTTAATTACACATCTTGCTTACACTTTTGTTCAGCGTATAATATACTTAATAATTTTACTCCTTAAGTAATGGGCGAATCATCTAATCAAAACATATTTTATTTTTTAAATTCAAATTTGGAAATTGTTAAGGTTCAAAGTTCGATTTTGTATTTTACCAAGAACAAATACATACACAAACATGTGTATGTATAGACTTATATACGTACGAGTATATTCGTTTATTATCTTGGAAATTCATGTAGACAATATATGTTTATCGTAACAAAACAAAAAAATATATCAATCGATGATTATCTACGTATATTTGGTAGCTTTATCACAGTTCAATATGGTATTGAACAATGACGCAATTTTAGGCTTTATAACAGTTTGTAGGTTAATAAAGGAGCTTATAACGAGTCCGGTGTTCAAATCCCGGGTCGAAGTAATAAACAATTATTGGGTTTTCTAGTTGATAAATTCTTAGAATCAGTCTAAATTTTGGTGTTTGGCACACAAAACTTTGGTGGTAGAGCTTTCTGCAAGCTCGTCTGGGTAGGTACCACCCACTCATCAGATATTCTACCACAAAATAGCAGTACTTGGTATTGTTGTGTCCCAGTTTGAAGAATGAGTGAGCCAGTGTAATAATCATAGGCACAAGGGACTTAAGCACTTAGTCCCAAGGTTGGTGGCGCATTGACGATGTAAGCGATGGTTTACATTTCTTACACTGCCAATGTCTAAGGACGTTAGTGACCAATTACCATCAGGTGGCACCTACGGCTAGCCCGCCTACCTATCCTATAAAAAAAATAGTTACTTCTGTTAAGAAATTCTCAGAAGCATCCCGGAGTTTTGTATTGTTTATGTGTTCATTCGTCCTGCACCTAAAGTCTCTTCTGTTGTGGCTTATCCAACTAATATCGGCATCATACAAATTACTAAAACTATATATAAATAGCATCTTTAACGAACAATGTGCCCCGGTATATCCCAGAAAGTTCTAGTATGATGGATACAAAATACAATCAAGGAAAATAAAAACCTATTTCATTGAAAATAAAGTTTGTTTTTCTATGTAAGTTTGTTTATTTCTAGTAGCGAGTGGCATCTAGGATGGGAGCGAAGTTCGTTACACGGTGTCAGCTGGTATCATCTCCTGCACCCGGATTGTATTAAAGAAGCTCAAAACAAGCATCGATTAAGTAAGTATATTTGTTTTCTTTAGCACAGATTCAAAATGAGAATAATATTATACTAAAATTAATACAGAATAAATTCTAAAGTTAAAACATTATTCATATAACACTTTTAGTAGTTCTATAATTTTGAATAACAATTTTAATGTTTTTATTTGTTTATAAATACAATTTCTAGATTTAATTTAAAGCAAAGGTTAACAGTGTGCTTTATATAATATCTTTTATTAAAACTATTTATAAAGTACTTAAACTAATAATAATATAATTTAATGTTATAACTACAAACATTCGATAACACAATATTGCGAAAAAAATATGCATAATAATATGAACATCAAAACAGCTTTCTTATTTAAATAACCTCAAGTTAATATTCAACTCAAGCTCGTCAAGTGGTTAGTTCTCGAGATTTCGCAAAAAAATACCACATACACTATTACCTCATTACCATCAAATGAGGTTAGTTTCATTTTGACCTTCATATAAGGAAAAATCGATACTAAAATCACAGTCAATTTAAACAATAACTTCAACCTGCTTCATTATACGCAATTTTGTACGCCATTATTGCGGTCTAAGTACTATTTAATATACATAATTTTATATACAAAGAATATAGTATAGCTCATTGAATTACAAGGATATACATACCTCCCGGAACTTTGAAGCATTTATTTATGTTTAATTATCAAATTAACAACTTCTTTATAAACGAATAATTTTATTATAATTGTATTCAACAAGAAATTTAATGTTTTTGTTATCGTATCATATTTCTTAATTTTTGCAAAATCAATTCTTGCCTGATAGGTATTTATTTTTAATGAAATCTCTTGCTTGTTATTTCTAACTATATGGATCTAGACTAATTCTACATTTCCGTGACCAGATTCAATTAGCCTTTATTTTTACCATGAAAATCATGATAACGACAGCCATTAAAGTGTAGGCGCGGCGTAAATAAAAAAGCAATTGTACGAAAAGGAACTAGGGTTCTAAATATCGAACCAAGGATTTTTTTTAAATTGGTAACTTTTACCTGTGACCTCGACCTATAATTGATCTAAAAAAAAAAGAATGGTGAAGGCAAGATGTCAATCGCTTATTGGATACCTAGAAACATTAAATCAAGTCGAATAAAATAGTTTGTTCGAAGGTTACCGAAATACGGATCTAGTAGATCATTATGGCGAACTAAAATAGAATCGAAAGCATGATATTTAAATTTTTTTATTTTCATTCAAACATATTATGATTTTTCATTATATGTTTTCAGTTAATAAAATTAATACTTTATATAGTAAAAGGTTGATAAACATTTTCTTGAAAAGAGGCCGTATGAGTGTATGGTTTTATAGGTCAAATGTCAGTTTTATTAAATTATTTATAAGCTTATTCCTTAAAACGACGTCTCATACTAACCACATAGGTATATAGTAAAACAGATGTACTATAATTAAATATATACAACATAACAAAAATATATGCAAATTTATGTTTATAATTTATCAGTAAAAGTTATACATTATAATTTAAGCAGATTCAATATCCTAAGTCATAAAATCCACCTTCCCACGTTATTTTGTACCATTTTAACATTTCTAAATGTGGCTAGTAAAATGCTAAACGCTTTGTAATGTTCCGGCCGTTAGCGGAATCTATTCGATCGCATTACAAATAACTGTTTAATAAAATATTATACGAATTGTTGACGGATTTGTTCTGCAATACTTCGAAACTATAATTCGTTATAAAAATTTATTATTTACTCCATTCTTTTATATCGAAGACAGAGATGTAAGAGGATATAAAGTTTTATAGTTCTCATTTCGAATTCCATTTTTTTTTTGTGATTATTATCTTGTCTCGAGCAGGCTATGCGGGACATGAATATATTTTTTTTATAAATAAAACACATATCAGTTAAGGATTCGCAAAGACTACGATTATAGATGGCTGTTTGTTGCTTACCATAATAGCAAGATACCCGCTCGAGATTTTATACTATGAGTTAAAAAAAAACGTACTACTTCAGAACAAACCGCACAACACAAATTATTTGAAATTACTTTTTTTCTAACTGTGCTCACACACACAAAAACAACTGTATATGTTTGTTAATCTCGTATAAAGGTTTTGTGCTATGGATTATCATATGTATTTTTTTTTTATTGAGAAACAAAATTAAAAAGATTGATACTGCTTTTGGTATAAATATCTAAACTGATTCTTCATACTCATAGTTAGTCGCAATCAATAAGATTTATTCAAAAACTTTTTATTTTTATATAAAATAAATAATATAATATACATATAATTAGAATAATGATTCATATTTGTTGACTGAGTACATCAGCGCATGCGCTATTCACGAGTTCTTGACACCTGTCAATCTGCGCCTAAGGCAAATTACAAACCTTAATAGATTTATGTTAGTATTTATCCAATATTTCTGATTAATAACATTGCCTCACTTACCTAAATGACCTATGATTAAATTAAATAGAATACTTTATAGTCATTGATTTATTAAATGACATTTTATTTAAATGAAAAATGATGCCGACTATTTTTGATCGAAACTTTCGAAATAATTTGTTTATAAAAGATTCATACTAATTGGTATTTTATAAACTATACAAATTAGCACGCTATTAATAGACCGTACGAAGTTTTTGTGATCCTGAAAACGAACTTATAATAAATACACCTAGATATTATCAATTGATCGTACATTTATGACATGTTTTTGACACATGTCACTAAACATAGATAACCTAAAAAATAGAAACTACAAATCTAACCCTTCACGATCGAGAGAAAGTAGACACATTAGCACGCGTGACTTTCGTGTACGTTTGCCTCTACGTGAGCGATTAAATCAAATAAAACCCAGCAATTTCAAAGTAACCCCGTATATGCTGACAATTTTGCACTCTATTGTTTAAGAAAATAACGACATATGAAATTCAAATTGTCGTGACTTTAAAATTGGAACACTTTCGAACATGACGAGGGTGTGAAGACGTTTCCGTGTTAAAAGTTAAAAGAGAAAACGATTGTTATACAATCAAGTGACAACAAAAATGACAAACAATCGCCACATAACTATAAGTTAGAATATATAATAATAATTAAGCTGTCATAAATAACTGTAAAAATATTTGATCAGAATAGATAAATAATATATTATTTCGGGTGAAAAATATAAACGGTACTTAAACTATAAATATTCATTACAGCGATTTATTTCTGATTTATTTGCCCAACGCGATTCGTACGCGTAGGTCGATCTTAGAAAATGCTAGTCGCAAATCAAACCCACTTAGGAATACACACATAGATAATACAACTTGAAGATAAGCACACTAGTTACCCGAGCCGACCACAATCATAGCAGTCGTCAATCTTTTCTCGACTCTAAAACCAACATTCGAGATTGCACAAATAACCGTCCGGTATTAACCCTTATTACTCTTCACAAACTAGATGCCTTTATCAAGTTCATCACTCACCTTTAAATCATAACCATAGAGTTCAATCTCTCTTGCCTTTATCAAAAGTAATAGTAAATGATATTTGGTGATATACAAAATATGTCCATTTGGGCATATTTCCATCGTATGCTAGTTCGAGTCATCATTCGAATAATTCGATAATCGCGACGACAAAGACCGTCCCGTGTGCAGTGACCTTAACTTGAACTTTTATTCGGTTCGATTTCAATTCTTACTTTTCATTGTATCTTATTGTAGCTCCATTGTTTTGAATCGAATATAATACAATTTTAAAGAAAATATACTTTTTCTAATCATAATGATATTTAATTGTTGGAATTTCATATTGCCATTAATGGAAAGAAATATAGGTTTAATGATATACGTAATTCGTCGATGGTGAAAACATAAAAAATAATAAAAAAATACATTTTGATTTTTATGTGGATTAAAGTTTATCTCCATCTAACTATTAAATGTCTTCTCATTATATTCATTACAATACTTTCAATTAATTTATCAAAACAACAATTATTTTCAAGTTGAAAGGATAAACACTATTAACTTTACCATTTTGCTTCCATTTACGAAAGGATTACCTATCTCATTAAAACCAGCACATAGTCTATATTTCATTCCATTAATGGTTATTTGAGAATGGAAGCTGAACTTAACAACGAAAAATTAAGTCTTCTTGCAGACTATAATTAAAGATATTGTATCATTAAGTATTACAGACATTTATAGATTTTTAAAATGATATATACATTAAAAACAACAAAAAATGCAACAAATTAACATTTAAATTTGCTGAAGACATTGAACTGAACTGAGAGCTGACTCCGGTAAGACCTTTGTGCCCAGACGGTTTTACAGAAATATCTTGCCTTGAAGCATAACCGGCTAAGCACCTATACAGGCATTTCAGTGGTTACAATACCACCAAAAATCAATAAAGGTTTTATCAATAAATTAGCCAATCAAATCCTTTTATTATCATAAGATTATTTTGAATGTTTTCTTAGATGGCCTTAATACTTGTATGGAAGCCCTAACCTAAGGAAACAATACAGCCGTCACCTTTTCAATACCGTACTCAGTGCTACGGATAGATTATCTCGAACGATATTTGCTTTTAATGCCATTCTTTGACTATTAACTGTCACACCGGATTTATTGTGCATTGCAATCAGATATTGGCATGTTTCGTGGGAATTCCAGTAATTATTAGCATAAGATAACATTGAAACTACGGCAGGTATAAATCCGTTCTCGCCTACGATTATGTTATTTATTTTTCAGTTTTTGTAAATGATTCTTATATATTATTATAATATTTATGATTGTATTCCCTACAAATATACTCTGTCTGCTTCTTAAAGTTACGTTATAACGGTATAACCTGATTACATAACTTGATGTATGTCTACATATACAAAAAATAGATATGTAGTAGGTAGGTGTAGTTGATGATTATACATACTTCTAAAATACTATCATTAGGTATTATATAATTCTATCCATTCTATAACTATTTATATTTTATAAATTATATGCAAAAATAAATGTGCTTTTTCAGGTACTTTAAACTAAATAGTGATATTATTTGCGCATATTAAAATGATCACTAAACATAGAAAGTGCAGTACATATATTTAAATAAGAAAAACTTGTGTCGAAAATAACACGTATATATTATTAGGTCCTGAATTTTTTTAACAATAATTTTTCACCGAATAAACTTCTCTCCAAATATTAAACTTACAGCTATGTAAGTATTTATGCCTTCGTAATACGAATAGAGTACGTATAAAGCCTGGAAACTTCTGTTTAATATAAACTTCAATGCTTAGGTACTGAATTTGTCGTCTACATATTTCTATAATTCTTGTTCGTTTAACTATTATAAGCTCAACTTGGACTAATATTCACGTAGACCACACGCAACGCATAAATCATTTATATTTACGACTATCTTTTTAATTAATTAAGCAATCCAATAATATATTGAATTAAGTACAATTAATAGGTAATTGAAGGTCCAATGCGAACCCACACGGATGTCCTGTAAAGCTAATAGAATGCATATTTAATTGCGACCTCAGGTTATACGGTCGGCGACACGACCTACGTTCCAATTATAAAATAGATCTTATCACTAAAGACATAAGTGTTAAAGGTGGGAACGTTGGGGTCACCGTATTATCCATATTTATTACAGCCCCGTTTCATGCGACGGTCGCGAAACCTCGAACATGAACTGAGCTTGAAAGCTCGTTAAACGCTTATTTGCTTTACTAATTTATGTACATCGGGTTTTAAATGACTATTTTAATAATTTCTCACGATTTTGATATGAGTTTATACAATTGTTTTTTTTTACATTTTATATATTTAAATGATACGTTACATATTTTTGTTTCAATTATATGTTTATAGGCAGTTGTCATTTATCCTTTAATACACTTATATATTTACCTGAGCAGAGTTTGATTATTTAGTTTAAATGTTAAATAGATTATCAAAACGACAGACGTGTTGTTTTATCTATATTTTTGTCAATCTTGTACGGATACTCTAGTATATAGTATTTCATTTCAAACAATTTTAATTGCATTTATTAAAAAAATTACAAACACTTTCTTAATCATATCATTATTATATGAACCTATTAATAAATGTGACAAACTGTCATTACAGATGCTAAGATTCTATTGTTACTAAACCTTTTACTTTACTTATGAAATGAAATAGTAATAGAGTTATTTCGAGATCAACGCAAATTATTTAAAAACAATTCATTCGGAATTCTGTGATTACCTTCGTAGCTTTCGCAAATACATTTACTAGACAGATATTTTAAAATTATCAACAACTTTATGTCTAAGAAAATAATGAATTAATTTTTAGCGTGTACATGCAAATATCGAATCAATTACAGAGACTTGTACAAAATGATTTAAGACGCAAACAGATCATAAAATTTTCATATTTTAATACTAATACACTTCGCGTGATTTAATTACACAACGAAATTAGCATTACGTTTAAATTGTAAGAAAACGTAAAAGTTAAACGATATTTCAAACTTGATTTTGTATCTTGCGCACCAAACAAATTCATTCCATTTATGTACAGACGGAAACTTGAAGAATTCCATATATGATAGGCAATAAAAAAAACTTAAATATAATCTTCCTAAAATATCCCCTATGTTCACTAGCAAAAGACTCATATAAGAGTCGACATAAGTCCAAACCTTTTCTAGCTGTTGTAAAATTATAATCAAATGATCATTGTGATAACACTTTATAGTAACAGAATAAATACTTTATACTAATGAGTTAAGGTCGAAAGTGCAACGTATCGTTGATGTGTTTTAAGACATTAAATTGCCGCAGTTGTCATCTTGTTAGGAAGTATAGTCGATAATCCGTTTATTAACAATGATCTCATAATAGTTACATTCAATTATTACAATTCAGTTTCGATTGAGTGTTAATATCTTTGATTAATGTCTGTTGTATCCTTTTTGATACTTTTTGTAACATTATCTAACCTTTGTCTTGTTATTTAACTGATAGACAGAGAAAAAAAATTGAAAGATTATAAAAAAAATATGTTTGTAATGTCTTAGTACGTATTTATTATCTGTAGTGTTTATTATTTGATGCAGTCGTTTCATTTTAGCTGCCATTGTAGTATTAGAAAATATTAAAAAACTGTAAAATTTAGGAATCTTTACAAAAATAAAAATATGTCACCTCTCATCTGATTATTAGATAAGATTGTAACTGAAATACCTTCTTCGGCTTAGTAGATATATATTTGTTACTAGGAATTGTTTCAGATTCTGGTAATACCACAAAATAAATTAAAACGGGCTTTGTAGCTAATTGAAATGAAAAATGCATTAAATATCTAGAACCAGTTATTATAACGCCTTCTATAAAATGTATTTATTTACTGGAGCCAGAGCTTTCTGATAGATAGTGTTCGCTTATAATACAAACACATACACAACACTATAATTAACGTTCAATAGCCTTTTCCAATAAACACGGAACAAAATATAAGTAAATAAAACTTTGGGAATAGGTGGCGGGCAACCACCTATTCTTTAGTGGTCTTCAATATTATTCTAAGTTTTATTTACTTATATTTGAAAACTAGTTATAATAATCGACATTAATTGAATGTTTGTTGTTACAAGTAACGCAATCGGAACAAGAACGTTCGTGCATCGCTCTGCTCCGACTGCAGCGACGTTGCGGGCAATTCCTATGGGTGCATGCGGTGCTGCAACTCAAGGACAACCTGGAGAATTCGCAGCGTCCTGTCATCGTGTGCACTAACCAGGTGTTAAGGTAATTATTACGAAATAACAAACGTATTATTATTTTAAAAAATAATATAAGGATCATCTATAAAGTAATCAGTTAATGTTTCAACAAATGATCAAATTAATATGCATTTTTATATACCACATACCCTCAAATATTAACCATTACTTACACTATCAATGCGCCACCAACCTTGGGAACTAAAATGTTATGTCCCTTGTGCCTGATTACATTGGCTCCCTCACCCGTCAAACCGAAACAACAATAATAAGTATGGTTATTTAGCGATAGAATATCTGATATAAAACCATGTGTATATAAAATATACAATAAACTAAAAATCGATTAATGAAAGAACAATCTCTTGTCACTTATGTTTAAAATCAACACGGTAAATGTTTTCGCTAATCTCAATGTACCTTATGTAAAGACGAACATATTTTAATTTAAAAAAAAAACTCCCAGTAATGTACGGACTTTGTACCTTTGCGGAAACGGATCTCATTTAAAATATACGAACGATGTTGTCAACTAATGCCTTGGGTAAATACATACTATAAAATTTATGATAATTACGTAATAACAACCATACATTTATATATTTACTATACTCAATAAATCAATAATATTTGAAATTGTAATTATGTTGTAATTCACGTATAATGCATACGCCTTTAAACACACTTAAAACAATATTTCATAACGTCGAGTTGTAAATATAACGTCAACAATTTACAAATTAGCATAGATTTGTCGTAGATAATACATAATTTGACACTAATGTAGCTATTCATTAAACACCTTTAATTGATTGGTTCCCGATACAAATTGTGTACTAAATAACTCAAAGCAATTTCGCGAGTAACATCTCACTCGCAAGCTCTAAATTATGAGAACTAAATCATGAAAGCACTCAAAACATCCAACGTAATCGCTCTTTCCTTTGGAATCTCTTATTGGCCATTAATGCATCGAAACCACAGCAATCTAGCGATCAAGGGTAAAATCACTTCATCTTTGCCGCTCTGCGCAATTATTATTTAAACAACATACCTGAATATAACATGGACCGCGCGATGAGCAAACACGACATTTATAAGAGAAATGGTTATATGATTATTAGCAGTATAAAAAAAAAATAAAGAAATTTAAAACCAAATTTTTAGTTTACAATAAATAATTAAAACTGTATAGACATGCGAAGATAGGATATGCTTAATAGTATCCTAACTAATATTATAAATGCAAACGTAAGTTTATTTGTTAGTTACGCTTTCACACATAAACCAAAAAACCGATTTTAAAAATTCTTTCACCAATGGAAAGCTACATTTTGGACCCATATTCCCACGGGAACGGGAACTATGCGAGTAAAACCGCGAGCAAAACACTAGTTTATTATACATTTCATTATTATTCTTAACATAATTAAAATTAAATTCTTCTCTTTTAATTACCAGATTCCTATATTAATATGTTTTTTTTTTCAAAATTATAATTATACACCACGCAGTTCAAGCTACATTGTCTATGATTTAAACAAACAGCAAATTAAACTTTTATACGGTGTTGTAAAGGCACGTGTAGAATGAGCCGCGATTATAAATTTAAAAAACTGGCTTTTAAACTTTCCTGCAATGAGCAATGAAAATACATCACCACTCTTAATATATTACACGGATCTTAGATGTGGGATTTTTAGCAACGTAAATTATTTTACTACTAGAATCACTCGGTTATTAGGCTTGCGTTCCATTACACAATCCATTTTTTTTTTAATTATTCTCTGTGTTTAATTAAATAAAAATGATATCGGAACATTTTCAAGAAGGATATAAAATTTAGTCCCTAATTTTTATTCATTAGACTTAAACGCGAATACAGCTGCATAAGAATACTTCTTTGTTTTAGTATTTTAACATAAATAAGCATATTTAGAAAGAATTTAAGAATTTACCTTACTGTAAAAATAAAGGATCTAATAACTTTAATGAAATATAGTTTTTTTTTTTATGATTACTAATTATCTTATTTTTAAATATAATCATAAACTTTAACACTCTTAGCAATCCGTTAAGACCGTAGGCTTCAATAACCGTTTAACTCATCATAACGATTTAACGTGTTGTTTAAATAGTTTTATGTTTTTAGTTGAGTCAAAGCCTCGACATGATTACGAGTAAGTCAGTAATAATATGAAACGGCTGTGATTATGAATTTAACATGTAATTGAAAATAATTTGTATGGAATTTTATTTGTTTAACGATGTGAATAATTTCATGGTAATTTTAAGATAAGCAATATTGGCCGTTTAACCATCTAATAACTCGTTCTTTCGTTTAGATAAACGTATAATTAGATAAAGAAGATGCAAATAATTCTTTAATATTTAGTATACCTCTATAATTTTTGACATTTATTAACAAGTATAATAAACAAAAGTGTTCGTAGTTAGAATTTTGGAAATATTTAAGTACCTCAATCCTTGATTTAATGCCTTTTTATATTTTTTGTAAATAATGTACATTATAAGATTGTTTTTTAATGGTATAAACTTTTTATTTTTATTATATCCATTCCAACAGAAGTATTAACATATATTTTTATTCTTGGCACCCATAAGCCTTGTGAACTTATTTAGGTGCTAATTGTTTGAGTATATGTTTACACATAGTACACATCAAACATATTTAATAAAAAGAAACACAGCATATTTAAAATTGTAAGTATGTGTGTACGTACACATAGATTTATAGCTGTAAAAGTTATTACTGAATAATTTACGATGTTATAATCTCTAAATACATACGCTTAATTAGATATCTACAAAAATAGCTAAATCAATCATCATCAGTATCAAGCTATTTTAGTAAAACTATGACTCAAGATAAAACCACTTATTATTCTAAACTATATTTTTACAATATCCACATTGCATATTATATAAATTACCTTTAAGCAAGTTTCGGAACATAATATTTAAGGACCGTACGCTCATGAAAACGAAAGATCATAAAGTATTGTTTAAACGCAGAAAAAGATTTGTAGAGTAGTTAACAAGACAGCGCATATTTAGTACTAATGATTTTTTTTAAAGTCTAAGTGGTGTCTGCTTTGCTAATTGGCTTCAAGCCGGTTTAGTAAACGACCTTATAATTTCCGGTAAAGCAAACCTTTGAAAAATAGGTGCCATAATTTAGAACTCACTTACAGACTTTCCTATTGAGAGATCAATTGCGGATGACGTCTTACACTCGTAACAACATCCTTACTATTTGTTGAATATAAATATTGAGATACTTATTAGTCGAGAGAGTAATTTACGTATAGTTTAATGTAGACACTACCGAATGCCACTAACAAGGTAGGTAATTTTATCATCATAATATTCTTACATATCTGAAATATAACATCACTTATCTGAAATGATATCTGCCAACAAAACAAATTATTGTTTCAACGGTTTTCTTTTAAGAACTTTTAAGAACAATAACTGTGTTCAATATTTTTATTTCGTCCGCCATTTTAATATAAAACTAGTGTAAAGTGTAGAGTGGGTATGAAAATATTTTAAGGAATCAAAATCGGACCCCTGATTTTTACACAACTTTGCGTGTACCATTGAGCTATTGAGACTTAATTTTTACTGTTACCATTTTATGTACAAGTTAGTTCTCCTTGCTCATATCGATTATTCAAGAAATTTACTAACATCGAAAACTCGTAGTAAAGGTTGTAACGAATAAATATTGTAAGGGGGTGATTTATGAAGTCAGAGCGGGGCCGATCCGATGTTACTATCGGGATGGTTTGAAATATGCCCGCACAGGCTATTGTGATGTGAGAAACGGTGTTTAACAAGCACCAAGCGCCAAGCACCAAGCTCCGTGTTTGATCGATGGCACGGAATTTACTCCCTACAATATTTTATAGCGTGAAAATGCACCAAAACACCTGATTCTATGGAATGTTAGATCTATCTTGTTTGTATATTGCAACCTAGCGTTTACCTTGCCTTGTGAAAATAAAAGCAAATATCTTCCTCATTATAATGGATTTGTAGTGAACTGCATTCTTTGTTTAATAAACAACCGACCTCCACCCGTCTGTTTTGCACCATTAAAAGTTATTAACTATATAAGTATTATAAACTATAAATAAAAATATAATGCACATTTTTTTATTGATCAGTTTTATCAACTAATAATTAGTCTGATCAAACAACTTGCCATTTAAAACATGTTGAAATTTATCGGTAAAATTATCTTTCACATAACATTAGATATTAATTCGAACTCGAGTCCAGCATAATTGCACCCCTTAGAACATTTAAATTTATCACAACACGGCCTGCAGCTATTACCGCAACTATTAATTTAGCAGATAATTCTGAACAAGCTCATTATGCGTTAGAGCGGTGACTAAGACCTCAAATTAATCGTCAGTAGGCGCTCGAGATAGTAAATCTAAATTAATATCAATGCGAGTGGGTGACAGAGTGACCTAAACAATCAACGAGTACAGAGGGCGCGAGCCCTAGGCCATTTTACACTTGGTTTAAGTCATCGGCGAATAGTCATTTTGATAAATAATAATGTACATAATAATAATTTTATACATGTTGAAATTCTAAGCGTAAGGCCAATCTGATTCGCTCATTAAATAATATTATACTCAAGACGAAGGTTTTCTTATTCAAACTGAATTGATATTGATATGATTACCGTATGAAAGGAAATCCATGTAGTCCAGGGCTCTACATAGGTTGGCGTATGGTTTAATTTTTAAAACTTAACATAGTGTACCTTTAAATGTATGTAAAGTTAACATTAAACCACCATTGTACCATTGAGATTGTACCATTTTTTAAGCTTGATACAATAAATCCACTCTGGTCTCAAGCTCGGTTGCATTGTTCACGGGATTGCGTCATTTGTCACGTTTCTGCGCATGCTCTTGCGCAACCTACTCGTGTCGCTTCGTGCTTTCCTCTGATAAATATTGTAGCCTTTAATAATCCTCCGTGTATGATATATCTTAATAATAACTTACGCTTTGTTTAGTATTAGTTTACCACTTACAATTAAACTTTTGTCACTATATTATAAGAGTAATTCATGATAAACGACCTTTAATTGTTTTTATTTAATTCCTCAAAGCATCTAATTTATTATGTCAGAATAACCTTTAAAAGGCAGTTTTATTACGGATAGCCTTATATGTCGTAACGTCTTAATAAATCCATACGAACGATACCTGTAGGTACTACACATGTAGCCCAATGTGGCTGCGGTGAACGACAACAAATTGTCAACATGTCGGCCGCCTACGTCATGTCGCTGAGATTTATGCGTTCGGCCGATGCGGACGCACAAATTGGCGTGCGGATCGGACGGTACGAGTTTCCAACATTCCATTAACTCGGTTATGCATAACGAGGGCAAGATTACGCACATTACTATTCTAGTCGAAAGAAATAAGAATTTTCAATGAAGATCACAAACTGTATTATTTAGCATTTAAGAACGATACCATAACTTTTCTTTAATGAGATTCTCAATAAAGGTCCTTGTTTTAAACTCAGTTTATGTCTTACAATCGAACTCTACTTACAAAAAAGTAACTCGTAGAAAATATGAAATTATAAAGTAAAGTAAAGTAACAGCCTGTGAATGTCCCACTGCTGGGCTAAGGCCTCTTCTCCTCTTTTGAGAAGAAAGTTTTGGAGCTTATTCCACCACGCTGCTCCAATGCGGATTGGTGGAATACACATGTGACAGAATTTCAGCGAAATTTGACACATGCAGGTTTCCTCACGATGTTTTCCTTCACCGTCAAGCACGAGATGAATTATAATCACAAATTAAGTACATGAAATTCAGTGGTGCTTGCCCGGGTTTGAACCCACGATCAACGGTTAAGATTCACGCGTTCTTACCACTGGGCCATCTCGGCTTTTTTAAGCAAATTATAAGTGCATGTAAATTTGAATTGGATTCTATATTATTTGTACTTATATTTAATAATATTGTTATAAACAAATTTAAAAGAGGAAAGCGATTGACAGCTTTATTTATCTATTTTATAAGAAGCCAGGCGATCAAATCGAGTGCCCAACGCATGCAACGCAACGATATGCGGTCATTTTCCGCCTTAGACGTTTATACCGCATAGAAATATATACACTAATCCTTACGCCGTCAATTCGCCGCCGGCCAAAAGATCTTAAATGCCTGTAATTAACTAGCTAACTAACCATTTAATCCGCAATGCACATAACCTTATAGAGTGTTGATGTTTGGTGGTAGAACAATTCATGAAGCATGTCTTACTTTGTATGTGATATTAACAACAATAGTAAGATTTATAAGTTTTAACACTATAAAGTATTAGAACATTATAGAATACAATATATTTATCTTTTAATTTAAATCAATCGATATATGCAAATATTATTTCATTAGAATAGTAATAACATAATATCAAAAAAGCAACAAAACCTTTAAAATTCTTAGTCAATACAACTATAATCTTAAAATAAAATTTTATAGCAGATACGTACGTACATAAAGACGGTATTAAATCACGTTTAAGTAATTCACGAAGGTCAAGTTTATTATGCAGAACGTGTGTAAACTGAGTTCGCTTATCCGCTTACCCTTTGATTCGCAGTTATCTACGAATGCTAAACGATTTGTCGTCGTCCAAAACATATTTAAACTTTGATGTAGGTATTATCGCACACAAAAGCCTTAAACGGGTGAAAGCCATATAATGCTATACAATTAAAACTAAACATATCCGCTATTAAAATAATATTTGTTGATATGTAGAATTAAAAGGAATGATTTATTTAGTTGTTTCTTTATTATCCTTTTTGCGTTAATATTTCCTGTAAAATAACGTATTGCTGTCAGCTTTTATCTTTAATATTTGTTTAAAAGCAGGTACCTTTTATCTCATATCGAATTTAGAAACCTTTTCATGCGACTGTATCTTTAGTCCAGGGCTCAGTCCAACTATGTGACATTTTCCTGCATCCACTATCTAAAAGGTTGAGAGCTTGAGTTAACGTTAAAGGTTACTTTAAAACCACAAATTCAATACTTCGGTGGCGTCAATTACATTATTGTTTCTGCGGAACATAAAAGGGGTTTCGATCAGAAGCAAAACTGTAAAGACAATTGGTAACTTAGTTTAAAGCATTTTTGTTTATTATATATTATAATCATGCTTAATTAATAAAAGGCCTTTGTATTATGAAAACCGTGGCAGTTCTTAAATACTAATAATAAAAAAATATTTTATACATAAAATAGTGTTATGAAAAATTGTTACATCGGAGTAATGTTACCTAGATAGAAGATTATTCTAATAAACAGAAGTACTACAAAATATTGATAGCTTGATTCAAGTAAATGTTTCATATAAAAACTATAAAGAATACCTATACATTGTCACTCATGTACAAGTTAGTTGTTAATATTATATTATTTTAGGTACGTCATTAATAGAATAGGTTTAAAGTTCAGCAGACGTGGTTCCTCCTTAAACTCAAAAAAAAATTGCATCGCTTTATCTTCTTTTTATTAGTATTCAGAATTAGCGTTAGGTAGATATATCATATTATAATGAAGGTAAAGATATAAATTTACAGGTAATTAACAGGTACAGGAGGTAAAGGTGTAAATTTTTTATTGAAATAAACAGTATATAATAAATTTCATTTATAAAGAAATATTAACAAATCATTACCAATAAAAGTTTCCAATTATTGACTAACTCATATAACAAAGTACGAGACTTATACGCAACGGATAAATTTATCAAATATGTAATTACCAATTTGGATTAAAAGAAAGAGGAAGAAATACAAGAGAAGAAAAACAGTAGGTAGTCATAACTAGCGCCTCGGCCGCGTCATAAATCTAGTTAAACGAGCTAAAATGGCCAAAATATGTTAATTATGTCATATTTTAGCTGTGATAAAGCATGAAGAAGTAATAAATATTCACAACACACAAAACCTTTCATATTTATGATATTAGTGCGATTATTATTCCAGTAATTAAGGAAAAATAGATACAGTGAATTATTCTAATGCCCCCTTATATACTCTATTAGGTGTGGTTTTTCTAGTTGCTAGGACAACTATATCTTTGGCATGACTTAAACATGAACATGCTATATATAGTTGACCATGGTTAAAGCAGCAGCAAGTAATAAAAAATTGCAACCCTAGAACTGTGAATAAGGTTAAACTAAACAATTTAATGCAAAGTCAAATAAAATCTTTAATTTACGCAAGCTAAAGCAATTAATGAAAACTGAAAACTAAAAGATAAGTTGTGGATTTCCTAGTGGATTTATTCGTAATTATATTTAATCGCTCTCTTATTAACAGAACAAAGCCATACAAAATCGTATTATTTGGCCATGAAACATACCTATCTGCTGACTTACTGCGCTAGGCCCTATTTAGTAATTATATACTCGTATATAATTGCTACGTATTACTCTAGTATTTTTTTTTATAAATACATGTTTTATTAATAATAAAATTACTATATACATTTCTGAGTGTATGTTTAAAAAAAAATTTTATAATTATCACTTTTACGCAACGTAGTATAAACTAAACACTTTAAACCTTACCTAGAATTAACCCTAACCGTTAAATGACTGTATGCCCTAATCTATAAGAATAATTTGCATCGACTGTAATCTTTTGCATTGCACTTGCCTATTCATTGTAAAATATTTTTCAAGTACAAGGCATACGGACTTAGAGTACTACTTAATATAAACATAAAACTTTAGTAGACTCCATTTTCCTCACTACTAATGGGCAAAGCATGTAACAAAGCCGTAGGTATAGTTAATACATATTACTGTGGCAAAGATAAAATCCATTTAAGAAATTCTACATGTTTCAATAATACAGATTATGGTTCATTTTAATTAGAACGAATTATACATAATTATTATGCATTAAAATCAAAAAGAATGTACTGTCATGTCTATAATTTCGTTTAATTTATTCGCTCATATATTGTTAACAGTGAACAGGAAGCAGCAGTAATGAAAGCAAATCCATGGCTATACCATTATTACGCAGTGCAATCAAAACTGCATTATGGCTTAGCATATGAGGCAGCTACCAGAATGTACGGTCCACCACCGCCTGATATACAAGTATATCCGACAACTATGCAGTATGCGCCGACGCCTCCAGTCTGTATAAATGGAAATCAAGCAGTTATGATGCCAAATTCGAGCCTACAGCCGCATATACCGCACGTGCCGCCACACTTAACACCAATACATTACGCCTATGAAAGGCACGACAACGGTCCAGTTGATTATTCGGTGTCACTTCATGAGAACAGGTATTATCATTAAGAAGCTATAAAACGCCCATATTCTGATTTGATGGACTTTTTGAAGTTTTTATCGATAGGATAAAATACCCCAAGTTTAACGTTAGATTTTTATTTCAGATACCATAACTTAAGGATTGATGAATCGCGATCACAACCTAGTGCTAAAAGGAAAGCAAAACAATCGGATGATAAAACACCCGTAGCTAATTTGTCCCCCCGTTTCTCTGCGTCCAATATTGGTGGTGACACCTTGGTGGCAATAGCAGCAACATCTATAACCAATCGAAGGCCGGGATCAAAGAATTTTAGCTTAAACGAAACGGAGATGATAGATCAATGGAATCCTAGTCCGACTTGGTCAGAATCGGCATTACAAAAAGTTCCCGATGTTTGTCACCAAGATTTAAGTCCTTACGTTACAACTACACCACCAACACCTTCTGGTACGCCGTCAGCTTATACGCAGAATTATAGTCATACATTTGTATTTGATTGGTCGCCAGAACAGTACGTTCCTCATACTAACAATAGATGTAGCACAGTAACAACAGAAAGTTCCTATCAGCAAACTTGGAATAGAAATCAAAGAATGACATTCGCTAATAGTAATGATAACTCTATCGATGAAAATTGTAATCCTAATAGAATAAGCTTACCTATGAGGGTCAGCCGAACTCCGCCAGAACATAATTCAATAAGGGAAGGAGAATCTCTTCGAAGACAAATGGGTGAGTATAAACAAAACAGTATCTCGTTATTAAAACACGGATTCCAATAAAGACATCGTGTTAATTTTAATAAATATTAGCCTTCTTCTAATTCAAATCTCTCAAAGTATTTACAGTCCTGAGCCTCAAAAAGTAGGTTAAGCCGTTAGTCCTAAACATGAACTCGATCCGATTGTGTCGGAGCAAAGAAAAAAAAGAGTACAGCCGTGTTAGTGCCCACATTTGTGAACTATAATGTCTCCTGCACAGTTATCTAGCTTATCATACATTTAGACATTACTTTCATAATTATCCAATCCAACACTTTATTAAGTTAACAGAATATATAAAACACGTTTATAACCATTGTAACTTTTTTCAGAACGTCCGCATCCAGATTCACCGGGTGCCAAAAAGCCTGCGTTATAACTAGTGTTCTCAAATGATAGTATAGAATAATATATTGTTACCTTATACTCTTAGTTATTTAAACTACCCACATATGAGGTAAGCGTTCTGGAACTCTCCTGTGATCTATGTGTTTATAAGATTATTGTAATATAGTGTAGACACTGTACAAACTTTATGTCACATAAAATGTGAGTAATAGCGTAAATTATGTATATTTTATGTAAATAATTTAAAGATTTTAAAATAATTAAATTACTAGATATAAAGGCAGCTCTTTTTGAAAATTAAGCATCTGCCGAATTTCTTGTGCAATTGTTAAATGTTCATATTTTCATAATGTATAAGAGATGTCTAAATAGAATATAGGCACAATGTCAAAGTTATTGTGTTGACATTTCGTTTTAAAAAAAAACAATCTAGAAAAATCATATGTAATAAATTTATGAAGAAAAGGATATTTAATATAAAAAAATTTTGGCCATATACATAACATTAAAAAAATAAGCTATATTGTTTAAAAAATGCAATAAATAAATGAATTTCAATAAAACGCAAGCAATGTTGTTGTTTTGTATATATTTCAATATATCTATTGTATTCTGAATCCGTCCACCACTAGAATTGAAATTAATTAAATATTAAATGTAAAAATTAAGATTATTTAATTTGCTAAATATGTTTTATATCCCTTTCAATGAAGGTGGTATTGTAAATTTATATTATTAATAGGGAAACAAATGAAAAATTGATTTTAAAGTATGAAAATAAACAGAAATAATTTAAAATATTGTTTTATTAAACCTTATCTACTAAATTACATATAATTTAAGCATCAATCATCAGCTAAAAATTAACAACTCATTATTCAGGTCTAAGTCGCATATTTCTTAATAAACAAAGATCCCTAGCGGTATCTTTTCTTCCATATGATGTAGACAAATCATACAATCGTAAAATCAATCCAACATTGAAGTTATCAGGTAATGCCTTTATTAAAGTTGGTATAATTTCACTTGGCATTTTTTGTAATACTATTTGAGCTCTTTCCTGACCACATTGAACAACATATAACATAAATTCGAATATAAATTGAGTTTGGGGTGTAATTTCACCGTTCTTTCCTGCAAGTTGAGAAAATGATTTATACAATACATCTAAAGCTGATTGTAAGGGTTCCTTTATTACAATACCAGACGTGCTTTGACTTTGAGAATAATACAAAGAATCTGATGTATTATCATTCATTCTCCTCACTTTACTTGAAGAACCCATTGTATCTAAATCTTCTGAATCATCATGTCGACGTTTCCTTGATACGTGGACTCTATTAGATATACTATATTCGAGTGATGCATAAATGCAGTACACACAAAGTTTAGCCAAAATAGCTGATTGTGGTTCAACCAACTCATCACATAGTTTAGCATTATACAGATACTGTGGCAAAACATGAAGTAATAATGCTTCCGTGCACTTTTCAATATTGAAGTGAAACATTGCTAAGATAATATCCACTGATCTGTCTAAATCATCCTGATATCGAAATTTTAACATTTCTTTGATTAAATTTGTTACAAACCATACTGGGCCAGCAGTATTCAGAAGGCTCTCAACAATTTGAGTGGCATCTATATGTAAGTATCCTCTGGTTTTAACATCTTCCCATACCGACTGAAGCTGTTCTAAAATTGGTTGTCTAGACACAATAGAATGTGTAAAAGGCAAAACTTTAGATTTTGGTACAAGCGGTGGATGGATGTCATATTGCATCTTTCTTACTATCTGGCACATCAATATAGCCCTCTCTTTAAAATTATCAATTTGAGTCAATTCAACTTCACTTGGAGGCGATAGAAACTGTTGTACCATATTTAAAGGTTTAATATATGCATCTTGATGTACAACATTGATATATGAACATAGCCACACTGAAGCACATACAGCTAATGAAGCCATTTTTTGCCTTAAAGAATCTAACATACGCTTGACATCAGCAGACGAAATTGATCCTTGTTCCCATGCAAATAGAATTTCTTTTATAACTCCACATACATTAGTGCATAAATCATGAGGTTTTAAGTTTGTATTCTTAAAATCAAAATCGGGTGCACTGAGATGATGGATAAATATATCAACTAGCTGTAAGTCACATTTTTGCAATATTTGTTCTGGTGATTTATGAATGCCTTTGTGTACCATACAGTCTCTGACCCACTGTTCAAAAAAGGAATCTCCATTTTCATCAAGAACGGCATCAACCCCATAATCTTGGACAATAGAGCAAAGAATTAAAAATGAAATATCAAAGATATAGACTTTTGACTGTGATGCTCCTTTTTCACTAGCTGTTAAGAGAGCAAATTCATTAAACTTGATTAATCTTGACACAAATAATTTCAGTTTCCCTTCTACTGTAGCCACAGGCAGAATTGTATCTAAAGTAGTACCCCCTACAATTTGACAAAGCATTACATATAATGAATCTTGAGTTTTATGGAAATCTCCTCCCATAGTTTTAAGCATTCCAGCGAATGTTGGCTCCGCACGGGTTATAAATGATAGAACTGACCCTTGAAGACCTGTTGGTTCTAATTTTTGAAGTTTAATATCCTTACTTTCTCTTTTCTGGTTGAAATATGCAAGTTGAGTCTCTGATATTACATTTAGTTTGACTAAAGGCTCCAATAAAGATACAACACTATTGCAAGAATTCTTAGCATCAACAACATCAAGAAGTGGGGTACCTTGTAACAGCTTTTCAAATGCTTCCACTACCTCTACAGAGTAATCACCATCTTTATTAGTAGTACCACAAGTATTATGAAGATAGTTAATAACTTGAGGCAATTTTAGAAATGTGAATGCAGCCCACAATGCCTGTTTAGATGCATCTTTACTGGCATCATTTAAGGAAACAAAACATGCTCGGATTAATTCACAATACAGTCTTGATAAAGGATAACTTTTAATTCTTTGTATCATCATGAGCTGGCTGGCTAACTGCTGAATATCTGCACTGGGATTAGCTAACACATTGACTGCTATTAAGGCTTGAAGACAATGAGTGACTGTCTCCGGTTTAGTATTTAATGGAGCTATCTTATCAATATCCATATTACATATCTTTTGCAAAGTATCATGTATTGTAACTGGTGCTTTAAATTGAGTATTCATCATCATGAAAGCTGTAATCTCTTGACATTTTTTTGTAACTTCATTAAACTCATCTGGATCGTTTTGTTTAGCTAGATAAAACATAGACAACAAAAAGTCGGAATGAACAATTGAATTAAGGAGGGATGTAGATTTTTCCAAAAGTTCATGGCTTTGTATAGGATTTGATGAAGGATATTTACTCAATGAATAATGATAGACCTGCAGTAACCATAAGATTATAGATGATACAGCAAACGCCAATATTTCTTCTTCCATCTTGCTTCGACAAGTAATACTGTCAAGAAAACCTTCTAGAAATTCTAAGAGACTTAAGATGCAGTGAGGTTTATGAAAGGCGTCGAATTTGGCTATTCTTTGCAGTACAGCAGCATATGACACTAAATGTGATGCCAAGGAATGTTTAAGATATGATATTACCAATTGATTAGCACCGCAGCCTACCATAGCTTGTTGAAGAATACAATCAGCCAGATTATATAAGTCTCCACTGACGCCTCTTGGAAGAATAGTCTTGATATTTATCCCCCATTGTATATCAGTCCACCTTTCACGCCACGCTTTCAATATTAAAGCTTTAAGAGAGCTCGTTTTACTGGTCATTTTGGAAGCATCCATTTTCACCATCGTTATTTGCCGCTTTAATGAAAATATTTAAGTCTTTTAACACAACCATGCGAAACTCGGTTAAACTTTACATTTGTTCTGATTTGTTTGTAAAATTCTCAAATAAACGCATTCTTACAAATGAATTAAACAAAACATCACAAATCACAATTATAATTTTGACGTTTCATGTCAAATAAACCACAGATTACTTAGTGTTTTATTACAAAATTAAAGCATTCACTAACTACAATTTTTGTTTTTAAATATAAAACAATATCTACAAAAAATTAATGCTATTTATTTTAACACAATGCTCTGGTCTTTAAACATGTTTTTATGAAACGTAAAATGAAACATATTGAAAACAACGTAAGTTGATAGGATAACGTCAAAGTCAAACTCACATGTTTATTAGTAAACATTGTTTTCGTTTCGTTAAAAACTGATCTTTTTAATTATACAAAATGAGTTTTAGGAATTATAAGAGCAAAATAGACGAAGGTGACATTGTAATCCTCTATTTAAGTAATAATCTTCATGCTATAGAAGTGAAATCGGAAATAAAAAATAAAAAAGGTGAAATGGTTGAGAATGTTTACCAAACAACATTTGGTGCTTTAAAGGTTAGAAACCTTATAGGAGTTGATTACGGTAGTAGAGTAAGTATTACATATTACTTTTTCTTATGATAAATCACAATAATAGTATTCTTATATCAAAATATCCAGTAAACAAAGGACACTAATTTCAATTTAAAAAAAAATAGGACAAATATAAGACAACATTATTAGGAAACTATTCTTTTTAACTAAATATGTATCCGTAAATAACAAAAAAATATGTTAGAAATTTTATTCACACAGGTTGAACTATCAAGAGGCTGGGGACATGTATTGCAACCTACACCGGAATCATGGTCTCTGACACTCCCACATCGAACTCAAATTATATACACTCCTGACATTAGCATGATAATGTTACAGCTAGATTTGGTACCAGGATGTGTTGTTATTGAAGCTGGTATTCATTTTTATTATTTATATTTTATTATATATAACCATAAAAGATGCTTAAACTTATTTACATGATATTTTTTATTTAAAAAAATAATTAATCATTCATAAGTTTTGGTGAAACATAAAAAAAAACAGTTTCTTTCAAAGTATTATTTACAATTTTCTTATAAATTTATCAAATCAAACTATGTAGGAAACAAACTGCCTGAAATATGTATTATAAATAAATAAACCAAGATTAAATATTTTATACAGGCACTGGTAGTGGTTCTTTAACGCATGCCCTGATCCGTCGCATTCGCCCACATGGTCATGTCTACACATTTGACTTTCATGATCACCGGGCAAAACTTGCTCAAGAAGAATTTGCTGACCATGGACTGTCAGATTTTGTTACAGTAAGTGTATTTTTATAGCTTATATCTATCTATTCAGCCTATAGCAGTCCAATGATACTCTTAGATATGTTATCATGACAATCCACTTAAAAATATAGTGAATGCACAAGTGAATTCTTTACGTGACTTGTACTTAAAAAAAGATATAATGTATACAGATTATCAATTATATATAATTTTGTGATGTGGTGGCCACGGAGATTGGATTCTTATTCAATCTGGTGCCATATAAAGCTAGATATTTGAGTATTGTTTTAGCCAATGACATATTTACACAGCAACCTGAATATTTGAGAGAGTATTTAGAGAACAAATTTATTTTTATTATGTTTAGTGCTACTGAGCAAGAAAATGAAAAAAAAAATTAAGATGATGATGATGTCCTGATGTCTTACAGGACAAAGTCTTCAAGACGTCTTATCAATGATTCAAAATGTAAGGCATTATACAACCTTTTTTTAGTGAAATTTCAACCAAATTGTTAAATTACAAAAATAACGTAGGTAAACCGATTAAGCGGAATACTCCATTATCTATAGTTCTGTTGATTTTTTTGACGAGTGACGTTAAGTGCCGAGGGGAGAAGGGGTAAGCTAATTAATTTGCCTCGAGCAAATGAACCATTATGGCAAATTAACTTAGCTGATAGGCCCTGTAAGAAATATAAACTACGGTGGAGGAAGACATCGTCAATGTGCCGTTAACCACCACGATGTTCCTTTTCCTACTAACATTAGCTTAACATTCATATCAGATCGTAACAATACCAAATATTATTTTTGGGGAAAGAAATAAAAGTTACTGGACCCCTCATTCCATGGCCGTTCTAAAATCTTTCCATAATATTTTTTCTTTTTCTATTATAATAAATTTGACATTCGAAAGAAGACAAAGCATTGTGTAACTACAGCCTTGAGAGTTATAGTTGTTATTTCAGAAACATCTAATACTTGTGCAAAGACGTTTTAATATAATCAAATAGTAAAACGTTATGTTATTTAAATGTTCGATTTTATCGACATTGTAACAGAACATAGTATTTTAATTTTTAATGGTAGGCAATGACCTACTTTACTGTGCTTAATGTATTTATACTCTTTTATTTCGTATACAGAGTAACTAATTAAATGCGTTTTATGTAAGTCTGTATTTTTTTTATCTGTTAATTGTTTCGTGTTTTTTTTATAAGGCACGACACAGGGATGTGTTAGCAGATGGTTTTGGAGAAGAGCTCACTGGGAAGGCTGATGCAGTTTTCTTGGATCTACCTAGCCCTTGGTCTGGTATTCCCCATGCTGTTGCTGCTATAAAGAATAAAGGTAATTATTTTCAAGCTATAGTCGAATCTATTATTAAAACAAAATCGATCATTTCTTTATATCTGCGTATAATTATAGTCTTAGCAGAAACCATTAATCAAATAACTTCCCAAGAATCGAATAAATGAAGTATATTGCGTGATTATTTATTTAAATGCTTAATTTAGATGCAAATTGAATCCAAACGAATCCTTTTATAGCTTTAAACTATTTATCGGGTCCTTAATCTTTAATAAAGCCATAAACAACAATATCCTCCGATTAAAATAACAATAAATGCCGCACCTATATTATATCACCAATAATTGTAAACGCAACTATATCAACGTATGTTCTAATTAACAGTTTATAATACAAATGTAACCACGATAACTCCCACAAGACCCCACTACGGGGGAGTATTAGAATTTCAGCCCAAACACGGAGGGTGATAACTTTTAGATAAATAAACATATTGTAAGACTATCTTCCAAAAGCATGTATATATAAACTTGATTGTACATTTTTTATAAATAGATAATAAATTGCTTTGTAAAAAATTGAAAAACGAATAAGAAAAGTTGATAGAACACTTATGTAGTTATTAAAATGTTGTTGTTTTCAAATTCAAGTAAGCTTTTTGCCATCGTCTACAGCATTTATGTAATTTTCTCAGTTCCCGCATAACGTTTATACTATTTATCATAATTCCACATATATGAGGTATAGTTAGAAACGTCATAATCGTCCGCTGGTTATCATGTGTTAAATTAATATTAAAATTGATCGGCAACGGAAATGAATGAAACGGGTGGAAAAAGTCGTGAGGAATACCCGTCGTTAAAAAATTGTACGTACCAAATAGCATGATCGAATAATCTATAACATTCATATATAATATTATCATTGCCTTTTAAATTTCATTGTATGTTATATACGTACTTTATGCCTATAACCCTATACTGTAGTAGTCGTTGAACGGCATCGTTGTTAGAGTTTCTCGTTTTAATACAATTTGTAGTACATACATACAAAACTGTAATGCAATACTTAAATTCACAATACGTGAAACAAATCACATTCGCAAAGCTAACGAAAGCAACCATCTAGATAAAGATAAACTATCGTGGCAGGAAACTACAGATCCTTATAAATCGACAGAATCGATTGCAATCTGATTACCCAGTGTCGATTATACCGATCCGCTTGTAAGTTATTCGATTCTATTCATTAAACATGCTAGTGCTGAACTAGATAACGAATTTAAAATCGATTCATTGAGTTGAGAGTCGTTTAACCTTAGCTCTGATGATAGGGTTGCGGATATTATATATTTATTTATTGTAATCGATATTGCTTTAATTTTTTTTATCAAAGTACAATACATATGCTTTGATTGTAAATGTAACATCCATGATTGTAAACATCCAGTAAAATAGATGAATGGAGTGATAAGGAGTATCTTTTTAAATCTTGTATATTTATTTTTACAATATATGATCGGGGAAACAATGAACTTCTGAATAAAATATTATAAGTAAACTACTAAGTGGCCGACACTGTCCATAAACATTGGCGACGTGAGAAATATTAACTTTTCATCGCTAATCTAAATCGCCAATGCGCCACAAACCTTGAATACTATGTGTTATGTCCCTTGGGACTTACCTACCTGTCTGCCTATCTGCCTTACCTACTGCCCCCTCTCGCACGTGGGTGAAGCCGCGGGCGAAACTAATCTAATATAAATCAAAAAGTTTAACCTTAATAATCACTATATATTAATTATAGACCTTAATAAAGATTAATTGTATTCATATAAGATTCTGCATTTAAAGTGAACAGTCGTAGAATATCTATCAATCTACCTTACATGCTATGGTAATGGAACTACGCTAATTAATTAAATATTTTATTATATTTTATGAGAAAATTTAGGTCACTATTTTTTTCAGGTCACTAATCGAAGACCTACTAACTTATATGTAATTTTAACGTTGTTTTTTTTATATAATAATTAGTTATTGTTTGTGTAAATGTTTTTTGCGTTGGAGATAAGGATTTTTTTGAATGCTTAGCCATCCATCCTTTTCACCATACCCCCCTGTATAAAGCTTGAGGTTCTATTTAAAATACGTAAATTGACCAATATTTATTTTTCTATATACAATAAAACACGACGACAACCTAAAGAAACGCTATGATTTCTTTGAGATTAAAACTAATTAAGTAAGAAAATCTCTATAATTAATATTTATTATACGAAATATGTAATTGACAACCCTATAATGTTGTGCCTAATTGGTAGATCCTTATAAAATCTAGATACGCATCTCTCAAGCCGCTCACAAACAAATGACACATTTTGTTATTTATCCTTGAAGGCTTTTAGCTGCCCTATTGTTATTTGACAGCGAGTTTTTAAACCATGATGTAATATACCATTGTAATTGAAATATTTCAGTAATTGCCTACTAAATATTATTATCAAAGATGCATTCTTAATTCAAACTGTAAACATGTGACATTAAGTATAATTACTTTAGGAATTAATTTATGAAGACTACTAAAACAGCTGATTTATATTCTGAAATCTGTTGCACTATAGTATTGAATTTAATGTGTTTTTTTTATACGAAAATCAGATCTCAATCATAGAAGTAAATCTGATCTCAATCAAAGAAACAAAGGCATCTCCTTTTAAGGATAATTATAGCTTATTCTACAACGTAATTCTAATTGAAAATTTTATTTGACATTGGATATATTCTCTCGATGTTTTCCATCACTGTTGAGTACGAGATGAATTAGAAAGTTTCATGGAAATTCGATTACGCTTGCTGGGATTTGAACCGACGATCTTATGTTCGTTGTCGACGTAAACCATTTCGGCTATACTAAAATTTTATGTGTATCTTTTACACAAATAAATAAACTGATGTTTAAAGTACCTACTTAAAATAGCTTCATTATATTGCCGCCGTAAAATATCAAAAGGTTAATCGTTCTTAAGACAGTGGTCTAATAAAACCATCCTAGGAAAATGGCTTCGAATTTAAAATGCCCTATTTATTTCCCTACGAGAGAAAACCATGGTCAAAGCCAATCTAAACCGTCATTAAAGGATTTCTAATATGGCTAACTAAATACTTTTTGTTTATTTAAACAGTACTAACTGTGCGTACATATTATGCGTATACCTATTTAAATCTATACCTATAAATCGTTGGCTGTACCAAAGCAACGTCCACAAAGCCAAAAAAAAAAAAATTAAATTAGGAACATGTATCTGTACCTGAACCTCTAAAAACGTGTATGTAAAATTTAATTTCGATCCTTTAAATAGTTAACACGAAAAAAAACGAACGAACATTCGCATTTAAAAAGTGTATTTTGAACGTATTCTTCGTTCAATACAATGTTATATATTCTAACATTCGGGCCGGGTCGGGCCAATATAGGTACTGGGTTTAGCAGTTGGAAGTGTGTACACTCCCGTGCCTCGGAAAGCACGTTAAGCCGTTGGTCCTGCGCCTGAACTCTTTCCGGTCGTGTCGGATTGCTGTCCCATCGGATTATAAGAGCTAACGAAAAGAGAGTGCACCTGTGTTTGCGCACACACTTGTGCACTATAATATGTCCTGCGCAGTTGGCTATCTCTCTTGAGATTGGCCGCCGTGGCCGAAATCGGTCTGGAGGACCTTATATATTCTAATATCGCACGCAATACACGGACGTAATTACGGTTATATCATATCCACAACTAAACTCGATAGACCGACGGATATAATACAATAAAGAAAATAACATTATTCTGTCCGAACTCATATTATAAAGCCGAAGGGTTTGTATGTTTAAACGCAATAGTCTCGAGGACCCTTATCAGATCACTCTTATGTCTGTTTGTCCGTCTGTCTCATCATGGAATATGATACTCAAATAGAGTTCGGCGATCTTATCACTGTTTGTATAGAGTTAATATAGAGATTCTGACGAATAATATATAATATAATAAAAGTTAACGTAATGTCACAAGCAAACATAATTTAATATTCGGGTGATTTTATGTAACACATAGCATGACATATAGATAAGACTTTGTGCAAGACCGTCCGGGTTGGTACTACCCCATCATCTATCGCTAAACAGTAATACTTAGTATTGTTGCGTTTCAGTTTACACTTTTAAAGGGTAAGTGCGCCAGTGTAACTACAAGCACAAAGGACGTCTTAGTTCTTAAACTTGGCGGTATTAATACTTCTTGCATAACAAATGTCTATGGACGGTGGTGAACATTTGCCATCAGGCGGACTCTTTTGCCTGTCCTTTAACAAAAAAAAAAAAAAAGAAAAAGTAAGTGTTAAAAATATAACTGTTTTCGCATTATTCAACTTACATTGTAAGCATATTGATACAATAGTCGTTAAATATATATCACAGGCGTATCTAACAAGACTTTCGGTTCTCTATGATTTCTATAGGCTTATTTATCGTCCGTCGACCGTTGTCCAAATATGTCTTATTAATAAATGGTTCGTCGACACACTGATGGTCTAAGCTAACAATGGCTGAGAAATACTAGTACTGTTCTTTGTAAACCTCATTCATACACTCAATATATACAAACGGATATAACAATTTACTATAGTTAATTCTATATAGGATTGTATTATATCGTATAGACGATACTTTGTCTCTTATGAAAGCTTGTTCGTTTTCGTAAGAATATTAGAAAGTGTGACCCCAGCTTTACAGAAAATTAAGTATTTTTATGATTGTAATTTTCAAGGTTTGTTGTTGTCGCCTCAAAGGATATAAGTTATTTAGTTCTATTCTATTTTTTTTTTCATTTTGTTATTTACGTTTAAGTTATAATTAATTGCTACATTTAGCTGCTTTTATTTTAAACAAAGTTTTGATATTTATGTTTTAGTGTAAGTGATTGTTAGTAAACCAAATAGATAAAATAGATACGCGCGAATTTCCTACACAAAAATTGTATTGAAATCAGAACGTTAAATAATTCCCGGTATGTACAAAATATTTTAATCAGAGGAATGCGCATGCGCATTCCGCAAAAAGGGCATTTAATGATACCCAAGCACTATTACTAGCACTTACTAAGTGTCCGGCCGTAATCGCAGCATTTAGTACACTTACAAATGTCTGGTCTCGGAACATGACATATCAATGTAACTGAGCCCTCTCCCATGGTGGTCTAGACACAGAACGAACGAAAGTCTAATAAGACAGCCCCTTGCCTCAGCTGTCTCGGTAAGGACGTTATCTTCAACTGAAAAATAGCACCTTTTGTGCTTAAACCAAACGAACTGGCCTTTACAAGGTTTACGAATTTTAGCGCGACTTTGTATCTTTTTGTTGAACTCATAATGTAGTGAGGATAGATTAGTTGCTTGTTTTATAGTTTTGTGTTTTAAATATTTTTTTTAATTTTGCATTGGGAAGTCACTTTACTGTTGTTAGAATATCTTTTTAGAAGGACAGGGTTCTATTCTATCCTCGAATATATTCAGTTCAAATTATCACAAATTCACAAATGTTTACTTGTAAATAATAATGTGATAATTATAAAGCAAATATTTTTAATATTTTTGAATTATTAATGGCATTAACACCGTTTAATTTTCGTTACGATAGCATTACTCAATGCGTAACCGGGTATCAAATCACCGAGACCAAGCTCACTTCGCAAATTCATTCAACTTTAAATAAATGTCTGCAGCGCGAATTGCAAGTGTAAGTTATAAATCAACATCGTAACTATCATCATGACTCCGCCAATCTCGTAACTGGTCAACTGTCAACACTTTACCGACAACTGACAATATTATCGCCTTGCACTCTGTGGTCATTCAAAGTATTTATTATACAAGAACAAATATAAAACTTTAAGGAAACATACCCAATTAGATTTTTTAAATTTGAATAGTAAGTATTTTTAAAAATATCTCTCTTTTTTTAGGGATGATGCAATATTTACTCTGTTATTAGTCTAGTCTATATGCGTTGAATATATTTTACAGAAACTCCCGTAGATCATTGCAAAATCATATTCATCAACAAATCATGTTTGAGGTAAAATCTGAATTTTATCTATCTGTGCTCATAGCATTGAATTTTTTGTTTTATGTATTTAATCTACATTCAATTGTCAAAACACGAAATGTGCTTAAACGGTGTGTTGCGTCGCTAACTTATTTAAACAATATATGTTTATATAAATACAGAATGTAACAAAATTCGTGTCCGACCCGTGAAGTGGTTATAAGGTATCGTGTGTCGGTTCTATTTATGTAATAATTTTTAAAATACTAAGCTAAAAAATTACTTTAAAAAATATATTAATTGTGTTTAACGACACTGTTGGTGGTAAAAACGTGGACTACTGAGGTCATGACCTCGTATCTTAGCTACCCGATAGGTAAGAGCTATCGAGCGCTATTGCCCGCACCTGTGTTGTCAAGTAATTTTAGTCAATTAATTTAAAAAAAAAATCCGGAATCAATTTTTTGCTTAGTATTTTAAAAATTATTACATAAATAGAACCGACACACGATACCTAATAACCACTTCAAGGATCGGACACGAATTTTGTTACACGCTGTATATGTGAAACAATTGTTTAGATATTAACATAAAATGATTGACGTAGTTATCTTAGACAAATTAGATACTTGGTATTAGTTAGTTGTAATTCGTCATTTTGGTAAGCCTAGTTATCGTGCTATTAATTGTTTTGATTATAACAATTAGATACATACATATAGTATGATATTGCTTAAATAAATTCACATATAACGTTTGAGCTTTTAATAGACAAATTACTTCCTTATCTTTTTTTCAATTAATTTAAACACAGTTCGAAATGAACCAATTCCGCCAAAACACGAAACGATAAATTAGCTAACGCAACATTCCCAACGCGTTTAATTATTATCAAATCCTACAATTACAGATAACGATCAAGGAATTGTCGAAAACATTTCATGCATATTTCTCGCACCCCTGCAGGGGACTCGATTCGCATACTTGGACGATAACAATCTTATATCCTTGTTACTTTCCAAATACATGTCATAAGTGTAATAGCCACATGATAGGCTGTCCCCTCGGGCGTTACTCGGCCAGCGTTCTACGACAAACATTTCAAATCACTCGCGTCTACGTTATTAATCTTTATATTTATTGTTATAAGAACGATTACTGCTTAATTGAACTTTCCACTGCTGAATTCTTTGATTTGTAAATGTTTTTGAAACACAACATCGTTCTATCCAATTTTTAAAACATTTGTCATTGAATTTTGAACCCTAATTCCAAAAACTTAAGAGTTCGTTACATGTTTCGTAGTGTACGTTGGACGTTGGTAGTGTTTGCGCTACTAAATCAAATAGTGGTCAATTAAGATAAAGCTCAGAACGACAGCCATGGACAATAGAGCATATGACTAATACAGCGTTTTGTTTGCTTAACTGAATTACAACCGGACCGGCCGATAGTTGATAGAATGTCTATTAATAATGAATTTGTTTAATGTTTTCTAGTTTAGTTTCGGTTACACCAGTCGTTTAAAAATTACTTAATTTTATTTATGCTTTGCATACTAATATCCGTATGCTTAGAAAACGGCCAAATGTTAAACTAACCTAAATCAAATAATCTAGAAAAATCTTTTGTTGTCGAAGGGATAAATTCCCACCTAAATTAAACATTCGATTACATTGAATCCATATCGTTTAACGTTCCTTTTATAACGTATTTATTTTGTCACCAACAAATAAAACATATTGCTGTATTTTAATTCGAGGTTAAGTAAGCCAGTGTAATTGCAGGCACAAGGGATATAACATTATATGACCCTGGCCTTTTGGGCCCAAATGCAAAGACACGGCAAGAATTCTTGCCGGGGAGGACAAGCCCGGGTAAAGGGGGTAACCCCGAGGCCCGTACCCAGACCGGCTTAATGGGCCAGTCAGGAGGAACCCTTGCTCACTTAACATTTTAAATCTTATAGGAACTAAATTTATATTTCATACAATGACTTACCACCCAGTGGCAAATTATCACGCTTGCCTTCGTAAAATAATATTTGTAAAAAGTATTTTGTTCCTTTCTAACCGACTTCAAGATTTTCAATTCGGTTGTACATTTTTATGTTTGTTACTTCAGAACTTCGTAATTTATGAACCAAATTAGAAAATTCTATTTAGGTTTATTAGATTATACTTTCAGTTTTATCTTATTCCAATTTGAAGAAAAGGTACCACCCCTAAGTTAGAAAAAATATGGAATAAAAAAATATATGGAGTCGTTTTTAAAACAGGTAACTAAATTAGATCGGATATTATTGTTTACCTTACAAGTATTGAAAAATATAATAGTTGACGTTGGCACTTCTTATATCTTTTACAAGTTCATGGAAAATATAAAACACATAACTACGTATTAATCTTTTGACACGCACTCAATAAAATCAGTTAATAGTGTCACAGCTAAAGTATGTAAGGCGTGACGATAAATTGTTTTAATTAAAATACAATTAATCGTTTAGAATTATAATAAAATTCGTTGTTAATGATAACAACACATTACGGAATTAATAGCCTTATTTATAAAGCGAGAATATGTACCTATTGATTTATTCTAGCTGTAATAATAGTGGCGGCCTTATGTCTATTAATCTTTAACTTCCAGTAATACAAGTAATAACATTAATGAATATGATCGATAAAATATAATCTTCGGATAAAGTTTACCTAAATCTTAAAAAAAATCCAGTCTAGTAAATAATAATAATGGCCTGTAAATGTACCACTGCCACTTACCACCTACTGGGTTAAGGCCACTCACCATGAAGAAACGGTTTGGCGATGATTTCACTTTTTTTTTTTTCCAATTGCATGAATTAGTTGATGTAAGAAATAAACGATAGATAATAAATAATAGATAACAAGTTTGATGATATAACGAATATTATAGAAACAAAGTTATTGGAGAAAAGCCTTAGACCAGATCACCACCTATGTCAATTAAGTATTATCTGTTAGCAAGTGGAAATTATGTTAACAGGAATAATAGCGTTATTGCTATATCTATAATCATATTTAAATTTTGCGGCATTTGAAAATCGAATGGAAAAACGAATTTTTTTTTTTCGAAAGCTTATACAAAAATCAACCCTTTTGCACAATTTTTCAAGAAGTAATACTAAAAGTAATTTAAACTTCGAACATAAGATTATTTAGTTTCAGATTTATCTCTGCCACTAAGTTCTTATTTCGCATGCGAACAATAACCTAATAAAAAAAGCAACAATTTTATTATAAAAGCAGTGTAATGACATCAAAATTCTAATATAATATTATGTATGTGTAGCATATTAGTCACAGCTTCGCCAGCGCAAAGAGGAGTGTTAGCCTAATTCCTAAAACGTATATGACTATATTTATTTGACACTTTAAATTGAATTATAACTTAAATTTAGTTTAGATATTCTTACAGTTAAAGTTGTACATACGTTGCTTATTTATATATTTCTATTATTGTTTGATATTAATTTAAATTAGACTTATTACGTAAAATAATATAAAACTCAAAGATAATGTCCACTTAATGAAAATGTTATTATATCGTTTAACGCAATTAAATGAAGGTAATTCATAAATTTCTTATTTAATAGATAACAAAATGACATATTTGTCTTGTCGTGGGGCAATATTTTCGCTATGATTGTCATAATGCAAAAGTTATGTTTTGTGTCTGGGTCTCATTGCTTTTAGGTCACTGGTTTATTTACGATACTAGATTTAATTTATTGCATGGTGTTATCTACGTACGTATTTTATCGTCAACTAAATCGAATTCCATATTTGTGATTGATTTCAGTTTTTGTAAATTATTAATAGTATCACCAATATCGAATCGATGACTTCAAACAGAATCGGTAATCAAAGTTATCTAAGACAACATTCGTTTAAGATCCAATAATATTCCGCATGAAATTCTAAGGTCTTCGTCATAAAAGCTATTTTATTCAATGATGATTAACGGCCTTATTCATAAACGTTGCTTAGTTGCTGTTTAGCTAAACACTGATTTGTCTCTTTCTGTCATTATTGATTTGACATACGAAAGAAGAAGCCAAAGTATTGTTTAACTAATCACTAGGTAAAAAAGGTTTATGAATAAGGCGGTTAGTGTTTATAACAGATACACATACATTAAATAGCACATTAATAAGAACAGAACTAAATTATAATAATAATATGAAACGACTAAATTCGGAAGTCATAGTTATCTCCAGCATTGTTTAAACAATTAAACGAGATTGTATTTTCGTCAACCAGTTTATCTCTCCGCCGATTGATATATTGCTACAACTTAAATCCAACCAAGCTATCACAGCCTATCATAACTTCCATGGCTGTTTTACATAAGACAAGAACCAGAACAATCGGTCCGTGGCACGATAATAACTAAAGTATAAAATTAATACAGACGTCAGACTCCTTTCTACGACCCTTCGCCTTGACTCGCCGCTCCCTGCATACCGCACACGTCACTATATTGGTTACGTAGATAAGTATGTAGGTATACCTCGGTACGTGTTTGGCACGCGCCGATTGATTAACGTAATGTTCTTATTTTGAAACATTTATCATCTGTCATAGACTGATTAATTTTTAATTTTTCTATTTCGATTTTTTTCGAATGCCGAGCATTGCGAAGGTTCGATTCAAAATTATATTAACTCAGATTTTAGTTAACTAAATTCAACTGTGTTCAATTACAAATTAAATTTATATTATGTAGGTTTACAACAAAAAAAATTTATAATATATTCATATAATGCGCTTAAATTTTTTATAACTCAATATAATTTTATATCTAAACTATGAAATGATTCATAAACCCACCATTAAAACCTAGATTTAATATACAGCGTATACAATAATAATTTACAATAAGCCCTTAGCAGTGATAGGTGCAAAAAATAATAAATCAATTTTTAATCAAAGTTCATTAGCGAAGTTATTTGTATTTTGTGACCGGGTGGGGTCATGTTGAAATGATTTAGTTTCAATACACCAGACGTCGCCCATAAATGCGGCTGTCGACTGTGGGTAATTTACACCGATTGCCGTTTGTTTATTATTTTCAGTCTATGTTTTAAAGTCGGTGCTTTTGCGTGGGAATTTATTAAATAGCCCTTAGTCGTTTTTAAATATGTCTCGTATTATCTTCGTTAATGTTGTTTTGTCTATAAGTTATTTTATTCATAGAAGTGGGTATAATAAGATCGACTTAATCACCTGAGTTGTTTATTTGATATCTATTTGGAGTTATGGCAACGATTTTGGAGTTTTACACCGCGTTACTCCGATACGGGTTGGCGGAGCTTAATACGACTCCTACTGTTTCTTCACTACAAATTTTCAGTTTCCTTATCTGGTTTTGAACATGCTGTTATCCATTGAATGCACCTGACTATCATCGTAGTGCAGTATATTATTATATATACAAAAAGTTATAACCTTGTGTATTTAAAAGAAGTTCATTTTTTATAGTTATTATCTTAAAAAATCACTTCGCTGTTATATACACGAATACTTTCGATATTTAGAAGAGTACCCCATAAACCTCGTTCGGTTCGTTAATAAAAGTCATTAAACAAATCTCTCGCATAAAAATCATTTATGTCGGCAATTAATGCGCGTTGAATGTTTTAAAACAATTTTGTTTATGTCCTCCGGCGATCAGCGTGTTGCTCTACTGTGAGCAAATGGACCGAGGCACGCTATGTCTTATCTATTTGTACTTACAAATTTTATTATTGTACTAATAAACGTTTCATGAAACTTACTCGAATATCTCCAAGAAATATTAAACCATATTAAAACAGGTGTTTTTTTAAATTTATTTAACTTTTTCTTTTTTATATTATAATTAAAACATTTATATAATAATAATATAGAAATAAATAAAATACATAAATATTATTTCTATCCTATGTAATAACCATAACACTATGTTCTGGGCATTTGCATATGACATTGGATCAAGTAGCAAGATACACACAGTATTATAATAATGTATTAAAAATTATAGAAATAGTATAAGAACGTTTTATTATTATACATTTTTTTTATAGCATAGGTAGGCGGACTAGCATATGGGCCACCTGATGGTAAGTGGTCACCAACGCCCATAGACATTGGCATTGTAGGAGATGTTAACCATCGCATACATCGCCAATGCGCCACCAACCTTGTGAACTAAGATGTTATGTTCTTTGTGCCTGTAATTACACTGGCTCACTCACCCTTCAAACCGGAACACAACAAACCAAGTACTGCTGTTTTGCGGTAGAATATCCGATGAGTGGGTGGTACCTACCCAGATGAGCTTGTACAAAACTCTACCTCCAAGTATATACATTTTTGATAAATGGAATCATATTGGCAAAAAATAATGGCTATTATATTAGAGGACCTATTCCAATAAATAAGTTCGCTGTAAGCGCTTGCAATGCATTAACTAAGCAATTATATAAATTATAGTCGCTGCTTGCTTATTATCTTCTTAATTACTGTTCAGTATAATCAATTATAATCTTAAAGAAAATATATTATTTATATTGCTTTGAACTCGTTATTCGTATAAATTAATCATTTCTAGAATCTCAAGTTATAACTAGTATAGTAGTATACTAGTATAGTAGTAGGTTTTATTAGCAAAATTTAATACGAAATCCATTTATACGCACCTATATATCATAGTTGTAAAGTAGAAATTAGTAAAACGTGACTAACACATTCATTATTCATTAAAGTTAATAAATTGTAACGATATTAAGTAATGGTAGACTAATCTATTAATCTACATATAGATATAGAATTGTTATTGCTATGTGCTTCACCTTGAATCTGTCTAATTCGAGGACATAAAATTTGTATCTATTTATATCTTTATAACGTACGCAAAGATTTTGTACGCAAGTATTTAATTTTTAAACTATTAGATATAAGTTGCGTTAACATATTTTCGTTTAAAAGAAGAAACCATATCTAACGTCGCATAATAACACGTCTGCACACCTCGCCTGTCGTCACGCGACTAATCAATTAGCTCGCTACATGATGTCTTCATCAGCCGCCCCAGGGCGTAACGCCCAGCGCAGTCAGCGCAGCCTTTTGGAGCTTTCTGAGTATATTCTGTGTTAACTGTAAAATTTATAGACTTCCATCTAGTGAATAATTATATCAAAATCAAAATAATATACTTGATTCGAATTCGCTAATCTTCAAGATTCAATTTATATTTACAAGATTCAATTAAATGCAAAGTGGTCACCAGCTTGGAATGTACAGAACGTACCGAGAATAACAGGCAAAAAGCTTAATAGTTACATTGTTTTATTAATTAAATTACATATTGCTTAAATCATAATTATTTATTTATATTAATAATTAAACAACATACCCTTAATGAAATATATGTACTTTGTCTACTAAGATTCCAATTGTGTGAATAATTTAATAGTGTTATAAATTAAGAAAAGAACGAACCTTTCTATACATTTTACTAAAGTTGTCAACTAAAATACAGTTAACGAGATTAAATAAAACCCACGGGCAGTAAAAAGCTATAGATTTCTTAGTTGGGCAAGCGCCATTTATTTAGCCAATTGAAAGTGGCCACTTAAAGGAATCACAGTGCGGAGAGGCAACAAATCCAACAAATTGAACAGGATCGGCAATTACAGAAGACAATGCGTGCGTGAGACCGAGGTGCGCGCACGCAGCTCGCGAATTAGACTCGTTGTAGGGCGGCCGTAATTAGGGGCTCGTTCCCACGGACCGACCCCCGACAGGTGGATTCCGTCTTATTATTTCTAACGGGCATACATTAGTTCGATGACCTATCTCGTATAAACAAACAAAGTATTAGTACACGCCACTACGACGACTACGATCTTTAACACACAAAACCGAATATAGTGTTATGTGTTGGAATGTGGTGGAATTATATGAAAAAGCGAAAAAGCGGTTTTGTCACTGTCACTACGATTGTATACAACTTTAATTATTTACATACATATATGTATGTATTTAATCTAACTTAGGAAGCATTAATTCATATTATATGATTCGTTAGTGTTGTTAAATACAGATCATTCAGATTATTCATTGTAATATATACATCAAAAACGAATTTGAATAGCTCGAAACGTATTGTATCGTTACTATCGTTATAGTAAAATATTAAGTAATATTTCTAAAAGTATTCAAAACAATAAATCGAATAATATTACAATCGCAACTCAGAAGACATCTTGAAGTTGCAGACCCTTGATTTAGCAAAGCATTGGTCTTGTAAACACGATTTTAGTTCTATTGTGCCTCTATCAAAGCAAAATATCCATATCTAAGCGATTACTAATCAATGGTAAATGCAGTGACATTAGAATAAATTACACGCAAACGAAGTTTTACATGGAGTTCTAGTATTCACAAAATGGAACACGAATAAATTTAAATATCTAACCGTGCTTAAATCAAGCTCATGCCGCGTTAACGCACTGTATTAATTTCAATCGAGAAGATCAGATCGAGAAATGTATCGATATGGAATCGATTCAGCGAACCGTTTTTAATAAGGTCCTGTTAAGTTGACGAACGTGTGAATGAGTTTTATTGCCTTATGCGTTCCGGTGCGACCTGAGTGGTATTGGAACGTCCCTTAATGATTTACTAAAACGCCGACAGTTGCGTTAAGGAAATCAATGATTTTATAAACGATTAAGGTAAATGAAAATGAAAGTGTAGGCATATTTCTACGATGCAGAGATATTATAAATGGAATTTTTAATATAAACATTATTTATGTGAATGTGGTATACCCACAATTTTAATTTATCCAATAAAAAATAATGAAGATTCTAATTGCGGGTTTATGGCCGTATAGGGGCGACCTACACGCACAGTCGGCCATTCATTGCGTATAAGGAGCGGGCAACATGTTCGCGCGACACTCGACATACAACGGTGTCGCGCTACCGTATAATCGCGTAGTCGCACCTTGATATACGATGACCTTTTTCAGACTATCTTCGGAATGTGTAGCTGCCTGTTTACTATCTTGCATCTTCTTGATACGTCTGTAAAATAATAAAACTCGAAAGATTAATCTAAGTTAAATAATATGCAGGACAAAATCAAAAGTATTTTTTTTATAACGTAGGTAGGCGGATTAGCAGATGGACCTGGACCTGATGGTAAGTGATCACCAAGGCCATAGACATTGGCATTGTAAGAAACGCTAATCATCGCTTACATCGCCAATGCGCCACCAACCTTGGGAACTAAGATGTTATGTCCCTTGTGCCTGTAATTACACTGGCTCACTCATCCTTCAAACCGGAACACAACAGTACCAAGTACTGCTGTTTTGCGGAATACTATCTGATGAGTGGGTGGTACCTACCCAGACGAGCTTGCACAAAGCTTTACCACCAAGTACCGTTAAACAATCAAGTAGAATCAATGTCATTTTATAATATAATAAATAACGAAATATACAAGTATTTCAGTACAAGATTAAATATAATTAATAGTTTTGTACACAATTTCTTTCATAGTTTTAGATTTGAGTCGAGACACTGTTAGTAAAGGCTTTTCGGTGTTTCTTTATATGTTTTATATGTTAAAACAAATATGTGGTTACATACTTACATTATAAATAATATAATATAGACAATAAAAATTAATCGCTTTTGAGTAATTAATATGGATAATATGGTTTGAATCTAATTGTAATCCTACAAACCAAAAATATATACACGACTTATTCTCACCATGGCAACGAAAAGTTTTCAATAAATTACAATCCAATAGACCATTAAATAATAACAACTGACTGTACACGGAATCCGGAACTTTGCAGAGCTCATATAAGCAAATAAATCTAATGGTAGGCGCATATTTTACCATACAACTAACTATGGCGATTCATATAAACATTAAAAACGATTTTCCAGCATTTGCAATTCATACTATTAAAACAAAATATTGTCTAATTGAAAGTTCAAGAAAGCTCACATTTTAATTTTATTATGACTCTATTTGGATATAATATACTTTTTTTAGGTAGGCGGACGGGGATATACGCCACCTGATGGTAAGTGGTGACCAACGTGTTTAGACATTGGCGATGTAAGAAGTATTAACCACTCCATACACCGCCAATGCGCCATATACCTCGAGAGTTAATATGTTATATCCCTCGTGTATGTAGTTACACTGGCTCACTCACCTTTCAAACCGGAACAGAACAATATCTGATGAGTGGGGTAGTACCTACCCAGAAGAGCTTGCACAAAGCCTTACCACAGTGACGTAGCATGGGGGGGGCGGAGAATGCGGTCCGCACTGGGTGGCATTGGCAGATAGGTGGCGGATAGAGAAAAAAATTAAAATATAAAAAAAAACATTAATTTCACTTTTCAGGTAAGTGTTCAATAGAAGTACCCTTTTTACAATTCCACAATTTTTTCAAAATTTTTTATAATAAATTGCAAAAATAAGAGGGCGGCAAATGTTGAATGCACCGGGTGCTAGTGACCTATGCTACGCCACTGCCTTACCACCAAGTGGAATATAAATAGTTAAAAACTTACTTTATCAAACACTCGTCCAATACTTAAAGTTACAAATCCTTAACATATTTTATTAAACCATTAGAACATGTATTATGTCAATCTGACATTCCATTTAAAGCGTCGGATAAATTATAAACTATCCATGTAAAGTAGGTAAAGTACTTATCTTCTTCCTTGTTTAGTAGTATACGCTTATTACATGAATTTGTCCAAAGAACGCATGTATATATTTATTGTTGTTAAAAAAACATAATAATAAATCAGGGATATGATTTCATAGTTTGTTTTAAATCTCAATGTTTGAAGTTCTAAAAAGTGATTTGATACATTGTCCATGGACCTCGTTAATGTTCATAATAATAGTTATAACTGCGTACAAAAACTAGTTATTATTATAATAGGTATAATACTACAAGAATAAGTCTATCAGATTTTTGTATAATTTATTTTATGAATAAATATGCCGCAGTTTCAAACACTAATTTTCATAATAACCGAGTAAAATCCTCTGCAGACGTTACTGGAATTGTAATTGCAAAATGGAAGATAAGATTGTTAACGGTTTACATAATATAAACATTATTCAGTGTTACGAATTCATTAAGATAATTGAGAGCGTTCTTTATTAATTCTTTACCTACGCAATTTATTAGTTGTCCTGGTTTCCGGTTGCGGAGGTCAAACGACAGTCACTATTGAAGCACGCTATTAACGTAGTATCGTTTTGTAGTTTCATGTTATCAAATGTAGCTTTTACGTGAAACTCGGTGGTAGAGCTTTGTGCAAGCTCGTCTGGGTAGGTACCACCCACTCATCAGATATTCTACCGCAAAACAGCAGTACTTGGTATTGTTGTGTCCCAGTTTGAAGAATGAGTGGCCAATGTCTTCCTATACAATAAAAAAAGCTATGAACGATCGAGTATATATTTAATGGCGTAAGCAACTGAAAACCGTTGATTTTTCGTACTAAAAACAATTTTAGTGAAAATGTCATCGAAATCAATTATACTATAAGCAAAGTGGTTGACTAAGCATTCAATAGTTTTCATAAAGATTATCGAACTTTTACGTTTTTGAATTAATCAAAATATCATAATTTTACCCAAAAGACTTAAACCATAATTTTGCTAATATTTATGTAATTGTTTTTTATTTTAATACCTTTGCACTTTTAGTTTATTTTTTATTTACTTATTCCAAAAAACAAGGAAAACTGCAAATTACGTTTTATATTGCACCTTTTGATAACACATTCAATTGCCTTGTTACATTTTCCTTAACTGAATTTGTGACTTTTCTAAGTAAACAAACTTCAATAAAGCATCGTGACGAAGATTTTCGAGTGTCAGGTTTTATGACCAGCTTCGTGACTTAGTTTTCGAATATATCACTTTTACTGTTAAATAACTGTCTCGAATCACGTTTTTCCTTTAAATATCAGGTTCTGTTGGTAATCCTCTATTATGCCTGACTAGTACGAATATTAATTACTTATTGCAAATAAATATATTTTAGTCAGTTTAATGGAGGAATTGAAAATAGGAGGCATTATATACTCGGAGGTCATAAATCCTGTTTTGGGCCAATTAATTGTTTTTCTGACGATGAATTCTCAGTAATCATCCGAAGTATGGAAGTTGGCAATATTTACATTACCGAGTCTCGGTAAGCCCGGAGTCGTTGATTCTGTGGCTAAACTCTCTCTGGTGATTTTGGATTGCCGTCCCTTTGAGTTAGAAGAGTGAGGAAATAGACTGGTGCACTAAAATCCGTCCGTCCTGCGCAGTTCGCTAGGCTCCTTTGAATTTAGATGACATAATCAGATACAAATAATAAATTCAATAGCCCCAATAAAATCACAATTATGTAATAAATATGTTACCTATACATTAAAATGACAAATACAAATTAAATATCTGTTTTACTATGTAATCGAGCAAAACTATAATCGTTATTATAATAAAACTGTTAATTAAAGTTATTACTATAACAAAGTTCTATGTAATTACCATTTCGGATACAAAATACTAATAATCAGAATCACATTTCCAGGCTTATTTATATTATCCACTTATTAGGACATAAGTCCAGATGAATATAAGTTTTCCGAAATTTCTTTCGAGGTTTTGTTAATGAAACATCTTAGAGTTTAAGCTATGTAAAATTCCCTTGAGATTTTCAGTGTTATTACAAGTCATTTGTTATTATAGATAGCATCTCTTTGCTATGCGGAAAATGTAATAAACAAGAGCTCATCAATCAACATTTCCACGAATATCGACTCAAATTCTCAAAGCCTGCGAACACCCGAACCCTTATTGATGAGTTGGCTGATTTCCAGAAATAAATAGCGCTGTATTTATAAAGTTAAAGCAACGAGAGATCTCGCTCACCGATTGCCGTACATTCTTGTATCACTTGTAAAATACTTTATTGCCATGTAGTGGGAACGACTTGTAATGGTCATTGGTTTTAATTCGTAATTATTTTTTAAGTTAAGTATTTTTAAGTTATTAATTAAGTTTTTCTTTTCTAATCTTTGTTATTTGCTCATATAAATGTTTTGTTGCTTATATAATATATGCATTTTCGAGAATAATATATAATATGCTTCTACAAAAAAAAAAAATTAAATCTTAAGTTGTCACCGTTTCGGAATACAGATTCTTTAGAAGATAACCAACAAGATTTGTATTTCCATCATTCAGAAAAGGTGTTTTACCAATATTTACGATTAAACAGCTGTTACAAGTTTCATAATAAGTTATTCCTGTACCAATTCGCTATATTTTTATTATAGTACAGAGCGAGAAGATATAGAGGTGCCTAGATTTTTCATGTGCAAGAAGAGGACAGAATTATAATGTTTCATTCGTTTTTTGGATTTATAGCAGCGCCTCCCCGTTAGCTTTATCTATATCGGATGGTGCGCTATGGAGCTATCGTGCGCGCCAACCACCATCTGCTTCGGCTTAGGAGCTACGATGTACATTACGTGTTTTTCTCACAAAATATATTAATCAATCCGTCATCAAGCTTAAAACAACAATGATTACTCTATAATTTTCAAATTTAAAATGTACCCTAATATAGAGGTATAAATAATAAATTATATATTACTTACAAACTGTAATATTAAGTTATAACAAAATTTACAGCTAATTGAAAGTACTCTAATAACATTCAATAACATTAAAATGCAGCCAATATAAACTATATTTAACGCTTAAAGCTAACGAGCAGCCACATTTAGTCACAACTCACGATCAACATTAAACTGAATAGTGTGCTAAGTTTCTCTATAAAAATTGAAATTGATATTGATATGGAGTTCGACGCTGTTTAACCGATAACCAAGAAAATTAACACATATGAGAAAGTTTTTACTTTGCACATTGTTGTAACTGGCCATTAGACAGCGCTGCACATTCAAAAGACCGCCCTAATAAAATTTGTATACAGAGCTAAGACTGTCAGGTATCCCTAGTACCATTATAAAGCCTTTACAGCTTGGTATATATCCCACTGGTGAGTAAAGACCTTCTCTCCTCTCAAAAAGAAGTCCGCTTCTTTTCTTACCGATCTTTCCCGTCACCGCTGAGCATTTAATGAATTAAAAACATAAATTTGATTATATCATGAAAATTTGGTATAGTTTGTCCAGGTTTGAAACCACGAATATCATTTAGTATTTACGCGTCCGATCAATTTCACCTCAGCTTAAACAATATAGAAAAAAATTGTGTTGGTAATAAATGTTGAAATAAACAACAACTAGTGTGTTCCGTTCAAGAGCTAATGATACACTGATTAACAATATTCGGGGAAGATAGCAGTGAGTTACTCGCGGGGGGCGGGGCGCGATGTTAGATTGCGCGCGCGCCGATTTATGCCATACCCGCCGTATTAACTGATATCGCCCACTAAATATCCCATTATTATATGCGAAACAAATAATGCGCTTTACAGGTACGACCGTGCTATCTTTTTATTTATTGTTTGGAAAGGTATTTAAAACGATTTATGGGGTTAGACGTAGCAGAGGTGTAATTTATTGACGATTTCGATATATATTTTGTTAGAGGAAAATACGATCGTAGTATTTAACGGTGACTAATTTATGACTACAATACAATTCCTTTCTACTATATTCAGTTTGATGGTATATTACAATTGTATCAATCGCGTTTAACAAAATACCTAAATTATAGTCTTAAATTCACTAAAATTAATCATAGATAATTAAAAACTAAAACTAAATAACTTTTTATTTTTGTTCGTGCTATTATATATAACGGAACGAAATCTTTATATCTCAAAGGAAAATTTAAAAAAATGAATAACCTAATACGCTAAAATGCATACATACATTATTCAAATTCTACCAATTTGGACTTCATCCTTACTTATATTATAAATGTGAAAGTGAGTTTATTTGTTTGTTACGCTTTCACCTCTTAACTACTTAACTGACCATCATGAAAATTTCCATACAAGTTGTCAAGCGTACAGAAAAGGACATAGGGAAGACCTTCCTGGAAACTACTTTCTACATATGTATGTATTTTTTTAGTAATAGTTTTAACTTTATAATCTTTGCATGTGCTTTTAGCTTTTAGTACATTTAAAACCTTTTTATGACATCGTCTGTCATATTTTTAGTGATGTTCTTAATATGTATCTGTTTTTGTCCTAATAATATTTCGAACATAGACAGTGAAATGTTAATTCAAGGGAAAAAATTTAGGTATAAAATAACTTGCGTAATTATGTAAAGCTTGCGTAGATGGACTATCGTTCCTATCAATTGTGTCTCCTTTGTTAAAACGGAATAAACCCAATTTATAAATTCGTCTGCGACACGAGCGTCATTAATTATGTTGCTGGTTGGGTGGCTGAGAAAAACTTACTTCACTCATTTCGCTATCATTACAATCGCATACCATCCCTTTCTTGCGTGCGCAAAATTCGTAAACTCATCTGCGGCTAATGATGTAACTCCACTCTATTGTTCGTTGGAAATTGAACCGTATGTTTTGACACCTAAATTGTATTATGTAATAAAACGCTGGGCTTTTAGGTCATTAGATTAATTGGTGGGTATCTTCGCTCTCGCTCTAATGTTTTGTTGGCGAGCCTCCCCGGCGTTAATGGTGTTATCTTGCCCCTCGAACGCAGCACCTCTCAGTATATTTCTTTATCTTGTCTCTGCTGGCGGTTTTCAGTTTTTTTTTATTCATTTGCTAATTTCGAAAATGAGAAGGCTCTGCGATCACATCGCCTGTGATCGTAGATTTAGGTTCGAGCATTAATAAAATTAACGAATGCCCTTTAAATTAATTGAACGCGTCTCTTGGAAGTTGGCTATCATGGATCTAGTTTAACATGCTTTATGTAGCCTAAGTAAATTTAATAAAAAATATCAGTCATACAGAATACTTTGCTCAATTCTAAAATCGACTTCATTTTATATTTTCATTTCTAAGTGTAACTACTTTTAGTAATAATATATTTTATATTTTTTCTTGGATAGTAAGAGTCAACTAACTCCTCGAGAGTTTTTATTATTGCAACATTACAAACAAAAATAAACGGCTTACTATAATTGTATAATCATATTATTTTTTTGCTTATAAAAGATTCATATATATAGATAATAAAATCGTTTAAATACAGCCCGATCTAATCCGCTATGTCTAGTTTGAACCAACTACAACAACAATAAAAATCATAGCATTTGCAATGCTAATTGCTAGTGAGAGATAAACAAATACAATTTGATTCGTTACAACAATTATCATATTGAATTAATCAACAGATAACGTCTTATTGGTATTTCTTACCTTTCGCTGTCAAATTCGACAGCTATTATTATAGAATATCTATACATAAATAATTAATTGTTACGCGTGGCTTTTTAATCGCATATAAAATATGGAAGTTTGTGTACCTTTCGAAAGTGCAATATAGATTAAAAATAAATTTATTATTACGTATCGTATATAATAGACAAAGTAAATAATAGTAAGTAAAAGGTATGAAAATGTAGACTTCCTTTTTTTAAGAAAGGTTTTTCTTTGGATCCTCTTAAAATGTTTATTGTTTAGTATCACCTCTTTGGAAAGTAATTCATACCATCATAATGAATAAAAAAAGTATAAAACCATTTGTTTTATATTTTTTTGTTATTGTTGATGTTAAGAATAATCGAATTTTCCCAGACCATGGGGAACTTATGACAAATCATTTTGCTAAAATATAAAATAAAAATAATCCATAATCATAGAAATGTTTGCGACAGTGTATTGGTATCTTTCATAAATAAGACGTAGTGATACATAGTTTTGTTGATAATATTTATTTACGCTAAACATGGTATATATAAATACAGCTGTCTTGAATGAATGTCCCAAGCAAAAATCTATAAACAAGAGAGACTTCTTATAATTCTAAATTCATGTTATATTATTTTACGCCATTTATTTTATGTTATTATATTAAATTATAATTTATATTCAAAAATGATAATTATAAAAAATTGTAATTTAAGAATAATGTGACGTACTGACCCTTATTTAACAATCTGAATGTTTTTGTACTCTTAACATCGGCTTATATTTGTGCAAATGTAATCGTGAATTTTATCAACACCAATGTTGTGAGGGTTTTATTACATCACGGATACAAATGGTTTGCTTACGCAAATTATTATTATTAGTGTTTAAAAACGAACCAAAATGCTTCGAGTACATGCCGAGGTTTTTGTTCTATTGCATTTGGAAGAAGGACTAGGAAGTGATGTCTGATGTTAATTAGTCTCCACCGCCCATAGACTTTTTCAAATATTAATCATACCTTACATCGCCAATGCACAACCACCCTTTGGAACTAATATGTTATGTCCCCAGGGCCTATCGTTACAATGGCTCCCTCAAACTTTAAACCGGAATACGAATTGTAGTAGTATTGACTAACGATAACTATTGCAGCTTGGCGATAGAATATATGATGAGCGGGTGGTACCTACCGAGACGGACTTGCACAAAGCCCTTACACCAAAAAGTGTAAACAGTGAGACGTTTTTTTTTGGCTTGCAAGTGTGATATGATTTGTGCTCCACATACGGCATATTATATTGTTTTGACTGCCTCGTTGGTCTAGTGGCTACGTGTAAGCAGACCCGGTGGTCCTGGGTTCTGGTTCTGGGTATTTTATTTGGAAAGTATTGTTTCGTTAATATTTATTTGTGTTATGTTTATGTTTGATTCTTAAAATCTTTTAAAACTGTGATATTAGCTCCGTAAATATATCATCATATTTTGCATTAATAAAAATATGTTTTTAAGTAGTTTATCGTAAAGAAATAAAGACGTTAACGCAACTTTCTTTAGTCTGTCTGCTTGTATAGCTTCTTACCTATTTTATTTATTATTTCAAAGGTCATACTTTGTTCTCTTTTTGATGAAATTAAAACATTAAAATTATTTTCAAGAATAACACATATTGTTTGACATCACAATCACCATTGGTTTGATTGTTTACATTGAATTACCTCGCAGTTTATAGGTGGTATTTTATAATAGTAAGCGCTCCAGGCGGGGGCGGGCACGGCGCATGCGCGGCCACCCCGACGAACGCCCCGTTCCGTACGAACTTGCCCTGGCTCGACTATATGCATGCTTGCTCTGCAAAAATAATTGCATACATATTATATTTGAATTATAGACTGTACTTGCAAAGTAAAATTCTGAACAATAGGACGTTCATTGAAGCAGGAAAATTTAGAAAAAAATATTTATGTATGTATTGTATGTACTTATTAAATGTGTGTGTGTAGACACAATTATACGCTATAATACAACACACAAACATACAGAGGGGTGAATAGCAATATTAGTATTTCCTTTGAAAGCGTCGAACTAAGTCACAATGTTCTTATATTCTAGACTGGTAGATTTATTTATATCATTAAACTCTTTTTTTTGAAAATATGTATATCCAGTTACAGTTAATTAGAAAAGAACTATAATGAAAGATAAAAAAGACAGATTATAAGGCAGTACATTATTCGGGATGCATTAACAATACTTAAAATTAATAATCGCTATAATTATTTTTAATCTTAAGAACAATACAACATCCGTATACCAAGTGACCTTATTTCGATACATAAAATAGCGGTTATACTTTTTTAATTATTCAAAAATAAACTCTATTCTTATTTAAATAAGGTCGACTTGTTTCCTATTTGGTAAACTGAATACAGGGCTCACATATGATTTCACTACCTTTATCTAAGCTAATACATCAATAGATTGTCCACTATTGTTACTGACGGCACTCAAACCTTTTGTGATATATGTGGCTAGTGATGTGCTATGACGTTTAATGTATCGATGTAATCTCCTAATTACAAAAATGCCTAAAATGACTTTGCTTATTGACTTACTTGCCCGCGATTTACCGGGCTTTCTATGGTATTTCGGAGAGTATACAAATCTTACTATACACGATAGTTGTTAATATTTTGTTAATTTCTCAGACACAACAAAGTTGCCTATATTTATCGCACCACGTAATATAAACACACTATATAGCCAAAAAAAAATTATAAGGCCGCAGACTCGGTGGTCCTGGGTTCAATTCCCAGGTCGGGCCAGTAAATATTTATTGGGTTTTTCTGTCAGAAAATTCTCAGTAGCAGCCCGGAGTCTGGAAGTTGGAAGTATGTACACTCCCGTGCCTCGGAAAGCACGTTAAGCCGTTGGTCCTGCGCCTGAATTCTTTCCGGTCGTGTCGGATTGCCTAGCCATCGGATTATGAGAGCTAAGGAAAAGAGAATGCACCTGTGTTTGCGCACACACTTGTGCACTATAATATCTCCTGCGCAGTTGGCTAATCTCTTGAGATTGGCCGCCGTGGCCGAAATCAGTCTGGAGGACCTATTCAACCTATAATTTTACAGTGAAAGTATCTATATCGAATCGCTTTTTGTTATATTAGTACCTGAACTAGCGACTAGATTTTACATATATCCCGAAATCCTTAGTTTTTCTCTCAATAAATTCTTCCTAAGAGCCTGGTGTTCAGAAGCTACACTCCCATTCCTCAAAAACCCCGTAAAGCTGCTATTTTTAAGTTATTTCTGGTCTAGTCGGCTCTGCCGTGCCATCGGATTATGGGTCCCAGGGGCTAGAGAGTGCACTTGCGAAGAAGACATCGTCTTTTGCATTTAAATAAATAAAAATATCTTCTTATCGAAAACACAATGACGTGTGAGTACATCCCTCATACAAATCGTTACTTAGGATTACAGCATACAAAAGTGATATTACGAAATATCAAGTAAGTTACTATAAAATCTCACAGTCAGGATTAGACTCTATGACCCCGTAAAACCTACATTAGCTCCAATCAAGGATGACCTATCAAACGTGTTAAGTTATACTACGATACCACAATAGTTGAATATTACATCTTAACAAGATCGTCGTAATAAGATAACATCGAAAGCGATCGTACATTTAAAGCTTATAAGATCAAATGGTATATAACTTGATTTACTTTACAAGTAATATATTTAAATATGTATGTCTATCTCGTTTTCACAGCTAGAACACTGAACCTATTTTGATGATATTTGGTACGAAGCAAGCTCCTCGAGATAGAACATCCCCTCTCCCCAACACCATTTTCTACCCTTACCTAACACGCGGGCGAACACTCGTAATTTATAAACATTACCTTATATACATGTTGCAATTAAAATTAGTTATGTATAAGTCCGTAAATGTCCTCACAACTGGACCAGAGCTTTCTCTCTTATAAAGCATTCCACGCCCGGACCTTAAATTCTGCCTAATCTTGATAAATTCAGTGCTTCACCGGATTTGAAGAAGTACCCTGCTGTTAAAAATATATCCGCTAGTTCTTTACAGTTTATTACTTTTATTAATTAAAATATTCAAAGTCTCCTTAAATTTAATTCTTTTGGTGCAAAGAATGATATGAAGAAACTTCAACGCTAGAAGGTTTTTAACATAACATAAATATATAACCATAATTGTGTAGCGACTTTCAAACTCAAAAATTACATTATTTAATTGATAAAGACTCGTTTTATCTATCTAGTTCATCACCTATTGTTATGGCTAATAGAGTTAGCTCAAACCATAGCAACAATGAATAGGTTCCGATTACGTAGTCTCTTAGAAAGCGTTGCCTTTTTAATCAAACATTTTTTAAATTTTTAGAACGGAATGTAAGCTCAATAGTTTATACATGTTGTTATTTGTTCTATTTTTGAAAAATGTTGAAATTACTATTAAAGAATATAAGACGAACAACGAAAAAATTTGCATAGCTTGGCAATATCACGCCTTATTATAATATTTTTTCAATAGCTATCGAAATATTTCTAAGAATTATTGAGTTTTAAAATAGTGCATTTTTGTTTATGTTTTCTCTTCCATACAAATTTGGTCCAATAGCGACAATGTATATAAACATTTATTTTTCACTGAACTGCGTATTTTGATTTTAGAATTTTACATAAATTTTGATTTTATGCAACAGTCTTTCATAACGTCGATTCGCATAATTAAGCATAGCTGATATGCTCACTAATCCGTCAATATCAGGCAGTCTATAATTTTGGCGGTAAAATATTTTTAGCTCATAGTTCAGCTTTTAGCAACGTCAGTTCGTATAATATACCGGCGCTGATGTCCTCACTAGTCTGTCAATTAGCCGGCATTCCAGTCCCGTGACCTACTCTGTCGCAACCACGGAGGATGACTAACGGCCATTGTTAAACCCTTTCCTTGCTATTTTGTTGTGCTCTATGTTCCTTTGATGGGTTATCAATAGAACGGCTTTAGTGGATCGTGGTGTTTACGTTTTAATATCTGCTATTTGTAAAAAACATACATTGGTTGCCTTTTAGTTCGCGGTTTCTTTTAACTGCTTTAAGTTTTTCAGCATCATGTATGCATTATTATTAGCAATATATTGGAATCGTTTTTGTTATAGATAAATTGTTTACCTTTTTTGTATGAACCAAGATGGTCGATTAGAATACATTAATCTATACCGATACCTTATATATATTATAAACTTCTATAGAAATAACTATAATGAATCCATATCTACACATTTTTTATGAATAGTAACCAATATTTTCGTTGTAGAAATAAAAAAAGTTAAATATTTTGCAAAAAAAAGTTAATAATTAGATTATAACTCCTAAATTGGCAACATAAGAACTTGGAAAAAAAAAATGATAGCTTCTAAAGTGCTTGCAAGCTGAAATAATTTTTGATTACGTCCCCACCATAAAACTAAGCACCCTCGAGCTCTGATCGACACAAAGCTACGTGACTCGCGATGCATTAAGATAACATATTACATATTTTGCCACCTATGCGCATGAGATCCCTTATAATGGCTTCATTACCTCTCTATCCGGCCGCATTATGCTAATATACCGCTATAACTCCCATTATATCATCCAGACACGCGATACACATTTTAAAATGGACACAATTTGAAAATCACCCCCCGTTGCGATAAGCTCGTACAACAACTCAGATTGGCAGAGTGAGTGACGTCCGCTGTCCTTATTGGTCGATAAGATTTGACGGATAAGAACCGGCGGCACGTTAAAGATATGTTTCGGGCAACTCTTACCATGTAAAAATGTTTAAACTGTATCATCGGAACATATTGTCCCGTTATAGAAACAGCCATCACACGAAAGAAACATCTGTCGAACTTCATTTACAACATTTATAAAGAAATTTTATATTTTTTTTGTCGCGAAATAGCTTTTTTTTCTACTATATTAAATATTTATGCATATTATCTCAAGGATCAGTGGGCGAGACGCTCTAACATCGAAATCTGTGGTATTCCAGAAAAGAAGGGCGAGAACCTTCTCCGCCTCACAGAGGAAATTGCTGTTAAGGCTGGTTTCGACTTGAAGCCCTCGGATATTGATTTTGTAACACGTGTCGCATCTAATAGCCAAGTCAATAAACCCAAACCCATTGTTATCCGTTTGCAAGCGCGCTATAGAAAAGACGATTTTTTGGCTTGCTTGAAAAAGTTGAAGTTAATGTGTAGTGATCTGGGCTTCGCAAAAAATGACTCTCGTATTTATTTTAATGACCATTTAACTAAATTTAATAAAATGCTCTTACAGCGTGCTAAAACTTTATCTAAAGAGCAAAAATATAAATATGTTTGGGTCAAAAATTGCTCAATTATGGTTAGAAAAGGTGACACCAGCCCTGTTATTCATATTGCGAATGTCAATGATTTAAAAAAAATCAAATAGGCGTTATTATGTTTCAATTGTTATTTTTTGTTTTACTTATTGCGTACATAAATAGCTGTTTCTTTTTTCTATGTTCAATCTTAATTAATTTACTTTATTTAAATACAATTTCCCTAAATGCTTTATTACTGCGACTTTATAACAAACTAATGATTACCAAACTTTATTTGCTTGACAAGTGTATGAACATTTTTATTATTTTTAAATTTGTGAATATTAATTATGCTTATAATCCTCGGTCACCGTGTTGGATCATAATAATTTAAAAATTTATTATCAAAATGTTCGTGGGTTGCGCACCAAAACTAACTTATTCTATAAAAGTTTGCTTCTTAACGATTTTGACATTATCTGTTTAAGTGAAACCTGGCTATTGGATTCGGTGCATAGTTCTGAACTTTTTGACTATCGTTATATTGTATATCGATGCGACCGCAACTATCAGGGTCGTGGTGATAAAATGGGCGGTGGAGTGCTAGTTGCATTACGTCGTGAGTTTGAAATACACAGTTTTGAAGGGGTAATTTTTGATCAATTTGCAGCTGAAGCCATAGTTGTCACTATTCGTCTTAAACAATCACGCTTGCTAAACATTTACTGTTGTTACTTTCCTCACTGCCCGCAGCAAGTAGAGTCCGAAAATTACTTTTTTGATTTAATCTCTAAATTACTCTTTGATAAACCTAACGATATTTATTTAATCCTGGGCGATTTTAATGTAAGCAATGGGCAATGGATACGGGTCGAAGATTATATGGAGTTGTCCGACTCTCTCGGAGACTCATTAGTAACTATATTACACAATTTTCTGTCTTTTTCCAATCTAAAGCAGTATAATGTTATTTGGAACTGTACTGATCGTTTATTAGACTTAGTTTTTTGTAATCGAAACTGTAATGTCTCTAAATGTCCGTTTCCCCTACTCGATGAAGACAAATACCACCCGGCTCTAGAAATATCTTCATTGCAAGTACATGCCGAATTAATGCGTCACTCTCCCCATTCAATCCGTCTTTTTCATAAAGCCAATGATGAGGCAATTAACAAGTCTCTTAATGAAATTGATTGGGAATTTCGTTTTTCAAATCTTGATATTGAATCTGCTACGGCTACTTTTTATAATATCGTTTATAGTATTATCGATCAACATATACCATCCAGAATAGTCAAGGTCTCACATAAATATCCTGTTTGGTACACTAAACCTTTAATAAAAATAATTAATGAAAAATTAAAATATCATAGAAAATGGAAAACTTACTCTAGACTTAAGGATTATGACACATTTTTGCTTCTGAGGGATAGACAGAGAATAATTGAAATCGACTGTTATAATGCTTACATTGATCGCGCAGAATGCGAAATTAAGCGTAACAGCAAATATTTCTGGTCTTTCTTAAAATCAAAGAAGGAAGGTCCTAACGATTTACCAAACGTTATGGCTCTTGGGGACACAGCGTCATCTGATGGCGAGGAGATTAGCAACATGTTCAATAGTTATTTTCAATCTGTGTTTGAACCGGAAGGAGGTTCAGTTTCATTGCCACCGAAGAGTCGATCTTTCGTGGATCTACACTCTATTGAACTCTCAATTCCAATTGTCAAGAATTATCTTAGAAACCTCGATACACGCAAAGGTACCGGCCCCGATGCTTTACCTCCCTGTTTTCTTAAACAATTTCGCAATGCATTAGCGTTACCAATATTTTTATTATTTAACATGTCTCTCCACACCGGATGTTTACCAACTTTATGGAAAAAATCTTACATTGTACCTATTTTAAAATCCGGTAGCAAACATGATGTAAAAAATTATAGGCCCATATCCAAACTTTGCTGCATTGCGAAGTTGTTTGAAAAAATAATTTACGACACAATATTCCCTATTATACGTCCTCACTTAATAAATGAGCAACATGGTTTCATCAATAAAAGGTCGACGGAAACAAACTTATGTGAATTTTTGCATCAGGTTTCTAATTCCATGGATCAAGGACATCAGGTGGATGTCGTGTATACCGATTACTGCAAAGCCTTTGATAAAGTGTCTCATAATATACTTATTTACAAACTTGAAAGTTTCGGTATACATGGCGACCTGCTCAGATGGTTGGATTCATACCTTCGCAACCGTTCTCAGGCTGTCTCTATTAAAGGTTATCTGTCATCTTTTATACCGATAAGTTCAGGTGTTCCTCAGGGCTCTCACCTCGGTCCTTTACTTTTCAATATATTCATAAATGACATAAATAATGTTTTTGTGTCTTCAGATTTTCTTTTGTATGCTGATGACACAAAAATTTTCAAATCTATTAAATCTTTAGATGATTGTCATGCTCTACAATCTGACTTAAATAGGTTAGAGACATACTGCAAATTAAATTCTCTTCATCTTAACATAAACAAATGTGCTATAATTTCTTTTTCCCGTAAGCGTAAAACTTTGCTTTATAAATATACTGTCAATAATAACGACATATCAAGGAAGAACGAGGTGAGAGACTTAGGCGTGACACTGGATAGCAAGCTCTCTTTTGGTTCTCATATTAGAAGTATTTCAACAAAAGCCTATCGCATGCTAGGATTCATCATGAGAACAGGATCTGAATTTAAAAATACTTCTACTATTAACCTGCTTTATAACGCGTACGTCCGTTCCATACTCGAGTATGCATCTACGGTATGGAATCCTCAGTACAATATTCATATAAATGAAATTGAGAAGATCCAAAACAAATTTTTAAAATATTTGTCTTTTAAATCTAGCGATTCTACCCATGAACCTTTATTAGCTCTTTCAAAACGCCGATCTATGAGAGACCAAGTTCTCTTATATAAAATTATTAATAATATTGTTGACTCCCCTTTTCTACTTAGCAAGTTGTCTCTGAACTGCCCACGATCCAACGCTCGTCAACCGTTATGTTTTTATACTCCCACTTGTCATTCATCACATAATGCTAACTGTTTTCTAATCAGAGCTTGTCGCGAATATAATAAGCATTTTGGGAACATTGATATATTTCATTTATCTTTGATTAAATTTAAAGATAATATTTGTAACAATCTTAAATTAACTTAATTATATACTTTTAATATTGTCCAATAATTTTTCTCTTATTGTGTTAAAATATTTGAGTGCATTTTATGTTTCATCAATCGGTGGAAACTTCGCTGGATAATGTGATATTTAAATTGTATTATGTAATTAGATTATATTTTATATCTGTTTGTTTCCCAAATATTAAAAAAATAAATAAATAAATAAATAAATTATTTAAACTTACTGATTATTAATTAAATTTATTTTTGAAAAAAATTATAGTTTGTGTGATATTTGCTCTTCTATATACGCAGCTTATTTTCCATAAATTAACTGAATGCACGGTTCAAATAATAACTGAACAATATACAATACTAATAAATTGAGACGGACGTACACTTGGCCAAATGTAAAAAGAATTATCAATTCGATTTTGAAACAAAAACGTTTCACATTTTATACTGTCTATATTATGTAAGTATAAATCGAGAACCTTCTTTTTTAAAGTTGATCAAAAATAATTACAGCATCAGTTACCTTTAAATTATTCGTAACTCACAAATTTTACAATTTAATCTATATATTTACGAACAAAATTATGAATCACCACAAATGTATGTAGAAAACCGTTTATTCTTTAATTTTCAGGTGGAAGGTTCTGTTCCTTTTCACCGTGTATAGAACAAGTACAGCGAACATGCTTGGAGTTGGAACGTCATGGTTTTCAAGACATCAGCACTATGGAAGTACTACAAACGGAAATCAAAGTCTCAAGGAAGACGGTACCCGTGAGAGATCTTTCATTCCTAAGACACAAGGTGAGTTCTAGCCAAATGCTTAACAAAAACAACTTTGAATATTTTCATTATTATCTCTAAACCAGTGTGTGGTTTCTAGCAATGTAGAGTCGATTAGAGGAGGACCGCTGGAGAACTCTCTTTATGTCTCTAAATAGGTGTCGTAAGAATCGAGTAAGAGTCGTTTTAAGCCCATCCATCAATACCATAGTAACGCCTCAACAATCCGTATTGTAAAGAAAACCAACTCACTAGTGATAGTACTTCACAAGTCAATGCACATGAACGATTGCCTTTACATGAAAGTTTATTTGGATAATTAAACATAACTAAATAATATAAATTCAAAATCCTACAATTATGCCCATAAAATGATTAATAAGGCGAATTATCTGATATAAGATACGTAACAAACTTTTAAAATGATTAAAAATAATTTATAAGTTCTTATAAGAGAGACTAGAAGCGTCTATAAGAGGTAAACTTTGATTTTGACATCCATATATCTTCAGACGTAATGCTTCAGAAAACCTTAAAACTATTCGACATGAAACAACTCTGGGTAGATATTTACAATAGGTGAATTTCGTTCGCTAACTAGCAAAATAGTGCAATCTAGGCCGCCCGTTGACCTCACACAGCTGACACATTAACTTAAGTAAGTTACGACGCCACTGCAGCGTAAGCGAGGATCGATCAGAGACTAACAAGCTGATAATTGACAGAATACCAAAGGTCCAATATACTTGGGTTGCGACACGAATTAGTGCACGTATGGATATAGATCGTAAGGGTAGCATACGATCTATATCCATACGTATATTTCAATATATATACCTCTTAATTAGCTAAGTTTTATGTGTAAAAGTAAACTAAGAGCTTAGAAGATTTTTATTATTTAGAAGCTTATTCCACCATTCATGCCTTCTATACTTAATTCTGTTTTGTATTTATGTGTCTGTTTCGTTTTTGTTATATATTTAGCACCAAGTCAATCACACACTGCGAAGTAGTTTAATTAACTTCTAGAAAAAAATATATACATTTTTTTACAACATTTAAAAGACAATATGACTTACATCCTATTATATGACATACAATGTCAAATTTTATTTCATTGTAGTCCATCCAGTGATATTGTGTGATAAACATTAAATAAAATATATTTTAAGTTATCGAAGCAAAAATAAAAATTATAACATTTTGTCTAGCTAACTTAATGCACGTTGCTTCTGACGCATCGAATCTCAATATATAAATCAGCCACACATTTTAAGACATATTGAACCTCTTACATTTGAATATCTTATTGCGCTAGACCAATTTGCATTATATTGCTTTATTTAGCCTCAGAGCTATGCATCTAATTAGCTTCACCTTTATATACTATACAAATAAACACATTATAGAGTCATCTGTTACCGTTGGCAACTGCTCATTGCGATATATATTAACTTTTTAAATTAGGTTATTGCGCACATAAAGCGGCTGAAGCGGATGCTCTGAAATATGGTAATCTTAAACTATCAGTACCGGAGTAGTAATTGGATAACTCCTTCGAGGGTATGAATACGGTCGTATATCTTTCTTGTTTCTACATAGGAGGCGAAGCATAGTTGGACTTCTGGAAGTTTATGAAGCTAAAATCGGGAATAATAGTCGAGGATTTTATTGTAAACTTAGCTTAGGAGGTCTTCATCACTAATCAGTAGAATCTTGAATAGTCAAACATAAATTATTAAAGTCCACATGTAATAAATGTAACGATGTCTTTATTTATAAGGATGAGAGTTATATGTTTATTCTATTTAAACATATTAATTTAAAAATAATTAGTTTTTTTATAGACTTATAAAATAAGCCGTAAAGTAAATACGACTGACGGTCTCTTGTTAGACGAGGGCTTGGAGATTTTTCCAACGGCCGCTGCACTGCCGGTTGATCGATGGATGTGATATCTTGACTGATGTAGTAAATGTTAACGAATTTGAAATTTGACATAGTAAATGACTTGAAAAAATCAAGTATATCGGTTTGGTAGAACTAGCTTAAATTTCAATGCATTTCATTAAGATGTGACCCACTCATAACAATAAATAAAGTTAAATAAAAGCTTACAAAAGGAATAGCTTATGCGCTGGAAAACATTCATAACCTGTAGCTTTGCGTTTTAAGTATTCAAAAGTGCTTGTAAGAACTTGAATAAATAATATTTTGATTTGAACTGACCAATAAAATTAGACAAAGTTATTTAAAAAAATAATGCAATAAAACTTATTATTTCGAAAACTTGTTGAACTTGTTTTTGTGTTGATTTTTGAACAGTAACAGTAAGTAACAGCCTGTGAATGTCCCACTGCTGGGCTAAGGCCTCTTCTCCTCTTTTGAGGAGAAGAATTTTTGAACAGTAAATACAAATTATAATTACGCTCAATCATAATGTACCACATAAATAAATTATGGACGACATATCGCAGTGCTTTCGGAATCGTCACGCACGCCGTTTGATATCAATTAAAGATATGAATTTTTTATTTTTTTTATTAAATTTATATATAAAATTAACACACGGATAATAATAATTTATTCTTAAAAATATCAGCCACGTCGATACAACAAACTGTACACAGTAACAAAAGTTCATAGAATACGTGGGAAAATCAGTACGGCTTTTTAAAATGTATCGTGGACTCGATTCAGAAAGCGCATGTTGTATATTATTAGAACTTGATAACGGCCAGCATTATTTCATGCCATATTAGTAAAGTTGCCAATTTTGGGACAACCTAGAAAGATACCACCGCAAAATGTCACTCCACTTAATTATAATATACAATGTGATGCTTGTTTCAGATGATAAGACATGAAGTTAGTGGCTCGATAATTATTTATGTTGTTTTTGCATCTAGACGTATATTTGGCAATATGTATTTAAATCTAAATTTTAACCGTTTTTGTTTTGATTATTAAATCGCGCATATTTATCTTTCTTAATTACCAAATTAAGGAAATAAAACAATTATTTAAAAGTCACGGTCGCAGATTAGTTTGTCGTTAAAACTTATGATGCTGACGTTACTCTGACGTATTGTTCGATTATTTTGTTCCTTGTAAGTGTGATCTATTTTAAATACATATTTTTACCTAAGGTAATGCAAATATTTTTAATATGTAAAATAAATGTAAGGAACTGAGTGCAATGATCCGAAGAAGACTTTAAAAATTTTAATTCGATCCGGATGAATCACTATTTAGATTTTATTATAAAACGTACTAACGTAGCGAATACATTATAATTGACTGATTGAATACAATGATTGTCATACATTTTTAGTATTGATTACATACACACATACAAAGTCGACTTTCGTCCAAAAATATGGTTTAATTTCGACCGCATGCAATACTAATAAGTAATAGTCATACAAAAGTAACATCCGACATGCAATTATAATTTCTATGGTATTTATATATGTATATGTAGTTTTACAAACGGCTTACTACTCAATTTAATTATGCTCAATCCTTGAAATTGAATTTAATTTGCACGTAGTTTATTGCTCTGAACTACTCGAGGTATTAACAATATATTAAAATTAACGACATCATATTAAACCTTCATCTGTAAACATGTATTAATTACCGGCTTTACCTGGTTAATATTTCTAATAAACTCGAGGATGCATTCAAAAAAATAAGTTTTTCATTTTTTTAATATTTAAAAGATTACGAACGTTTCCAATCGTAAAGTCCCACGGAAATTCTGTACCACTCTAAGAGACGTTAGCAAATCATAATGATTGGTATTCATAGGTTAGCCACTGTCTCGGTTATGAGCCAGTGTCCTTGTACTCGGATAGTGTATGGGTTGTCTCTGCCATCTGCGCTTACTCTGGACAATGTAGCATAACGTGCTGTGTTGTTTATTGCTCTGCAATACTTCAGGAATTTGCCACCGTTACATATTGGTATATAAATACATATACTATGTCAAACGGTTTCGCTTTGTTAGGAAATGTCAACTGGAAATCGTTTGGAATGCATCGAAACGTTTGAATCGGTTTTGAAACGTTAGTATTATTTTATGTATTCCCTGCATTACTTTCATATAAAGAAGTAATTACAACAAAATTATGTAGTAACTAAGTTTTGTAGCATATGTCCTTCATTTGGGCTTGCTTGTTTCATATCATATTGAATCAAAATCGGTTTTGGGGTTTAGCCGTGAAAGCCTAACAGACAGACAGACATACAGAGTTACTTTCGTATGAATGATATTAGTATAGATAAGAAGTAATTTTCTGTTTCAACTGAATAAGCTAATTACACTTTGGCGATGAACAAAACACAAAACTGGAGTACTTACATATAGACAATTGTACTAAGAAATACATACATTTTACGCAATTTTCAAATTAAATGTTATCCAATATTCCATCGTATATTACAGTTCCTAATTAAAATCTATCGCCGGTATCTAGCAAGGGATCGATCTTTATAGACCCGAATATGATTTATGCGTGCGCGGACGCAGCTGCATTAGAACAAAGCGGGCCCTCGCATTCCCACATTACTTACAGAACGAGATGAGAGATGACTGATCGACGGATCCGTTCTTAAAATAATAGTTGTTACAAAAGTATTGTAATCCTCAAATTTAAAGTTACGTGTACTTGAAATATCAGGAAAAGATTAAAATTAAATTTCCCGTGATGCGAAACATTTTAGTTTTATAAAACCTTTTTTAAACTGCGCTATTATTATTTTTTTAATACGAATAAATACGACAAGAATAGCAATTTTTATTAAGATACAATATCAAAATTCATAAATAAAATAGTTCAATTAGTGTTTTAATTATCTAGACTTAGCTCACAACAAGTCCAATAGTAACCTATACCAAAATAGAACGGTTATATAATAATTAATTATGTCAAGTAATGTAAAACGTTAATAGTGTTGTAATTTCAACAATTTAGAGGACAATTAATCGAGAAAGCCATTAGGCACAGCCATAAATCGGTCTCAATTTCACGGCGCAATCTAAACCGGCGCGCGGCGCGTGCGCACCCGACAGATAGCATCTTATCGCGGATCGGCGCGATCTGTCGTTGTCGGTCGCCAGCGCGTGTCCAAACACTGTCCGAGCTTGTAAGCGATCGACTGACCGCTTCTATCGTAATCAATCGCCATTAAATAACAAGGGTCGATTAAAACAATCCAGCGAGGTGGGTGTGATGAAATGTCTATGAATATCGAGGCAATGATGAAATATTTCATTAGAAGATCTCATGTCTTAAATGAAACGACAATGTTTATGGTGTATACGATATTTCGTAAGACATTTAGCACGACACGTGATAGGTAGGTTGCACAAATTCCTATTGAAACAAGTCTATCATTTATAACACAAGAGCGGCGAATAATTCCAATAATGTTTACCAACACCATTCACCAGACAGTTTGAACACGCGAATCAAAGAACAAAGAGATTTAGGGCAGTGTAACACGATCCTCCATATTGTTGCGGCGTGTGACGCAACAAATCTGTCGCAGGCAAGATGGCGGATCGAGACAGCCGTGGCTAAAGGATGCGCCTGCGCCGTGAAATCGCTTATGGCCCGTGTGGCAATGCAAGTTTAATAAATACGTTCGCTCTTCGAAATATTCATGTCTCATTCCAATTAATAATATAAGTATAAAAGAGAAAAAATACTAGACAACAACAAATAAAATTAAGATTATAAATATTAAGCGGTATAATATCCACGTTTTTAAAATATTATTATTATTTCTTATGGTATTCTATTTTGTATTACACAGTCGGAAAGTATTTATGGCTGAACGAGCTGTTATGATTTAGTTTATGGTTTAGTTAATTTACAAATTGACCCCTCATGAATGGAGGAGGTGGACTAATCGGCAACAAGTGGCAAGTGCACTGGCTTCCATTATTGTGGAAGTGCCACGGGATCGCTCACGCAAACTACTGAAGCGCCCAGATGACGATTGACTCACCTTAATTCATTATTTATTCGAAACAAGCATTGTATAATTCTTATTTCAAGCGACGAAACCGTGGTACACATGTAGTTACTTATTTCTAAACTTTATTAGGTATTTTAGATTTAAGTCCGCAAAATGTTGATTTCATTGTAAATGTTGAATATAATGCATTGCACACTTCTTAATCCTCTTAGAAGCAGTAAATCTCATTAGTAGTAAAATTATCAATAGCAACTGAAATCCATTACTAAATGTCCTTTGAATGTTACGTTCGCATGTCTCTTTTATAAATGGACTTAGTTCAGCTTATCCTCCCGTTCGATAGCATCAGCTGTATAACACCGCAGACGACCTTTACGACACCATAGCCAGCTAGTGTTCCTGGGACTCGACACAGTTTTACCGTTACGCCCGCCATCTATAAATCCGCAACTTGACAAAATAATAGGGACGCGATAGTTCGAAGCTATTAACGCCCAAAGAGATATATTGAGCCTACTCCTCTCAATCAGATACCTAAATACGGGTGCGGTGTAATAGAAATTTCTAAGCGCTTTGATATCAAGATAATTCCGATTGGCAATTGCAATATCTATACAACGAATAGACGTAAGTCATGGATCTTGTCAAATATCTTGAGTACTTTTCAAATTTAATTATACTGTCTACGGCTTACGCTTGAAATAATGGAAGGAAATCTAGTGCTTTCCATCATTTACGTATTACGTAACGTTTTTAAAATTGTTTGATAGAATTATTTTGATTACCAGTAAAAAAAAAACTTGCCAGCGCGATTCAGAAACGCGAGATATTTAATCAGCGCTGTCTATTGGTAGCAGGTTGTAACACACTCTTATACAACGTTGAAGAAACACACACCTTGACAATATTAGAGATTGTTCGAAATAAGTTTTGAGCGTTGCGAATAGAAATAACTTTGTAAAAATATCTAATATATTATACATCGTTATCGGTGTCTATCAATCCATTTGAAATAAGTCCGTAATTATACTCGAAACTGTTAAACTGTCGGCATAGAATCCCATTTAGATAACATTGTGAGCTCACCAAACAATTTATAGCTAAGCAAATACAAAATTGACACGAGTCATTCGATGAAAACATAACTTTATAAAAGGCAAGTGTCTACGCAGCCTTTAACTTACAAAACGTCTAGTGCGCTGTATAATTTACTTAAGCCTAGTACAGAACTACATTTTAGTTACATTGTTGTTGATTTCTAGACGCTTTATACAAACACTAGTTAAAAAAACCATCAACTGTTTATTACGAATATCAAAACTTATTAAGAATATTATAATTACAAAGTACAGATATAATCTCATATAATATTGAAAACAAATAATGTTCAAATCTACTCAGTCTAACTAACACTTCAAAACTAACAATATCGACCTACAGAAAGACGAATGTCTCACTCAATAAGTTGAAGATAGAAACATAATAACTTGAACACAAAATATCGGTATGGAGTAGTACATACATTTACATTAACGACATGCAACATAAACTAATGGCTACGAGTTCCTCGTTCTTGAGAAGTTATATTTCACTATTAATATTATATTAAATATCTTCACTTTAAAAGTACGAATTTACAAACATACTTTATTTGTCATTTCAATGGCGTTTGTTTACAAACTTTTTAAAAACTAAATTTTATTTTGCGGCCATCTTAGACAAATTATAATATTTAGTATACTAGATTTTACAGTCACCGGTACCAAAACTGTGTGCAGAATTCAAGCTTAATCGCTTGAGTGGATATGGTTTAAAATTCATATGCATAATTGAACCCTCACATAATAACAGATGAACCAAAATAAAAGCTTGTAACTTATAATTCACGATATGATATCATTATGAATTATCAACAAAAATATATGTTTCTTACTACAAAAGTTTGAGGCTTAAGTCAATAAAATTATATAATATAAAGGTAAGTATTGCAAGATATAAAACAAATTTGTCTCTAATATAAACTATATTTAACTACAGTTCGTAGATTTGAGTTCAAGCTAAGCCAGAATAATGTATTTGAAGATGCATTATTTACCGCTAAGCCTTATTGCAAAACTGCCATTATAAATAACCGATATAGTAAATTCGTGCATCATCACGTGCATTTATTTATGCCACTGCTAGTGAGTGGTAGCGGCTGTGCAGTAATCAGATTTACCGTGTGAATCATATACCGTGACATAGGTTACTTTATATGTATTGTAAAACGAAACTAAATGAGAATTATTTAAAATTATTAAATGGAATTTATTTAATGGAATTATTAAAGGAATAATACTAGAATTAGAATGTACAGATAATTTCATAGTATTTCTTCATTTGTATATGAGTTTGAAGTGACAAATATTTTCAAAAATTTTAGTATGAAGTTCTAAAAAAATCAGTTCCAACGGTGTCGCCATTGATTTTGGCGCGAGCTCTCATTTACGATTCGGATTTACGAGAGCGCGAATAGAGTCGTCACTAGCATGTAGTGAAGTTCTCGGCAATAAATTAGCGGGCGAGTGTTCGGTGTTCCCACGAGGAACCGTATCAAGATGAGCTCGAACAACGCGTCCGAGACTCGAAAGGAGGACGAAATGCTTTATTTTCTCACTCGATTTATTTCGAGTGACATTCGCTTGCGTTTTGTAAGTTGTCACTCGCACTCGTAACGAAGTGCCCTCGGGATCATACGGGAAGTTTGCCTTGTAAAATTGGATTGTACAAATGCCAATGTGTCGCCTTTTACATCTCCACTTTCTACGATAGCTTTAAATGTTTTATCGATAACTATAACTAACTTCCTTTATATATTTTATTATTATATTTATATATATGTACTATATTGAACGTTTTGAAGTATAAATATTGTCTTATAAATAAAAATATAATATTGAAAAAATATATCATCATCATCATCATCATCAGCCTTTCGTCGTCCACTGTTGGACATAGGCCTCTCCAATGGCACGCCACTGAGCTCGATCTTCAGCTCTCAAAATCCATCCGCTGCCAGCCACTTTGCGTATATCGTCACTCCACCTAGCCGGAGGGCGCCCTACGCTATACGCTAATAAATATTCAAATTAAAATTGATTACTCATTTTTATAAAATTTAAATCGTACATCATACTGAGACATGATGTCGAGAACATACCTTATGTTACATAAAATTGCACAAAGATACTATTGCAACTTAATTAATGCTTCAATAAAATATTGTATTTTAACTAATTGCATCAATTTGATCTGTAATCGTTTATTACAGTGTCAGGTGATATGGACGAGCTAGACTTGTCATGTTTTAGAATAAGGTTAAGTAATGTTTCACTGTCTCCTTTCCAAAGTCGTTTGATTTATTAGTAAAGTCGTGTTCCGTACGTGAATGAAACCGTATCTTAACAACACAATTAAACCATTAAAAAAAACTTATTTTTTTAAGGTATTTTTTTATGCTTACGTAAATACGTTATATCTGAATATTACAAGCATAAAAAATCCTGATGAACCTAGATGACATAGTGGCTAGAACATATGAAACTCAAACGAAGTTTAGGAGTTGTAGCGCGACTAAATTTAAATGTGCTTAATTTCTGCTATAATTCATCTTATGCCGGACGGTAAAGGAAACCATGAAAAAAAGCCCGACGTTTAGGATGAAATTTAACTTTGGCCAGCAATAGTACAATAAAATTTCATTTATGTTTTCATGTAAACATCGATTTATATGCAAAGTATTGAAAAGAAAGTTGTTCTTATCAAATATATTATTTGATGGTTGATTATATAAGAAACATAATCAGTCAATTTTTAATTTACTCTACAACCAAATTTAATCAGTTCTATAACATCGACCAACTTATCATCTGACATTCCAGCATTCCTACAAGTTACCAAATAGCAAGTAATGATCAAATCGTATAATATCAATCAGGGTTCCGTTGTCATGTCGAACAGCTGTTAGTTCCGATAGACTCGTCAGCACACTCGTGATCTTGGTCCACTAGACCACTATCCGGTTGCCCACGTCGAATTCCATTGTCCATTCTGGCGATCAATCACAATTACGGATGTAGTCCTTTATCATGTTTATTATATTAATTAGTATTAACACGGCCGTATTTATTGTTATTGTTTCATTTGATTGAAGTTACTGAGTATCATTAAGTGATCAAGGCATAAATATTTTAGAGACATCTATCTCAACTCTTATATACGAACATAATATGTATATGCAAATTAATTATGACAATTTATTTAACAATTGTGAATTCTGTAGACGTATTAATTACGTAAAAATATATAGTAATAATTACAAAATGCGAACTGAAATAATCGCAAAACGAAATCTTTTTATGACAGTTTGCACTGCCATTACCAAGATCATTGTATCTAAATTACTCATTAAAACAGCTACAAATATAATCATTTTAAAGTTACCTACCTATTAAAACATTGTAATTATTACATTTTAATTAACAAAACGATTAAAATATATCTATTTTCATAAACAAATGCCTAAATGTAACAAATATTTATTAAGTTTAGGAAGTCGTTCGCTGTACAACTCAGAGGCAGTTTGACCCTAAAACTGGTGCCTGGAGCCTATGTCGGTTCGTGACCCGCCCTGACCCCGATCTACTAACCAACCGTATTGTCTCTGACTTAACTTGTGCCGCAACTTATGAAATGCAAGCTCCAGTGCTCTATAATTTTAACTTATTACCGTACTGTCTTGAATATTAATTTAAAGTTTTATTTATAAACGAAATTGTGCAAATATTTAAATTAAAAAACGGAAATCTTTTTAAATTGAATTAATACATAACCTCAAAGTTCTTAACATACTTAATAATCAATTAGGTGGTATTACATAAATGGTATCTAAGATAACTCGTTTGTAGCTTACAGAAAAATCCATAAATTTGACGATACAAGTAAAAAATAAATCTGTACAAAACAATTAGAAATTAATGAATTTAATAATTTATGAACAATCTGAAGTATCATTTATTAAAAAAAATATACTCTCCTAACTTAAGCCAACGCGCAGCTGATAAAACAATCTGACAACATAATAATAATTACAATCCGCAATTACGTTTCTATCTCTCGGTAGGAAATACTTCAGCATATTTGCAAAATTGACGTCTAAAACACTGAGAATGAATAGAACTAATTGATCTATAGAAATTACCTAATACGTTGATCGATATTGAGACAAAGCAATCCGCAGAAGTTGCTCAAGCATTAATGAGCACATTTGGGCGCCATTGTTTTCTACTGGTAGAATTAATGTTATTTCTCCTGCCCCCGACCTCGCTGATGAAGATCGCTATCGAAAGCTAATCGGAGTTTGCACGGCAGTTTGTTGTGTCTTGAAATCAACACACCCGATATCTTTCAGACATCTAAACTATAGTTGTATGTTAATAAATTACCTTAAAACATAGACCAAAAAGATCATGATGTCGTGATTATTTTAATAAAATTTCCTTTACATTAAACGTAATAAGAAAGATAAGAATGTATTTATTATCTGCAATTGTCGTCTGTATAAATTCAGCTTTTACCAAATTGCTCATTATTTTGTGAATAGAATCCTCCTTTTTATATTAAACTATTTTCTAAAGTTATTGTACAAAATTAAGAAATATTTTGCCTTTATCATCAATAAGTTACACAGTGGTTCGTGATTGCACGCTTCAGGAAACAATACACAAAAATTTTTTTACGGTGAATATTTTTTGTGAAATTTTATAAGGGTTAACTGTCTTTCATTGAAGAGGGAAAGACATCGTGACTGACGGATGCAATGGGTCACGACGGAACTACTGACCGATGACCCAATATGAAAGAAAAAGAAAAAGACATTTAAGAATGGAATTTGATGTTCTATATTAAAAAAAAAACCTGAGTATCTCAATTCTCTAGCTATAATATTTTAAATAAAATAAAAAAATAACTTGTTTTAACAACACAAGAAATCCATTCAATAAAAATCGACAAAACGACTTGTAGTTTACAACCAACATTCAGTCAAACAAAAAGAAAAAATATATATATTAGAGTTAAATCTTATTAGAAAACTGCTTATGATGAAAATAGGATGCTTCGATGTATTTATTCATTAGCAATATTTAAATTCAAGGTAGGTTTTGTATAAAATAAATAAATTCAAATAATCAAATATATAAAGCCATTAAATATCCTCATTGCGTCTTATTGTTAACTCAATCGGTAGTTAAAATTTTAAAACATCATTATATTTTTAAAAGGATGAAATGTCTAACGAAAATGTATTAATGATATAACAGAAATGCCCGGTCAGCTCTGAGCGGCCCAACCTCCGACACGGAAGGTGAAGTGTCACAGCCTGATAAAAAATAGTCACAATAAGATCGTGACTCCGACTCGATTCATTCACAAGATTCTCTGAGAAAATGCTACGTGCAAGCATTTTCGCGGCGCAACATTCGATCCGCTTAACTAGAAAAATGGCCCCCGTAATCTTATCATTCATTGTCTTCATTATAAAAACTATATTTTAATATATTTGATACAAAAAGCAATTGTAAAATCAGACTCACATTCAAATTCACAATCAATTACACATTAAAAAAAATATATATTTCTCATCTGTCGAAGATGTCTTCAGAGCTGACTAAAATTTTACTATTTATATGAAAAATATAACTACATCAATATTATATATTAAAATCATATAAAAATATAAATTAAAAAATGTTTTCGTACTAAAAATTGTAATAACAAGTCACAACACAAAAATACGTATTCAGTAAAGTCACGACATTAGTACGAATGTTTTTCAACAGATGGCGCTACGGTCTAGTTACATCGCGCTATCGTTTGGTTCACTTCGAAAGTATAAGTCATCGACGCTCCGGAGACAATGTTAACTTTGCGCAGAGGCAATATCGTAACCAATGAGGTTAATCCGAGGTGCGATTATTGCTAGTTGAAAACTTTACCAATACCCCGCCGTGTGGTCGTGAAATACCGACCGCTATGGCAATTTTTGAACGGCCGTTAAGGCCTAATAAACACTTAAAAACTTTTCATTTTATACGACATAATAAGCGTTTTCTCATTATGTTGTCGTCTAATATATAATGTAAGATGTTTCATTATTTAATATTGTTTTTTACAACGCAGTGGTATCATCGAACAAGCATCAACTTTAAAAATATGTCTTAAAAATTAATAAATCATATTGGAAATCTGTAGTATTAAATTACCCAGATAATAAAGAATAATTTGAAATACTTTATTATTTGATTACTAATGCTTTACTATATTGATATACATGTAATAATTAAACCAAAGTATTTTATATACTAGCTGTGCCCCGCGTATTTACAGACATTGAATTTACATGAAAAAAATATTCACTTTGAAAACTTTTGATTCAGTCTGAATGGTTATTGATGAAATAAAGATGAACGGTTCGAATGCACCCATATAATCTTTTTATAAGATTACCACAGACAATAATAAAAATAATGGTTGTTCATTATTATTATATTGGAAAGAGCTCTATAAGCTTTAAAACACAGTTACATTAAAATCACAGACAGGTATTTCAATTTATTTCTAGTCAAAAAAAGATAAGATGTATAGATTTATTATTAATAAATCGTCATTCATATTATATATAGTATCAATACTTGTCCAAATGTAAAAGAGGTATTACATATTAATTAATATTATAAATACGAAAGCGAGTTTGTTTGTTACGCTCTTTCAGTTCCACGTATTAACTAATCAACCGATCATCATGAAAGTATGCATACCCGTTGCCAGAGGTACAGAAAAGGACAATATGTACCCCCCCTCCCTAACATGCGAAAAGTAGTAAGTATACAGGAACTCAATAAATATACTGACTCTATAAAACACAAAACAAATGACCGTTACAAAAAGGATTGTGACAAAACTATACACTCGAGATTACGCCTGATCCAGATTTAATAATGTCACAAACATTTGACATTTACAGCGAGAGAAAGTGCTGGCTTATTGAGTGGAATCGATTGATCGGTTTTAATCGCATTATCGATTCACGGGGGGTCCCTGGCCCCTGCAGGCTGCACCATAGTAATATATATCTCAATATAATTATATTCAGATAATATTAACTACTATTATGTGATGTAATTGTTGCCTGTTAATTTATCTTCATCTATACATATAAGATCTGACTGACTATCAACTCACAGCTAAAACTACTAAGTCCAAAAAGCTGTAATTTGTAACAAGGGTTTGTAACAAGGGTATTTTGTGACGTAAGCACCCGCTAAGAAAATATTTTTGGTAATTTTAACTTTAAGCGGAGGAAATGGAAACTTTATATTTTACCCGTACCGACGGACAGCTAGTATATAAAATCATTTATTTATTTTTTTATTTTATGATATAGGAAGGTGGACGAGCGTATGGGTCACCTGATGGTAATTGGTCACCAACGCCCATTGACAATGGCATTGTAAGAAATTTTAACCATCGCTTACAACGTCAATGCGCCACCAACCTAGGGAACTAAGATGTTATGTCCCTTGTGCCTGTAATTACACTGGCTCACTCACCCTTCAAACCGGAACACAACAGTACAAAGTACTGATGTTTTGCGGTAGAATATCTGATGAGTGGGTGGTACCTACCCAGACGAGCTTGCACAAAGCTCTACAACCGAGTAGCTCTACCACCGAGTATCATATATAATATTTGGCAATAGTATGCTGTTTAAATTTTAGTGTTTGGATACATTAAGCTACTGAGCGGTTTATTTTATTTGTTATTCAGAAATATATGTGAAAACATAGATGTGTGACGTATTCTTTAACATTTATCGAATCGATATTTAACTGTTCGGTTACGTACGTTCTTTACTAAGATTTAAAAGGGCTCCTGGTATATTAGCCAATATGTCAACGTTATAACATCGGCGTTTCAAAACCTAAATCAATCACTGCTAAGTGCTTCAATCATCGAAATGTAAGGACCCGGTCACGATTATGAGCCGGATGTCTTCGAAATATACATTAATATATATTATAATAATTTTTTACTATCATCTATTTGAACCTATGTAGTTGTTTAATATATTATTGCAAATAGCGATAGCTGTATAACGCCTAGAATACACATGCTATTAAGAAAGCATGCTTATTGGCAACTAATTGGCAACTAGTGTGCTATATGCTAGTTATAATGTTGTTTTCTGAATGAAATGCGACGAAAATTTATCGATCAACGTTACTAAACAGATTATATATATATTTTTTTTTTTTAAGAAAACTGTTTATATATTACTTATGCATGATTTTAAATAACATGTGAGCTAGATATCACAAAAATACAATGGCGTGTGATTGAGCTTGCTCTTTCACAAACATAATTATTATTTTCTCATATCTTCGCATGCTATTTTTATACTACTTAGCTTCTGCTCAAATTCTATATGTTTTGAGCATTTTGCTTCTGCATACTACATTACAAGCGTATTCCATACTTAAGGCAATTAAATAGAAATAAATTTGTAATGAAATAACTAACGGATCAATTTTTTTAAATCGCTTGCTTTCATTGCTTAATATTTATTTTTTATTTAAATTTTATTTTAACTTATCCGTCAGCTATGTGTAATAATTTGCAATAAAGGCGATACATAATACGAAGTATGAGGGTTGATTCTGGTTTTGTATGCAGCTGAACGGCACGAACTGGTAATAAATTACATTATTAAATAACTTAATAAAACAAAATCGATCCCTTTATCGTAATAAGTGTGCATTATCCGTATTTATACAGCGGGTTATGACATAAAAATCACCGAAGCGTCGATATTGCTTCATTTATGTCATAATTTACAAAAAAAGTATGCGATGAATATCGAAGGGAAATATACAATCGAGACGATCCCAAATAAATAATCACGTATAAAGTTTCATAAAGCGTAAACCGCACGGTAGTCGACACCCACGGAATTTAAATTCGGTAGCTTGTGGTTGTTTACGTTTTGCAAGGAGTCACTTTAAGCATCGTCACAAAATATTTAGCGAAATAGAAACATGTATCACATGAAATTCGGGTTTTTGCTCTTCTTGTTTTGAAATAAAATGTTATAAGGCTTTATTAAGATCAATGTAATGATTATTCATTAGTTATTTTAATAAATAAATTGTATACGGTTTTTGTTTTTTTTTTGTTCATTAATATAGATCCAAGCATTCAAACGTAATATTTCAAAATTAGAAGACGTAAATGAATGAATGAATGTTTTTGAATGCATATGCAAGGAGCATACTTTAAAGGTTAGATTGACTGTAACGATGACGAGGTATATTCCGTAATATTATGTTAAATGCAGTTACATTTTTGTAAAGATTCAAATTGAAAATTGGACGCAATTGATATAATAATATAAAGCACGATATATAAATTAAAATATATATACAAAAGATATCAATATTCATAATTATAAATCTAAAAATCCAATTTAAGACACTTTTATATACAGAGCAATTTTGTTTTAAGCTTCAGTTAAAAACTCCAACTAATTAAAATGTACCAATTGATGAGTCATGGTTGTACGTTGCGTTATATTAGCAGACCCTTTTAATGTTGTAATTTCAAATTACAAAAAGTATTAAAAGAATATCATCTTATTTCACTCTTTCCATCAAAACTGTCAGCATACTACATCGGCTCTTCAAATCACGTGTATTTGATGATTATCGCATTAAGCTAGTAAGAAGCTAAAAACAAAACCTTTGGAGTGCCGTCAGTATAGAAGCCAATATATAAAAATGCTTTAAATATATTAAACTCTATGACTAAAGTTTTAAAGATCATATTCACATGTGTCATGTAGTTGTATACTCTGAACATGATTCATTTGCTCTCATTATTGACAGATGGCGGTGTAATGGCGATTGATTTACGATACCGCAACATTTAATCGTTGCGTAATCGATTATTGATCGTATAATGTCTACTGTCTATACTTGCTTATAGATGAAACATTCACAATATTAAGATCTGATTTCGTTTCTCCTTGGAAGATATAAACTATAACCTTTCTATTATATTACTTGCTCTTTAACAGCTCATCATTGTCTTGATTTTAAGCGTTTCGATGATTTGTTAGTCATAATTTTGGTTCAGATTCTAATTTTTTTTTATTGTAATGTGCATATTCCTTTGTGTATTCCACACCGTTTCGTTTCGTTTTCGGTCGTGGTGGCCATTCTTTAGGGAGATTTCGAAATGTGTGCGCAAACACGAGAGCACTTTCTATGCATTCCCATAATCCGATGGGACTGCGAATTTGACACGAGAAAAAGGAGTCAGGCGCAGGACCAACGTTTTAACGTGCTTTCCGAGACACGGGAGTGTGTACTCTGCCAACTTCCAAACTCCAAGTTGAGAATACTGAGAATTTCTCAATAAAAAGATCCGACTTTTAAACCCAGGACCTCGCGATCAGTGGCCTTACAAACTACGAACTAAACCAACACTAGAGTCGCATTCCATAAGCACAATTAGATATAATTATACTTTTATATCGATAAAATATTGATGACGTATAACAAGTTACGAGTATACACCTTACAGAGATACACGCTATCGAAAACATGCGTTTTGACTGCTACCGATGCTTTTTACGATATCTCGAACGCTTCGAATTTATCCTTTATTTATTCCTCATTTATGTCCGTATGAGGCGAACGTCTAAATTCAAAGGTATGTTTATCAGACAGACAGTTACGGCGACGGGCTACAGGCTCCGGTGATAAAACTCGTATTTTGTCGCGGACTTTTGGCAGCTGTGTCATTTTATCACCGATTTTTTTTCGCTCTACCATCATTTGCATTATCGCGTCGTTTCTTCGAAATCGCATTTTTAAAACGTAAAAAATAAATCTTTTTAGTGCTAAATAAAAGATAAAGAACGTCTTAATTTTATTGATCCGCTTAGTTCTAACTAAAAAGAAAAAGGACGACTTGTTATCTGTTTATAAAAACGCATCTTGAATTTATAACATAATCGAAATCATCGGTAACGTCTAGCTTACAACTTCTGTTCTTTGACAAGTCAGATAAATGTTATTCACATTCAGCATTTAGATTTATACACTAACTTAGCTAAATGTATCAATTCATTTCCTTATTAAGGTAAACTTGAATAAATTTAAGCAAACCAATTCTAAACTTTAAATTATTGCTCAAGTTCACCAACTTCCGTAAACATGAAATTTCGGCACGGGCCAAACTAAAAGTAGATAATTATTTTAAGTGTCAATAAATAATAAAGATGGCCGCGCACCGCTGAGTGCTCGTCCATCTCTCTTATCTCAATTCTTAATGCGCCTCTTTGCTGGTCATTCTTTTTTTGAATTTTATTTTCTTTTTTTCCCACGTCATTCGTCGGCGAGTTTAAATTTTATGTTGACACCACAGAGGTTTTATGTTTTAATCTGAACAAAAAAGTCAATAGTAATCGGTAGTATGGAATTATGTATAGACTGATTATATCAACGCTTTGTTTGCAGTTTTATCGAGTTTATGGCGACTCGCCTAGGTAATAGTGACGTATGACATAATTTATCCCAATCAAAGTTTTAGAGGAAAAGTTGTTTGTAATCTGACTTTTTAAATGAGCCTCAATTATGAACGATTTAAGGTAGTTTCATAAAGCTGTAGCTATAAATCAAAAGTGCAAGAACAATATTTTGTTGCATTTCCGAACGAGACGGACCATCGATCACGGCGCGTTCCAAGTTTGAATAAATTTATGTAACGTAATTGCAGTGTTGTGTGCGTGCGCGCAATGTTCACATTACGATGAATGAGGTTGGATTACGTTTTTTAAAAAGTTACGTCAAAATAATAACAATGTAATATTGTCAATATTTATATTAAAATCTTATCAATTGTGTTTGTCTATGAACAAGAGTAATTTAAAAGAATAAATTATGTATATATAAAATAAAAATTGTAATATAGATTTTAAATATATCAAAATAATTAAGGTCTAATATGAGTTTCTAGTTGACTTAATCAAAGTAGGTATTAGGTACTTTCAGAGAAATAAAACAACGATAAAGTAACTTATCGTTGAACCTCAAAATATCACTAACGGATAAATTTCATTTTTCGATAAAAGCTGATTATGGTATTCCGTTAAAAGAGAATATGAGAAGAGAGTTACAGTATCAATAGTTCAACAGTATACAGCCGATGTATTCGATGTTTAGTGGTCGAACCCTGACTTAATCACTAATCCAATGTGGCTACATTCGCAGCGAAATAATAGTTATTGATTAAGTCTCAAACGATACGAAGCCAATCTAGATTTAGTAGTTCTCTTTTTATTCAAAGAGTTTATCTTATTAGTTTTGCCACTGTATATGAATTTATGCGATTCATTTAGATAAATTAGCTTAAGAACATTCTATATAATATATTTAACATTATTTGCATGTTTTTTTTTTTAATATTCAATTCGAAAACGATTACAAATGTAGTAAACAGTTTTTTACAAATCAAAGCCAAGGCTGCGTTAAGTTCAAGTTGTGGTTAGCATCGCCAGCTCCAAATTAGTGTAATCTTCCCACAGACCAAGGTTCCACGTTACGTGTTTACTCGTTATGGCCTTATGACACATAAAAATATTTTATAGTAAACAATGTACCCTAGATTGTGACTACCGTCATTATGGTTGGTAAGTAAGTATTAAATATGACCAAGACATCACGTATATTTTTGTTTTCGTACTTAATATAATCTTGTACATGATATCACTGCAATTAAGAAATTTAAATACATAGATTTTCATATGTACTTAGTGGAGCTTTTTCTTTAATGAAATAATTAATTAAAATCATTTCTATTCCGTTGCTAATATCCCATTTCTCTGAGCTTTCGAAATCGATATTGTAAAGGATTTATATCAATAAAGTAATCAAATAAAATACAAACAACTAAAATTACCAACTATTTAAGTCCTTTTTTGTGTTGAGGGCCATTAATATTATATATTTATACACTTTCAAATTTAGAATGGATTCTTTCTTTATTTACCAATTGTTTTAATAAGAAATAAACAGATCTACTTCTGATATACATACAGACCTAGGCTTAATCGGCATATGAAAGAACAGGCCTGATAGCAGCTAATAAAAGAGCGGTGACAAAACGAACTAGCGCTTTGTGATCTAGACATAACAACTGAATGTAGCGTTTATTGTAATCTTAGTCAATGAGAGGAGCCATCTGTCGCGGTGCGTCCCTGTCATTAGTTGCAGGTATGGCGCCACCGCGTTGTTTGAAGTGATTTAACGTCCGTGTCCTTTTACGAAATACAATATAACACGGATGAAAGATTTATACTTGCATTCATATATATATTTTAGACGTTTATAGTTTGTTTTTTTAGACATTTTAGTTTACAGTAACAGCCTGTGAATGTCCCACTGGAGGACTAAGGCCTCCTCTCCTGTTTAGAGAAGGTTTAGTGCTTATTCCACCACGCTGCTCCAATGCGGGTTGGTGGAATACACATGTGGCAGAATTGCTGTGAAATTAGACACACGCAGGTTTGCTCACGATGTTTTCCTTCACCGTCAAGCACGAGATGAAATATAATCATAAATTAAGCACATGAAATTCAGTGGTGCTTGCCCGGTCAACCCACGATCATCGGTTAAGATTCACGCGTTCTAGCCACTGGGCCATCTCGGCGTTTTAGTTTATTGAATGCAAATGTTTCAATGCATTATAAAAATGCTTTTGGTGACCAAATATAATATAAACATATATAAATAGGTAAATGTTTAAGAATCTACAGTTATGTTAAATGAAAGTTAACAAATCAAGTTATGGACGCATATTAGAAATAAATAAAGTATTGAAAAAAAAAACATACGTAATCCAAAATCTTAGGCAAATTAGTAGAGTTGTGAGTGGGATAATTCATCTGAGGAGCTCGTATCCGTGACATCGATAATAACTGCGCCCTGACCCGTTTGCAATATATACACTCGAGCTCATAAATAACTATGAATATTTTATGTATATTAGAAATATACATATTTTGAAATATATTATTTAATTTTTTTTTAATATCAAACCAAATTTCAATCAATTTACAGACTTGTACCACTTATCTGTGCTATAATATTTTGACTAATGGTAGTACTAATTTTTTTATTAATTAATTGTCATTGAATTTATCATTTCTCACTCTCTCTTCTGGACCTAAGATCTGCGCCTGTTATGTCTTAATCAATCTCTGGAATATTTATTTATTTATTTATTTATTTATCCAAATTACAACTTAGCTTATTTCTAATACAAAATATACAAGAATAAAGGGTATAATGTATTATGCAGTGAATACGTAACTAAAATAAAATTGTAGAATATAATAATGCTAAGCAACCCAAGTTCGATTCATATTACCCTCCGTACTAGGTGAACTGTATGACGGTAGGAGGGAATAAAATAATAATAATAATAATAAATAATAATAATCATATAAAACAAAATAAATAATTATTGAAACGCTTGTCTGTCCGTTTACTGTCTAGAATTATTCACGGATTTTGTACATAATTGATTGGCATTCAGCAGCCTTCAAGAAACTCTCTGTCTGAGACTAAATATTTCAAAAAATTAATGAAATAAAGACGATGTGGTCCTAATTAAATATAAGCTGTGACAAACGGACACACAGACAAGAAGAATTTGAATTTGTTTTGTCAATATTAATAAAATATAAATATTTATAAAATTTATTATTTACCGTTTGTTTCCATGAAATACAAATAAATAAAATAATTTGCACATTGGCATACAATCTTCTTCTTCAGCCATGGTCCAAATACGAGACTTTTAATAAATCTTCCCTTAGGTTATTCTAAAGTTTAAAACTTGTGTACACAAGTGTACCGCATCATCGAGCACGTACTTAGCGAACAGGTGTATATCGCAAGTCTGTTGATCATACATTTGAGATGACGCATGCTGTAACTTTGACAGGAATAATCATAGAATAGTGACAGTTAATCATGGAATTATTAATATAAAACAAAATAAATAATTATTGAAACGCTTGTCTGTCCGTTTACTGTCTAGAATTATTCACGGATTTTGTACATAATTGATTGGCATTCAGCAGCCTTCAAGAAACTCTCTGTCTGAGACTAAATATTTTACTCGACCTACGAAATGAAGTAGGGTCAACAAAAAATATTTATTTAATTTCGATAATCTTGTTCGAATTCCGACAAACAGTATCTAGATTAAAGGGGCTCTACTAATAAACTTTATTCTGGAAATAAACATAAAAATAAAAGAAATACATATTACAGATTTGACACATCAAAAAATAAATGAAATAAAGACGATGTGGTCCTAATTAAAAATAGGCTGTGTCAAACGGACACACAGAGAAGAAGAATTTGAATTTTGAATTTGAACATTAGAAGAATCTAAGTCTCTGAAACTCACCATTTTTTAACTTTGGTTTATTCCTATAAACCACCAAATCAGTTAAGCCGTTTCTTAGATTAGCGCGCACAAACGCACACACAAACAGACGAAAATTCTAACAATCATTGTTTTGAGTTCTACTGCGTTGGTAAAGACCCCCCCAATAATAGTTTTACTCATATACTCATATGTCATCCGCGTTCGGTGAGACTTTCCCACTCATGATCTCCTGGTACATGAGACACGCGCTCCATAACCAAGATTGGAGTTATCCGCATTCGGTGAGACCTTCTCACTGCTTATGGAGTTTATATGAATAATAGTTTTATTCATATATATTCCATGTAAAAAAGACAGCGATCAGTTACATTTTTATTATATGTATAGATTACATTGTTTTGTGATTTTTTTTATTGCTTCGATTCGATTATGTATAAAACTTACTATGAAAAGATGTTTTAGCTCTCAGGCGGGATAAGGATAAATTGACAAGTATAGAGTTTTCAGTTAGTGTATAAATATATATTATAACTTCTAGAGTTCTGAAAGTCCAGTTGACGAGAAGCCCAACAGTGAGAAGAGCTATGTAGTGGGGACGTGGCCGACCAGCACGCCCGGACACACGGGATACCTGACGGTCGCGACTTTGCCGCCAACTTTCATACGAAGTAAGTCGATGTAGTAAGACTACTATCAGTTTATATACTAACGTTTATCTCTTTAGACTTCTAAAATTGTTATTGTAATAATTTTATTATTTTTGCAAATTTCCAAATATTTTAATTAAGGAAACCCACAGCCTATTCGTCTCTCAGCCGCCTTAATTTCCTATTAATTTGACTCCGATTGGCGTGGTTGGGAGATACTTGCCTTTCGCACCGCATGCCGTGGGTTCGATTCCCACCCAGACATTTGTCTGCATGAACATGTCTATTTGTCCTGAGCCTGGGTGTAATTATCTATATAAGTATGTATTTACAAAAGAAAAGTATTATATGTAGTATATCAGTTGACTGGTTTCCATAGTACAAAGCTCCGCTTAGTTTGGGATCAGATGGCCGTGTGTAAATAATGTCCCAGGATATTATTATTAACGTTATTGTTTGGCCGACATACACAATCACTAGGTCGTTTTTCGTATACGAAAAACGACTTGAAAGTTATATATGAAAACTATTTTAATTCATAATTTGATTCAAAATTTAATTAATTTTGACAATCATTTGCTCAATTTGCTTGTGGATAAAAAAACATCCAATGTTTACAACAATAAATTGGAAATTTATTAAAGACTTTTTTTTTATTTACAGAAAAATGTTACCAGAATCAAGAAATCTCCGAAGAATTACAAACTATCGATAACGGAGAAAAAGGAAATCCCAATGGAGTTAAAGAAATGTCTACAGACTAAAAACAATAAGATTTTGTTTTATTAACAAATTGTTTTTTTTTTTATTTTTCACAAACAAACACAAACGGCCTTATTCACAAACGTTGCTTAGTTACTGTTTAGCTAAACACTGATTTGTCTCTTTCTGTCATTATTGATTTGACATACGAAAGAAGAAGACAAAATATTGTTTAACTAATCACCAGGTAAAAAAGGTTTATGAATAAGGCGGTAAACCTATATAAAATGAAACACACAATTAGTAGTCATAGTTTATTGAATAGAATAGAACTTACATAGATTATTATCTCTTAAACTATAAATATAACTACTTAAATGTAGATTCATATGGAACATCATCCTTCCTTACTCAGTGGAAGTTTCAAGGCAGTGGAAATAATATCAAAAAAAAAAATTTTGGCATTCGTATAATTTCATATTTCTCTATCACAGCAATCTTGCTCTATAGTTTTATTTTCATACGTGTATATAATTTTATTAAATGCTAATTATGATTACTATACGTTACTATACTATACTATAAAAAGAATGCTACGCAAATCTTTCACGATTAATTATTAAAAATATTATTAAAACTTCGAAATATATAATTGACTAAAATATATTTAAATAATTTGAATTAATTTTCTACGTCTTATCGAAAACAGAGATTTCGTAAATAGTTTTATAATTTTTATGCTAATTTCTGTTCCATCAAAGAAATCAGAAAGAATCCATAAATATTTCATAATATACTTTTATAAATATATCATCTTTATAACCAATTAAAATAAATGAATCTAATTTTAGTTCATTTCATAATTTAATTTATATTTATTGATTGTGTTCGGATGGTACTTAGTTATTAGAATATAACGATATACAGGAATGTTTGAATAAGATAGAAAATAATAAAAATAAAAAAAACTTCGTACGATATGTATATATTACTAAAGGAATAGAAAGAGATGCAACACACTTGAATGACAAAATGATTTTGTCAAAAAAAAGAAAAAACGAAAATATGATAAAATTTAAAAAAAATCTTATGGTAGTATACATTTTATAACACAGAATATAAGAAAAGACGATCCTTAAAAAGAAATGTTATAGAAATTCAATCAATTGTCACATTTTTTTTTTTATTACAAAGTCATTAATAAAAATCGTATGCTAAGGTACTATTTTTAATTGGTAAAAAAAAATTGTTACGTACATAAGAAATATGCATTTTATTGTAATATTGGTTTTAATTTCATGCGACAAGACTGGTTAATTTTCCGTGACGTACGTTACGATTTCTATAATAAATTCTTTATACTATAATTAGTAATATCATATTATGTAATGGCGTATTAAATCCATCACTTATGTATACGAATCAAAATAATATCTTAAACGTAATTATTTCTAGTAGTTCTCGACGACTTAACAGACTAACTATAATTATTATAACTGGTTAGGAGTTGTTCATACCAAACAAATAAAACGTTCAGCTACTCTCTTAAATACTCATTCAACGTTTATTATCGTTAGACTAGTATTGTCTATGTTCTTACTTCAATGAGATTAATAGAACGACTAAAACTTTTACCTGAAATCGCTGAAGTCAGTTTTCAACTGTATAGTAGGTTTAGCGGGACGCGTGTCGAAGGATGGCCTGGTGGGCTGCGCTCTACGCGAGGCGCGACTCGCCTGACTAGCTTTCACTGCGTTTTCTAACTTCGTACGGAGTTCGGAAGACTGTTGCATCATCGTTTTAAATTCCTAAAAATATAAGTGTGTATATTTATTTATACTTTATTGTACACCACAACAATTTTTTCATTACAATAACTTAGACAGCCTATATAAAAGTAGCATACAATTTTGGCGACCTTATCGCTACATAGCGATCTCTTCCAGGCAACCAACGGTGTAAGGAATAACCCATAGGATATGGGGTAGGTGGTGCAGTAATAACAAAATAAAATAACATTAATAATAATCTATACCAAAAACAAACTAATAAATACATGTCAATATAAATAAAAATACACATTTAATATATCTATATATAAATTATATTATCAATACATACTAAAATTACAAGTATATAATATAAATATATACAATAAATACGATACTAAAAACGATAAGTCCTCAAACAACACGAGACAAGAAAGAAAAATAATTCAAAAAAAGAATAAAAATAAAAGAAGATTATTGGTGATAAGGAAAGGTATATATTATAAATGCCAAAAATATGCGTTTTAAATTTAATGATAATACAATTTCTGCAAACTGAATGTCAGACAGAAAATAAATAAAACAAAACAGTTTATAGTTCAAATAGTCTTATTGATGAATAAAAATATTTTCAAGCCAGCCTTGAAAAGTTTGTGTACGTGAAAAGCGTAAAAGAAAAGTTAATTATCAGTGAAGGAAGTATAGATATTCTACCGCAAAACAGCAGTACTTGGTACTGTTGTGCTCCGGTTTGATCGGTGAGTGAGCCAGTGTAATTACAGGCACAAAAGACATAACATTTTAGTTTCCAAGGTTGGCAGCGATGTCTTTGTTTAAAGAAATGTACAATGCCACTGTCTATGGGCGATGGTGACCACTTACCATAAAGAGAACAAAATATGCTCGTCCGTCGTTAAAAAAAAAATATGTTCATTAACATTTTATTACCTGAGGATATTTCGGTCCGACGCGCATGATCCAGTTCAAAGCGAACTCGTGTATCGTGCGAGCGGGCGCCGAGCGCGCTATCTCAGCCGGCTCGCGCAAGTACGAGATCACTATAGGCACCAAGATCCACAGCATTTGTATACCTGGATACACGTTTACGATTAAATACCGTATATAAATAGACGCAGGTCCACTACTCGCATAGACAACATTTATTCTCACCTTTGTGAGGATCCTCTATCGGACAGAAAAAATACTTATGAATAATCAAAAAAAAACATTTCATAAATCGCTCGACCACCAATAAATCGAGTACTCTCTTTTTAAAGATAACGGTGAAATGTTAACAGCGTTTTAAAATTAGCAAACGCGGGGCGGGGGGTACTCACGCGCGGCGTCGGGCGCGGCGTCCACCAGCTCGTCGAGCGCGGCCACGGCGGCGAGCGCGGCGCGCACGTGCGGCGCGTCGTCGGCGCAGCGGGCGGCCGCCGCGCGCGCCACCACGCGCCCGCCCAGCGCGCGCGCCCACCACGACACGCACTGCGCCGGCGCCGAGCGCGACCACACGCCGCGCAGCACGCAGCAGCACGACGCGAACACCTGCCCCGCGCGGAGACCACGAGACTTCGTTATAATTGCACGGTTAACGTACGACATTTTTATTAGTATATAATTTGGCCTACATTTTAAGTATAAATTTTACCGTCAGCGCAAATATTATCGAGTCGTCCGAGCGAACGACGCGGAATAGTATTCAAAGCAAACCTATTGTTAATTACTTAATAAAATAAATATTCCGCGTGGTCAGTTCCACAATACCTAGCACATCCCAGGATCATACAATAATCGTATATCATTTCGATGCGAACGACTCATATATTGAACTATGTATTTTATGTTGTATATTACCACCGATTTGAAGTCCGTCATTCTGAGTCACTCTGAGTTAATTATACGATTAAGTACGAAATAATAAAGATACACTACAGAGCAGCGGCCCGAGTGAGGGCTATTAGAGCAGATCGTAATGGAGAGATGAATATTCGTTGTGCAAATGGTAATACAAAGTCGAGTCTCGCGTACGTCGTGGTCGCGCGTGTCGAGGCACTGCCGGAAGTGGTTGATGCACGGGTAGTGCAGCGGCGGCGCGGGCGCGGCGCGGGCCAGCACGCACGCCATGGCGCGCGCGCCCGTCACGCTCTCGATGCGCTGGTCCGACTCCTCTGCGGAAACGAGACACCTTTTTGTAGTCCGACGAAAATAATCGAATATCGCGGTATTTGTAAATTTATATTTTAAAAAATATTTAAATATATAACCAAGCAAATAAAGCCCCATATGAATAAGTATTCTTTTAATTTAATTATCTATTTCGATTTCGCTCCTTTTGGCACACAAAATTATATGTATAAATTTTCCAATATATTTTTTAATTCGAACGATAATAAATAGTTTATCTCGTTCTATTTATATTAAATAAAATATCAAAAAAAAAGTTCTAGCATATTTTACGAATTGCAAATCAAACGTAAGCCATATGAAAAGGCATTCGAATGCAAAAAAACCATACTTATTCCACTTTGTAGCGTGCTATTCTACATTTTCATATTATACGCATACTTCTATAGTAGATGAAGAAATTAGCATATTATCCTGAAAAACACGTTCTAACCTGTCTTAACCCTCTCTACGAGCTTTGCCAGCGTAGCTTGCAAGAGCAACGCGTGCTGTTCTTGCGTGTGTTGCTGCACGCGCACCGCGCGGCACTCTGCCGCCTGCTGCAGCAGCAGAATGCCCGCGTCGCTCAGCAGCTGGTCTCCGCGACTCTCGCGCAGGATTTCAGTCGCGAGGTACAAGATCGTCGGCAGCACGGAAAGAGCTCCTAAAACCATATATGTATTCGTTTTTGAAAATCAAAATTCGTTATGTTCAAGGAATGTAACTAAATAAAATATTAGTTTGTCATTAGCTGACTATTTATAATAAACTGTTTACAACTAAATATTGACTTTTATATTATTACATGAAAAAAATTATAAAAATTTCGTAATATTATGTGCATTTATTACCAAAACTAAGAATTACCCTGTGGACTTGTGAGTGTAGTTAACTCGGACATGGACGCTAAACTCTTGATCAGCAGTGTATCCCCATGAACTCCCAAACCTTTTCTAACTCCAATCACACCCACTCTCCCCTCCTGCTTCAACGGACTCAAAGATGGCAGCCTTCGAACGAGGAGGCACACGCATACTTCTAAGCACGCAAACACCAAGGACTTTCCAGGTGGAAGGTCCCCAGTTGGACCACCCTCCCCTAATGTATGGACCACTTCCAGTACTGATTGTGGAATACTTTCTGTAGATTCATTTGGTGCCAATTCTGTAAAAAGTAATAAGAAAAATGACTTGGAGAAATACAACGAGAACACATTTTATAAAAATAAAACCTATTCCGTGCAGACGTGATCATGATGACTATTCTCAAAGCGGATTACAGACACGTTAGGTTGATTATTATAATGCACATGTGCACAAATACATGTCACTTTGAATACCATCACTCTCATAATCCAATGGCATAGTGGATTACAGGTGCAGGACTAACGAGTGAACGTGCTTTCCCATCCACGGTATACTTAACACTGCCAACTTGCAAGCTCCAAGCTAGTCTACTGAGAAATTGTCGTCACAAAAACCCAAAAAACATTTTAATAGCCATATCATGCAGATACCTAAAGTTAAGTCAGTTACAAGACGACTATAACTATTTGCTTTTTATTCACCTTTAATCTTGTCGTGCATGCTGTCTCGCAGCTGGTCGCGAGCGGCCGCCACCACCAACTGCAGCACGTCGGCGGCCAGCAGCAAAGCCTCCACGCTCTCCTGCGTCAGACCGGTGCGATGGATTATCTGACACAGTTCAATAGCTAGCGCCCTGTAAATACAGATAAAAAAATATATATCCTGCAGGCGTAGAATAACACAGTTGGATACAGAATGAACCAATGAATCGCTTCTTAAATGCCAATAAGAAATAATTCATCTTAGTAATATAATGTATGTGTCATTGTTTGCCCATCATGTCTTATTGCGCCCAAAACGAACCAACGGTTTGAAATTTTATTTTATTATTAGATTAGGATAGATTATATTATTATACAATAAAATATACTTTTATTAAAATACTTATTGTATGTATTATATACTCCTGTCACTAAAAAAAAATTGCGAGCCCCGGATAACATAATAATAGTGATTGTTATTAATTTTAAAATATTTTAATGTGTTAAAAACTTAAGGAATTATTATTTTTTGCACAGCTGAGTGATATAAATATATACAATAATAATTATTGTTACCTGTCTTTCAGCAATCTCGCTCTATTTTCAGGCGCATCGAGTAAAGTCACTAACGACAGCAACACGGATATCGTATTTTCTACGCTCATGTCGCGCTGCGCACAGAGCGCTTCCATACAAATACCTAAAAAGTAACAGATATTAGCACTAGGTCTCATGTATAAAAATATTTCAACAAATATCAATTTATAAACAACTTACCGAATAGAAGATGGAATTTTTCGTCAATGGGTTCAAAAAATTCGAAATTTCCATTTTCAGTCTTATTTGTTGTTCTGTTGTCGGTGTTATCGCTAGACTTCTCTGCAAATAGGTAATACATATTTTCAAATATAAATTTAATAAATAGAATGAACTGCTAGAACCGTTGCTACCGCTGTATCAGCCGTATCAAAGATACGGGGTTCGGGGCCCCCTAGTTACGGGGGCCCGAACCCGATGAAGCAAAGATTCTAAGATCGGACGCTAAATTTCCCGGGATAAAAATAAAATATGATACACATTTGAAAAATAAATTGGAATAGTGTATAATGGCATGTGTTACTACTTTGGAGCGATAGATGGCGGTAATAAAATCACAAGATTCGCTAATCAAAATATATAATGTGAAAGAGATTTTGTTGAAAATGATCAGACCCAATAAATTATAGTGTGACAAGTGGAAAGCTCTTCCTTTGTTTTATTTACCGTTTGATCCCCAGAAATTAGTTCGGCGTAAACAAATAGGTAGTTTAAGTCGTCAACGGACAAGGCGCAAAATTCGCGTGAAACAGCTCATCGCAGCTAAGACGGAGGCCAAGCTATGCCACTGGATGGGACTAACGTAGTGTATCGTCTAAACAAACGCTCACCGGGCGGGGCGCGCAGGTCAGCGACGGCGGCGTTGTAGCGCAGCGCGGCAGCGTACAGCAGCGACGGCCAGGCGCGCGCGTAGTGCGCCCGCGACGCCTCCGCCGTCTCCGCGGAGTAGAACGCGCCGCCGCCGTGCGGCAGCTGCGACGCGAACTCTGACGAATAAAACGTCCACTTTAAATAAATGTTTCAGTATGTACCCCTTTGTCATTTATATGGATCATATTACAATTTTTTTTGTTAATAATATGTTAAATAAAGTATCTTTACATAGAATATAGCAATACCGTCGCTTCGCATTTGAAGTGTGCAGTATGAGTCGCGATCGCTTAAAAAACTGCACAAACCTGGTGGCAAACTCAGCAGCGCGTGATCCTTCAGCGCAGCCAGCCAATTCTCGCCCAAGCTCTCCAGTTCGGGTTCGACCAGTTTGAGTAAGCTCTCTCCTTTCGACTCGAACTCTCCGTACTCGTCGTCCTCGGTGCTCTCTTGGTTCGCGTTGTCTATCTGATTATTATTTTGCAAAACTTGATTGCGCCATTTTGCTATTTCGGCACGATTGTTAACCGGCTTCGTATCGAGTTGCTTCACATAACTGCCGGGCGCGCTGTCATTGCTGACCATTGCCACAATGTACACCTAGGAAATCATTAATATTTTGAATATACTTCAATGTAAATATTCATGAAATTCTGCTATTTACATATAAATAAAATAGAACGAACCTCAGCCCAAGCCTTTAGAATCGAAAGCTTTTCCAGTGTCGCCATGCTCTCGTTATAAATGAGTGTAGTGTTACCCTTTTTATTTAATTTATCTAAACTGGAAACCAGCAACTGATGAACTCTAAAATATATTAACAACTGTTAATGCGACCTCATAAATATTTATTTCATTAATCGGAAAAGAATGTCATCAGCTCTGAACTCGGATAACGAAGTGTCGCGGTGATGTGTGGTAGTGTGGTGGTGCGGTGTACCTGCGCAGGTCGCCGATGTCCCGGGCCACGCCGCAGCCGATCCAGGCGGAGCACACGTCGCAGGCGGCCGCCGTCACGTGCGACGGCGTGTCGCGCGCGAACGCAGGCCGGACCGCCGCCCCCACCTACACCAGAGTATATTCACGAATCAAAACAAACTTCTTTATTCTTATTCTTTGGAAACTACTAGTTCTATTTAGATGTAAACGTCTTATATTATTATTTGTCCAACTTTTACAAGTTACACATAAAGAAAGTCTAAATTTAGCCTTAATTGGCTTAATAGCAAAAACTGATTTAATTTTATCCGACCACAAGTATATATCCCACCAACCTGCGCCTGGTACTGCTCCATCAGCAGGTGTCCCGGGAAGTCGGGCTCGGGCGCGCGCGCGTACTGCTGGATGATCATCTGCAGCGTGCGCAGGCCGCACAGGCGGAGCGCGTCCGACTCGCCCGTGGCGCCCACGAACGCCATCCGCACGAGATCCGACAGGTGCAGGGAGAGATAGTCGCCTAAAATAAATAAATCGCATAATTTTTAACAAATTCATGTGGATATAAGTTTAGAAATATTTTTTGCCGTATTTCTTTATCATCATTTACCAAAACATTAAGAATGTAATATATCCCTTTTTTGCCGGAATCTATTCTAACTTTATACAACCTACTCACCATTTGGATCATTTTGAAGCTTTTCCTTAGCCTTAACGAGATCAAAGTGAGCACTGTCTCCGGTCGCCTCACATGCTCCCATTATCTTCTGTATACATTCCATCGCAAACACCTGATAATAAATAAATTATATAAATAGAAATAAAATAAAGCTCTTAAAATATATTATAATTTATAAGATAAAATTAATTATAAACAATAGCTATAATAATCGGGGTATTGTTTCAAGTAGTCAGGCGAGAGGTTTTTTTATAAAATTTATGTATTCATTTTAAATTTCATTACATTTATATAGTGTATTTCTTTTCATACACTAACACGTGTGAGCTCATAAGTATGAAACTACCAGACCAATGAATACAAAAGTGTCGCAACGTACCCTGGTGGGCCAGCGCGGCTGCACGGCGGGGTGCGTGGACTGCTCGCTCTCCGCGTGGAACTCGGCCTGGTCGTCGTCACCCTCCGCGTCCATGTCCATCTCCGAGTTGTTACTGTCTTCTGGATATCGATTATGGAACATATGTACAAGTAAATCAATTTATACAAAATAAAAATATTATTATACAATTCAATTATATGCATAACTTTTAGAGCTTGTTATTCATATTTTTATAAAAAAATATAAATTACAAGCTAAATTACTTAATGAAAAATCTAAGATTGCTGAGTCGACGTAAGACCATATTCAAAAGTATTATATTTATATATACAAGGATTATATAGTTCCAAAAAAAAAAAACAGTTTAAGTCGTCACAATCAACCACCAAATTCTTCAATTTAAAAACCACTTCCTTCATTTATAAATACATATTATAGAAGTTTCCCAATATTATACAAAATGAATCCAGCCTCAAAAACTTATGTTAAAGAAAATTTGAGTTTTAATAGTATATAAAATGAATAGGATAATTAAAATAAATTTATTTAAATGTTCTAAAATTAAAAATATAAACTTTAATATAAATAAAAGTCATCATTTCGTCACATAATACAATCATATATCCTATAAAAGCTGAGGACTGGATCCATTGGGCATAACATCCTCCATTCATGATATATTATCTTCTTATTAAATTTATATGTCAAAAAATACTAAGTAGAAGAAAACTCACCTAATCTTACAGTCAATACTCGCTTAGCAAGAACCAGCCAATCCCTCACGGATCGATTACCGGCAGCCGCTAACAGACAACACGTTAAAGTATCGCGCGCGTAGGCTAATGCCATCTCGTCGCGCTCCATGTCCAAGTACGCGAACAGCGCACCTGGTAATCCTGTATCGGTTATCACTACTCCTGTAATAAAAAAATAAACCAAATTATATTTAAGGAACAATAATAACGGGGTCATTCGTTTATTACGTAAGACGATTTTTACTAGTTTTTGACCTCTTACCCCCTCCTAAATAAGAAAAAATAAGAATAGGCCATACCCTCCCCCCTGTTTAATATTTATTACGTAAGAATCTAAAGAATAAAATGAATATACGCTTGGTTGGTTTTGATGATTATTTTTAGAAGTAACAATTTTCAGGAACCTTTACAATCATGTTGGATAGAATCATTTGGATATATTAATTTTGCCTATATTTGTGATCATACGTAACAACTATCAAGACTCCCTCCCACCCGCTTGTAAGAAAAAAATAAGACATGGTCGAGACACCTACCAATACTTCATTTTAACTTATACATATATTGTGTATAAGTTAATTAATAATACTTAACTGATACAATATTACAATTAAAAAAGCAGATTTAATTAATATTTAAGTAACTTATAAAATTGATTGATTGCCTAAAATATTAAAGTATTGGTTGGGTAAACAATTACAATTCGAAAGAATACTGTTTTCTGAAGTAAGATGTTATATCCCTCGTGCCCGTTGTTACACTGGCTTACTCACCCTTCAAAATTCAAACCACAACACAACAATACAAAGAATTGCTGTTTGGGGGTAAAATATCTGATCGGTGGGTGATACCTACCCAGATGAGCTTGCACAAATCCGTACCACCAAGTAAAACGGTAGCGAATAGACATCTTTTAGGCAGGCGCACTTCTATCTAGACTTCTTCCATTGTCTTAAAGACTTAAGCTTTTTCATTATAAAGTGTTTAATTGAAATTACCGCAATACGATTTAGGGGGCACGTGGTCTTTGGCCAGCATCGCGTATTTACACACATCAGCAGCGTCCTTCTGTGACAGCTGACGGAGGCAACAGAGCGCGGCTCGGCGTACAGATAGTTCCGGATTCGATAAATCATGCTGTTCACATATACAAAATAAAATCAGAATATGTACGAGTCTTAAGTACAAGTAACAGGCAACACGTCACACGTACAGCTTTATGAGGCTTCCTGTCTTACTGGCTGGCTTACTGTCCGAGCTCTTAGTGGCACTTTTTATTTTATTTGATTTTATAAAACTATTAAATATAAACTAATAAAAATATTACTGGAATTATCAAAGTATACCATTTCTTAGAAAATTTTACATATGAACAAGGGACTGTCGGTTACAGAAACCATTTTCGTCTGTTGTTACAGGAACTATTATTTCGGCAGTATTTGAATTGTGTTGTGTGCGTGTTTGCGCGTGTGAACGTACGCAGAGCTGCGGCACGAGCGCGTGCAGGTTGATGTGGTTGGGCGCGAACATGTGCAGCTGCTGCAGGCCGCCCGTCGCGTCCGCGCGCGCGCCGCCCGCCTCGCGCAGCGCCGCGCACGCGCACACGAAGCGCCCCACCGCGCTGCAGCCGCACGCTGACGATATAGCCATTCGTATTATAAAACTATTAGGCGACAGTATAATTTTAAAACTATGTACATAGATAAACATAAACAAATAAATTGGGTTATTACTTCCTGCAAACTATGACACAAAATAACTTACATATGAATATTCTTATATCCAGAATAGGACGGCTATTTCAAAATTACAAATTTGAAAGTGTACCTTGTAGCTCTGGCCCAACAACCGTGATGAGCGCCGCCAGCAAACGACCGATGCTGCGATGCAACTCGTCCAGGCAGGGCGGCGCGCTAAACAGTAGCTTGAGCACCAGGTTCAACGTCGACTCCACGTGCCCGCGGAACATGGGGCCCGATGCGTCCACCAGCACTGACAGGGCGTGCAGCGACCATACCTAAATTATTTAATTCGGTCGTATATTAGCAATAATTTTTAAGATTAACTTTAGATCATCATTTATCCATATTGCTTTATAGAAATAAATATTTTTTTTACAGGTTACCTAGCTAATCCTCAGTACCAAAAGCAACATACTTGAACCTCCACCGCAGCGGTGTCCTGCGCCAGCGCCCTGAGCACGGGCAGCGCTGCGGCGCTGGAGGCGGCGCCGCGGGCCCGCTGCACGGCGCCAACGGCGGCCGCGGCGGCTGCGCGGGCCGGCCTGTTGGCGGACGAGCGCGCGAGGGCGATGACCCGCTCGCTGAGCGCCTGGCTCTCGGCCTCGGTGATGCAGCCGCACAGGCGACCCGCGCACGACGCCGCCGCCGCGCGCACCGTCGCGCTCGTCGCCGAAAAGCCACTCTATATGGGATAAAGAATCGATTAGTATTTCAAAAATTCGATAGTAGATTAATAGAACGATCTATTTTTTGGCATCATGAAATACATGTAGTATTTAAATATATTGTATTTAAGCTAAAACTAAGTCTCGACAGTTAACCGACAAAAAGTCAGATAGGCAACGTATAACTTACAATAATAAGATCAGTTGCAATATTCTTCACGGCCTCTTGACCCAGCGAGCTCTTCAGCTCCGCCAGCGTGCGCAGCGCTAACAGTAAAGCGGTGTAGATGTTGATCTGTATCGCTTCTTGTCTAGCGCCTTTAGACATCTTGATGCACTCCACGAAATGCTCCAACATTTGTTGTCTAAAAACAATATTATTACATGAAATACTAACTTCTTACAACATTATTGTGTACAAGCTATGAATAATTTACATAAACTAGTATAACTAATAATACTACATAAGAGGAAATCATAAAATATATCTATTCAAAACTATAAATTTACAGTTTAAAATAACTTGTCGGTTAGAAAATAGTCACCGATGCTTATTAGCGGCCCTTGCGAATATTTGTGGGAAGAGGACTACGGACGCGTCGATTACTGCTACGCCCAACGGTTGCGCGCCCGCAGAGCGACGGTACAGGCAACACGGGTCGTGCTCCAATGCGCTCGAGCCACTCGCACTCAACGGAGATATCAACTAGGACGAAAAATAAATTAAGGTATAAATGATGACAAAGTCCATTGCCATTAAGAATTTGCATATTTAAAATACTAAGAATTAAAAAAATATATATGGCAACATTATAAAGACAGCTAATAAAATTAATTAATATTTCGATATAAAAGAAGATTAATATTTTCGATCGATACTTGTATACTTATCGTTTACAATATAGAAATGAAATTTCTAGGAATATTTCTTTAACAATGATTACTACATAAATTGAAATCATCGATTTATCATATTATATAGGCTATTGAATACATTATAATAACATTGTTCAATCTCGCATGATTAATACCTGTTCTTCTATTTCAGCATGATCTGTATCATGTATCCAGCCCTCCTCTCCAAGGAGGATGATGTCGCGGGGATGCATCGCACTTCTTAGCATTCCTGTAACACAGAATTATCTCATTCATTACTTTGATGTATATAATTTTATTTTAAACAAATCGGAAATGTAAATTACATAGATGGGTATCACGTATAATTATTGTAATTCGGGTTGAGAATTGAGATGTCTATGCATGGACACTGGTTTAACTTCAATATCATAGATAGATCATAGTTCGTAGTAAACGGTTAAGCAAATTAAATAAAAGTCAAATTGCATTCAGACTTCGGAACTACATACAGTTATGTTCTAATCGTCGTCTTACTGGGCCTCTTATATAAGATGTTTTAATAAACAGCTTTATTTAAAATTACAAATTCAAGGATCATATGAATAATGTAAATTACCAGTAGCAACATTAGCTCCGCTAGGGTCGGCCGAGCCCGCCAGCTCGGCAGCCAGCAGTCGCAGCAGCGGCGCCGCGGGAGCCGTGGCCGCCGCGCCCAGCGCCGCGCACGCCTGGTACAGGCGCAGGCGCAACAACGCCGCCGGCGCCTTCAGCGAGCCGCCGTAGTTGCGCACCACCGTCCCGACACTGATTGCGACCATTTATTGCGTCTTATTATTATTATATATAAATGAATATGGCATCTTATACCAGTTACATAATTTATGGCGACCGAAATAAATAAAATCAATAAAAACTGTACATTAAAATGATAAGAGCAATTGTATCCCAAAGCAATTATTTTTTAGTTATAATTATTGTTAATATTAATAAATGACAATATATATATTGTATAAAAGTAAAGTAACAGCCTGTGAATGTCCCACTGCTGGGCTAAGGCCTCTTCTCCTCTTTTGAGAAGAAGGTTTTGGAGCTTATTCCACCACGCTGCTCCAATGCGGATTGGTGGAATACACATGTGACAGAATTTCAGTGAAATTTGACACATGCAGGTTTCCTCACGATGTTTTCCTTCACCGTCAAGCACGAGATGAATTATAATCACAAATTAAGCACATGAAATTCAGTGGTGCTTGCCCGGGTTTGAACCCACGATCATCGGTTAAGATTCACGCGTTCTTACCACTGGGCTATCTCGGCTTCATTGTATACTTTATATTGTATACTTTATATTAATTAATTATAATTACTTTGTCAGGACAGCAATGGCTCCATCAATAGGTTGTGTCAATCGCTTAGCGGTGTCTTCATTATTGACCAACGAGGGACAATGAATCAGGAGACTATGCAAAGCTGACAAGGCGCCCGCTCTTCCTTCTAATGTTACCTAAAATAAAGAGCAATCATAAAATATATTATTTTAATTATATTCAATTTTAAACCATAAACCAACCTTACTTTTCTGCGCTTATTCTTTGCATATATGTATATCCAATATATAATCATATTTAAAATATAAAAACATCAGCATCTCTTACTAACCTGCCAAGTAAACGCATCACCTCTCGCCTTTTCTGACTCGAGCTCCTTGGCCGAACGGGGGAAACTATTTCTCCATAACAGGAGCATTCGTGGTAATAATCCGCGTACGACTGGTACACCTACAACAAACAATATTTAGAAAATTTTATCCAAACCATATTGGTAAAGTAATATAATATTATATAGCAAATAAGCGTAGATTAGGTACCGAGGGTACAGATGGCGCCAACGATGAGCCAGCCAGCATTGGTTCGGGCGGCGGTGAGCCGGCTGCTCTGTCCGGCCGAGCGTAGCAGCTGCTCCGCCGCGTTGAAGGCGATCTTGCCGCGCCCGTGCGGCACGCCCAGCGGCGACCACTGCACCGCGCCCAGCGTGGCCGCCAGCGCCGCCGAGTAACCTGCGACACACAATATCACAATATTAAAATCTTCTAAAATCACTATAAGCTAGTGTCGGGGTCGTATATTAAATTACACCGTCTGTATTGCAAATTTTTAAGCTTTCGGAACTCAGCTACGTCCACAGCCAATCGATTCTGTCGGGTTCGAAATATGGGCACTATTACGAACGTTTCCCGGCCGGTGTGGAGACGAAGGTGGTTAAATGAAAAGTTACCTGGGATGGTAGGTCACTTTATACTAATCGCGAGCTCATTTTAATTTACTTGGTGCTTCGTCAATGTTACCGAGAGGTGAATACAAAGCGGAGGGGCGCACCGGAGATGCGGTGCGGCGTGGGGCGCGGCACGTCGAGCGCGTCGGCGGCGCGGTCCAGCAGCGGCGCCAGCAGCGCGGGCTGCGCGCGCGACACGCCGCGCAGGCACGCCGCCGCGCCCAGCCGCGCCGCCACGCACGGGTGCTCCAGCACCTGCGGCAGCGCCGGAATACTGGTTCATTAATCATTTATAAACCAGATGAGTTTCTTTCGTCGATTCGTCTCAGGGCTGAGTATTTCTTTTACGAACCTGTGGTAGTTTCTAGTTTGACTATCAATAAGTAAGTGTAATGCCTAAAAATATACATTATACTTGAATTTTCCATATACCCGTTCTATTATATGAAGATTTGAAAAGTAAATAAGCAAGTACTGACGGAAAACACGGTGTCGAGCATGCCGAGCGACGTGTCCGCCACCAGACTGTGCACGGCCGTGCCCAGCTGCGTCGACAGCTCGCCGGCCTCCGTCAGCGCGCACACCAGCAGGTGCTGGCTGAACAGCGTCTCCTGGAAACATTCATATATATCAACGAATACAGAAATTAACTATAGCAGTTAGAAAATACATGTTATGAAAACAGTACACCAGTTCACCAACACAAACAACCAGCTTCCAAACCATCCAACCCAAAGTTTTTAAATCATATTTTCAAATCCGACAAAATCGCTTGGCTTGACTTCTCAAAACTTTTAGTAGACACATTGTTAATTTTTAGCTTCAGTTATAATTTTCAAATATTTGGTCAAAGATATATTTTGAACACATTATTTGTCACATTAGACCCAATTTTATAAAAACAATACTTTGAAGTTGTAAATATTGTTAAGGAAAAATAGAAAATACCTGATTGCAGTCTTTCGCATTTTCCGGATTAAAATCGATGCTGTTCATTTGTTTAGCAACGATTTGAATAATCTCCCGGCACGCTGACGCTTGAGCTTTCTCACCCAACATCTTGCCCAGAGTGTTTCTCAATATATAGTTTATACATTTCCTGGAAATAATATGAGTTTTGTTTAGGATGTTGGTAAAACCCAGTTGGGGGGGAGGCTTTGCAAAACTTGCAACTGTTTTGTTGAAGTGTGGGTGAGAGTCGTTGGTGACACATTAAAGGTGTAAGTAGTAAATATAAATGAGATATTTCTACCTCGAGTACACGGCATCGACATGGGAGCTGGCGGCCTTGGGGTTGGCGACCAAGTCTAACACGTGTGTGAGGAACGTCGTCATATTGCGTTCCAACCACACTCCGCCCATATTCTGGACAAATACCACATACGCCTGAAAAAAATAAATTGTTAACTTTTTTCGTCTCGGTAGGTACCAACAACTCATCAGATATTCTACCGCAAATCAGCAGTACTTTGTATTGTTGTATTCCAGTTTTAAGGGTGAGTTATGAAAGGGTGAGAGTGGTGTAATTACAGGCACAAGGGACAGTTCCCAAGGTTGGTGGCGCATTGGCGATGTAAGCGATGGTTAACATTTCTTACAATGCCATTGACTATGGGCGTTGGTAGCCACTTACCATCAGGTAGCCCATATGCTCGTCCGCCTACCTATACAATAAATAAATAAACTATTTGAGACTAATAGACACCATCTGCTGGGTTTTGCTATTAATACATTAATTAACATTAATATATAATTTAATATATTAATTAAAATTATATATATATATATATATATATATATATATATATATAATTTTCAACTAAATACTAGTGATTGTTCTACTTCAAAGATATTTAGATATTTTCGAGATATATACAAAAAACTATAAACATACATGTGTTACGCAAACGCGAACTTCTCTGTTCACTCCTGAACCAGATTTGATGATCTCGCCTTTCAAAAATGACGTTCCACCTCTGAGGAACGCGCCCATCAGTAGATTTAGCGCTTCGTCTAGTGACATTACGTTTTTCGGTGGATCTTTTTTGTTTTGTTGCACTGAAAACATAAACATAAATGTATTGTATGTGAATATTTCAAGTAACTTCACATGTCATTTAAAGTATAGCAGAGCTAAATATTAATATTATCATAAATATTATAAATATATAAGGATTCAGCCATTATTGTTATGGATCAATAATTGCAAATAAAAACAACAGTATTTATTATACTCTGCTTAGAAATTATGTAATCTAAATAGATAGTAAAAAAATGTTACTTTTGTGTATCGGATTTAATATTTTTTTTTTTATTTATATATAGCAAAAGCGCAGCAATTTTATAAGGCATATCTTTTACCTGGTTGCATTCCTATTTTAGTCTTAGTGTTGATGTTCGTTATTTCACCGGCTTGAGTTGCCGCTATAAGGGAGCCCAAAAGTTCAGCAACGGCACATCTAAACAACACAACGATTAGCTCAAATTGAAGCAGCGGCATTTATAATATTAACGCGAATACCACTAATATTATAATCATTTATTTTATTCGATATCTAGTACGATGTAAGAATTTACAGAACATGTGTCATTGACTTCTTTTTTGACTGCCTTGTTGGTCTGGTGGCTACATGTTAGGCCGCAGACCCAGAGGTCCTGGGTTCAAATCCCAGGTCGGGCCAATAAAATGTTATTGAGTCGAGTGTGAAATGTGAACACTCCCGTGCCTCGGAAAGCACGTAAAACTGGTGGTGCTGCGCCTGAAGTCCTTCCGGTCGTGTCGGATTGCCGTCCCATAGGGTTATGAGTTAGGGAATAGAGAGTGCTCGAGAGAGACTATACGTCCTGCACAGTTGGCTAATCTCTCTCGAGATTGGCCGCCGTGGCCGAAATCGGTCCGGAGGACATTATCGTTGGCTCCTTTGGGAGGCGAGTTTATTCATTTTCCAAAGGGCCTCGCGGTGTCGGCTCACCTCAGCGGGTAGTCGCTGGGGTGCGCGGCGCGCAGGCAGGCGGCGGCGATGGCGTCGACGTCGGCGGGCGTGAGGCGCATCAGCGGCAGCATGTGGCGCAGCGCGTGCGCCGCCGCCGCGCGCACGGGCCCCGCGCGCTCGCTCAGCAGCGTGCTGCGCGCCGCGCGCGACACCTCCCGCAGCGCCGTGCCCATGCCCACGCAGATCTGGATCATGTTCGCTGTTACGTCACACCGCCGCAGCCGTCCGACCGAGGAGCCAAGCCAGCCAACCGTAGACAGGCCACCGTTCCGACTACCAGTATTTTAGTACTACCCACATCGTAAACGGAACCTCTGTCCGGTTCAGTACGAGATTTTATATCTAATAAGGATTAAGTGTGATCGGTGTGATTTTTGTGATTTATAATAAAGAATGAGTGCAATAAAGGTAATTCATAATAAACGATAAGTATTATTATACCCACTGCTTCATATGTGATGAAGCAGTGGGCATTTAGATCACGCGTGTGATCAAGCAACAAGTGTGGCTCTATATTTTTTCTTGAAGCGTTATATCTATTCCTGTATTTCTTATTTAAAGGGTGAGAGAGCCAGTGTAGTTACGGGCACATTTTATTGACAATATAAGATTAATAACAGTGCCAGTATCTATGGCAGAAGGTGATCACTCACCACCATCACACTGATTCATCCACACTCATAAAATATTTTTTTACAAAATCATTTGGACCATTATTCAAAACCATTTTTGTAAATTATAAATAAATAGTGTGTATTGTTATTTGAGTAAAAAGTGTGTACATCCAAAAATGATCAAATAGTAAGACTAATAAAGAAAATTAAAATTACTAATGATTTTATCTTCAATAGGAAGCTATCATGTCAGTTATATGCAATTTGTTACTAATTTTTGTTTTCGATCGCTAATAATATAATAACCTTATCAAGTGTATTCATAATCTCCAGTCGGGTTTGGGACTCTGAGCTCTTCATTGACCTCACAAGTGTTGTTACCGTCTCTTCGTACGAACGCCCCATCATTCTCCCTAATTTTTCGTACATACTTCCAAGACAACATATCGCAGCTCTGTAACAAATGCATTGATGAATTCATTAGAACACAACTAAAAAACAAAGCTTGAAACCTAGCTATAGTAACTTAGGTTGGTCTTAAGAATTACACATTTTTCACAATAAAAAGTATTCTATATGTTGACCAAGACAATCAGTTATCATTGTACCAAATTTAATCTAAATCCTTCAAGTTGTTTTCGCATTTTACGGTAACAAACAGACAGACTTGAATTTTATAAATATGTAGTATTTTCGCCTCTGTATCGATTACAATGACAGTGACATAACAATAACATATTTTTTTATATATTCAAAATAATATGAAATAACAATTAATATATATATATATATATATATATATATATATATTAAATGAATTTGTAATCAAACTGTAACAGTAATGGAATATAATTATTTGTTTGTTGTTTAAATTAATATTTTATTTTGCTCTGGAACTAATCACTCAGTTAAAGAACACAGAATAATTAAACTTACAGTCTGGTTGGCAAATATGATGGTGAGTCATCTTTAACTTTTATTATATCATTGCATTTATTGACAGTATCAAACAGCAGGAATGTGTCTCCAACAGAGAAGAGTGTAGCTAGGCATCTTGCAAGAAGTCGGCGAGCCGGTGCGCCGAGATTTTCACGGAGTAAACTCACTAATTGTGCTACCAATTTTTGTTGACAGTTTTTGAGGTCTGACTGTAAGGAAAACAAACAAAATAATTTAACACTTAACTAGGAACTGTTGAATGTTTTTTCACAATTCTTTTTGAAAAAGATGATCTTGTATGGTTTTTATTTGTACGTATTTTATGATTACAATATGTAATATAAGTTACACCTGATCAAAGTAAAAATAACTATTAAATTATAGTATATGGAATACATTACAAGTTGTGACATTCTCTACTGAATGCAATCATTGTTTTATTGTTTTTACTCTTAATAAGAGATTAAAATATATATATATTATATTTAGCCTAAATTGGTTTATTAATAAAATAGTTACCTTATGTGCAGCAACCAGGACTTTGTCTAGAAACCTAAGCCATTCAAATATAAAATGTGGCTTCTTATCATCTGGTAGTTGCTGCAAGGCAGCCTCATTTAACGTCAATGAATGTGATACTTCCATAATTCTAAAAAATATTCTCAATTGTAAAAAATACATAATTAGACTAATGACATATTAAGTAATTAAAATTAGTTTTATAAGGTTTTAGATTACTATGTATTACTAGTTTTTTTACTTTAAAATATATATATTCATAAGTTTTTTACCCTAAGTATTGTTTTATTATAGTTGAATAAAAATAGTAGTGTCTATGATAAAAACTGAATATTGAAAAGTATTTTGCTATTGTAATAATTAAACCCTTCCTTTAATTTCTAACTAATTAGCCGACCTTCATAATAACTGCTAAAATCGTAACATAGTTTGCTTTGTGGGTCGCAGTCGTAAACAATGGCGTCATCCATGAATCAGATGTTCGCATTGTGAGTGATTAGTGAAATTATATACATCATATAAAGAATCTGTCTACTACTTTTTTGACTTAAATCCAATAACTAAATTTTTACTTAATTACATATATTTCCCAAATGTTATAAATACTTACCAAACTATACTCCTTCAACTTATATGAACATAATTAAGTAACTATGACAAAATGAATGTGTTGAAATACCAAAAAGTATTAATTTAATAACAATTTTTGTCTTGAAAAATCCTAAATAAGTTTATAATTAAAACGAAACCACAGTAAATACCATCAAGACATCTACTGTCATTTTGACAACACCTGACGTTTGACCCACAGTCTGCGCTGTGTATACCACGGTCGTATGTAACAGGTCTATCAACAACAGTAGTGGGGGTACGTTGGCTTAACGATGCTGTTCAATTCAATTTACCGCCGCCAGAAGCATGACATTTCGCGTAATAATTATCTCGAACACTTTTTCAAATCCAAACAAAACAGTTAAATAACAACAAATCCACAAATGTCAAAAAAACGATATAACAATGATTAAATAACACAATACTTGGGAGAGAAAAATATGCGCCACGTGTCACTTAACCACTTGCGATAGCAACGACGTACAGCGGGCGTTGTTGCGAAATAACATTTGTAACATAATCGCACCAATCTCTCACCACTGAAATTGGGCTCCATTGTTAGACCTGTACCTATACAAGACCGTGGCTTGAACTTTAATAATTAATAACAGATAATGTATGCTCGATATAACATATTATTACACGTATCTAGTAGCAATTATTGGAATTTAGGTGCTTCTCTCTGTGACTTGATTACTCAAAATTCACGAGTAAAAGTTTATTAAAATTAAAAAAATATATATATTATGACCTCAAGTATAAATATGCAGATTTATATTAGTACAGCAATAACCACATACCAATTCTATCTACAACTAAACAATGAGCGCTTATGCTTAAGCCTGTTTAATTGTCATAGATACCTCTTAATTAATTTAATACAAATATATATTATTGAAAATTAATTTTAGATTTGTACAATTGATATACTACTAATCTAATCCATTTTACAATAAATGTACTCTTAATTAAGGTATTGATTTTATCAACGTTTCATAAACTTAGATTATAATACAATTAATATTTACGGATAGTTCAAAAAAAAATTATATAGCATTATTTATCTAAATTATTAAATTTAACTAAATAAATAAATTTAACTAAATAAATAAATTTAAGTAAAAGTATTAAACTTTTGGAGAAGATTATTCCTAAGCTACCGTTTAATTTTATTTCGCAATAAATCTTTTTTTAATTTCTTTAACTTAGTAGTGGGTAATTATGTTCACGAACTTACATAAATCTTATTATAATTTTTTTGTATAAAAATCGTAATATACAGATTATTCGACTAACTATTGTTTAATGTTTGACAGTCAAAAACTTAAAAAGGAACGTCCTTATTTAACGACTGCTGGCGTGTGATTACCGATTTTGTTAAATTGTTACATTTGTCAATAATTATTAATGTTTTCAAGTCCGTTTATTATAAAATTATAACGGAATTATTGATATTTAAATTTCATCAGACACAAAGAGAAAAGAAAACAATTTAAAGTGGTGTTTTAAACATATCATGTGAATATCAAGTTTTCTTTTAAACATTACTAAAATCGAGTTTTAATGAATAATAATATGAGTGCCCAGCAGAGCCCGGCTAATATGCAGGCTGTCGTAGATAGAGAAAAGATATATTCATGGATTTTGGAACTGTGTAACCCGGAAACTCGTGAGAATGCTCTCTTAGAACTAAGTAAAAAACGTGAAGTTGTACCAGATTTGGCGCCTATGCTGTGGCACAGTTTCGGTACAATTGCAGCACTTTTACAAGAAATTACCAATATCTACGTGGCTATGATACCACCTACACTCACAGCTCATCAGAGTAACAGAGTTTGCAATGCCTTAGCATTGATGCAGTGCGTCGCATCTCACCCTGAAACGAGATCAGCTTTTCTTCAAGCACATGTTCCATTGTTCCTTTATCCTTTCCTTCACACTGTGTCCAAAACTCGTCCATTTGAATATCTTAGACTAACTAGTTTGGGTGTAATTGGAGCTCTAGTGAAAACTGATGAACAAGAAGTGATCACTTTCCTATTAACTACTGAGATTATACCATTATGTTTACGCATTATGGAAAATGGTTCAGAACTGTCAAAGACTGTGGCAACATTTATATTACAGAAAATTTTACTAGATGACAGTGGTTTGAGTTATATTTGTCAAACCTATGATAGATTTTCACATGTAGCTATGATCTTAGGAAAAATGGTTTTATCACTAGCCAAAGATCCATCTGCAAGGTTGCTAAAACATGTAGTTCGCTGCTACCTCCGTCTTTCAGACAACCCCAGGGCTCGAGAAGCATTAAGGCAGTGTCTTCCAGACCAATTGCGGGACGCAACATTCACAGCATGTCTTCAAGAAGATAATTCTACTAAGCATTGGTTGGCACAATTGATTAAGAATCTTGAAGCCCAGCCACCCCCTGCCAGTCCAGCCCAACAGAATATGTGAGATTTAAATATACATAGGTTTTCTCATTACAAAGTCTTTAAAATGTAAAATTACATTTTATGCTATTGTAATAGTAAACCTATACTTGTGATCAAGTGATTACAATTAAAAAAACTTTGAATTAAAGATGTTATAGTGGGATAAAAGATTAGAAACTGTCAAACCTTTTTGTTTTCACATTTTGTTTTACCGTCGCATAGATATAGTTAACATGTGCCTGAATGTGCAAATTCAAAACAATAAGTGTTTTTATCCTATAGCTATGAATTAAGTAAAATATTCTAGATAAAATTAATATGAATTTGCACTGTTTTACTTGTCTTTGCTAATAAATCTTATTAATTGACATACAAATGATTTAATAGTATTAAAACAAAGAAATATCAATTAGCCACATGTTGCAATCAATGTATTATTTTACTAGGTATAAAACAAGAAAGCACTAATTTTGTAACAGTAGTAGAGTTGACTACTAATAAAAGTTTTCATATTGAAATATTTAGACTTTTAATTATTATCTTATCGTTATGAGGGTTTGATAAATAGTTGCTTCATTTGCAACATATTACTAGTAATCAAATAAAAATTAATGTTAAATTTATTAAATTGCCAACTTGTAGTGGTAAACTGCTATGTACGGACAGGGTTTACATGTAAGCTGGCAAGAAAAGATATACATACACTTGTCATTGTTACTATAGGTAATGATTGAATTAAATATGAAAGTTTAGTCTAGCTGTGTGTCCTCTTCGTGCAACACCGAGATGTGATACGACTGCTTTTGCTAAGTCAATGTATAAATTAAATGTAAAGTCATGTCAACTGTGTGTAGTATAATATAATATGTAACAATGTTGTTTTTAAATTACTAATAACCTGTTACTGTAACCTAGCAATATATATAATATATCATTAATGTATTAAATGGGATAAGCAATTGATATACAATTTTTTTTTATTTAATATTGTAATAGTTAGAAATCTGGGCCTCTAATAGGATAATTTGATAAAGCCCAGTGCTTTGCGCTAACATATCTTAACTTTGAAGGTTTTGATATAACTGATTTTTCTATGTGAATTTTAAAATCATCATGATGTAAAGCCGGTTTTGCAGTAATCTTTTTTTTCAATCTGTTTGAATCAATACTGTCTTTTATTTTTATCGCTGTTTTAGACTTAGATTTATGAGAGCTACTTTTTAAAATACCATTAACATTATCAATAAATTGAGTTCCACAGCTTACTGTCTCTATACACTGTGTACAAGATTTATCTAAAATAGAATAGTTCTTTCTGCCTGAAGTTTGTATTTCTTTAGAGCTCCCTTTTGAATAATTTAGGCATTTACAAGGTATATTATGATCTCGTTTATGAATTAAAGTTACACAATTGTTATCACACTTTAAAGGTCCAGAGAAAAGAGTGTTAATAGCTGAATTGACTAAATTCTTTTTAGTTTGTTTATTACCAATTCTCAATCTAGGTGTAACAAGGGCACTGACACGTGGTGATTCAAATTTATTTGTTTTCTTCTTCTCTGTTTGTAAATTTTGTTTTGGCTTAACATTATTCCTTATGTTAGTATTTGTATTAACTGATTTTTCTAAAAATGAAACCTTTCTACTCTCATTGGATGGTGGTTTTAAAATAGGATCCACAATGTCATTGCAAAGTTTTCGGGCTATTAAAGACATCTGTAGCTTTCCTTTAAAAAAATAGTAATTTTAAACCTTAAGTTATTAACAGGTTAATCATTGTAACGGTTTTTAGTGAGTTAGTAAAAATTTTAATCTACATTTTGAAATACATTGAATGTTGCTGTCAGTTAGTTTTTATAATGTCAAGATTTACTACAGCCACGGTCGACTACAACCTTTTTTGTGTAAAATGATTTATTAAACTATAGTAACAAAATAAAATAATGTCTACCCTGCTTGGATTTTATTGATTGGTTTGATTTTTTTTTTCAATGTATAGTTATAGTAGTTTGTTGTAAAATGTTTTTAGTTTTTTCATATTATAAATATCTACTAAACCCCAACTCCTATTAAACCCGCTGTACCACCACGTAGCGCATAATATTACTTTGGGAAAGTTTTTGATACTGTGGTTAAACCACAATTTCGTAAAAATCTTCATTCTACAAAATTAAATTATTCGTGTAGTACACAATCGATGGCTTTTAGGTGTTTTTAGTGGTAATTATATCGTCCAGAATGAAGAAATAAAAAAACATTCGCCTCATTATTCGCCAAACTCAAATGCTTTTAGAATTACGATTTGATACGCCATTGTATTTAAAAAGTTATTTAATTTATAGTAGCGAAAATAATAATTGTAAATCATCACTATCTCCTTAAGATTAATGGCAGTATGCTGTAAATTAGAAAAAAAGAAGCACCATATCAAATAATTTATTAACAAAAAATATTTTGAGATCCGTCTATAATCACAAAAATAATATTTGGACCCAATGTTTGAATTGAACCTTATGTCGTTGCAACTCTAAATAAGAGATGAATCGATTATCGAATCCAAAATAATGAAATTCATGTTTCATTAATAACTTAAGCTACATAACGTTTAATACGCAGAATTATGATTTAAAACTGAGATCGTAATTATTATACAATATAATTTAATTATATTATTTGCTTGGTAACTTATTTACTTTTAACAATGATTACCAAAAACCTATTTGAATAATTAATTTCGATATTTTCTTATGCCTCCCTCTCTTACCATCCGCTCTAGCGCTCTGCAATCGCTATGTTCCCCGCTAGGTGTCAGATTTTAGGCGCGACAAAGGGTTGCGTCGGGTGAAATTGTTTTATTGGTAACGTTGCAAGCGTAGATCGCGTCTAAAATTCATAGGTGTAGAGCTGGCTTAAGGTTTTAGTTTCACAATGTGTCATTTTTTATTTTAACCACGGTCGTATACACAGGTCTGACAACTGAGTCCAATTTCAGTGGTGAGAGATGAGGTGCGAGTGTGTAAAAACTGCTAATTCGCAAGACCATCCGCTTGAGGTACTACGTCGCTGTTATCGAAGCTGATATTTTTCTCTCCCAAGTATTGTGTTATTTAATCATTGTTATATCGTTTTGTTGAGTTTTGCGGATTTTTTTCTTATTTTTGTTTTGTTATTTAACTGTTTTGTTTGGATTTGAAAAAATGTTCGGGATAATTATTATGCGAATTGTCATGCCTCTGGCGGCCGTAAATTGAACTTAACAACATCAGTATGTCAACGTACCCCTTACTGAAGTTGCAATACCTGTGTATACGACCGTGATTTTAACCACGGTCGTATACACAGGTCTTGCACGAAAACGATATAACAATGATTAAATAACACAATACTTGGGAGAGAAAAATATCAGCTTCGATAGCAGCGACGTAGTACCTCAAGTGGGTGGTATTGCGAATTACCAGTTGTAACATACTCGCACCTATCTCTCATCACTGAAATTGGACTCAGTTGCAAGACCTATGTATACGACCGTGATTTTAACAATTCACTGTAAAGTGTAATCTAGTGTTGCAAAACAATCGATAATATGACTATCGATAGTTGATCTCGAAATCTATTCAGGATATTGATTGTACTATCGAAAGTATTGTTATCGAAGTTGTGTCTAGTATTGCAAACCCCATTAGTTTTGATAAAATCGGTTTCTCATTAACTATTAATAGTACAAAACTATCGACACTATCGATAGTATCGACAGGTTTTGGTTAAAACGAATGGTTTTTGCAATGCTATTGAGACTATCATTACTACCGATAGAATTACTATCGATAGTATCGACAGTATTGCTGTTATCAATAGTATTGTTCATGGTGAGCTATTGACATGTGACAATAATATCGATAAACTATCGATACCATTGTTTACTATCGATAAATAATTGATTGTCTATCGATATCGGACTACCGCAACACTTGTGTAAACAAACCCTTGATAATAAGGATTATGGGGATGTATATATATTTATAAAAGGAAATCAATAATATTGTTTGATATATGAATTTTGAAAGACTGTAAAGTATAAAAAATCATGTGGATATTTGGTTATGGTTCTCTAGTGTGGAAAGTAGACTTTAATTACGAGTTTAAAGTTATAGGTTATATAGAGGGTTACTTAAGAAGGTTTTATCAGCACAGCATAGATCATAGGGGAATACCAGAGAAGGTAATTAATTAAACAATACTATGAACCAGCACACATTTTGGAACCTTGTTATAATTTTTAATTTGTTATTAATACTTACCACTACCATACTAACGTTACCATTGAAGTATACTATAGTTCTCATCTCGCGTCACTCAGTTGCTAAATTTGCTATTTAAATTCTATAACTTATACATTACAGATAAATATGTTATTAGCAAAATAGGATGACTAATAAAAAAATCTTGGTTCCCAATCTTGGCTCGCATATGTGGTGAATTGTTACTAAAATAGGTACTCCTTATATTGTCAACGTTTATCGGTGGTGGACCTTTACCATGATAGATGTCTGCCTTTCTATATAACATATTAGTATTTTGTATAAATAGTTTACTTTAGTTCTACCCTCATAACAAGTCATTGAATGCAAGTCTGTTTCTCAGATTTTAAATATGATCTTTTTATAACTTAAGTATTGTATAATAAACATTTCAGCCTGGGCGTGTAGTAACTCTGATACCTGCAGATGACCCAAGCAGTAAGGTATGGGGTGTAGCATACAAAATAAGAACAGAAGATGTTGAACAAGTTACAAACCATTTGGACTTTAGGGAAAAGAATGGCTATTCTAAGAAAACTGTTACATTCCATCCAAAAGATTCAAATCTAGAACCTATTATTTTAACTTTATATGTAGCTACAATGGATAATGAATCTTATGCAGGTAATTATTCAATTGAAATTATGATAAATAATAGTCTACTTAAACCTTTTTCTGATAAAATAAAAATAATTAATTTATAAATCTCAAAATAAGTACAAAATAATAGGTAAGCAAATTATTTCTAGATTATAATCATAAGTCAGGGTAACTAAATTAGAGTGACCACAGTCATCCTCAAACATAATTATTAAATTAAATACAGATATCAATTTACTTTATATGGCACTTGTTTTATCTTTAATAGCCTTAAAACTGATTGGCCAAGTATTAAGATCCATAAAATGAAATTACCACTAAATTGAATGTAAGCTTGTATATATTTCAGGTGCAGCATCTATAGAGGACTTAGCGAAACAAGTCATAAGTTGTAGTGGCCCAAGCGGTTCTAACAAAGAGTATGTATATAATTTGGCTACAGCAATGAGGCAGTTATTTCCTGGCACTGAAGACGATCACCTTTTTTCACTTGAATCTGCAGTTAAAAAACTTGATCCAGATATAAAGAAGAATATTTCATAATACAATAATTTATTAGTTAATGTATTTAACATTAAAGTTTCAGTACCAGCTCTGTATAAAAATTGAAAGTTAGGCTCCCGTCTTTCGGTAAACACATAAAGCTTGGGCCTGGGCCTGAGCTCAATGTTTTTTTTGATTAAAGAACATTTTATCCTGCTAGAGCACAGGTGCAGCTCATCCAGGATAAAATGATCTGCACAGATTTTTCTTTTTTGGTAATGGTGTTTTTTTTTTATATTTGTAATAAAAAATTGTATGCTAAACAAATCTTTAATGCTTTTTATAGTTTTATTTTATTGTTTTGTTTATGAATAGAATATATGAACAAAAATTATTTGTGAAATTAAATTAGAAATTTAGTTTATTTAAATTAGAAAATTTAATTTCATAACCAAATTTTGGTGTTTGTTTTTGAAATATTTATTTACTGTTAAAATGGGTGCTAAATTGTTGTACATAAAAATATGATAATTTATATACAATAAGTTTATGATATGCAATAACTTTAAGTTGCAATTACAAATTTCGTTTTTTTTTTTTGTTATTATTGTTGTGTTATAAGTAGGCAAATATAATTTACGATTTGTACAGTACTATTTTTATTTGTATATATTTAATACCTTTATATATTAATTTAAAAAAGGCATATAGGAAGGATGTATTGTTAATATTCTTTCCTTTATATCTTCTTTAAATATATTATTTCAACCAACTGTTTGCATATAAACAATGCAAGTACATATATGTTTTTATATCATTTATATATTTATAAATACTTTTTTAATAAAAATTAGGTTGACCATTGTGTTGCAAGCTTTTTTCTATAGGATTTTCTAAAAGAGATCACTATTTACTAATAAGATCATGTTTTAATGCTTTTTAGTTTTGTAATCAATATATTAATTTTTATACACTTGGTTTAAAGTGTTACCTTAAACCAACTGTATAAAAATAAATCTTAAGTATTATATTTTTAATGTTGTCTTCATCATACGTTAAAAAATAAATAAAAAGCATACATAAATTTTAGTAACATTTATTAATGAAAATAATTTTGCTTATAACAACTAGCAAATACTAATTTACTCATTCAAATTCAATAAGTAATGTTTTAAAAGGATGATAATTAACAATAGTACTATTTACATTCATACATATAATCAATTAATTCTAAACTGTGAATATTAGACGAAAGGGATCGATTTAACAAAAATATCCTATGCAGCCACAATAAAACATTACAATAAAATATGTAAATTAATATAATATTATCACATGCAAAACAACATGAATCATTTGAAAAGGAAACTTGAACAGGAAACTTTTATAAACCTAGGATTTAATAAATAACTATGTAAAATAATTATCGTAATTATTATTACATTATTTTTTTACATCCATGGTAACACTTAATTTGTAAAAATAACATACCTTAACAAGCATACAATGGCAAAGTAAAAAACCATTTTTTTTACAATTTAGTTTTGATTTCGCTTGGTAAATAAATTATAATTTGGTCGATAGGGAGGGAGTGTCACATCACATGGCACTTAATTTATCAAGTCTAGATAACCTATTGCATTAAGATAAAAAAGGGAAGTACTGCCTTCGTTAGCTTCATATGCCAATGTAATTATTAAACATATCTAAAAGAAGTATTATTTCTGTGTAAAGTTATTTCAATTTTTATCAAATGATAAGGCGCGCTGACGTCATGTCATGTTCTTACAGCCGGACCTACCTTGGAAACAGTATTTCAAGTTATTTTCCATAAGTATAATAAAATCAATTTGTGTATCTTTAAAATTATATTTAATGGGATGTCCCATTCTTGTTTTCAGTTTTGTTTAAAAAAACAACTCGTATAAAATCTTTGGCGGGACTTTGTTGTGTGGTATTGCTTACTATTAATTTTCTTTTTTAATTCCTTTATTACGACCAAGAAGTTTGTCAAGGAAACTCCTCTTCCTCTTCAATTTTTTTCCATCGCCTTTATGGTTTTGTATTTGTTCACCTTCTGCGGTCATTTTTTCGATTAAGGCTGGAATGGTTAGATCATTATCAATTGGTGGTTTCTTTGCTGATTCTCTACTAAGTTGTCGTTTAACAGTTGATAATTCGGGCACGTAGTCGTTTTCTTCTAACTCGGATAAAGATACTTTGGAATCATTAGTTTTACTGGTAAGTTCTTTATTATTTGTATTATTTAAACTTGGTTTAATTTCGGCACCGTTGTGTATTATTTCCACGTTTGTTTTAATATCCTCTACTGGTTTCTCGTTTGAATTATTATTATTCGTGATATTTTGATGGTCATTCGTACTTTTTTCTTCCGATTTCTCGAAGACGTCATCAGTTTCATTATAATTTAGTGCTTCAGAATCTTTTTTATCGTTACTATCAATGCTATCCCCGGCACTCGATGTAGATTTTGGAACTGAACCTACTACCTTGGGTCGCGTTGGAGGTAAATTCCAATTAACAGGCTTACGTTGTGGCGAATAACGTTTAACTAATTCCTCATAAAGTTTTTGGTGATCAAGTTTTGGAGAATTTGGTGATTCATTCGGTAAACTCTGATGTTTTTCTCTTTTTTCGACATTTTCGCCTTCTCCGTCTCCTTCATCGGGAGATCCTAAGTCAACCATAACTCGGCGAACAGGTGTCGGCGTTGAGTACGGTTCAGCAAATGGAAATTTATAAATATTAAGATTTTCAATTTTGTACCTTATTGCTGACACAGTATTAGTCGTAGGTAGGGAGGCGCGGACGCCGCTTCGAGTTAGCGTGTTTTCTCCCGGTTCATGTAAATTTGATTTTAAAAAGTCTCTTCGCAACTTCGAGAGTCGTCTATTCCTCTCAGCCATACTGTATCGGTGGTCGACATCGTCACTTTGATTGAGTTCAGACGTAAAATTGTCGGAATATTTTCGTGGTCGGTATTCGTAATGTCGATCTTCGCTCCTCGTTTCGCGCATGCTGGAATAACCAGGAGTGTTGCGTTTAAAATTAGACGTTGTTATACCGTGGTTAGTCGTAATGATTGGATCGACTTCCTTGTACGTCGGTGTCAGTGCGGTAGGGGAAGGTAGGGGCAAAAACACAGTGTCGTGCTTTTCGAAAACCTCGCGCCGCTGACTGAACTGGTTCTCGCCGATCATCTCCCGCGACTTCACACTAGTTGTAGGCGATTTCGCCGCCATTTCCGCTCGATAACAAACCACAACACTTTTGTTATTGATACTATTTTCCTGCAAACACTGTATTTCTATTTTTATACGGCACACATTATGACTTCACCGGTAACATCGCGCCTATAAAAGAGTACACGTCTACACGTTAAATTGGACAATAAAGGTAGTCCGGTCGTCCGTATAAGGCGAGCCGTCCGCGATATATAATGATGAGTGATCAATAGAGTGGTTCCGATAAGATATGACTGTCATGTAGCGCTTTACTTATTTTCTTTATCTTTTAGCAGTCGAAACAGTTGTGTAAATAGAAGCGACTGAACACAATCATGTTCGTAATTAATAGCGGACCGAGTGAAAGCAACCGGCGGCGGCGGCGGCCGATCGCCGAGCGTTCATTATATAATGAATATTAAAACAAGCGTCCCGAATACGATGCGTTAGACGAACTCACCGACTTTGCAGACGTTCAACACTACGATATTTAATTGACACACTGAAACAAGCTAATAAGCTAATAATATTTACTGAAGTATTAAGATATAGTAACTTTATTTGTTCGTTAATTAAGCAATAAATTACAGCGAACCAAGTAGATAGATAAGTTAAATGTATGTATGTTTTTTTTCTACACAAACTATAAATGTGAATTTTTTTTCACAAATAAAGGAATATGCATTCATTCAAAGTTACACAGTAACCTAAAGGTAATGCTGACTCTAGCGTGCATAGGAGAAAAATAAATACTTAGTTTAAATAATAATATTATTGTCATTAATGAACAATTCTCAGAAAAGTATATACTTAGCTACCTTAATTATCTTAACTAGCTTATTATAATTGCCTTCTTCATGCTTAATCATTGCTCGAACTCATTAAATCCATTATTTTTTGGAAAACTGCATCACTAACGAGTTTGTTTTAACACGCTATTTGTTTATAAACAATCTTAAAACAGAATAATTTTGATAAACACTTGTACTTTACGCTACTTTAATATATTTTTTAAACGAAAAACAACGAACAGCTTTAGTGTTTTATATTAAATATACTTTTGTTTCAAATGAGTTGACTTGTAAGTGTAAAATATAAATGCGGTTGAGAGGTTTGTCTTGTGTGGTCAAGTATGTAGAAATCTTTGCTGGGGTATTTCATAACTGACCGACCTCTCCGCATTTAAACATGATAGTTCGCTCTTTTATTATATAGGTTTACGTCCTACAGTCTAAAATAAAACTGCGTGTAACGAAAAACAACAAAAACACAAATAGCATATTTTGAGATCAACAAAAAATATCAAAGTTATTCGATGTAAAAGATTGTTTACAAATAATAACAGTATTTCATAATAACGTCGTCATCGCACAAAAACAATACGAAACAGTAGTTCCCTGAATTCATGTGCGCTTTATTTATAAGCGGTGACCAATTTTTTTGTCATTTTACCCGGGATCCGGTGCTAATTTTATTTATATAGCTACTATGAGTAAGTACACACGTTTCTCTATTTGTAGCAATTCTCGGTCGGTCAATGACTCGATTAGTTTCTTCCCAAGACGGTCGGTCCCTAAAACGCCCGAGCTGAGAAACGTTCGGATATCGGGCTGTTATTTGAACAGTGATATCATTTCATTTGCATACAGGTTCGTGGTATTTTATTAACCGTGCGTTAAATATGGTCGTATGTAGGTGGTATGTATGTGTAATGATTAGGTGTGGCGAATGGCATTTTACATGGTCAATGATTCTTTAAATTGAAGATACTTAGACTCGAAATATACGTCTCTTTATACACTATTCTTAAATTCATGCATATTAAATATTATTTTAATAAAAATAATTTTTGTGAAAACTAGATTTGATAGAGTTAATGTAGAGTTCCGAAATAAGTTATTATATAAAATGAATTAGTGTTTTCAGCTAAATAATATTTAATACAATTAGGAATTAAACGCTTTACTTGTAATGCGAGCAAGGTTTTATCACTTTAAAAATTAGCACTTAGTAATATATTTATAAAGGCCAAACACTTTATATTAAATTAAATAACGTTTTATCGAAATGCTTAACTCGAATCCTTGCAGTTTAAATAATTCTATTTGTAAGCGAGTCTTCAAATGAATATGCATCAAGGTTAATAATTAAAATAAGTACCTAGGTACTAAGATTATAATACGAAGGAACCAGCTGTGAACATCAGAGAGACAAAAAACTTTTAAAAATACAAGCTTACACAAATCGTATGATGCACTAAATTAAATTTAAATAAATAATTTTATGACTTTTGACCTTAATATATCATATTATTTAACAAAAATTACCTACGGACGCATTAGCATTCAAGGAGTGTTTATTCGCTAACTTTAAAACGCGTAGGTAAGTTTTCTTAACTAATATTAAAACGTAATATCTCAACTGTTTTTATTTATGATATAAAATTATAACACGAATAACAAATAAAAGTCTAATGCAATAAATTTGTATGTACTTTTTGTAGGAGATTAGAATTTGTTCATAAATCATCAATTAGGTAGGCACTTTTTATTTATAAGAATGTAGATTTTATTTGTATCGATCGGTACTGATGCACATAGGTAAGTTATTATTAAAGTAAGGTAAATATACAATAAGGGAATAGTTACAACCTAAATATATATATATGGAAAAATGGGGAGAATGATGATCTTAGCCAAACGTAGAATATTTTTTTCCGGTATTGGCAAACGAAAGTAAGTCGAATCAATTACATCACAAATACATACCTATATGTTACATAATAAAAACTTTCGTGTAAATAAATCGTGTGAAGTGTATTGTTTCAGTTGCTCACGCTCAGCTATGGTTAAGAATATTGTGGTTAGTCTAAAAAATCTAGACATAAGTATCAAGGTGTTCAAGTATGACTAACCGCGCTCGCTTGATTGAACGCTCAGTCGTGCGTGAAGTTGTTGTCAATTCTAGCCTCGCTAAAATCGGATGACGTCACTTACTAAATGAATACATTTTTGTATTAAATTGAGTTTAGTATATAATTTTATATTTATATATTTATTTTTATTCCATACTCATATCTATCTCAAATGGTACCTAAAGATCGTTTGAAAGATTGCTTAAGTCAATGAAGCTACTTTTGTACGCCCCAACTTTATTCGTATAGTTAACTGTGTGTCTGCAATAAAGACTCTCTTTTTCTTCATTATTGTTCTTCGATATTACTTATACATTTATCGTAGTATTATCGGGTGATAAAGTGGACACTGCTTTGTAGTCACTACAACTGGCTACGGCGCTAAAGGTCACTGGTTCAATGAGCGGGATTCATGACAAATATTTGCTATTCCAGTGCCGTGGTCTGAATAATTTAAGTACACAGTCGCAGTTGTTTTTGAACGCTAGCCCTATAAATATCTACATAATTTAAATCATTATAATTTGTATAATTCGACTGCTAAAAACCACAAGATTTTTAATATATGCTTTTTTACTAATATAATAATAATAACATCCTGGGACATTATTCACACAAGGCCAACAGCTGATCCCAAACTAAGCAGAGCTTGCACTATGAAAAACAGACAACTGATATACTATATAATATACTATTTTTCTTTTGTAAATACATACTTATATGGATAATGACATCCAGACTCAGGGCAAACAGATATATGCATACAAATGCCTGTCCTGGGTGGGAATCGAATCCACGACCTGCGGCGCGAAAGGTATCTAGCAACCACGCCAACCGGCTCGTCAATTACTATTACGTAGGTACCTACTTATTTGTTATTTAATATCAGCATATACTCGGTGGTAGAGCTTTGTGCAAGCTCGTCTGGGTAGGTACCACCCACTCATCAGATATTCTACCGCAAAACAGCAGTACTTTGTATTGTTGTGTTCCGGTTTGAAGGGTGAGTGAGCCAGTGTAATTACAGGCACAAGGGACATAACATCTTAGTTCCCAAGGTTGGTGGCGCATTGGCAATGTAAGTGATGGTTAACATTTCTTACAATGCCATTGTCTATGGGCATTGGTGACCACTTACCATCAGGTGGCCCACATGCTCGTCCGCCAACCTATACAATAAAAAAAAAAAAAAAAAAAAAGCATACCCTCTGATAGTATATACTAATGAATATGACAAACTCTAATAAAACTATTACCCTCTTTCTGGGTTGGTTAAGTAAAAAGAAATCAAACTTTTAGTCAGGCGGTAAGAATACATCCGCCTCTCCCAACTGTTTTAAACTATAAAGGAAATGTTAAATTAAATCTAAAACATATGTGAGTTGTAAGATGTTCAGCTTTGACAACAAATTATAATTAAATATTACTAGAGATCGCGCAGGCGTCGAAATTCGATCATATTAATTATTGAAAGTTAGAAGAAAAAATATATTAAATTGCATATTCCGATTTCATTTTGTGTTACTTGGTTGATTGTTTTGACGATAACACTAAAGCTCGTCAATAGCTATTAAACAAAAAAAAAAAAAACGATTGAAAAACAATGGCGAAACGGTTATTTCAGTGTTTTATCCTAGCATATTAATACGATACATACCTAAGTCATATTTTTGTCTTTGAAAGTAGTTTAATTATTATTTAAACAATAGGTAGGTTAATAATAAACTATCTACAATTAAAACTAAAGTCACATCATACATTATTTTTTACGTTACGTTTCGATTTAATGTTCGTATAACAATGAAATATTCAGGGCAGTTCCATTTATATAGCGATTTACGGCTTTTTTCAGTCCCTATTGCTCTATGTTTGGGATCAAAGGATAACAGCACGATACTTACTATTTTAGTGCTGGAAGTAAATATGTTAGTAACTTTTCGTTCATTTGACTTTACGATTAATACTTCCTGAACAATAAATTTATTTTTAAAATATTATCTAATAACTCAGAGTGCGAAGCGTTTCCAAACAACATTTTAATTTTATCATTTCATTGTTTCATTGAATAATATCGTTAATGAATTATATATTTAAATAGAACAATTGCAGATTGTAATAAATTTATTATTAGTACCTACGTTTGTTACTCGTTCCCACGAATCAACTATATAATATAATCACCATAGCCGAGATAATAATTATACTAGCTATGTGCTTCGTCTTCGGACAGATAGAATATATAAAAATAGTAACTATTTCAGCTAACAATAAATACGGTCAGCGTACTATCTTTTACATGATTCCTCTTTCAGATAACAGAACAAGACGAGACGTAACTACTAAGAATGTTAAATATAATATATTGAATGTAAATCCATAGTCGGAAAGGCAATCAAGATCGTGGTTTTTGTAGTGCCATAATTTAATTGTTAGTTGATTGTTTTTATTGTTAAATAAACAAATAAAATAAATTTGTAATCCTATACACATTTCCCTATCATTTACATTCTTCCCCACGCACCATTAATAAATAAATAAGCACGCCTATTTATTTATTAATGTTCTTTCATATACAGTGTATATGATACTTTGAAACATCTTATAGTTTTTACTAAAATATTGATTCGTATTTTTTTGGTTCAAGAAAAACGTTTTACAATATAATATCATCTTTTTTATTAATAAAGATTATTATTAAGTTAAAAATACAGCCCGTACAATTTCTGTTATGATAATTAACTAATTATTACTTACCTACCTGTCTAATTAACGTACTTACACACGTACTTTAGTAAACTTTTTTTTTTTAATTTATTTTATCTACAGCTATTTCAGCTATAAAATTCAAAAAAATGCCTATCTGTAACAAACAGTGTTTATTTCTGTATACTAATAGATTATAATACTAATATATTAATTTCCAATGGTAAAAACTAAAACCACAAAAAAAAAACACAGTTTTTTATAGTATAGGCGGACGAGTAAATGGGCCACCTAATGGTAATTGGTCACCAATCCCTTACTTACTTACTTGGTTAGAAATGTTAACCATCGCTTACATCGCCAATGCGCCATCAACCTTGGGAACTGAGATGTATTGTGCCTGTAATTACACTGGCTCACTCACCCTTTAAACCGAAACACAACAATACCAAGTTCTGCTGTTTTGCGGTGCCATAAAAATGTCCCATTACTTGTCAAATATTTCGTATAACCTATTCTAAGAGTAAGACTTCCAAAGGCAAGTATACCGTAAGTTTTTTTAGGCCTGTTTACTGTGCCTTTTTTACCTAATAATTCATCCACGTATTAGATGATTTTCATTAAACATATTTAAGTTATAAATCATGGTACCTACACTATATTAGGTATATAACATCGCTTCCTTGACTGGACTTGTAACAGATTTGCAAAGATGTGTACCAACATTCACCTAAAACATATGAAGTCATACATATATTTACACGTGAATATAAGATAAATGCAGTTGCAATCCTTATATAAATTAATTTAATAAACCAATTACAACATTGAATTTTATCTTTGCTAAGAAATCGACTAGAGAATTATGATAAAGCAACGTACGTACTTGGCGATAATTATTGAAATGAGATAAGAAAACCGCGTTACGGTTATGCAATTAGGGCGGTGTTATTTGGATAATGATACAAATATAAAAAAAGCTTTTACATAAGAAATATATGCTTTGTTTTAAATCCTATAGAAAAAGTGTTAAAGTTACGTGAAATTTCCTCAAAAATAGTTATGATGTGATCGTATTATTCGCGGCTTAAACATTTTCGAACAGTTCCGTTATAATCCATGTAAGGTTATCTCAATGTTTCATAGCTTATACGTGTAACCTTCCCAAGAGATCAACGTAAATAAATCCATCTAATACAAATTTAGATTTTGTCGGTGACTTAAACACATTTTGATATGACAGCTGTGAGTAATATATAATAGATATAAGATTATAGGTACATCTGAATAGTTTATTTGTTGTGTCTTAACCGTAATCTATTGGCGACGCGATAACAAGTTGCGGTCTTCGAGTCTATTTGATAAATATTATTAGCACAATTTAGACTTTGGTCCAGATGGATAAGTATTTTTTTTTTGATATATCGGATAAATGTGACGATCCTATTGGCTTGGTTGGTAGATAGTTACCTTTCGCGCCGCAGGTCGTGCGTTTGATTCCCACCCATGACAGACATTTGTGTGCATAAACATCTCTGTTTGTCATGAATCTGGGTGTAATTACAGTATACCAGTTGTCTGGTTTCCATAATACGAGCTCTGCTTAGTTTAGGATGAGGTGGCCTTGTTTGAATAATGTCCCAGGATATTAATTAATGTATAATATAGTAGAACGTAGCTAACGTAGATTCATGCTAGATTGCATTTACAGGGACATTAAAAGTTGATATTTAACAGAGAAATAGGATTATCAAAATGATAAAAGTACACATGAATTCAACGTGTATAAAGAAATCTTTTTTTGTAAATAGGTCAAAGCGATAACCTTCCACAATATTCCGAATCGAGATTTCCTGTCCATTGATGCTCGCCAGTTGCCAGATATCAATGAACTCAATCTCTCATGGGCGTTAATCTAACTGTTAAATCGATTTCTATTGATTTCTATAATAGAAACCAATACTAAACTTTGCGTTCGAAATGGATACAATAAAATGAATTGACACATTTAATCGATATTTTTATTTTAATATTAATAAAATTCTCAGATTTCAAGACGTTATAAGTACCTAAATAAATAAAAAAAAAACTAACAACAATTCATAAAAATGATTTAATTTAGTTTTTATTTCCATAGAGAAAAACAACAATTTTATAAAGTAAGTACTTATGCAAATTAATTATTGGCGTCAACATAAACTCGACTTTTATCGGGCACATATTACGTGTAATCGTATACTGTATTATAGTCTATTCATATTACATTTAGAATATTTAAATGTTCTTTTATCTAGTAGGTATTTATTCAAATACCATTAATGATTAATATTTATTCTGAAATTAAATTACGAAGGTAGTTCAATTGTTTTTGCTATATACAAATCGTTTTCGATTCAATTTCAATTTATTTTTATGTGTCGTAGTTAATTCTATCTTAATTTAAAAAAAAGTTACGTACTAATCGTAATAATAAATATAGGTATATCTACATTTTTCAAATTATACAATTATTTATTAACTATATTTTCTATAAATTATTGTTTTTTTATTAATTAAATTTCTGATTAGCATATAAGAGATTTGAATTTGTAAAATAAAAGTGGAATATATAGTATCTTTTATTTCGTTAAAATTTTGATAGTATTTATTTTAATATATCCAATTGCTACTGCTATTATGAGATCACACTTCATAATTTCCAGTTGAGTCTATTATCAATAAAACGAGTCCTAGATAAGTATCCTCCAAGTCCGTGGCATGTGTCTTGAAAGTTACAAGAAGTCAAACAATTAGCACTATTTTCATGCTAATTATTCACGACTTTTGTATAATATTGTTGTACAGTAACATGCTTTTGTTTGCGTTAAGCACTAATTCAGATCTGTGGGGCCACTTACCTAATCAGTTAAATAGTCTCCTTGAAGTTGATTAGTAGTATATTGCGGCCATCCGCATACCTAGTAAGTATAACTATGTCTCGTTTGCGAATTGATAGATCCTACAATTTTTTAATTGCAATTCGGACCTAATACTGTGCCTTGCGCAGTTACTGTTTTTATACTCATAGCTGTTTCATTGCCTTACGCTAATTATAACATTTTCTTACAAATTTGGTGATTTCCATCTGATTGCGTTGACACTTAGGCATAGCAGAAGCTTGTCATGAATATTAATAAAAACAAATAAAACGTGCTCCTTTTTGTCTTTATAATTATAAGGTCCTCCAGACCGATTTCGGCCACGGCGGCCAATCTCAAGAGAGATTAGCCAACTGCGCAGGAGATATTATAGAGCACAAGTGTGTGCGCAAACACCGGTGCACTCTCTTTTTTTAGCTCTCATAATACGATGGGACGGCAATCCGACACGACCGGAAAGAGTTCAGGAGCAGGACCACCGGCTTAACGTGCTTTCCGAGGCACGGAAGTGTACACACTTCCACCTTCCAGACTCCGGGCTGCTACTGAGAATTTTCTGACAGAAAAACCCAATAACTATTTATTGGCCCGACCTGGGAATTGAACCCAGGACCACCGGGTCTGCAGCCTAATATCTAGCCACTAGACCAACGAGGCAGTCTCTTTATAATTATATAGGTAGAGGTTCCTACTTTCCTATACCTACTTATGTACTATTTATTACCTATGTATTTTAATTATATAAAGTATATTATGTGTATAAATGTGTTCACTTCAGTTTTTTGCGAAAGGACACAATTATGATTTAGTTAATAACTGATTGATTGTATCAAGATATATTATCGTGCTAGATGTAGCGGCCAAATAATCAGTCGTTATCTCTAACCTTGTGGAATTTATTGAATAATCGATACGAAATGGGTTTATTCAATTTAGTTTTTTTTTTTAGTTAATTCCCTAATAAGGAAATAAAACTGTATACAGCGCTGGCCTTTGATCAGGGTAGAGCGAAATTGTCTTTCGGCGTCTTTTGGTTGACGCTTTCTTTTATATAAATTGCATTTCAGGTAATGTCATATAAATAATAATAACCACTTTTATAAAAATTAAAATATGTAAGTACTCCTGGAAATATTTTGACATTTTCGCGCCCTAGCTCCTTAGTCTAGAGCGACCGCTCCTTTCGACGTGACTAGCTTTAATTTTTCATGTTCAAGGAAAAATTTAATTTTTCACTTTTTATAAAAAATAAAATAACAAAACATACATTCCTTTTACTATATCCAATGTAATACATCAATTTAAGTATATTTTCGACAGTACAAAGTAACACTCCGATTACTCCGATTCGTTAAACAATTTACTGTCAATTTTATGTTTGTATGTAAGAAGGAATTGTATCCATTTGTTAGAAAAATATTTTTTGCACTCTTTTTGCAATCTTGGACCTCACGATGCAGTCTCTATGCTTACAGCAATCATTTTTAGATAATCTACAATATTATTGAGATAAACTTTGATCAATTACTTTAATCCTTGAGATTTATCCAATTCAGAAATATTAAAAGCAAGACATATTCAATACAATATTTAGATGATTTATATTCATGTAGGAATTTAATTGTATATAATTACTTTTTTTTGGTAGGCGGACGAGCGATTGTGCTATGTGATGGTAAGTGGTCACCATCGCCATATACATTGTCGCAAAAGGAAATATAAATAAAAACCTTTTACTTGGTGGTAGGGCTTTGTACAAGCTCGTCTGGGTAGGTACCACCCACTTAGCAGATATTCTATCACAAAACAGCAGTACTTGTGCTGCTTGTACTGTATTGTTGTGTTTCGGTTTGAAGGGTGAGTGAGCCAGTGTAATTACAGGCACAAGGGACATAGCATCTTAGTTCCCAAGGTTGGTGGCGCATTGGCGATGTAAGCGATGTCTAATATCTTTTACAATGTCAATGTCTATGGGTGTTGGAGACCACCTACCATCAGGTAGTCTGCCTCCCTATGCTATATAAAAAAAACCATAAGTGTGTTATAGTAACATATTTATTATATCAGTGCGCTTATGTCATATAACATCAAAGTTACAGTTTGGAATGGACAAACACGATTTGTAATTGATAAAATGAATCTTAGCCTAGAATAAATAATTATAAATTATAATTTACGATTTGGACATTATTTCTTTCATCGCTAATTCTATTTTTAGCTGTATACATGCAACCCTCTCTTGGAATATCTGGTTGACCAAATTCAGTCTCTTCTGCTCCAACATAGCATTTTCCTTTATCAACTTCTGCCTCAGTTCCTGTTCTTCTGGCGTGTAATTCTCTTTATTATCCTTGTTACTTGTGACGTTACCCTCTTGTTTATTCTTCAAGGCAACATGACTCCTAAGTTTGACGATTTCGAACTGTTCAGAGTTGATTTTCGCTTGAAGAAGCGATTTCAGTTGCAAATACTCGGCATTCTCTAATTGCAATCTTAACACTTTTAGTTCTTTCTCTGTGAATTTTGGTTTCTCTATAACTCGTTCTGCGGATACGTCTGTTTCCGTCGTTTCTTTCGCCTCAGTCGGTTTGAAGTCGAAATTGTCTTCAAACTCTACTGGGAACGTTGGGTCGGTTGTGTTTGGAGATTCTTTTGTTTCTGGGAATGGTTCAATGACTGCCTGTGGTGTTTTTACTTCTGTTTCTATAACCACTGCTTCACTTGGCTGCGAGTTTCGCCGTGTCGGTTCGTCTTCTTGTTTCTCGTCTACTGGCACTTGTTGGACGGGCACCGTATTCGGTTCAACTGATTTTTGAACTGATCGGAGTTTCCTCTGTAAAAAGAATCGAAACGTTACGTATGTATTATTTATTTCTATTAGATATTTGCCATGGTTAGATTACATGGAAAATTATTAATTGGAATAAACGGCACACACGGCGTTTCCGATCCGATTAATTCCGTAAAGACTGCCATAAGAATAATATTGGGAGATTGTAAAATATAATAAAATTTTAATTGTGTGAATTAGTTTCAATTCTATCGAACCGCTATGTCTGAATCCCACGATAACGCTCACATATCCGTCTCGGCCACCCTTCGCGCGACATATATATCATATATGTTTATAGTCAGAGATCTTTAATTACCTTCAACTGTGTGACGATCCTCTGCGCTTCCCACAGTTGCTGATCCCTTGCGTTGGTGATGAAGCCGGCGTGCATCTCCGCATGTATCTGATTCAGAAGCGATTCCTGCTTGCGGAGTTCCTCGCTTATCTCGTTTGCAGTTTCAGGAAAGTCTGCCGGGATCGATAACAGGGGGGGCACGTATCTGTAACGATATACTATATTTAACTATTCACAAAATATAATATTTTAAAATGACTTGTCTTCCAGAAATCATCGAGAGATTTGAGGAACTTTAAGATATATATACATACATACATATAAACATACATACATATAAGTTTGGTTGGTTGTCTATTATAGGAACAGTAATTTGCAAATATGTCGTTGGTTTATTATGATATGTAGCTGTATTTTTTTTTTGCATAACGAATTGTATCATCAAATACGTCAAAATTATTCAATAGTACTGTTGTATGGAATATTAATAATCTGTGAACATTTAAACATTTCCACAATACAATAAATTGTTAGTTTAGTTGGTCTATTTAAAAATATATTTACAATACAAACATTATTTTGTATATAGATATTGAGCCTTATCTCAATCTGTAATTAGAAATCTTTAATATATCTAGTAATTAGTTAATGTATTCAAAGTGATGTTCTTTACAAACCGTAAATTATAATAACACTTTATCGATTCGAAACTTTAAGTTAAGTACAATGTATTTGTACATTTTTATTGCAAATATGAAAGTAGTTAGGTAGTAGGATAGACAAATTAATTGTAAATGGTCAAGACTTCTTCTAAGTAATATTGACATTACATGTCGACGCCTTACCATCAAAATGAAAAGCATTCTAAGTAAGATTAAATTAAAATTTTGCAATTCGAACAGTTTGGTGGAATGAGCGTATCGAGAACCTTTATGCGAAACCTAATCCACAATCCTCAAGTGGAGGGGAGGCCTTGGCCGAGGGATATTTACTGGGTCTTAATTAATTTTATACTTACTTGGTGAGACGAACTTCAGGGAACAATTTATCCGCTTTAGAGATGAAATACGTCAGCAAATTCAGCGACATGTTTAGGGCTGGACCCATTGCCGTTGCTATTGTTTGAATGTTCGCGTGATTCGTCTGGGGATTAATTGAGTTCATAATGAAAAAACAGTTATTATTCAGGCGAGTTCTTGTATTTGAGAACATTCGCGAAAAATATATATTTTTAAAAGTATTATTATAAATGCGAAAGTAACTGTGTCTATGTGTAACGCTTTCACCGCTAAACCACTGTTTTGAAGTCATATTTTAAACCTGAGACCAATAATCCCCTCATCCCAGCACGCGAGCAAAGCGACGGCGGAAACTAGTATTAAATTTATTGAAAAAAGTAGTGGCATGCTCCTTTAAAACCACCTTTTAAAATCCGTCGTGTAAGCTGCTTGTTTAATGATCAGCACTTGTAGCGACATCTATCTCGCCATATACGAAAACTAAAAACTGACGTACCCCACATCGCGATATTAAAGTTATCCGAGCGATTGAACATATATACAAGAACCCGACAACAACCGTCGGGCGGTAGCCCACCAGACAAACAACCGTCTGGTCGGAGGATCCTCCCTTTTCAATGCTCAACACCAAACTGGTGACCCCGAGCATGAACGTCAGCGCAGCCTTCGCAAAAACTACGTCATCGTGACGTCATCATCACTTCCTCAAGCTTTCGAGCAGCGAGTCATACAGCCAGCCAGCATCCACGACTACTACGGGTATCCTGACCACCAGCATGCAGCGGACGCGCATTCCTGGTCATCACCCACAGTCTTCTCAGCGACCTTGGCACAGCACACTGCACTTCGGCCGGTCAGCAAGCAGAGACGCACTTCCCTCCTGGTCGACGCAGCAGCCAGCCACTACGCAGCACTGCACCACTCCGACTCACTGGAGCATTTGCAGCATCACCCCGACTCACTGGGGCATCACCGCAGACGGTTCCGACTCAACCTGCTATCGACCTCCGGTCTCGGAGGGGAGTGATGTAGCGACATCTATCTCGCCACATACGAAAACTAAAAACTGACGTACCCTACATCGCGATATTAAAGTTATCCGAGCGATTGAACATATATACAAGAACCCGACAACAACCGTTGGGCAGTAGCCCTCCAGACAAACACCCGTCTGGTCGGAGGATCCTCCCTTTTCAATGGTCTACACCAAATACTAATTTAGTAACTAGTTTCAATAAGAAAGACTAATTTGTTTTCATATTCCTGTATCAAGTAACTTATTAATAATAATTAGCGACATTATTTTAAATACGATAAGATTCAAAATCGTCTGTATACTACTTGTTTGTTTGAGAACTAATGTGGTTCGCAAAACATACCAAACAGTCTTGATATTTGCGTCCTGTATCCAACTGACCTGTTCATTGGCGACGACATTTTCGAAGTGTCGCATGAGCCAGCCCAGTAGGCTGTGGTTGCAGGCCGGCAATTTGCTTATGAGCTTTATCATTGTAGCTTCTCGTTGTGGTTCCGCTATCGCCGTCGCTTGCTCGAACTGACCGTGTAGTTCTTGTGTGAGTATCGAATCTGGTAATTCGCTGAAATATTGCGTCAAGTATTTTATAAAATTATATTATAATTATACTATAATGAATTATGTATTGTAATTAGAAAGAAATAGTAACTGCAATTTGTTCTTGAAAGAATCTACCTGTGTAATAAAGAATCAAAAGTGCCTAAATAAATGATTCGTATATTTAGGCACATGTTCAAAAAACATGTTTGGGTTGATTCACAAAATAATATTTTATGGAGTTTAGTTTTTATATCGTGTACGTAAAAACAATAGTATTGTTAGGAGAGAATAAAAGAGAGATGTTAAGACTCGTCTGAACAAATGCTGACTACATTCTGTCGTGTCTGTCATTGACTGTATTTCTAAAGGACGTCGAACAAAATACCTAAACGTAAATTTTTATTTATTAATTTATGCGTTGAATTTGTTAACAATTTATGTATCAAACCAAACACAAATAAAATAATTGTTCAAAGCCACGTTAATTAGTTGAATTTGGAACAGAAAGACTTGATAGACAATCAACAAAACTAGTGACTATTGGCGTAAGAAACGATCATAATTTTTACGTTACGGATGAGTTTAGTACAATTATATTTATTCAGATAGATATCCATCCAAAAGCCGAGATGGCTCAGTGGTAAGAACGCGTGAATCTTAACCGATGATCGTGGGTTGAAACCCGGGCAAGCACCGCTGAATTTCATGTGCTTAGTGATTGTAATTCATGTCGTGCTTGACGGTGAAGGAAAACAGCGTGAGGAAACCTGCATGTGTTAAAATTTCACTGAAATTCTGTCACATGTGTATTCCACCAACCCGCATTGGAGCAGCGTGGTGGATAAAGCTCCAAACCTTGTCCTCAAAAAAGAGTAGAAGAGGCCTTGCCCAGCAGTGGGACATTCACTGTAAAAGTAACTGTAGACATCCATCAATTTAAAAATTATACCAGAAAACAATGTTTAACAGTTGCACTCGATCCTCGCGCGATATTACCGTTTGTTAATGTTAGTACAACTAAATCTGATTTTATATTAATAATTTAAATTTCCAAATGGAATTTAATATTGAAATGTGTTTTATCATAAAAATAAACTTAATAAATTGTTAGTTGCGTTCTGATTTTTTTATTTACTCACATTTAAAGGAATAACATTATCAAAATAAAAATAAAACTTAAGGATATCTTCATCAATAAAAAATGTATAAAACTATGCCATAATAGCGACGTCTTCTATTCCATAGACATCTATCCATTTAATTCTATCTTATATAAATATTTCATAATTTTAACTGTAGTCAAGTCAATCGTTTTATATGAAATACCTAATCGCGTAGGTTGAACGGACGAATATTAGCATATTTGGTATTTGCGAAGATTTGACTTGGAGCATAGAGGTCACGTGCGCAGCGAACGTGAAGGAGAACAAGCGAACGTGAAGGAGAACAAGCGAACGTAACGTTTTAGCGTACGATGAATAAATAATTATAAAAATAATATGAATTATGTATTTTACTGGCGGTAGGGCTTTGTGCAAACTCGTCTGGGTAGGTACCACCCACTCATCAGATATTCTACCGCAAAACAGCATTACCTACTTTGTATTGTTGCGTTCCAATTTGAAGGGTGAGTGAGGGAGTGTTATTACAGGCACAAGGAACATGACATCTTAGTTCCCAAGGATGATGTTAACATTTCTTTCAATGCCAATGTCTATGGGCGTTGGTGACCACTTACCATCAGATTGCCCATACGCTCGTTCGCCTACCTATTCTATAATTATATTATATATTTATAAATATACAGGAAAATGATGTTACCTTATGAAACTCTTAAGCATTGCGCAGGCGACCGGCACATCCCAGTGATAAGGAAACGTTGGTCCCCTGTCCGTGAACAGTTTACGGAGCTGCTGAAGTTTTATCTTGTCGGGCTCAGTCCGATATATCTGATTCGACTTCAAGCCATGCGCCTGTAATATTAAAGAATTACCTTGTGTTATGTTTGATATGATATCATATTTAGTAGATTTTGGTATTATGATATAGGTATATTTTGTATTAAATTATAATTCTAAATTAATTTCGTGGTTTAAACGTAGTAGCCACAAACTGTGATATAAGGCCGCACAATTCGAGGCCGTGGGTTCAAAACCCAGGTCGGGCCAGTAAAATAAATATTTATACGTTGTGGTTTCCGTCGAAGATTTTCAGCAGAAGCCTCATAACTCGGAAAGCACATAAAGCCGTTAGTCCTGCAGCCTGAACTCTTTCCGGTCGAGTCGGATTACCGTCTCATCAACTTGAACATCAACAATCCCATCAACTCGAACAATGAGATTAAAGGGATAATGATTGCACGTGTGTTTACGCACACACCTACTGTAATATATCCTGCACAGTTGGCTAATCTATCTTGATCGTACATCATCATCAACTACAAATTGAATGATGTAAAATATTCCTACAAACGGTGTCAGTATATTATCCAAATTAAATACAAGGTATAAAATACTAAACTTAATTTATGAGGATTTACTGGCGCCGAGCGTTATATAACTAATTGAATTAAGCGAGTATGAAAATACATTTTTTTGCCATCGGTGTCGATTTCAAGTACTTTTTGTTCTTGAAAATTGGATTATATCGGACGGTCAGTTTTAATTTACTTTAACAAATGGAAAAAAATTGTACAAAATTATATTATTTCAAATGTTTTAAATAAAATTAAGTATATAATTTAAAAAAAAGTCGAGTTAGAGAACGCATTAATCTTATCATATTACCGGTTCAAATACATACAGAGAACCATCTTAATTTTCATGTGGTTAATTTGTGTTTGTAATTCATCTCACGCTCGGCGGTGAAGGAAAACTTCGCAAGGAAACCAGCACGTGTCGTATTGAAATCTGCCACGTGTGTATCTATTAACTCGCAATGAGCCGCGCGTTTGAATAAGCTCAAACCAAAGTACATAAGGACTTAGCCCAGCCGTGAGAAATACACACTACTGTATTGTATAATAACTTATTAACTGTGTTTAATTCTTTATGACTATGTATCATAATTATATATATATATCTAATTAACTACTTAATTATAAATTTTATAACTTTTTGCGTACGTAATCGTTTCCCGTTCTATTCTTATATACCCAAATTGTTTTGTTTACCTGGCTTAAAACTAAGCTTCTTGATTACATATGAAATTTAAATAAAGAATTAGTTATTCATTGTTTTGTATATTTCATAGTTTACTCTGTTAATAATGTAAGTATAATATTAAATTTAATTGAACAAGGAAACATTCAATTTAATTATATCTCTGAGTTTAAAAATCAATAATTTGTCGAAGAATTCAAATTGTTATTAACCGACTGTTGAACGTTATTATTTGTAACTAATACATACATATGTATGAATATTACAACATCATTGTTGTAAGCAACGGTTGGCTTACTTTTATGACAATACAACATACAGCCATCACTTATACAGTTGGTTACAAATGAAGACATATTAGTTAATTTGTCAAAGATTACCGTAATATATCTTTACTTCGTTCGTTGGCTTGTTGACAAGGATAAGGTCGAGAAACATTGATGTGACTTTTTTTTTTTTTTTTTTTGGCGCTGGGAAAACGCATGACGCGTTTCCCCCCACGGGAACAGTGGGGGGGGTATGTGGGGCTCGCCATATGTCCAAGGCACCGAGTGTGCCCCGGTCATCGGAATACCCACTAAAAACCCAGCGGTACCCTTCCCGTCTTAACGGGAGCGCCACGGGATCGCTTGCGCATGCTACCGTGACGCTCCGACGGCCGGCCCGCCTATGCGGGCCTCCATTCACTAGGGAGGAATCCCAGGGTACTGGGAACCCCCCTAGTCCCAGCGGCGCCTATTGTGGCGGGGGGAGAAGGTGCGCAAAGCGCCGCTTTCTTCTCCCCAGTCTTCTGCGGCGGAGCGGATCTGCCGCAGCATCCTCCTCCCGCTCCCACTCCGCGGCCTCCTTCTGCGACATCACACTTTCACAGAAGGAGACCATCTCCGACCAGCACCTCTCTCTTCCGAGCATCGCGTTGATGATGCTCGGCAGGGAAAGGTCTCCGCCTACAACCGCCGCCAGGGAATGCCTCTGGGGCCCCCACGCGGCACACTCCGTCAGGGTGTGATGCGCCGTATCAAATGGCGCACCACACTCGTGGCAGGAGGGTGACACCTCCCGCCGCGCTATCTTGTGCAGGTACTTACCGAAGCATCCGTGTCCGGTAAGTACCTGTGTTAACCTGAACGAGAGCGTGCCTCGTTTCCTTCTGACCCAGCGACTCAAGTGGGGACGTATCGCCTCCACTGTCGCCAGGCCCGCCGTGGGGGACCCGAGGTCCTAACATTGATGTGACTTAGGGTATGTGATGTGACTTAAATTTTAAGGTGTAATCCTTCTTTTAAATCATATAAATAAATATGGTCATATACAAAAAAATAAATAAAAATGCACATTTTCAAATGGTGGGAGGGTTTTGTACAAGCTTGCCTAAGTAGGTACCAGTCATCAGTTATTCCACCGTTACTTCCGTCAGTATAATTATATAAAAAAGTAATTACACATAGAAGGGAAACATAAACAGTTCAGATGGTAGATCAAATAATTATTGTCAATGAGTGTCAACGAGTGTCAATGTACAATTGTACATTGTCTGTGGTGACCACTTACCTTATATTAATATAACCTTATCTTATTATAAATAATAAAAATACATTCATATGTTTTTGAATTAACAGAAAAATACCTGTAAAAAGTCGATGCTGTCGCGAACAACGAGCGGCAGACCGGTGTCGTCGTGGCATCGCGATCGTTCGACGGACTGCTGCAGAGGTACTCCGAATATTGGTAACGCGACTGCAACAATTTTACATATCATATATATATATATATATATATATAAAGTTTGTCTTATATACCTGAAAAAGATGGCAGGAGTCGATTGGATGCAGAAGAATTAGTTTGTTAGAGGCCGGAGATACAGACAGCGGATGGGATGGATGATGACAATGCATAAAAAAAATCTACTAACTAATTGATGATAATAAACTATGATATTGAACAGAAGTACATTAACATAAAACTACAGATATCAAGCAATTCGTCTTATTGAATTAAATGTTTCCGAAACGACATTGTTAACTTTTCTCAGCACTGTAAAGTATTGTCGAATGTTTATCGTTAAATGGCAAATTTAAATTACGAAGTTTTTTATCTAGTCTCCGCAGAATAATATCTGATCCCTTGTTAAATTTAATGGCTATTTTTTTAATATTATTCGATTTGCTTATTCAAAATATCAAAGATAAGCCCTTGGAAATGAAAAACGGAACAATTTGCGAATCACGAGAGTGAGTTTTTGTTTTATTTCTAGCACAGGTAGGACGAGCATATGGGCCACCTAATGGTAAGTGGTCAACAACGCCCATAGACAATGGCTTTCTAAGAGATGTCAACCATCGCTTAAATCGTCAATGCGCCATACCAACCTTGGGAACCAAGATGTTATATCCTTTATGCCTGTAATTACACTGGCTCATTCCCCCTTCAAATCGGAACACAACAGTACTGAATACTGCTGTTTTGCGGTAGAATATCTGATGAGTGGGTGGTACCTACCCAGAAAAGCTTGCTTAAACCCCTACCACCAAGTAAGTTTTATAAAATACGTAACTTCTAACTGGGCCACAGATGGATGGTCAGTCGTCAATATATATTAAATATTCCTTACATCGCCAATGCGCCAACCTTGGGGATTAACGACCTTACTTATAAACGTTTAGCGCTGACTAGTTAAACAATGCTGTAAGTTCTTCTTTCGAATGTCAAATCAATAATACACAAGACAGCAGAAGCGAAATCAGTGTTTAACTAAACAGTTGCATAGTAAAGTTTATATGATAGGTCGTAAGATGTCATGTCCCTCGTGAAAGTAAACAATAACTTCTAAAATATTAATAATACCTTGATAAATAAACTCGTGAGTCATCAGAGCTAGAGAGTGATCCCTGGTTTTAGCCCAGAACCTCGGGGACTGCTGTTTATGATAGCGACTTAACCAAACGTTTATATTGATGAAAAACATCTAATTTCAAAAGTAGATAATAAATAACTCTGAATAATTAAAATATAGCAGAAGAATATACTAAAGTTGAGATAAAAAATATATAAAAATTCAGTTAACTAATATAATATGTATTAATACGTAGCAAAAATAATTACAAATTAACCTTGCAGTTATTACAAGACTAACTATAATATAAAACTCATTTAACTATTAAATTTACTGTGTATGTATGGTAAAGTGAATTTTAGTTCTTTAGAAATAAATATGAATATGCAATGACATTTAACTACATACTAATTAATAAGCCTGATTTTTTAAATAAAATTGAATACAATGACAAATAGATAATAATGCCTTTTTTCGTTATTAATTTTTCAATATTGCAGTAATTGACATAAAAACTGTTTTTTTTTTTTTATTTATACGTGTTTATATCTGATAATTAAACTCAAAATGAAATTCATTTTTATATCTTTCTCATCATATCATTTTGCTGGTTATCGATATTTCACACTTTTAAAGTTAAAAAAAAAAAACAATCAACATGAAACCATTAACAAAGACACCGTAATAACTTTCACGTTTTTATGTTTACATTTTGCACTGAGAGTAATGAAACTCACTGTTAGGGTTGCCAGATACTGTTGAAGTTAAAGTTATTTAATCACCTCAAGTTTTCTTTGTTAGCTAAACAGCAGTACTTAGTGTTTTTGTTTTATCGGGTTTCAAGGGTGAGCAAGAATAAGGCACAAGGGACATATTATAACATCTTGGTTCCCAAGGCTGGAGGAGCATTGGCAATAGAGGAATGGTCAATATTTATAATATTTATTATGTGATCAGGTAGCCCAGTTGCCAGACCACATATATCTATTATAAATAAATTAAAAAAAAAGAGAAATGATTGTCACATATATTATCTTTGAGTTTTCAATCAACATGTTTGTCAAAATTAAAAGTTGAAATTGACAAGATCGATGACGATGAACTCTGAAAATTTCAGGGGATTACCGTCAATTCTACTGTCAAATGTTTACTAAATGTACTAGTTAAAATACAAAACTACTTTTAATTCAATACTCATTTGGCAAAAAAAGCCATTAACATAAAATTAAAATTAACTACAAAATCTTCTTCATCACACGTAAATTTGGCAGAATATTTTTTGACTCATTAGAGCGTCACGTCATAAAAAAAAAATTAAAACAATATGTCTTACCGCCAATTTCAAAGCCGTATAGAAAAGGATTCGTGTTATACATAGTTATAATGTTACACAGACTAATGAAAATTAAACGTTTGCACGATCCGAATTAAGAAGTTAATGTCACATCTTATCACTTACCTTGAGCGAGTGGTTTGTTTTGTCATTAGCAGAGATAATTCTCTGACGTATTATCATTTAACACTATTTTTCGTAACGCATCAATAGCTGCGTTCAGAGCAATTACTTTTAAGAACGAGACTTCGGTGGACTCTTTTTATTTATGATAGAATATTAGTAAACATAGCAATATTTAAGTGCTTTTTTTAAGTGAATATATAGTTCTTAAGGGTGCGTTCACAAACAACTTAAGTTAGTTAGAGTGGTGGAAAAGTAAACAATATCGTTAAGTAGCAAGTTAAGTTACCGGGATGCACGAGGTGAGGTGGAGTCCATTTACGTAATTATATACTTATATTTATAGCTCGAATAACATATTTCAAACGGGTGCCAGTGTAGGTTGATACTCAATCATTTTAAAAACAGTCGTTTGTTTGTTGGAAAAAGATATAAATATTTTGCTATTTACACAAAATTAAAACTAAAACAAGTAAGTAAATATTTACTAATGATAATTACAATAATCTTATTGTTCGATAAATATTACATTTTGTTTTTAGTTACCATTTCTAAGAGCTCACACATATGATAAAGCTATTGAATCGTTTCGATTTAGTTCTAAATTATGTCATCAAACATTTCTCAGTAATTAAGGTTATATTACTAACAGGAACTACAAGGACAAGCGCTGACATTATATTACAAAGCTCTATTAACTTATTACTTTGTTATAAAATATGTTTTGTGATGAATAAAAGGTAGGTCCACCTTTTATTTTTGACACTGCCCGATAAATTCTTGAACAATATACTTACATTCTTAATATCTTTATATACCAACAATAATGATTGAAATTAATATCGTATATTTTAATTTACTAAGAAGATAATTGTAAACAGATAACTCACCTCCCAAAGTAAATATTTCTTCAAAAGGCACACCCGACGTCACCGTGGACGGCACCTTCGTTAGCTTTTTATCTTTTTTATCCTTATCTTTTTCTTTAACTTTCTCCTTGTCTTTTTCTTTTACCTTTTCCTTATCTTTATCCTTGACCTTTTCTTTCTTATCATCCTTTAATTTCTCCTTCGATTCGAGCTTGAATTTCGCTTTTTCCTCTTTTTCCTGTAAACAACGAAAAAGTTGTACATGACGCACACGATAGGTATCAACTATAATCGCTACTGTTGTCACAGATGATGGATTATAATTTTGTATCAAACAAGTAATGATAACTGTTTCATTTATATCTTATATTCTAATAATTACTGAGCCATTTTTAAACGAATCGTTTACGAAAGAAACAATCATCATATTATTATACGCGGTTATTATTATTAAAAATTGGCCGTAAATAAATTGACTGCTATTAAAAACAATGCAAGAACGAATACATTTAAAATTAGAACATTTTATGTATTAAATGGTCATAAGATTTGTTTACACGGACACGTCATGTTTTAGTAACTTGACACGATCGAAATAACGTAGCGAATATATTTACGAGCTGTCAAACGGAATCGATTCGATCACCTTGTTAAAAACACTTCGCAGGTGATGCATGTCGCGGTTTCGAAACAACTGAATGAGCCAATGAGCCATGCCTCAGCCGCGTCTGCTCAAGGTCGGAGCTACCCACTCAACAGTGAAATTATGTAGATATTATGGACGAAGCAATGAACAATAAAATTTGTTATGTGATTGTGTAAACACAATTTTATATTAAACAGTAAGAACAAATAGACGATCCGTTTTAGTTCATTCTAAAGTCATGTCTGAATTCGAGGCAGACTTACGAAGCGCTGAGGATTATTTTTATAAATAAAATTTAGGATTTAATGACTTTATTTTTCCACTATTTTCACCCAAAACACTAAACTTTACAGTATGTTTTATATTTTTCATAAGTAGCAATGAAAATTAATATCTTCCCTAAGAAAACTGATAATAAATAAACTAAACGGAGACTAAATACAAATATTATTTTCTGAAATAAAATGATCTATGTATTTCTATGTCGTTATAAATGTAACCGAGCGAAGAAATCCAATCGAAAATGTCAATGTGACAACATTTAACAATTAAACATGTTCCTTTTTGAGTTAAAAAATTGAAATTTCGTTTCGTTTTCGTAAAAGCGTCAATTGAATGACACAATTTACAATATGTTTACCAAGAAGCAGTGGAGTAAGTTAATGGTTGGAGTAGGTGGGTTTTAGGAACCTTTATCTCTAATAAGACATCTAGGTATGTATACCTAAACATAAGTAGGCAAGGTTCTTAGTAAAGCTTTGTAGGTGGTACGACACTTGACATACATTTTTCACTAATTAGTGTTTGAAAGCACTCTTTATATATATTTTTTCGGTTTAGAAACGGCAGCACCAATAATAATTATGATTTTCTAAGACACTTACATAAATTTATTAAAACAAAATACTATTTATGGACATGTGAATATATTTATGGTATGCATATCAGATTACGCATTACGCAATTTTTTATGCATTTCATGCAAAATTATAATACACTATTTAAATAATTTCGCATTCTGAATTCGTAATTTCGATAACGAGCAATCTATTAATTTTCCACAGATACTAAAATAATATTGAAAAGAAATGTATATATTTTCAATATTATTCCATTATCTGTGTACTCATATGAGATTTGAAGCCGCGGATTATGTTAATCCATGAGCCGTTAATCCAATTCCCTGACTATAAATACATAGAATACTGGCTGTAATATTTTTTATCTATAATTAAAAACTATTCAATTATTCAGTAATGTAACCAACATGCAATTACGAAATTTAACCCCTTTGGCAAAGTTTGTTTAATGGAAAGAAAATTAATACATGGTCTAGGGCAAGTTATGCGACTGGCTTTATTTATTATACTTTTTGACAATATCTTACGCTCATTTCTTTACAATTAAATATTTTTAAAAATATTTTCACACTGCCCATTGGGATATTAACCTAAGCCTACGAGTAGTGACTAGATCCTCCTAAGACCTAGACCGTGTAATTGTTTCTATGATCTGAGCGTAATACTAATTAAGCAACGCGTCAATTAACTGCAGCCGACAGTCTCACCGTTTAAAATACGATGCATGTATAGTTGCAATATATTATTTTCCTGAATATAGCTTCATATGAAATTATAAAATATGTACCTACTTAACAAAACAGATGTTTGCAATGTTAAATTAGAAAGCCCATTTATTTATTAGTAAATACTCTACATAAATAAAAACTAAAAAAAACGTGAGATTCCAATCGCATACAAACCGACATATATAAACTTTTGTTGACAAGCCTTTATTCAACCTATATAGTAAAATAAAATGTAGTGTATATTAGAAAATTTTGTACACAATCACAGTTTGAGTAGGACAACACACACACACAAAATTGTGTACCAATTGAATTTATATCAGTGGTCTCGATCTAAAATTTTCTATGGTCAGAAAGTTGGAAGCAAAAGTAGAGATAAGTATTTAAATAGAATAAATAAATGTAACATATTAATCAAGGAGTTTTTTTAATGCATAGTATAGCATATCGCATTTATCTGTATCCCATCTTCGATTAGAAGAGGCCATAGATTGGATTATCATCAATTCAAAAAGTCCGTGGAAATTTTCAGCTCAATCAGGTTGAGTTGAATTAGTTTAAAATTCACAAGCAAGAATTGACCAAATTCACCAAGTTATTTTACCATTTAATTAAATAACAATATTGGATTTTTACTATCGTATGCTATGCTTATACGCATTTGATACTATGCGGTCAAGATTTTAAAATGTCACTCAACGTAAAGCATAAACTGCACCTAGATTTAATAGGTACTAAATTGTCAGTGGACTTGAATGGCCAGTAACATAAATGTTAATGAAGTTTCGGTGATTTGATTGTCCGAATAAGTAATTGGACAAGTCTTTTGACATTTATTTCGACATTTGAATAAAGAATATATAAAGTGCGTGTATATCTATATTACCGGATTCCATATAATATATAGTGTTTTTTTGATATAGCTTTGTAGCTAAGATTGGTAAATAACAGTGCTGTCTACAGAACAAGCACACAAAGCCACAGTAAGCGGATACTTTAGTCTAATTTGCTTGTGATACAGTACCTACTTATGGCTATTAGAATAAACAAAGTTGGGTTCTGTAAATAAAAATTGCAGTATATAATTCTCATTTTAGAGTATTTTCGGTAGTTTTGAAAATACAGAAAGATATTTGATTGCAAAATATTGCCAGTTACCACAGTAGATGTAGCTAGATCGCTTAGATCGATCCGATGCTATTATAACGTGAATAGCATATATAACAAATAAAAATATCATGCGTTAAAAAGCCTAATTTTACCCAAACTAATTCGGGACAGGTCTCTAGTATTAGAATATAATTTATTTAAAGTCTTCACCATCTCATCCGATGAGGTTCTAGTTCATTTGCAAGTCGATGTAACAATCGCTCGCTGTATAGCTGATCTTACCAAGAATGATTCAACATTTAGCGTTTCATTAGAGCGTGCATATTTAGTCTTGAAAAGTTTATTTAAAGATTTTTTATGGCATGATATATTCAACCGGTTAATTATTTAGTATTGGTACAAGACTTGAAAAGTAAGTAAAGTTTTTTGGTAATGTTATTATAGCATAACAATAAATCTAATAATTCCTGCTAATCTGACGTATTAATTTGTATGATGATTCACTAATTTGGGCCATGGCGAATATTTTCAACGAAGATTGACCGATTGAGAGATGTTTTAGTACGGAAGTGTGAGCAAAGACGGATGCACATTATATTCCTCATACTATAAGTCGGACTCGGACCAAGTCCGATGGAACGGCAATCTGACATGATCCAAGAAAGATCAGGAAATGACCTAATGTAAAATTAATAGATTCCAAACTCTGGGTCGCTGCTGATAATTTTAATCAACCGGTTAGAATATTTAGCACATAAACGGTCAATGTTTTATTGCATGACACTAATTTCTAATAACAAAAACTAACATTCCCTTACCGGTTAAACATTTTATGAAATATTCATGTATCAGGAAACAATCATGCAATATTCTATAACCACGTTTGACCTTTATATTATTATGTAGTTATATCTTACAACTATACTTATTAATGAATTTGTTGATAGGCTTTGTACAAACCTACCTGTATCTGATATCTGTAGGTAACCCACCTACCACAATAACGTACCATATAAAATATTTTGTAATGCTATGTTTCAATTTAAATATTGGTACTCAACGTCCGCTCTTGTTCAACTTAAATGTCTAAAACATTCTTTTCTTTGATTGCTTACAAGTATTTCTAAAAAAAAAAAAGAACTATTAATTTTTAATAAGAAACACTTGTTAAGTATTAACAAAAACTACCTACCTATTAAATTGGTTTTTAGCTAAACATTGACATTTGAAAGAAGAAACGGTATTGTTCAATTAATCACGATTTAAATCTTTTTTGAGTGAGCCAGTAAAACTTCCAAAGTTAGTTTCGCATATAGGAATGGTTAATGTTTCTTACGGACTGTGGTGCCTACATACCATCAAGTGGTCTACTTGACAGTCCGCCTACTTATATTATAAAAAATATATAGGCAAAGCCGAATGATTAATGACAGCTTGTGTGACTTCAACACCGTTCATTCATTATCTGATTTTTGTTCATTCATTATCAGATACGGTATCTGATATCAAATTGACCAATAATAATTTATTATATTAAAGAGCATCATGTAAACACAATAAGTTACTTAAATTTTATATACTTCTATTTTTGGATTCTAATACGTTTACGTTTTGATTGTTACGTACTGAAGTATTAATTTACATTAAAATAATTATCACCTTTTTTTTTTTCGCTGGATATACGCCTTGACGCTTTTCCCCGCATGAAGAGGGGGGGGGGTGGGTATGTGGGGCTCACCGGCACTGAAGGCGCCGGAATACCCACTAAAAACAGCGGTATCCTCTCCGTCTGGTCAGGGGGCACCACGGAAGCGCTTGCGCATGCTACCGTGACGCATATGCCTCCATTTCTAAGGGGGTTCCCGGATACAGGGAGCCTTAGCCCCGGCGGCTATTAAGGCGGGGGGAGAAGGTGCGCATAGCGCCTACGCCTCCTCCCCGGTCTCTATGACGGATTGAATCACCGGCATTTTCCTCGCGCTGCCCCTCCGCGGCCTCCTTCTGCGACATGACACTCGCAGAAGGAGACCATTACCAACCAGCACCCCGCTATCGAGCATGGCGTTAATAACGCTCAGCAGCGAGAGATCTCCGCCGACTATCGCCGCCACGGAATGCCTCTGAGGCCCCCACGCAGCACACTCCGTCACCACACTCGTGGCAGGAGGGTGATACATCCCGCCTCGCTATCCCGTGCAGGTACTTACCGAAGCACCCGTGTCCAGTAAGTATCTGCGTCAACCTGAACGAGAGCGTGCCTCGTTTTCTGTTGACCTAGCGACTCAAGTGGGGAGGTATCGCATCCAAAATAATTATCACCTAGAATAGATTGAACGATCTGTTTAATCTGATTTTCATAGATTTTATTCGGCCACGACAATTGGTTATATTGGGTTTTCTGTTATATATCATATAAATCTTTAATTCGTTATTATACTAGCCTAACCGTGTTTCGATAACAGTCAAGGAATATATAAAAAGTTCCTACGGAAAAACGGCTAATTCTGTCAAGACCCATGATGAGCAATATTGCGAGTTTAAACTCGGGCAAGCACCTTTCATATTCGTGAGTGCTTAATTTGTTTTTACATCTCGTGCACAGCTGTGGAAAACATCGTGAGGAAACCTACGTATTATGTCCGATGAACATATCCTACTACATTTCTATTCACCAATTTGTATTACGAAGAGAAAAAAAAGACGAGCGTTATTGTTTATCATACATAAATAATCTTAATACTGTGTGACAATTAAATTAAACTAAAGTTATCGTGGACTTTACTTTTTTTTTTATATCAATGTCATATATTCATTAAAGATATTTTATACTGTAGAACAGTGTCGGTGCGGCTCGACAAAATGGTCACGATACATCGCTTGTTGATGTTTTGGACCAAAAGCTCACACGCAACCATCAGTGTGATTCGTGTTAAGGAACGCGGCCCGAACGTTGTCCGTGTACAATGGTACATAGTATATATACATATGTATATTAGTAGATTTAGCGACATACCTTTTCAAAATATTAGTGTGATATCATGCGAATGAAATTTACCATCTGCCATTCTATTATAAATGTGTAATTTACCTTTCACCTTCTTTAAAAACTAGTCTTTTGTGCCATATGGTACATTCCTTTCAATAAAAAACGTGAACTTTTTTAAAGTATTTCTGTAGTACCATGCACGTTTTTCATAAATTCTTGTTCATATCATAACTTGTTTATATTTTTTTTATAGAGAGAACTAGCTTGCCATCCTGGCTACGTACAGATAAAATTCATAAATTGTTACCCATTTAATCTTTTAATTTAGTTGAAAATTTTATTTTGTATAGGATTTCAATCTCTTAGGATCTGGAAAATATGAAAAATGTCAAAAAAGTACATACCTTATCCTTTTCTCTTAACTTCTCTCTTTTTTCTTTTTCTTTCTTCTCCCTTTCCCTTTCTTTTTCTCTTTCCCTTTCTTTCTTCTTTTCCTTCTCACTCAGTTCTTTTTGCTTGGCCACATCTTCTAAGACTTTCTCTTTATCTCTGGACTTCTCACGCTTCTCTTTACTTTTTGTTGGGAATTTAAATGACTTTGTCTTCTTTGTTTTTGAAGGACTTCTAAACAAGAAATACTTTATATATGACTGTTTTAATAAATCACATTTAAGAGAATGCTTTTTTTAGTTGCATACTGCTCTTTGGTTTATGGTAGCAATATTTTATTCATTTATAAAGTTACAATATATGGAAAAGTGGTAACCCGCAAATACAAGCAAAAATATTTACTTTATTGGGTGTTTGGGCATTCCAAATAATGTCATGTAGAAGATTTTGCAAGTGTTCAATAAACATATTATTTTTTTGAAAAAATGTCGAACCCCAAATCAATGTGGTAAGAGTACAAGAACAAAAGTTGTTGCTTATGGTGTTAGCTATCTAGTCTTGCGAGGTTACTGGTGTGTTAAAAATAACCCTGTATATCTATATATATAACTGGGGTAAGTTATTAATTTTGATTTAAAATTTAAAGTTGCTTATAACTAACTAGTTTAGTAACTCACTTGGTATCAGTATCTTCTTCAGGAGAGCTTTCACCTCCCAGAGCAGCATAACCTCTATCTTTTTTTGATTCTTTTTTATCTTTACGACGTCCTAGTAAATCCTTTTTACTGGGTTTCTCATGCTCACCTCCATCACTAACTAAATAATTTATAAAATTTTAAATAAAATAGAATCTCAAGAACCGTCTGCCTTTAAAATGCAAACTGTAAAACTATATATATAGAATCACATAACATTCTTTCTTCTATCCTTTGTTGGTATCACAGAAGACATCTTAAAAAGATGTTAATTATTTATTAATTGCATTTGCAGTATATAGGTATAACTTTGCCTTTTTGATGGGGAAATAAAAACAAAAACATTACTCTTAAATCAAATTCTATGTTTAATTATGTGTTTTCATTTATTCTGTATTGGTATATTCTTGCACGAATCGAAATCATGCATACTTTCTACCAACTAATTAGGAATTCAGATGTGCAAGTTATATAATAAAATTTTCATATATTGCAAGCTATCATAGCATAGAATAGCTACAGAAAGGACTTAGCTTATGTGATTCCACAGTTTTAAAACATTTGAATGAAAGTTGTTATTAAGATTGGTTTCTGTGTGTTGTATAACAATTATATACAATTACTGTATTGTAATTTTTTTCATAAAATACATTGAGTTCTATTACAATAAAAGTACAGTTCATTTTAGAGAATTAAGTAAAACAGTTGTAAGTATCAAATATTTTGTTTTTAAATAATACTTACAGTCACTTTCATTACTTTTACGTCCAGTTTCTGAGGCGTATAAACCTGGAAAATCTTTTTCTACATCTGGACTTTCGAAGTCCATGATGTTTGTTTTTGTTATTATTGGATTTATTTATTTGTTTAATAGATAACGCTATTACATATTTTTAAACCACAATTTTTTAATTATTATAATTAATTGTATATAATTCAATGTCACTTTTGTTCATGTCAATGTCATATTGACAATCTCATAATTCTCATATGACATATTTTTTTATGCTTACAATTTTTCATCTAGGAAAAGGCAAATAGTTAACATTATACAGGCACGTTTTCCCTATTTTCGTTGAATACTGTTATGAAAAAATTGAGGTAGCTGTACAAACTGCAAAACTTATATATTTTTTTCTTAGTTCTTAGCATGTAGTCTTATCCATATTTTACGAACACTTTGATACTTTATTCTACATTAATTTTACAGAGTATTGTTGTTTTTGTTTTCAACTTTGTTTACGTGTCATTGTCACTTGTCAATGTCAATAAAATGAAATTTGTTTTTGTGTCATTTTCATTTATTATTCAGGAAAATTTTTGGCGTAAATTACTCATGATCGGTAATTACTAAACTATTCAAAGTTACTAAACTTCAGTAATGTTTTACTGATGATAAAAATATAATATTTCTTTGTAAATATCTATTTCATATTATTGTCAGGCAAGTGAAATGATATAAGTATAATGCGAAAATAACGTGTGAAAATTTTAACATTTTAGGTGAAACAGCGTAAACAGTAGTACTTTAAATGTCATGGTTCGTGGACCTCGCTGGCAAGGCAGAAAGCCTGCTCAACAACCTCGACGAACAGACAGGTGCGGTTTTGCGGAATAATAATGGCGTAAAAGAAACGTGGGGTCCAAAAAAGAAAACGATTTTTAGGAATACGAAAAGAAATGTAAATGTACCTGAGACAAGATCAAGTTATGGACCACCAGGTTCACCAAAAAAATTTCACCAGCCACGGTCTGCAATTAAACAAAGTCAGGACAATGTTAGAACAGCACAAGATAACAATAAAAGAAAGTCACCAGGAAGAAAACCCACTCAATATAATCATAATAACAGTCCCAAGACGGTAGTTGGTGATTTCAATGACAATAAAGTAATGGATCAATATGGACTCAGACATAGAAGTGGGTTTCTTCAAATTATTCTTTTAAATTAATTTTAAAAATATATTTTATGTTTAATTCTTTGTTTTCAGGATACAGTTTGCCTTCAGATTTAGAAATATTAGATAATGATAACATGGCATATAATATGCAAAATTGTGAAATTGAAAATGCAATGTTGAAAAATGAACTTAATGTTATGAATAGAGAGCTTTCAGAATTACTTGACAGATTAAGCAAAACAGAAGATGGTATGCATTCATTTGATATTATTACCAATAGTATCTTCAACTATTTGTTTAGAAATATTTTTTATATATCTATACTTATGTTATTTTTCCATTATATCAATGTGGTTAATGTTGGTTGTTAGAACTCAAAATCGTACAGACTAAATTTGAAAATAGTGAAAAACTAAACCACATGTTAAAAGAAGAAAAGGAAACATTGGTCGCACAAGCTGATAAAATAATGCAACAAGAATATGAAGTGAACAATATACAGAGCAAATATATTGAACAGAATCAAAAACTGGAATCCAGTATTCATGCACTGGAGTATAAAAATGTAGAGTTGGAAGAAAAGTAAGTGTTTTAGTCATGTTAATAATTTACCATATGGAATTTTTTGATATTTTTAAATTGTATTGTATTAAATTCAGAGCAATGCCTACTTGTTTATTCTGTTGAAATGGGCCTTTGTCATTGTTATAGTTTATAATTTCTTGATGGTATATCCATCAAGAAATAAAAAAAGCTTTAATAGATTTTTTTTTATTTATTGGTATTAATGGCAAAAAATTATATTGACCAATTTATTATGTGGTAATATTAGGACCATATTGATTATAAAATAAATATGTGTTGTGGTGTCGCGTAGGGTGATATATTTTTTTAATTTAATGTTAGTTACATTACCTAAAGTCATCTCAATATAAAATTTATTTATTTCAAGCATTTGGGGTCGGAAGGAGACTATCTATTTTATGCTTATTTAAATGAGGATAACTTAAATTTCAGAATTAAAACACTCACAGAGGAATTGAGCAATAAAGAGTTAGCACGAAATAAATTAGAAAATGAGTTACGACACGCACAAACAATGATAAGTGAAAAACAAAATGAAATTGAAAAGTCGCAGGCAGAGTGTCATCGTTTAGAGAAAGATTGGGAAGCATACAAATTGAGAGTTAAGAATATGCTTTATGCTAAAGACGATGAAATTAAGTCATTACGTGAAGGGGGCAACTCTACACAAGAAACAAAGACATTAGTGGAGCAGATAGAGTCGTTAAAGTATGTATTTTATGTAATCAATCTACGTATAATGTTTTTTCTGTTTGGCACTGATTTATACATTGATTATTATAATAATCTATTAATTTACACAGTTATCTCATTTGTGTTATCTAGTTCTGATTAATCAAGATGTAACATTTTATTTTTTATATCTATATTTCATAATCATAGTTAACCCATTCAGTGTGATGCAAGTTGATATTTTCATTTCGGTATCATTCATACCGGGCAGGTCGGCATAAAGCATTTTTGGTTGAAATGGTTCTTAGTACAACATGTAAGGACTACTGCTTGTGGTTTTTCATGAATAAAAATTGAAAATGTTTGATTCATATTAATCAGCGTGTTATTTTATTTTTAAAAACATCAGTTTCGATTAAACATAACAACATTAAATATGTTAGTATCCTTAAATTGTTTATATGAATAGAAGAATCTAAACACTTTACAATGTGTTTTCCTTATCTTTATGTAGATATAAAAAAAAATCTATATATTATAGCTTTATTTAATCTGTAGAATTCTTTTGTCATAAATGTTCGAATATTTTCGGCTTTAGATATTGACAGACAAATTATGCCTTGATTTTTCAAACACTTACGATTGGCAAAATTAGTACAAGGACTTGAACTTGTGTTTGAACTTTTATTTTTTCGTGTTTTTGCTCTAATAAATATAATTATTTTCCTTACAGAGAAGAAAGGGAAGATTTATCACAATCAATATCTCGTGTGCGTCAGGAATGCGATGATATGAAACAGAGCATGTCCCAGCTGGAGCAGCGGTATAGCGCAGCCGAGCGTGTCGTCTCAGCACTACGAGATACACTGAAGGAAGAACGTAGTTCTAGAAATAGAGCGGAATTGCAATGTCTTACTTTGGGAAAGGTATTGCATGCACATCTTGACGTTTTTTTTTGGGCATCAAATCTGCATAGTATAATGTCAGGTCGTCAATGTTTTTTGTTTGCAACCACCTGGCAAACATCATAGAAGAACGGTTGTTGCTTTTTTCACTACTTAGAGGAGCCCAGTAGTGAGACCATTTTTTTTTTTTTTTAACGCTGGAAAAACGCATTACCCTTTTCCCCCACGGGAACAGTGGGGGGTATGTGGGGCTCGCCGTATGTCCAGGGCACCGAGTGCGCCCCGGTCATCGGAATACCCACTAAAAAACCAGAGGTACCCTTCCCGTCTTAACGGGAGCGCCACGGGATCGCTTGCGCATGCTACCGTGACGCTCCGACGCCAGCAGTGGGACCAAACCTAACTTATAAACTCAGTAGTGTTTTCCCGGATTTATACTTGCTTTCTTTGATTAAGATCTTATTGAATAAATAAATAAAAATGTTGTTAATTTAAATATTAAATTATCGTTTCAATAAATCAGAAAATTATATTTTTTAAATCACGTTTTTAGGAATTACAATCTTTACAAATGGAGTCCGCAGAGACTATATCGAACTTGCGAAGCGCTTTAGAAAACAAAGAAGAGGAATTAAACAATCTAAGGGAGACAGCGTCCGCTGTTCCCCTGAGTGACGCCAGTGCGTTGAATGTGGCCGATTATGACGTCATCAAGGACATCGATAACGAAAAGATACATTATTTAACGCAGATGCTGATACAGAAACAAGGCAAGATAGACACACTGTTGGCCGATAATAATATACTGAAGATACAGTTGGATAAATTACTGGTATGTGCTATAAATAAATATAATATATATGATAACTTGGAGTTAGTATTCATCGAATGAAAATCTATTCGATGTTATGATTTATGTTTTAAATTGTTTGACTGATGATACTGAGCGAGTGTACGTAAAGTTAGCCGCCGATTGTCAGCGAGTTTTTCCATTTCAAACTGTTCATTCACAGCAATCCGATAACGCCGTGCATAGCCACTGACTCTCGATGGTCTATTGTAATATTGAGTCACGCGCCGCGGACTCTGATTGGCTACTTAGCAGACATACTCGTCCTCTCAGCTTACGCATGTAGCCCGTTTCAACCGTAAGAGGACTAAACCAATCTACACAACTTTGACACCGATATCTGTGGTCGACGTCTTGATTAATCTATGATATGCACTATGGATTCGCGAAAAAAATCGCGTTCTCAATCAAAATCCGCAAAGTTGTAATTGGTACTTCAAAATTTAAATGAATTCGGATTTGTGTTGTATTATAAAGGATAAATTAATCAAACATAAATAAAAGTAAATTAATCAAGAACTGTTTATAGTGCAAAATACAGCAGCATAAAAATACAGTATTAGAAAATCGCAATTTGTAAATCTACGGTTTGTTTAACTTTACTCCTACTCCGATTGGAATAGGATATAGCGTGAACACTAAATGCGGCTTGTCTCCATGTGAAAACTAATGCCTCGTTCGCACTAGGCGAGTACCGAGTAATTTAGTTGCTAAAATACTCGCAACTGCCCAAAAATCGTTCGCACTACGGTTGAGTACAGTACACAAGTGAGTGGTGTTTCGCAACATGAACGTTCAACGCGATAAAGTTTTTATTTTTGTTTTATTGTATAAGTAAGGTCCTCCAGACAGATTTCGGTCACGGCGGCATATCTCAAGAGAGATAGCCAACTGCGCAGGACATATTATAGTGCACAAGTGTGTGCGCAAACATAGGTGCACTCTCTTTTCCTTAGCTCTCATTATCCGATGGGACGGCAATCCGACACGACCGGAAAGAGTTCAGGCGCAGGACCAACGGCTTAACGTGCTTTCCGAGGCACGGGAGTGTACACACTTCCACCTTCCAGACTCCGGGCTGCTACTGAGAATTTTCTGACAGAAAAACCCAATAACTATATTGGCCCGACCTAGGAATTGAACCCAGGACCACCGGGTCTGCGGCCTTATATCTAGCCACTAGACCAACGAGGCAGTCAATTTTTATTGTATAGGTAGGTGGACGAGCATATGGGCTACCTGATGGTAAGTGGCTACCAACGCCCATAGTCAATGGCATTGTAAGAAATGTTAACCATCGCTTACATCGCCAATGCGCCACCAAGCTTGGGAACTGAGATGTTATGTCCCTTGTGCCTGTAATTACACTGGCTCACTCACCCTTCAAACCAGAACACAACAATACAAGGTACTGCTGTTTTGCTGAATATCTGATGAGACGAGCTTGCACAAAGCTCTACCACCGAGTTGCACGAAGCCCTACCACCGAGTACATAATGGTGTTTCGTGTTGTGTGCAGGGCAAAACAAGCACGGCTTAAGACATTTCTGGGTACGCCCATGGATGAATATGCATATCAATTTAACAAAAAAATATACCAGACAACAATTTTTAAAAGTTGCAGTCGATCAGTCAAAAAATAAGCTATTAAAGCTGTTTACAGTCGCCGGCTGACTTTACGTTAAGTGTGAACACTCGCTAAGCGGTTTAAGTGTACAATATTATATTTAATTTCAGTCGAAACATCGGTCAGATTTGGCTTCACTACGTTCGAAGTATTCACACAGCGTTGTTCATTTGCAAGATGGCGATACTCGTATCCGCTCCAGGCTGGATTATTCCGGATCACCTCTTTCCGCGCTATCATTACGTATTGGCGTTATGATAAAAAGATTTCCAATATTTCGACTGCTTATTTTGATTTATATGGTAAGATAAAAGTCAAAAACGATTATTTTAGCAGTCCTCTAGTTTTTGTTCAGTCGATGATAATGTGACCGTTCCCAGAGCGCAACCAACTGCGCAGTAAATATGAGTGTGAACGCAGATGCACTCTCTGTTTCATCATTCTCATAATCTAAAAAGACCGAAAAGGGTTCAAGTGCACCTGCACTGGTTTTACGTGATTTCCTTTATATACAATAACGTTTTATTTGGCCTGGAATTTAATCCCAGAACCTCGATCCTTTTGGGGATCTAGTTCAGGTTACGTAAATCGTGTATGTAATAATTGTTGCATAAATTGCAGATCGGCCTACATTTATGGGTGCTCACAGTGCTCTTCACGAATACGCCAGAGGACTACGTGCCGCGACCGACGAAGTTATGAGTGTATTATAACATTTTACGTTTTAACGAATATCACACAGTACCTTGTGTAAATATAGAAATAATACAATTTGCCACGCAATTGTGTGTCTTCCTCGTCACCGATAAGAAGCAAATGTACCCACTAATGTCTTGAAGCTAATTTATATGAATTAAATGAATTTACATACAACAAAATCTGTAACTATTTTCCCATAAAAAAAGGAAATAATAATGTATTATGAGATTATCTGTCGAGAATCTCTCAAAAACATTAGTCGTTCATGCCATAATATAATGACTTGCCAGTATCTGTTTTATTAATTTACAATTAATTTTAACGTTCTTTGTCAAAAATAAAATTATATATTTTTTTTAATTTAATTATGTTACAAATTTATAATCAATAAATTGTTATACATATATATTTTTTATGTACTACCTTTTCGTTCTAATGTAGATAATACTTTTTTTTTATTTTAATATCAATATATGGTATTGATATATAACTGGAAATAAATAAATAATTTATTAGTTATTAACAAACAAAATGGCTGTTCCGGAATTCCCGGCATAATATGTAAAACACCGAGATTGTTATGAATTAATAGTCAAGGAAATCAATCAATAAGTATAGTGTGAATAAATAAAAATGTAGTTTCGTTACTACAATAAATATGTTTACCTTATTATTATAAATATATATATATATGTAGCAACGTATAAAATAATAATGTCCTCCAGACCGATTTCGGCCACGCCGGCCAATCTCAAGAGAGATTAGCCAACTGCGCAGGAAATATCAACAATCAAGCACAAGTGTTTGCGCAAACGCAGGTGAACTCTCTTTGCTTTAGCTCTCATAATCCGATGGGACGGCAATCCGACACGACCGGAAAGAGTTCAGGCGCAGGACCAACGGCTTAACGTGCTTTCCGAGGCACGGGAGTGTACACACTTCCAATTTCCAGACTCCGGGCTGCTACTGAGAATTTTCTGACAGGAAAGCCCAATAACTATTTATTGGCCCGACCTGGGAATTGAACCCAGGACCACCGAGTCTGCGCCCTTATATCTAGCCACTAGACCAACGTATATATATACATAGAACTGGCAAATGATCGTTTGCCGAATCGAAAGAGAAAGAATCGGTCTTATCCTCAAGACTATAGAAGAAATCTAAATGTTCAAACAATAAATACAACAAAATTTTTTAACAGCAGTTTTGATGTAAATGTTATTGTTGAATATTATTTTTTTGACTTCGTTTTGAATCTAATTGTATCTTCTATAATTAAACTAAAACTATACTTCGATTTATGGCATTATTGACAATATAAGAACGAAAATATATGATAAAATTATAAGGTTTATATAAAGACCACGAGGGTTATAGCGCTGATTTTGAATGGGTAGCATGCCACTCGGCTACTTCCCCCACATGTGATGACGTAAATGCATTTCCCAACAATAACAACCAAAGAGTATGTTAGAGTGAGCTCGCATGTTATTACATGTATTTGAAGGAATTAAAATAAGAAAAATCACGTTTTTTATAAGGATAATATACCACGTCGCTTCGATATTTTAACAGTACACTTTTATTTTAAAACCATATTTATGTTATTGATTCTCAAAAGTAAATAAAGGTCAAGTTATAATTGGTATACTAGGAAAAGCGGGCACTATGACTGGGGAAGTTCGTTCTATATCTTAGAAAATATACAGACTTCCTCTCTAAGAATCCAAAACTATTCTAGGTACAGTATGCGTAAGCGGTAGAATCTAAACTTTTCAAAAAATTATAATAACGAAGATCAAATTTTCTTAGCCAATAACTTTCAAAATCTCCTCGAAAACTGTTGCCGCTTTGTCGATGATTAACCGGTATTCCCCGTATCCGGTGCTGTCAAAATATAATACACATAATTTTAATGACCTACGGTCTTACTTTAAACGTTGCTTAGCAACCGTTTAAGTTAAACACTGATTTATCTCTTTCTGACATTATTGATTTTACATTTGAAAGAAGAAAACAACGTTTTTAACGAAGCACCCGTTTCAAGGCCTCTAATGTTTTGTTATATCCACGTGTGATCGAATCTGTATAATGACCGGATCACTTTATCCGGTAAGAAAATGAAGATACATATACATATAAGTCGTTTTTCAGCATGAGTTACCGTTACTCCATAAAAAAGAAATGACTAGTTTAAGTATCGTATCGATAAAAATGTTAATGATATACCGCCTTACTCATAAACCTTTTTTACCTGGTGATTAGTTAAACAATATTTTGTCTTCTCCTTTCGTATGTCAAAACAATAATGACAGAAAGAGACAAATCAGTGTTTAGCTAAACAGTAACTAAGCAACGTTTATGAATAAGGCCGTTAATCTTTAACGATTTTAGGTTAATCAATTATCGTATATATATTTATATATATGTATTACATAAAATCATTTACTTAAAATTACTGCCGCAGCGGCACTTACTTACAATGTAACTCTAGACGTTTTATTTTTATTACGCTCTCTCATTGGGGGCCTGTTATAATAAAAATAAAACGTCTTCAGTTTTACCTTACCACTTAAATCACAAGTAAATTATTATAAGTAGTTTATACAAAAACTAGCAGGTACCTATAACTATACATATCTTAAATTAATGTAGTAATAATTCTTTTAATGAATTTATTGCCAACAAAACTCAAGAGTACATCACCAAATTTCCAGTTATACTTGGATAACTAACAATTAAGGAAACAGGCACGGCATCAGTCGAGTGGACTTTTCGTGGCTTGGATCTGGACACCCTAATCTGTGTGTATCCGAGATTTTAATGAGTTAAATACATAACATTGTGAATTAATTTGAATGAATGAATTTATTTATTTTTATCCATAGATTATAAGAGCATTTCTTATCAGCCATGTAAAGTATCATGTATGCGGAAACTGGTGCCTAAAAAGGTAGATTCCATACTTCAGGTCACATAATTTCATTGCTACATTATTAGACTCTGGGTCGAAGACAACAAGTCGTCCGGTATGGATGTCACTAGGTTTGGTCGAGCAAGCTGATTTTTAATAAGTAGGTAATAGGTTTTTTTAAATCAATAAAACGTAGCTGGTAGATGTATCCCATTAGCAGGGCTTTACTCTTTAGTCTTTTCTAATATTAAATAATAAATAAAATTATAAAGATTGCAACCAAATATTTTAATAATATTTTATAAATTTTTGGTAATAAATCTTTGAGTGTAATCATTGGGTTAGGCCATTAGGGCATATTATTTGGAAAATATTACTTTTTTCATTGGACAATCATACAAACATATATGTTATAGGGTAGTTCTAGTATTTTAGAGTTTAGTTTTAGTAACACGAAGGTAGAAGTGACTTTAGGAATTCACGAATGATAGTTTAACCACAATGAGTCACTGATTATTATTTTCCTATAGGCATTATATAAATTTTAAAGTATCTTTGTTAAGTGGATCAGTAAATTTATTCATATCTATGTAGTCGTTATTTAACTTGGGCTTTATCTTATAACTAGCTGTGCTCCGAGGTTTCACCCGCGTATAATTAATAAAAATATGCCTTCCTCGATAAAAGGACTATCCAACACAAAAATATTTTTTAAATTCGAACCAGTAGTTCCTGAGATTAGTCGGATCAAACAAACAAACTCTTCAGCTTTATATATTAGTAGAGTATAGATATCACAATGAACTCTGCCCTTGAGTTATATATTATTGTTGTAATAAATATATATTCTTATAATATATATAAGTATAAATAGTTTGTATTGTATGCTAATCTCTTATTTTATATTTATTGAGGAAGGTTATAACTTCATGCTTCGCCCCTAAGTAACGATAAACGTCAACAAATCGTTGAACCTTACCGTCACTTATTTAGTTATTGAAATATACTTTATTATGTACTAGTTATATGAAAGACAGAAGCGAAAACGTGATAAAACCGCAGGTCACGACTCGTAAGTAATGTATATGTGTATGTAGGTTACATATAGTGAGAATGAGTGAAGTGGGAAGCCCACAAAAAAAGTTATCGTTATCGGATAGGATTACCATCCAATTATTCATCAGACTTTATATTCTTCTAATTAAATTTATTTTTATAATGTTTATTTATGAAGTTTCTTTTTTTGTAGCATAGGGAGACGGACGATCATATGGGCCATAGACATTGGCATTGTATAATAAGAGATGTTAACCATCTTTTGCATCGCCAATGCGCCACCAACCTTGGGAACTAAGATTTGATGTCCCTTGTAAATACCAATTACTGCTGTTTTGCGATAGAATATATGATGGGAGGGTGGTACATACCCAAACGAGGTTGCACAAAGCCCTACCACCAAGTAAGTAAGTAAGTTTTACCTTAAATTCGAAACCAAATTATTTTTTTAATTTCAACGCTTTTGGGACAAGTACGTTTACCTCTAAAATAATTTTACAATAAGTAAATTCCGCTGTTCTTTGTAATGATGATGTAATTTACTTGCCACGAAAATGTGAATAATTTTTTTTTAAATAATTTCAAAATTTTTAAGCAACACGTAACTCACTCGAGGAAAAATTACTTACCATATTTACTCACTAATCTATAATTACCAAACTATATTTACTTTAATCTCCTAGTCCTCCTTAGTAACCAGCAGTTATTAATTAAACACTCCTTGTGTTTCATTAAGTCCTGTTTCTCATATACAATAAGCCGAATAATTCGGGTTTATTTTCTTATTCAGCATGTCGTATTGTCTGCGAGATGATGCCTCAGAATTCGTCTAGACATATTATAAATTATCATTACGTAATCTTTAAATCCAAATGAGGTCATTGTAATCCGCCATATTCCAAAACATCTAGTATAGGAGCTCGATTTTAATCGCGATAAGTGTGACTGTTTCCTTAATCACCCCCTTGAAACTTTTAGTAATCGGAATCACCCTACCGGTGTTTTTGTTGAGAGGTTCTGTAGACATGTTTTTTAGTTTTATAACGTTGACGTGTGTGTTAAGAGAGGTCAATAAAATCTCTTACATCCATATTCCATAGTAAAAAAATTTCTTCAAGTTTTGCCACCTAGGCCAGGGCCTATTCGGGCTACAGGGAAATCCACCCCTTCTGCTTCCCCCCCGAGCATGAATAAACTATAATATAATCTTCCCGAAGAATTGTGCCTTCAAACTCAAAAAGAATATTTCAAATTTGACTGGTAGTCCCGGAGAATAGATGTTCAAACAAAAAAAAAACCCTTCAGTTTTATTTTGATTAGGTATAGGTAAAATTTATAATTTTTGATTTTACAAACGTCATATAGCGCCAATCGATGAACATATTCATAGTTACATGTTAGTTTATATGAAACACGAAAACAAAGTAAAGTTCAATACCGCAGCGTGACGTTCATTTTTAATAGTAGCATTTTATGTATTACAAATTTTAGCAAGCTCTGGGCAAGGTTTGCTGCGCGTGCGCAGTTGAACGGTATGTTCTTCTAACTTCTCTACACTGATAAATGTGAGGTATTCTACATATTGCCTATTTTAGATGTTGTACTATGTATCTTCATTTCCATTTGATACTGAATATGGTTGTAAGGGACGTAATGGCGCAATGAAGTTATTCAAACACAATTTTTCTAACATCATAATATAATAATACTCATACATATAAATTTATTGTTACAGTATTTTGTAATTTGGTAGGTTTCGAGCACTTCTGCATAACATACAACAAAATCTATCTATTGCCACTGTTGTTAGACGAATGGTCAAATAGGCCATCTGATATTAAGTGGTCACCATCGCCCATAGATTATAATAATAATATCCAGGGACATTATTCACACAAGGCCATTTGATCCCAAACTAAGCAGAGCTTGTATGGATACCAGACAACTGATATACTACATATACTACTTTTCTTTTGTAAATACATACTTATATACACATCACAACAGTATTGCTATTTAAAGGAAGGATATCTGAAGATTGGTTGGTACCTACCCAGACTGGAAGGAAGGAAGGATATCTGAAGATTGGTTGGTACCTACCCAGACGGGCTTGCACAACGCCAGCAAGATTTTTGTCTTCTGAAGAAGAACTCTGCAACTCATAGTAAAAATACCCATTATTTGCGGTTGATAAATCTTGTACGTTTGCGGGTTTTCAGTGGAAATGAGAGAAATAATATTATATTATTTCAAACAAAATAATGAATTTAGAGAAGTTAAATATTTTAATGCGGTTTTTACCTTAACTAGTATCGAAGTTTCCTTATATTTGATAAGCTATATTGATCGGCGAGAGTTTATTAGAAGTTTAGTGCGTTTCATGGAAAAGTGGTAGCAAGTTAGCAACTTCTTGGTAACATACTGAAGCTAAATGTTAATGGCTATTTCATACAAAACTGTCAGCGCTATGATGTTAATACAATTTTTTTTTTTATTAATGTAACTGAAGTTTATTTCCTGTAATCAAAATATTTCAAAACAATGTTTTACATTTACGTGTTTAAAATTTAATTAAAAAATATATTTAGATAGTTCGAATAGTTTTATATCTTCTTATATTTTTGAATGATAAATATTTATTATGATTAAAGTTGTTTTTCTGTCATCAGTATTTTGACTTTCGAAAGAAAAAGACAAAGCAATTTTGTTAAAGAAATTAAATATTTAGCACTATCCTTATTCGTCTCTTATTCCAAATCATATTTTATTCCGTTTGCAGTTGAAACGCTTGGACCTTAGAGTAATAGTGCAAAAACTTTCATCCAAAATATTAAACCCCGTCTTATTGCGTCTTCTGGTGACAGGAGGGCCGGTTCATTTTTCGCCCAGAGAATCGGAATTGCGATTCAAAGGGGAAATGCTGCTAGCATTCTTGCCACCGTTCCACGAGGTCACGATTTGTAATTATTTTTAATTTTTATTTGTATTTATTTAAGGTTTTAATGTTAATACACTATCCTTATTGATTATTTGCATGTACCTATATATAAGTATACCGTTCCAGCGGATAATGAGAGTTATGGAATAGAGAGTGCATCTGGGTTTGCGCACACACTTGTGCACTATAATATGACGGAGATTGGCCACCGTGGCAGAAATCGTCCGGAGGACATCATATAAAGAAGTGCTTTCCTTATATCTTTTCATGTTTTCTAAGTTTTCATTCTAATGCAAATCTGTAGTTTAATTATTTATATCTTAAGGGTTGATAATTAAACGTTTTTAAAAGGGCGCAGGAGTTCGATTTTTTCTCAATGCACTGCCGCAGTCACATGGGCCTTCATAAACCAAGTTACGCAACTGGCGTTGTGGCAAACACAGAAAGACCATCCCGCGAAACTATTATTACATATAATATTCGAATTGTGACTGTCATGCGATTCGACCACAATGTGTTGTGACAATGTAGAAACCCATACTCATGTTCATTATTTACTTTGATGATTTTTATAACATTTTAGGTCACGTGGTTAAAATTAATACTATAATGCGTTATTTTATTTTTATGTGCCTAACGTAACGCAAATGAAAATAAATAGAAAACACAAACTCAAGGCATGGACAATACGTTTGTGGAGATTACTTGAGAAAAAAACAAACTCGTGGTAAATGTTTATGATTGCCTAAAATTGGTTATTACCTACTAGTGTATAAATATATATATATATATAATTTATACGTTCTATTGGGTCACTGGATCCTTTAGTCTCAGTCCGTTGTGTCAGTTGTGTTTTAATTTTATTGTTCTCAGTCGTTTTTGTTGATAAGAATGTAATAAAATTGTTTACGTCATCAAAAACTGATCTATTATATTTTTGTCCATTAGTCAACCACTACATATGCAGTATATAAACTTATTAATATAAAAAGCACGCTATCGTTTGTTGATGAACCGGTTGCTAAAACCTTCCTCGGCATTCAGCATTCAGTCGTGATTTAAACTCCGTAGTAAATGCACGTATTATAGGTGTAATTTACTTGAAATGTGTTTTTTAGTTACTTGATATTAAAAAGTAACTTGGTGTTCCAATGGTTTGATACTATTATTTTCTATTAAGTATATACAATCGCATCCGATTCCGAAATCTTGAAAGTTTTTGACATTTTTTTAAAGTTTTTCCTTATTCGAGGACAAGACCGAAGATGAGGTTGTTACTTGTGATATTTTTAGGTGAGTTTTTTTTGTGAATCTAGTCTTTCTTTTTATGGACTCGTTTAAGAATTGAACATAATATACACAAACATACCTATATATGACGGCTATATATTGACGGTCGAGTTTGTAAGGTCGCGTTACGCGTGTAAGTTCATGTAATTAAATACATATATTCTAAAACTCGTCTCTATTCTGTGTTATTAAAATAATAATATTTTTAAACGGGATATCTGTGTTAATATTTTAAAAATGGAATAGAAGATTATAAAAAAATAAACTAATTTGTTTATCGTCATGCGGCTAATGTTGATAAACAATCGTAAAACGATGACGTAACGTTCTGTTTTCCTCCACAGATAATTTATTATAACAAATTGCTGGAAACCTGTTAGGGATTGCTGTTTAAGTAGTTAAAAAATATTTTTTTTGTGTGGGTATACGAAGATTAAGTTTGAGAAGCATTGTGGCCTTACATCATACAGAATATAATAATGGTCCGGGGGGTAGCGTTGCATTTTAGCTAGTGATTTAAAGCCGTTTGATTACCGTCATTTTCAATAGAACTCGTATGACTAATGAGTAAACCAAGCGTCAGCTCACGCACCCTCGGTGGGTTTGGCTGAGGGAGGGTGCGAAAGTTGGGAATTGAAGAAAAAAAAGTAATAGTACGCCGTCTGAAAACTTTTTTCATGAATAGTTAACATCATATTGAGCTGGAATAACCATCAGCTGCACAGGGTTAGGCGTCAGCCGGCCGCATGAATTATTAAAAAAATGTGAAAAATAAAGTGATAGTAAGCAGGATGAAATTTAACTATGTCATGGCTTAGATATTCGAATATACGAAAACAATCTTCGGCTAACTAGGTAGCGATGGAAAGACCGTCAGCCGACGCAGTAAAGATTCGGTTGGGAGGTAACGTTGCAAATACAAAAGTCATAGTAAGCCGGCTGATGTTGACATAGATAGTTGATCTTTTATAGCTAATAAACAAACCGACCGTCAGCTAATAAAGTAGCAGTGGTTTGGCTGTGGGAGGGTATGAAATTTGAGAATTGAAGCAAAAAAAGTAATAGTACGCCGGCTGAAATCTTTTTTCATGATGTTAAATATGAAAAATAAAGTCATAGTAAGCCAGGCAGCGCAGCACGTACTCTTACTTTTTTTTCTTCAATTCCTAACTTTCGCACCCTCCTACAGCCAAACCCACCGCTACTTGGGTAGCTGACGGTCGGTTTGCTTATTAGCTATCTAAGATCTACTATCTATGTCAATATCAACCAGCTTACTATGACTGTTGTAAATACAACGCTCCCTCCCGGACCATAAGCGTAACCTCTTAAAGATATAATAAAATACAGGAAAAAAACTACTTAATTATTGATGATATTAGTTAAGTTAATGGCCATATAATGAATATAATAGTAATTTATATTAAATGTATTTTGTAATTCAAAATAGATTAAACTGATAATAATGTCGAAGTTTCTTATTCTAAGAAGTCTATCTAAGTAACATATAAACGAATAGTGTATCAGTTGTTAATAATATGTTCAGTAATAAAAGATAAAAATATAAATAGAACAATCTTTTTTGTGTAAATAAAACAATATCCGCCTTATTCATAAACTTTATTTAACTGGTAATTAGTTAAACAATATTTTGTCTTCTTCTTTCGTATGTCAAATCAATAATGACAGAAAGAGACAAATCAGTGTCCCGGGTCCCGTGTCCCGTGGCGTCCATTCATACGGGGGAAACGTGTCAAAGAGTTTTCCCAGCGAGATTAAAAAACAAGATGGACTCACAAAAATGTATCTCGCCCACATAAAATTTCGGTCTTGCGCCGCCACTGACCCCATTATCTTGGAGAAAAAGGAGATTATGGCCCTATTGCCATAATGCCTATAGCTAGCTGGGTCTGAGCGGTTGCCTTCTTTAAGAATCGGGTGCACCAAACAAGTCTTCCAAGAGTTCGGCAGTACACCTAATGTGTAGGAGTGGCGAGAAAGACGCGTTAAGATCGGTACCGAAACTGTCCTCTCTTCTCAAAATCCCGTCATTTTAAAATTTTGTTCAGATATTTTAGTCGTCCGGTCAGCCGATCGGGTGTCAGCCCTTCCTAAAATTGAATAAACAAACCTCGGCACCTAGATGTAGAGAGTACACACTTTATACTTACACTATATGTAGGTAAGCCTTTTAGTATTTATTCCATAGTCCAATTTGACAAGACGACAGATACAACAAGTTAAGATCCGCGACAGAGTTTATATAAAACCAGAAATAAAATTAAAACTAGTGTCTCAACGATACAAAATTATTAACCTGTTTTGAAATACATAATTAAAAATTAATTATTGATAAACAAACCGCAAAATTGTTAATTTGTAAATTGGTATTTCAAATAGTTAACGTCTGCGGTTTGTAATTAATTTACTACTTTTTTATTATCAATAAAATTAATTATATATGAATAGATGATAGCTCTTGTGTTGTTAAGGTTATCGTTATCGTTTACTAGGTAATAACCTATCTCTAAACAAACAACATGAGTGAATTTAAGAGAAAAAAAATATCGATATCTTTCATTAACTTTTATTATAACTGTAAGAAACAGCTATCTCTAGAAGAGTTAAATTGGTGAATATAAAAAAGGTCAAAGTATTTTATTATCTACTATCATAAGTGTAGTAAATACAGTATCATGTAGGCCTATTTCAATGTTTCTTCGTGTAGGATACACACATCAATTCATTTAAATTAATTAAAAATGTATGTTTTTGATATATATTTGATTATTTGTAAAACGTCTATTGGCACTAATTGATAGTAAGGCCGACTCGTATGCTGTAACACCAAACGGCATGATGCTCTCTCCAGTAGTCCTGTGATGGCCAAATTTATCATTTCATCTGACGAAAAAAAATATTCATAGTATTTATTTTAGACACTTTACATATAGTATTATTGATTATCAATAAAACCTAAGTGGAATTACTATAAATTGATTCTTATGTAGAATAAATTGAATCTTTATAAGTAATATATATTATTGATTTTTTTACCAGTTATGCTTGGTAGAATTTGCATTAAAATTACAAGCTGATGCGCATTGGTAGCTTTAATGGTATTTTTTTAAATTATTTTGTAGAGATATAACTAACAAAAATTTTTTTACGCATATTTATTTGATGCAGTAAATTATTATTATTATTTATTAAAAGTCCTAAATGATTGAATTTGCGAATATAACCTGATGGTGATTTTGACACTTATATATAAATAAAATTAACAAAAGAAAATAAGAACTCTAAATAGGTACCGGTTCTATTTTGGATTTTTGTCAATGTCAATGTCAACGGAGACTAACCAACTGCGTAGGAGATGCAAGCGCTGCGTAAACATAGTAACAATATCTTTTTCCTTACTCTTATATCTGATGGGACGGCAATCTGACATTTCTGGAGAAAATTCAGGCATAGCACTAATGGCGTGCTTTCTGAGGCACAGGACAATAAACACTATCAATTTTAATACTACAAAGAATTCCTTGATAGATGAACGGTGAACCTATAATAATTTACTTTTATTGGTCTTACCTGGTGATTAAACTGAACTGCGGTACTGAACTGTTAGATTTATTTAAAACAGATGCAATATGTATGAGAATAATTTCTAATGGCGTACGTTAGTTGTAAGATCATTTATGAAATCTATCGAAAATAGATTAACATTTGGGGTGAGTACATACGGCGGCCAAGCAACATCTCCATAACACAAAATCCGTTTTCCCGATAACATTCTTTGAGTACCAAGTCTCCAAGAAATAATTTCAAATGTTAAACAAAATGTATTCTTAGAAATATGCTATGACATTTTAAATCTATACTAATAAATGACGTTTTTTTGTAATGCCTAACTGAAAAAAACAACTCCGAACCAATATACATAAAACTTATCCCATAAGATGCAGCGCATTTTAATTTTAGAATATTTTCATATAAACATCTAAGGTTTACGCTTTCACTATTGGCGTGACAAGCATGAATAACATAATTTTGATGTTCTTTTAATTATCTATGGCAATAAGCAATTAAATCTATACATTCAGATAGACATATCATAATCAAAATTTACCAGTAGTAGAAAAAATATATAATTTTGAACTATCACGTTTAATTTGATCAGCACGAACTCGACCGGTTATATTATTATTATATTATTGAATATTGTGCGCTACAAGCAAATCTCAAACGCACATTTGCTTTTGGTTTTCCTCTTAAATTAACATTTCAAATATATATATTTCATAACTATAAATAGACTTATAAGAATTGTTTATTTGTGACTAAAAAAATAGGGCATATTGTTGTGCACAAGATTAAAAGCATGCATTTAGTATTGCGTGATTTTCATGTAGGTTATATTAATTGAATTCTATATGTGGTTGTATAAGCCCATTTGAAAGAAGATATTTTTATTTACAATACATTTTTTTTGAAAGCGTGTCGAACAAATTAAATTATTCCAGCGGTCTCTAAGATACTTCGTTTTTAATATTAGAACTCATATTTTATAATATGATGTATTGACGTTGTTAAAATATACGAAGTTCAGAAACTATAATATAATTCTTTATTACTAAAATTCATCCATTGATAGTGTATAAGTAATTATGTGAATATATTAACTCTTCAAAGATCTTAATGTTAAATATTTTTCTACTTTAGTTCCGATAACAATATGCAGTTCAAACATTCCCATCACTTCGGAGCTTCTGGAGAGCGTCTTTGGACACCCTGACATTGAAGCTAGTCCATCAGCGATATCATCCCAGGTGGTACCTGTTACGCCAAGTCCCGATGGCATGACGGATACGGAATATCTTGACGTCATCGACAAGTACGTGCCATCGGTGGCTGATTATGATAAATTCGACTGGTCACTTACTAAGGTAAAATTATGTTTTTTTTTTTACAGCTTTTTGGATTATAAGCTTTGTGTGCCTTATTTGTACATATGTATAATGTTCACTCAAATGTGTGCTCGTATTTTCGTTCATGCTTCTTTCGTTCGATTCTAAACTAATAACATACGACGCGAAATAGCATCATTAGCACATTTTATAGTTGTTAACTTTTGTTTGTAGTTTATGCGTTCGCGTAACGTTTATCCGATCGCGTTGGTACTTTGGCAAATGTATGAAGTTTTCTGATGAAGTACCATTAATATACAATATATTATACGAGAATTAAATAAACATTTAAAGGGACGTTGCGACATATGTCAGCCATATGCTAGTTTATAATAACTACTGCATCAAAATTGGATAGACGATGTCATTAGAAATAGATGTAGACATCATACTACTATTTTTCTATATGTTTCACTGAAAATATAAATAAATAAATTATAAATAATGTATAAACTAGTGTTTTAGTTAGTTTCATAGAAAATTAATGAAAAATTGCTTTACATAATTTCTTTCTCATTCTCATTTTATATATGTATATATTAATAATATAATTTTCTTTTATATATCTTTAGCGAGTAGCTTCGAGCTCGCAGGCGAACTTCCTCATATCACCATTGGGCCTAAAACTGGCTCTTTCTATACTCAACGAAGCAGCAACAGGATTGACAAAGTCTGAGCTTTCATATGTGTTGGGTTTCGACCGTGACACAAATGTTGTGAGACGAAAATTCGCTACGATCTTAAGCTCATTACAGGTACGTACTTTTCATGAATCACCTAATGATCAGTTGTCATAAAGACAAAGTTATGTAAGAGTGTAAATCTTTGTTTATACACAATGCGTTGCCATGGTTACTAATATGATTTGTATCTTTTGTCTATAAATTAATAATTTCTTAAACGAAACACAGCTATAGGAATTATTTTTGTTTTATAGTCTGAATACCTGTCGTGAGATCAAGCAGTGCTAAACATTGCTTGAAGAATTCCCATGTTTTTAATTTATATTGTTATTTTATTACAGACTCAATCTTCACAGTACATCCTAAACTTAGGAAGCAGAATATATGTCGGACCGACAGTCATACCTCATCAGCGTTTTGCTGCAATTTCTGAACAGTTCTATAAGACTGAAATAAAGAGTTTAGATTTCGGTAAGCCTGACGAGGCCGCTACCGCTATTAATAACTGGGTTTCCAACACAACTGAAGGAAGAATTCCGGATCTGGTTAGGACAGGTATGCGTCGTATTAAAATTTAATAAAAAATATAAAGGTCTCATTGTTAGACAAAAAAGCCTCACTTTTTCAATCATGCTCCTGTTGGAATATCTATCCCTGATGTAATCATCCCTGAAGTGACCCCTGGTGATGGGTTTGTAACAGATTTTAATCAAACAAGTAGTAGTTTTCCTTATGATGTTTTCCTTCTGCACCGAGTAAGAGATGAATTATTTATGAATAAAGTTCCGGAAACGTCAGTGCTGCTTTCCAAGATCAGTGACCTTTGGTTATGTTCTGCGTGTTCATTGTCTCGGCTCAAAAATGATTTGTTAGATTAAATAAAATACTTGCCTAAAATAATACTAACATAAGGCTTCAGCACGATAAAGTTCGTTTTTCTGTAGCGACGTATGTACCGTTAGCCGCTAAAGCTACATGTTTTATTTTGTATAATTCCACTTCTACTAGTGAATTTATGAAAAGAAAGTATTATACATTTTTATGGGTAAACTATTTAATATTTAAGACAACATGATGTTTTCATTTACAATAAGTAATGCTAATGATAATTAACTTTTGAAAGTTTCTAATGTTCATTCGTTGTTGGTTTCAGATGATGTTTCTGGCGTATCAGCTTTAGTATTGAATACTATTTTCTTCAAAGGCACATGGCAACATCAGTTCGCACCTAATGCGACTAAGCAACATTCATTCTATGTCTCAATTAATGAAAAGAAAGAAACTCCTTTCATGAACATAAGAGATAAATTTTTCTATGCTGAATCTAATAAATTCAACGCCAAAATCTTAAGGATGCCATATTTGGTGAGTAACATGTATATTTAATTATTTTACCTATTTGATATTTGTTTAAAAAATATAATTAAATTAAGTGCTTGAATATACATGAAATATGCGTGAAATATACATTTTGAGCAATTAATGTAAATATTATATTTTACGATTCTTTTTACATTGAAATTAAAAATAAGTACTATAATGGTATGAGATGATTATGACAAGCATTGCATGAAAGTAATGCTGGCAGGAACAGGAAAACCCTGTTACATCGGCTCCAAATTAACCATCACCGCCACCAGGCATCTTGTCATGGTTCTTGGCATCAAAGCTGTTTTCCTGATATAAGACGGGGACAATGTGTGATGATCATGGGGCCTCACGCAAAAGAGCCCTTGTTCCTATGGAACTGGCGTCAGTCTCATGTTATCAATCACAACAAATATCAGAGCGCTCAATAATAGCGGTGGATGGTGGTACTTTTATTGTTTCATTAAGAGATTGAGGTTTATTTTAATGTAAGGCTTGTACTTATTACTAAATTTAAAATAAATAAAAGAAAATATGTTATATTTTCAGGGCAACAAATTTGCCATGTACATAATCGTCCCAAATTCATTGACTGGATTGTCTTATATTTTCAATGGATTAAGTGACTTGCACTCAGAACTATCCTATCTCCAAGAATATTTTGTTGACGTCACTCTGCCGAAGTTCCAATTTGAGTACACTTCGCATCTAGACGGGGTTTTAAGAGAGGTGAGTAATCATTATTGAATTTATACTTCTGTTCAGTTTTGCAAAACATTTTTTTTTAAATCGGTAAATATGCAAAATATATATATAAATATTTCTGGCACTTCAAATAATATTTGTTTTAATAATTAGATATAAGATACGAGATTAATTCAGTCAGTCAAATAATTTTAGTAAAATTATTTGAAATTTACCTTAAATACAAAATTGTTATTTAGATTTTTTGATTTCTGTACAAACATTTGACCTATACATAAAACATTTATTTTTATGTCTATAGAATATTCACTGAAAGTTTTAAAAACGCCAACCTGTTGATTTCTAAGAAATTCTCAGTATAGAGTACCAAACATTTTAAAATCAAATATTACTAAACAAAATTCAATATGCAAAATAACGCTGCATAGAAAATAATACGTGTTTTAATATTATACAATATCGCATATCTGTGGTCTCAATACAATGACGTACGTAATTATCATTAAATTAATATTTGTGGTTGAATGGCCATCGACTTTTATAGCTTTTAAAAAATAAATATAAAAAAGTCAAAAAGCAAGCATTTAAAAATAATGATATCAATTTCAAGAGTTAGATTTTTTATAATATCTCGCGTCTCAATTAGACGCGAGATATTATAAAAAATCTAACTCTCAATATATTCTTTTATTTACATTATATTTATATTCTTATTATATATTTGCAAAGTATTTCTTTGGGTATTTCCAAGTATATTTTGTCCATCTATAAAGAAAGGTTATCGATTACTAAAAATATACTTAACATATGGGTTGGCAAATTAAATCTGATATCAGACAGGGCTTAAATTACTATATAATAGATTGATTTAAGATTTTCCAATGATTCAACATTGGAATAACTTTAAGTGATTTATGTTTTCCTCATCAACAGACGTTGTGAACGTCATACGCAAATGTCTGATGTGGGTATTTCCTTGCAATGTTTTCGTTTGATTACACTGACTGAATAATTATGTGGTTAGATCAAATTATAATTCTTAAAACCGATGCATTATAAAGTTCATAAAATTATATTCTATTTCGAATTTAGTTTTAATTAAAATAACATTCAAACCGGATTCAAACGGATCAACTACCACTGATTTTTTGTATGCTTGCTTGCTTGCTTGCTTGTAAAAAATTGTTTTTATAATTCATCATGTTATGTTCCTTGTGCATTGGGATCTAAGATGTTATGTTACACTGGCTCCCTACCCTTCAAACCGGAACACAACAAGTACTGCTGTGTTGTTGAGTGGGTGGTACCTAACCAGACGAGCTTGCACAAAGCTACTAAGAAATTAACTTACTAATAAGAATTTACTATTAAGAAAAAATCCTTAATTAAAATGTTATTAAGACTAGCTATGTACTTTTGTAATGATAAAGATATTATAATGTTTGTGTGTTATGTTTTATTTTAGTTGGGTATAAGGCAAGCGTTCGAAGATACTGCTTCATTCCCCGGTCTCGCTCGTGGTCAAATTCTCTCCAACAAATTGAAGATTTCTAGAGTATTACAACGGTCTGGCGTTGAAGTTAACGAATTGGGAAGTACAGTGTATTCAGCTACAGGTAATATATATTTTTAGTATATAATAACGGTTTCTGGGAAAATGAAATGAGGCAATAAGGAAATTTTGAAAACAGGCCATGATTATACTTTGTATACTATTTATTTATTTTTTAGGAAACATACAGCATTATTTAATACATAAATATATGATAGCAAGTTAAATTTTATACAAGCCAACAAAGTTTACCATTTTTTACGTTAAAACAATGAATGAATTTGATAGCAATAGTAATTTAAAAAGAAAAATGTTTTTTTTTTAAATATTACTATTAATAATTTATCTGTAGCTATAAAAATGTTAAAGTTCGAATCAAACCTTTATTCTAATTAAAACTTTCTTAGACGAATGAGATATGATGATAAGAAATGAATTGTTTTATTGTTCACGTATTTTAAAACCTTTAAATATCATTTCGATTTCCAGTAGTTAATCATATATTTAGAAACTTGGCTTTGTTCGTGAGAATGTACAATTCATTTTCCAGTAAAGCTAGGCTCACACTCATTTTGTATTAGTAATGAATTCATGGTTAATTAAGAAAATATGTAAAAATATAATATATTTATGCAGTCTGATACAACTTTCATAACATGCCACCACTTTTATAAAAATATTTTTTCTTGAAATAAAATTAAAAACAAATATATTTTACGTCACATTTTTTACAGAAATCGCCCTCGAAAATAAATTCGGTGAAATGATGCCAAACGCTGAGGTGTTCGCGAACAAACCGTTCCTGTTCTTCATCCAAGACGATCTGACGAGACAACTCCTGTTCACTGGCCGCGTCTCAGACCCGACCCTCGCCGACGGCGCTTTTAAAGTTTAATAATCTTTTAACTTACAAGAAATAAATCTTAACATAACTACATTACAAACATAATTATATCAGACAATTTAAGAAAAATGTTTCTTTTTGTTGTATTTGATAGTTCGCAAACTGACATTTTTAAAATAAAAAAACCCTTATGAATTTATTTTTTTATTACATAAATAGTATCAAAACTATATACGTATAAATAACAGTTACATAGATGTAGCGAGTTTGCATTTATTTTTGTATTAAGGGAGTTCTTACATATAGGTACGCGTTACAGTACGCGTAACTTTGTCAATGATCAATGATCTAACATTTTATATGGTGTATTCTAACCGCCTTATTCATAAACTATATTTAACTGGTGATTAGTTAAACAATATTTTGTCATCTTCTTGCGTATGTCAAATCAATAATGACAGAAAGAGACAAATCAGTGTTTAGCTAAACAGTAACTAAGCAACGTTTATAAATAAGGCCGTAAGACATTATAAAAACTCAAATACATGTATATTGCGAGAGTAGTGTATTGCTTGCATTATTTGGTATAACCTAAATATATATATATTAGGTACTTCTCACATTGTGGTCGCGACAAGACGGGAACACACTACGCCAATAACTGCCACTAAATAGAATGACTTCTCGCTTTTGCAATTTGCTTTGAATAATACATATACAATCACCGACTTTTATTAATGTTTTGAAATGAAATTAAATGAATTTTTTAACTATTGAATGTATAAGAAGATTTTTTTTAATTATAGGCTGATGAGCATATGAGTCACCTGATGGTAAGTGGTCACCAACGCCCATAGACAATGGCATTATAAGAAATGTTGACCGTCGTTTACATCGCCAATGCGCCACTAACCTGGGAGCTAAGATGTTATGTCCCTTGTGCCTGTAATTACACTGGCTCACTCACCCTTCAAACAGGAACAGAGCAATACAAAGTACTGCTGTTTTGCGGTAGAATATCTGACTTACCCAGACGAGCTTGCACTAAGCTCTAGCACCGAGTTAATTAATTAGCGGATATATCCGTTGAATTTTAGTTTCTCGACCGAAATATTTACCGACTTGGGCATTATAAAAACCCTATTATGTTTTCCGGTAAAAAAGGTAATATAATTATCTAAACGCAACGTGACTATACATATAATAAATCTATCGTTTTCCCACTAACATATACATTATATTGTAACATTTAATATAAATATCATGCTTGTGTACTGCACACATGATGGATTTCTCATAAAGCAAATGTAATATAACACGTATATGGTATGATAATCAAGAATAATACAACCACAATATGTGGTCGTATTATTCTTACAATTTCTTCGAGTTATGAGAACTTTTTAAACATTATTGTGGGTTCTAGATTATTTTACCTGCACCTGTATTATCGTTGGTTTTTTATTTGAAGGTTCAATACGATGCCGACGGTGAGATCTAGTGTGTAAAGAAACGCTTGTACATTAAGACTTGTAATAACTTCTGATAAATAATTATAGAACCTATTGCGTCAATTACTTTAGATTAGATGCATGATAGAATTAATTATAAAACCTATTCATATAAGGAGGAATAATGTCAAACGAGAAATAATTATGCATATTTGAAAATGAACATATAAAAAGGATGAAGCGCATTATACATTTTAACTATTCTTTTTCCATATCCTTTGAAAACACAGCTTAGAACATTTATGTAATACTTTTAATGATCAGAAACAATATTTATTACAGAATTATAGAACAGAAACTGCGTATACATATTGTTTATACATTATTTATTTGATTACAAAATAAATACCATAAGACATAAAAAGATTATTTTTGTTTACACAATACTTACACAGTCGATTTTTTAAGACTACGTCGATTCATTAAACGTTAATACGATTATTGTTTTGTTTTTAATTTCTTATTTAAATTACCCTTTTGTCCTGATAAATAAAAATATATAGATGAAAATTAATCGATTTAAAAAATCTATGAACCATTAAACTTTAATATTATTTTCTTAGATTACGTTGAAGGAAGGTTTTCGAGTCGGTTTTATTTGCTTTAGTATTGTTTTTTCGTATAAGTTCTATTTTTTTGTATATAATATATAATATAGATATGCCTCTCTAAGTAATCAATCAATTAATCAGCCAATCAGCCAATCGAAATCCACAGGATATAAGCCTTTCTCAAGGTACGACAAAGATCATAGTTCCTCAACTGCCGCATCCAGTCTAATCCCGTCACCTTCTTTTATCGGTTATCAGTCTATGTACTTTTAGTAATTAAAATAACTTAATTTATTAATAATAATATATAAGTATATATTAGAATAATATAAGAATTTTAGCTTGTCAGTCGCAGGCTAAGCTTGTAGGTACATATTAAAAAAGTTTAAAATTCTTCAAAGGCTATCATTTAACCTGTGAAACAGGGCTGTCTGATCTATTTATTATCTTGGAGCTCAAGACTCTATTCGGGATGCTTTTAACAATCTGGGCAACCTATACGCGCAGTTACGTCACAATCAGTAGCCAATTCTGGGCACCCCGGGCACAAAAAACTAACTCCGCCCCATAAATTAAAAAGGGCTCGTTGAATGAAGGATTTTTTTAAATCTGATCTATGAATCTAATCAGTAAATAACAGAAGCTAGTTAACCCCTTAAACCGCAATTGACTGTATATAAAGATTATTATAAGATATGATTAAATATAGAATTGTTTATAAGCAAGTGAGCAAGCAAAACGGGCTTGCATATCCCTATGCATAATCCATTACAACCGTACCATACCGTAGTGGTGCAATAAAATTGTACGATAATATCGTGACAAAAAAAAAAATCGCAATATGTAGGTAAGACAAAAAAATTACGTAAGATGTGCTATCAACCCTACCTACACTCAACGCCTTCTCTTCTTATTCCGTACGGACTCTATTTCAAATAGGTAGTTACATCATTATTCAATATAAATTACCTATCATAATATATTATTATCAATAGCTGTAATTACTCATATAATTTAATAGCTAGGTACTGGTAAAAACCAATAAGAAAAATAAACGTAATATCCATTTTTATTTTAATATTGAGTGGTTTCAAAATGAGCTTAAATGACGTAAAAGTAACGCTGAAAAACTTGTCTGCAATGTTGTTCCGCATCACACGCGACATTTTTTTTTATCTCATTCAATATCATTCTTCATTCGTTTCGAGTCAGATTTGTTAACCATACATTCACTGTTTTTAAACGATCACTACGACATGATTCTTTGTTGTGTTAACGCGTATTTTTTATAGTTGTTTTGTGTATTGAAAAAATAAAAATAAAAATGTTTTTGTTTACAGGTGAGTTGAAATTATATTTAATTTTTATATTTGTTTAAAAATAAGTTTTTTTTTTCCGTTTTTAAGCTTCGTGGTGAGTAAAGTCCTTTTTTCATCAAAAAACATGCATCTGTCTTAGCAGCATTTGACTAAATCTGAATAAAGGAATAGTCAGTTAAGATATCACCTCATATATATCGCTATTTGTTATAGTTAACCAAATCTAAGCATTGGTTCTTGAAATTACATTAAAGAAATAAATACCGTTATTTTTTTATTTTAACTATTAAACTGGTTTTACAAGGAAAAAATATTACTAAATAATCAACATAGCGTATCATATTTAGGTTTTTGTTTATTAATTAAAACTTGTCTTTATAAATCAAACCAAGCTTTAAATAAATAATTTATTCATAATAATATGGTGGTAAAAAGACAATCAATAAACGCATTATTAAATCTTGGAGTTGGGTTTTTTTAATTATTTTAAATAATAGGTAATAATAACTTACACGATAACATTTATCCATATTTGTGTGTACTTAATGAAGGCTTAGATTTGTCCTTATAACTTTACGACTATAATAGTAATCACTATAAATTATTTCTGTATATAATTGCCCCTTTAGATTAAGTACATTACGTAAAACTATCAGATATTAATAGCTTTACTTTTAATTAAAATCTGAGAAAACCTGACTGGTTACTATTGACGGTTTACGCACTTTAAGTCATTAAAACCAGGCTGCTTATAAATTATAATAATTTTCCGCTAGTACTGTCATTGAGTGTGATGTTTTTAATAATAATTTTGCTCGTTTTATTGTATACTTTGTACGTTCTTGCAGTATTTTTATTAGTTGCTATACGATGTTCCGATTGCCGCGAAAATGTTCCATCAGACATATCACGGCTAAACTTTTTTGACACGGACCTCCTTCGTTATACTGCTGAAGATAAGAAAGGAAATGTTATGGTATCACCGGCCAGTATTAAATCAATTCTGGCTATGCTATTGGAAGTCGCAAGTGGAGATACAGAAGCCGAAATTAAAAGCGCATTGAGATTATCACCTTATAAAGACGAAGTTAGAGACCAGCTGAATTTATACTTGAATGCATTACACGTATGTAATTACCAATTGCTAATTTGTTATAAATAAAAACTAAACATACATATGTATATTAAAATGTTATGATTATTTTATAAACTTAAGGATACGTTTACAAATATTTAATCTAGTGCTTAAATACGAAAACAGTTTTTGAAATAAATTTTCCTGCTCACCTAAACACATTTAACACGTTTTCATATTTAAACAATTGATTAAATTGTTAGCGAACGCCGTTCTTTGTAGCAGATCTCCGCGGTTTATTATACTTGATAAAAGTATAAAGAAGAAAATTATTAGGTTTTAAAAAAAAAAATATTCCTCTTATTACAGGCAAACAGTTCAGGAGTCACTCTCCAAAACACCAATGCAATATTTGTATCAAACAGACTTAAACTCAGAAAGGATTATGAGCAAGCTGTACGCAATATTTACTTATCAAATGTTTATTCAATGGATTTCGGCGACACCGTAAACGCTGCTAATATTATTAATCGCTGGATCAATCACCACACTAAGGGACTCATACCGGACTTGGTTCAACCTTGTAAGTAAAAAGTCTTAATTTTATCAGTAGTTTGATCAAATTTGGGTTTCTTTTCCCAATCATCATAAACATTATTATTTGCGGTATGATGGTAAATAAGTCTTAATGATAGGCTTGTAAAACGTGATGCGAATTTTGGGACGTGAATATTTGTTTTTTATTTGAAACTAGCTACTTGTCCCGTCAGTCCACGGATATAATAAAAGAGTACATAATACGTTTATATTGAAGGACAAAAATACAAACTTTCATTTTGATTTATTATTAGTTTTATATCAAATAAATTATTATTTTTTATTTTTATTTTCATTATTATGTTTTTATCAATCTGTTCAGGTTCTCTGTTACTTAGTTCTAGTTAGCGGATATTAGGAATATAGAATTGTTATAATATTTAAATTAAAATACCTAATTATAATAATAACATAATATGCATGGTTTATTTTTAAATATGTAGACATATTTGAAAATTATACACTGAACTTGAATATTATTATATATTATATATAAATTTATGTACTGTTTTTATAAGAGTTCGATATTCTCAGCGGTTGGGATTATGGTGATTTCAACCAATATTAAATATACATAAAACTTATAACAGACAATGCAAAGCGTTTTTGAGATAGTTTCAGTATAAAATATAAATATATATATATAAATAGCTGCGCTCCGCAGTTTCACCCGCCTTAAATGGCTATTGACTTGCGTTGATTTAATGTAATCCCGGCCAAAATTATTAATCAATATCTTCAATCTTATTAGGCATCAATTACTTCAAAGGAATATTTGCGTAAAAAAAGGATTAACAGATATCCTGTATCAGTGTATCTGTGGTGTTACAGATACTTTCGCAATCGAGTGAGATCGATCTGACGAGTGGTACATATCTAAGATTAATTCAAAGAAGTTTGCATATCGGTACATTAATGATATGATCCACAAGATATAAGGTCGTTTTAGGCCAGAATGTCTTTAAATTGGTTAATTATAGTAATCACAGAGCACCAACAATCACGGAGATAACAGAAACGTAAGTTTCTTTCTAACGACAACTTCTTTTACTCGGTGGTAGAGCTTTGTGCAAGCTCGTCTGGGTAGGTACCACCCACTCATCAGATATTCTACCGCAAAACAGCAGCACTTTGTATTGTTGTGTCCCGGTTTGTAGGGTTAGTGAGCCAGTGTAATTACAGGCACAAGGGACATAACATCTTAGTTCCCAATTGGTTGATGGCGCATTGGCGATGTAAGCAATGGTTAACATTTACAATGTCATTGTCTATGGGCGTTGGTGACCACTTACCATCAGGTGGCCCAGGTGGTTTTAAACGAGATTTTGCACACGATTTCACTCTTGTTGGATTGCTCTTTATTTTTAATACTTAAATAATGAATCGATTTACGTTGTTGCGATTATCCACGCGTTTTCAATTTTAATGGCGGATATAAAATATTTTAAACATATGTGCTTTTTGTGATAGTTTGTTTTAACATATCAATTAATGAATACTTTCATTTTATACTGTTCCTATATATTATGAAAATTTGGCTATTTGCCTATCCTGAAGGTTTTTCTTAAGCGATTTTAATTTAAAATTATGGATGTAATTAATGTAATTACTACTTACTCGTGTTTATAATTATCATAAAATATAATCGTACCTAATATATGGCAGAAAAATACCGCAAAGAACTTGATACAAGTTTCCTTGAAACACGAAGTAGTGATGTTTCCGGACGTATAAAATAACAAAGGTTAACTCATCTCTCGCTATATAAAGTTAAAGGTCATGAAAGACGAAATTCACATTAAGGCTTTTAAATACTTCCAAAAATTTATCGCATTAAACAATAACTTACAGTAAAATATTTTAATGTTTTATAAATTAAAACTTAACGCAGAAATGAACTTCTAACTTCTCGGCCTTGGTTTTACGTTTTTAGCGATAAATATCTGCGTCCTGTTTTTTGTGGATATTATCACCGGTCCGAGCAAACTCAACGCCCTATGCAAATAACAAGGCGCCTTAGGATATTTAAAATTTCGGAACTAAATAAAACACAAATAAAACTTTGTATTAAAAGCATTTATTACCTGAGATAATGAATAAAGCGTATACTTGAACAATAATTTCATGTGTAAAATTACCATGTAAAATTTCTCAGTGCAATAAAGAGTATTATCTTGTTTAAGGTGACGTAAGTACATAATGCAAAATTTCCTATCGTCCTCTTCAGGAGTGTCGAATTTTTTAACTTGCAGATATGACATCTTACCATAGATTATTTCTTACAAACCTAATAATAATAGTCATATATATTTATAATTAAGCTTTAATAAAAAATGGTATTTTAATTTAAAGAAATGGTGCCTTCCAAATTCGTTTTGTATACCTATTTACTTAAGTGGTCGGACTGGACCTATTATTTTTATAATACTATACATTACCATTCGACGTATTTGTAAAAAAATAAAAATTAGTAATGTTATATAAATGTTACAATAAAAAATAAGTGCAATCATTATATTTTAGTTATGATAAGGCATTTTTGATGTGATAACGTCTTATAAATCGATGAACGCCGATGAATTATAGAAAGAAAAATGTCACGGTATCTAATTCTTATAAATTTTGCTTATGAGATGCATTCGCTGTGTTAAGTACACATGTGTGGAGCAGGCATATATAAAGCTGCGAATTGGAGGGACATGTACTTATAATATACACATTTATAATGAATAATCATTTTCAGGGCCGTTTAGTATCAAATAAACTGCATTTTTAAAATACAATAAGTCCAAGAAAGTTTTTTTTTTTTAAGAATAATAAATTTCTTAAACTTTAATTTCAGTGGAAATCAACCCAACTTCAGAATCGTTGTTGACAAATGCGCTGTACTTCAAAGGTACATGGCGTTATGCCTTCAATCGAAAATATACGCACGCCAGTTGCTTTTACAATGGAGATTCCTGCCAAAAAGTAGCCATGATGGAATTGCATGAAGATATGAATTATGCTTATGTCGATAATTTGAGAGCTCACGCTTTAGAGCTACCCTATGGTGTATGTACTTTTCAATATTGATTTTGTTACAAATAAGCATTGAATATAAATATTGTTGTAAGGGGTTTTCCAATAGGGACGCTTGAACTTTGACAGCTGATTGCGGCCATGTTGTTTGAGTGACAGCTGTCAAATGCAGTGTGTTATATTCATTCCGTCCTCCCAAACCACCATGGCAGGTTACAGTGTCGAGCAGCACGTGCAAATCATAAAATTGTTTTATGAAAATGGGTCTTCAGTTCGAGCAACGTTCCGCGCACTTCGCCCGTTTTACGGTCGCGATGATCGTCCTGCCGAGTCGACTATCCGTCGATTGGTGGACAAATTCGAGTCAACCGGGTCAGTTAACAATCAGCCGGTTCCCGTGCGTCAACGTAACGCGAGATCTGCCGAGAATATCGCCGCTGTGCGCGACAGTGTCCTCGAAAACCCGCATCAGTCAATTCCGCGTCGCGCACAGGAACTCGGCCTTTCGCAGACGACAACTTGGCGAATTTTGCGTTGTGACTTGAGCCTGCACCCGTACAAGATCCAGCTGACCCAAGAGCTCAAGGTTAATGACCATAGACAGCGCCGTGTGTTTGCTGACTGGGCATTAGAGCAGTTGGAAGTTGACGCCGATTTTGGCCAAAAAATCATCTTCAGCGACGAGGCGCATTTTTGGATGAATGGCTATGTCAACAAGCAAAATTGCCGTATTTGGGACGAGACCAATCCACACGAGGTTCACCAAGTGGCAATGCACCCGCAGAAAGTGACTGTTTGGTGCGGATTTTGGGCCGGAGGCGTGATTGGTCCGTATTTTTTCGAAAACGATAATGGTGTGGCCGTCACCGTCAATGGTGAGCGATACCAGTCGATGATAACCAACTTCTTTTGGCCTGAAATCGAGAATATGGATCTGGACAACATGTGGTTTCAACAGGACGGCGCTACGTGCCACACAGCACACGCTACGATGGAAGTTCTGCACGAGCAATTTCTGGACATGGTCATCTCGCGCGGAGGCGACGTGAACTGGCCACCGAGATCGTGCGATTTGACCCCGCTGGACTTTTTCTTGTGGGGTTTTCTTAAGTCGCAGGTCTATGCCAACAAGCCGCAAACCACCGATGCCCTCAAAGTCAACATACGCCACGCCATCGATCAAATACAGCCCGATTTGTGCGCCAGAGTAATCGAAAATTGGACCTTTCGTGTGCGCGCCACCAACCGAAGCCGTGGCGGTCATTTGAATGATGTCATATTCCATACATAATGGGGTCGATAGACCTTCCAAATAAAAAAAAATTTCGCAATTATCTCTCCTACATGTATTTTTTTTTGCATTTCAAAGATCAAGCGCCCTTAATGGAAAACCCTATATAAATACGATTAAAGAGTTTTCCAAGCCTTCTGGAAATCTGGGTACCTATTAACAGGGTGGCTAGTATTTTTAGTTATTTTACTGCTATACAACATTTAGTGTTGGCGTTTAACACGCTCATGTTCAAATGGCATTTTTTTATGCCAAATGAATAAAAAACGCTTACAAACTGTTATAACAAAAATTTGAGAACGTAATGCGTATATTGGGACAGCGGTTCAATTCTGTAAGCACTCACTTCGGATATTATTCGTTGAATTTTATAAACCGACATTCTGTAGTATACTGTGCTATAAATTTTACTTTTCTATAAATGTCCTCCCTCATACCATATGAGTTATTCCTTACACCGTTGATTGCCTGGAAGAGATCGCTAAGTAGCGATAAGGTCGCTAAAATTGTATGTTACTCTTATTGAGGTTATATCCATGTTTTCTAATTTTTTTTCTTTGTGCTGTACAAGAAGTACTTTTTGACATTTCACGTTGTGTTCTTCGGTGAGTTTAGAACTTGTTCTCAAAACTATGCAATTAATAAACTCGTTTATTTACAGGGTGGACGTTATTCTATGTTCTTATTAGTTCCGCAAGACCGTACCGGCATAAATACTTTAATCAGAGATCTTCCATACATGAGTCTACCACAGATAGTATTATTAATGGAACCCACAAGCGTCCGTCTTTTTATGCCCAAGTTTACTATTGACTATAGCGACAGTATGGTAGAACCTTTACGGAAAGTAAGTTAATCAGTTATCACCTATTTATCATTTTATTAGCAAACATTATTAAATTATGATTCCTATTTGATTTTGAATGAATTATACATGATAAGAACAAAACTAGTTTTTTCAAGATTTTGACTTCGAGAATGGTAAAAATAATTAGGATTTTTTAAGGGACACATCTCTATACGTACATATGTACCTTCAACATCCTAAACCATTGGTTATACTTATTCGAAAAAGGTTTAATTGCAATCGACATTGATTGCAAATCGAAAAAAAATATTGAGTGACCATTTTATTATAAACCTCTACATTTCATACATAAAATCTTCAAGAGAATCAAGTACTTGAATCCCGGTCGCCATCTGTGAAGCTGTAAATGCCAGTAGAGCAAACCACAACCACCTAATCAGAAATAAAAAAAAAACATTTTATACTATTTTTTCAAAATATATTAATTTTGTTTAACATTACGCGGATACTACTGCCTACATCATCATGGAAATATTTTTCCTGCATTTACTACTTTTGAAATTATAGGTTCCTCAGAATATAGCTCGATTACCATAATCAATGACTGCGAGAAGAAAATGAATTGCATTAGCTTGTATTGGTATAATTCTAATTTTTTAAGATAATTTCAGATGAGGATCAACACACTGTTTTCGAAAAAAGCAAATCTTTCAGGAATGTTCGAAAACGAGTCCGCGGAAGTTAACAATTTCTTGCACAAAGTTTACTTGTCAGTAGACGAAACAGGCACGGTGGCTGCTGCATCTTCTTCAGCGATGGTTATACCGCTTATAGAGGACGGAGTCCAATTAAAAGTTGATAGGCCTTTTGTTTTCTTTATCAGAGACAATGAACTTGAGCTCATTATCTTCGAAGGAAAGATTGAAGAGCCTTCTTTGTATGTTGAAGAAAATGTTTTAGTCGGTAAGTTTGGTATTACATTGATTGGGAATTCTTAAGTTAATGTTTAATCTGACAGTTACTATTTATTTGATTATTTAGAAGATCATAGTCTCATTTATCCTGTAAAAACGTAAAACAACATTAATTTAATATACCTAGGTGAAAAAATCCTAGCCAAAATTTTCTTCCAAAAGTTATAAAACAAATTTCAATAATTTGACTCATTGTGTACGCTTTAAATAAAAACTTTATAATATCCAATACAAGTGAATTTGGGTTTGAATAAACTTGAAGCTATACTGTATCCAGAGAAAAGAGAATCATTAAAATCAGTTAATGAACAAAAAAGCTGTATACATATAAAGAATTATATATTTATACAGACGAATTAATAAGATAATTTTTTTAAATCGGTCAAAGTTATTGATATTTTTCTTATAAGTGTGAAAGTGTTAATTTCATTGTTTTGTAGATATCAGGCGGCAAAGAAACGGTCAAGTCCACCAGAACACCGGACAATGGCGCAGCGGTTAACATAATTTTAAATTTATAGCACCCTATTGGTAATTGTAAAGTATCAAATAATTTTAATAGAATTAAATATATTTTTAATTATTATGTCACCAGTATTAATGAACGAAATCATTTTATTTATTCCTCTTATCAACTAAATGATTTTTGCAATTGATGAAATGAGCTGATGAATGAATGTGAATTATTTTAAATGAACAAATTACGTTTAGGATGTTCTAAAGACCGCTTTTGACCAAGGCAATCAGTCTCAAGGGCTTTTTAAATGCTCGGATGATATTACTGGGTAAAAAAAGTGTGGCCGCACGCAAGCTTAGCCTCAATGATCTCTTTCTCATAATCAGGTGGGATGTCAATTCGAAACGACGTAGGTATAACCACTTTATGTGCTTTGTGCTACATCTCGTGCCAAGGCATGAGAACACAGCCAACTTCATAATTCTGGTCTACTGATATTTTCATGATGGAAACATTTTTATTGAGCAGACCCGGGAATCTGCAGCCAAAAAATTGCCACTCGACCAAAAAGTCATCACTAAACAAATCACAATCTAGTGCCGTTATAATTATATATTAAAAGATAAAAATCTACTAGATTAAAAAATGAACCCTAAACAAGAATTATCTTATTCAAGTTACATTAATTTACTAAATGTCACTCACCAGTTTGGAATCGAGATCTATTTTATGTATATACCTTTTCATATTGGTAATTTTTATTTACGTGAATTACTGTTTCATGTAATATTTTGTTATTTATTTATTATATTATTTGTTAAATAATAATAATTTGTCTCTTGGTCCTTTTCCTTGAGATCTTTTAGATTATGTTAGGTTTTTTTAAGAAGTACTTCTTAAATTATACTTTCTTTTTAAAAATAATGGCTCAGACAGTAGAATACAGTAATCTCGATCGGTTTGTTATTTTTCGAAAATTTATCCAAAATGTTTGTTCTTATATAGGGTTTTCCAATAGGGACGCTTGAACTTTGACAGCTGATTGCGGCCATGTTGTTTGAGTGACAGCTGTCAAATGCAGTGTGTTATATTCATTCCGTCCTCCCAACCACCATGGCAGGTTACAGTGTCGAGCAGCACGTGCAAATCATAAAATTGTTTTATGAAAATGGGTCTTCAGTTCGAGCAACGTTCCGCGCACTTCGCCCGTTTTACGGTCGCGATGATCGTCCTGCCGAGTCGACTATCCGTCGATTGGTGGACAAATTCGAGTCAACCGGGTCAGTTAACAATCAGCCGGTTCCCGTGCGTCAACGTAACGCGAGATCTGCCGAGAATATCGCCGCTGTGCGCGACAGTGTCCTCGAAAACCCGCGGCAGTCAATTCCGCGTCGCGCACAGGAACTCGGCCTTTCGCAGACGACAACTTGGCGAATTTTGCGTTGTGACTTGAGCCTGCACCCGTACAAGATCCAGCTGACCCAAGAGCTCAAGGTTAATGACCATAGACAGCGCCGTGTGTTCGCTGACTGGGCATTAGAGCAGTTGGAAGTTGACGCCGATTTTGGCAAAAAAATCATCTTCAGCGACGAGGCACATTTTTGGATGAATGGCTATGTCAACAAGCAAAATTGCCGTATTTGGGACGAGACCAATCCACACGAGGTTCACCAAGTGGCAATGCACCCGCAGAAAGTGACTGTTTGGTGCGGATTTTGGGCCGGAGGCGTGATTGGTCCGTATTTTTTCGAAAACGATAATGGTGTGGCCGTCACCGTCAATGGTGAGCGATACCGGTCGATGATAACCAACTTCTTTTGGCCTGAAATCGAGAATATGGATCTGGACAACATGTGGTTTCAACAGGACGGCGCTACGTGCCACACAGCACACGCTACGATGGAAGTTCTGCACGATCAAGCGCCCTTAATGGAAAACCCTATATAAAAGAAAATGGAGAAGATTGCAATGCTGTGTCAATATATTTTAAAGAGTCGTTTTCTGAGGGATTTCTGGGATCCTGTGATAAAAGAAAAAAATATTGTGTATGCATTTTTGTATAATAATAAACTAATAGAAAATTTTTTTTTAAAAAAGCTTAATGTTATTATATAACTGAATAAGTTGTCCCAAGTAAGATGCTTTGATTTAACCTAGTCGTCTCTACAGTTAGTGTCAGAAAACGACATAATTCAAAATCAGGTCAGACAGACTCCTGGGTAACATAATTTTATCCACATTTTATAACAGGTTTCTTTAGTTTGGTGAAAAAAAAAATCCATATTAATATTATAAAACGGAAAAGTTTGGTTACTTGGGCTGTTTTACGTTAAATAGAATATTTATTGGAACACTTTACGGACAACATCGCTACGAGTTATGACCCACACTAGGGCGGAGTAGTAATGTGGTGGTTGAAACCGTGCGAGGTAGTTATTCATAATAAATTTCAAACAGGTACATTTTATAATATACTAAAATTTCCATGTCAATGCAAGTTTTAAAAACGAATGAACATAAATAAAGTCGGCCCCAGAAACCATCTTACTTTTCCACTTTCACACTACAAAATAACCTCATTATGATACAGGATTACATTAACATACATACTTGATGATCACTTAACCGATGGGTAGAAGAAATTATGCTTAAAGAACATGTTATTACCCTGTGCTAAGATGGTTATAGTAAATTAATATATTTTTTTTCTTTAATAATATTAAAGAGGATTTTTTCTAACAAAAAAATGTCACTCTCGTAATTCTACAGATTTCTCTTTTGCTATACACATTTATGATATCATTAAAATGACTACTATTAAATACATATATCGGATTTTGTTATTTACATTTAATACATTTTGTGACCATTTTAAGTAATGATTTAGCTGCGTAAATGTTACTTTAATATCAACCTCACAAATGAAAACTACTACATTTTTTGTTTATTCTGCTCGGCTCAAATGTATATTTAAAAAAACATGTATGTTTTAAATTAGACAGAAAAACTCAATAACTATTTATTGGCCCGACCTGGGAATTGAACCCAGGACCACCGGGTCTGCAGCCTAATATCTAGCCACTAGACCAACGAGGCAGTCTATGTTTTAAATTATACATCATATGTTTAAATTGAATTGAGCACAGAGTAAAAATCTTAGGAGAAATCCAAACAAATAGAAACAAGTTATGAAGGATACCTATAAACAATTTCACTTTTCCACTATTTATCGTTTAATAGAGCTTTCAAACTCCAACTTCTAGGAAAGTGGAACTTGTTATTAGAATATTAATTTATACTGATAAATTATATTTAACCGTGTTGATTAAAAATTACTGTTTTTATTTTTTTTTGTACAAAAATTATAAATTATTTTATATTATCTACTCAGATGAATCACCTTAGAATACTGTTGTGCTGAAGCACAACTTCTGTCCCGACAATCGATCGCTATGACAATTGGTATGTACTATATATACATATATATTATACAAGTAGTACAACGGCTGGTAACATATAAAATTTCAATCAATTGTATCATCATATTCATCATATTAGTCATAATTAGATACAGTTTCTTTATTTAGTGAAAATAAATTTTATTTTGGCATTCAAACTTCTATTATAAAAACATGTTAATTTGGTAGTTAAATTTGAAATTCAGACAGCTTTGAATAAAAAAACCTCACTTAAACGGCCGTTCGATTTCCAAGAAGGACATGCGGGGTCTAAAATTGCTTAAAATCAGGTATTATACGTATCTTTGATTTTTGTGTTCGATAAAATGTATGAAGCAAATTAGATCTTTACTGTTTGAAGAAATAACAGTGTTTGTGATTTCGTTCGAAAAGATTGGTTTTCCTGGTATGATATTGTTCTATCTGTTTATGATTCGCGTAATTATATTCATGTACAGTTGTTTTACAACTTTTTATTTAACTTTAACTGTTATTCGTGATTGACAAATCATGTAGCTGCAATCAGTTTTTACCAAGTAGTTAAGCCGATTAAGCTGAAAATTTGTACACACTATGGATGCAATACAATCAGTACTAATATTTTACGAAAAGTATTTGAAATACTGAGTGACTTTTTAAATGCAACAGTGTTCTACGGCACTTTAATTAAATGTATGTTTCCTTTTTTAATTACTTTTCCCTTTAATTTAGTCATGACTAGAAGATGGTAAGTGTTCAGTTTCGTACGTACATGCTCTGACACGATAAGGAATATCCTACCACTTATAAAATCGTCAGGTACTTTGACCCCAACCTACCGATTATATCTAAGATTTTGTGTTCTTTATCCCTTAAATAAAATTACATCGCCTACCTCACTTTTCGAACCCGCAGCAACGTATTCGCATTAAGCCACTATAACGGACCGTATATCCCAAGCCGACCCATACCTAATTTAATTATAAATCGTGCTAAAACGGTCCAATAACAATTAACGACACAATAAAATAATGTTATTATCACTGGACCCGTAGGTCTTAAAATAAAGGTTCCATTCGATACACTTGATTCGATCGGTTGATTGATTTTATTTCGTAATGAAATAATAATTTAATTGTCATTTGGTATTTCAAATATCTGATTTAATTATTTATTTTATATATCTTTATTTTGTATGTAATGGATATAATTTGATAATTAAGAAATCACAATAAGAAAAGTTTTTTTGGTATTCAATATTTTACACATGACTATATCTATAATACTGGTCTAAAGGTTTTTTTAGCAAAGCTAACATTAATGTAAGGGCACACTTAATGTCGCGGACATCCTAATTAATATTATAAATGCGAATGTGAGTTTGTTTGTTTGTTACGCTTTTACGACTAAACCACTAAATCGATTTTAAAATTTCTTTCACTAATGGAAAGCTACATTATCAGTGAGTAACATAGGCTACATTTTGTCCCCATATTCCCATGGAAACGGGAACTACGCGGGTAAAACCGCGGGCAAAACGCTAGTAATTTATATTTGTAGGCAGGCCCCTGCACCAGCTAAAACTCTTCAAAAACGAGATAATAGTGGAATGCAACTGTTTAGCCATATTGTTACAGTTGTGTATGTTATTTATACATGATAGTGCAATGTAATTCTTTCTTTATGTAGTTTACTTTAATATTCCTAGATTTCACTTGTAAACAAATTATGACATTCATGAATATGCACTTGAACTTGAAATTAAAAAAAATACAAGACTGAGCTAGTACAGAAACGATCTTCATTTTTAAATTAATCTTTAAAAAAAAATTAAAAGTATAGTATCACAGAGCTTGTGTAGTATAATGTGTAGTGTAGTAGCCACAAATATGTATTCAACAATGATATTTGTAACCGTTTAAAAGCGTGCAGGCTGCAGGCATACAATGAGTTAGCAAAAATTATCTAACCTAGTCCATAACTATTTAATGCTAATGAAAACCGGAGATAGGTCAATGAACTGGCGATATACAAGGACCTAAATTACCACAAATGCTATTTCTTTGCATTTGACACACTGGCCGTCCCGTCTAGCCATCATTAAAAATTGCGTATGACATAATTAAGATTTTGTTGTGTATTTTGATGCGACATTTCTAAGACATTATAAATTTCTTTCAATGTTATTTACGCCTTACGAATCTTTACCACTTAATTGCATCTGTCGCAATTAATTCGATTTCGCGCACTCGTTATCGGGACATGTGCTAAAGAATTAAGAGTTTATAGACAGGATGTTAAAACATAGCAATAGGTAACTATCTATATATAGCTAAATTAAAAATAATAAAATAATTCAAAAAATATTTTATGAGTAACGGATATTTAACAACGTACCTTTTTCATAATTTTAACTTTATATTGAATCGTTGCAAATTTTACTGATAAAAAGTGCAATAAAGTTAATTATATTGTAATACATTTGTCGGTCGAATTTAAAACCGAATTTACCACTAACTCGTGGTAAGCTGATGTATTGGAAACTCTTATCCTAGAAAATTATATATTATAACCACAAAATTGGCAAACAGTTTGTGTGCCTCAAGTAAGTATATAATTGTAAGTAGCCAGTTATTAAATTAAAAAAGTTTTTCTTTTTTTTATCGAAAGTTTTCTTTAATATATTTACAAGTTTTAAGTTAAGATGATATTTAATGTTACATTTTCACATTTTACTAATTTCCGCTGTCAGTTCTATACGGACTGTTGTTTATTCAAACATAACTGTTAAATGTTGATATAAAGTGTGGCGAAGCAGCTTCCGTGCACGTCATTCACGATCGGCCACAGCAAGAACACGGCCGTTCTTCGCGTGCATTTTGACAATTTTTTTTTTATCTGTGTAACTTTTTAAATTGTGCCTGTGAACATAACTTGAGCGTAAGTATTTTAACAACTGCTTAATGTAGGTCAAACTTGTTAAAGTGCATTTATATAACTTGGATTTTAAGTGAATAACGCCAGAAACGAAAAGCGAATATTTTGTAGTAATTTTAAATAAAGGATTTGTAGTTGTCTTTTTAAGGATTAATTATGGCGATGGCATCATTGAATCTAAGGTTATTTTAGATATTTGAAGTGGTATTGATGGAGCCGGTTTTACTTACAAATATTTTGAGGTTTACGGCTGTCATCGCCAGCAACTACTTAATATTTGAATTCATTTACACGAATGTGATGTCACGTTGATCTTCTATAAATATGGACTCATCTTTTATAAATAACTTGTTTGAACTCATAGTTAGACATTAATTTCCAGTTTTTATATATAAAATTATGCTAAAACATTTTTTTTACAACATCGACAAAAAATACATCGTTAACAATGTTGTTATATATTTAGGAGAAAAAATTAAAATATAACAATATCTTAAATAAAGTTGTAATAAAGTTTTAATAAACTAAAAACATTTTACTGGACAGAATATACGAAAAAAAAAAAATACAATAAATAAAAACTCTTTGCAACATATTACGAGTATATTGTTCAATTAAATAATATTATTTTGTAATTTAATTAGTGATTCTTTCAATAAACTGTGAAGCATTAATTAACACGAATAATTTTAACCAGACTTCATAATTTCTAACGTTTTATACTTTAAGTCACGCGATATATAATGAGGAAATTGCAAGAAAATCATATAATGTTGCTTATCTTTAGATGAAAGTTTTTCTTTTTCATCCGTATTTAAAAAAAAAAAAACAATAAAAAGTCGATTTTGGTGAAATATATTGTTATTTTATTTCTAAGAGATATCAGATGTGTTTTTTGAAACAGTCTAATCTTACCTATAATCGCATCTGTATTTGATCTTTTAATTTAAGCATAATATAGCATAAGCTAAATTTGGTTAATTAAAATAATATTTTCAAAGATAATGTAAAAAATAAACAAATTACTTATTCTTAACACATGTAAACAGTAATTTAAAAAAAAAAACCAACTCAGCTTTTTATCCTATAATGACAGATTTTAATGATATTAGCTCTGATAAATATGCTTATACGTCTGAAGACGTATGCTTATATTCATTACACTCAGATAAAAGTTGATAAAAGACTCGTAAAAAGTGTAGATCTCATATAGAAATACAGAACAATCTGCTTATTATAATTTTTAATATAGAAGTTAAAATTGTCCGCTTGAATGATCACCAGCTATGTAACGTAATTAAAAATACAGTACACGATGAAAATACACGAAAACCACGGAACATTATGTAACAATTCTTATTTGTATAATTACCTATGTTCATGATGTCAGGTCTTGAATCTATCAATATTTCAAGACAATGATTTGCCATATTGCATGACTTTTGAAATCCGTGATATTTATTACGAGAGATATATTAATATCATTATCGTTTGTATGTTAATACGTTTTAAAAATATTATTTCATTAGTCACATTCGATAAAAAAATTGTTTCTTCCGAAATCAAATAAAATCAAAATGCGTATAATTTATGAACCTGTTAAAGACGGTATCTATACTAATATATAAAGCTAAAAAGTTTGTTTGTTTTATCCGGTTAATCTCAGGAACTACTGATTCGAATTTAAAAAATATATTTGTGTTGGATAGTCCTTTTATCGAGGAAGGCTCTAGGCTTATTTTTATTTATTATATTTTTATTAATTATACGTGGGTGAAACCGTGGGGCACAGCTAGAATATTATATGAGTAATCAGACAAATTATTATATATTTTTTTTCGAATTCAATAAAAACGTCTATATGTAACGTATATAAAATATGTATTTAAGAATACAATATTGAGTAAATACTAAAGTTTTCTATTTATATTGAAATAACTTGTCGATCAATTAACATATTTTCTTTTTACAGTTAATAGTCGGAGTGAGTGATCTATAAAATGAAGCCGTTATACTTGGGTAAGTTAAGAATCTTATGCTAATTACGAGTACATAATAAACAGCTAGACTTAGAAATAAACCTATAAAAACGTATTTATATTTATAATCATCTCGTTCCCAGTAGTGAACGAAAACAATTTGAAGAAACCTGCTCGTTTCGGGTGATTTGTGCCACATTTTTATCCAAAAACCTTTATAGGAGCAGTGTGGTGGAATAAGTTACGTACCTTCTCAAAAGGAGAGACCTTAGTGCAGTAAAGGGACACTTTTACAAGCTGTTAATTTACGTTCTTTTTTTAAATATATTTAAGTTGAGATTTATAAGGTTTCAATGGATTATCTTTTATGTCTTTTGATTTTTATAAATGGTTTACAAATAAATATAATATTGATATTCAAAAATAATATAGCGAAGCTGGAAGCTAAAAAAAACAATATCCAAGCCAATTCTAAAACTTTTGAAATTGCTAAATTTTTGAAATAGGAGAAGATATTTCTTGTCTGGAGAGTTATTCCAAACGGATAATGTATAAGCATTTATTTGTAATATAAAGATTTTGTATCAATTTGTATTGCAGACTTGTATGTTGGCATCCGCTGTACAGATAATGAAATTATTCGTCTTTCTACGTGAGAGTAATATTTCACATACAGTATGGAAACAATAGCTTTCTTTGTTTCAAATATCTTGGAACAACTATGGCGGTTTTTCACGGAATCCTTTTCGATAATATATTTAAATATTATAATAAGCATGGTAAATTTCAATGCAGTCAATGCGTTGAAGATATTTATAGGTTTACTGGCAAACATATTCCAATATATATAATCCGGATCAGGTCCATAAGACCTTTTTGAATTTATCTGTTAGATAAATTTAAGTTAAGACTCCAGTGCCTCGGTAAGTAGATACGGCAATTGTCCTGCGCCCGATTTCTGATTGTGTGTGAGATTGGTGGCCATTGTCGAAATTTCATTAGTGCTTCAACAGTTATTCATATTAAGGACTCAACTAAATTTATACAGATGTATTATTAATAAATACTGTAAATTTTTTAAATCGTGATAATATGATATAATATCTCAGATTATTAGAATCAATTAAGATACAATTTGTAGCGATTGTCTGTCTAAATAAATTTTACATTTACAAAAACTTTCATTTTAATGGCGCAAACTATTCTATAATACCTAGCATGAATAGTAGTTACATATAAACGGTTGTTTGAAAAATGTGACTTATTATATAGGTACTTGAGTTAATTTTGCATAATTTTGTTCAGGTATGCTTTAAACAAATAAACGTAACAGCCACTAAATGTCCCACTGTTAGGCGAAGGCCTATTCTGGCCTACTTTGGATACACTAAGCGCTGTCGAGAGGTGAATTATAAATAAAAACTAACACATGAAAAATCAGTAGTGCTTGCCCGGGATTAAAAATTAAGAGTCCCGCCTTCCAACTACTCATCATGACTAAATAATAAAATTTATGACTATTGTTTGAGACTTTAAGGAGGCTTATGATGTCCTGTTTATTTTTTGCATTTTTTAAATTGAACTAGAAAAAAATGGAAATTGGCTGTATAGACACAACAATGAATTAATTATTTTTAAATACATCATACTTTAAATAACCATAAATATATTGGTTTTAGGTATACTTCAGAATAGTTCATTGATTTGTGTTAAAAATGTGGCTATAAATGGTGCGGGCACTTTTTTTTTAATACAGTAATAATTTTAATGCCCAAGTGAGCTCACCGATTACTTTCTCAGTCGGTATGCGCTAGATTGCTTAGTGTAGTAGAATTAACAAAAAAATAATATAATACAATTTTTTAATTGCTTACATTAATATCGTTTAATTTTGTTTATTTAAATAAAATATTTTTAATATCATTTTTTGTCGAAACAATTTTTTTTTCTAATAGGGTTTAATAAAAAAAATAGGATTTTTTTAAATTTTTTATTAACACCAAACAGTAAAAATGTCTGCAGCTTATAAAACTACTGATTTTGTGTGTGTCTTTTGATTTATGAATTAATATTATATTTTTTTATGTTTATCGTTTATTATTACTGATATATAATTAATATATGTTAACATATAACTAGATTGAAGTGGAAAATAGCGTCTAATTCTATAATTATAGTTTAATGTTGACGGTACACATTCGTGAGAGTACAATAGCGTAGGGTCATCGCAGTACGTTCACCGCGCACTTGCCGTGCCTTACTTATACGAGTATAGGTAAGAATGTATAAACTAGTTTTTAACATAATGAACTAGAATAAAAAAAGGTTAAACATCGTAGATAAGTTTTTAATAATACTGATAATTGTGTACGCAATTCTCGCTAAAGATGATGCTTGAATATGTACGTCGAGGCGATGACGTCGGTCCTTCACATCCGTTCGCGCATCGACTTTCTACTGAGCAAATAAAATCGACGTTGATCTAACTTAAGTGCATCGTGCCATGCATTAATAAAATGTTCGCAGATATAGTGCCCATCGCCACGCTGTATGAGTCGACCATGATAATATTATGTCAAAGGAGGTCAAAGATTATATTATAAAAATAAATATATAATAACTGAACTATGTATTATATATATAAAATATATTGCACCCAGTTTTAATGCCTTCACTGGTGAGAGGAAGGCATGTTTAATAATATTACCACCATTAAATAATCAATCCTCTATGTTTCTCAAATAATTGTTAAATGTAAATAATTGTTTCTTACTTATTGTAGTCTATTAAACTATATACTATCTCAGAAATAGACTCGTATATAGATAGAAATGTTACTAAAGTCCGTGGGAACGAATAAATTGCATCTCCGTTGAGCGTGTACTGCACTATTACCGCTAGCGACCTACAATCTTCGTTCGCAACTAGTTTGATCAATATCAGTTAACTTTAATGATACTACCTTTAAATAAGGACATCTTGTTTCCTATGTATGTTAATGACATAAAGCTCCTGTCAGACCTGTTAGTAAAACAAGTAGTTTTGTATACATAATTAATTAAATGGGCTTATTTATTTTAATTCGCACTGATTTTCATTGTATAGAAAATTTAATTTGAAAACATTCGATAGATTACTCTACCGATTTATATAAATGTTTTAAAAATAGTACTTTACTTATATATAATATGAAGATTTAAATAATCCGTTCGTTTATAAATTCTAAAACATTACGAAACAAAAGTAAAGAAACAAACACTTGAAAAATAGCACTGACCTTCCTATATCCTCAAAATAATCTAAAACTTGTTTTTTTAATTTTCTTAAGATTTTATATTATAGCTTCTAGGAAGTTAGAATCATCATTATATGTATGTATGTATATTTTACCATAATTTTCAATGTTCTTGATTACAGTTTTAGTGTTGGCCGTGGGGCTGACGAGCGCTCGATGGGTGCGTCGCCAGCGGTCTAACCAGCACGAACTTACAAGTTTTGTTGGAGAAGCTACTAATGAACTTTCTACGACTATTTTACAAGTATGATATTCATTAATAGATATAATAATAATAATAAGTAAATTAATACTTTTCTTACAAATTTAATGGATGACAAGAATCGAGCTAACATACTTAAAAGCACAAATTATTTATAAATACTAGCCGTTTTTAACGAATTACTTTTCTTATTACAGAGTTATATCGACGATGATAAGAACATTGCTTTCTCCCCTCTTGGATATTCAACGATTCTTGCAATATTAGCAGAAGGTGCGCGCGGGGAAACAAGAAATCAACTAGTCTCAGCTCTGCACTTACCTGAGGATCAGAATCTAACAAGAAAAACTTATCGTTATATAATGGAACGTCTCAAGTACAGAAATGAATACAAATATAATCAACCAGAGTTGAAAAACTTCTTCTACGTTTATAAAAATTATACAATTAATGAAGATTACAAGAAAATTCTAGAAGATTATTACTTAACTGAGGTACGATCTGTTGAGAGGTACAATTCACTCGAACCTAAAGATGATGAAGAGGAAAAGGATGTTAACAATGACGAAATTCCGGATCTCACTCCACCGAAAGAGTCTGATGAGAAATTAATAACATACGCTGTTGAAGACATTCCAGAAAAGGTAGATATTACTCACGTCGAATACAAACCTGCTAAGAACATAAAAGAACAAATAAAGTTAGTAAAGACTTCTGAGGATTCAAAGGAATTTGGTGACGAAGAGGAAACAATGGTCGCAGTTGAAGCAAGAAATCATGCGCGTAGTCTAAGAGTACTAAATGAGAAAAATGATATAGCTTCGAGCATTTCTGTCAACAGTGTTGGAAAGAAGTCTAGCAAAAGTAAGTTACTTACAATTAATTGATATTAACAATTGATTTTAAGAGTATGTTAATTAATATACAAATTATGCTTTTTTTGGGCTATTCGTCACGTCATCTTATTTTTTCAGCAAGCAATTCGTTGATGCTGATCTTTAACGGTATGTATTTCCGTGGGTCCTGGAAGAAACCTTTTAACAAAGTAGAACCTGGAGTATTTTACAAATCCAACACTGAGAAGAAGCAAGTTCTAATGATGAAAACTCGTGGTACTTTTAAGACCAGCTCATTACCAGATTTGGACAGTGAAGCCATTTTTCTACCTTATGACGTAAGTGTACTACCAAATTAATTATAAACATTTATAGCAAATATTTGAAACAAAATGATACCGTTTATAAGCCAGTTTGTTTAAATTTAAAAACACTTTATTACTAGTGATCTACTAATCACCGTAATATTAATCTAGTAAGGCGATCCAGAAATCAAGAGCTTAATTAAAAAAAGTACATATATTATTTACAGACCGTACGTATGCGTAATTAAATTACAGAAAATGAGGTAGAATTCGGAACCAATGGTTTATGTTTCATCTTGTTTATGTTTCACTCATATCATTTTCTTAATTTATGGTCTCTTTGAGATATTGAGTTATACAATATGTAAAACTCTTCTTATTTTAAGGGGGGGCGTTATGCTCTCATGCTTCTCGTTCCACGGATGCGCGATGGTCTTACAAGATTGATCGCAGACTTGCCAGCAACGTCCTTACCTGATATTCAAGAAAATCTTAAAGAAGAGGAATTACAAGTTTCATTGCCCACTTTCTATGTAGAAACAACTACAAAGCCGCTCACAGCTTTGGCTAAGGTAAAAGTGAAGTAAATTATAAAATTAACGGTATATTAGAGACACAGTTCCCTTTATGTACTGTATTTGAAATACATTCGACTTAAAAGTATTTATTTCACATTTATTATAGTTTGGTGTAAGTAGCATCTTTGGTCGGGAAGCTGAATTGACAGGAATATCTTCAAAGGAAGGTTTGTTTGTACAAGAGCTCGTACAGAACGTGGCAGTGCGTGTTGATAACACTGATTCGTCAGCCTCAATGATTGGAGGTAATTTAAACTATTAGTAAAATTGAATTATTTAAAACTTTGTTAGAACTGTCTCGGTTAAACAGGATATATATTGGATATTTTATTTAATAGACTTACTAAAGAAAATATCCTTATTCGTATGTAAATACAAGACCAAGCTCTCATTTTTATTGTAATTACCCTGATGCATATTATTTATAAATTTTTACTATGATATCATCATAGGTGCATAACTCCTAAATACCAACCAAGATTTTGTGATATATTTAAATAGATTCTGAGAAATGTTCTTGTTTGAAATTTGTTTTTTTTTTTTTGGTATAGCAAGCACCGCTGTCGAAGAGGATGAATTGGCTTCTTTAAAAAATCTTCCTTTGACTGAAGTCAAGGAACCAAGACAGTTTTGCGTCGAGCATCCATTTGTGTTCTACATCGTCGATCGTTTGGACAACCTAGTAGTTATCGCTGGCAAAGTCACTGACCCACAAACGCAATCTGACTTCTCATTATAAATGATGATCGGAATGTTATAATTATAATTTGATCTTTTTAATCTGTTTATCTTAAAATTTAAAAGACACTATTTTTTCATTCAAGTTACGTCCCACTCCATTACGTTAATATTTTTGTCCTGTTGCTGCGGAGTTGTCTTTTAAGAAATAGATGTTTCCAATGGAACCAGATGCATTTGATAATGATAAAGTACACAGCTTAGATTAACTTAGCGTTAAGTTTATTTATTTTTTAGTTTTTGTGATATTTTTAAGAATAAATTATTTATTTTTACATAAATATGCGTTTTTTATTATTTTTTAACCTTTTAATTGTTATAATTTATACTCGCATTGACATTAAAGAGTATTATTTTTATATACTTAGATATAACAAATAAAGCTGTTATTTCTGTTTAAGATTAAAAGACTGACACTGTTTGGCCGATTCCCATGAATATTGCTACATACATTTATTTTATATGGACGTTTATTTTGTTGTAACTTGGCCACTTTACTGCAATTTTTTAACTTACAAGCTGTTTAGCAGATCGTCTTAAACATTTATGTATATATTTTATGTGTTATACATTTACATAAAACTGTATACTGTAAACATTTTGTTTATTTTTATAGTGTTGTTAATAGTCGCTCACAAAATTAATTTTTAATTATGCAAGTTATTTGAAAAGAATATCGAATTAAAAAAAATTACTATAGTTAAAGTTGGCAATCTGTTTTAAATTGAACACGTCATGTAAACTTTTATTCGCATATAAGCGGGTACTTTTGAATTTGTTCGTAAGTTGTCACGGGAAATAAACTCTCACGCCGGTCGTGATCGAACACAAAAGAAAGTAACAAAAGATATTTTATTTATAAAGATTAGATTTAAGTTTTACCTTATGATGGACATCGACAAAGAAAATATTAGATTTAAGGTAAAATCAAAGATACCTCTGCCTACAGAACCGTTACCTCCTATACCACAAAACTTGTTAAAGAGACAACATGACACAGAAATTGAAAGACATCCATTGAAGACTATTAACCAACAATCAAATAATATAATTAGTAATGCAGGGCCTAGCCACAAAAATGAAAAAGTAGAAAAAATTAAAACAAAAATTAAGCGTCCTGTTAAGATAAATACTCGACATGTTACTGTTCGACAAAACACTGAAGAGTTAGACTGGGACTACAAAGTGTTTAAGGACGATACTGTTGTAAATAATTGTAGCGTCATAGTTATAAGTGATGATGAGTGTGCTCTCGATGAAAGTAAGCACAAGGAATTACGGTATTTCAATGATAATCGTCAGAAGAATTGTCTCGGCGAAACAAACAAGGCAGTTACACCAGCTTTAAAATCACCAACTTTAGAACCAAATAAAGTAAGAAATATAAAAAGAAGTCTCAAGAGACCCCACAGTCGTGAGCTGCAAGGTCTGTCGCCTGTGGTAAAAAACGAAAAAGGAGATGAGAGACATAGGCGACGTTTGTTCAATGAAAGTCTGCAAGAAAAGTTACAGTCGCCAGATTTTCGTAAGTATTTTTGTAGGCATATATTGTTATACATACATTCATATCTATATATATAAAAATCTCGTGTCACAATTTTAGTGTTTATACTCCTCCGAAACGGCTTGACCGATTTTGATGAAATTTTATATATATTTTTTTTTTTTTATGGTATAGGTTAGTGGACGAGCATGTGGGCCACCTGATGGTAAGTGGTCACCAACGCCCATAGACAGTGGTTTGTATATTTCTTAAAAAAAAAAACAACATCACCACTGCGCCACCAACCTTGGGAACTAAGATGTTATGTCCCTTGTGCCTGTAATTACACTGGCTCACTCACCCTTCAAACCGGAACACAACAACACAAAGTACTGCTGTTTTGCGGTAGAATATCTGATGAGTGGGTGGTACCTACCCAGACGAGCTTGCACAAAGCTCTACCACCGAGTAAATATGTATATTCTGTAGGTATGAGAATAGGCTTATAACTAATTTTTATACCCCTAAGAGTTAAGGGTGGTTCACGCCAAATTTTTTTTTTAATTTTTTGCTCATCTTCTTTGATTATTTTATAATGTGGCTTTAAAAATACATACAACCCTAAATTTTCACCCTTCTACCATCAACCCCTATTTTTTAATAGAGATATTAGTAATTCAATCATTTTCAACCTCGGGCGATAACTGGATCAATTAACACTTGATCAGTTATCCCCGTCAGGGGTCTTTTGATGTCACTTCTCATCATGTAAGCAGCTCGGAGTAAGGATGGGAGCATTCTCCTGTCTCTCTTGCAATAAGCTGTATCTCATTTCTTACACAGTTTTCGGAAAAATTCTGCCATTATTATTGTTTGTACATCGATCGCAGTAGTGACGTTTACAATTATAATTTTACAATTTCCGTGTAATTCTCAACTAAATTTATTATAAATTTGCAGTGCTGTAATTATTGTTATTATTAATTATTAATATTAAGAGTATTTCCACTGTATTATTCTTAAGGAAAAATATTGTGAAAGGTAAGTTAAATAACAAAAATGTGTGTGTACTTATGTACATGCGTTAGACCTATTATAATAAAAAAAAAAAAAACAAATAACGGGCCAACTTTTTCAAAAAGGTCTATATCATAGTATGGGACTATTGTACAAGGACCATGAGCACATAGAAAACGTAGACAGAACCTAAAAATATAATAAAAAATGTGAGATCGTGGGACCCCCGGGAGGAACGAAGTCCTTTGCGATATTTTTTTTAACTTAAAACGTGTTTTATAGAAAGAATCTGTAAGAAAGAAAGAGGGGAAAGCTCGCTTGGAGGACAACGCTTTTTTTTACATGACAATTTCTGCTAGGTCACTCTACTTTGCAGTAGTAAAAGAACTTTGTTCCAATAAATGAAAAAATATGTAGAGCATGTTGTACTTTACTTTATGCATTATTATTATATGCCCTGTACCAAACACACATACACTGTACTGTATGGGCGAATGTTTATATCTTATTGATTAAAAAATGCACGGGATAAAATCCTTATTTTACCCGTACGAAGTCAGGTCGGGCAGCTAGTATGAATATACAATTTCAAGTTAACTTTAAATCGCTTGTGAGAACAAGCGTAACTTTTAATGATAGCTAAAAATTAAACTTTTCGTTTATTATAAACTTGAACGCATTGAACGAATTACAATTTCAACGAACACACATACAATTTTAATTAGACTTGATAAAAGCCCTGTTTTTTTAAATAATTATTATCCACGCGCTCTCGATTTTTACAGTAACCATTTTGAATTTTAATTTGTATTTATTTTTAAGGCTTTAACGTAAATAAATGTTGTTTGTATATTAATTAATTTTAGTTAAAAAGTCGTACATGGAATGCTTGAATCGAGACTATACAGCAGATTTATTTACGAATCTTATGAATGTGGAGAACAGAACAGTAGTGCCAAGAATACCAAGCATAACGCGCGCATGTTTAATCAACTGGCTGATGAAAGTTAACGTGAGTTAATTGTCTTTTTAATTGCTTTTAATAAGACAAAGATATCTTTGTATTAAAATAACAAGAGCTTGTTAGTATCTTATTGCTGGACAAACATATTCGTTAGTAATACGGAAAAGAATTTGATTGTATGGGGTTTTCCAATAGGGACGCTTGAACTTTGACAGCTGATTGCGGCCATGTTGTTTGAGTGACAGCTATCAAATGCAATGTGTTATATTCATTCCGTCCTCCCAAACCACCATGGCAGGTTACAGTGTCGAGCAGCACGTGCAAATCATAAAATTGTTTTATGAAAATGGGTCTTCAGTTCGAGCAACGTTCCGCGCACTTCGCCCGTTTTACGGTCGCGATGATCGTCCTGCCGAGTCGACTATCCGTCGATTGGTGGACAAATTCGAGTCAACCGGGTCAGTTAACAATCAGCCGGTTCCCGTGCGTCAACGTAACGCGAGATCTGCCGAGAATATCGCCGCTGTGCGCGACAGTGTCCTCGAAAACCCGCGGCAGTCAATTCCGCGTCGCGCACAGGAACTCGGCCTTTCGCAGACGACAACTTGGCGAATTTTGCGTTGTGACTTGAGCCTGCACCCGTACAAGATCCAGCTGACCCAAGAGCTCAAGGTTAATGACCATAGACAGCGCCGTGTGTTCGCTGACTGGGCATTAGAGCAGTTGGAAGTTGACGCCGATTTTGGCAAAAAAATCATCTTCAGCGACGAGGCGCATTTTTGGATGAATGGCTATGTCAACAAGCAAAATTGCCGTATTTGGGACGAGACCAATCCACACGAGGTTCACCAAGTGGCAATGCACCCGCAGAAAGTGACTGTTTGGTGCGGATTTTGGGCCGGAGGCGTGATTGGTCCGTATTTTTTCGAAAACGATAATGGTGTGGCCGTCACCGTCAATGGTGAGCGATACCGGTCGATGATAAACAACTTCTTTTGGCCTGAAATCGAGAATATGGATCTGGACAACATGTGGTTTCAACAGGACGGCGCTACGTGCCACACAGCACACGCTACGATGGAAGTTCTGCACGAGCAATTTCTGGACATGGTCATCTCGCGCGGAGGCGACGTGAACTGGCCACCGAGATCGTGCGATTTGACCCCGCTGGACTTTTTCTTGTGGGGTTTTCTTAAGTCGCAGGTCTATGCCAACAAGCCGCAAACCACCGATGCCCTCAAAGTCAACATACGCCACGCCATCGATCAAATACAGCCCGATTTGTGCGCCAGAGTCATCGAAAATTGGACCTTTCGTGTGCGCGCCACCAACCGAAGCCGTGGCGGTCATTTGAATGATGTCATATTCCATACATAATGGGGTCTAATATACCTTTCAAATAAAAAAAAAATTCGCAAATATCTCTCCTACATGTATTTTTTTTTGCATTTCAAAGATCAAGCGCCCTTAATGGAAAACCCTATATATTATTGACATTTCATTTTGAGCTGTAATCGTATGTTAGTCAAAGAAACAGCGAAAGCTGTTTGGCGTTAACTGTTTTCATACATGAGAACTTGTTCTAAAAAAATATCCTATAGCAAAGAGTCCGTGGTAAAGTAAATACAAGGAATTAAAAATAAAAGAAGTTTAAAGTTTTATCTTTTCCTACAGATTATAATAATGTATTGTAAGTAAGAAAATATTATTATGAAGATTATTATTATGAAGTGTTAACTCTTATAGGGTTCAGATGGAAATCCTGCAGTAGTTCAATCTGCGATTTGGTATCTGGATTCAGTATTAGCCGTTGGTCACGTTCAGTTAGAGAAATTGCAACTTGTCGCAGCAGCTTGCTATTGGATATCGCAGAAGATTCACGGCCATGCTGCTACCGCAAAGCGGCTTGTTAGGTTCTCAAGTCATGCTTTTACAGCTGGAAATCTTTTAGCAGCTGAAAAAGCTGTACTATATAAACTGGTAAGATCTCGAAAGACTATTGTACACGTCATCAATAAGTATATAATTTTCAATGAAAGATTTATTTCAGAAATTCCCGTGTCAACCCGTAGTACCACAAGAGTTCATAACGTACCTCTCGTGGTGGTGCGACAACTTGCATCCTGGTGAGATTGAGGTGGCTGCGACATTTGTTTGTTTATCTGGACTGATGGTCGATAAAGTCCTCTGTAATGAATGTCCATCAGTAATTGGTGCTGCAGCTGTTAGAAATGCAGTTTTGCTCTTAAGAAAGAAGGAGGCTATGCTTAAACTTCAAACAAATCCTATGTAAGTGAAGTTATGATATTTTTTAATAAGTCGACTTTGAATGCTTTCAATTTTAACTAAAGCGGCGATTTTCAATGGAGACTAGCTATATATGCGGGGATAATTATAATACACAAATATATGATCAGACATAGGTGCACTCTATTTCCTTACTCTTAAAGTTTAATGAGATGGCAATTTGACGTGGCCAGAAAGAGATTAATTACATTAGAGATTAGATGTAAAAATTGTGATATCAGCTTTTATTTGCATGCGTTGCCCATGAGTGCTACAACTAACAACTGTTTTAGTTTTAATGACCCGTGAATATTAACTCCGGACCTCGGGATCTGTATCTTTTTAAGCTTGATGAATATGCTTAAAATAGTACTAACGAGTACATTAGATCAACGAGGCGTCATAAGTTTATATTATACATACGTAATTTATATACGCCTATATAGATATACTCGTAAGGATTTGCTATGATATCTTAATATTAATGGTTATTGCTTTTGTTTAAGGTCTAGTACTCTACTCATACTTTGCTAGTATGATTTTCTTATAATCGAATTATACTGATAAATTAGATATTACAATTTTCAAAATATGTAAACGTTAATATTAAGCCGAGATGGCCCAGTGGTAAGAACGCGTGAATCTTAACCGATGATCGTGGGTTCAAACCCGGGCAAGCACCAATGAATTTCATGTGCTTAATTTGTGATTATAATTCATCTCGTGCTTGACGGTGAAGGAAA